>CM060849.1:2400000-4800000 GCA_030737835.1 Acorus gramineus
TCGACCAGACCCGCGCACAGCTGCCCGACCAGCTCCTCGCACCAGACCCGCGCATACCCGCGCGCACGCCGCGAGTACGCACGCTCGCACACGCACGCGCGCATGCCCGCGCGCGCCCAGCCTGCGCGCTGCCTGGGCCGCTGCCGCTGCTGCCTGCTGCCCGGAACAGAGCCTGCCAGCCCGAGCTCCTCCACCACCACCCAAAGGCCTCCGACGGCCTCCGACCGCCGCCTACCACCACCCAACCCCAAATCCATCCCCCTAGCATACATCTATGCAAGGAAAGAGAAGAAAAAGACCTTACCAAGGGGAGGAAGCGAAGTCCGGTTGCTCTCCGCGCACCGAAACCTTTCTCAAAGGCTCTCCTACGCCCCGATCTATCACGGCCCTCGAAACGGCCCGAAACAGAGGAGAGAGAGGGGAGGTCGGAGAGGCTAGGATCGCCGGAATCGGGATTTGAAACCACCGGGGTGTAGATCGGGACCCGATCTACACTTCCTAGGTTTTGGGTTTTAAGCTTTGAGGGCTCTAGGGGGCTCAAAAGTGAGAAAAATGGAGAAGAGGAGAGAGGGGAAGGGTTGGTAGGGATGATGAATAGTAACTCGAAAATTAGATCCCACATATATATAGTGTGCGACTTAAAAACCCAGATACGCCCCGGAACTGTGAAATTTTGAAAACGTTGCCGGAATTCGATGAAATTTTCGTGAGAGGCCTAAAATGGCACCAGGACACCAAATATGCAGTTAGATTTCCAATCGGAGTCCTCTAACTCAGGACGATAGCTAACAGTCCAAAAATTAGCGGTTCCGATCGAAAACCGAAAAATTAGAAAAACTGCCAGAACGCTCTAATGGTTACCAACAGGTTAAAAGTGACACATATATAACACCAACGAAGGGAACAGAACAGCCTATCCATCGCATATGATCCACTCGGATCCGCCGACAACACATCTCTACAACTCTAATGTCATGAACTCTTCAGAGTTCCTCCAGGGCGCATAACCAAGATGCGGGGAACACGTACAATAAAAGCAAGGTTGTAATATCATTGGGGAAAAGAACTCAGGAGGGCGGTGTGAGTTCCCGATATAGGATACCCCGACAACCAAACAAGGAACATGTAACCCGGGTCTCACCACTGTCCTCGCAAGGCCCCTCCCCTATAATATTCACTAAATATTCTAATAATCATACCAGTTATATAACATTACTTACAATATTAATGGGACTAGAAACCTTGGGAGGGCAGCATGAGGTCCCGATACAGGACATCCCGACAACCAAACAAGGAACACGGAGTACCCTAACACGGGTCTCAATGTTGACCTCGCAAGGCTCCTCCCTATAATATTATCTAAGGCATGCGATTTAACATACACTAGCATTTAATTTAATAAATAAACTAGTAGGACGCATGCATAGGCCGAGGTTTCTTAACATGAAAACAGGGGGCATGGTGCATGGCTCTTACACCTATCCTATGGGTGCAAGTCCCTAACATACAAAGACTAGGGTAGCATGCATTCTACATTTAAATCATGCAAGCATGGATTACATATTACTGCTGGTTAATATACATCCATGGTGCCCCAGGAGAGGTCGGTATACGCCCAAATGCGTATGACCCCTCTCGACTGGGTTGGATTGTCCCACTCACCAGAAACCGGGTCGTCGCGCGACCGCCCGTCAGGATCTGCAAGACAGACATTTATATGGTGAGTTAAAATCCACAACTACTACCAAAGACATCAAAATTCACAAAACCCACTAACAAACAACCAACACTCGGGCAAACGTGCATACGACCCGCACGCACGCTAGCCCGAGCACCCCGGCAACCACCCGCACGGCCGGCAGCCCCCCCACGCACGGTCACCCGACCGCCCAGGTGCACCGCCGCGCCTCAGCCAACGCACCCCGCGCACCGCCGAGCCCCCGCCCGCCGCCTGGACGCGCCGCCGAACCTCCCAGGTGCACCGCGCGCCCCCTGCGCCCCAGCGCAGCCGCCCGCGCACACCCCGCACGCCTCGCGCTGGCCCGCGAGCACCCCGCACGCCCCGCGCGCAGCGCCTCGCCCCGCGCGCACCCCGCGCGCACCTCCAGCCCCCTATCCGCGCGCACTCCGCGCGCACCTACCAGCCTCTACCCGCGCGCACCACGCGCGCACCACCCGCTCGCACCCACTGCACCGCGCGCACGCCTGCGCCACAGCCCAGCGCCCGGTATCCGCGGCCCAGCACCCGACGCTCAACGCCCAGCACCCGGGACCCTCACCCAGCGCCCACGCGCACGCCCGCGCAGCACGCACCCAGCGCGCCTGCCAGCCTGCGGGCGCTGCTGCCCTCACTGTCTGCCTGCGCGCGTCGCCGAGTGGCCCGAGCACTGCTCGCCCTGCACGCCCAGCCATTGCCCGCCTGATGCCCGAGCACCCCCTGCCAGCCGCCCGAGCATGGCCTGCCTAGCCGGCCTGCCCGCAGCCATCCTACCCGCATGCCTCCCCCTGCACCCCCCGAGCGCACGCCCGCGCGCACGCGCTCGCGCGCCCGGTAAACTGGTGCGCCTGCTCCCAACCTACCCGGCTAGCCCCTTCCCAGCGCGCCTAGCACGCCTACGCATAGCACCACCCGAGCGCACGCCGCGCGCACGCCTGCGCGCACGCACCCGCGCGCCCGGCCACCTAGTGCGCCAACCTGCTGCGCCTGCTGCCTACTCTCCCGGAACAGC
The DNA here is from genome assembly GCA_030737835.1 of Acorus gramineus. Classification (NCBI taxonomy): domain Eukaryota; kingdom Viridiplantae; phylum Streptophyta; class Magnoliopsida; order Acorales; family Acoraceae; genus Acorus; species Acorus gramineus. The sequence goes on from CM060849.1 coordinate 2,402,730, forward strand.
CTCCCAGCCTACCCGGACAGCCCAACACCTAGACCGAGCCATCCAGCCTCCGCCACCCGCCACCCCCCGGCCTCCGACCACCTCCACAGCCCTCCGACGGCCTCCCACCGACGCCGACCGCCTCCCAACCCCTAATCACACCTCCTAACATACATCTAAGCATAAGAAAGAGAGAAAAGAGGCTTACCAAGGGGAGGAAGGGGAGTCCGGACGCTCTCCGCGCGCCGAAACCTTTCCCCAAGGGCTTCCAACGCCCGGATCTCACTCGGCCTTCGAAACAGCCCAAAACAGAGGAGAAGAGAGGGGGGACGGAGGGGCTAATCTCGCCGGAATCGGGATTTGAAAGCACCGGGGTGTAGATCGGGACCCGATCTACACTTCCTATGCTTTAGGTTTTTAGGTTTGAGGGGTCTAGGGGGCTCAAAAGTGAGAAAAGGAGAGAGGGGAGAGAGAGAAATCACTTGGTAGGGATGATGAATAGTGATTTTGAAATTAGATCACACCTATATATAGCGAGCGACTTAAAATACCCGGATACGCCCCGAAACTGTGAAATTTCAGAAACGTTACCGGAATTCGACGAAATTTTCGTGAGAGGCCTAAAATGGCACCAGGACACCAAATATGCAGTTAGATTTTCAATCGGAGTCCTCTAGCTCAGGACGATAGCTAACAGTAAAAAATTAGCGGTTCCGATCGAAAACCGAAAAAAAATTGAAAAACTGCCAGAACGCTCCAACGGTTACCAGCAGGTTAAAAGTGACACATATATAACACCAAGGGGGGGGTTTGAAAGAGAGAAGAGAGGGCAAGAAATGCAATCGACGTGGGATTTGGGAGGTGAGAGAGAGAGAGGAGATATTTATCACAAATATCTTAAGAGGGAAAGACTAAGTTGCCCTTGACTAGAAATTCTACGCAAGCTTTACTGGAACAGCCATAACTTCCCCGATACAGCTCCGAATTGCTTGATTCCAAGACTGATGGAAATCTAAGAAGATTATCTACAACTTTCACGTTTATGACAAGATCAAATAATCTGTCCAGCTATTCCGAAATTAGAGCTAAAAATCGAGCAGGGCTGCTGCCAGAATTTCTATCCCCGGGGTATACTTGGAAAAATACCCATAACTTTTACTACAAGAATCCAGTTGATCTAATTCCACTTCTGTGCGAAAGCTAACTCAAAACTGGACATCTCATAATAAAATCATATTTAAACCTCTTCATATTGGATTTTAAAAAAATCAAATCCAAATACCAAATCAGGAATACATAACTTATAAGAAAAAAATTATGTAGCCAAATTTTAAATCAGAGCGCTCCAAATGACACAGGCACAACAACGCGTGTCGAGCGCATCCCGAGAGGGGGGGATTGGATCGAACCACTCACCATTACCCGAGACCCCGCGCATCCCATCTGACGAGATCTGCAAGGTAAGGGAATCAAATTTGGTGAGTAACATCACAATTTAACACTTAGAAATCACTAGAATTACTAAAGACTTAGACATGCACGCATACGGCCTCGCACGCATGCGAGCACGCGCGTACGCACGCATGCCCGAGTGCCCCAGCACCTACCCGAGCCCCTGGGCAGCCCCACGCATGCCCCAGCAAGCGCGCGCGCGCACTGGCACCCAGCCACGCGCCCAGACCCGCCCAGGCACACTGCCCCGCGCGCGCGCACGCTCGCGCGCTCCCGTGCGCACGCGCGCGGACAGACCCCTACGCGCGCCCAGCACTCCCCAACCCTCTTTTAACCCCTTTTAACCCCTCCCCCACACTTCTCACTCACCCTAAACCAATTACCTAGCATGCATGACTTCCCTACAACCCCCTAAGCCATGAAAACCAAGAAAAGAAGGGGAAGAGCTCACCTTGGGAGGGGGAATGAAAGGGGGAGATTCGGGGGCCCTCGATGCACCCGCGACCACCTCAACCACCACCACCACTACCACCACCTCCATAGCCCTCCTCAGCCTCCTTTGGCTGCAAAACAGGGGGGGAAAGGACATGAAAAGGGAGCTAGAGAGAGGAGGATCAACAACAACAACAACACCCACACAAACCTTCTTGTGCTTCCTTCTTCACCTTCTCCTTCACTTCTCTTTGAGGCCTTAACACAAACACATGGGGGGATTGAAAGAGAGGAAGAGAGACCCAAAAGAATTCCACGTGGGGAGTGGGAGGGGGAGAGAGAGACTTTTCTCACATGGGGGGGGGGGTGAGTGGAATGGAAAAATGAGGGGGGTGAACCTAACCTAAACTCACCCTCTAACACTTCAAATAGTCAAATGGTTGCTTCATCACTAAGCAAAGGGGGGTAAGGTTACCCAAGGTCACCACATTCACCAAAATATCTCACACTATTCGACTAATCAAACCAGGAACTCTCGAAAACCCGGATACGATTCGGAACTGCATATTTTTCCAAACATTACCGGAATTCGATAAAAAATTTATGGGTAGTACTAAACGGTACCAGGACCCATAATATGCAGTCAAATTTCCAATCAGAGTACTCTAACTCCCGCAGGTGGCTAAAAGCCAAAAATTTAGCGGCTTCGATCGAAAAATTAAAAAACCCCTGAATGACCCAGAAGGGACCAAGGCTTAACCGAAATGGCTCCAAATGACACAGGCATAACACTGCTTCCCTTGGATGGGACATAAAGCAGCATTTAATGCTGATGATTGCGACGGTTTGTTCTTTTTAGCCGCCCCTTCTTTGATGGTTCAACCCTAGTAACCACCTCAAGCCACTGCTTGTCAGGGATTGGACGTTTGGCATGTCATCATTGGGGCGGCAACTTGAAAGTAGCCGCCCCTCACCTGGACAATGTCAGAAAAACAAAGATCTAATGGGAGGTCAAATCAACCACCCTATTATCCAATTTGATCTATTGTCCAATGGACATTCCCCTGTCCCATTTTTACTATAAATAGGGGTGTCCAAACACTTCTTCAACATCATCCATTCATAATCCACAATAACCAATTCATCAATCACCCACTCAATCAAACCCCCTTCACCCACTACTTTAAAAACCCTTGAGAGAGAAAGAGAGAGAGAAACCCATTCCCTACACAAATTCCACTCTCCCAGAAACCTCTCCAAAATTGTGGTTAAACTTAGTTTAACTTCAGCCAACACCCAAACCAAACCTCACCCAGGCTCTGCCCAAATAGAACCAAACACTAGGTGGCTAACCCTAACTAGCCGTCCCCCTCTAGGTGGATAAATACAACTAGCCGAACCCCACCCTGTCTTTTAACCTCCCTTTGTCAAGTTCCCAAAGCAGAAAATGATTCCTTGTTTTTCACCTCTGTGTGTGGAAAGCAGGTATCTCAGAGCAGAGAATCCACAACACCCCCCCGCCCCCCACGAAGGAGATCGATCACAACCACCCATTGATCCCCCTAAGGAGCTGTCGGGCCCCTCAGCAAGGAACCACACCCCTTCCCCCCTTTCCGAGAGAGGATCCAGCCGAGCCCGCATGGTGCATTCGGATCCGAATCCCTGGAAAACCCCCCACAATTGCAAGAAGACCATCTTTTTCGAAGGCCTCCCAACAACTGAAAGCGGACGCCCAACAACCGAAAAACGATACCGACAACCTAGAGATCATGGTGGGACATCCCATGTGAAAAACAACAAAAGTTCAAATTTTTATCTTCTATTTGTTTTAAATGTAGTAGCGACCCGTTTACTGTCTGATGAACGGTTAGGTAAATGTGGGGCGTTACAGATGATATCAGAGCCACGTCCTATCAGAGCCTAGGTTAGGGTTTAAGTCTAGAAAAAAAAAAGCGGTGTTATTATTTATGACGTTTATTGTTTCATTTTGAATTTTTTTTTTATGACAACAACGGACCGTAATAGTGTCTCTATTCTGGTCATTCAACATATATTTTTTTTTTTTGGGTTTCCACACATTTATTCACTTCATATGATTTGTGAAACTCTTGGTAAAGAAGTTTACAATCTCGATGTCTACACTTCACATAACCATTGTCGTTGGTGAACAAGTTGTCACCAGGTTTGCTTTCCCTCTTGCTTGGTTCAGATCAATGGGCATTAGATGCTTACTGATCTCTTCATTCTCAATATCCTTGGTTTTGATGTTATCTTTGGCATGGATTGGTTGTTAGCGTTCCATGTAAGTGTCGATTATTTTTCAAAAGTTGTGTCCTTTCGTATTCACGACTGACAACCGTTCCGCCTTGGGGGTTTTGTTGGATCATATCCAATCGGATTCGTCTCTTCTCCTCATACTCAAAAATCATTAGACAAAAGATGTGAGGGATATCTAGCCATCATTGTGGATACTATTATCGACTTGAAGGCCTAAGTCAGTGTAACTCCTATTGTATCTTAATTTCTTGAGGTATTTCCAGACGAATTATCCTGTCTTCTCCTAATCGTGACATCATGTTTTCTATCAATCTTATTCTTGATTTCCTGTAAGCCTACGCTTGGTTAGCTTGTGAAGTTTAGGGCTTAAGTTTGATCATCCTAAGAAGATTATATTGGTCTATATATAAAAAAAAAAATTATTTGATTAGTTTGGTTACCCTAGAGCCGAAATCTACTAATTTCGTATTAAAGGGGAAGCGACCCATATTTTTTTTTATATATATACGTTTTATTTTCCTTGCCATAAATTTAGCTGCTATTCATATTTATTTATTTAAAAGAAATACTTCAAATCAGATTTATATAAATTGTAATTATATTTTATGTTTTCAAAGTCAAATTTAAGTAAATCATATCATTGTATTCAAATCTCAATAATTCAAAAATAAAGATTTTCTTAATTAAACTCTCTACATATTTATTACGTTAATTTTATTAAAATGTAACTCTATATATATTTTACATGGCTTACAAATTTATTATGCTATATATTATATGGAATGAGCTTTAAATTCTTTTAATACATTATTTATACTTGTTTATCATGAAGGCTTTATTTTTATATATACAATATGTAATATGCTAAATGTTATATATGTGTCACTTTTAGCCTTCTCGTCACCTTTGGGACATTTCTGGCAGTTTTTCAACTTTTCCTTCTTTCGATCGGAACTGCAAAAAATTTTAGACTTTTAGCTATCATCATGAGCTTGAGAACTCCGATTGAAAATCTAACTGCACATTATGTCTCCTGGTACCATTTCAAACCACCGATTGAAAATTCCGGTAACATTTCAGAATTTGGCAGTTTCGAATCGTATCCGGGTTTTGACCGAGTGGGAATGTCAAAGGGGGACTTGACCAAGTCAAAGAAGACTTTGACCAAGTCAAGTTTGACCATTGACTTGGTCAAATGGTTTTGTTTTTTTGTGTGGTTGGGTTGACTCAAAGTCAAGCACAAAAATTGTTCCAAGTGTGTGAGTGTGTGTGTGTGTGCCCTAAAGTGGGTGTCCCCTTCCCTTCCCTTCTCTTCTCTTCTCTTCATCTCTCTCTCTCACACACAAATCTACCATCTCCTCTTCCTTATTTTCCCCCGTTGGAGCTAGTAGGAGAAGAAGAAAAGAAAAGCCCTAGAAGGGAAAAAGAGAGGTAAGGTTGTGATCTACCTCTCCATGGTCTTTGTTTGGTTTTCCCCTTTCTTTACCTCCCTCTCATGGTTCCCCTCCCCCCCTGTTTCAGCCATTGTTAGGGCTGAGGGTGGTGGTGGTCTTGGTGGTGGCGATTTGGTGCGCGAAGGGCACCCGAGTTCCCTCCCTTTTTCTTCCTCTCCTTGGGTAAGTCCTTCTCCTCCCTATGCTTGTTTAGATGCTTGTTTAGGGTGTGTGATTGGGTATGCATGGTATGCATGGGTGTTAGGGGGGTGTGGGAGGGCTGAGGAGGGGGTGGAAGGGCTCGGGAGCGCGCGCGGAGTCATCCGCGCCCGTGCGCGGGCATCTGCGCGCGCAGACAGGCGCTGGCGCGCGCCCGCGCGTACGCGCACAAGCGCGGGCGTGCGCGCGGGGTGCTGTGCGGGCGCGCAGTGCGCGCGGGTACGCGCTGGCTGGGCGTGCAGTGCGCCAGGGGTTTCGGTGTATTTCTAGTAAATTTCTTATGTATTTGTGTAGTTTACTCACCATATTGAATGCCCATGTCTTGCAGATCTTGACGGACGGTCACGCAACGACCCGGGTTTTGGTGAGTGGGACAATCCAACCTAGTAGGGAGGCGTTCGATGCACGTAGGCGTGCATTGCCCTCCCCTGGGGCACCATAATTGTGTATTAACTGTGATAAATGTAAAACTATGCAATGCATGATTAATATGATGTAACCATGCCACATTAGACTTTGTATGCTAGGGATATGCACCCTTATATCATGTATAGAGGCCTATGCATGCCTAGACACCATGTCCCTTGATTGGAAAGCCCCGAACTATGTATGTTCTCATCTAGTTTAATCTAATTAAATCAAAATGAGAGCATATTGTTATAAGCATGCCTTAGAGAATATTATAACCTTGTTGTTATAATATATGTTTCCCCGCATCTTAGTTATGCGCCCTGGAGGAATTCTTGAGAATTCATGACATTATTAGTGTTACAAATCGTTGTCGACGGATCCAAGAGGATCGTATCCGTGTGAGTAGGTTGTCTTCTCCTTTTGGTTGGATCCGATGTAGGGACTCCCCGGCATTGGAAAGCTGACCTGACAGAGGGCTCCCATCTGTAGGTACCTCCGATGCGTCGGACAGTGCTGATCGTGGGAGTATACCAGGTAGAGGCTACGGAGTGTGGGAGAGGCTACCGGATGGACGAGGGGTGGAGAGCGGTCTAGTATACCCCAAGAGGCCCATGTCACCCCCCCGTAAAGGGTGAGGGTGAGGGGGGGGGGTGGGTTGGCGATGAAACGACCCACTAGAATGTGTAGTTGCTCCCGTTTTAGGGACTATAAATTATTTAAGGTTAATATGAATTGTGATGCATAGATTGTGCCATTCACTTCACCCCTCGCATATTCTTTTCCTCCAGTTATATCTGAGTCGGATCTGAAGGAAAAGCTCCCCGAGGCACCACAGCAGTAGCGGAGCAGCGTCACGTTTTGGGTTCTGCGAGTGAGAGGCCATCAGCATCCCCTTCTTGATTGTATGTATTGTTATCCGTGCTTGGGCACACACTTGTATTTGAATGTCATTGTGTATATTGGCTCTCACAGGACAGTTGATTATGTATTCGGGTCTGTAATATGTCTTTGAATTACAGACTCAGTCGTTTAAGCTTCCGCTATTTGTATATATTATGTCAGCTACATTATTGTCTGTGTTGTCATTTTCGATGTTGTTTAGAGTATTTTATTGATCTCCTGTATAGACTGCTGATATTATATATATTTGCCACGTATCGAGGACGGCCGCCCTGGGGCGTGACACGTCGCGCATCGATGGGGCCCCCTAGCTATAATATGTAGATACCATGTCAATGCATGTTTGCTATGATATAACCATGTCTTGTTAGACATTGTATGCTAGGGATATACATCCATCTATCATGTATAGAGGCCCATACATGCCTAGACACCATGTCCCATGCTTAAAAGGCGTTGATCTATGCATGTTTCCCATTTAGTTTAATTTAATTAAATCAAAATGAGATTACATTGGTATAAGCATGCCTTAGAGAATATTATAACTTTGTTGTTATAATATATGTTTCCCCGCATCTTAGTTATGCGCCCTGGAGGAATTCTCGAGAATTCATGACATTAGTAGTGTTAGAAAGCGTTGTCGACGGATCCAAGAGGATCGTATCCGTGTGAGTAGGCTGTTTTCTCTCCCCTTCGTTGGAGCCGAGTAGGGACTCCCCGGCGTTGGAAAGCTGTACTGACAGAGGGCTCCCATCAGTAGGTACCTCCGAATGCGTTCGGAGGGTGCTGATCGTGGGAGTATACCAGGTAGAGGCTACGCGAGGGAGAGGCTACCGGTGGACCAAGGGTGGAGAGCAGCCTAGTCTGTCCCAAAAGGCCCATGTCACCCATAAAGGGTGAGGGTGAGGGTGGGGTGGGTCGGCGATGTTACGACCCACTAGCTTGTACAGTTACTCCCGTTTAGGGACTTTAATTATTTTAAGGTTAATATGAGTTGTGTTGCATAGATTGTGGTTATGCCTGTGTTTTGATATCTCGATAAGTGATTATCAAGAGTAGTTTTTTTTCATTGGGTTCGTGTTGCGAACATGAGATCGTTCTCCCCTTCGTTGGATCCGATGTAGGGATTTCTCAGGATTACAGCTGTCCTGACAGAGGGCTCTCATCTGTAGGTACTACCGATGCATTCGGGAACGTACTGACCATGGGAGTATACCAGGTAGAGGCTACCCGGGGAAAGGGCTACCGGTGGACCAGGGGTGTAGAGCGGTGAGTTGAAGAGGCCGGGTTGTAGCTGTCGTGACAGAGGGTTCCCATCCGTAAGTACAACCGATGCATTCGGAAGCCTACTGATCGTGGGAGTATACCAGATAGAGGCTACCCGGGAGAGGGTTAACGAATGATATTGGTGAGGGTGAGGATGAGGCGAAGACACATCGCCGCGTGACCCATTCGTTGTTCGACCGTTCCCATAGTTGTTGGGTCCGGTCTCGTAATCGATGTTCAAGGACATCGTTGGGCAGTTATCTAGATGTAGATGATCCAGTAGTGTTGTGTAGACCAGTAATTCCGGGTCTCTTCGACCGACGGTATGGTCTCTCCCCAAAAGTCCCAAGAGTCTCCCTCCGGGAGTGAGGGTGAGGGTGAGGTTGGTCACACTGCCGCGTGACCCTGTTATCCATGGGTTTCCACCCATGTTTTCCTTGTGAGGAAATTGTTTGAGTATTGAACTGTTGTATGGTGATTGGTTTCCAGCCACTCACTGAGCTTGTAGCTCACCCCTCGCATACTGTTTCTTTTCAGGGGCAGTGTTGGGCGTGGAGCTGGAGCTTTCCTGTGGCGTGGTCTTATGGGCGTGGAGCGTTCTTCCAGCGGGTTGCGAGTGCGAGGCTGTCAGCAGTCCTAGAGTCATTGTATATATTGTAATTCGTGCATGTGGCACAGGTTGTATTTTTCTTTGGTCTAGACTTGGCTCTCATAGGACAGTGATTGTGTATTCGAGTCTGTAATAATGTTTTTGATTTACAGACATTGTTTATATATTATGCTTCCGCTTTTCAGTCAGTTATCATTATCTTGCTTTGCCACCTTGTGTATTGTTGTTGGAGTCTTTATTGACCTCAGGTATTGATAGCTGATATTTTATTATTGCCACGTCTCGGGGACGGCCGCCCTGGGGCGTGACATTTCCCCCTCTCCCTCTGGTCAGCCAAGTAGAAGAGAAGCAAAGATGGAGGTGGTGGTAGTGGTGGTGGCGATCGAGGTGGTCAAGGCGCTTGCGAGCCCCTACATCTCCCCCTTCCCTTCCCCCTCTATTTTTGGTAAGTTTTTCCTCTTCTTTAAATTGTTTTTATGCATGTTTGGGTGTTTGGGAAGGCATGCATGCTTGGTAGTTGAGTTTGGGTGTGTGAGGAGGGTTGGGGATGTCACGCCCCAGGGCGGCGTCCCCGGGACGCGGCAAGGGTATACATGATATCAGCAGTCAATACAGGAGATCAATAGCATACCATAAACAACAGCTAAAAAGACAACACAGACAACAAAGAGGCTGACATGATGTATACACAGATAGCGGAAGCTAAAAAGACTGAATCTGTAAATCAACAACACATTACAGACTCGATGCATAATCATATGTCCTGTGAGAGCCAATATATACACAAACATCCAAATACAATCCGAACTAGGTGCCCAAGCACAGAAATATATACATACAATCAAAAGGATGCTGATGGCCTCTAAAACTCGAGGGACGTGGCGCTACTGCGCAACTGGTGCAGTCTCTCGGGGAGCTCCTCCTTCAAGTCCGCCTCGGTAATCACTGGAGAAAAATATTATGCGAGGGGTGAGCCACATGCTCAGTAAATAGCACAACCCATGCATCACAATTTATATTAACCAGTAAAAACCTCAAAGTGGCATTAACAACACAAATCCAGTGGTTCGTTACATCGCCAAACCACCAAACCCTCACCCTCACCCCTCAATAGGTGACAAAGGATATTGGGACTTAATAGGCTGATAATCATCCTTACACAATCCTGTGGGTCGCCACATCGCCGGCCCACCAAACCCTCACCCTCACCCCTCAATAGGTGACATAGGATATTGGGACTTACTAGGTTGTTGGTCACCCTTGGTCCACCGATAGTCTCTCCTCCACTCCGTAGGTCGTTTGGCCACCCCCACATTCAGCACAGTCCGTCCCAAATCAGGAGATGCCTACTGATAGGAGCCCCTGCACGGGACAGCCTTTCTAACGCCGGGGCAGTCTCTACACGGATCCAACGAAGGGAACAGAACAGCCTATCCATTTGCATATGATCCACTCGGATCCGCCGACAACACATCTCAACAATTCTAATGTCTTGCATTCTTCAGAATTCCTCCAAGGCGCATAACCAAGATGCGGGGAACATATAAAATAATAATGGGGAAAATAAACCTTGGGAGGGCAACCTGAGGTCCCGATATAGGACATCCCGCCAACCAAACAAGGAACACGGAGTACCCTAGCTAAAATAATGTGCAGTTAGATTTTCGTGAGTGGTTTGAAATGGCACCAGGACACATAATGTGCAGTTAGATTTTCAATCGAAGTTCTCAAGCTCATGATGATAGCCAAAAGTCTAAAATTTTAGCGGTTTCGATTGAAAAAAGAAAAAGTTGAAAAACTGCCAGAAATGTCTCAAAGGTGTCCAGAAGGCTAAAAGTGGCACATATATAACAATATGCGCGGGCGCACGGGTCCGCGCAGGTGCGGACGGGTGCTGGCAGGGCCCGCGGTGTGCGCGGGGCAGCGCGTCTGGGCGTGCGCCTGGGCTCGCGGCAGGGCACCAGTGGACGCAAGCGCATGCGTGCACGTGCGGGGGCCACGCGTGTGGCTGCCCGAGGGCTCAAGTAGGTGCTGGGGCACTCAGGAATGCGTGCATGCATGCGTGCGAGCCCGTATGCGTGCATATCTAAGTATTTGGCATTTCTAGTTAAATTCTTAATGTTTTAATGTGATTTTACTCACCAAATTAGATACCTATGTCTTGCAGATCTTGGCGAACGATCATGCAACGACCCGGGTTGCAGTGAGTGGTTCGATCCAACCCTTCAAGAAGCGTTGGATGCACGTAGTGGTGCGTCGTGCATCCGCTGGGCACCTTGATTGTACAACTTATTTAGATAAGTACTATGGTCATGTCTAAACCATAATATGCTAGATATTTGCATGCTAGGTCAGTATAACTCGTATATTGCGTAGAACCCCCTATTATACTATATACTTGCTTCTGTATTGTATTCAGGTATGAATGATCATGTTTGCATGTATCTTGTGTGTTTATAGGGGTGTATAGAATATGGCATGACTTAGGTAGTCCCTTCTAGTAATACTACCCTATTATTAGTAATATCCAGCATGATTAAACCTGGGTTAATAAACCGGCACATGCCTAATGTTCCCTTGCGATAAGACTTGAGGGTGTGGTGTAGTTGTTGCGCCCATGCTAATGGGGCAAAGCTATGACCAACTTCTAGAGATGATGAGCTCTCTCTCGCCCTCTCTCTTTGTGCGGACTGAGTAAGTAGATATGGTTCCTACTTGACTCAGGTTCGTTGGGAATATTGGCATGCCCCTGTTAGTGCGCGAGATCGCGCTTGACCCTTCCCTTTTAAGTTGGTGATATCCAACGCATGTTAGGGTATACCTTGTATGCTTGTATGCATATTATTTAGGCCATGCCTGGTTATGTATGTTGCATATATATTGTTTATGCTTTTTATCCATGTTAGGGAGTATCCCTATAATTAATTGTTATGTTATCGTGCATGTAGTTCATGTACATAACTATGATATAATTCTCCTGTAATATATATGCGCATGTTAAAACTGATTAGGCCTATCTGAAATAGGCGTGGGTATGACCCGCTGTCGGGTTGTACCTTATTAGTTAGAGCGCTAGCGATGTAATCGCCCCCCCCCCCCCCTGCATTCGAGCGATGCACTCGTTTGGAATTCAGGAGAATTCATTATCATATCGGTTTTGTTAAGCCGATGGTTATGGCATTAAGCTAGGCCTACCCATGTTAGGCGAGTGTATGAACCGCCTGTTGGGTTATGCCTTAGGGCTTATCTATGTGCGAGAGCAGAGGTGACTCCTTGCGTCTAAGCGACACATCTCTATAGGAGTTCAGGCGTATTTTGATAGCATCGGCATGGGTTTACCGAGGATAGTTGTTTTTCCATAGGGTTTGCATTGCGAATGCGAAGTCTTCCTCCCAATATCGTCATGGACCGAAGCCCAGCATCGAAGCTGTCCTGTGTAGTGCCACCACTTGTAAGTGCTACCGATGCGTACTGTTGTACCCATCTGGTGAATGTACCAATCGTGGAAGGCCGACAGGTAGAGGCTACGCAGAAGAGGGCTACCGGATGATATTGCAAGCGTGGAATCATTCTCCCCTTCATCAGATCCACGTTGAAGCTGCCGAACGTTGAAGCTATCCTGACAGAGGGCTCCCACTTGTAGGTACTACCGATGCGTTCGACAGATGTATTGATCATGGGAGTATACCAGGTAGAGACTACTCGGGATAGGGCTACTGGATGACGAAGGGTGTAGAGCGAAAAGATTCTCCCAATAGTCCCGTGTCACCCTTAGGGGTGAGGGTGAGGGTGAGTTGAAGTCACTTCGTCACGTGACTCTTATACCCATCGAGTATACTCTGGGTATGTTCCTCCCAACGCTTGAGGTATCGAAGTATATCTCTACCTCATAGCGGACGGACTCGTTGTAACTGTTATCCAGTAACACCAAGTGTTATGGTTAACAATTGTTCTTCCCTGAGTGTCCCAAAAGCGTCCCTCCGGGGAGTGGGGGCGAGGGCGAGGTTTGGTCGCGCCGTCGCGTGACCTTGTTATTCTTTGGGTTTCTACCCATGTTTTTCCTTGAAAGGAAATTGCCTTAGTATTGAATTGTTGTGATGGTGTTTGGTTTCCAGCCACTCACTGAGCTTGTAGCTCACCCCTCGCGTACTGTTTCTTTTACAGGGGCAGTGTTGGGTGTCGAGCTGGAGCTTCCCTGTGGCGGGGTTCGAGTGCGTGTAGTGTCCTGTCCGACGGTTGTTGAGTGCGAGGATGTCAGCAGTCCTAGTGTCATTCATGTATTTGAAATCGTGAGTGTTGCACTGGTTGTACTTTATTTGGATTAGACTTAGCTCTCACAGAACAGTGATTGTGTATTCAAGTCTGTAATAATGTTTTTTGGTTACATACTTATTGATATTTTTATGCTTCCGCGTTTTAGTTGAACTATCAGTTATCATTGTTTTGCCAGCTTTGTGTGTTATGATTGGAGTCATTGTTGACCTCTTGTACTTGATAGCTGATACTTTATATATTGCCACGTCTCGGGGAGGGCCGCCCTGGGGCGTGACACTCTTTCTTTATCATCGATCGAAGTCTTTCTGTTTCACACAAAGACTCCATCCAATGAGGGATAATTGTAGATACCTCAATTTTGACCGTCCAAAGAAAAAAAAATACTTCAAGTGATATTTAGAAATGACCACATTTGAAAAATTAATAAGAAAACATCTCTTTTAAAGGACAAACTCTGGTCACAAACACTTAGAAAAAATAAAGAACCACAGATGGGGCGGCTAGTTGCAAGTAGCTGCCCCATACTGGGTGGCTAGTTTCTACTAGCCGCCCCTTAAACCGCCCCCACCGCTTCCCTTGGATGGAACATAAAGCAGCATTTAATGCTGATGATTGCGACGGTTTGTTCCTTTTAGCCGCCCCTTCTCTGACGTTTCAACCCTAATAACCACCTCAAGCCACCGCTTGTCAGAGATTGGACATTTGGTAGGTCATCATTGGGGCGGCAACTTGAGAGTAGCCGCCCCTCACTAGGTGGCTAGTTATAACTAGCTGCCCCTCACCTGGACAATGTCAGAACAACAAAGATCTAATGGGAGGTCAAATCAACCACCCTATTATCCAATTTGATCTATTGTCCAGTGGACACTCCCTTGTCCGATTTTTACTATAAATAGGGGGTCCAAACACTTTTTCAACATCATCCATTGATAATCCATGATAACCAATTCATCAATCACCCACTCAATCAAACCCCCTACACCCACTACTTTAAAACCCTTGAGAGAGAAAGAGAGAGAGAAACCCATTCTCTACACAAATTCCACCTCCTAGAAACCTCTCCAAAACCCTGGTTAAACTTAGTTTAACTTCAGCCAACACCCAAACCAAACCCTACCCAGGCTCTGCCCAAATAGAGCCAGACACCAGGCGGCTAACCCTAACTAATCATCCCCCTCTAGGCGGTTAAATACAACTAGCCGACCCCCACTCTGTCTTTTAACCTCCCTTTGTCAAATTCCCAAAGCAGAAAAGGATTCCCTGTTTTTCACCTCTGTGTGCGATAGGCCTGTATCTCAGAGGAAGAATCCACAACCCCCCCCCCCCCCCCCCCAACGAAGGCGATCAATTGCAACACCCAACTTTTCCTACTTTTTTTGAGAAAGCAAGTGGCGATCACTACCACCCCTGAATCCCTCTAAGGAGCTGTCGAGCCCCTCAGCAAGGAACCACACCCCTTCCCCCCTTTCCAAGAGACGATCCAACCGGGCCCACAGGGTGCAATCGGATCCGAATCCCCGGAAAACCCCCCACACATGCAAAAAGACCATCTTTTTCGGAGGCCTCCCAACAACTGGAAGCAGACGCCCAACAACCGAAAAACAATACCGACAATCCCCAGCCTCTCCAACAAAGTGGTGTATTGTCGAGATTCCTCCGTGCTAAGGTGTGCTCTCATAGCAATGTGCCATGAATCAGAGTCCGCAAGGTAGAATTTTGAATTCCACTTTGAATCATGTCTGGATGCAAGCACCCGTTAATACTTTAACAAACGCATCATGCATACACGGATATGCTCGGTCCACACACACACAACATATCTACCTATATATTAATGGGAAGTGTTTTCAATTGTATGTAACACAATTTTACATATTTACTCTTAATAAATTTGTTAAAGTATATTATTATTCAAAACTAATATTTAGTCTACTAATCTTATCTTAGTATTTTAAATAGATAATAGATTTTTTAAGATATATTGAATGAATGGTATGATCATGCAACATCATCATATTTATTTTTTGGGTTTTTTTATTTTTATGTCCTCACAAACTATATGATTTAGTGATCGATCCCTCACTTCTTCATATTACAGTTTAAATCTCCATATTTAAAGGACATGTTCCATTTTAGTCCCTATGATTAGGCCTGTCTACGGGTCGTACCCGAACCAGGTCAGGGTGGACCTGAACCCAACCAGTGGCAAGACTCGGCGGGTCCGGGTCCAACCTAGGACTTGGTGGGTCCTTGAAAATGTGGACCAGGACCCAGACCCAGACCGGGACCCAGGTCCGACCCGACCCGATATGGTTAATAAAAAAAAAGGGAGAGCTCATGAATTTGTTTGCCTTATCATTCTATTAGAAAAATTTTGAATAAAGCATTAGTTATTATTGAGCTCTCTAAACTGGTGTCCTGACACTATGTTTGAACATATTTTTGTACAATTCAAAATAAGTGAATGAATTACTAAACAACATTCAAAACAATAAACACTAACATATAACATTCAAAGTAAACAGAAATCTAAACAATATAACAATTAACTAAAAGGGAGAGCTGATGGTTATTTGTGTCACAAAGTAAACATTCAAAAACAATAACATATAACATATAACATTCAAAAAAATAAACACTACATATTAACCTAAACAACATTCAAAATAATAAACACTAACATATTACCCTAAACAATAAACATAAATCATGGAACAAACCAATTAATTATATAAATTCAAAAGCTAATAAGCTAATAAGGCTTGTCAATGGGTGGGCTTGGTTAATTATAGGTTATGATTTATAAGCTTGGTTATGAACTTATGGATACAAAAATGAGTTAAAACTTATACTTGTACCTTGATAAATAAGAAACAAAATTATAGGTCAACTAATACTAACAGTCTTGTTATATATGAGCATATATTAATAAAACAGTCGGGTCTCGGGTCCAACGGGTCGGGGCGGGGTGGACCCGGACCCGACTCATTTGTATATTCGGGTCCAACGGGTCGGGTCTAAATCGGATCGGCTCCAAATCGGATCGGGTATATTACACATGAAATCGGGTCCGGGTCGGGTCGGGTCCAGACCTAGGATAGACTAAAAAGACAATCAAACAATTTAGTGATAGGTCCCTTCCAGGGACTAATAAGAAACATACCTTTTAAATCTAGAGACTTAAACGATAATATGAAGAAGTGAGGGATCGATCACTAAATCATATAGTTTACAGGGATGAAAAAATAAAAAAAACCCATATTTTTTTGTTATTAATATATTTGGATTGAGATAATCATATAATATATGTGATAAATAGCTAATTTCTTGTCAATTATGAGTTTTAATATTTAATCTCACTTTTTACCGTGGAATAGTCATTTTTAGGAAAAACTTATTTCATAATCGAAAGTATAAAGCTCTTTCTAACAAGATATTGATCACCCAAATTGGACTTATACTTTAAAAAGTTATGGATTTTTAAAAAATTTTAGGAATAATTTAATTCTTTATTATTTTTATTTTTTTTGTATATGTATATATACATTTGATGATAATTTCATTCATATCCACCAAATCTTATTTTTTTTTGTAAATATACCCCCGAAAATTCACATTTTAGCAAACTATCCCTCTATTTATAATAATACTATTTCGAAAGGGATTTAATTGTATATGAACTTTATTTTTTAATCCATTCAAGCAATATTGTTTTATTTTAGAGTTTCAAATGAGATATTTTTATAATATAGGGTTAATTGAGGAGTATATATATATATATACAAAAACTTCATTTTCAGTTGTACCATATATCTTCTACGTGTAATTTCATAATAAATTATACTAATAATTTATTTTATCATTATTTAAATTTTCATTATAACATTTATGTATATATAACATAATATATTATATCACATATAAATGAATTGAAAAATGTTGGGAGTATTGATCGTGGACATAATTTTTTACTTACACACGCATGATATGCGTGGGGAAAAACTAATATATTATTGTGTCTGTCAATATATCAATATTACAACAAATGGAAATTATATGCATTCAATTCATATAACAGTACGTAAAATAACAAAAAACAATATATTTATCAATCGAGCGCTGATACACACAGTCCTTTTTATAGCCCCATACGCTATGATAACGTAGTATATACTGCACTATCATAATATATAACCCAATTTTCTTTTTTCATTTTTTTACCATGAAAAAAAAATGCATTATTATATCTCAGTATATACTTTATTTCATATAACAACATGTACTTCAAAGAGTGTGTGATTTAAAAAAAAAAAACTGAATAGACTACAATTGAGACTGCAATAGGGATTGTGTGTATCTATTTCCTTATCTATTATACTATCCACTAGTGATCAAGTTTTCAGTTATATTCATAATGCTTTTATACATTTTTATCCTTGCAAATTTATTAAATCTCATTCTTATCCTAAATCATTATTTCTTCTCCTAATTTTAGCTTAAGATTTTAAATAAATAATGTGTGTATATATATATATATATATATATATATATATTAGAATATTAGAATGCTTTTTAAAACTGGATGTATCATTTTTTTAATATAATATGTAGTTCAAACCAAAAGGGAAGAAAATGATCAACCGTATTATCCGTTATTTACAACACTATCAACAAGTCAACAAGCTCAGCTGCTTATGTTGCTGCTGCAGATACTTATAATTCTATTATCTTTATGCAAGTTAGTTTAGCAAGAATGAAAGAGATTGGTAAGATCTGAAAGAAGGAAAAAAAAAAAAACCTAGGGTAGGACTCATTTGTGACCAGCATGGCAAATGCAGCAAGGAAATTCCAACCTTCTTCAGCCCATGCAGAAAAAAATTCCTGGTGTTTTGGTTAGAAAATTCACTTTATACGGGACTCCCAACTCAGGCCTCTGTAGCATTCCTTTTCCCTCAGATTGGGTTAAATATGAAGATTTTTTTCTTTAGGGAGATATCGCAGTACCTCCCCAGGGCGTGGTGGATGGTGAAGAAAATGGGGAGTCATCTGAAGCTTCAGCGAGGGCTCTAAGCATTGTAACGACCTCCGTTGAGTCATCTAAATAATACTTTGCTTTGCTCGGTTTCTGGCCGACCGTACAGGCAAACACTGCAGTATTGGGAGACACCAGCTCTCTGTTCACTGCACTTCCAATGCATTCAAACATGTCCTCATCAGATCGGTCATCACCAATGCACAGCACAAAATCAGCTTTCACTCCCTTATCTACCATCGAATTCAAGATCTTCTCAGCAACAAGGCCTTTACTAACTCCCTGCAAACAGATAAACAATGAGAAACGAGAACTCAATAAGAATGTGTCAATTCCTATATAACAAAATTTCCGAATAACAATATACGAGAGCAATAACCTCCACATTCAACATATTGTTCACATTCAGTGAAATTCATAAATTCATCCTAGTTAGACTACTGTATATACATACACGCAGCGTCTCATAGATTGTCTAGACATCGAATATGCTCCACACAAGATTGACATAGCTCTGTGATTGGCTGCAACTGACTATATATGGATGGTGAAGAAATCCAAGAAGACCCACTAATGTGGGCAGTAAAGAACCATCTCATGCAGTTCTTGGTCAAGATCAGTTCACGGGTAAAAAAACCTACCTTATCACAATTTAGTTGGTCCAAGTCTAGAACACCTCTTTCACTCCTTATTTGATAAAAAAAATGAGGTGTCATCAAGAGAATATAGTTCATTTAATTCAAATTGTTCTTAGCAACAACATTGAAAAGACGTTTGGAAAAATATGAGTTCGTAAAGACAACTCTATGTAGCCAACAAAGCATTTGCTGCTATTGCTTCAAACACTTTTCCTATCCATAATTAAATTTACTTTTGCAAGCACAGTAGAACACTGAAGAAATAAAGCACCAGTGTGACTTTCGAGTTGACAGGTAAAATAAGATGAGTATTTTGGTTACTTAGCAGTGACGGATGATAATAGAAACTCAGTCTATAAAAGCTCATATTGTAAAATACACCACCATGAGAGGAGATAGAAGCAACCTTGTGAAATTCCAATGGCTGATCCCACATGGGTATGTTGGAGCATATGGATTACTCAGAATGAACGCTTTCATTTCAACAAACGAGATTCTACTTGAAGAACACTTGGGCAACAATCTCTGCGACCCTTAGAGATTGGGGCCTAGTGTTTGGATGTGTGGTTTGTGCGGTCACATATGCGGTTCGGTCAGTTGACAGAACCGCATTTGGGGATGCGGCCCTTTACAACGGATGTCAACCACACACACACATTTTGGGAGTGGAGATGACCTCGGTCTGGGAGGTGACACCTTGGGGATATTCTTCAAAGAGGTCCCCCTTCCCTAATGCTCCCCTCCTATCTTTTTTTTCTTCTTTCTTTTTCGAATATTTGTATGGAGATCCCTCATATCCTGTATTGTCTAACAATTCTAGTCCCCTTTTTTATTTAATCTCTTTCCCCTCTCCACATAGTTGTCTAGGCGATGCAGCATCACCCAAGCGGGTAGGCGGGCCAGAAAAGCCTAGGCGTCCACCCTCCTAATGCAAGTGTTGATTAGGAGGGCACCTCAGGCCCATTTACCCACCTAGAACTCGCTCGGCCCACATATATAGTCACCCGGCTATAATGTTAAAAAAAACACAGATTACCTAAAATAAAAAGAACCTACATGCCTCTTTTAAACGCAAAAGTAGTGGCATATGCAACGACATATCTCCTCTTTCTCATCGACTGGCGGAGGCATCGACCATCCAGAATCCAGATGACTGGTATTGATGTCTGGATGGTTGTGAAGGAGCCCGGTTGCCATAGATTCTATCTCGTGCAATATCATCAGCAGAAGACACATCCGGGACGGTATTCTTTTTTAATGTTGTCTCATGATACCCATAATTTATCATGAGCCTGGAAGAGGATCTTGGGTGAGGTAGAGAACTTTAAGTTTGCTGTTAGATGCAAGATTCCAGCAGGATCTTGGTTGAAATGCCTCTGAGGACCCCCATACACTATGACATCTCCCCAATAGAATGGGGGTGGTTAAGCTTTTGAGGACTAGATCCTTGTGCTACATGCCCTTTCTACCAATAGAATAGAAAAGGTTAAGGACTTCTACAATGGGAAGTCATCTCAATGATCCAGTGCTTAATGTCCTTACTTCAAGAGGGTAGGTCAATCAGTGGTGAAGAGGGACCATGTGATGGGGTTCTCTAATGTTATGTCAAGAAATACTTCTTAGTAAAAAAATCCAATGGATTGTTAATGAGGGACATTATATATCGAAAAAAAAAAAAAGACGGCACATCAATAATCTATTAACATAATGGTAGATCAACCATCAACTCCATTAAGATTTTAAAAATACTTCGCAAGATGTGAGCATTAATCTTATAGTGGTTATTATGAAAAAAGTTATCATATCATGTCATATAAGTGTTTTATCCGTGCCGTGTCCATCTTGCACTCCACGTGTGTTTGAAATTTAAAAGATTATTTTTCTGAATAGTAGATGTATTGGACATGTCTGACACGTGGTAATACGTGTAGTGTGTACGTGTGTGATGCATGTCAAATACAAACACATGTTCGTTAAAGTGTTGTTGTTTCCTATATTCCCACCCATGCCTTCACTGATAACAAAAAAAGAAAAAGAAAAACGGGTGCAAAATGCCCACTCAAGTTACAGGAATATATGCTAGGAGAGATTGTTGATTAAGGTATATAAATGGGTCCAGAATTTATGGATATGGCCTGCATCCTGTGCAATGAAGAGGAAGTCAATTGAGAACCTCTTTGTGAAATGCGGAATTGCAGAAATCCTTTGGAACAGCATTGCTGAAGCCACTGAGTTGAAAACTGACTTCTCTTCTCTTGAACAAATGTGGGGGCATACTTGTCTGGGCAGCTAGGCGAGCCTAGGCGGTGGCCAACCGCCTAGCCACCTAGGTATGCTTAGACGGTGCTTACTACTACTTAAAACATTAGTACAAGCTTGAATTTCCTCAAGAGATGGATGGGCCACAGATCTTTTAAGGTATTTGATGCAAAGGCCTGAGAGAAGTTCACAACATCTTATGACAAATATCCATCCAAGGTTTTCCACAGGCCCCAGCCCCATTACAGGATCAGCGTATCATCTGCATATAAACAGGAACTATGGGACAGCAATGCAAGTTCTCAAACCAGATACCCAACCACCATCCTCTGTTATTTGTTATCCATCTGCTGAATGCATTAGCAACCAATAAAACCACCCTTGAGCCTTCTTAGAAAAATGCTCTATATGATTTTAGACATGTACTATATGCCACCAGATTTCTGTTGAGTAGTTGTATCTTTTGGACTTTTGTCATGCAGTAGAATTCTCGTCTACTGTTTTTTCTTCCCATTTTATTTTATTTTGATCCAATTTTTTTATTTAGCTAGACTTGTTCCCCAATTTTAATGAAATTGGTAATTTTCAAAAAAAAAAAAAAAAAAAATGATTTTTTACAGAAACCTCGGAAATGGTGGGGAAATGGGCTGTTTGGATGTCATTTAAAAATCTTTTTTACCATGTGATATGAAAAAAAAAAATTGAAAACATGACCCTAGTCTAGTGTACCATTTGTAGAATCTTGCCATCATAAATTTCCTAAATATCATATGTCCTGATATTAGATTGTCCTTGTTGCAACATAGTGTTCCACAATAGGAGGTACCAATACTATAATGGTGCATGCTAATCTAAACTCAATAATGTATAAACTCCAATGACTGGAAAACAAATGTTAAATTATACGTAATAGCTTCATTAAATAGGCACAATGCTAATATGCAGACATTCTTTAGCAATGAGAATAACCAATTTGGGAAAGTAAGGGACACATCTCAGATAGACACAAGTGTTCACTAGACCAACAGTTGATTTGGCCGTATGCATCAAAAACTATTTTTCATCATCTTACATAACATTAGAAAAGAAACCCAAATGTAGTAATTCTCATCAGGTAAGAAGAACTTTAGAAACCAATTTCCACATCTGACACTTATTTTGAGAAAGGTGAGACACCAATTTTATACAACAGGTAAAGAGAACGTGATTACAAGATACAAAACTTCCAAATACATATACTACCATTCCAGTCTAATACAAAGGAACCCACCCTATTTTTCTAAATACAATTTAACTGCCCCCGATATACAAATCTAGAGTCTTGTTTCTGATCTTCGATGAAAAATAAATTGGTTTTATGGGATCAGCCAACTCAATCCACTAAATGAGAAGCTTATTTCCTTGCACTGTGCAGTTGATGCGCTTTAAGATTAGTTATTGATAGATAACAAATTAGTTGCGAGTATTCTAGACATCCTCAAAACTGGTGCAAGTTTATCTTAGGGGCTTCAATTGTTTAAATCAATTATTAGGGGTGTGGAATTATATCGAAGATTGCTTGGTGTTTTTTTGGTGTTGTTTTTGTGTGAATAAGGAGCCGCCTTGTTTCCTTGGTCTTCGGAGGTAAGGCTGTTATGCCCCCATCCTTTCTTTTCCCTTTTTTTTTATATGAAATGGTAGGCATTCGGCCTCAATTTTTTTCTTAAAGAAAGAGAATGCCCAAAACATAAAAATTTAATTCAAAAACATAATAAGAGGACCTCTTTAGGGATCGTGGTAAAAGAGATATCTACCACGATATCCGGACCACAACCCACTCAATCATGATCCTTAATTATAAGTCTACCCCTGGAGTACAGTGCCCTACCAGCACCTGCACAATGAATAACCCAATCCTTAATAAGACACATCACTGACTCCCAAATGTTTTCATAATACACTTTTGATTTACATCCTTGTAGGAGGCTCCATCTGTTTTTAATAAAATCAGACTTGCTGAATCTTTTGTACATAAAAATTAAGATCTAAACAAATTCTAAAAATTCCAACTCACTTTTAAATCTAGTGTAATTTGTTAAGTTCCACTGCTTTGTTTTATTCAGAGTTCATGACCTAGTAATAAAATCAAGTGGTGAAGCTCCCATCCTTCATTTAAAGAAATTCTGGCTCCCGGAATTTTTAAAAAATACACTTATATTATGAGGTTAGGAGAAAAAAAAATTGGCTTATGCCCGATTTAACGAATCGTGGTAGATAGTCTACCTCTTTCTTCAAAAAGAAAAAAACATGTTATGAGGTTTGAAATGAATCTTATTTATCAATTAAATCGTATGGTAAAAATATATATATGAAGTAGATGTTTTCGTTCTATACAGCACATTTGTTTTACTTATAGCAAAACCGAGAAACAAGTTGTTTTATGGGAACTTCTATGCCACTACTAAACAATAACCATGCCACATGCTCATCCACTATATCAGTTTCCTAAACCAGTTCTTGACCTCAGTTTTAGATGTAAAGGTTATTCAGCGATACACATCTTCTATGAACATAAAGGAAACAATTAAAGGCTAAATGAGAACAACCCAACATCACGTGAATAAAGCAATGAATTATGGGGAACAGAAATACCTGGGGCTTCACTTCGACAATGTACTGGCCGCTTTTCACGGCAACAGGCTCGTTAGCGAGAACGCTCTCCAGGTGGTCCAGCATCTCCTTCGCCTGGCATGATCCAAAACCTGAGTCTGCATCTTGGTGGTGCCAAACCAATGCACTCTCCTTCACCTCGATCGATGACCCATCTGTCGCCTCTGTATACTGCTGCATCACTGGCTCTGCAATCTGGATCCACCCAAAATCTGTGCTCTGCCCACATAACTCCCACACCTGCTCCCTCCCACACCTGCCAAAGGAAGAAATAAGGCCAAAGCATGCATTTAAGACAATAATCTAGTAACATACACTGCCAGAGAAATACTTAAACCAATTCAGCTATTACCTAATAAAGTATCCATGTTCTGCGGCAATCCCAAGCTTCTCACACGGAGAGAACCACTTATTCAAGCTGTGCCTCCCCCTCCCACTCACAAGAAATACAATATTTCTCTTATCACCACAAAGGGTATTTATTATAGAAATCACTTCTGTGCTCGGTGTCTTGTTAATGGCAAACTGAGGCATCACCGTCCCATCATAATCCAACATTATCACACGGCTCTTAGACCGCTCGTATGCAGATACAATTGCATCTATTGACAGCTTCCGGAAATTGGGATCAAGTGCAACCACACGGAACCCAAAGCTTAGGCCAATCCCCCAGCACCTCCTCCGGAAGTGGTCCTTGCAGGTTCTCTCCATGTCGAGCATGAAGCTCCTCGACCAGTAGGCAACGTCATGGGTGCTCACATATCTGTAGTGCTTCTCGTGCCGCAGTTGCTTCTCTCCCTCAAGCATCGAGATTGCCTCATTCATCGCTTCTGCTGTTGCCTCAATGTTCCATGGGTTCACCCGTATCGCCCCACTCAAAGATGGGGAGCACCCTACAAACTCCGATACCACTAACATACTCTTCCTCGGCCCACCACCACAACCCGATTCTGACACAGCAGTGGGAGAAGCGTTGGCCTTTCCCTGCCTGCACGCAATGTACTCATATGGCGTCAGATTCATCCCATCACGCACGGCAGTTACGATTACGCATTCAGCGATCGTATAAAATGCGAACCGCTCCGCGATTGACATTGGCTGATCAATATAGACCACGGGCTCATATCCTGGCTGCCCAAACGTCTCGTTGATTCTCTTACAGCTCAGCTGGATCTCACGCTGGATCTCCTCGAGATCACGGCCCTGACCCCTGGCAGGATTGGCAATCTGCACAAGGACTGCCGTCCCCCGCCAATCAGAATGGAGCTTCAGCATCTGCTCCATGGCGAGGAGCTTCAAATTTATCCCCTTGAAAATGTCCATGTCATCAACCCCGAGGAGGACGGTCTTCCCCTGGAACCGCCTCTTGAGCTCTTCGACCCGCCACTGATTATCTGCAAGGCTGAGCACCGACTCAATCTGTTCCATGTGAACACCGACCGGCGTGATCTTGATCCCAATCGTCCTTCCATAGTACTCCAAACCAATGTAACCCCTCTTGGACTGATACTCGAGCCCCAACATCCGGCCACAGCAGGACAGGAAATGGCGGGCGTAATCAAAAGTGTGGAAACCGATGAGATCAGCATTGAGCAGGGCTTTCAAGATCTCCTCGCGGACAGGGAGAGTGCGGTAAATCTCGGATGAAGGGAAGGGGCTGTGAAGGAAGAATCCCATTCGGAGTCTATTGAACCGACGCCTGAGGAAGGTGGGGAGGACCATGAGGTGGTAATCGTGGATCCATACATAGTCATCCTCCGGGTTTAGGACCTCAATCACCTTCTGGGAGAAGAACTTGTTGGCAGACACGTAGGCCTCCCAAAGGGACCTGTCGAAACGACCACCATGGTCGACAGAGAAGGGGAGCATGTAGTGGAAGAGCGGCCACAGCTGCTGCTTACAGAAGCCATGGTAATAACTGGAGGCGATCTCAGGCGGCAGGAATGCCGGGACGCACTTGAAGCGTTCCAGGAGGGTCTGGGAAACGTCGTCCTGATCAGCCGGGTCGACATCGACGCGGAGGGAGCCTACGTAGATCACCTCCATGTCATCCGAGAACCCGTCCTTCAGCTGGAGAAGGAGGGACTCGTCATCCCAAGAGAAACTCCACCCCATCCCATCGGGCCTCCGCCGGGCCTTCAGCGGGAGCTGGTTGGCCACGATGATCATCCGGTCCTGGACCACCGATGACGGCACGTCAGATGACACGCTATTCGCCTGGTCGTCATCTAACTCCGACACGATCCCCGGCACCGTCATCACACGAGGGAGTCGCTTACGGACCCCTCCGCCGCTCATCACCGGGAAGTTTCCCGATGCCAGATCTAGGAGGTTCGTGTACGATTTCGACAGCATCTTTTCTTCGGTCAAAAAAAATTAGACTAGAAATTCAGAACGAATGCCGGATCGTTAAATTCTAAACAAAAAAATAAAAAAAATTGGATTGAGAAAAGAACGGGAAGGAAGGCGATTTTTAGGTTTTAGTGTTTGATTTTGCTTCCTTCTTATTATTTCGGTTGAAGAGGCAAAAATGGAGGAAAAAAAAAATAATTAGGGTTTGTTCTATTATAATAAATATTATATATATATTATTATTTTATATTTATTAAATAAAAGAGTGGGAGAGCACGAAAAAGGAGTGGGCCAGGGCGAAAAAATAGGATAAGATCATCCTCAATAAACACGTTAGTTAATCAAGATGTTAAAGTATCACATTAGCACTTTATCATTCAACGAGACACTTAGGTCTAGTTTGATAAAGGGATAAATTTTTATGATAAATTAACCTAATTTATGATGATAAAAAAATCATTATTTTTATCTAAATTTGCATTTGGTAATGTTTTTTATTATGCTCATTTTTTATTTTCATGTCCTCAATCTTGCATTTGGATCAAATATAAGATAACTTCAAAGTTTTTTAAAAAATATCAAATCTATCATTCCTATTAATAGAGTTTTAATATTGTTTAGTGGAGCACATTCTTTCTTTTTTTTGTTTTCATTTATTTTCTTGGAAATGGTATTAATAAATGTTATCTCAATTTTACAAAATTGGAATAAAAAATTGAGACAAAGTCTGTTCCATCTTTTACCCAAAACAAATTATCCCCATTTTTTTATTTCAAAATGTGGACAATTGTCCATATTTTATCCCATTTTTTTTTATGCCATATGGGATAACAAGTGATTTAACTCAATTTTTTCCTTATCCTAACTCCTTATCCCCATATCAAACTAAACCTTATTTACTACATTATCATTTAGTTGGTTGTTGTTACTCAAATGGACTAACTAAATAACTAGTCAAAATAATAGTAGACCCAGCTCTCCATCCACCCAAAATAATATTTTTTGAATCTTTTAAACGGTGGGTCCACATTTAATTGGCTAAAGCATTAGCCACAATTAACATTTTTCTTAACATATGGCAGGTGGAGTCTACATTTAGCTTGCTCTTAACACTTTCATTAGAGCACTATTTTTATATGTTTTATAAGAATCTGACACTAATTAGTGAATTAACATGTCCATTGAAGATGCTTTAAACTCGGTCAGTCGACTGACTCCGCCGCTAATGCCAGTTGGCATCACGCACTCTTTTCTCACGCGCTAAGAAACCGATACGTGTCAATGTTCTAGAACTGCCACGTGCCAACAAATTTTGCACACGTGCCATCCAACCCAGCACGTGGATTACAAGAGAAGACACGTTGTACCGGCGGGCTTGAATGCATAAACGCGAGCGGGCCCGCATGTCCCGTGGGGTCTATTGTTTTTTTTTTTACGGGGCGGGGGCCGGGTTGCGGGTTTTGCTTTTTTTTTTTAATTAATTATATAATAAATTAATTATCAAAATAATCACAGTTCAAAATAATTTATTAGAGTAGTTATCTGATCCAATAATGATTCACAGACCTATTTTATAAGCCACATGACTACATGAGGTGACACAGGTGTGTTTTTTTTTATTTAGAAAAAGGCAGAAATAGCTACCTCGGTTTTATTTCTGATATTCGTAGTACAATTCTGATATAGATGAGAAGACATAGAGAAAGCACAGAGGAAAAGGAAAAGAGAGGTCCATGAACGCACTATTATTTGATTAGAAGAGGTATCTAACCAAGCCAACGGTCCGCCTATACCTTCATGCTATCCTGTGATTGTCATTCGTCCATTGCGGAAGGTAACCTCCCTCGCTCCTGCCAAGAAACGCCCTCAATTTCGGACGCAACAGCAGAATAGCTCCCATATGTTCTCCCAATATGTCCAGGCGCCTCAAAATATGGTTGCGTTCCTGGTGAGCCATATGGACCATACCGCTGCAAGGACTACGGATTGTGTGATGCGAGCATATGTGCTCCTATCTCCTGCCCTTCTCAAGTTCTTACCCGCCAACACCCCCGCCATTACTCCCGAGGTAACACAGGTGTTAATACCAATTTTATCATTTTGTTTTTTTTTTTATAATTACTCCCCATAATCAAGGACTCTGTTACAATTGTTGATGTGGCATGATTTTTAAATTTTGTTGGAGAATCAAATCCCATTATATTTAAAAATTAATAGTCTTCTATTTTTTGCTTTATAAGATGAAAAAAAAAGACATGATCTGTCTGTTTGTCCATCTGCAGTTTCTTTTACTTCTCCACCTAAAGCAGAATTTGTATTTGGATCACATTCCTTATTTTGCATTTGTTACAATTTTTTATTATTAATTTTGATGCTAGATATTAAATCCATTTTTTGACCCATTCAATTTATATTATTCCAATGATTTATTACTTGTTTACCGCACAAAAAAACTTTTTGACTGTCTGGTGGAAACTGATTTAGCTAAAGAAAAAGCTTTTACCACGACAAAATATCATTTTTTCTTCCAAAAATTTTTACGAATACGTTTTTTTTATATAGAAATACATTTTTTTGAAACCGCCATTAAAAAATAAAGAAGCAATATTTGGTCTCAACTTTATTACAATTTTCTCTTGGATGTGGCATTTGATCTTAAATTATTTTACATTGGCTTGGGTTGTGTAACATTCGAAAGTTAGTTACATTTCAAACTATTATTTTAGACTTATATACATTATTTTTTAAAAGTTAGTGACATGTTAATCTAATATAAACATGCATTATATCTGAAAGTCAGTTACATTTGGGGAATGTAATTGACTCTTAATTGTTATATATAACAAAAATCAATTACATTTACAAATGTGCCTAACTTTAATGCAATTTATGTTGAAATTAAGTTATATTATATAAATGTAACTGACTTTTATTCTGAGCTCTTGTTTTATATCGTGATTTGTGTTTTATTTCTGCATTCATAAAAAAAAACTTTGTATCCATCGCAAATACTTTATCTAATGATTAGAAATAAATAATCACCAAATTAATAACAATGTTTTAAAAATAAAAATAAAAACGTTGATTATTTATTGTCGCCATTGTTTTCTGGATGAATGAGATGTTGCAAATAAAAATTCCATTTTTTTCACTTTTTTTTAATAAATATGTTTTTTCAGGACGAGTGCATGTTTGAGCATACATCAGGCTGTCAACAGCGGAAGCATAAGGAATTTTCTCCATCTCTAAAGATTATCTAATCTTCTATATGTGAGCATGTGTTCTTTTGTCCCTTGAAGATATCTCATAACCTTTTTTGCTGCCTTCTAATGCTCCATGCCTGGATTACTTTGATACCTTTCAAGTAATCCAACTGCATAGGCAATATCAGGACGAGTGCATGTTTGAGCATACATCAGGCTGCCAACAGCGGAAGCATAAGGAATTTTCTCCATATTTTTTTTTTATTATTTTTAAGAAACCCTTGAGAATTCTAATTTCGGTCTTGTTTTTAATGGTTTCTATTTTTTAATTTTGAATTGGTTTTAAAAAAACTGGATTACTATAATAGAATAGGTTGATTTGTTTTTCTGAAAAATTGGGGATGAGTTTAACGTGAGAGGAAAATGTAAGATTTAAATGAGGGTAATATTGTATTTTACATTTTAACCTTTTTTTTAAAAGTCAAACAAGCAAGCAATAAAGGAATGACATCGACTTGTCAATGAGGCCTAAATAATGGGGCATGTGTAACAGGACTCTAACTGATTAGATCAAACCTTATATGTCAATGTTTTTTTTTTTTTAGTTTTCCACATCAAAGACGCTAACCCCTTTAACATCTTCTTGTTTATAGTTAGTATGAAATCGTTTTTATAGTATTTGATTCTGATTCAAATCATCTCTGATCCATATTAAAATTGTCCAAAACATTTAAAAGATGTCTACCATAAAAGATATTCAAGCTAATTTTTAAATTTTTTTCATGTGTTTAAATATTTAATAATATCTAATATATCTTAATAATATCTCCTCAAGATCAATTCATATCTAACAAAATATTATTTGAAAAAACAATAACACAACAAAACTACCGTTCATATTGTTTAAGATTTTGAATTCTAGGATAGATTATATATGGATATTCTAGGATATATTAGATATTATAAAAAATTTAAACACAATCAAATAGATTAGGTTGATTTAATTTTTAAATTTAATATTTAGTCAAACAAAATCTAACAGATTAGATTTTATCCAATTTACCAATGTGTAATAAAAAATGAAACGAAAATTGTGTTGGAGTTACATGTTATATATGTGTCACTTTTAGCCTGCTGGTAACCGTTAGAGCGTTCTGGCAGTTTTTCATTTTTTTTTCGGTTTTCGATCGGTACCGCTAATTTTTGGACTGTTAGCTATCGTCCTGAGCTAGAGGACTCCGATTGGAAATCTAACTGCATATTTGGTGTCCTGGTGCCATTTTAGACCTCTCACGAAAATTTCATCGAATTCCGGTAACGTTCCCGAAAATTTCACAGTTCCGGGGCGTATCTGGGTTTTTAAGTCGCTGGTTATATAAGTGGGATTTAAAAAGTGCTTGGCACTATTCATCTTCTTCCTCCCCAAGCCCTCTCTCTCCCCTTATCCGTTTTTCTTGGTTTTGAGCCCCCTAGACCCTCAAAGCTTAAAACCTGAAGCATAGGAAGTGTAGATCGGGTCCCGATCTACACTCCGATGTTTTCAAATCCCAATTCCGGCGAGTTTTGGCCGTCCGTCCGCCCTCTCTTCGCCTCTGTTTTGAGCCATCTCGGTGGTGGAGGTAGATCCGGGCGTTGGAAACCTTTTGGGAGAGGTTTCGGTGCGCGGAGAGCAACCGGATTTCCTTTCCTCCCCTTGGTAAGCCTCTTTTTCCTCTCTTTCTTGCCTAGATGTATGCTAGGAGGGTGGAAATGGGGTTGGGTGGAGGTTGGCGGCGGTGGGTGGCCGTCGGGGGCTGTGGGAGGCGGTCGGAGGCCGTGGTGGTGGTTGGAGGTGGGTGGAAGAGCAGCTCGGGCTGGCTGGCTGCTGTCTCGGGCAGGGCAGCAGGTGCAGTGGTTGGCGCGGGCGTGCGCGCGCGTGCGCGCGGGCGTGCGCTCGGGGGGTGCAGAGGGAGGTGTGCAGTGCAGGCTCGCTGCGGGCAGTGGCTGTGCGCGCTGGCAGGCCGGGCGAGCTGGCTGGGCGCGCAGGCGAGCAGGGCAGGGGCGCTCGGGCATCAGGCGGGCAGTGCCCCGGGCGTGCAGGCGAGCGGTGCTTGGGCCACTCGGCGACGCGCGCAGGCAGGCAACGCGGGCAGCAGCGCGGGCAGGCTGGCAGGCGCGCTGGGCGCGTGCTGCCAGGCGCGCTGGGCGCGTGTTGCGCGGGCGTGCGCGTGGACGCTGGGGAGGGTCCCGGGTGCTGGGCGCTGGGTCGCGG
Organism: Acorus gramineus; assembly: GCA_030737835.1. Taxonomy (NCBI): domain Eukaryota; kingdom Viridiplantae; phylum Streptophyta; class Magnoliopsida; order Acorales; family Acoraceae; genus Acorus; species Acorus gramineus. The sequence goes on from CM060849.1 coordinate 2,434,368, forward strand.
GTACCGGGTGCTGGCCGAGGGTGCTGGGCGCTGGCGTGCGCAGTCGCGCGCGGGTGCGTGCGCGCGGGTGCGCGGGTTCGCACGGAGCGGGCGCGCAGGTGCGCGCGGGTTCTGGCGCGAGCGGGGGTGCGCGCGGGCGTGCGCGCGAGCGTGCGCGCGCGCGGCCAGTGCGCCTGGGCAGTGCGCCTGGGCGCTGGGCAGGGAACCAGTGCGCGCGCGCGCACGCGCATGTGCTGGGGCGTGCTGGGGCATGCTGGGGCGTGCTGGGGCAGTGCGCGGGGTGCTACGCGAGGGGCGCGGGCTGGACGCGCGGTGCGCGTGGGCGCGCGCGAGCGTGCGCGTGCGTGCGGGTGCGCGTCTGGGCGCGCGGGCAAGCGCGCGGCAGTGCGCCGACGGTGCCGGGGTGTGTGCGTGCGTGCGCATTCGTGCGTGCGCATGTGGGGGGGGGGGGCTATGCGAATGGCTGCCCGAGGGTTCGGGTAGGTGTCGGGGCACTCGGACTCGCGTGCGTACGCGCGTGCTCGCATGCGTGCGAGCCCGTATGCATGCTTATCCGAGTTTTGGGTATTTCTGTGCATTTTTATGTATAAATTGTGTGGTTTCTCACCCAATTAATACCCTGTCTTGCAGATCTTGACGGACGGTCGCGCGACGACCCGATCTCCGGTGAGTGGGACAATCCAACCCAGTAGAGAGGTGTTATACGCACTTGGGCGTATACCGACCTCTCCTGGGGCGCCATGGATGTATATTGGCATGTCTAATATGTATATCATGCGAGCATGATTTAAATGTAGAATGCATGCTACCCTAGTCTTTGCATATTAGGGACTTGCACCCTTAGGATAGGTGTAAGAGCCATGCACCATGTCCCCTGTTTCCATGTTAGGAAGCCCGACCGATGAATGTGTCCTACTAGTTTATTTATTAAATTAAATGCTAGTATTTGTTAAATTGCATGTTATAGTGAATATTATAGGGGAGGGGCCTTGCGAGGACAGCGGTGAGACCCGGGTTAGGGTACACCGTGTTCCTTGTTTGGTTGTCGGGGTGTCCTATAACGGGAACTCACGCTGCCCTCCCGAGTTTCTTTCCCCCAATGATATTCCACCTTTGTTATAACCTTATGCATGTTCCCCGCATCGTAGTTATGCGCCCTGGTGGGTTCTGAGGAATTCAGAACAGTAGTGTTGTTATGATGTGTTGTCTGCGGATCCGAGTGGATCATATGCGATGGATAGGCTGTTCTATCCCCTTCGTTGGATCCGGTAGAGACTGCCCCAGCGTTAGAAAGGTCGTCCCTTCCAAGGGTTCCCATCAGTAGGCGCCTCCTAATTTGGTTTCGGACTGGGCCGAAGTTGTGGGTGAAAACCAAGCGGCCTACGGAGTGGAGGAGAGACTATCGGTGGACCAAGGGTGACCAACAACCTAGTCAGTCCCAAGAGCCTATGTCACCCGTTGTAGGGTGAGGGTGAGGGTGTAGTAGGTTGGCGATAGCGACCTGCTGGATTGGTGTTGTCAGTCCCAATATCCTATGTCACTCCTGTTGAGGGGGTGAGGGTGAGGGTGTAGTAGGTTGGCGATAGCGACCTGCTGGATTGGTGTTGTCAGTCCCAATATCCTATGTCACTCCTGTTGAGGGGTGAGGGTGAGGGTGTAGCGGGTTGGCGGAAGCGACCCACTGGATTTGTGATTGGATGTTGATTAGTCCCAATATCCTTGGTCACCCATTGAGGGTGAGGGTGAGGGTGTAGTGGGTTGGCGTTAGCGACCCACTAGTATGTGGTTGTGGATGTTAAGGATTATGTGTTGTTAATTGTGGCTAAGGATTATCTGGTTGTGGTCAATATTGTCTGTGATGCATGGGTTGTGCCGTTCACTGAGCGTGTGGCTCACCCCTCGCACAATATTTTTCTTCAGTGTCATCTGAGTCGGATCTGGAGGAGGAGCTCCCCGAGGGACTTCATCAGTAGCGGAGTAGCGCCACGTCCCGCGAGTTTCTGAGACTATCAGCATCCCTTGTACCAGTATGTATTATTTTCCGTGCTTGGGCACGCGTTTGTGTTGTATTTGGATGTCTTTGTATGTATATTGGCTCTCACAGGACATGTGATTATGTATGGAGTCTGTAGTGTGTTTTGATTACAGATTCAGTATTTAGTTATCCGCATTTGGTGTATATATCATGTCAGCCCTGCTTTTGATGTCTGTGTGTCATTCTGGTTGCTTGTGTATGATATATTATTGACCTCCTGTGTAGATTCTGATATTTTATATACACTTGCCGCGTCTCGGGGACGCCCGGGGCGTGACATTACATACATAAAAAAACGTCAATGAGGTTGACTTTTTTTAGGAAGACCTATTTACGCTAAAAAGCTTCGCTTGAAGAGAGAAAAAAATTACCAAATGAGTGATAAAGTCATCTTTGTTGGTGTTTTAAACCCTAACAATAAAAAAAACTAAAATTGCTGACGTGGAGGGTGTGACCTGGTTAAGGTGATTACTTTGGCAAATAGTATGAAAAAGTGATTATATTGATAATTAGTTAATTAATGATGATTCATTTAGAGAAAAAAAAACCTTATTTGGATAATATGTTCAATTTTTTTTTTATTTTGTGCGTGAATCAGTTTTTAGGTTCAATAAAACAAAGATTTATTCATTCATCTCATGATCTTACACATGATTTAATGTATTTTTAATAGTTTGGTTTTAATTATAATGATATGATAATCCAAAAAATAAAAAAATAAATAGAGAATTCAAACCTCACCAACCATGGAAAGACGGACATCATCTATTTTATTTATTGGAAGAGGTTGTCCAAAGAGGCTGTTTATTTTTCATTTTCTCTATCTCCCATCTCTCTCCCCCCTTTAATCAAATTCATCTTTTGTTTTGAGTTTATTGGAGTAGATATGTCTACAAGTTCCTCAAAAAAAACCATGGAAAGACGGTAATAACCTGAATTTGTTATAAACTGAATAGAATACATAAACATAAGAATGCATAAACAAAGCAAACAAGCATATAGAGAAGAGAAGTAGAGAGAAATATCTTATTCATCCATTGATAGTTATGGAATACATTACAAACTCCTCGATTTTAGGGTCCATGAAAGAATCTCAAATGTTGGAAGTTACAAGTAATAAGAGGTGGGGTATATAATAGAGTGTTAAAAGGTGGGAGGTTAGGGAAATGAAGAGAGGGGGTTATGGAGAAAGTGGTGGTAGTTGAAGTAGTGATGATTATCCACAATATTCACAACACTCCCCCTTGAATGACCATCACGCTAAGATAATTGTTTCATTAAAACCTTGCTTGAAAAACCCAGTGGAAAAAAAATCAAAGCGAAGGAAAAAAAGTACAATATACTTTATCTTAGATTGGTGTATACGCTTTAACACTGTCTCATTAAAACCTTGTCAAGAAAACCTAATGGGACAAAACCTAGGCGAACGAAAAGGAGTACAGTACGCAAAATGTCATCTAAAAATATATTGCCCCTCTTAATGATAAGGCCAAAAAGATTTGTTACAAATACGTTGCGTCCGATGTTGTACACCACCTTTTTGAATGTTGACGTGAGCATGCTTTAGTGAACAAATTGACGTGATTGCCCTTCCACTAAATCTATAGAACATCGATTTCACATTCGCAAGCTTCATAATGATCATCCTGTATATAAAACTCCAAGATGTAGATACATAATGATTGTTGTACCACCACATATAGATACATAGCCTGTTTGTGAGGATCTGAAAAATATCTTGAATATGTATATAATATTCTTTCAACAAGATACCATTAGTGGGATTCTTTAAGTAGAATAAACCAACATATGTTGTTCCACCAAGATAACGGAAAATGTGTTTAACATCATGTCACTGCCTTCAAATTGGTGCAAATTTAAATCTGGCCCATATATTAAACTAAAAATGCAACGTCAGGTTTAGTATACTGTATCAAATATAATAAAGCATCAATTGCATAAAGACATAGTGCTTCAAGACCAGAAGATTTTCATTTTCTTCTTTTGAGTAAAAAATAAAATAGTTCTACTTTGGGTCAAGTGACCAGACAACCATACGAGAACTTTAATGAATATTATTTGTCCATATTAAAGTGCTTCAAAACTTTTTCTATATATATTATCTAATGGACAAAGATCACACTTGGGTTTCGCTCGATCTACAGGTCGACACAATATCTTAAATTTCAAACATTTAGAGGCCTTTTGTGCTCTTCAAGAGTTTTTGTTATATATGTGTCACTTTTTGGCCTGCTGGTAACCATTGGAGCATTTTGGCAGTTTTTGAGTTTTTTTCGTTTTTCGATCGGAACCGCAAAATTTTGGACTGTTAGCTATCGTCCTGAGCTAGAGGACTCCGATTGAAAATATAACTGCATATTATGTGTCCTGGTGCCATTCTAAGCCACTCATGAAAATTTCATCCGGTAACGTTTCTGAAATTTCACAGTTCCGGGGCGTATCCGGGTTTTGACCGAGCGAGAAGTCATTGAGAGAGTTGACTCGGTCAAAGTGGGCCCAAGGACTTGGTCAAACCTTTTTGTCTTTTTGTATGGTTGGGTTGACCCAAGTCAAATCCCACTTAAACCTAATTAATCAAGCCCTAATCTTGATTAGCCCTAATTTTAAGTGACTTGCTATATAAATGAGATCTAAAATTTGGTTACCACTATTCATCATCCCTACCAAATGAAATTTCTCTCTCCCCTCTCTCCTTTTCTTTGATTTGAGCCCCCTAGAGTCCTCAAACCCAAAAACCTAAAGCATAGAAAGTCCCGATCTACACCCCGGTGCTTTCAAATCCAGATTCCGGCCAACCTAGCCCTTCCATCCGCCCTCTCTTCTCCTCAGATCCGAGCCAAATCGGAGGTGGGAGTAGGTCTTGGTGGTAGAGACCGTTGGGGGAGCGTTTCGGTGCGCGGAGAGCAACCGGACATCTCTTCCTCCCCTTGGTAAGCTCCTTTTCCTCTTCTTTTTGGCTTAGATGTATGTTAGGAAGGGGGTTTTGTGGTTGGGTGGTGGTCGGCGGCTGTGGGAGGCTGTCGGAGGTGGTTGGGGGCGGTCGGAGGCCGTTGGCGGCTGGTGGTTGGTGGTAGAGGAGCTCGGGCAGGGAGGGTGGCAGTCCCGGGCAGCAGGCAGCACAGACAGCGCTCAGACAGGTGCAGCGGCAGGGCGCGCGCACGCATGCACGCGGACTTGCGCACGGGCGTGCGCTCGGGTGGGCGCTGGGCGTGCTGGGGGTGCTGGCCGAGTAGGCGTGCGTGCAGGGTGCGCGGGGAGCGCTGCGCAGGGGCGCAGGCACGCTGTGCGCGCGCGGGAGTCGGTGGAGTGCTGGGCGAGTCGGCGGTGCGCGCGGGGGTGTGCGCGGAGCGCGGCGAGGTAGCGGTGGTGCGCGCGGGATGCGCGCGGGGTGAGGCGCTGGGCGCGCAGGGCGTGCGGGGTGCTCGCGGGCCAGCGCGGGGCGTGCGGGGTGCACCCGGGCTGCTGCGATGGGGCGCAGTGGGCGTGCGGTGCACCCGGATGGCTCGGCTGCGGGTCCAGGCGTGCGGGCAGGGGCCGGCGGTGCGCCTGGGTGCGCGGGCTGAGGCGCGGCGGCGCATCCGGGAGTCGGATGGCCGTGCGGGTGGTTGCCGGGGGTGCGGGAGTGAGTCGGGGTGCTCGGGCTAACGTGCGTGCGGGTAGTGTGCACGTTTGCCCGAGTGTTGGGTATTTAATTGTGTATGTTGTATATTTTGGGGGTATTTGTGGATTGTACTTACCCAGTTGATATCCTGTCTTGCAGATCTCGACGGACGGTCGCGCGTTGACCCGACTTCCGGTGAGTGGGGCAACCCAACCCAGTTTGGGAGGCGCTACATGCACTTGGGCGTGTACCGTCCTCCCCTGGGGCACATAGTTGGTATTAACTGTTTTTATTATAATCCATGCAAGCATGATCTGTGTGTAGAATGCATGCCACCCTAGACTTGTATGTTAGGGACTTGCACCCTTAGGATTTGTGCATGAGCCGTGCATCCTGTCACCTCGTTATCATGCTAGGAAAGCCCCGACCTATGCATGCGACCCATTAGTTTGATTTAATTAATTAAATGCAAGCTTGTGATCTTATTAGCATGCTTTGGGGAATATAAGGGGGCCTTGCGAGGTTAACATTGAGACCCGGGTTAGGGTACTCCGTGTTCCTTGTTTGGTTGGCGGGATGTCCTACATCGGGACCTCAGGTTGCCCTCCCAAGGTCTCTTTTCCTCATTTTTATCTTATGTATTCCCCGCATCTTGGTTATGCGCGCTGGAGGAATTCTGAAAGAATTCAAGACATTAGAGTTGTAGAGATGTGCTGTCAGCGGATCCGAGTGGATCATATGCGATGGATAGGCTGTTCTGTTCCCTTTGTTGGATCCGTGTAGAGACTACCTCAGCGTTAGAAAGGTTGTCCCGTGCAGGGGCTCCCATCAGTAGGCGCCTCCTGATTTGGTAGAAGGACGGTGCTGAATGTGGGAGTGGCCAAACGACCTACGGAGTGGGGAGAGACTATCGGTGGACCAAGGGTGACCAATAGCCTAGTCAGTCCCAAGAGCCTATGTCACCTATTGAGGGGTGAGGGTGAGGGTATGGTGGGCCGGCGATGCGACGACCCACAGGATTGTGTATGGATGATTATCAGCCCATTAAGTCCCAATACCCTTTGTCACCTATTGAGGGGTGAGGGTGAGGGTGAGGGTGTGGTGGTTCGGCGATGTAGCGAACCACCGGACTTGTGATTGATTATGCCACTTTGGGGCTCTTTGCTATAAATTGTGGTTAATATAAACTGTATGCATGGGTTGTGCTATTCACTGAGCGTGTGGCTCACCCCTCGCATAAAATCTTTTTCAGTGATCACTGAGGAGGACTTGAAGGAGGAGCTTCCCGAGTGACTACACCAGTAGCGGAGTAGCGCCACGTCCCTCGAGTTTTGAGGCCATCAGCATCCTTCTCTTTGTTGTATGTATATATTTATGTGCTTGGGCACCTAGTTTGGATTATGTATGGATTGTATTTGTGTATATATGGACATGTTGGCTCTCACAGGACATATGATTATGTATCGAGTCTGTAGTATGTTTTGATTACAGATTCAGTCTTTTTAGCTTCCGCATTTGGTGTATATATTATGTCAGCCCTGCTTTTATCTGTGTTGTCATTTTAGCTGTTGTGTGAGTATGTTATTGAACTCCTGTTTACTGATATTATATATACACTTGCCGCGTCCCGGGGACGGCCGCCCTGGGGCGTGACAGTTTTAATCTCCTCTTTCAAAAGAAACTCATTTTCAATTGATCTCAAGTCTTTGCAGAAAACTTTGTGCCACAAGACAAGCTTTGTATCTAACAATCTCGTTTCTCTCATTGTGTTTGCAAACACTTATTCACAATTAACACCTTCACAGTTAGGACTACTGGTCCAAATACTTTTCAAGTGAATCCAATTCTACTTGAATAACATTTCTGTGGCCAAATATGTTTCCGCTTACATTCCACTGAATGTGGTATTAAATCATCTTTAATAGTTTTAGTAGCTACTGTAATTGAAAATATATCATCGATGATCACTTGTTTATGATCCCACAATATTTTTGTATATGTATAATTGTGAAAATTTCTTCATTTCCATGGACTTATCCTTCGGGGACATGTCTCTTCGGGGACTTGAGTCTCTTCAAGGACTTTACCTTCTGTAAAAATTATTAATGGGGATCTTTCAAGTGTTTCATTCTCCTCTACAAAATTATTTTTCATTATTTTCTCATATAGAGAAATAAATGTTTTGAACCTATAAGTTTTCCATGCTTCAGGCACACGCCTTCCTTGATTCATTAGCCGGCATACTTATAATTTTTTTGCAATTGGAACATTAATCCAAACTGGAGTATTTACAGCTAGAATATATGACTTTGTCACTTTTGCTGCACCAATAAATGTATCTAGCAACTGATGCGCATTTCTCTTATTATGGATGATCTTTTGCACTTTAATATCACAAGGAGATATGTGAGGGTTAAAATGAAACAAAGATGAAGTTTTCCATAAAATTTTCCGTGTTCTTCTGGTAACGGATTTCCTCCCCCTAACGGCGAGAATACTCTCATTAGAATGGCAATCTGCAAATCATGCGGTAAAAATTATCATCGAGCAAAAGAATCTTCTAGTTCTTTAGTATATGCCCAAATGAATAGTTTGACGCATCATCGTGTACCATGGATATGCGAGATGGTCATGCCAAATCGAAAAGATCATAGAACTTCTAGTTCATATGAGTAATTATCTTTATGGTTATATTTTATAACCCTCTTGGAGAAAACAAAAAGCTTTTCTAATGTATGCTTCTAGCATGAGACATTAAAAGGTTCTCCATAATCTTAACATGGCATATATTGAGATAAGTATCTTCAGTAGACTTCTCCTAGATCTACATGAATACAATGCATCGTTGATATAAAATTTTGTATTTCTTGATAACATGATATCTGCTCTTCTAGAGCCTTCGATCAAGGTTAACTAATTTTAAGCTCAAAAAATAAGATATATATGAAAGTGCATTTCATATAATAAAGAAATATGAAGACAAATACAAAATCGACAAAGGTCTGATCGTACATCAGGTACGTAATAATGTTCTTAAATATCACATAGATGACAATCATTTTTCTTTGTATTTTAGGGGTTGTTTTGCAAAACTTTCCCTTGCTTTCATTCAATAGCATTCCACTTCTGGTGGTTTCAAATAACTTGTCATCTCTACAATTGTTGTAATTATATAAATCATGAAATAACCATTGACCATGTCCATTGCTCAAAATAAAATAAAATAAAATAAATTGCATTTGCTTGAGGCAACTATGCTGAGTCAATAGATCGGGTTTCATGATTTATTTTTTATATTTATATTATTATCAAAGCTCATTGTTCAGCAATGAGAAGACATGAAATTTGATAATAATATTTTTGCTTTCTATATTGCTACTGCTGGAGCATATTTGAAGCATAATGGTTGGTGGATCTTTCACAATGAGGTGTTTATACATGTTCCTGCTAGGATACATGTACCCATTTTTTTTATGATCCTTCAAGGACTCCAAAAATATCATAACTATGTATAGTCCTACAAGGACACAAGTAATCAAGATTTGTATAATCTTTAAGGGATAATAAAATTGTATGTAGTCCTTTAGAGACATTTCTAATCATATCTTTTACATGATTCTCCAAGTACCCATATAATAATTTTGGTATAGTCCTTCAGGAACAAAATAAGATCAAATTTGCATAGTCCTATTGGGACACATTATTCATAACTTCAGCATGGTCCTTTAGGGATCTATGTAAACACAATTTTTGTATGCTCCTATAGAGAAACATGAATTTGTAACATTAAAATGAAATTTACATCAACAATATAATACTACCAATTCTTTACATTTGAATTTTTCATTCCCAAAAAAGCAATCCTCATTGATTATAATCACCTCCCAATACAATACTTCATCTTTTGAAAAAATTTCTTTTTACCCCTTTATGTCATCCGCCACTTCAAAAATCCATTCCGGCTGGCCTCCTCATCTCCGGCGACCGGTGTCACCATCTTTGGGTTCCTTTCGTCGCCCTCTATCATATGAGAGATGGATCGCCTACCTTTCGAGCACTCCTCCAGCCTCCACCTCCTCTGACCTCTACTTCCACATTTTTTCAAATACAGTTACAAATACCGATAAATATATTAGAATTTCAATTACAGATACAAATGAGTATATTAGTTTTTTCAGATAAAGATGTATCTCAAAATTTTTAGATACAGATACAGATGAATATATTAAAAAATTTAGATACAGATACAGATGAGTATATTAGTTTTTTCATATATAGATTTAGGCTGCGTTTGGTTTGGCTTAAAATCATTGCTTATTGACTGAAACCGGATTTTTTCAGTGATTTTTGGTTTTAAGTATGTTTGGTTGAGTCTCTAATAAGTACTGAAACATTCCTCAAAATGCATATAAACTTCTGAATAAATCAGCTTCTTCACCGATACTTATTATTTTCGCTTACGCATTATGCTATTTACCCCCGACGTGAAAAGACCAAATTACCCCGCATAGTTTTTTATTTTTACGGACGGTATTTAAGCCCAAAATCGAGCTCCTCTCTCTCCTCGAATTTCATTTGCGCCACAGCCCCAAAACAAAAACCCTAATCGTGTTACGCCCCGGAGCAGCCGTCCCCGGATCGTAGCAATATATAAATATCAGGTGATCAATACAAGAGGTCAATAATGGCTCTAAGGGATACATCGATGATCCAACATATGACATATCTGGTTTAACAAAGCAATAATAATAGATAGCTTATCAGAAAGTGCGGAAGCGTAAAATGACATAAATCTGTAATCCAAAGTAATATTACAGATCCAATTAACACAATTATTGTCCCATGAGAGCCAAGTCTAGTCAAAATCAATTAAAAATAATGACATGTGCATCAAGCACGAATACCATAACATACAGGTAAGAGGAATGCTGATGGCCTCACTCTCGCAGAACCGAATGATCGGACGCTGCAACAACTACTGGAATCCCACCTCACGGAGCTCCTCCTTCAAGATCAACTCAACCCCTGGTGGAGGAACAATACACGAGAGGTGAGCAACAAGCTCAGTGAATGGTAAAAAGCCACACACCGCATCTATATCACATCAATAGTGCAATAATAGTTTCAACCAAGACATGGAATAACCTATAATAACAGAACATCACGCAATGGCATGCCCTCACTGTTATGCCTGTGTCATTTGGAGCCTTTTTTTTCGATCGGAGTCGCTAAAATTTTGGCTTTTAGCTACCTGCGAAAGTTGGAGTACTCTGATTGAAAATCTAACTGCATATTATGGGTCCTGGTACCGTTTTGTACTACCTATAAAAATTTCTTCGAATTCCGATAACGTTTTAAAAAATATGAAGTTCCGAATCGTATTCGGGTTTTGGTCGATACTGGATTGTCAAAGGGGGAGACTTTGACCAAGTTAAATGGAGACTTTGATCAGTCAAATATGACTTTTGACAAGTCAACTACTTTTGTTTGCTAGCTTGGTTATGTTGACTTGTCAAAACTCCCACCAACTCCCACCAGCATTGAAGGCTCTCTCTCTCTCTCTCTCTCTCTTTTTCTCTCCTTCTCTCTCTCCTTCCCTTAGGAAATCCATCCGACCCTCATTTTTGCTCCCCTTTGTTTGCTTTTCCCTTTGTTTGTGTGAGAAGGAGAAGTGAAGAAGAAGAAGAAGCACAAGAAGGAAGTGCAAGTGGGAAAGGTGTGCGTGTGTGTGCCTTTGTTGTTGTTGTTGTTGTTGTTGATTCTCTTCTCATTAGCTCCCTCTCATGCCTTACCCCCCCCTGTTTTTCAGCTAAGAAAGGCTTGAGGGATGCTGATGAGGTGGTGGTAGTGGTCGTGGTGGTTGAGGTGATCGTGGGTGTGTCGAAAGCCCCGCATCTCCCCATTTCCATCCCCCTGTTTTGGTAAGGCAGATCTCTGTCTTCCAAATATCTCTATGAATCTAGTAATTAGAGGCATATTTTTGGGATTATGTCTCAAGTGATATGATCATCTATGTGTCTAGTTGTTATATATGAAATTTGGGGTCATTATGATATCTGTGTTGTAAGTTAGAACCTGTTTTGCATGGCCTGTCCAGATTCACGTGGGAATTGACCAGTTTCTGGAAATATTTTAGTTCCGGCTTGTAGAGGCTCAATTAGGTTATAATGTCTTCATGGATTATGATCCCAACATGTCAAAGAATTTGTATGATTTATTTCATAATTTTTGGATGTGTATTTGGTGATGTGGAGATCAAATAGTAGGGCTGGTTGCAGCAGATTTAGCAGTTTTGCTCGATTGCATGTCAAGGAGTTGTTATGAATGTTGTGGAATGTATCAGGAGTTAGGGTCTTCATGAAGTAGGCTTATATGTGTGTCAAGAGATTTCATATTTTAATTGAGCTTCATTGATTGTGTTTTACAGCTTTCGTTGGCAGAACTCGCGATGAATGGGTCGTTAGGTGAGTGGTTCGATCCAACCCTTCGGGATGCGCTCGATGCATGTAGTCTTGCATCGCGCATCCATGGGGCTTCTTTTCACCCTAAATATGTTAGATATATTGCATGCTAGGCTTATATTGCATGTATAGTATTCATGTATGAATGACTGAGTCGCATGCGACCTTCGTGTATGGGCATGTGTGATATGTGTTTATATGAATGTATAGAATATGCATGCCTTAGGTAGTCCCTTGTTATAGTACTACCTCCCTATGTTAGTAATATCTAGATTATCCAGTACTGCTGTGTGGACCAGTAATTCCGCATCTCTTCGACAAACGGTATGATCTCTCCCCAAGAGTCCCAAGAGTCTCCCTCCGGGAGTGAGGGTGAGGGTGAGGTTGGTCGTGCCACAGCGTGACCTTGTTATCCTTTGGGTTTCTACCCATGTTTTTCCTTGAAAGGAAATTGCTTTAGTATTAAATTGTTGTAATGGTGTTTGATTTCCAGCCACTCACTGAGCTTGTAGCTCACCCCTCGCATACTGTTTCTTTTTCAGGGGAAGTGTTGGGCATGGAGCTGGAGCTTCCCTATGGCGGGGTTCGAGAGCGTGGAGTGTCCTGTCCAGCGGTTAGCGAGTGCGAGGATCTCAACAATCCTAGTGTCATTTATGTATTTGAAATTGTGCGTGTTGCACTGGTTGTACGTTATTTGGACTAGACTTGGCTCTCACAGGACAATGATTGTGTACTCGGGTCTGTAATAATGTTTTTGATTTACAGACTTATTGATATTTTTATGCTTCTGCATTTTAGTTGAACTATCACTTATCATTGTTTTGCCAATTTTGTGTGTTATTTATTGGAGTCATTGTTGACCTCTAGAAATTGATAGCTGATACTTTATATATTGCCACGTCTCGGGGACGGCTGCCCTTGTTATATATGTGTCACTTTTAACCTGCTGGTAACCGTTGGAGCGTTCTGGCAGTTTTTCATTTTTTTTCGGTTTTCGATCGGAACCGCTTATTTCTGGACTGTTAGCTATCGTCCTGAGTTAGAGGACTCTGATTAAAAATCTAACTGCATATTTGGTGTCCTGGTGCCATTTTAAGCCTCTCACAAAAATTTCGTCGAATTCCGGTAATGTTTCTGAAATTTCACAGTTTCGGGGCGTATCCTTTTAAGTCGCTCGCTATATATAAGGGTGGGATCTAATTTCGAAAACACTATTCATCATCCCTACCATTTGGATTTTCTCTCTCCCCTCTCTCCTTTTCTCACTTTTGAGCCCCTTAGACCCCTCAAACCCAAAAACCCAAAACCTAGGAAGTGTAGATCGGGTCCCGATCTACACCCCGGTGGTTTCAAATCCCAATTCCGGCGAGTTTAGCCCCTCCGTCCCCCCCCTCTTCTCCTCTGTTTTGGACCATTTCGAGGGCCAAGATAGATCCGGGCGGTGGAAGCCTTTTGGGAGAGGTTTCGGTGCGCGGAGAGCAACCGGACTCCCCTTCCTCCCCTTGGTAAGCCTCTTTTCTTTCCTTCTTATGCTTAGATGTATGTTAGGAGGTGTGATTTGGGGTTGGGAGGCGGTCGGCGGCGGTGGGTGGCCGTCGGAGGGCGGGGGTGGTGGTCGGAGGCCGGGGGTGGCGGGTGGTGGAGGTTGGATGGCTCGGTCTAGGTGTTGGGCTGTCCGGGTAGGCTGGGCGGCTGTTCCGGGTGTGTTAGCAGCAGGCGCAGCAGGTGGGCGCACCAGGTGGCCGGGCGCGCGGGTGCGTGCGCACAGGCGTGCGCGCGGCGTGCGCTCGGGTGGTGCTGTGCGCAGGCGTGCTAGGCGCCCTGGGAGGGGGCTAGCCGGGTAGGCTGGGAGCAGGCGCACCAGTTTGCCGGGCGCGCGAGCGCGTGCGCGCGCGTGGGCGTGCGCTCGGGGGGTGCAAGGGGAGGCATGCGGGTAGACTGGCTGCGGGCTGTGCGAGCAGGGCAGGCCGGCTGGGCAGGCCATGCTCGGGCAGCTGGCAGGGGGTGCTCGGGCATCAGGCGGGCAGTGGCTGGGCGTGCAGGGCGAGCGGTGCTCGGGCCACTCGACGACGCGCGCAGGCAGACAGCGCGGGCAGCAGCGCGCGCAGGCTGGCAGGCGCGCTGGGCGCGTGCTGCCAGGCGCGCTGGGTGCGTGCTGCGCGGACGTGTGCGTGGGCGCTGGGTGAGGGTCCCGGGTGCTGGGCGCTGAGCGTCGGGTGCTGGGCCGCGGATACCGGGCGCTGGGCTGAAGCGCGAGGCGTGCGCGCGGTGCAGTGGGTGCGAGCGGGTGGTGCGCGCGTGGTGCGCGCGGGTAGAGGCTGGTAGGTGCGCGCGGAGTGTGCGCTGATAGGGGGCTGGAGGTGCGCGCGGGGTGCGCGCGGGGCGAGGCGCTGCGCGCGGGGCGTGCGGGGTGCTCGCGGGCAAGCGCGAGGCGTGCGGGGTGTGCGCGGGCGGCTGCGCTGGGGCGCAGGGGGCACGCGGTGCACCCAGGTGGCTCGGCGGCGTGTCCAGGCGGCGGACAGGGGCCCGGCGGTGCGCGGGGTGCGTGGGCTGAGGCGCGGCGGTGCACCCGGGCGGTCGGGTGGCCGTGCGGGTGGTTGCCGGCCGTGCGGGTGGTTGCCGGAGTGCTCGGGCTAGCGTGCGTGCGGGTCGTATGCACGTTTGCCCGAGTGTTGGGTGTTTGTTTGTGGGTTTTGTGTATTTTTGATGTCTTTGGTAGTAGTTGTGGATTTTAACTCACCGTATAAATGTCTGTCTTGCAGATCTTGACGGGCGGTCGCGCGACGACCCGATCTTCGGTGAATGGGACAATCCAACCTAGTAGAGAGGCGTCATACGCATTTGGGCGTATACCGACCTCTCTTGGGGCACCATGGATGTATATTAACCGGCAGTAATATGTAATCCATGCTTGCATGATTTAAATGTAGAATGCATGCTACCCTAGTCTTTGTATGTTAGGGACTTGCACCCTTAGGATAGGTGTAAGAGCCATGCACCATGCCCCCTGTTTTCATGATAGGAAACCTCGGCCTATGCATGCGTCCTACTAGTTTATTTATTAAATTAAATGCTAGTGTATGTTAAATCGCATGCCTTAGATAATATTATAGGGAGGAGCCTTGCGAGGTCAACATTGAGACCCGTGTTAGGGTACTCCGTGTTCCTTGTTTGGTTGTCGGGATGTCCTGTATCGGGACCTCATGCTGCCCTCCCAAGGTTTCTAGTCCCATTAATATTATAAGTAATGTTATATAACTGGTATGATTATTAGCATATTTAGTGAATATTATAGGGGAGGGGCCTTGCGAGGACAGCGGTGAGACCCGGGTTAGGGTACTCCGTGTTCCTTGTTTGGTTGTCGGGGTATCCTATATCAGGAACTCACGCCGCCCTCCCGAGTTCTTTCCCCCAATGATATTACAACCTTGCTTTTATTGTACGTGTTCCCCGCATCTTGGTTATGCGCCCTGGAGGAACTCTGAAGAGTTCATGACATTAGAGTTGTAGAGATGTATTGTCGGCGGATCCGAGTGGATCATATGCGTATGGGTGGGCTGTTCTGTTCCCCTCGTTGGATCCGGTAGAGACTGCCCCAGCGTTAGAAAGGCCGTCCCTTCTGGGGGCTCCCATCAGTAGGCGCCTCCCGATATTTGTGACGGACTGTGCTGAAGTTGTGGGGGTGATAGCCCAGCGGCCTACGGAGTGGAGGAGAGACTATCGGTGGACCAAGGGTGACCAACAGCCTAGTCAGTCCCAAAATCCTATGTCACCCGTGGCAGGGTGAGGGTGAGGGTGTAGTGGGTTGGCGATAAGCAACCCACTGGAGTTGTGATTGGATGATTATCAGTCCCAAAATCCTATGTCACCCGTGGTAGGGTGAGGGTGAGGGTGTAGTGGGTTGGCGATGAGCGACCCGCTGGTTTTGTTTATGGATGATTATGAGTCCCAATAGCCTATGTCACCCATTGATGGGTGAGGGTGAGGGTGTGGTGGTTCGGCGAGGTACGAACCGCTGGATTATGTTGTTATGTCACTTAGAGGATAAATAAATAATGGAATTGCGGTAAATATTGTCTGTGATGCATGGGTTGTGCTGTTCACTGAGCGTGTGACTCACCCCTCGCATATGTTTTTCCCCAGTTGCCACTGAGCCTGAGTTGGAGCCGGAGCAGTAGTAGGAGCTTTCCGAGGGATTCCTTCAGTAGCGGAGCAGCGCCACGTTCCGCGAGTGCCAGAGGTTATCAGCATCCCTTCTTGACTGTATGTATTTTATTTCCGTGCTTGGCACGCGTTTGTATATACTCAGTTGTATTGGTGTATATTGGCTCTCACAGGACAGATGATTGAGTATCGAGTCTGTAGTATGTTTATTTACAGATTCAGTCTTTTGCTTCCGCATTTGGTGTATATATCATGTCAGCTCTTTGTTGCCTGTGTGTCATTCTGGTTGTTTGTGTATGATATATTATTGACCTCCTGTGTAGATTCTGATATTTTATATACACTTGTCGCGTCCCGGGGACGGCCGCCCTGGGGCGTGACAGCCCTGGGGCGTGACACTCACTACGCCCTCACTCTTGCTCATAGAGATGTCAAGAGACTTTTGGGAGAAATCAATACGTTAACACCCTACATCATCCGGTAGCCCTCTTCCTGGCGGCCTTCTAACATCATGGCGGCACCACGCATGAAAGCTTCAACGCTGGACAGCTTCAACGCACGATGATGTGTAAAAGAAACACTCTACACTCACAATATAACCCTTATGAATCCTCTACAATCGGTTAGTCATTACTGATACGCTATCGAATTCTCATGAATTCCTATAAAGTTGCATCCCTCGGATGCGGGAAGATTAACTATATTCACAACTGAATAATGTCCTAGCATGACCCCAAAGGCGGGTCCTACACACACCTATAACTGATAGGCAAAGTTTAGTATTCAAGTATTTAGTTTTAACATGCCATAATATATCAAAACTAAGTATGGAACCATACAAAGTTAATGATAAATAGCATACCACATATTTAACTAATCATTGAGCAAATTCAATATACGAATCTCCTATGACATACAATATTCAATGATATTAAATACATAAGATACAATATCATGCTAGCATTAGATGTATAAAAATATGGTTATTTATGCATGTATTATGGTGGACAAACAAGTAATGGGTACGGATATAAATTGTCTACGCAAAATACAAATTATAAATATATATGGTATGCGTTATCTAACATGGTAAGTTATAATCCTAATAATACTTTCATTATACGAATACTACATAACTACGGCGCTCTTAGAATACACGGAGCACGGCTACGTGTATTACGCGCTTCCTAAGTGGGTGGATCGAACCACTCACCGTTACCCAGATCGTCTCAAGTTCTGTCAACGAAAGCTGCAAAACACAATCCATGATGCTCAATTAAAATATGAAGTCTCCTAACACACATACAAGCCAATTTCATGAAAACACTAACTCTTGATGGTTCTCACATCATGCATAATAGTTCTTTGACACACAATCAAGTAAAACTGGTACATCTACTACAACTAGCACTAAACTTTAATCTCCACAGCACCAAATACACATCCAATAATTATGAGGTTGCCCTAAAGAGAATGAAAGGGAGGGAGAGAAAGAGATTAAACTCAATTTAAGGTTTTGAGTGTGAGTGGGACAAAAGAGGTACAAATGTGCTTGGTGTGATGAGATAAGGAGGGGGTATACTTAGGCTTACACTCTCTAATAGAGACATTAGGAACTAGGGTTGAAGAATGGGGTGATACTTGTCTAGAGTCACCACCCTCCCAATCAAATAACCAATCAAAACCCAATAACAGCTAAACACGAATACCATTTAGAACTGTATAATTTTTAAAACAATGTCAGAACGCGATTAAAATTTATAAGTAAGTCAAAGTAGATATTAGGATCATCAATATGCGATTATATTTTTTAATAAAGTTTGAACCCTAAAAATAAATAAAAACATGATATTAACCGTTTAAAAGTCACATAAACGTAACAAATCGCTCTTTCACACGATCTCCCTCGACCGTTGCCGAACCCCCCGGTTTTCGAGCAACTCCATCGTCGCCGGACCCCCCCAGTAGACCAGTACGAGCCCCTCCACCGTTTACGAGCCCCCATTTTCAAGCCCCTCCATCGTCGCCAGACCCCCCATTTTCGAGCCCCTCCGCTGAAACCTCCACCATCGCGTGTCTTCCCCTCCACCGTCGCGAAACAGCCCCTCCATCGTCGCCGAAAACCCCCGCCATCGTCTTAGTCGCATGCTCCCACTCTGAGCTCCGACCTCCTCTGACAGGTCCCCTGTGCACCGACGATTTTCGCTTCGACCTCCTCTGACACAGTCTTCGCCGAAGGTAATACCTAGACTGCATATGATGTATTGTTTATGGGTAGACAAGATGTATGTTTTGTTTTGTTTAACAGCACTACTATAGATGTGTTTGTTATATTTGGATCTTTTGGAGTATTATTAAATGGGTACAGTAGTTAAAAGCATATCTAGATTGCATATGATGAAATATGGAAAACTATATATAGAGAGAAACTTTTAAGTGGCATTACTAGAAAGCTTGTTTGTGACTGTTTTGGATTACATTCTTGTAACATATATTCAGTTAGATAATTGTTTAAAGAACAATTTATTCTTTTTGTTATATATAAAAAAAAATACTGGACTTATGTGCAAATGGATTATTAGAAAGTTTATTTTTCTTGAATCTCTATATAGTTAGGGTTCAATGGATTGTTTTTGTTAGTATGCAAATTATAGATGCTTTATGTCTTGTATGAGAAGATGGTATTGTTGAGTTGCTTGAATTAGCCATGGAAGCAGTAGTTTGAGGATCATGTCCCATGTTGTTGAATTAGCCATGTTGTTGGTCTGTGATAACTTGGGTGTGCATGTCCCATGATGCCATAATTAGGAATAGACCTTTAAATGTTTAGAATTTCAGACGTTTTACTAGGATATATTGTTTTACCATCTGATACACAGATTAGTGGCTGTCATTTACCTATTTTGTTGCTTTTTTCCTTCTTTGAGATTGTTGTATATCAATATTACAAGTACATTTATAGACTGACCCAAACTGAAGAACTTGAGAGAGAGAGTTTAGTATAGGATTAGGTACTGATTTGTGAGTAATTTTGGTTTCCTTGGTTGCTAATTAGTGTGTCTGTAAATAGGAGCATAATCGTTCGCGGGGAGAGCAGTTTATTCATCATATCCTTAGTGAATTTTTATACTCTGAATGCAAAATTTGTTGTGGACAGGGGAGAGCAGTTTATTCATCATATCCTCAGTGTGTCTCCTTTTTTTTTTCCCCTTTCTAATTTAGTGTGGTGAACTTCCTTGGCCAAAAGGACCAATGGTTGAACAAGATCCACTAACTTTTAGTTTGCAATCTACTAATTCTCTAGCCTAGCAATTGTAAAGTTGAGCTGCTGGTAGTTAGTTGGCTTTCTTGTTTTTAAATTTTGTTTTGTTGCAGAATTTTTAAGTATGTTTGGTTATTGTTATTTGGATGTTCATTACTGGAGGTGTTCTTGAATGTAATTACTGAATGAGTTGTTTGGTGTTGCGGATTACATTTGTACATGAAGAAATAAAAGAGGAAGAAAAGGAGATGTATTAAAAAAAAAAAAACCTCTGTTTCTGTAACCAACATGACATCTCATCTGGTGGGAGTGGGCTGTGCCTGCTCTGTTAAAAGCTTCAATGCATATGAAAATATATATAATGTACAGAGAGATACATTGGGCCAGTGCTTGTTAAAAACATCATTTAAGTTGTCAGGGGGAGGGGGGTTCTCTCTTATTGGATGAGGCTTGAAGACCCCGGGGGGGTTTTCTGTTCTGAAGCTATCATTTTTTATTGCGGGTATTTCTATTTTTAACACCATATGAAATAATGTGATTCTGATAGCATTGGTTTTCCTGTTGTGTTTGCTTAGGTACTTCATGTTCAGAGAAGATGATATTCTGGGAACACTACATGATTGATGGATTGCTGCTTAGACAATTATTTCTGGCATTATAGTTGAGAAGATGATGCCCGTGGGATTGATAAATTTTGTTGTAGCTTTTTGAAATCTTTAGTTCTCTTCTATTAATGCAACTCTTGAACACCAAAAATGATGATAACATGTTACTGTTGTTGGAGACAGTATTATTTTGTGACAATTGGGAGACTTTTCAAGTGATTTAATTATGGTGATTTATGATTTAGGATATCAAATTCATTGACAAGTTTGAAAATTTCATGTTTTCATTATATGGGTTGAATTTTTATTAATGTTTGGATATAATATGGTGAAGTGTATTTCCATGTTTATCGATAGGAAAAAAAAAATGATCAGTGCTTGAATAGTGCTTAAATTGTAGAATGAAATGATTTACAGCTATATGAATACTATTGGATTTAAGTTTGTGAAAAATCCACTCTCTAACATATATTTCGGGGAACAAATCCATATTTTTGAAATAGTTAAAAAATAAGCACATTTTGTAAATATTCAAGTTTGTGAAATATTCACTCTCTAAAGTGGGACATATATTTCGGGGAACAAATCCATATTTTTGAAATAGTTCAAAAATAAGCACGTTTTTTAAATATTCAAGTTTGTGAAATATTCACTCTCTAAAGTGGGACATATATTTCGGGGAACCAAACATCAAAATTACATTCAATACTTATTAAAAAATAGATCAAAATACCCTTCTAATAAGCACTACTGTTAAGTGGTGAACAAAACACACTAATCTGAATAAGTGCTTATATTTTTTGCTGAACCAAACAGTTTTTATCATCTAAACTGCATAAAACAATCAGTATTTATATAATCAGCATTGAATAATTCAGCATTCAGCAGAACCAAGCACAACCTTATACAACCCTATATTAGTTTTTTAAGATGCACCATATATTAGTTTTTTCAGTTACACTGAAAATGTATCTAAATTCAACATAAAAAGCAAAAAATGTTTGCACGAATGTAAATAAACCATAGATACATATACCAAAAAAGTATCTAACATAAACAATTTAATCATTCATTAACTTAAAACCAAAACACAAACAGGAAAATATAAAAACATGATGCATGTAATATTCAGATACATTTGGTATGTATCTGAATTTGAAACAAAAAATTCTATTTGCAAGATTGTAACAAAATTAAATAATACTTAAAAAAACATGCTTATAAACAAAAAAAAACACAGAATTATAAACATTTATATCATCATACGCAATTGTGTTGGGATTATGTCTCGATCCGGTGATCACATCGGATGACCATGATGAAGATATATTAGGTTGGGCACTAATGAGTTGAATATTATTTAAAATTTGATCTTAATTAATATTGAAAGTGAATCTCATAAAATATAAAACAATACTTGTTTGTTAATTAGCAGAGTGAATATCTCCTAATTAATGGGAACAATATTTGTATTTGTTTGTTAATTGAGATATTACTTAGGGAGGAAGTTATTTATCTCTATAAATATTTTCTAGGGTTTCATGTCAAGATTAAGCATAACATAATACAATGTAGAGATCCTAAGGGTCTGTTTGGATAGGAGTATTGAGTACTTGGATTGGGATTGAGAATCTCAATCCATGTCAATAAATTGTTTGGATAAATTTTAAAAGGGGGATTGAAATTGAGAGAGTGGGATTGGGAATCCTTGATTAGGGGGATTGGGAATCCCTCTCAAGAGGTGGTATTCCCTCAATCCCAATCTAGGTGGATTGAAAAAAGACATTTTTACCCAAGCTCTTCATCTCCCATAACACATAATATATACATATATAATATAAATATATTATATATATATATATATATATATATATATATATATATATATATATATATATATATATATATATATAACATAACATATTTAATATAAATATATGTATATATATATTTAATATCATATAATATATACATATATAATATAAATATATTAAAAAATATACATACATACATATATATATAATATATATAAAACATAATATATTTAATATAAATATATGTATATATAAAATATAATATAATATAATATAATATAATATAATATAAATTTAAATAAAGAATATAAATATATTTAAAAATATACATATATACACACACACACATATATATATATTCAAGCATTAATTGTGATGCACACGTTCATAAATCCTCTTGATTTACTTTATTTATATAATATATAAATAAGGAAGCTTTCATAACCTATTGATTGGATGATATGAGATTCATATAATTTATCATAACTAATTTGCTATGATATATATAAAAAATATATATATTATATTACTATCATAACTATTTTGCTATGATATCATAACTAATTTGCTATGATATATATATATATATATATATATTGGGTATTTTTAGAAATATATATTTTTTATATTGTAATCCATGCATTACCAAACACATTATTGATTCTCAATCCTGTTTTTTGAATCATGTTCTTTACCAAACAGGTTGACATGATTCACAATCCCAATCCACCTGGATTTAGAATCCCAGGATTCACAGAATCTCAATCCCACTTGTCAACCAAACAGACCCTAAGGGTCTGTTTGGATAGGAGTATTGGGTACTTGGATTGGGATTGAGAATCCCAATCCAAGTCAATAAGTTGTTTGGATAAATTTTAAAAGGGGGATTGGAATTGAGAGAGTGGGATTGGGAATCCTTGATTAGGGGGATTGGGAATACCTCTCAAGAGGCAGTATTCCCCCAATCCCAATCCAGGTGAATTGAAAAGAAACATTTTTACCCAGGTTCTTCATCTCCTTTAACACATAATATATATATATATATAGGGGTCGATGGGGTGCGACCGTGCGCACGGTGCACCCTATCGTGCAACCCATTAAAAACCGTCCGATCGATGGACCTCGATCAGACGATCAATTAAAAAAAAAAAAAAAATCGAGTACACCTCGAAATCAACCCCGTCTCTCTCTCGAACTCTCTCGCTCTCTCTCTCTCTCTCTCAACCCCACTCTCTCTCTCTCTCTCTCTCGACGACGACGAAATCGCCCCCCGTCGACGACGACCGCGACCCCCGTCCCTCTGCAACCCCGTCGACGTTACGGACCGACCCCCATCGACGACGACCGCGACCCCGTCGACCCCCGTCACCCCCGTCGACGTCGCCCCCGTCGCCCCCGTCGACCCCCGTCACCCCCGTCGACGTCGCCCCCGTCGACCCCCGTCACCCCCGTCGCCCCCCGTCGCCCCCGTCGACCCCCGTCACCCCCGTCGACGACGACCGCGTTTTTTTTTTCGATTTGTTTTTTTTTTCGATTTCGAGAGAGAGAGAGAGAGACAGCGAGAGAGAGAGAGAGAGGCAGGTCGAGAGAGAGATAGCGAATTTTTTTTTTTTCGTTTTTGTTTTTTTTAAAAAAAAAAACGAGGACCGTGCGATCGTACGGCCCTCGGACGGGGTGCACGAGGGGTGCACCGTGCGCACGGTCGCACCCCAACGTCGCCATATATATATATATATATATATATATATATATATATATATATATATATATATATATATATATATATAATATATTATATTAAAAATTACACACACACACACACACACACACACACACATATATATATATATATACATATATATATATATATATATATATATATATATATATATATATATATATATATATATATATATATTATACATATATATAAATAATATATATATATAAAGAATGTATATTTTTTAATATATATATATATATATATATATACATATTTAATATAAATATATGTATATTTTTAAATATATTTATATTCCTTATTTATTTATATATATATATATTTATATATTATATATATAATATAATATAATATATTAAAAAATACACACACACACACACATATTATATTAAATATATATATACATATATATATATTAAATATGTATATGTGTGTCTATATATATATATATATATATAAAGAATATAAATATATTTAAAAATATACATATATGCACATATATATATATTCAAGCATTAATTGTGATGCACACGTTCATAAATACTCTTGATTTACTTTATTTATATAATATATGAATAAGGAAGCTTTCATAACCTATTGATTGGATGATATGAGATCCATGTAATTTATCATAACTAATTTGTTATGATATATATAAAAAATATATATATTATATTTCTATCATAACTATTTTGCTATGATATCATAACTAATTTGCTATATATATATATATTGGGTATTTTTATAAATATATATATTTTATATTGTAATCCATGCATTACCAAACACATGATTGAGATTGAGAATCTCAATCCTGTTTTTTGAATCATGTTCCTTACCAAACAGGTTGACATGATTCACAATCCAAATCCACTTGGATTTAGAATCTCAAGATTCACATAATCCCAATTTCACTTGTCAACCAAACAGGCCTTAAGGGAATGTTGAGAGGATTCTAAGAAAAGATAACTCATTGAGAGAGTTTATGAGTCTCTTAATGTATCTCAACTATAAAAGTGGATTCTCTATTTTTTTGCCCCGTGGATGTAGCCTAGGCCGAACCATGTATATCTTGTATTCTTCATGTGATGTGATGGTTCGTTTTTGTATTTGATATCGTGTTTATTGTTGGCTTCTACGATTGCCTTCCCAACAAATTATACATGCTTGACAAAAAATAATACTGAATAGATCCATTGTTTAGAAATGATTAAACATGCGGAAAAAAAAGAGATTCATATAAGTATTAACATCGATATAATCAAAATAAAAAAATCCAATGAGCCAAACCTAAAATGATCATCATCATTGAAACAACAAACAATCACTCGGATAAAAAAATAAAACTGAAATTCATCTCAAAAACTAAAATCGATTTGTTGTTTGGCATTTAATTTCGTAGATGATCAATTGGGAAAAATATAAATCATTCAAGTGTTTTAGAAAAAGAGCTTCTCTCAATAACGAATGGATGGATTGGATTAATTTTTTTTTTTTTTTTTTATAAAAAAAATCAATGTATATTGTAACCACCTCCTACATTAAAGGAAAGGGATTGGTTATCAAATAAATAAAAAAACAACAATAATGATTTTTAGGCCCCAATTGATAGACCATATTCCAATCCCCATGAGGTGGCAAGTTTGAAATACCTATATTACCCCCTCCCTAATTAATCGTTTTAGTATTCCATAACCACCCCATTAATCCCGAGGTAGTTATGATTTGTGATATCTTTCCGTTTTTTAGTATTTGTTTTCAATTTGACGTTCAAAAAATTTACGATTCTCCATTTCTGATTTGTGAATGATCGGCTGATAGGAAAACAAATATGAATTTCATTTTTTATTCAGATCCAGTTGGGGTATACGAGGTGAATTCACAATTTTTTTTCTATGCGATCTGATTCTGGTGCAAACAGAAATTGATACATCTAGGTTAGGTTTTTTCAGATCCCAAAAATTACAATATTTTACGATTTTTTGGTTTTCAGATGGATTTGAAAACAAACATCGAATTTTATTTTTGTTTCAGTTCTATCGGTGGAGATGAGAAGAATTTGATTCATTTAGTTTTATTTATGACCAGTTTGTGGTGCAAACAATGGCAATCCATTCAAACAATGTGACTAATGAGATCTCTGTTTCTACATAATTGCTTCAGATTCAGATATATTTCGTTAACAGGTTTTCAGATACAAATACAATTGATTCAGATATATACATTGTTTACAAAAACATTAAGATATTTTTATCAAACTCAATATATTATAATTACCAAATATAAGATAATAATACATGATCTACATTTATGACATTTCAAACATTTCACTTGGTTATTTTCAATTGTTCATTCAATCAGATTTTGTTTCACTGAATTAAGAAACAATTGCATATTATATACATTTTCAGATACATGTATCTGACTTGTGTATTCGTTCATCAATTTTTTGTTTCCTCAGAAAATGAATTGTGTACACGAGAAACCCTATAACAATTGAAAAATGTCAATGTTTTTTCTTTAATCTAGATACACTGGTAGACAAAGACAATGTAGCAGAAACAATTTTGTTATATATTAGAGATTTAGCACATGCTTCCAAACCTAAAAAAAAAATTCAGATTTTGTTCGGATTCATATACATGTACCTGAAACACTGATTTCAAACAAATCGTTTTTTAGATTTCAGATGCACTTATCTGAAACATTGATTTTTCAAATGGATTTTAGATTCAATCAGATTAATAGGAGACCAGAAAACAGAAGGGAACGTTTCATATTTAATTTTGAAAACCAGATATTTTGTCTTATAAGAAGTGCAAAAAATTAATCTAAATTGATTTGTTTATATCGCCCAAAAAAAAAAAAAAAACCGCGACGGTAAAGTTTCGATTGTGGCAAGAAATCTAACATTTTTTTTTTGCCATTGTTGACGATCTGTTTGGGAAAGAGAATTAGATGATATGAACTCTTTATAGTCGAATTTTTTTTTGTTCGTATGGTTTTGTTCAATTTGGAAACCCGAAGTTTTAAATCTTTTTTGGAATATATTCAGTCGGGGGAGAGGATTCAATGATCTCTCCTTTTTTTGGGATTTTATTACGAGGATTAATGATGGGGAGAGGATTCAATGATCCCCTTTTTTTGGGATTCTGTTATGGGCATTAATGGTGATATTAGTTAGTTAAAGTGAATTTTTAAAAATCTTAGAAAAGGTAGTCATGTCATTGTCATTTTGATAGTTTGAAAAAATCAAACATAGAACCAATAGAAGAGTGTCACCTATTGAGACTCACCAATGGGGTCTAATTTCTGAGGCCCAGGTAACAGCACTGAAAAAACAAATAAGGATAAATAGGAAATTACACGTGTATCACTTCATGGGGTTTGTGATAGGCCTAAAAATCATTATTGTTTTCATAAACATAAAATACATGTTCATGGATTCTAAATATTGAGCTATTCAATCAAAACATTAATTCATTGATAAAAAATCAAACGGACATTAATTTGTTAATGAAAAGTGTTATTCATTAATTTGTTAATGAAAAGTGCTATTCAATCAAAACATTAATTCATTGATAAAAAATCAAACGGACATTAATTTGTTAATGAAAAGTGTTATTCATTAATTTGTTAATGAAAAGTGTTATTCACTCCTTATCATATACATAAAGTCATGTGTTATTCAATTTTAATAACAATTTGCAAAGATTTGTAAAGGTTTGCATAAATCATAGAATTTTTATAAAACTATGAAAGGAAAATAAATTCCAAAATCCCACCCAAAAGGTGAGATTCTCTATTTTTTCATCTCTATTTTTATTTCTGTTATAAAACATGGCATATTAAACCTTCTATTTTGATGAATGTGCGTATAAAATATTATTGTCACCTCAGCATATAAAACTACTAATATTCAAACGTTAAGGAAAAATATTACAGCAGTTAGGCCTTTGATAATAGATCAAGAAGGGCAATTAAGAAAGTATGTTTCATTTTTAATTGACGACTGTTTGTTAAAATGCATCACAAAGCTCAATTACACAAACTAATTTGATATCATAATATGAAAGCCTGATATATGTACATGAAGCATGTCCAACGAAGATAATTTGGGAGGGGGGGGGGGTGACAAAGCATTGAACAATATTTATGTTACAAGATGAACAATGTCATACCTCATCATTCATTTCCAAAACAATGTCAAACCCTTTCAGCTCTCAGCTGGAGTCAGATGCCCCATCTGTTCGGTAAGGTGATCAACATTCTTCTTGTTCAACCAGAAATTTCCACGGTCAGGTGGCTTGCCCTCATTCTTTCTTCCATCCATATTCCGTCTTTCAGATTGGACCTCCTGCATGTCCGGAAGGGGGGACTCTGTAAAAAACTGCTCCCAGAATACATCATTTACCCCTGTTGGCACAGGTGGAGTTGCTGTCTCCACTTCACAATCTCCTGAAGAGTGAACCTCATGAGCAGTGGGCTCTGAATTCATGTCTATCTCATTAACTTTGGCACGAGTGTCAATCTGGAATTCAATAGATGGAATACTAGGGCTTTCTGCATAACTGGTAGATTCAGCAAGCTCTGGAGAAGAATGGAGGTCTCCCATACAAGGTGAAGCAGGGTGTAACCTGGGAGATTGGGGCTGCAAATTCATGTCTGCATTTTCCAAAGGCAAAGATGTGTGCATTTCCGTAAGAACCACCCCAGAAGAGATGCATCCTGCATCCTCATCGTACATTTCTTCTCCAGAAGCACGGCTAACTGCTCGAAAGAAGTTCTCCAATGAATTCAAAGATGATTCCATATTCTCAAAGGGATCTATGTCTAACTGCTGCACAGAATCCTCTTTACTTGTGGATGGAAGGGGCATGACCTCGTTTTCTTCCACTGAGATGGGCCCAAATTTCAGCAGTCTCCTCTTCTTGCTATGGATATCAGACTGCTGAATGAGGTTCGAGAGAAAACCAGGCCTTTGAACTATCCGAGTAATAAAAGCTACCATCCGCTGCTGGCGTTGTTGTATTTGATTCAAACGCTGATCCAAAGACTGCATCTGCAACTCCATCCCATGTCGCTGCTGCACATGCTTTTGAAGCTCCAATATGAGATCATTTTTATCATGTTTCAATTTTTCAATTTCTTCATCAAGTTCCCGCTTCTCTGATTCAGATAATGGACCCAAGGAATTTCCTTTTCCTTGATGGTTTAGGGAATGACTATGTATTGGCTTCCGTCTGTGAATGTTCTTCAGCAAGTGCCTTTGCCCTCTCACAAATTCTTCATTCGCAAATTCCCATTGGTCAGGATCGATTTTCCTAAAACCCTGGACAAAAAAAAGTTATCTAAGAACTCACTTTGAAAATAAGAATCTTCAAATTACCAAATAAACAGAAGATCACATACTAGAAAAATGGATGGGTCAAAATCCTGTGCAACAGACTTTACACACACAACATGGAGAAGTTGGGATACCTTATCATGGAAGGAGACTTCAGAGTTACAGCTTGATTGATGGAAACTGATATTCCAATGACTTAATATTTTACGCAAATTATGATATCCCAGAGGACACTAACGGTTACAAGAAAATGAGAAAACAAGAGGTGATCACAACATTAGTTATGGTAGAGGTCCACACCACCTATTTATTCCTGTGACTGATCCTTCCAATTAAATATTAGGCTGGTGAGACCATGTTAATGTATAATCTAATACTCTTCCATGCTCATAACAAAAACTAAATCAAAATGATTAATGATATGTTTAAATAACAATTCATATATTTAATTCTATAGCAAGATCACATAATCAATCAACTTAGGCAGATCAATAAACCTATGGACTGACCCCTGGCTTGACGGCCTTGTTACCAATAACACCAAATTAATGAAGAATTTGAATATTAAACGCACATTAAACAGAAAAAAAATTTAATCCCATATTAATTGCGCCTTAAAAGAAAAGTACGTGTTTTACCAAATTAAATGTGTAGTACGCGTATTAAATGCGCATTAAACGCGTACTAAACACGTATTAAACGCATTTTTACTTTTTGTAATATTTTGATGCATTTGAAGTTTGAACTATAAACTAGTAGATGTCCATGTTATATTTTGATTAATTTGCTTGGCCTAGTACTATGTTTCAAGTCTTAAACATTTAATAATTGCTGATTTTCTATTTTAAATTTATTTTTTATTGTTCCGATGTTTTTCCAATTTTTTCCCTACCGCATTATTCCTGAATTCCGTACGGGTGACAAGGCTTGAAGGGATGAGGATGCAGTGATTTCTACCAAAAGGATACAAGTATCTAGTCCACCCCAGAAGGAAACAGTGGGCCAATCTCTACTAACCAGTGGTAGAAACCACACAGATGGCCTCCTGATTTTGCTCCTCTCGCAGAAAATTTGTAATACCCCATTAGGAGAACCAGGAGATGACTAAAGGAAAGAACTCCATTCTCCACTCATAGAAAATGATAAATGGCGCGACCATAGACAACTGAAGTGAGGGCTAACAAAGTAGTTCAGGTATACTTTGGCCGTTGGTTAAAGGCAATCGTGCAGAAGAAGCAAGCTATCTCTTTCTCTGGCCTAAAGCTCTTAGACAATAGTAGGCTCTCTCTTTCATAGGTGATCAGCGTAACCATAACCAAACGTCTGTCTTATAGAAAGATGTGATGCTTTGTACTCTATCACAAGACCTATTTATTATTGATTCAACTACAGCTAGGCGAGATGACAACATTGATGGCAACACATCCGAAGAAAGAATGCAGTTTCGGTAGAGGTGAGGTGAGCGAAGAGTCTTTTTAAAAAACTTATGTTTAGTCTTCACTCTCCAGTCACTTGAGGCTATTATTGGCACTTTCAAGGTTCTCGAGATGATAGCAGCTATAGAGGTATTAGACTGCGGAACCAAACCAGTAGACTTACTGGCTGTTAGGAAGATCTCTCATGGTTCCTCCTCCATCTTACCTGATCCAATCTGGCCTGAACTCCAGGATACACTGGCATACCCCAGGATAGAATTAGATGATGTAAGTACTATCACTGGGGATTTTCTGAAGGCCTACTTAACCAATAAACAAATAGATAGGAAAGAGGGGAGTGAGGGGATGCACCAAAGCAGTATTTATCTGCTTGGTTCCTCCCTCGACCTAAAATTTTCCAAGTTGTTGAATGCTCTGTTCTGCATTGTATCCTGTTAGTCATGTTATCTCTTGATTTGAATAAAATTCAGTTATTTGAAAATAACAACAGGACATCTCCAAGCATCATTATCTCAATGTGAGAGACATGAAATCACTACAAATCTATTGCAAAAGTTTTTGATCCCACTCTTTTACAGTTCTCCACAAGATTCATGTATTCATACAATTTTATTCAGCCAATGCAAACTACGAAAGTCACTGTGTATCACTACTGAAGTACCACTAACACCAAAAAAACAGAACATGTTGCTAAAAATGTATATATAGGAGAAAAAAAATCCAAAAAATTAGAATCAGGTATGCCTGCCTCACCACCATCAACATTATTAATAAGGGTGAAAAAAAGATGCAAGGTAGTTTTTAAAGACTTTCCAATATATTGATCCTCACATATTCACCTGAGAAAGAAAAAAACTTAAAGAGAAAAAAGTAAGGTGCATTAGTACTGCCAAAATACTCAATTAAATTTTCAAATTTGAGATGATGTAAACTCCAAGGAATTTTTATAAGGTTAAAAATCAATTCAACTGCCATATGAAATGTATCAGAATGTTATGCTATTGTAATAGCTAACTATTACATCATCTCAACGGCAACTGGGTTCCATCGACCAAGTATAGAATCTTCAATGCTCCTATCGCATATCACCTGTTGTTTGATAGTTTTCAACAAATTGTATCAAATTTTTCCTAACCTATCCTAACAACTTACTGTAATCTCCCTAATATCTTTATTTTCAATTCCATCGATTTAAGTCCAGTTTTACATGAGTCAATCAAAGATAATATTAGACATACAAAATGAAAAAGTCAAAATTAATCGGACAAGTTCTCCAGCAACATTTGGTGTTGAGGGAAAAATCTGCATCGTATTAAAAGACAACGCGTGTTGGGGCTTAGACGGGTATGGGCCGCCATATCCAACATCTGAGAACCTGAACCTAAATTCGGAATACCAAACTGGCACTCTCGAGTAGGTGAGACACGACCAGATTGAATGTCTGGTCGGGCAGTCTTACACCTCGAGGGAGTATGTCCGGCAAAAACAATGAGGAATAGAGAAATGGTCAGACCCCCATAATGCCTATAATGTCAGGTGGGTGATTAAGACCCATTACTCACAAAACGTGGGTAATTAAGGGCACGCTCAGCTACAATAAAGCGGAGCAGTTACCACAAAACTTGTCCACTAAGCAGTCATTAAGGGAGAGTTGTTATAACGGCTATGAAACCGGTGACAACGACTATGAAACTGGTGACAATAGCTATCTCAGTGGGAGAACCCTATAAAAGGGAAGGTGATGAACAAATCAAGGTATCTAATTTTTCATTTGCCTACAAGCCACCAAAAAAGTGAGATTACTCTTTCAATTCCCTAATTGATACATCTCTTCGAAGTCCCTTTGACTAGCACCACACTGGTGTCCCCCAGATTTCTTTTTGAGTGCAGGATCCACATTCAACCAGGTCCGGATTCAAGGAGGAAGCTCTGGCCGATTGTTTTAATTGAAGGGGAAAAATACCTTTTTAGTTTGACGCTGTCTGTGGGACACGATACAAAAAGTCGTAGCCCAATGTTTGAGCACAACTCAAATGAGAATGCTTCGAGGGGGGACCGACTTTCCCGAAACATTCCTCCCATGATTGCTGTAAATGGTTCGGATAAGTCAAGCTCAGGATTTCAGGCAGATAATGGAATCCACACAAGAGAATTTCTTTGCTCACCTTCAATGTTCAATGCAGCAGATACTTAAAGGGTCGATGCAACAGTTTTTCACTCACATGCATCAGCAGCAACACGTCGATGAGAACATCCCGCTACGAGCTACCACGCAGCTTGAGCCACTGGTGCCTCGAGACGCTATGCCTGACTCGGAGGGGAGCACCTCTTCTTCCAACAGGAGGCACCGATCTCGTCAACAATCCAGGTCGCCCCAGACCTCTTGACGAGAGCCGGTGGTGGAGCAAGTCCATGGGCGTTCCCCGCATAGGGAGCGGTCTGCCCAATGCGAAACCTCGCACAAGCACCCTCGTCACGAGAGGTCTGTTCAGCGAGAGGTGTCACAAAGACACCAGGACAACCCGCAACTCCAGCAACAATCCAAAGGGGTTGCCATGTTACCTCATCATGCTTTGAGATCTAAAGTACGACGAGCTTCGGAACCAAGGGATGGTTGAACACGCTTTACGCGGATTCACCTCCCCTTTTTGCAAACGCCATACTCAAGGAATGACTTCTGTGTAGGGGTGATAAACGAGCCGAACGAGCCGAGCTTTTATCTGCTCAGGCTCGGCTCGTTTAGTATCAGGCTCGGCTCAGGCTCAGCTAGGGACTGAGCTTCATTTTGTGCTCAACTTCGGCTCGTTGGGCTCGTGAAAAGCTCGGTTGAAGCTTGGCTTGGCTCGTTGGTTAAAACAAGTCAAGCCGAAGCCTGAATCAAGGCTCGGCTCGGGCTCGTTTAGCTAAAAAAAAATCTTGTTTAACATTTGAGAAGTCACATTTCACAAATCACAACACCTTATACATGTGAAAGTAACATAAGCTCGGGCTCGGCTCGTTCCCCTTTTTTCTGTTAAGTAAACGAGCTCGTCTAGGCTCGGGCTCGACTCGTTTATAAATCGAGCTTTAAAAATTGTTAAAGCTCGACTCGTTTGTCTATTCGAACGAGCCTGAACGAGCTTTAACCAAGCCGAGCCCGAGCTGCTCAGCTCGTTTACCAGCCCTACTTCTGTGGAAGTTTGTTCAACCCAAGTTTAAGCTCTACAACGGCACT
Organism: Acorus gramineus; assembly: GCA_030737835.1. Taxonomy (NCBI): domain Eukaryota; kingdom Viridiplantae; phylum Streptophyta; class Magnoliopsida; order Acorales; family Acoraceae; genus Acorus; species Acorus gramineus. The sequence goes on from CM060849.1 coordinate 2,468,069, forward strand.
ACGAATCCGTACGACCATATCTGGGCATTCAGGCATTCGATAGCGTTGTACGAGCAGTACGATGGGCTCATGTGCCGTCTCTTCCCCTCCAGCCTGGAAGGGACGGCATTAACATGGTTTCATCTGCTCCCGCCCGCAACGATCTGCACATTTGAAGAACTCGGTACCATGTTTGCTGAACACTTCATCTGTAGCGGGCGGAGGAAAGAACCTTGGCGATCTGATGAAAATTCCAGCGGGGCGAAACAATTCGACAATACGTCGATCGTTTCCGCCCCCTAAAGTTCGAAGTGGAGGATTGCAACGAAGACGCTACGATCATGGCCTTTTGCAATGGCCTCCCAGCTGGAAACGGTATTAAGGAGTCGCTCATTAAGCACACTCCTACTGACCTCTGTGACCTCATGAGGCGTGCTGAAAAGTACGCCAAGGTGGAGTAGTCCAGACTCAAGCAAGCGGTGGCCACAGCCAGATCATCACCAACAATAGTTGCCGCCACGCTGGCGACAAAACGTTTGCCCGATTCACGTCCCAAGGATCGGCGAAGCGAGAAGGACAAGAGGCCAGGCGCCTCTACTAACGAAGTCCGAGAGGGACGGGGGACCTTTTTTAAGGTACCACCATCTCAAATGTTGCCCAAGATCCAAGGGCAATAATGGTTCAGGTGGACCGAGACAATGAAGGGGGACGAGTCGAAGCGAGATCAAACTCTCAGTTGCAACTACCACAAGAGTGTCGGGCACTTGTCAGACCTTCCGGGGATTCCCAGAAGAACAGGTCCAAAAAGGGCACTTGAAGGAGTACGTCTCCCCTGAGAAGGCCTCGACTGCGCAAGAGCAGCACGTGACAAATGTTGACCCCAATACTTCGGCGGGGATCATTGGTGCCATCTTTGGAGGTGAACCATATTTCACTAACCCAAAGACTATCCGTAGGGATTCGAAGAAGATGAATGACTCTTTCGAAATGATGCAAATAGACCAGATGCCGAAGCTGGTCACGAAGAAGGTGAGAGGTGATGATGAAGGAATCATTTCTTTTTCCGATACCGACCTGGAAGGAGTCCAGGCACCCCATTCGGATGCGCTCGTCATCACTTTGTGCATTCAAACTTCAACGTCAAAAGGATTTTGGTCGACACGGGCAGTCCGGTTGATATCTTCTTCATGCAACCCTTTCTCCAGATGGGGCTGAAGGTAGCCGACCTAACCCCGACCAAGGATCCTTTGGTCACATTTAATGGTGCACGAGTGGCCCCGGCCGGCCATATCACGAGCCTATTCAAGCTGGCAACCAGACCACCATGATGGAATTTACAATCATGGATCTTCCATCTCCATACAATGCCAGTAGCTGTCAGGTGGGTGATTAAGCACGTTCAGCTACAATAAAGCGGGGCAGTTACCACAAAACTCGCCCACTAAGCAGTAATTAACAAAGAGTTGTTACAACGGCTATGAAACCGGTGACAATGGCTATCTAAGTGGAGAACCCTATAAAAGGGAAGGTGATGAACAAATCAAAGTATCTAATTTTTCATTTGCCTACAAGCCACCAAAAAAGTGAGATTATTCTTTGAATTCCCTTACTGATACATCTCTTCGGAGTCCCTTTGATTGGCACCACACCGGTGTCCCTCTGATTCCTTTTTTAGTGCAAGATCCACATTCAACCGGGTTCGGATTCAAGAAGGAGGCTCCGACCGATTGTTTTAATTGAAGGGGAAAAATACCTCTTCAATTTGGTAAATTAATATCTCCTTTCTATCATCAACGATCTCTGGAGTTGAACTACCCTACTGGTGCTATCATATTAATGCCAACGACACATCCATACTTGTTGGCCCATGTCAACAGCTTCCTCTGATCAATGATCTGCTCTTCTCTGCATCATTCCCCCTATGTTGGAGAGAGTTCACATTTGAACTCAGATTGTACATACCTGATAAAGATATAGACAAACCTGTAAATGTCCTTGGAAAATTGTCGAATCTTGAGAAGGTATTAGATTGTTACCATGCCAATCAGTAATACTAGGGATTTGTGTGACGGAAGAAGGGTATAACATTTACCTTCGAATACAAAGAAATATGTGTTTCTTCATCTATCAAGCGCCACCTACAATTGTATTGACACAGTCGCCCCAACAGTACATGACAAGCATCTATAGGAATTACGTTAAGCATACTTTCATCTTTATGTGCTCCTATTGGAAAGAGAAACTTGAATCACTTTGTGACATGTATCTTTGTCCCATTTCTAACCATGATAGGACGTAAGGCTATGGATATGATTCTGCAGGGAGTTTGAGACATAGCGTTGAGGGATATCATGTTCTCGCAACTCCCCAATCTATGATCCTATGGCACACTTTGCTAATGATCATGTAGAAGATCATCCCTTTAAACCATGATATATCATTAATCGCTTTTGTGTTGGGGAGTAACTCATTTGATCATTGTACACACCCTCGTCCATAGGCTTCTATGTCCACCTTTCAATCTTTCTGCTCATCGTGTGTTGACAAATTACGGTAAGTGCTCGTAGCAATGCTTATGAAACCATCCATTCATAAGACTGGGAGCCCCTTGAATGTATGGTTTCACTTCCCCGATCTAGTGAAAAACCAACAATTCATTAACCTAGAGGCCAATATAGAACCCCAAGTGGTTGAAACAAAGGTGAAATCTACCGCTGAGCTTCATTGCTAAAGGTTTTAAAAGGTCTGAAACAAGAGATGAGAAATAGTTACAAAAAAGTTTCCTTCATCTCTACTTTCAATTGATCCCACATCTTGATTGAACGCTTAAAATGTTGACAATCTAATCGAGACAGCATCCACTAGGATGTAGCATGCTCAATGAACTTTGTTCCATGGAAATACCTAACTTCATAGATATCTCAACATAGAACATATAGTCGAGAAAATGCTCCGGAGTTGAGATACGGTAATCTCCAGGTTGACATTGTTTCTCCAACAGTCGTTCTTGTATGTCACAAGTTATGGTGTCAAGATCTGATATCCTTAGTGTGTGTCATAAAATGGCTTAGTGAAAAATGTGCCCTGAGTGTCATTGCAAAAATGTCTTGGTTGAGGACATCTAACCCCATTTCGGAGTGATAGTTGATTCCTTATATTCTCAAGCCACTCAAAATGTTCATTGAGCGTTTACTCATGTTTTCCACTGCATTGGTGAGATTATCCACTAGTCTTGCTTGTTCTTCAACTCTTGATAATTCTCATTCATAGTTTATCATCAGCAGCACCCTATGTTGGAGCACCACGACTTCTTTTTTCATAACATAACAATCATTCACTCTAATTTCAACTAATTCAAAGAGATTCCTAATGATCTTCCAAGTATTTTAATCGTCCCTCGAGAATCAAATGAGAAAGCAAAAGGAACTTGAAAAAAAAAAGAGAAAAACTAATGAGGCTTTTACTAATACAATCTCAAAGTAATATGTATTCGTGTTAAATGAATACAAAAAAGGTTTACAAATTCTAAGATAAGCATCTTTGGTTTTTTTTACCTCAGGAAAGGAACCCCTTAATTCAGAATTTCAAAAAAAAGACCAGCTGGCTGGAAAAGCAAGTGTGTTCAGTATGATTACTCTTCTCCAGGAAGTCCTATCAATCCACACCTCATTCTAACTCCCACTGCTCAAAGTACCTAAGTGTTCTTATCAAGATTGATAAAATCACCAAGAGCTTCCTATGGACAAAGAGGTCAAGAAAGTACATTTGGCTAAACGGGAGCATTTGTGCAGAAGCAGACAAGAGGGAGGGTTGGGCATTCTAAACTTGGAATATATGAGTAATTCCTTTTTTCTTGTTTTCAAAGAAATTGGTCGGAGCTGCTTCCACCAAATTTTATAAAATTTTGGGTACAGCCCAGAAAGCAAAAAGAAAATAAATTTAAGAATTCAAAACAAAAAAGTCTATCCACCCTTTACGAGGAATCTACAGTAGAATAATTTGTTGCTCTGAAAATGGCTGTGGATAAGGCTCAAGCTCCCCACCAATTATGACATCAGCTTGTAAATGAAAGATACTTTAGACAATCTAAACTAACCTCGCTAGTGTCCTCCTCATGCAAGCTTTATAAAGTTTGGAAAGGGTTCATTGGCTCCAGCTTTAAAATGGACAATGGGAGACAAGGCCAAAGTGCGGTTTTGGAGGGACCGATAGTGAGATAATGAAGCTCTCAAGGCCAAATTTCCAAAGATCTTGAAGTCTCAACAAACAAGAATGGGTGATAAAGATTCTTGTTTGGATCAGCAGAAGGTGGATTCTCCAACCAATCCTCAAGAAGACCATTACGGATGGATGAATTTGAAGAATTTTGTGCAGCTCATCTAGCCAATAAGCATTCAAGATAACATGGAAGATAAGATGACTTGGGGCCCTAAACCAAAGGCTAAATTCTCTGTCAAAGGTTGCTACAACCAGCTGAGAAGAAACAGCAATCCTCCCACAGCAGCAAAGAAAGAAATTTGTGATCCAAAGATTTCACTCAAAGTCAAAGGTTTATGTGGCACATATTTAAAAATAGAAGTCGCAGAAAAAGTAGTACATAGCTAAGTGGACCATTGATGAGAACAACCTGCACCATGAGAGTGTAATGCAAGTTTTTCTGTTTGTGCCCTTCTTGAAACAAGTTTGGGAACATCTAAAGTGAGTGGTGCCCTTAAACACTTCTTTCAGAACGCCAGATCAGCTATGGGAAGCCGGAAGAGCTTTGAGAAAAACTGCGGACAGATATATTTATTTTTTGAAGAGGACGAACTGATATGTTAGAGCAAAAACCAACCCCCCACCCCCCAAACCACACCCCCCCAAAAAAAAAAAAAAAAAAATCCAGGTTGGCCTGTCTGGTTAACCAGGAACAAGTGCAGTTTAATAGAAGCAGACCGTATGTGGACAACACATGGGAGGACGTAAAAGGCCTAATCAAAGAAGGGGGTATGCAACTTTCAAGAGGCTAAATGCATTAGCCATGAATATTTTGGGATTGGAGAGATTGCATATGTGGCTAAGCTGGATTTCATTGGTGCTATTTGGCACACATATGGAGGGAGTGGAACAGCAGAATCTAGGGGTGCAACTTTGGTCGGTTAAACCGAATCCAAATTGATCTAAACCAATTTGTTTTTTTTGTTTGGGTCAATAGTTTTTTTGTTTGGTTTGGGTATGGATTAAAATAAACCAATCTACTTTGGTTTGGGTTTGGTTTTACTTCAAAAAAAACTAAAATAACCAAACCGAACTTAATTAAATTTAAACACATGATTATTCAAGTTCAATCAACATTTAGATCATTCTTTTTATATTAAAAACTATATTATTGTTATACCATTAATATTCATAAAAAATGAATATTATAATTTATACCACCAATCATAGCCTTTCATATATATATATATATATGTAAAGTTGTAAACCTACCCGGCCCCAAAAAAATTCTAATCAACCAAAATTGGTATGAAGAAAAAAAAGGGTATATATATGTTTATCTTTAACAATTCAAATCGGTTTGGTTTAGTTCGGGTTAACCAAACAAAAATTGGTTCGCTTTAGGATTTTCGGTTCGGTTCGGTTTTTAGGTTACATGTGATTATAATTTAGTTCAATATGGGTTTGCAAAAAATCGAACCAAACCTACCGAATTGCACCATAGCAAAATCCTCCAGAAATGAAGCCTCCATAAAGTTTAGCTATTAAAACATTTGATATTACTAGTAAAGTAACAGTTAGTAGACACGGTACTAATAGAGAGCATGATGGTGAAAAGCAAAGAACAGTACTAGACAAGTTTAATTGAATCCCAGAACTGAGAAGGCACCATCCGATCGGTAGACCCCTCCCTAACAGAACTAGACAAGTTTAATTGAATCCCAGAACTCAGAAGGAACCATCCAATCAGTGGACGTCTCCCTCACAGGGTGGGTAAAACTCAATACACATGGGACCCAGACTGTTTTGAGGAGTGAATATGGAGGTGTAACAAATGATTCTGAAGGGGATCTACTATATGCTCTCTATTACAAGAGCAGCAGCAGACCGTCATGGATGAGCTGATGTTGGAGCTAAACATCTCATATCTCTATCTATCTCTTTGAGCCCACCGAATATGGATTGCAATACTACTGAAGGTGCATTACCAGTTGGCCTAAGGCCGTGGTGGGGGGGGGGAGGTGTTGAAGAAGGAATTTATCCGGTTCAAAGTAAGTGAAAATAGCTATGACCGAAAAAGGATGTGATTTTGCTAGTCATTTGCTCTCTTTCTTTGAAAAAACTTTTGAATCTGCCTCTACTCGGGTTCTTTTTATGCTAAAGTTTTGCCGGAAATGAATAACTTGATTAAGTTTAGACAAGGATGTTGAACCCAAAGTGCTTATATTGCTGCAATGTCAATACAAAACCAACTTTAGGGTTAATCAATATAATTGTGTTTTCATCAAAAAATATAAATTTGGAAGAGAACGAAGAATGAAGAACCAACTGAAGACTATGCATCCTCTTCAGTGATTGAACTCTCTCACTTTAGGTAAATGAGTTTAACTTGATACTCTTTAATTTGAATTGTATTTTCCAATCAAGTTTTTGAATATGAGTGATTTTGTTTGAGCTGATTTTTAAAGTGTTTTTAAATGACCAGAAAAGATTTTTGAAATGGTTTCGAAAATGTTTTGCATTGAATTGGTAAAGGCTTTCTTGTAAGACAAAAAAAAATCTCAATTATTTCTTAAACCCGGAATTGTTGATGAGCTCAACTCATCTGAACAATGACAAATGTTCATCTGAATGCACATAGCAGAAATTGTGAAAGAATTTTTACAATCAGGATGTGAACGAGGGGAGCAGGTTTTTGTGATATATTTTCACAAGGCCGTGATTGTTAGAACAAACAAGCTGTTCTCTTTTAATTTTTAAACTTGTCTTCCAAATGATATTTTATTTTGGTTTGGATTATACTATTTTGCAAATTGATAATTCGGCCAATTAGTCCTTGGTCCTTACAAAATGCTTTGAAATTTGAATCACCATTGCGTTTTACTATTTATTTTGGGATTGTGTTTATCTAGAATCCAAAACCAACTTAATTAGGACGATGAAAAGGTCCGTCCAGACAAATTGATCTAGATTATCAAGAATTCTTTTTTCAAGATCATCAATATTTTCACTATAAATATCTTTAATGCATCTTCCCAGATTTTCTTAGGAGATATTTTGTATTTTTGAAAGATATCGTGGAGATATTTGTCTCTACAACCTCTACTCATTGAGATTTTAAAAAATCTTGATAAATCTAGAACTCTCTACACTCCTTCACCCTATAGTGAGTGATATTTTCATACAAAGAGAATCAATCATTGCTGCTGGGGAGGAACACAGGAGTCAGACCGCATGAGGTGAGGGGATCAATCGCAAGAGGAAACAGTTGCTACCTTAAGGATTATTACGAGAAATCAAATTAAAAAAAAAAAACCTACAAGTTGGTGAACAAGAATTCTGCAACTCATCCAGGTGGATGGATCGAAGGAGGATCATAGCTATATTTAAGAGATTTTTGTCTCTACAACATCTATAACTTAACAAAGAATGAAGACAATATAGCATCTGTATAGGCCAGCCTATACATATCCTAGAAGCTCTAACAGTGAAAAGAGTTTACAACGGGCTTTGACAAATAATAAATTCTTCTGGAATATGATTATGATTTAGTTGTATATTTGGTTACATTACAGTGTAAGGTTCCATGTATAGTCAGGAGCAGTAATCTGCTAGGTATTAATAGTTTTTTTTCTAAATGGCAATTCAACCATTTTGCCAAGAAATCAATATTATTGCAGATATATTAGAGGTTACAGGGAGCATGTGGGTGAGTTTTATACACAATCCATAGAAAAGCTACATCCTAACATATGAGAGCTGATGCTTAAAGATCATGGTGAGTTACCTATAGAAGATGAGAAAAAGATGGCATCATCTTCTGTAGTTCTTTTGATGTCTTTGCTATGGGTTGTGAATGTCCTGCTATAATTAAATCTAATTCTTTTACAGGGGGAAATGGGGATGCAATCTGTATGGGTATAGCCTTCTGAAATTACCTCCCCAAGTTTGTCTTGTGAAAATTTGATTACTTACAAAAGAAAAACACGGTAACTAAATACATCAAAACATAAACAACTACATCGTTCATGATTTTCACTTACATAAGTATTGAGCTGCCTCACAAAGCTGGAGAAGTTGTTGTGCTTGAAGTACTTGGGCAAAAGATCCCTCGCAAACTCCGCAGGGTTCCACACAATGAAGCTGCTGTTGGATTGGCTCCATGAAACGATGGAATTCGTCGACGGGTCATCCACCATTTCATAGGTCTTCGTGAGGAACGGTGGTGGACCACCCGATCCACCGCTTCCACTGCCACCGTGCGGTCCATCCATTCTCTTCAAATCACAACCGTCTGTTAAACCTCCCCGATATGGAGAAAAAGCATATCAAGAGACACCTATTGGAATGATTTAATTCATCTCAAATCGAGGGATTAAACCATAAAAAGTGAGATTTCTTTTATTTGGGTTCATGAAGTCCTTTCAAAATTGAGCTTTTGGGATACTTTTCTAGAAATTTGAGGGTTTAGGGTATTTTAGCTTTCGATTTTGATAGAGTGAATATATGGATAGAAGCAGAAGACCAAAAATTGGGTTTTTATTTTTTCTCCCTCAGGTTTTAATGGGTCTCCGGGGATGGGTAGGGAAGCTTTTTAAGCAAGCAAGCATCTGAGGAAGAAAAGTACGCGAGGGTGCTCTTTCGTAGAATATTTTGACCCGCGGAGATCCAGACTCACGGTAGATAATGAGAGAGACGGCTTCCAGGCATCCGTCCATCATCCTCTGTCTACGTGGACATGTGTCGGCCGTCGGGTGCCCCCAAATTTCGTGCAACCACTAACCCTCTTTTACAACATTGGTTACCCATAATGAAATTAATTTATAACGAAATAACAGATTTCTTCCATAATCTCTCCCTCTCCTCTTCTATGCGTGGACGTTTGAACTAATTATAAACATCAAACCAGTTCAAAATTATGTCTGTAAAACAGTAGTAGTGATAACATAGTGAAAAAGAACAACCAAACATACTGGATTGACGAGTCTATTCTATTATGAAAAGAGAATGATCGAGGTTAGAGTCGAACTCTATGTCCTTAAAACAATATTCGTTCCATAATGGTGACAATCTTCCAGAATACAACGGTCAACTCCAAACGGTGACAGCACTTTGAACTTAAGGGACAGTGAACCAACTTATTTACACTCTCTTTGTTACTGGGTAGAATGCTATGGAGACTCATTACAGACTCTAGGAACTGGAATCAGGGCTGGCTCTAAAATTTGAAAATTTGGGTGGGGCCCTAGGCGATTTTTAAAAATGGGGCCCTATAACAAAAAAAAAAAAAAAAAATCCATCTTGTTCAAATATGACCCAGAAATTGTTATTTTTTATTAGAAGCTTTACAAAAAAAATAATAAAAAAAAAAGAGAGGGGATGAATGAGTGATTTTTTTTTCTTCTAATTAGAAAATTTCAATTTATAACCTTAATAAATGAGATTTTCATGCTAACTTTATGATTTCATATTTGATTTAGTAAGAATATGTGAATATAATTATAAAAATGCATATATCCAAGGAAAAAATTTAAACAAAACTAAGATTCAAAAAAGAGTTAAGTACCTTATAATGGAGATCAATTTATTGTAAAATCTTTAAATTTTGCTTCTTTGACTTTGGAATTGTTGAAATTTGAAAGAGAGAGAGAGGGGGAGAGATTATAAGAAACCCTAAAGGAGAGGATAAAAAATACGTTAGGCTAGAGAGAGTGACTATTGACATTCAAATGAGATTTTAAATTTTTAATTATGTATAATTTTTTATGACCATTGGATAGTTGTGATTGATTGTATTTATTCTTTCCATTTGGGGCCTTGAATGGATTTTTTTTCTTTTTTGGATAGTTGGGATTGTTGTATTGCTTGCATTCTTACCATTGGATGAGGCTTTGAATGGATTAAAATAACTATACTTTGTAGTGGGCCAGGGGAGGCCCATCAAACAAAACCACAGAAGCAGCACTTTTTGGGGCCCTTCCCAGGGTGGGGCCCTAGGCAGCTGCCTATTGGGCTTATACTTAGGGCCGGGCCTGACTGGAATACATACTATAATGAATGATTGGATGATAGAATAATGCATATTTGGGTGGTATTTATAGAAGAAAAAATTAGTTGAAGAGGTCCTTGGAGGAGTCCATTCCTCTGTTTAGTTTTTCACTACAACAAAGTCTAAGGCACTTCTCATTCAAACAATCAACGGTCAGATCATAACCATTGATCCAACAGCCCATATAGCATCTGAGTTTTCCTCCGTTAGATGGTCCAGATTGCATCTGATCAAAATGATCTTCACCGTCCGTGCGAAGTGCTAAATGCGCCTCTAAAACGCCCAATACGCCACACATGTCACGATTGGTGGTGCGACGCACCACCCCGCATGGAAAGGTCTATCATAAGGTGTCCACCAAAAGCAATTCACTAAAGTACAAAGAGCCCATATTATAAATCCTCAATATTTTTTCTCAACAACCGATATGACACTATAACTTTTTCTTCCCTAACCACCAACCACTTTCACGATGTTATTAGGAGAACTTAGAATCTAATTTTTTCAGTCACCCGGAAATGGTTTTGATAATGTAAATATACTACGTTCATTTCTTCTACGAGAAGAATGCAATCCAATGTGGTTCCACTACCAAAACATTAGTGAAACCCAAACTCATTTTGACCAATAAATAGTCAAAACCCAAGTTTTTCCAACAATAATAACGAGATATGTGTTTGAGACTTAAAAAAAATTTAAAAACTGGAGGGATAGATCACTTAATAACATAATTTATAGGAGCTTAAAAATAAAAATCCTCTAAATAAAAATGTTCATTATTTTAATTTTTGTTTTTGTTTTTGTTTTGGTTGTGTGACGGTTTAGCTATTGCAAAGTTTTAATGGTTTAAAATAATACATTTTCCAAATCACCCAACCCAACTTGAACCTGTACAAAACCCGACGGGCCCAACCCACCCAAGTTCCACTCTTACATCACATGGTCTCTTTTGGATTATAGATAGAGGCAAAGTCGGGTATTTTTACAAGAAGCGCTACTACTAGAGATGTCGTCGTCGTCAAAAATAGATGCCTAGCTATGCTCCCATATTGATCATTACACTCGGTTGGTGAAGACCAATTATATATATAGGGGGATGATGGGGTGCGGCCGTGCGACTGTGCACCCCATCGTGTGCCCAACTCGTGAGAAACCCTAATCATCATGAACCCAGCCGTGGATCTCCAACCCGAGGAAGAGGCAGAACACCAATCGGGCGGCGGACCACGCGCCGAAGCCGAGAATTCTGATGGATCCCGGCGAGTGGGTGGTCGGGGGTGGATGTTGTTGGGATTGTCGAGGAGGAAGAGGCATGCGCCAGCGAGTGGGTGGTCAGGGGTGGTATCCGCTGGTTGCGGGTGGACGTCAGCAGTCGCGGACGGTGGGAGATTGGTGATGCACGGGGGGCTCGAGTTTTGTTTTGAAAGAGGGGAGAGAGTTGGTCGAGGAGGGGGGGGGGTGAGTTTAAATAAAAAAATTTAATTTTTTTTGTGCTTGCAAAAAACAATTTGCGGACGTCTCAGAGAGCCGACAGTAGGGGACGTGGAGGGGATCGCAAATGGGACATCGGGGGGTCGTCGAGGTGGTTGTCGATGGGAGGTCACAAGGGGGACATCGGGGGGTCGTCGACGGGGTCGCAAATGGATGTGGAGGATCTCGCCAGGGGGTCGCAGTCGCCGAGTGTCGTAGTCCTTGATTTTCAGATCTGGAAAATATGTGTGTGTGTGTGTGTGTATGTGAGAGAGAGATAGAGAGAGATGGCTTGGTCTCCCCGACTGTTTTTGTTTTCTTTTTTTTTAAAAAAAAAGCGGACCGTCCACGAGTTGGGCGCATGATGAGGTGCACGGTCGCACGATCGCACCCCATCAACCCATATACATATATGTATATATGTATATATACATATATGTATATATGTATATATACATATATGTATATATGTATATATGCGATTTGTGCTATCGTGTATGGACCGTCCGATTGCAAGATTTACACAATCGGACCCTAACTCAACTTTAGCAACGCGACCGTCTCATCCTCAAAGTGAATTACACGTTTGGGTACATAGAGAATCATTGATGACATATCTTTATGGTAGGTAGTCATTTTACAACAAAATCCTAATATGATAAACGTTTTATAAAAAACATGTACCTGAAAATTTGTATGTACGTATAAATATGTATATATATGTATACACACACACATAGGAAAATGATATGTCCAACCCCTTCTGTAATCCCACACGCAGTCCACACCAATTTTTTTAAAAAAAAATTATATTCTTTCACATCAAAGTATATATTGTTATATGAAATTGTATATTCTAAGATAAAATAGTGTATATTTTTTTAGCTTTGTAATTTTTTTTTTTTTGGTATCATACACTATGATAAAACCTCACCCACTATGATAGCATAATAATTCAATTCTTTCAAATAGGTAATTCAATTCTTTCAAATAGACAAGATAGATGGATTCCGGCAATGTAATCATGAGACAATGCGGTCCATATCCGGTGTGGTTAATAGAGTATTTAGAGTACATTTAATCAGGTCAGTAGTGATGGGACATAAATTTGACTATGTTGATGCAAAAATGAAGTTTTTAATTTATGGGTTATACAATTATCTTTTTTTAGTGACGAATCTTTTGTCTTCCAAAGAGAGTAGTTTAAAATATTAGTATAAAATTACAGCTGAAAATGTTCTTTATTCACTAAGAAATGCTTGATATGGTAGTTCCACAATGAAAGGTGAGGGATAGACGAATTAGACTTTTTCTTGCTTCATTTTAAAAAGTATTGAATTTTGACGACTATTTAGTCTCCATAGTCTTAGCTCTAGGACAATGTTATGGGTAGTTTATGCTCCTTACGTCGCACCTCAAACTCTTTATGAAAACATGTGTTTTTAGATAAACAGTTACTTTAGGTATAAACTAACAACATGATCGCCTTCCTTTCTACAACTTTTCTTTGTATTCACTTCGCACTCCTCACTAACGTTCGCCTAACGGTCACTCTTGCGCCTACGATCGCCTTAGATCACCTCTGGTCACCTGTGGTTGCCTTAGGTATATTTGTGCTATCATAGTGTGTGGGGCTATAGATGGGGCAACAAAATGGACTGAATATATCAACGCTCATATATGTATACCCCTTGGCTTATTTGATGCATAGGGTTTGTGGGCTTTCGTATTATTCTGTGCATCAGAGTTTTCACAACTAATATTAATTTCCTCGTCACCAAATAAAGATGTTGATCAAATTTAATAACACAAGCAACGGACAACAATATTTGTCCGTCATATTCCATAACAAAAATTAAAATATTTGAATGTGAACTCCTTTTGGTTTATATAAAATTTTTCTTCTATGTATTTTTTTGTCCAGCGTAATGTACAAATTTTATTAAAAGTTGAATTTATTTTACTTCTAAATCAAATTCAAGTTGCGCTCTAATTAAAAAAAAACTTCAAAATTAACAAACTTGTTAGAGTTCAAATACTGAATTTTAAAGAAATGGGGCGAAGGATAGGGATCACTGAGGAAGTGGATACATGAAAAAATCATAAAAATTTGAAATCATAATTCATTTAATATTTTTCTTTATACAAAGACCCTTAAAATTTTACTTAGACAGAACCATACAGTAGTGCTCACTAGTAGTATTAAAGACGTGGGTTGGTATGGATGTGGAATAGATGATGGATTGAAACTCACTAGAACAAACCTATAGTACTTTCAACTTTTATTTTTTCAACTGCATTTAACAGATTTTTAAATGGGGACTCAGGGCAATGTCCCTTCATCAAATATGCCTTTGGACAATTCATTTATTTTATTCTTAAAGAAATTTCAAATCTCCTAATTTTAACAATGCAAAATAATATGTAACAAGTGAACATCTAATTAGTAGATTGCGATAATTTAATATTTCAATCATAACGCAAAAATCACATGAACTCAAATTTTTTTTAATACAAGCTCAGATAAAGGCGACACAATCTCATATAGTGATAATCCACTTACTAGTATTAGGCAAATAAAGGTCAATGTAGATCCAAAACAAACAGGTGGGTGAAGCCTGCAAGATCAAGCCCAATGGGTGTTAACCCAGGGGCCTCTGTGGAAGCCGGTGTCCCTTGGCACTTGGTTTAAAAGCCGTGGGACAAAATAACTTTATCTTATAAATAAGAACCAAGGCAATAATTCTCATTCTCAACCGGAAAAATCAATGAAATCCAATAAACGCAAAGAGGTGAGATGCAGTGATCTTTTAAGGATTTTAGTGTAAACTTTATTTCATTTGGTGACCTTGTTAACATTAACCAATATTCAATAACTCAATTAATTATATGGTTAAATGTATCCACCTCGCTAAAAAATGGTTGATATTCAAATCAACCCCTCAAAAATGCAAATATCTATTTAACTCCTTGAGATTCTCAATTTAATTATGCAACCCCTTCCTGTCACCTTAATTAACCCATCGTCATGTTAATCTAACCCAGGCAATTGTAATGATTAATTCGTTCCATTAGTTAATCATTTTCATGTAACGACTGTGGTTTTTAGGTCATAATTAAACTATTTTTTGTTATGTGTTTAGTATTCCAAATTATGAATGGTATGATTGGAATTCTTGTTATATTGGCTTTTCAATGCATCTTTCAGATTGTGAATCGGATGTGTATCGCTTAAGTTATAGGCTAAACTGTGATAGGGTGTTGGGCAGAAAATTATGGACGGTCCAGGTGGGAGCTGTCGGTTTTTGGACAATCCAAATAGGAGCCGTCGACCTGTCTGCACTTTCAAATTCAAGTTTTTCATTTTTTGTAATATTTAATGCGTTTTTGGGTGATTGATTCACTGCGATTTGATCGGTTTCCTTGTCCCCTTGTGCGAGAATAGTTATTTAGGTATCCCCTTCTCTCTCTTTGCACATACAAACCCTAAAAACCTAAAGTCTCTATTTTTCTTTTCTCTTCTCTTGGTGGGTGTGAGAAGGGATCTGAAAAGTGAAAGTTGGGTAAGTCTCCTCTTTTTGTCCCCATCCATTCTCATTGTTATGCTTATAAATAAGCCTCCTCGTGTGTATTTTCGAATCAGGGTTGAAGGATTTAAGTTTTAATGGATATCCTAATTGTTTTCTCAAGATTTAGGTTTTTTTTCATGAATTTTTCATTGTTTTCCGTAGATCTATGGTTTCCTTCACCTATACTGTATATTTTTAATTTGGTAATACTGATTTAACTATATTTTTGGTTTAACATCAAATTTATGAAGTTTTCTTGTGATTTTAAACTAGGGTTTTAAATTTATGAGATCCTTGTGTATTTTGATAAACCTAGGGTTTTAAATTGGTTTTTCCTACACACGATTGATCTTTGATCTATATTCCTTGCTGATTTACATTGTTTTACACAACTCACATATGGCTTTTCAATGATATAATTAGATCTATATGTTGTATTGATTCCTTTTTAAGATCCCTTATGTAAACAATACTTTCACCTATATATTAATCTTTGTTTTCTTGAAATCCTATCAATCGAATAAGCTTTCTATCTCTATCAATCAAATATAGATAGGATCTGGTTTACAACCGTTTTTTGAACATATACATATATGTGTATGAATGAGAGAATGTATTAAGTTAAAACAAAAACTTGGTTCTGCTTGATGGACGGCCCGGCCCCCCTGTGAGGGTCGTCTATTGTTTTTGATGGATGGACCCAATAAGGGTCGTCGATCTGATTCTGGACAGCCCCATTGAGGGCTGTTGTTTTCTGAAAATTTCGGTGCCATCTAGTCCTGTATTGTTCGTGCACTTTGTGATTTAAGTCATACTGTTTCAGGACTGGTTAGATTGCTATAGAATTTTTTGGATTAGTTTGCGTGTCGTTGGATCGAAGGTGAGTGGACTTGAGTCTCATATGTATCTTTCAAATGAAGTATATTATGTATTTCATGCTAGAATCATCTTATTTTGTAAAATGTAATTGCTGGTTTTGATATAAAAATGTGAGCATGCTTTTGTTGATATATTTATCTCATATGGTTTCTGTTGTGTCTATGTCATTTGGAACCTTGTTTTTTTTTAGATCGGAGTCGCCAAAATTTATTTTTTAGCTACCTGCGAGAGTTTGAGTACTCTGATTAAAAATCTAACTACATATTATAGGTTCTGGTACTGTTTAGTACTACCCATAAAAATTTCATTGAATTCCGATATCGTTTTGGAAAAATATGTTGTTCTGAATCGCATCGGGGTTTGATCGTTACTGGATTTGGAGGTAGGATTGAAATTGCACACCGTTAAGTGGGTTGTCTTGACCAAGTCAAGGGGGCTCTTTTGTTTTGTTGTGTGGTTGGGTTGACTTGTCAACTCCCACCTAACCTCTTTTTGGCCTAATAAAGCCCCCCAAATGTGTGTGTGTGCACTCTCTCCCTCTCTCTCTCTCTCTATCCCTCTCAAGCTCCCTCTCTTTCCATCTGGTCCAGCCCTTCGTGTGGGTGTTTTTGGTGAAGATGGTAGAAGAAGATGAAGGAGTTCTTGGAAGAGGTGGTGCAAGAAGAGGAAGATCAAATAAAGGTGTGTGCCATTGTTGTTGTCTATTCCTTCTCCTCCTCCTCTAGCCCCTTATGGTTCCTAGGTTTCCCCTAATTTTTCCCCTTCCCTTTGGTCCAGCCATGAAGAAGAGAAGCAAAGGAGGTGGTGGTGGTGGTCGAGATGGTCTTGGGTGCGTTCGAGAGCCCCTGCTCCCCGCCCCCTTTCCCTCCCCCTCTCTTGATAAGCCTTTCCCTTTTCTTTTATGATTTTGTAGCACTTGTGGGTGTTGTTGGGAGAGTGTTATTATGTGTAATTGCTGCTGCACATGAGATGTTTGTGTTTATGCATGAATGGTGGTGGTTTTGTGTTGTAGTAAGGTAGATTTCTGTCACCTTAAGATCCTTGTGGAACAAGTATCTAGAGGCATATTCTTGAGATTGTGTCCCCATGTGATATGATCATTCATGTGTCTAGATGCTATATATGAAATTTGGTGTCGTAATATTATCTGCGTTGTAATTTATAACCTGAATTGCATGGACTGTCCAGATTCGCGTGGGAATTGACCAAGAAAATATTTTATTTTGAGCATGTAGAGGCTAAATCAGGTTATGATGTCTTCACGGATTATGATCCTAACATGTCAGAGAACGTGTATGATTTATTTCATAATGTTTGGATGTATATTTGGTGTTGTGGAGATCAAATATTAGGGCTGTTGGCTGTAGATACACCAGTTTTACACAATTGAGTCAGTAAGTTATTTATGCATGCTGTAGGCAATATTAAGAGTTGGTGTCTTCATGAAGTAGGCTTACATCTGTGTCAGATAGCTTCATGTTTGATTTGAGCACCATTGGTTGTAGGGTTTAGAAGTTATGACTTTTTGTTCATGTGATTGTGTTGCCACGTCGTGTGCTGTCTGCCCCACCCCGCGCACTGTCCTTCGCTAGAGATCATGTTTATGATTAATTTATTTGAGTTGTTTTTGTCACGTTCTTTATATATATTGTGTTGTGTCTTGTAGATCTCGTAGACCGGATGCGCGACGATCCAAGTATCTGTGAGTGGTTCGATCCAACCCTTTGGGGAGCACTCGATGCACGTAGTTGTGCATCACGCATCCATGGGGCTTCTTTGCACCCTAAATATACTAGATATCTTGCATGTTAGGCTTGTATAGCTCGTATATTGCGTAGAACCCCTTTTCTACCATGTATTGTATTCATATGTGAATGATCATGTTTGCATGCGCCCTGCTTGTATGGGCACATATCTCTTTGTATTTATATGGATGTATAGAATATGGCATGCCTTATGTAGTCTTAGTTTTAATACTACCCCCCTATGTTAGTAATATCTAGCATGATTAAGCCTGGGTTAATAACCGGGTGCATACTTAATATTCCCTGGTCTTAAGACTTGAGGGCATGGTATAGTTGTTGCACCCATCTTGTTCGGCCAAAGCTATGACCAGTTTCTTGAGATGATGAGGCCTTCTCTCTCTATCGCCCTCCCACTTTGCGCGAACTGAGTAAGTAAATGTGGTTCCTACTTGACTCAGGTTTCCTCGGGATTATTGGCATGCGCCTGTAGGTGCGCGAGATCGCGCTTAACCCTCCCCTTCTAAAGTTGGTGATATCTAACGCATGTTAAGTTATACTTTGAGTGCTTGTATGATTAATGTACCCTCATATGCATGTGTAGTTAGGCCATGCCTTGTATGTATGTTGCATGATGTGTTGTTTATGCCATATATTCATGTTAGGGAGAACCCCTATAGTTAATCATATGTTATTGTGCATGTGGATCATGTTACTTCTACGATAGAATTCTCGTATGATAATGATGTACACGTTGGACTAATTGGGCCTATTTGTAATAGGCATGGGTATGACCCTCTATCGGGTTGTACCTTATTAGTTAAAGCGTAAGCAATGTAATTGTCACGACCCAGAAGCGACCGTCTTCTGAATCGTCACAATAAAATTGATATACAGAAAATCATAACTCAAAATATGTAATTAGAAGACAAAGAACTCAGAACAGGCAGTGGAAGCAAAACATATACATAGGGCCAAACTGGCCAACGACAACTGTACAGATGTCAAAAGATGCATGCAACAACTGTCTATCCTGTGAGAGCCCTAGGACTTATGTATACAAGATCCATTTGTCAAAAATGAAATATACAACATGGATCTGAACAAAATATGGGAACTCCGACTCTGCTTTGCTGGTGAGATGGCGATGCACGACCCTATGCTCCTCGTGCTGTACTGGACTCAGGAATGTCAACCGTGGTGGTACCTGGATTAAAAAATCCAGCCCAAAGAAAAGGGTGACCACAAAGCCCAGTGAGGGAAATCCCTATAAATTATATCTTAACAATCACACACATATATATCTGATAACACAATAATCCTTCTGTACTCATAAACCTCGCTTCACAACTCTCTAGGAACCATATTAGACGGCACTCAGCAGGCCTAAGAGTCAACGAAAGCTGCGCATAGTATATTATGCCATGTCATACCTCTGTGGAATCTATGTTAGGCGGCACTGAGCAGCCTAAGAGTTAACGAAGCTGCACATGTCACGCCCCAGGGTGGCCGTCCCCGGGACGCGGTAAGTGTATACATGATATCAGCAGTCTATACAGGAGATCAATAACATATTCTAAACAACAACTAAAATGACAACACCGACAAAAGCAAGGCTGACATGATATATACACAGATAGCGGAAGCTAAAAGACTGAATTGTAAATCAAAAACACATTACAGACTCGATACATAATCAACTGTCCCGTGAGAGCCAATATACACACTTACATCCAAATAATATACAAACGGGTGCCCAAGCACGGAAAATATAATACATACAATAAAAAAGGGATGCTGATGGCCTCTAACACTCGCAGGATGTGGCGCTGCTCCGCTACTGATGAAATCTCTCGGGGAGCTCCTCCTTCAGATCCGACTCAGTGATAACTGGAGAAAAATTATGCGAGGGGTGAGCCACACGCTCAGTGAATAGCACAACCCATGCATCACAATTTATATTAACCACAATTAAATCAAAGCCTCTAAGTGGCAGGAAATACACAAATCCAGTGGGTCGCTACATCGCCGACCCACCACACCCTCACCCTCCAATAGGTGACATAGGATATTGGGACTGACTAGGCTGTTAATCACCCTTGGTCCACCGATAGTCTCTCCTCCACTCCGTAGGCCGCCTGGTCCGCTCCCACAATTCAGCACAGTCCGAACCCAAATCAGGAGGTGCCTACTGATGGGAGCCCTTTGTCAGGAAGGCCTGTCTAACGCTGGGGCAGTCTCTATACGGATCCAACGAAGGGAAAAGAAACAGCCTATCCACACGCATACGATCCACTCGGATCCGCCAACACCGATCTCAACTTATAAATGTCATGAATTCTTCAGAATTCCTCCAGGGCGCATAACTAAGATGCGGGGAGACACATAATATAATAACGAGGTTATAATATTATCGGGAAAAGAAACCTTGGGAGGGCACCATGAGGTCCCGATATAGGATATCCCGACAACCAAACAAGGAACACGGAGTACCCTAGCCCAGGTCTCAATGCTGACCTCGCAAGGCCCCTTATAATATTCCCTAAGGCATGCTAAAATACCATAAGTTCGCATTTAATTTAATAAATTAAACTAATAGGACATATGCATAGGTCGAGGCTTTCCTAGCATGAAAACATGGTGTCAGGATGCATAGGTCGATGCTTTCCTAGCATGAAAACATGGAGTCAGGATGCATGGCTCTTACACATATCCTAAGGGTGCAAGTCCCTAACATACAAGGTCTAGGGTGGCATGCATACTACATACTAATCATGCTGCATAGATTACATATTAAACAAGTTAATATTAAACTATGGTGCCCCAGGGGAGGACGGTATACGCCCAAGTGCATATAGCGCCTCCCTACTGGGTTGGATTGTCCCACTCACCAATACCCGGCTCGTCGCGTGACCGTCCGTCAAGATATGCAAGACAGGTATTTAACACGATGAGTAAAATACACAAACACATACAAAAATACATAAAAAAATACACAACACTCAGACAAGCGTACATACGGCCTGTACGCCCCCGAGTCCGAGCACCCCAACTCAATCCCGAACCGCCGGGCAACCGTACGCAAGGCCACCCGCCCCGGGCGCACAGCCGCTCCCCAGCCCGCGCGCCCAGACGCACTGCCGAGCCCCCCGTTCGCATGCCCGGACAGGCTGTCGAGCCCAGCCTGCACGCCCAAACCCGCCGCACGCCGCGCGCACCGCGCGTCCAGCCCCCGGGTGCACCCGCGCGCACTGCGCCCTAGCGCAGCGCCTCGCGCGCACACCCGCCCGCATTGCGCCCCAGCGCAGTGCCCCGCATGCACTCCCCGCTCGCCCTGCGCGCCCTGCGCCCCCTACGCAGCACCCGCACACCACCCGCTCGCCACGCGCCCCTGCGCAGCGCTCCGCGCGCACGCCGTGCATTGCGCCCAGCGCGCCCAACCGCACGCGCCCAGCGCGCCTGCCCGCAGCTCGCCTGCCTGCGCCTGCCCGCCTGCGCGCGCCGCTGAGCCCGCATGCACCCGAGCCGAGCTCAACCACCCCAACGGCCACCAACAGCCACCCAAACCACCATGAAAGCCATAGATACCCAAAAACACCTCCTAAACATGCATCTAAACAAGAGTGGAAGGAAAGGAAACTCACCCAAGGAGAGGAAAGGAAGGGGAGGAAGAACGGGTGCTCTTCGCGCACCGAAACACCACCTCCAAGACCACCACCACCAAGATCTCCACTCAGCCAAAGCAAGGCTGAAAACAGAGGAGAAAAGAGGGTATGAGAGGGGGTCACACAAGAGGGAACTCGAATCCGAGACCACCGGAAGATAGATCGGGACAATACCTATCTTTTCTCTTCTTAGGGTTTTTGGTTTCAACCACTTGAACTAGGTCTTAATGGGGATTTAAAGAGAGGGGGAGAGAGAGAAATTTTGGAGAAGATGATGAATAGGAAGGCTGTTTGTAGTCGTGGGATTTTGTTATGGCCACACCCCCACCACACACACTCACTCCACTTAACTTAGGGCTAATTAATTAGGTTTAGGCTTGGATTAGATTAGGTTTAAGTGAGGTTTGACCCTAGTCAACCCAACCACACTAAAATCCAAATCAATTTGACCAAGTCATGGGCCCACCTTGACCAAGTCAAGTCTCCCAATGACTTCTCGCTCAGTCAAAACCCGGATACGCTTCGGAACTGTGAAATTCTGAAACGTTACCGGAATTCGATGAAATTTTCGTGAGTGGCTTGGAATGGCACCAGGACACATAATATGCAGTTAGATTTTCAATCGGAGTCCTCAAACTCAGGATGATAGCTAGCAGTCCAAAATTTTAGCGGTTCCGATCGAAAAACGAAAAAAACTGAAAAACTGCCAGAATGTCCCAATGGTTACCAGAAGGCTAAAAGTGACACATATATAACATTCTCCCCCCCTTAGGAAATTTTATCCTCAAAATAAATACAAGAACATCTAAGAAGGGAAAAGATGCGGATACGCGTCACGCATGGCGTCCTCGAGCTCCCAAGTGGCCTCGGCACCGGAACGGTGCTGCCATCGCACCTTGACCAGCTGGACGGTCTTGGTGCGGAGCCTCTTCTTGCGACGGTTTAGGATCTCGATCGGCTGATCGACGAATGACAAGTCCGACTCGAAGACGAGCGGCTCGAACTGGATGACGTGAGCAGGATCGTGGACATAACGCCTCAGCTGCGAGACATGGAAGATGTTATGGGCCTGAGCCAACTGTGGGGGCAGAGCTATGCGATAGGCCACCTCCCCAACTCCCTCGAGGATGAGGAATGGCCCAATAAAACGCGGACTCAGCTTGCCCCACTCACCTCACAACTTACAATCCAAGCTGGACTCACCCTAATCCAGCTCCTACATCACACAGATTGGAATCCACTGCTAAAAATATAATTCTCAATCAGATACTAAATATAACCCCATAAATCAGGCAATACTCAATTTCTCCAAGACAAACATGATATGACAAACACAATATTCAAATTCCTATTCATTCAACCCCAAAAATATATTCATATTTCAGCCCCAAATCACAAATTCAATTCAAAACTGAAATAGAACAACCGCATATAAAGAATAACGATGAAAAGATCAAGAATCTTTACCCAATGTAGGATGAAAAACACTCTACGAAGCTTTCCTAATTTTTCCAAAGTTTTCTTGATTTTCCCCCTTTTTTTTACACCAAAAAGAGGTCTTGGACGCTCTCTCTCTCTCTGCCAAATACATCAAGCCCCACTGACCTATGTATTAAATGAAATTAAGGAATCCGGCCTATTTACAAAAATGCCCTTCTTTAGAATTCTGCGCAGCCTCCGCTCAAACCATCATAACTTCTCGTAGGAAAGTCCACTTCAGATGATATAACTTCTGTTGGAAAGCTAATAAAAATATCTACAACTTCTCTTTTTATGCCGAGATTAGAAGAAGCTTCTAACAGTGATAAAAACATAAACGAATAGGAGACCTCGCAGTTTCTCCCTCTAGGGACAACAGTGGTAAAACAGCCATAACTTTTGCTACATGAATCCAGATGATCTAATTCCACTTTTGTATGAAATGTGACTCAAACCTGAATATCTCATGCTAAAACCAACTTTAAACCTCTTCATTTAGCATACTAACAAAATTAAATCCGATTATGCAAAACGTGCACATTATTATATAACCTAAGAATACATAAGTCTAAGACACTCTCAATGCATCATAATATGAAATACCATAAAATAAAATAAAATATCAAAAATGTCATGAATTCTAACATTCTCCCCCACTTAGGAAATTTGGTCCTCCAAATTAGGAGAACATACCTGAGGGAGGAAATAGATGCGGATAAGTATCACGCATCTCATCCTCACGTTCTCACGTCGCCTCGGAACCTGATCAGAACTGCCATCGTATCTTGACCAACGAGATAGTCTTACCACGAAGCCTCTTCTCGCGATGATCCAAAATCTCAACTGGCTGCTCTAGGAATGATAAATCTGGCTCTAACTGCAGTGACTTAGAAGGAATGATGTGCGATGGATCATAGAGATATCTACGCAACTAGGAGACAAGAAATACGTCATGGACCTGAGCAAGTTGTGGAGGCAAGGCGATACGATACACCACCTCTCCAATCCGCTCTAGAATCATGAAAGGACCAATAAAACGCGGACTCAACTTGCCTCGCCTGCCAAATCTGAATACCCCCTTCGTCGGCGAAACCTTAAGGAAAACATGATCACCTACCTCGAAGCGAAGGTCTCGACGTCGATGATCTGTATAGCTCTTCTGCCGGCTTTGAGCAGTGCGAATATGCTCTCGAATCAACTTGACCTTCTCAGAGGTCTCCTGGACTAGTTCTGGTCCCTCGAACTGACGCTCACCAACATCATCCCAGCATAATGGAGATCTGCAGCTACGACCATATAAAGCCTCGCATGGTGGCACCTGGATACTAGAGTGATAGCTATTGTTATACGCGAACTCCACGAGTGGTAAATGCTTCTCCCAGCTACCACCAAAATCCAGGATACATGCACGAAGCATATCCTCCAGGGTCTGAATCGTCCTATCTGATTGACCATCGGTCTGCGGATGAAAAGCTGTGCTAAAATGTAGACTAGTACCCAAGGCTTGCTAAAGCCCACACCAAAACCTTGAGGTAAAGCGTGCATCTCGATCAAAAATAATACTCCTGGGAGTGCCATGAAGTCGTACGATCTCTAATACGAACAATTGAGCTAAGGCATTGGGAGAATCAGTCATACGCATCGGTAGAAAATGAGTGGACTTCGTCAAACGATCGATCACCGCCCAAATCGCATCATTCCCGCTCCGCGACCTTGGCAGTCCTGATATGAAGTCCATCGTGATCTGCTCCCGCTTCCACTGTGGAATCTCAATAGACTGAAGCTTCCTGACCGGTCTCTGATGTTCGGTCTTTACCTGCTAAGAGACCAAACAGCGAGCCACAAACTCTGCTATATCTGCCTTCATTCCATGCCACCAATACCCCTGGCGAAGACTCCGATACATCTTCGTGCTCCCAGAATGCATGGTATAGCAGGAACGATGAGCCTCATCTAAAATTTTTTGCCTAAGTGTGACATCTGCAGGCACACATATCCTGCCTCTAAATCGCAGGATACCATCTCGAACTGAGAAGTCTGCCTACTCACCTCTAGCAACATCCTCTAAAATAACTATTAGATCTGGGTCACGCAACTGAGCCTCCCGAATCTCCTGTAACAGAATCGGCTGCACCACTAACCTGGCCAAAAAGCTGCCCAATGGATTCTCCTGGAAGCTAATCCAGCATGCAGCCTCCTCTAAGAGTCTCCATCTCCTAATAGTCAATTGGGCTAACCTCGCCACCGGCTGTTGACTCAGAGCATCAGCCACCACGTTCGCTCTGCCCGGATGATAAGTGATATCACACTCATAGTCCTTCAAAAACTCCACTCAGCGCCGTTGACGCATGTTGAGATCAGGTTGCATCCTCAAATATGTCAAGCTTTCATGATCCGTGAATAACTCAAACTGTTCACCATACAGGTAGTGCCTCCAAATCTTCAAAGCAAAAATGACTGCTGCTAACTCCAGATCATGCGTGGGGTAGTTCTCCTCATGTGTCTTCAACTGCCTCGATGCATATGCGACTACCCTACCGTGCTGCATGAAGACACAACCCAAACCCTGATGGGACGCATCACAATAAACAGTGAATCCTCCACTACTCGAAGGAATGGTGAGAACTAGCGCAGAGGTGAGTCTCCTCTTTAATTCTTGGAAGCTTGCCTCACATTGGGGGGTCCATACAAATCGAGCATCCTTCCGAGTCAATCGAGTCAATGGAACAGCAATCTGGGAAAATCCCTCCATGAATCACCTATAATACCCTGCAAGACCCAGAAAACTTCGAACCTCAGTTGGACTAGACGGCTGCCGCTAATCCGCCACAGCTCGCGTCTTCTCAGGGTCCACAGAGATACCCTTCACCGAGACTACATGACCAAGGAAAGCTACCTGCTCCATCCAAAACTCGCATTTACTATACTTGGCATATAGCTGGTGTTGAGCCAAAGCTTGCAAAACTGTGCACAGATGGACGGAATGCTCCTCCCAATTCCTTGAATAAATCAAAATGTCATCAATAAAGACTATCACAAAGGAATCTAAGAAAGGCCGGAATATACGATGCATCAGATCCATAAATGATGCGGGTGCGTTCGTCAATCCGAATGGCATTACTAAAAACTCATAATGCCCATAGTGAGTATGAAACGTGGTTCTGGAAACATTAGACTCTCGGATCCGCAACTGATAATATCTTGAACGAAGATCAATCTTTGAGAATACACAAGCTCCCTGAAGCTGGTCGAAGAGATCATCGATGCGAGGCAAATGGTACTTGTTCTTCACTGTCCGCTGGTTAAGCTGCCGGTAGTCAATACACAGGCGAAGTGAACCATCCCTCTTTCGGACAAAAAGGACAGGAGCACCCCACGGAGAAACACTGGGTCGAATAAAACCCTTCTCTAGTAACTCCTCTAGTTGTTCCTTGAGCACCTTCAGCTCAGCAGGTGCCATTCGATATGGAGCCTTTGAGATCGGCTCGGTACCAGGCATTAAGTCAATCGTGAATTCGATCTCACGATTCGGCGACAGACCAGGAAGATCATCAGAAAACACCTCAGGGAATTCAGCTACCACAAGGTTTTGAGTAAGATCACTCTTCTGTGCCACACCATCATCACTGAGATACGCAAGGAAACCCTCGCGACCCTCCTCCAAATATCTCCCTGCTCGAAGGGAGCATGCAAAACTGAACAATGAGGAATCACGGTCCCCTACAAATCGACAAACCCTTTCACCTTGAATGAAAAAAACTACTGTCTTCCCAAAACAATCCACATAGGCGTGATAAGCCGACAACCAATCCACGCCCAAAATCACATCTAACTCAGCTATATCCTGTTCAATCAGATCTGCTGGCATCTCTATACCCTCTACCTCTACAATGCATCCATGGTATACAGTTCTAGGAAAAAAACGACCCCCAACTGCATTTATTACCTCTAGCGAAAAAGGAAGGGAGGCTGGCTCTACCCCAAACCCTCTAGCAAACTCACTAGCAACAAATGAGTGCGTAGTGTCACGCCCCAGGGCGGCCAACCCAGGGACGCGGCAAGTGTATATATCATATCAGAAGCCAACACAGGAGATCAATAATATATCATACACAGACAACTAGAATGACACACATGCAACAAAAGAGCTGACATGATATATATACACCAAATGCGGAAGCAAAAGACTGAATCTGTGAATTAACATTCTACAGACTCGATACTCAATCATACGTCCTGTGAGAGCCAATATACATGAAAACAACTGAATATATACAACACGTGCTCAGCACGGAAATACAATACATACAGCCAAGGAAAGGGATGCTGATAGCCTCTGGTACTCGCGGACGTAGCGCTGCTCCGCTACTGAAGGAATCCCTCGGAAAGCTCCAACTGCTGCTCCGGCTCCAGCTCAGGCTCAGTGGCAACTGGGGAAAAACATATGCGAGGGGTGAGCCACACGCTCAGTGAACGGCACAACCCATGCATCACAGACAATATTGACCACAATTCCATTATTTATCCAATCTCCAAGACATAACAACATAATCCAGTGGTTCGTACTTCGCCGAACCACCACACCCTCACCCTCACCCATCAATGGGTGACATAGGCTATTGGGACTGATAATCATCCATTCACAAATCCAGCAGGTCGCTCATCGCCAACCCACTACACCCTCACCCTCACCCTACCACGGGTGACATAGGATTTTGGGACTGACTAGGCTGTTGGTCACCCTTAGTCCACCGGTAGTCTCTCCTCCACTCCGTAGGCCGCCTGGTCTACTCCCACATTCAGCACAGTCCGTCACCAAATCAGGAGGTGCCTACTGATGGGAGCCCTCTGTCAGGAAGGCCCTGTCTAACGCTGGGGGTAGCCTCTACCGGATCCAACGCAGGGAACAGAACAGCCTATCCATACGCATATGATCCACTCGGATCCGCCGACTACATATCATTACAACTCAAATGTCATGAACTCCTCTGAATTCAACCGGGTGCATCACCAAGATGCGGGGAACATGTACAAAAATCAGCAAGGCTGGAATATCATTGGGGGAAAGAAACTCGGAAGGGCGGCGTGAGTTCCCGTTATAGGATACCCCGACAACCAAACAAGGAACACGGAGTACCCTAACCCGGGTCTCACCGCTGTCCTTGCAAGGCCCCTCCCCTATAATATCTACCAACTATGCTAATAATTATATCAATCATACAATCATTACATATAATATTATTGGGACTAGAACCTTGGGAGGGCAGCCCGAGATCCCGATACAGGACATCCCGACAACCAAACAAGAAACACGGAGTACCCTAACACGGGTCTCAGCGTTGACCTCGCAAGGCTCCTCCCTATAATATTATCCTAAGGCATGCGGTCTAACAGATACCAGCATTTAATTTAATAATTAAACTAGTAGGACGCATGCATAGGCTGGGGTTTCCTAGCATGAAAACCAGGGGACATGCTACATGGCTCATATGCATATCCTAAGGGTGCAAGTCCCTAACATGCAAGGACTAGGGCAGCATGCATTCTACACATAATTCACACAAGCATGGATTACATATTATTGTAGGTAATATTTATCCATGGCGCCCCAGGAGAGGTCGGTATACGCCCCAAGTGCGTACAACGCCTCTCTACTGGGTTGGATTGTCCCACTCACCGGAACTCGGGTCGGCGCGCGACCGTCCGTCGAGATCTGCAAGACAGGGTATTACTTGGTAAGTATAAATCCACAGATATTATTAAATACACAAATAAATACCCCAAAACCCACAACAAACACCTAACACTCGGGCAAACGTGCACGCGACCCGCACGCACGTTAGCCCGAGCACTCCGGCAACCACCCGCACGGCCACCCGACCGCCCGGGTGCACCGCCGCGCTTCCCGGGGCACCCCGCACGCCCCCGCGCGCAGCGCCTTGCCCCGCGCGCACCCCGCGCGCACCTCCGCCACCTTGCCGCACCTCGCGCGCACCTCGCACGCACCTCCGCCACCTTGCCGCACCTCGCGCGCACCTCGCACGCACCTCCGCCACCTTGCCGCACCTCGCACGCACCTCGCCTGCCCCGCTGCGCCTCGCGCACACCTCGCACGCACCTCCGAGCGCACGCCCGCGCGCACGCACGCGCGCACGCCCAGCCGGCCCCCTGCGCTCGCTGCCAGCACTGCCAGCCCGTCCCGCGCGCCCAGCACGACCAGCACCTCGCGCCAGACCCGCGCACGCCCGCGCGCACGCCGCGCGCGACGCACGCGCGCATCCCCGCACGCGCCCAGCCCGCGCGCTGCCTGGGCCGCTGCCGCTGCTGCCTGCTGCCCGGGACAGCCCAGCCACTGCTCGAGCGCCACCACCGCCCCTCCCACGACCTCCGACCACCTCCGACCACCTCCGACCACCCTCCGACGACCCCCACTGCCGCCGACCACCCCCAAACACAAAACCCCCCCCCCCTAGCAATCATCTAAGCAAGAAAAAAGAGGAAAAGAAGCTTACCGAGGGGGAGGAAGGGGTGACCGGGTGCTCTCCGCGCGCCGAAACCTTTCCCAACGGCTCTCCTACGCCCCGATCTACCACGGCCCTCGAAATGGCCCGAATCAGAGGACAAAGAGAGGGGAACGGAGTGGCTAGAGTCGTCGGAATCGGGTTTTGAAGACACCGGAGCGTAGATCGGGACCCGATCTACACTTCCCGTGCTTTAGGTTTTTGATTTTGAGGGGTGTAGGGGGCTCAAACGGAAGAAAAACGGAGGAGAGGAGAGAGAGAGTCCAAGGTCGGGGATGATGAATAGTAACTCGGGAATTTTAGATCCCACTTATATAGTGAGCGACTTAAAATACCCGGATACGCCCCGGAACTGCGAAATTTTTGGAAACGATGCCGGAATTCGATGAAATTTTCGTGAGAGGCATAAAATGGCACCAGGACACCAAATATGCAGTTAGATTTCCAATCGGAGTCCTCTAACTCAGGACGATAGCTAACAGTCCAAAAATAAGCGGTTCCGATCGAAAACCGGTAAAAACCGAAAAACTGCCAGAACGCTCTAACGGTTACCAGCAGGTTAAAAGTGACACATATATAACACGTAGCACCTGAATCAAACATTACATAAGCAAGGCGATGAAGGATAGAAATAGTACATCGAACCGTACTGCCAGATGCCTGTGCATCCCCCCAAGCAAGAGCCGCAACACGTCCCTAGACAGGCTGATCTGGGCCTCGATGATACAACCCTCTCTGGCCTTGCAGTGGAAACTGCCACCCTTGACCACCATAACCTCCTCGCTGCTGTGGTGGTGGTGGCCTCCTTTGCACTGGTACTGGTGGACGCCCCATATCTGGACAAACTCGTGCAATATGCCCCGAACTATGGCAATGGTAACACACCCTATGGTCTGGAGCTCTCCCTTGCATAGGCACCGCTGCCATGGGTGCTGGCATGGAAACTACTGCTGGGTGATCAATACGAGCCCTCTTATCCCTCCTGAAAAATCCTTGATCTGGCCAACGCCCAGGTGGGCCAACTCGACTATCACGCTCGGCAACAAGAGCGCGCTCCATCAACAGACGAAACACCGTAAACCCATGCGTAGAGACATGGGCCTTGATGTGATCAGCAAGTCCCCGCTCAAACGTCAGCACCTCATGTTCTCATCCATAACCGGTGAAGGAGAAAATCAGGATAACGAGGTAAATCGAGTCTCATACTTGGTCACAGACATCGAACCCTGAGACAACCGCTCAAATTCCAGCTCCAAACCTTGGCGAGTAGGAATAGGGAAATATTTAGCTAGGACCATACGCCTAAACTCGCCCCGTGATAACTGCTCCATACCACCTGGTACATCAGTCAATTGAACAATCCACCACATCTGTGCTTTGGATTTCAATACATACGTGGCCATAGCCACCTTCTGACAATTAGTGCACTCCATTGAGCGGAATATCTTTTCCAATTCTGCCAACCACATCTCAGGAGCAATAGGCTCTGAAGTCACTCCATGGAACATCGGAGGTTGAAGCCTCATGAACTGGTTCAATAACCCAAACCGCCTTCTGCTATACTCTCTGCACTCACCTCAACCCTCGGGTATTCTGAGCCTGGGAAACAACAACAGGAACCGAATTTGGAGATGGTGTAATTGGAGGAACAACACGCATCTCCTAAGATGCAAGGAGTGCCTGAATCCCTCTCGCCTAAGCCTCTACCACCCCAGACAGTTGAACAAATGCTCGCTCCCAAGCGGGCACCTCAGCCTCAACTCGCCCCCTCCTCGCATCCATCGGCCGTTCAGTATCTTCCCCCACCTCGTCCTGATTACCAATAGAATCCCATGTCGTAGAGCGTCCGCGGTCATGCCCACGATCACGGTGAGCCATGCACACAACCTATATGAAAGGACCCTAAGATCAGAACTAAATTTGCAAGAATCCTATAATTCTATTGAAATGACAACCTATGGCTTTGATAGGACCAGGCTCTGATACCAACTTTTATCACGACCCAGATGCGCCCGTCTTCTGAATCATCACAATAAAATTCATATACAGAAAATCAAAACTCAACATATGCAATTAGAAGACAAAGAACTCAGAACATGCAGTGGAAGCAAAACATATACATAAGGCCAAACTGGCCAACGACAACTGTACAGATGTCAAAAGATGCATACAACAATTGTCTGTCCTGTGAGAGCCTAGGACTTATGTACACAAGATCCATTTGCCAAAAATGAAATATACATGGACCTGAACTAAATATGGAAACTCCGACACTGCTTTGCTGGTGAGACGACGATGCACGACTCTAAGCTCCTCGTGCAGTACTGGACTCAGGAATGTCAACCGTTGTGGTACCTGGATTCAAAAATCCAGTCCAAAGAAAAAGGGTGAGCACAAAGCCCAGTGAGAGAAATACCTATAAATTATATCTTAACAATCACACACATATATATCTGATAACACAATAATCCTTCTGTACTCATAAACCTCGCTTCACAATTCTCTAGGAACCATATTAGGTGGCACTCAGCAGGCCTAAGAGTCAACAAAAGCTGCACATAGTATATTATGCCACGTCATACCTCTCTGGAATCTATGTTAGGCGGCACTCAGCGGCCTAAGAGTTAACGAAGTTGCACACAAAGTTCATAATAACCTTATCCACATCCATATTTCATCTTCACACATTTATAAACATCATAGCATGAATAGAATTTGGAAAGTCATTTAAATTCACACACCATTTTCTAGAATTACAAATGTATCACCAATTATATATAACCATGAAGGAGAACTGCAACACTTTAAACATAGAGAATAAATGATAAAAATAAAGAGAGGCATGGATTTATTCTTTCACTTGACAATTTGGCCTCCTTTACCTGCTCACCTACTAAGTTGCATAACTTTTCCTTTAACCAATTTAACCATCACTCCTCCAACCTTAACTCATCCCAAAAGAATTAATTTGACACCACATACACGCACAACAGTAGCAACACATGCAAGGACATCAAATAAAGAAGACAAATATTCAACAGGACTTCCATTTTCATTCGCACTATCACTTCATTCCCTCAAACATGAATTCTACCACATGAATTAAATTTGAAAACACACATATAGCAGAAACATAAGAAAGGACCACAAACAAGGAGACATAAGAAAGGATGGATTCACTCACCTCACAACTTACAATCCAAGCTGAACTCACCCTAATCCAGCTCCTACATCACACAGATTGGAATCCACTGCTAAAAATATAATCCTCAATTAGATACTAAATATAACCCCATAAATCAGACAATACTCAATTTCTCCAAGACAAACATGATATGGCAAAAACAATCTTCAAATTCCTATTCATTCAACCCCAAAAATATATTCATATTTCAGCCCCAAATCACAAATTCGATTCAAAACTGAAATAGAACAACCCCATACAAAAAAATAACGATAAAAAGACCAAGAATCTTTACCCAATGTAGGACGAAAAACACTCTATGAAGCTTTCCTAATTTTTTCAAAGTTTTCTTGATCCCCCCCCCCTCTTTTTTTAACACCAAAAGAGGCCCCTCTCTCTCTCTCTCTCTCTCTCTCTGCCAAATACATCAAGCCCCACCGACCTATGTATTAAATGAAATTAAGGAATCCGGCCTATTTACAAAAATACCCTTCTTTAGAATTCTGCTCAGCCTCCGCTTAAACCATCATAACTTCTCGTAGGAAAGTCCACTTCAGATGATACAACTTCTAATGCAAAGCTAATATAAATATCTACAAATTCTCTTTTTATGCCGAGATCAGAAGAAGCTTCTAACAATGATAAAAACAACAACAAATAGGAGACCTCGCAGTTTCTCCCTCTACGGACAACCGTGGTAAAATAACCATAACTTTTGCTACATGAATCCAGATGATCTAATTCCACTTTTGTATGAAAGGTGACTCAAAACTGAATATCTCATGCTAAAACCAATTTTAAACCTCTTCATCTAGCATACTAACAAAATTAAATCCGATTATGCAAAACATGCAACTTATTATATAACCTAAGAATACATAAGTCTAAGAAACTCCCAATGCATCGTAATATGAAATACCATAAAATAAAATAAAATATCAAAAATGTCACGAAACCTAACAGTAATCTTCACCTTGCATCCGAGTGATGCACTCAATGGAATTCAGGAGAATTCATTGTTGTATTTGTTTTGTTAAACCAGTGGTTATGGCATTAAGTTAGGCCTACTCGTGCTAGGCATGTGTATGAACCGCCTATTGGGTTATGCCCTTGGCTTATTTCTGAGCGCGAGCAGAGGTAACTCCTCGAGTCCGAGCGACACATCTGCATGGGAGTTCAAGCGTATTCGATATCATCAGTATATGAATATCAAGAGTAGTCGACCTATGTGGTTCGCATTGTGAGCATGGAATCGTTCTCCCCTTCATCGGATCCGCATTGAAGTTGCCCGTTGTTGAAGCTGTCCTGACAGAGGGCTCCCACCTGTAGGTACTATCGATGTGTTTGACAGATGTACTGATCATAGGAGTATACCGAGTAGAGGCTACCCGAAAGAGGGCTACCAAATGACGAAGAGTGTAGAGCAAATGAATTTATCCCAAAAGTCCCTAGGGTCACCCCTCCACGGGCTAGGGTGAGGATGAGTTGTGAATCATGTGGTTATACGACTCTTATACCCATCGAGTATATTCCGGGTAAGTTGTGCCTAACGCTTTGAGGCATTGTAGTGGAATCTCTACCTCATAGCGCAGGGCCGTTATACCAATTAACATCCACGCAATATAACAATCATGAGTATAATCACATGCATAAAAACATACAGCAAATAAAAATTTAAAATTCTGGCTATTATGGTCGCACAACAACTATGAAGCGCTACGATTGGAATTCTAATGCCAGCAAGGGGGGCCCAAGGGGGGCGGCTCGCATTTAGAGATGAGCCCCCCCTTGGCGGGGTCTGGGGTAGCGCCCTAGAGACCAGATTTCATGACCGATTTGCTTTGTTGAAAACGCATCTTTTCCTTATCCGGTGGGATTTATAACTGTTCGGATCAGAGAATCGATTATCCCATTTTGATCGCAAATCCTCCTTGTGATGATCTGGTATCATCTGGTTCCGTTCACGATCCTTCTAGTGCCGATCTGGTACCACGTCAGAGCCGCTCCCTCGAATCCCCTTCAGAACTTTCTTGTGCATATCGAAAACAAACTTACAATAATACTCTCACTCGCGGAGTTTACAATATCGTTTAATTTTTTATCATACAATATAACCATGCACAACCCGCGTGGGATCCATTCACATAAAGACAAGACGATAAACAAAACAATAACCATAATAGCCGGATTAAGATCGCTGCAAAATAAAATTAGCATAGATCTACAATCTAGACTATTCACATGGTATATAGATCTAATCGTTTATCATGTGGACGGACAATGTGGTTGTAATCGATCTATACGCAGTATCAACGAGATTGCTCTGATACCAATTGTTGGGAAGAATTAAATCTCGACTGCCAATATCCGTCGATGGAGGTATAGATCGGATAACAAAAAAAATTTATTAAATCTTTTTCATGTAAACCCTACGAGGCGGAATTGGGGTTTACCTTTAGAACTCAGATCAGAGTTCTACCGAAGAGGAAGATCGGATCTAAAAGACGACGACGGATCGCTCGATCGGAACCTTCAGATCTTCTGCCGTATGTCCTTCCTATGTTGTAGATTCGTGGTGGAGTGTGGTCTCCTTCTTGCTTCGAACGGAAGCCGCGAATCCCTTCTCTCTCTCTCTCCTTTCCTCACCTTTTTTAGATCCAGAGATCCTAAAGGGTTTCTAAGGTTAGGGTTTTGATTTCGGCGGAAATCATATCTCTTGAGAGAGAGAGGAAGCCACATATTTATAGGCTAGGGCAGGGACCTAAAGAAGAAATCAGTTTTTGGCTCCTATGGGCCTGGGTACCATAACTCAACCTAGAATTAAAAACCAAAGGCCCATAAATAATAATTCAATCCACTAAAGAATTATGACTGCACTCCAAATACACTAATCTCAAAATAATATTTTGAGCTCCTTATATTATATGCTTAATTTCTCCCCACGCTAAGATTCCAATACTCGTTATGAAATAATTATTATTGACAATATTATTTCACAGCATCTTATTTTTCTTGAGATCTTCTGCTTAACTTATTTGACATGTCAGATAGTTAAATCCACCGGCCGGGTTAGACATGACCAAAACTTATAAGTATCCTCAAGAGAGTATCATCAATGTCCTATAGGAGACGTAGATTCCATCAATAGCAAATATTCATCATACAAGTGTTACTGTCACCCAACTCACCGAGTCTATTGATCTATAGGAGAATCTCACTTTTTAATGAATCAAAATGACAAATAACAAATGCACATGTCTAAGAACCATTTTAGGATTAAGAGCATAAACAATTATAATAAACATGGGGTGTAAATTATTTTATATAGTCAGTACAAAAATAATTACCCCAACTTGGTCTGTTCAATACACACAAGGTGTACTAGCACAATCCACCCAAAACCTATGAACCGGTCTTTAATAGTCAAGATAGACTACGTAAGATAAATTGCACTACAACCTTTATCCAATGGATTATCCAAGTCCATCTAAAGTTGTGAACCTAAACTTATAATTCACATGGAACCGATAATCTGATCTTCCGTGTGTAAGCCGAACTCTACACACTAGATTATCTACAGTGTAAATTAAAGGATTAAATTAAAAACAAACACAATATTTTAAACAATATAATGCAAGCATTTACCAATAATAATTCTCATCAAAATGCTAAGACCATTTTAATAATAGAGTTTATTATATAAGTCATGGTTTTTAAGACACTACTCTAACAGTGTGGATCAGTAATTCCGCGTCTCTTTGACAAATGGTATGGTCTCTCCCCAAGAGTTCTAAGAGCCTCCCTCCTGGAGTGAGGGTGAGGGTGAGGTTGGTCATGCCGCCGCGTGACCTTGTTATCCATTGGGTTCTCACCCATGTTTTCCTTGAAAGGAAATCGCCTTAACATTAAATTGTTCTAATGGTGTTTGGTTTCCCACTTACTAAGCTTGTAGCTCATCCCTCGTGTACTGTTTCTTTTACAGGGGCTGTGTTGGGCGTGGAGCTGGAGCTTCCCTGTGGTGTGATCTTGCGTGCGTGGAGTGTTTCATCCAATGTTTAGAAAGGCGTTCTGTGGGGCCGCATATGCGGCCGCACAAGCGGTTCGGTCGGGCCGACCGAACCGCTTCTACCAAAATGCGCTGATATGCATGATATGCGGCCCGATCCCGCATGTGCGCCCGCTTAAGCGGGGCTGGAAAAAAAACAAAACCAAAGGGCTTCTCGGCCGGCCCTAACAGAACTTCTTCAGGGGTTTTTCTTCTTCAATATCTTCTTCAGGGGTTATTCACGTCTTCTTCGATCTTCTTCCTCAGTCGACTCATTCTTCTTCGATATTGTTTCATCGGATCATCAGCTCTTCATCAGGTCATTTGAACTTGAGTGGCGGCGCCACCATCTCCGCTGCCATCGGGGATGCCGACGCGTTCAACACCGAAGACTACTCGCCGTCCTCGACATCCGATGGAGGTCTCGACGACCACAACAACCACATTGCCTGAAGATCTTGTGAGGACAAGAGAGGGGGTTCTCTTGGTGGAGGCAAAGAGGGAAAGGGGAGGATTTGGAAGAGGAGGTGTCTCTCTCTCTATGTTCTCTCTCTCTCCCTCTCCCTCTCCCTCTCCCTCTCCCTCTCATCATTTTTTCCCCCTTATGGAGACTGTTTTAGGCAGAGTTGCTGAAAGTGGTGTCTTGGATATTTGAGTTTTGAGGCAAAGTTGCTGAAAGTGGTGACACATATCCTGGGTATTTGTCAATGCTTTACATTGGTAAAGTTTGGCTTTGAGTGAAATTTTTTAATATTTTTATTGTTGGATGATGTTAAATATGATAGATTATTTCTAACAGATGTATATGCTGATGATATGGATTATATAAATTCTAGCCTTTACAATATTGGAACATTTTTATTAAAATGAAACATTATGTGTCTTTAACATGTATCATTTGTATATTATGTCTTTAATATTTATCTTGATATGTTAATTAGAAATCATCATATATTTTTTATTAATAAAAATATAGAACCGCATATACTCCCGCATACCGCATATATTCTATACGGTACCCTGACCGCACGGACAACGCATACCGCATTTCAGAACACTGCTTTCATCTAGCGGTTGGCGAGTGCGAGGCTGTCAGCAGTCCTAGAGTCATGTATTTGTTAATCGTGCGTGTTGCACAGGATGTATTTTATTGGACTAGACTTGGCTCTCACAAGACAGTGATTGTGTATTCAAGTCTGTAATAATGTTTTGGTTTACAGACTTATTAATATTTTTATGCTTTCGCTTTTCAGTTAGCTATCACTTATCTTTGCTTTGCCACCTCATATGTTGTATGTTGGAGTTATTGTTGACCTCAGGTATTGATAGCTGATATTATTTATATTGTCACATCTCGGGGACGGTCGCCCTGGGGCGTGACAGTTTGATTGTGCATGCTCTGCCTTATCATGATTTTGAAGATAGTCATCACATGCATTCTAGTCCGCGTGACATTGTCTGCGTGACAACATCTGTGTGGGCGTAAGCTGTGTGGCATGGTCTGAGAATGTAGGACCCAAATTTTCGTGGCTATGTCTTCGTGGCCATGCTTATGAAAGGTCCCGCGAGCTGTGTGCGCGAAGTTGGACTACGTGTTCGTGGTATTGGATGCATCATGTTGGATAGTTGTGTATATGTATTATTGCATGCCTTGGTGGTCATGTTGTTTGGTAGAAAAGAATTGTTTTTTGTTGTGTATGTGTTGCAATGATGCATTTTGTATTTTTGTCTGATTGTTTAGATGATCATGATGATGTTCATTGTTGGGATAACCATTTTTAG
Source organism: Acorus gramineus (assembly GCA_030737835.1). Classification (NCBI taxonomy): domain Eukaryota; kingdom Viridiplantae; phylum Streptophyta; class Magnoliopsida; order Acorales; family Acoraceae; genus Acorus; species Acorus gramineus. Next base: position 2,506,630 of record CM060849.1, read on the forward strand.
TTGATTCCAACCAGTAGTGATATAATTTTTGTTTGGTGATTTTGATTGGTGATCAATTTTAATGAAATTCTAAAGCCCCCCCCCCCCTCCCATCCGTTCGAAGAAACTTCTTTGAGAGTCCAAACCACAACAATCAAGCTATTTCAACATATCAATTCGGGTGACCTCGTAGATGCATGCAATCTATTCGACAATGCGACCAAGTGCACCAAAGTTATGTGGATGATGATCAATGGCACATTTTGACTTCAATTGAATGGTTCACTCGAGGGCTAGATCGGACTACTTGACCGCTGTGTTCGTGACACCTCACTCGTTGATGTTTGTTCAACGCTCCAAATCCATGCACCATTGACTGTTCTCCTCTTGAATCAATTATGATTGATACCATGAATGCGAACTCTTTAATGCATCTTGCAAACTTGATGAAATGCCCGAGAGATTCGATCATGTAAACAGCATGATCATGGGACTTCACTAACACTATGTGCGATCAATATCTTCCTCAACATGTGTGCGCGCGGGCTAAGACTCTTGTAGTACACCTTCTTGGGCGTGCTTTTTGTTGTGATTAGACTGACCCATTTGAGCTTTTAGTCGTTAAACTCACTTGTTGATTATCATTCCAAAATTCATTGGGAGAAAAAATATGTGAAAATGAGCTCTTTAGATGCTGAAAGGAAATTTGAATCATAATAATTTTTTTTTAAAATATTAGAGGGTTATATAAATATATACAAATTTGGAGCACCATTAAACATACGAATTATTTACTCAGAATATTTTTAAACCGTTGATGAAAAATTGAGGGGTGATTGTTTAAATGACAGGGGGTTATATTAGATATTTGTAATTTTGAGGGGTGAATCTGAATATCAACCATTTGGAAGGGGGCCGTATGCATTTTTAACCTTTAATTATAAAAACTTGCATATCACCTCTGTGTTAATAATCCCTTACCTTGAGGTGCTAATCGAAAATAATTTTCGTGAACCACACGGGTCGTTCCTTCCAAGAGGAGGTAAACATTTCGCGTTTCGTCATCTTCTCTTTTCACGATTTCTCCTTCGAACCTCCCGTTTTCATTCAATCATTTAATCCCTAAAATTAAGATCCTCCCCCACCCATCCAAAAAAAAAATAAAAAATCCCAAAACCCTAACGATGGATGCTCCTTTCAGCTTCTGATCTTTTTCGTTTCGTCCACCCATGGCGGACAACATGGTCTACCCCTTCATCGACTTCGATGCGGACGAATCGAAGCTATCGATGATAGAACCCTCCCCACATGCTCCTCTCGTCAGAGATGATGAAGGAAATACGGCCTATGATGCCGATATTGGGAGCTTTTCTACTTATAAGGTAAAACCATGTTGAGCACCTATAAAAGCAGGCGCTTTGATGATGATCTGTGAAGGTGAAATTCTTTGGTTTTGTTAGGATAAGAAACTTTGACCAGGGCATAGTTTTTCCTTTTTTAATTTTTAATTTTTATGAACTCTAAGAAGGCACTCTTTCTAACTTTTATATTTCTAGAGCTTTATGTTACTATTTGGTTGTTTCGTAATATCAAAATTGTGTGTGTGGTGGTGGTGGTTGGAGGATAGGGTTGTTGCAACAATTTCCGATTCATAGATGATGGTGAGATTTACTTTAGCTGAAGTGTGGGGGGTTTATGTCCAATCTCACAATATGTCATTATTTGTGGAAAATGATATTTTGACATATCAAACTGTAAATGTGGGTTTTGATATTCTTATTTGCTTTTCATTGTATCCATTAATAATTTTTGTTATCTGTATAAGGTAGATTAATGTAAAATAGTCTTGAATGACTTGGCTCATGCATATGTTGAATCTTTATTGAGTTTATAATTTGCTTAATGAAATATATTGGGCTGGTTTTATATATATATATATATATATATATATATATATATATATATATATACACACACTTGCTGCTTTTCTTGATATGAATCGCCTTATCTTTATAATATATCATTGTTGAATCTGAAAAATGTTTATCCAACTGTTTTCTCATATTATTTCCCTAATGGATTTATAATGTTTATATGATTCCTCTTGTAGTTGTCCAACAGTGTTGGCAACGAGGAAATTCCGTCTTGCATTATTGAAGAAGAAGAAGACAGTGAAGTCCCATCTTTGGCTACTGAAGTTCCTTTAGCTTTCAATGAAGAATGCAGTTCTGATGTAGATCAATGTGTCAATGACATAAGTGACAAACAGGGTGGTAATGGAGAGCATAAACTTGGGCAATTTTTTTACTATGATTCTCCACTCTATGAAGAGACCGGTGTTTGGATACCTGTTTCAGTTCCCCCCATGTCAGCAAGTGATCATGAGGATTGGTATAAGGGATTTGGTGCCAATGGTGCATACTTTCCTGAAGAGGACATGGGCTGGGGCCAGTTTCTTGGCAGGGATGATAAGGAGATGACTATGTGGGATGTTGTAGCAGAGATGCTCCTTGCTGCCCGGAACAAGGCAACTTCCATGGCATCTGGAGATCTTCAATGTTGCAAGCTATCATGGATAACCACACATCTCCTTGAACCTGCATGGAAAGAGATGGCCCAAACCCTTACAGAGGTCAATTTTGGAAACATGAAGGAGATTCTTGAAATGAAGCCACCAAAGTGGCTGGCTGATAGTGCTGCTTCCGTTTGCATGCTTTGTGGAACACGGTTCCATCCAATCATGTGTCCAAGGCACCATTGCCGGTTCTGTGGAGGAGTATTCTGTGGTGACTGTTCGAAAGGGCGGAGCCTATTGCCTGTGAATTTCCGCAAGGAAGACCCACAACGGGTTTGTGATGTGTGCTATGTGCGCCTTGAATCTGTCCAGCCATATTTGATGGATCAAATAAGCCGAGCCTCTCAGCCACCTACCCATGATCTGACAGATCTGAGCACCCTGAGATCTTGGGTGAACTTTCCATGGAGACAATCAATGGAATATGAAATTTTCAAAGCAGCAAACACAATCAAGGGCTATAATAAGGTATTGCTTTCCCTGTTCGCGTCTTTTCATTGCCAAAATTATTCTTCTTGGCTTGTTCAGCTTTTCATCCTTGTCAAATTTTTTTTTTTATGTCTAATTTGTTTGCTTGTTTATGTTATTTTCTGTTGCTTCAGAAGTGAATTGAATATTTATTCATGTGCACATTTTTTTTTGTTATATTGACTCTGAAATTTCCTCCTGCCTGTTGGTATATCAAGCTGAACTGCACCTGCATCCTTCGTATAATTGTGCTTGAGGTCTCATTTTCACTGCATGTGTCACTTGTCTGTGTCATGAGCTATGATGAAGTATCAATGATTACAACAAAGTGAATAATATATCAATGCTTATGTCATGGTTCTTTTGATGAAAGCTATTGTTAATAAACAAATATCCTTATGATTGTTAAATAATGTAGTATGCCTTGCTAACTAATCATTGCCAATCGTGAGATGTCTAATATTTTCCTTGTTTTAAAGACAATCTTGCTAGATGATGACTCTATAGCTCGAGCATATTACAGTCATAAACAGGTACTAAAACTGTTAAATAATATGACCTTTAAAATTTGTTTATTACTTTAATGTGTTGTCTCAAAGGTTCAGAGCTTATTGTAAACTGCTTAGCCTAAATGTGGTTGTTACGTTGAGCTGCATGTCATTCCTGCTTGTAAAGTGATTTTATATTTAATATTTTAAAACAATAAAGAATATAAAAAGAAGACAGACATACATAAAGTTAGTTGACAAACAATTCAAATAATTCATGATGCATACACTACAATTACCATCTTTAAAAAATGTCTGGTTGCTTTCATAAGAAACATTTTTTTGTATGCTCAAATTGAAAACTTAGAGAAGTTTAAAGTATTCCTATGTCAATGCTGCCTCCTTGGACTTCTATGGTCACTCCTCTGTGTGATCATAATAAATATTCATCTCATGAAATCTTATTTGCATGTGGTTACAAGACTATGATTACAAGTATCTGAAAAAGTCTTATAGAAATCTTCATTGTTTCTTTCCATGAGACATAAATCTTGTATAGAATTTCCAAAGCATCAGAGATTTTTTGTTTGGTTAACATTCTTGATGAGATATTAAAATTAATTGTACTATATGATGTCTTGGAATGCTAAGGCATTGTGTTGATAAACTGTTAAGAAATTTACTTCATCTCAGTCAATGTTTAATATATATACGTCTTTTTAATTGGAGGGATCGGGTAGAAAATTCTACCACTAAATTTTATTAATATTTTTTTGACGAAACGGTAGGCATGAGCCACTAATTTTCTAGCCGTTGCACCATGTGCGGTGCATATGTGCCAATTTTATAGCAAGTGTATATGCGGTCGCATTTGAAACTATGATCTTTGTATCGTTCCAATTTTATAGGATGTCCCGAAGGACTTGTTGATGGGCTCTTAGGTCACCATAAAACCATCTTGAAGGATCCTTCATGAGGTGAAAGCTGATTAGTTCTCTTCCACTAGGGACCCAATCACATTTTTTAGCCTGTTTCCGGGTACCTTTGTGGTATTTTTGTAGTCTGGACCATGTCCTTTGATAGAATGCACTGACAGTAGAGGTGTTCTGCGGCTTCTCCTTGAGCACACAAGGCAGATAGTAGACTCCCCTTGTACCCATTTGGATCTATACACCATAGTGACCAGTCTATTTTTATACTCGAGCCACGTGAAAGCTTGAACTTACAATGGAACTTTGTTCTTATAATTCTCTGTATTTCTTGACACCTCTCAGCCACTCATGGTAGTTCTTCATATAAAAGGTATCTTTCAAATTGGGATACCACTACGCCTTATCTGCCTGCTTCCAGTGAACCCAAATACCCTGCAGCCACTGGAGTAAAATCAGTAGATCAGCAACTTCGGCCTCCTCAAATGTTCTCTGAAAATTGAATTCCACACAAATTGATATATTACTCAAATCTATTGTTGGAAATTCTACCTCTTTGTAATATATTATTCAGATATTCCTAACAAATCTCCAATTAGAGAATGCTTATTTGTCAACTTACAGTATTTGCTTTTATTCACATTTGGGTATTGGCCCCCGTTGCAGGATAGGTACACTAGTGAGGAGAACCATGTTTGGGTTGTGGAGCGATATCTAATATTAGAATTTTATGTCGACGTGTCTGTGTTCTTACTATGCTGTATTAGAATTTTCCAAGCTTGACATTGCTATATGTCTCCATGCATTAATGTTACAAAGATATTCTTACACCTATGTTGATTCAATCCATTGAGTGTTTAAACCGATAATCAGGATGTTACTTTCACAATTTCTGCTAAAAATGGATTTCAGACCTATGGAGTCTTGATGATAATTAGCGGGGTTTGATTGAGACTGAACCCACAATGCTGACAAGCTTTACTTGAATATGTGCTGAACCACGCACATGAAGCTGAACCCAACTGTAGGGAACAATTGAGGTTGATGTTAAAGTTATTTATTTCTTTATTACCTCTTTGTATCCCTTTCCTTAATTGTTATATTGGTCTTGATTTATAAATGACATGCTCAGAGATGCTAGTACCTTTGTTTATTTGAGGAGAAATTTATAAGAAAAGATAATTATGTAATTTTTTTTTTTCAAAACAAAAATGTGATTTTTGTGAGGGTTAAAACCCAACACATGCCATGGTCTTTCTTAATATTTTTTTAGAACTAGTTTTGCAATGGGTTAAGGTTTTGAGGATAAGTTATTCTAATTTTAAGGGATAAAAAATCCATCAAATTTGTTCATGTTTACATTTGTCAAAATTGGGATAAAAAGTCGGGATAAATGCTATCCTAGCCTTTAAGTGGAACAAAATATTTCAATTTTCATTTCAAAATTGGAACAAATTGTCTTCAGTTTATCTTGATTATTTTTTATATCAAACAGGGATAAGCTATCCTCTCACTCATTTATCCCCATAAATACCTGTTATCCCACCACTTATTCCCTTGTCAAACCAGCCGTTAGGAGTTGGAAGTTTATCATCCACAATATATAACTATACCTTGCTTCATAATGAACCTAATAACATATGTTAAAAAATTTAGTAGGTCATCTCTTGGTCAGCTTTATGTTTCTTTTTCACAACTCCTAACGTGAAATTCATTTCTCAGGTGGGCTTTATAAAATCTGAAAGGTCCATTCCTGATGCTGTTCTACGACAAGCAAAAGGCCTTGCTATACTTACTGTTGTGAAGGTCGGCTTGATGGTTACCTACAATATTGGTACTGGGCTGGTCGTAGCTCGCAGGGAAGATGGTTCATGGTCCCCACCTTCTGCTATTTCTTCTTTTGGTGTGGGATGGGGAGCTCAGGTGCACTCACTCTCTTGTAATCTTTTTATTCTACTTTTTTTTTTTGAGAGAGACTGGTAGGATCTTTTCAATGATCTGTTTTTTCTATCAAAAATTGCATCTTTTCTTTATTGTGTGTTGTCCATGCCAAGTTTGCCCATGAGCTATCTTATGATGGGGTCATTAAGATAGCTCTCTTGTGTTATGTAGGAGTTGGGTCTGGGTATGACTATAGATTTTCAATTTGAAGCTTATAAATCTAAATAAACAAATGTTTATTAGATATTGCAGAATCAATTTAGATCTATATCCAATAAACTAATTTAATTTTCGAGCTGATGAAAATGCAATTTAAAATTTTGATTGATTTAAATCAATTTGACTTATCTAATCTTTATATTTGTAAAATTTATTCAATAATCAGTCATAAAAAAACAAACATCTCATATACAATACACAGAATATTTTAGGGAAGCAATCAAGGGATCTTGTTCAAAAAACAATCCACTAGAGAAGATAATGAACACATAGGCTCTATGATTATTTTGCCAGCCAGTTCAAACTCCTATTACACCTATCTAATTAACACTGGCATTGTCCTTATACTATTCATGCTTTATCCCCTCTCATGGTGCATTTTACGGTGTCTTCAGTAAGTGCACTTTGCCTCCCTCAACTGCTCTATTAGCTGTCTTCAATCCCCTAGATGATGACATCGCGCGTTCCATGTTTGCACTTGGACAAAGACCCACATCTCATAGACATGGAAGAATGAAAAAAAAAGTTACAAATGGTTTCTAGGTTTTTAATTTATTAGAAAACCTTAGGTAAGAGAGAATAAATATACAATAAAAAATTAGTAGAGTACGACAAGCCCGACCTTGACAGACGGCAGAACTAGATGCCCTTCCAATGATTGTTTCCGCGGATGTCCTAGAAGCAGCAGCACCTAAACCAGGAACCTAACCTCATACTTTAGTTGGTCTGCAGCGGCTGTTTGGTCTGTACCGGCAAATTGGTGTGTCTCAGTTCGTTGGATGATCTTTTTCTGTCTATATATAATGAATTAAAAGCTCTTTTGTCCATGTCGTCTTCCCGGTTGGCTACAGTCTCCATTGATGGTGATTGCTGGCTTAACAACAGTAGTTGGGAAGCGTGTGTAGGCGAGTAATTTCCTGCAACGAGTGAGTACGATCACATATCTAATAGAAAATCAAAATGTTAAATTACAAAATCTCTAAATTACAGAATCTAATAGACATTCTGAGCGTGGTGGTCTAGCCTAAAAACTCTAGTAAAGAAATTCTCTTTTACCTAAAGTTTTCTAATAGATTAATAACCTAGAAACCACTTGAAACATTTTTTTCATTCTTGCATTTTTTTTATTATTCTTACCTCAAACCCTAAATAAAATTCAGATATGATTGAGCGAAATCAAGAGGGAGGAGTGGAAGGTGCAAGGGTCGGAGAGGTCTTTGGGATTTGGACATTGGGCTCGGGAATGCTAGGATTCCATCCAGTGTGTTTGCCACTATGGGCTAGAGCTTGTCATGTTCACGGAGTCGTAGTGGTGTCACAGGAGGCACAGTGCAGTTCTTGTTTCCCATGAACAAGGTGTCAACCTAGGCTGCTTCATTAGAGCTTCACATGTGAGAGAATTTGGCGTTGTGATGGCTTGCATTATGTCATCGGTGATTTTGAAGGGCTTCCCATTATCTTGGAGGTCGATGTATACTATTTGAAAAATAGTCATGCTCCCTTTAGGGAGCTGATGTCATCGGAGGAGATCCTGGTCAATGTTGGAAAAAGCTCTAGGCATTAGTTGAGCGGTTGAGGGCGGACTAGGAATTAATCAGTTAGACGGGGAAGGGGATTAATCAATCACTTTTTAGAATATATAAATATAATACACACACACACATTATGTATAATAATAATTTTATATTACAAATAATAACAAAATAACATCAAAGAATAATTAATAATATAAGCATAATAGGGATAGAATTTAAAAAATTAATTACTACATATGTAAGGGATAACATAATACTGGCAATTGACTGGGATGGTTCGTGCTCTTTGATTGCTTCTCTTGTCACTTTTTTTTTTCTCGTTTTTCTTTGCCCTCTAGTTCTTGTAGTACTTTTTAAAACTAATTAATGGCTTCCTTTAAAAAAAAATTATAATAGTGCGTCAATGATCATATCCCTTAACATTTTAACATCATTTGGCTTCACCGGATATACACATTTCAATCTTTTGCTCTGTTTTATATTTTGATTCCCGTCCATCTTGTACTCAGTCCTTTTATCCCAATATTAATATATTCAGCGGTAGAAGGTTACCATTTTATTTTTTAAAACAAATTTTTTATACACGTGTCAGCATAAAGCCTTACAATATTTATCAAGGAAAAGATGAGCCACATAAATGTCTCGTGCGTCGATGATGCGTCCATCCTACATCTTATGCGTGCTTGAAATTCAAAATTTATTTTCGAGTTTTGGAAATGTTTGGAATATGCTCGGTGCTTGACCATGCTTTATGGATCATGCATATGATACAGTGTTGATTAGAAAAAATAAAATGAGAACAATAGTGTCTTTGAGAAATGTATATCACTTGAAATCTACTGTCCTGATCCATTTTGACCTAATCTTTGGATAAGATATCTTATGAATTTGAGTATACTTAGGTTGGTTTGAATTAAGATTGACCTCTTTTCATTCGTCAATTTGTATCGTTGAGTGTGGACGCTTATGTGGGATATGACACGATTCGATACAAACATGGTCACATGGCAAAACTTGAAAAACTAGGACAACACGACGTTGAATAAATAAATAAGATGATGTATGTTATGAATTATGATTATTTGAAAAAATTGAAAGACATCCATAAATGTAAAAAATCGATATAGCCATAATGGTGTGTCAACTGATGACTCCATTAAGATTTTTAACAAAATATGGCTTCATGTGAGCATATAACCTTCTAAGAGGTGAGTAATCCCTCACCTAAGCCTACGCAAGCCCAACCTACAACACTTCAGGGCCTAGCCGCATATCTAATTAATTCCTAATTGACCAACAAGTAATTAAACTACCTTACATGTTATATAAATTAATTTTTGTTTGCTATCCTTGATATGTTGTATTGTCAATTTTGTTTTGATGTTACTTTGTTATTATTTTTGTCAAATTTTATTTTATATGCTTGGTTTAACTATTATATATATGTTATATGTATATGTATTATTTTTTATTATTAAAATGATGGTTTAATCCTCGCTTAGCCGATTAATATCTAGTCGGTCATCAACCGCCTTACTAGTGCCTAATACTTTTTACAACATTGCATATAGTCGAACAATAATTTGTTGATGGCTTTGATTGTCGTTAAAATCTCGTCTTTGCCAACAAAAATATAAAACCCTTACTTATGTAGAAAGTGGTAGCAAGGGATCGAATCCACAGGGAGGCTATTGAAGCAAACGAATAAAAGTAAAAGATTATCAATTTTTGGTAAAAAGGTTTAAAAACAAATTATCAATGATTGATTTAAGAAAACTAATTTAAAAGCTAAAGTTGAAACCAATGTATAAAAAAGACCACCAAGGATTGGAAATCCACCCCACGTGATTGTGATAATTCTTTCTTTTGCATCTAATGAAAACAGAATATTTCAAAAGCAATTCATTTCTACTCGATTTAAAAATAGAGTTTATAAAGCATCAACCATATCTCATCTAAATAGAACGACGGAAGATCTAAAAATACCCATAATCAAAAGAAATCTGAGTTGAAGAAACTATATAAACATGAAGAACAAATAAAAAAACATCAATGCACAAAGAAAAGAATCAATCACTCAAACTCATGGGGTGGAATCCTCTTTGATGGAAGGATTTTCTAGCTTACCATGGTTGATGAAATTCTAGAATAAAAACAAAAATATTCCATAAAATAACAATGCACTTTATTGAAAACACAAGAAAATATGTCTGTAATACTAAAGAAATGAAAACAAAAACTAAAAACAAAAAAAAACTGAAAACAGAAAAGAACTAACAAAAACTGAAATTAAATTCCTTCTTGGTTGAATACAGAGATTTCTCCTCTCTCTCTGCAGTGCCCTTTTTATAGGGGTTTTGAGGGTTGAATTAGTTGTAAATGCTGATTTGCTTGAGGAGTTAATGCTGATTTGTAAAATATGTTTGAGATATAATTGCAAAATCTGTTAGAGATCTTGTTGATTTGTTGGAGATGTCAAAGCTGATTTGATTGAAGATTTTATTGATTTGGTGGATCATTTTTAGAAGTTTTGATGAAGCTTTGAATGCTAATTCCTTCTCCAATTTATAACCTGCCAAATTTAAATACTGTCAAATTTAGATTTCTGAATTTTAAAATATGGCTCCATATGAAAAATATGATAATGCATATTAATTAATTGTATAATTATTGTCAATTTGTGCAAAATATGCTTTGAATATAAAGAATTAGAAACTTCTCTAATATGCATGTATAAATGAATAATTACATAGGGAAATGTTTCAAAACAACTCTTAAAAGCATATGAAAATATGTTCTTTTGAATATCTAACAGTCATCAACCGCCTTACTAGCACCTAATACTTTTTACAACATTGCATATAGTCGAACAATAATTATTATTTAGAATAAAAATTACAACTGTGCTGCATAAGTGTCGTGTCCATGAGGTATTCATCAGGTGTTCAAAGCAAGTCTGAAATTGAGAAAATTAGTTTTGAATTTTGAACATGTATGGAATGTATTGAGCACGCTTTAACGCGTCATGTTGTGCTGTATTAGACTCAGACACAACATGTTTATTAAGTGTCCATGCTTTCAAGATTTTGTAAGATTTGGATTTTAGAATAGAAGAATTGTATCTTAGGTCATCCCTAGGTTAGGTACTCTGGTTCTCTAATTCGTTGAAGCTCTGGACATTTTGTAATATATTTTGTAATATTCCTAGAAGTGCTAGTCCTCTTTAAAGAACTCAACTTAAGAGGGAGATTATATGTATGGTCAAAATTGATTTGAATGATTGAATCTCTCTCATGTCTCTCTTGTAATTGTAAGTAAAGGACCTATTCATCACATGTCTTTTCTTTCACAATAATGATGTGTGACTTTTCCTAGGAGTTTAGATGTATTTCTATGTGTTATAGAAACTTATATTTTAACAATCATCTTTTTGTAGAAAATATGTAACAATATTTCTGTAGTTGGCCTGGATTTTGCTTGATTGTTCTTTATTCACATTTATGTTCATCCATTAACAGGGTGGAGGGGAGTTAACTGACTATATTATTGTGCTAAGGACAAAAGAAGCCATCAAGACATTTAGTGGAAATGCACATTTTTCAGTTGGTGCTGGATGCAGTGCAGCTGCTGGAATTTTAGGACGAGCACTTGAGGCTGATCTGCGTGTGGGTGATGGGGGTTATGCCGCTTGTTACACATATAGCTGCAGTAAAGGTACTCTTTATTTGTCTTACTCAACTGTTTCTATGCTTTAGTGATAAGAACCATTTTAGTTTGGAAGTTTGTTCAACACATATTCCTTTCAAATCATGATAAAACATGCATTCATGCTGCAATTCCAGATGCAGTGCAGCGAATAAGTGCATACCATGGTGATGTGGATTACCATTTTGTTCTAATTAAGTTATAGCAATTTGACATGAATGCAGAGGCTATTATAATAATTTGCCTCTCAGATATGTATATGCAACAATGCTGAAGAAAGAATCCTGTATAACCACATGGATTTCTCTCATTGGCTAGAGGCATTGGTTTACTCCTCATAAGCGTCGAGTTAAAATTCCATAGGAATGCACAGGGTTTGTGAGCTAATCTATACTTCTGGGGTTTCCCAACTCTTGGTGGGGTTCCTTGTCACAAAAAAAGGTGTCAAAATCTTGAATCAAAGATTTTTTGCATGAGGACTCCCATTTGACCAACTGTTTTGATAAATGTAGATGTGATTTGCTGGTTCCCATTCTATACTCACTGTGGGCTCACAGTCTAAACTCACATGGATATGGCAAATCAGGTTGGGTTTTTGGTGTGTGTGTTTTCTCCGGTGGTGTTATGCGGAATAATGAAAATAGATACTTTTTCTTTACCCTAAAACCAGACTATTCTGGAAAATACTATAATGCTATATTGGAATGGTGTTGATGTTTTTTTTTTGAGGTAAAAGGTAGCCTTTATAACATATGAAATAGGTTACAAAGTCCGAAACTTGCCCTATATATTGGTCTTTGCGGTGCTGGAGGAATGGTGTTCATGTTAATGCTATTCTGGATAACATCACCACTATATAATGGAATATCACTTTATGCCCTTGTTTATTAGAGGTGTGAAGATGGATGTTGCATCTGAGTTTTTTTTTTAAATAAGGGTCAAGAGTGATAATAGATCATCACCTCAAAATTATGCGATCCCACTCCCCATTTTATTTTATAGGTCCCCAAGGAATGATCTAGGGGCTTCAAAATGCACGTGTTGTGTTTTCGGTGGACACGATTTTGAACTTTGAAATCAACCTTCAAATCTTGCACTACCGTGGTTTAGAATCCATCAGAATCAGAAGCATTTTGAAACTCACTACTAACACCACCCAAACCCCCAACCACTCCCCCTTCCACCCACCCACCCACCCACAAAAAAAAAAGGAGAAAAAAAGGAAAAAATAATCATCATCCCCAACATGAACTACACACCATGCACAAACGAAACAAAAAATATGTTTCGATAAACAAGTTTCTTTTAATTTTGCAGCTACCATGGCTTATTTTACCCTTGTAAAATTTAATAGGTTTTGTTTCTTGTTAAAATTTTGAAACTAACATGTGGAAGTATCCGAAGGACCAAATCGTATAAAGTTTCAATTGCAGATAGTTGTAAGTATATATAACATGACCAATTGATTTTGATTTGTCCAAAAAATCCTGATTGACCTCATTGTTTCCATCTCAAATGCATCCCTAACTGTCAACCTTCTTACATGCGTAGTGGGATCTTCTCGATTATCATCCAAGCCATATATAAACTAGGTTGACTTGGCTATTGGTGTTGAGTTGGAATCCCCAGGAATGTACAGGGTTTTGTGTGCTATTCTGCACACATGGCGTTTTTCCATTTCTTGTTAGGGTTCCTCATCACTAAAAAGAAACAAGTCAGAACACTGAAGATTTATTGCATGGGCACACCACACCATTGAGGACCAACTATTTTGATCAATTTATATGGGATTTTCTGGTTCGCATTTTGTACACTGCACACTGCACTCACACATGCAGTCTGAACTGCACATTGAAATGGAAAATCAGGTTTTCTTATGATTTTGACTAACGAATGCATACCATGGGATTTCTTTTCTTTCTTTCTTTTTTTGCTGGAAGAGGGAGGGACATGCGGAATAATAAAATATTAGTCTGGATACTTTTTCTCTAAATAAGGTCTATTCTGAAAAATACTGTAGTGCTATATTGTAATGGTGTTAATGTTCATGCTAGTCTGGATAATGTTATCTGATCTAGTGTCATCATTGAATAACCTTGTGACACTGTTTCCCTGAGGTGTGAAGATGGATGATGTGTCTTTTTTATATTTATATTTAAAATAAGGTTCAAGAGCGATGATAAAACATCACCTTAGAATTCTAATATCCCACTCTCATTTTTGATACAGTTAGGTTCCCATTGAACAGTCCATTGGGCTTCAAAATGCACGTGGTGTTTTAGGTGGACACTTGATTTTGAAATCACTCTTCAAATCTTGCATGATAGTTGTTTTAGAATCCATCAAAATCAGAAGCATTTTGAAACACCTCTCTACCTCTATTACCCACCCCCCCTCGCCCCCCAACACACATGCAAAAAAAAGACACCATCATTCCCAACATGCACTACACAACTCACACACAAAAAAAGAAAAATGGTGTTTCAATAAACCATGTTTCTGTCAAATTTGCAGCGTCCATGGCTTAATTACCCTTGTAAAATTTAATAGTTTTAGTGTCTCTTTAGAATTTCCAAAGTAACATATTGAAATATCCTCGAATCATATAAAGCACGACCAATTGGTTTTGATGTATTAAAAAACTAAAATAGAATCCTGATTGACCGCGTTGCCTCCATCTCAATGTGGCCCAAACTGTAAACTAATTTTCCACAAGCATGGAGAAATCTTCTCTCAACTATCTGAGTCATATGGAATCTAGGTTGACTTGTATGTGGATGTAGATGCTTGTATGTGCACAAATGTTTGATGGATGTACCTTGATATTTGAATTGGGTGATGGTATTATTTTTCAAAAAATATATTTCTAGAGCATCAAAGAGTTTATTATTTTTTGAAAGAGATGTCTATCTTGTCGCCGTGGATGCTTGCGGATCTCCAATCTCATCTAAACTGACATCCATTTGCTTCCACCCCCACTGTTCCATGCTGTGGTAATCTGCTTTATTATTTGCAGGTGCATTTGTGGGATGTTCACTGGAAGGAAGCATGGTCTCCACCCGTGCATCAGAAAACTCACGATTCTATGGTTCTCCGTCCATCAAGGCAGTAGATATTCTTCTTGGGTCAATGGCGAAGCCACCTGCTGCTGCTGTTCTCTACCGTTCTTTGTCAGAGCTCTTCCAGAAGCTGCAAAACTGACTCAACCATCACTCCACTTGTACAGTTCAAAACTATTTCTGCCCTTGGATTCTACTCAGTCCTAATGAGCAGAATTGCACCTCTGTTCGCCCCCTCCCCGGGTGGCTGCATTCTTTGGCTGTGTATAGCTATTGATTTTCTTGTACAGTACAGGTTTTAAGACAATTTTTGGTCAATAACGTCAAAACTTAAACGGCTGGTGATGAAACATGTATAGAATCGCTTAGTTTGCAAACTAATGATTATGGTGAAATATCACATTCATATTAGCAAATTGGTCATTTATATATTCTCCGGGACATTGTGGTGCCCTTTCGTTGTCAGGTTTTCATTCACTTGGGATGATTTCCCTCTCTTTAGTTAATGACACGGGGATCCGCACGTGAGTTTTTTAAACATCATTTGTGATTATTATTCTTTTGATTATTAAATTAAGTGTTAGTATTGTTATAAAATAAAAGGGAAAGAGATGGAAACACAAAACAAACATAAAATAATTTGGGACACAAGAGGGGTAGAGAAAGTATTTTTCGAGAACTTTTCATTTTATTTCTCATCTATTCTCATTGATTTCTTTATGTTACACAAGCCCTCTATTTATAGGGTCATAACCACAATGATAGGAAACCCAAAATACACACAAAGATAAATGCATACACAAATGCATGAATTACAATTTTAATATAGCACATTAAACCAAGATGAATCTATTTATTGTGTGGTCATCCACAAATATATCCATGTATCTTCAAATGCATATATTTATAACACTCCACCTTGGATGACCATTATACAGAGAATATGCTTCATTAAAACCTTACTAAGAAAACCCTGTGAAATAAAAACTTAGTGAAGGAAAAAGAGTACAATATTCTTGTGCATGTTTTCATGTTGCCTCATTAAAACCTTGCTAGAAAAAACCCAATAGAAAAAACCTGGTTGAAGGAAAAAGAGTACAGTACACAAATATTTTTGAATTAAATTACTCCCCCTGTTTTTAGCATGAATATATTTGTGAGTCGAGGCATTCCAGTGTTTTGCTTCAGCTTCTTGAACATCGCGGTTGGTAATGCTTTGGTGAATAGATCTTTGATGAAGCCTCCTTTTAAATCATGTTATACATGCAATGTTTTCTTCATGATGAACGTTGAATTATATTTAACCACTAGAAAATCATTTTAAATATAATAAACTTGTATTTGTTGTTTTTCAAAAAAAAATCCTTTTCACAATACCAATGTTTTCATGTAGAATAACACTTGGCCAACAAGTTAACTAAAAATACAATATTTACCTTGTGCGAAATATAATAAAGCACTTACTGCACTCATATATGCTATTTGCACTAAGATATGGTATTTCAGGACCAAGAAGTTTTTTATTATTTTCTTATGGATGAAAAATAGTCCTTATTTATGTCAAATGAACTGGCATATATAAGAAAACTTAATGGATCGATATTTGTCAATATTAAAGTTCTTTAGAACTTTTCTGTACTACATTGTCTTATGGACAGATTCTATTTGGATTTTGCTCGATCTGTAAGCTGGGACAATATCTTGTTTTTCCAAGATTTTCATTTCGATCAACTCTTTCTTTTATGTAAGCTCTTCAGAAATCCCTATATATTCAAATCATGATCATATACTGCAATAATAGCAAATCCGGATTCCAATTTCTTGATAAAAATACAAGAACAAATTAGATTGTTCTCATACCCTTCTTTCAAAAAAAATATTCACTTAGGTGATTGTTCCAATGCGCCTAGATTGCTTTAACTAATGTAAAGATCTTTTGATAGAATACATGCTTCAGATGCGTTATTTGTTTCAGGCATTTTAAATCCTTCAAGGATCTTCACTTTCTAGTGTTCCGTATAAATATGATGTAACTACATCCATTAGAAGCATATTCAGTCCTTTTAAGACTGCCAAAGTCATTAAAAATCAAAATGTGATTTGCATCCGTCACAGAATAATATAATTTTCATAGTCAACATCGGGTATCTGTAAGAAATCTTGTGCCACAAGACATGCTTTATATCTCACAATTTAATTTTTGTCATTGTGTTTTCTTACAATACCCATTTATATCCTCCAGGCTTTACATTTTCAGTTGTTTGGACAACAGGTCCAAAAACTTCACATTTCGTTAGCATGTGTAATTCTACCTGCATTGCTTCTTTCAAAATTTTGGCCAATAATGTTTACGTTGACATTCGACGACGGTTCATCGTTTCGGATCCTCATTATCTTTTATAATAGCAAAAGCAACATCATATGAAATACATTGTCGACAATGATTTTATTATATCCCATCTTTCTTCTTTATTATTTAATGAGATCTCATTGTTTATATGTGCCTCCTGGGAGCTACCTCTTCTGAACTTATTTATTTAGAAAGATGAAATTGATCAATTGCTTCTGTTGCTTGTATTGAGGTCTCTTCGGGAGCACTAGCCTCTTTGTTTATCTTTTCTCGTACCTTTCTCTTTCTGAGAATTAATTTTGTCTTTTACACTAATCGGTCGGCCACACTTTTGGCATTCCTTATATTCATACAATGAATATTGTTCTAAATCATGATTTTAGCAGCTATAGCAAAATATATCATCAATTATCACTTGTTTGCAATCCCACAAGATCCTTTTGTATTTGTATAACATATGGAATTTCTTCATTTCCATATATATCCTTTGGGGACGTGTCACTTCGGATATTTTATCTTCTGCAGAAGTTAATAATGTGGATCTTACAAGTGTTTCAGGCTCTTTGGAGCATTATTTTTCTCTTTCAGGGAACATAATGATCTTTTGAACCTATAGGTCTTCCATGTTTCAGGCATGTTTTGTTAATTATTTAGCCGACATACTGATAGTTTTTCAATAAGAACACCAATCCGAATATGTGTTTTTACAGTTGAATATGTGACATTGTCACTTTTCTGTATGAGTAAATGCATACGCCACGGATGCTCAATTCTCTTATGATGAAGTGTTCTAATAAATTTCATGTCGTTCTTTAAGCGACGTATTTCCTCCCCCTAACGACGGAAATATTATCTCATTATAATGATGATTCACAAATCGTGTTGTAAAAACATCCTCATCACTGGAAGAAAGAAACTTCTGGTTCTTTGTAATCGAATTTTCAACTGTTTGAAGCATCATTATATACCTCATGGTCATATAATATTTGCTCTTCAAGAGCCTTTAATCAAATTTATAGTACCATAAATAGTACTAACATTTGAATTAACTAATATTAAACTCAAAATAATAAGACAAATATAAAAATAAGAAAATGCATTTCAGATAACAAAGAAAAAATTTAAAAATATAAATACATAAATGACAAAAGTCTGATCGTACATCAGGTACGTGGCCATATTTTTTAAGCACCACATAAATAACAATCATTTTCCTTGTGTTAGGGGTTTGTTCTGCAAACATTTTCCCTTTAATTATGCTTTTGTTCATTAGCAATCCACTTTCAGTGGTTTGAAATGTTTTACAAACTCTATGATTGTTGTGCTTTCAACTAAATAAATCATGATCTCATCATTCTTAACCACAACTTCCATGGTGAAAATAAAATAAAATGCATTTCACGCAATGAGTTGGGTTACATGATTTTTCTTCAAATCGTTGTTCGGCAACGAGAATATATAAAATTGATGCTCTCAATATTGCTATAACTGGAGCGTATTTGAGGCATAATGGCCGATGAACCTTTGTCAATGAGGTTAATATTTAAATCCTCTTTATTATGATAGTGAAAACTAATCATAATTTTCTCTTATTATGATGGTGAAAGCTAATCATAATATACATGTTCCTGGTGGGATACATAAATCAATTTTTTTTTTTTTTAATGTCGTCCTACAGGGACACAAACAGTCATGAATTGTGTATATCCTTCAGGGATAATAAAATTTCATAAAAATTTTATAACTTTTGTATTGTCCTACAGGGACCCAGATAATCATAATTTTTACATAATCCTTCAGGGATAATAAAATTATATGTAGTCCTTCAGGGACACTTTTAATTATATCTTTCACATGATCTTTGAAGGATATACATGTGATCATATATTTTTTTTTATGGTCCTTAAAAGGATCCAAAAAAAAATAAATTTCATTTCTTTTGTATGGTCCCAGTATGAATCATAAACTAACATGTGATCATATTTTTTTTTATGGTCCTTAAAAGGATCCAAAAAAAAAATTTCATTTCTTTTGTATGGTCCCAGTATGAATCATAAACTTTTTTTTCTTTTTTTTTTGTATGATCCTTCAGAGATTCATTAATAAACTTTTTTTTTCATTGTCCTACTTGGACATGATTTTCTTTGCAACATCAAGGTGGATATCTCTTCGATTAGTATCTATAAATATAGACTTGCAAAGAAATAAAAGAACTTTCAGCTTTGATGTATCCGAACACATGATATTTCATTAAGAATGAGACATCAAGATAAATTGAATTAGTGTATAAAGTATAATATCAAGACAAATTTAGCTTTCATCATTTTCTTTAACAAATTCATTATGGACACCATGCATGCTAATATTTAATCTATACCATGCAGAGATGATGCAACCAAGTTATTTGCCAGCATAAAAGAAAAGGCAAGGCTACAATAATTTAATTACCACAAAAAAAATTATTTGCAAGCATACTCCTTGCACTATATCCAACTTATGTAATCTTATAACCCTTCCGAGGCTATTGAGGCTATTAACAGAGTTGGACAAAAAGCATATATATTTGTTTAATATATAATAATCAAAACAGATCTGACATAAAATATATGCGAAGAGAACTATTATTGAAAATATCAAGATGCTCAAATTAATTCATAACACATATCTAACTAATCTATAACTAATCTAAGCAATACTTGAAACAATAAAACATTATTCCGTAGTCAAAACAGATTAGATGCTCTTTAGAAGATGGTGATGCATGGAAATTAATAATTTAAATTGGACCAAACATGCCAGTCAACCAGGTTCAATAAACATCCAATTGATATATATACATGGATCATTTTGTGAGCAATTAGATCTTTCAGTCACTTTATCCGATTTTAAAAAAAATGCATGGATGGGTGAGAATTGTTAATTAACAATAATACAAGATGCAAAACAAATAAACAATTCCCTTTTAATAAAGAACCCAATTCCATTTTAACAAAGAACCCGAATAAGGAAATATCTCAAACTGGATGCTGTTGATATCCACATGTAAACAAAATAAAATCATGATGATTTAAACATCATGAACTCACCAAAATACAATAATTGGAGATATTTATCATAATTGATAAAAACCAAGATTGATGCACAAAATTGAATAAATGAATTAGAATAATCTAAATCATATCAGCCAAATACACTGCATGTCTAGTACTCTATCATATTTAGAAAATAATTTAGTCAAAAGAGAATTGATAGAAATATAGGATTGGAATTCTATCTTTAATTCCAATATGATTTCAATTTCATGAATTATGAACATCTAAAAACATAATATATCTATATGTTGCAACAGACATGCATATATAGAGACATTTATATAAGGGTGATATACCTCAACTCCTCTATTGAGTTACAAATAAACAATCAGATGAGTACATATAAAATAAATGTCTAAAACAGTATATACACAAGTCATTGATTTCAAGATGCTGATATTTAATTATTACTCAAAAAAATTGTTATAATAACATACATGAAATATGTGAGGACAAATGTGAAAATATATAATAATACATATATAGAACATCTGATGAGAACTTGTTGTACATATATACACACATATAATATATATAGACGACCGATTATAGAAAATTCAAATTATACATACATCACTCTAATGTGCTTAGTATTATAGTGATTTTTTTTTTCTTCTTATACTATATCTGTTACCAATAAGAGAGGAAAACATCAAAATTATATACCCACCAATACAAACCGATCTCTTTGACAAAGAGTTTCTCGTGCTGATAACGTGTTATAAAATAAAAGGGAAAGAGATGGAAACACAAAACAAACATAAAATAATTTGGGACACAAGAGGGGTAGAGAAAGTATTCTTCAAGAACTTCTCATTTCATTTCTCATCTATTCTCATTGATATTCTTCATGTTACACAAGCCCTCTATTTATAGGGTCACAACCACAATGATAGGAAACCCAAAATACACACCAAGATAAATGCATACACAAATGCATGAATTACAACTTTAATATAGCACATTAAACCAAGATGAATCTATTTATTGTGTGGTCATTCACAAATATATGCATGTATCTTCAAATGCATATATTTATAACAATTATCATATTTTAAATAAAATATAAATGTTGATATTATAATATTAGCAATAGAAATTGCTGTTTGGTAGAAAAAAAATGTTAAAAAAATAGCGTTTGGGTCGAAAAATAGTGTTTGGGTCATGTTTGGGTTGAATAATGTTGTCTGGGTTAAAAAATGATCGAAAAATGGTGCTTGTGTCGAGAAATGCAGTTTATGTTGAAAAAATGGTGTTTGGGTTGAAAAATGCAGTTTAGGTTAAAAAAAAATGTCGTTTCAATTGAAAAAATGGTGTTTGTGTTGGAAAATATGGTTTGGGTAAAAAAATGGTAGAAAAATGATCGAAAACAATGTTTGGGTTGAAAAATGGTTGAAAATGGTGTTCGGGTTGAAAAAATGGTGTTTCGGTGAAAAAATGTTGTTCGGATTGAAAATGTGATGTTTAGGTTAAAAAATGGTTTTTAGGTCGAAAAGTGGTTGAAAATATTGTTTGGGTAGAAAAAATGTGTTTTGGTAGAAAAATGCTGTTTGCGTAGAAAAATGCTGTTTGCGTAGAAAAATGTTTTTGGGTCGAAAAAATGCTGTTTGTGTAAAAAAAATGGTGTTTGAGTTGAAAAAATGCTGTCTGAGTTGAAATATACAGTATGGGTTGAAAAATGATGTTTGGGTAAAAAAATGATCGAAAATGGTGTTCGGGTTGGGTCAAAAAATAGTGTTTGGGTCATGTTTGGGTTGAACAATGCTGTTTTTTTTTTTTTTAGACAAAGGTAGACTATCTACCATGATTTCATTAATAGAAGTGTCATAGTACATGTCCGAATATAAGAGTAAAACAAAGGGGACGGGGGAAATACATAAAATGAAAAACTAGATAAGGAAAAAATAAGGTTATTTGGCTCGGCAGAAAAGGTATCTACCCAAGCCATGTCGCGGCGTGGTATTACCTGATGCAAAGCGTTCCCCCCTGAAAGCTCACCGAAGTGGCTCCCGCAATCCCCTGGCCCCATGCCTTTAAGAGACCGACCGTCTCTTCCCATACATTTTCCACGTAAGCGGGCTGTCCTCGAAATACCACCGCGTTGCGGGCGCGCCATGCCGCCCAAATCACCACGGGGACAATTGTCATTGCCACCTTCCCTCCAACCCCCCCACCCACCTAGTGCTGGAGTGTCACACTTGCCTCCCACAAACCCTCCATGGTAGTGAATCGATTATTCAAACCCGTTTCTACTACCACAATATCCCACACTTGCCTCGTGAATAGACATACACAAAATAGGTGCTCAACGATTTCTCTCTCCATACTACACAGCGCGTAGATGTACGATTCATTCGGCCGCCATTTTGCACGGTAGGCTTTCGTGAGCAAACACCCCTGTAGGGCCAATCATACAAAACTCCTGATTTTCAGCGGTGCTTTAGCTTCCAGAGTGTAGTCGTTTTCCCGTTTAATTCCGATACTATGGTGGTCCTCCGCATCCACCACTCGTAGGCTTTACTGACAGAGAAACCTTGCCCGGTGAATGGCACCCATGTCAATCGATCGGCCCTCCCTTGTAGCAGTTGCAGATGTTCAATGTGTCTTATTAAAGATTCCATATCGGTTCGCTGCTCCGCCGTGCTTGAATTGTCGTAAGGCATCTCCCAACTTCGCGGTCCAGGCTGCCAAAAAATACTAAACACCGACCCTACTTTTCTAGTTGCGCCTTGGAATGCCAGTGGGAAACGAACCCTCAATGGTGTATCCCCCACCCAGACATCCTCCCAAAAGCGTATCCCCCCCCCCCTCACCTAATGTTCAAGACATAGCCTCATTGACAAAAGGACTTAGGCTAAAAATCCCCTTGGCCAGGTGAGTCATCTGTCGCGAAGGTCTCGGGATACTCCCAGTCCGACTGACCAGGTGACCATTTCTCTCCCACAAGAGCCTGCACCATGCCAAACCATGCTCGACCCCCCATCTCCAAATCCATTTGGAAATGAGTGCCCTCTTCATCGACTCCAAATCAAGAATACCTAAACCCCCAAGCTTCCGCCTTCGGCATACCACGTCCCATTTCACTAGGTGAGGCATGTGTGTGTCTGCAACA
Source organism: Acorus gramineus (assembly GCA_030737835.1). Taxonomy (NCBI): domain Eukaryota; kingdom Viridiplantae; phylum Streptophyta; class Magnoliopsida; order Acorales; family Acoraceae; genus Acorus; species Acorus gramineus. The sequence goes on from CM060849.1 coordinate 2,530,082, forward strand.
ACTCCATTCCATAGGAAATCCCTCCAAATGGAATCAATCAATTGGCCCATATCCTTTGGCATGCAAAATATGGATAAGTAGAAGGTCGGTATGCTGGTCATAACTACTTGCAGTAAGGTCAAACGTCCACCGAAGCTAAGATGCTGCCTTTTCCAACCGGACAACCTCTTGCGCATGCAATCCACCAACCCCATCTAGTCTTCCTTTCTAAGTCTGTCTTGTGAGGGAGGTAGCCCTAGATGTTTGCATGGTAAGGATGTTACTGCACATCCAAGAATACTTGCTAGGTTGTTGGCCTCGACCTCTGGCACGTTGATAGGAATGAGAACACTCTTGTTGTAGTTGATCTTGAGACCCGTCAGCCATTCAAAACACTTTAGAATAAGGTGATAACCTCGAACATTCTCGTCCGTCGCCTCCCCCAATAGAATGGTGTCGTCCGCGTACTGGAGTATGCTGAATCTTGTTCCCCCCATTGTGCCTGCTAACCCCTCGATCCACCCCGCCCTTGCCGCCGCTGCGCACATCCTAGCTAACACGTTGGCGACCACCAAAAATAAAAAGGGGGATAGGGGATCTCCCTGACGGAGACCCCTATTAATCGAAGTAGCCGTGTGATCTCCCGTTGATGCATACGGATGCGTGCGCAGTGGATATACAGGCCCGAATCATCTGAATCCAATTCTCACCAAATCCATGTAACTGAAGTACATGTAAAAGAAACTCCCAATCAACACTGCCATACGCCTTCTCGAAATTGAGCTTCAAAGCCACCCCGCTTCACTTTTCCTTGTGTATCGCCTTAACCAATTCCTGGGTGACAAGAAAACTCTCTTGTAATGACCTCCCCGGGATGAAGCCGTTTGCTCCGCTTCAAATATCACGTCGCTTACCGCCCTAAAACGGGCTGCCAGTGCTTTGGATAGGATCATGTAGCAAGTATTAACAAGGCAAATTGGTTTGTAATCCCCAATTCTAGAGGCGCCCTCCTTCTTTGGGATTAGCACAAACATGGATGAGTTTATCTGTCCTATTGATGACCCACCTGCAAAGAAGTCATTTATCATCTCCAGAATGTTTGCGCCAACTATGGACTAAACCGCTGGTAGAACCACATTCCGAAGCCATCAAGACCCGGAGCCTTGTCCCCCTCCGACCCCTGCACCACTCGAATGATTTCCGCTTCCGAGAAGGGTCGATCCAGGTCGCTCAAAAACTCCAATGGGATTTGTTTGATGTGAGGGTCAAACTAGGCAGGTTTCTAGCCACGACGGCATGAGAAGGCACTCTTGAAATAGGAAACCACACTGTTGCTTAGTTCCCTCTCATCGGTCACTTGCCTCCCCTCAAATTCTAGACCCCGAATGCTATTTACTGTACGCCTGATCATCATTGACTTGTGAAAGTACTTTGTATTATTATCCCCTAGCCTTATCCATAAGTCCTTGGACCGCTGTCGCCACTCTATCTTCTCCAATCGTAGTAAGTTCGTGAGTCTATCTCAAGCAGCCTAGCGTGCCAGCCTGTCTCTCATAATTAACGTCCCCCTCTCTTCCTCCTTATCCCAATAGTCAATGAGTGACATGCAAGTCTCTTTGTCCGCCTTCATAGCCGTCCAAGCCTCTCTGCTCCATTGTTTTAGCCTCCTCTTTAGTCTCCTTAGTTTGACCACTACCTTTCGTGCGCCACGTAATCCGCCAATGCTGTATGGGTCAAATAATGTTGTTAGGGGTGGTAAATGAGTCGAACGAGCCGAGCATTGACTTGTTCAAGCTCGGCTTGGCTCGGCTCGACACGGCTCTTAATTTCGTGTTCAAGCTCGGCTCATTTGGCTCGTGAAAAGCTTGGTTAAACAAGCCGAGCCAAAGCTCGAACCAAAGCTCGGCTCGGGATCGTTTAGCTAAAAAAAAAAAACTTGTTTAGCATTTGACAAGTCACATTTCACAAATCACAACACAAATCACAACATGTGAAAATGACATAAGCTTGGGCTCGGCTCAGGTTTTTTGTTCCCCAATTTACATGTTAAGTAACGACCTTGTATAGGCTCGGGCTCGACTCGTTTACAAACCGAGATTTAAAATGTGTTCAAGCTCAGCTCATTTGTCTAATCGAACGAGCTCGAACGAGCTTTAACCGAGCCGAGCCCGAGTCGAGCTGCTCTCATTTATCACCCCTAAATGTTGTTTGGGTCTTAAAATGGTGATTGGGATGAAAAATTGTGTTTGGGTCAAAAAATGTGGTTGTGTCGAGAAATGGCGTTTGGGTCAAAAAATGTGGTTGTGTCGAGAAATGGCGTTTGGGTCAAAAAATTGTGTTTGGATTGATAAAATATTGCCTGGGTTGAAAAAAATGCAGTTTGGGTCAAAAAATGCAATTTGGGTAGAAAAAATGGTGTATTGGGTCAAAAATGCAGTTTGGGAAGAAAAAATGGTGTGTTGGGTAAAGAATGCAGTTTGATTTGAAAAATGTTATTTGGGTAAAAAAAAAAGTGTTTTGAGTTGAAAAATGCAGTTTGGGTTGAAAAAATTGTTATTTCATTTGAAAAAAAAGGTGTGTGGGTTGAAAAATGCAACTTGTGTTGAAAAAATGGTGTTTGGGTCGAAAAAAATGTTGTTTGGGTCGAAAAATGTTGCATGTGTCAAAAAATGGTATTTGAGTAAAAAAAATGGTGTTTGGATAAAAAACAATGTTTGGGTCGAAAATGGTGATTGGGTAAAAAATGTTGTTTGATTAAAAAAAAAAAAATGTTTGGGTCGAAAATGGTGATTGGGTAAAAAATGTTGTTTGATTAAAAAAAAAGGCTGTTTGGGTTGAAAAATGGTATTTGGATCGAAAATGATTGAAATAGTGTTTGGGTCTAAAGATGGTCGAAAATGATGTTTTGGTCGAATGATGGGGTTTGTGTAAAAAAAATGTTATTTGTTTGGATCGAAAAATGTTCAAAACTGGTGTTTGAATTAAAAAAATGGTGTTTGAGTAAAAAAAAGTTGTTCGGGAAGAAAAATGGTCTGCTTGGGTTGAAAAATGGTCGAAAATGGTGTTTGGGTAAAAAAAAAAGCAATATGGGTAAAAAAGTGGTCGAAACTGGTGTTTGGATTGAAAACAATGTTCTTTGGGTGGAAAAATTGTTTGTTTGGGTAAAAAAAATTGTGTTTTAGCTGAAAAAAAGTTGTTTTTGATTTTTTCAACACAAAAAGCAATTTTTGACCCAAATGCCATTTTTTCTACCAAAACATTATTTTTAGACACAAACAATATTTTTCAGACTCAAACATCATTTTAGTCCCGAACATCATTTTTTTGACCCAAACAACATTTTTTCTACTTAAATAACATTTTTCGACCTAAACACCACTCAAACATCATTTTTTGACTCAAACAAAACCCAAGCAGCGTTTTTTGACCCAAACAGCATTTTTCGAGCCAAACAACATTTGTTTTTACATAATGACTAAATTTCGACCCAAATATCATTTTTTTGACCCAATCACCATTTTTTCGATCCAAGCATGACCCAAACACCACTGTTTTGAACTAGACAGCATTTTTCGGTCCAAAAAATATTTTTTAGACCCAAACATTATTTTTTGACTCAAACACCATTTTTCGACGAAACAGGGTTTTTCCACCCAAACAGTGATTGTCGATCTAAATATAATTTTTCAAACCAAACACTAACCAAACATCATTTTTTTTAATCCAAATAGCATTTCACGACCCAAACATCATTTTTCGACCCAAACATCATTTTTTGACCTGGATCCCCAAAGCATTTTACGACCCAAACCACATTTTTTCGACCGAAACATTATTTTCCGAAGCAAACAACATTTTTCGACCCAAACTGCATTTTTTTCGACCCAAACAACATTTTCGGCCTATACACCATTTTTCGAACCAACCCCATTTTTTGACTCAAACTGCATTTTTTTTACCCCCAACACCATTTTTTTCTACCCAAACATCACTTTTAGACGCAAACAACATTTTCCGATGCAAACATCATTTTTAGACCCAAACATCATTTTCGACCCGAAGAACATTTCTTTGACCCAAACATTATTTTCGACCCAAACATCATATTTTCGACCCAAACGCCATTTTTTCTACCCAAACATCATTTTTAGACCCAAACAATATTTTTTAGACTCAAATATCATTTTAGACCCGAACAATATTTTTAGACCCAAACATCATTTTGTTTACCCAAATATCATTTTTTGACCCTAACACAACTCAAACAGCATTTTTCGACTCAAGCACGACCCCAACACCATTTTTTGAACTAGACGGCATTTTTTGATCCAAAAATTATTTTTTAGATCCAAACATTAATTCTCAACCCAAACAATATTTTTCGACTCAAACACAATTTTTTGTCGCAAACAACGTTTTTCCACCCAAACAGTGATTTTCATCTAAATATAATTTTTCGACCCAAACACTACCCAAACATCATTTTTTCAACCCGAATAGCATTTCAGGACCCAAACTGTCACACCCGAGGGCGGCCGTCCCCGAGACGTGTCAATAATGAAGTATCAGCTATCAAGTACAAGAGGTCAATAATGACTCCAATAAACAACACACAAGCTGGCAAACCAATGATAACTGATAACTCAACTGAAAAGCGGAAGCATAAGATATCAACAATGTCTGTAAACCAAAAACATTATTACAGACTCGAATACACAATCACTGTTCTGTGAGAGCCAAGTCTAGTCTAAATAAAATACAACCTGTGCCACATGCACAATTTACAATACATAAAATGACTCTAGGATTGTTGACAGCCTCGCACTCGCCACCCGTCGGACAGAACGCTCCACGCACATAAGACCACGGCACAGGGAAGCTCCAGCTCCACGCCCAACACTTGTCACGCCCCAGGGCCGGCCGACCCCGGGACGCGGCAAGTGTATATATGATATCAGTAAACAGGAGTTCAATAACATACTCACACAACAGCTAAAAAGACAACAAAGACAACAAAAGCAGGGCTGACATGACATATACACAGATAGCGGAAGCTAAAAGACTGAATCTGTAATCCAAAAACATATTACAGACTCGATACATAATCAACTGTCCTGTGAGAGCCAATATATACAAAGACATCCAATAATACACAGACGCGTGCCCAAGCACGGAATAAATACATACAATCACAAGGGATGCTGATAGCCTCTGATACTCGCGGGACGTGGCGCTACTCCGCTACTGATGAAGTCCCTCGGGGAGCTCTTCCTCCAGATCCGACTCAGATGACACTGGAGAAAAATATTATGCGAGGGGTGAGCCACACGCTCAGTGAACAGCACAACCCATGCATCACAATTTATATTAACCACAACCAGATATTATTAATCCACAATCTCATTATTAAAAGCCACGAAATGGCAACAACTAAACAATCCAGTGGGTCGCTACCGCCAACCCACTACACCCTCACCCTCACCCCTCAATAGGTGACATAGGATATTGGGACTAACTACACAAATCCAGCGGGTCGCTATCGCCAACCCACTACACCCTCACCCTCACCCCTCAATAGGTGACAAAGGATATTGGGACTTACAATCCAGTGGGTCGCTACATCGCCGGCCCACCGCATCCCTCACCCTCACTCCTCAATATGGTGACATAGGATATTGGGACTGACTAGGCTGATGGTCGCCCTTGGTCCACCGATAGTCTCTCCCCACTCCGTAGGCCGTTTGGCCACCCCCACATTCAGCACAGTCCGTCCCAAATCAGGAGGTGCCTACTGATGGGAGCCCCTGCACGGGACAGCCTTTCCAACGCCGGGGTAGTCTCTAAAGGATCCAACGAAGGGAACAGAACAGCCTATCCATACGCATATGATCCACTCGGATCCGCAGACAACACATCACAACCACTCTAATGCCATGAATTCTTCAGAATTCCCTCCAGGGCGCATAACCAGGATGCGGGGAACATGAATAATAATAATAATAATAATAATAATACCAAGGGTATAATATTATTGGGAAAGAAACCATGGGAGGGCAGCGTGAGGTCCCGATATAGGACATCCCGACAACCAAACAAGGAACACGGAGTACCCTAGCACGGGTCTCAATGTTGACCTCGCAAGGCCCCTCCCTATAATATTATCTAAGGCATGCAATTAAACATATTCTAGCATTTAATTTAACAAATTAAACTAGTAGGACACATGCATAGGCCGAGGCTTCCTAGCATGATAACAAGGTGACAGGATGCACGGCTCTTACACATATCCTAAGGGTGCAAGTCCCTAACATACAAAGTCTAGGGTAGCATGCATACTACATATTATCATGCTTGCATGGATTACACATTACAACAGGTTAATATAAATCCATGGTGCCCCAGGGGAGGGCAATACACTCCCAAGTGAGTAGTACGCCTCCCTACTGGGTTGGATTGTCCCACTCACAGGTAGCCGGGTCGTCGCGCGACCGTCCGTCAAGATCTGCAAGATAGGGTAATCAAATCGGTGAGTAAAATACACAAATAAACCCAAAAATACATTTAAAATACACAACACTCGGACAAGCGTACATACGGCCTGTACGCACGCGAGTCCGAGCACCCCAACTCATTCCCGAACCCCCGGGCAGCCATACGCACGGCCACCCGCACGCGCACGCACGCACCCCGGCACCATCGGCGCACTGCCGCGCGCCTGCCCGCGCGCCCCGACGCACTGCCGCACGCACGCGCACGCTCGCAGGCACCCGTGCGCACCGCGCGTCCAGCCCAGCGCGCCCCCGTGCGCACTGCGCGCACGCCCCAGCACGCGCACGCACTGGTCCCCAGCTCCGCGCCCAGGCGCATGCCCAGGCGCCCTGCCCCGCACCCAGGCGCAGTGCGTAGGTGCCCTGCCCACACGCGCGCGCGCCCGCGCGCACGCACCCTCGCGCGACTGCGCGCCCGACTTCGCCCGCTAGCGCCCAGCGCCCACTCCTGCTCCACCCGAGCGCACGCGCGCGCGCGCCCTGCCATCTGCTCCGCCTGTTGCGCTGCCTGCCTGCCAGCCTACCCGGGACAGCCTGCCAGCCTATCCGAGCCACCCTACCACCCCTCACCGGCCACCAATGGCCTCCAACCGCCCCCAACCACCACCCACAGCCACCAGCACCCAAAACACCACCTAAACAAGCATCTAAACATGGAAAAGAAGGGAAAGAAGGCTTACCCTAGGAGAGGAAAGGAAGGGAAGGAAACCGGGGGCTCTTCGGGCACCGAAACACTTCCCCAAAGCCCTCCACCACCAAGAACTCCTTCCACCCTCAAAGGGGCTGAAATCAGAGGAGAAAAGAGGGGGTAAGAGGGGGTCAAACTCGTCGGAACTCGAATCCGAGACCACCGGTAGATAGATCGGGATGAGATCTAACCTTTCTATTCTTTGTGTTTTAGGTTTTGACCCCTTGAACTAGGTCAAATGGTGGTTTTAAAGAGAGGGAGAGAGAGAGAGAAATTTGGAGACGACGATGAATAGGGGGGGTTTTGTCTTGGTCGTGGGATTTCTTTATACCCACCCCCACCCCACACATACTCACACCCCTAATTAGATTAGCCCTAATTAGGTTTAGGGGGGGGGGTTTAAGTGGGTCTAAGTGTAATTTGACCTAAGTCAACTCAACCACACAAAAGGACAAAAGAGTTGACCAAGTCATGGGCCCACATTGACCAAGTCAAGTCTCCCAATGACTTCTCGCTCGGTCAAAACCCGGATACGCCCCGGAACTGCGAAATTCTGAAACGTACCGGAATTCGACGAAATTTTCGTGAGCGGCTTGGAATGGCACCAGGACACATAATATGCAGTTAGATTTTCAATCGGAGCCCTCCATCTCAAGGTGATAGCTAAAAGCCCGAAATTTTAGCGGTTCCGATCGAAAAACGAAAAAAACTGAAAAACTGCCAGAATGGTCCAATGGTTACCAGAAGGTTAAAAGTGACACATATATAACACACTACCCCTGAAAAGAAACAGTATGCGAGGGGTGAGCTACAAGCTCAGTGAGTGGCTGGAAACCAATCACCAATACAATAGTTCAATACTAAAACAATTTCCTTTCAAGGAAAAACATGGGTGGAAACCCAATGGATAACAAGGTCACGCGGCGGCGCGACCAACCTCACCCTCACCCTCACTCCCGGAGGAAGACTCTTGGGACTTTTGGGGAGAGACCATACCGTTGGTCGAAGAGACGCGGAATTACTGGTCTACACAACTCTACTGGATCACCAACCTCACCCTCACTCCAGGAGGGAGACTCATGGGACTTTTGGGGAGAGACCATACCCTTGGTCGAAGAGACACGGAATTACTGGTCTACACAATACTACTAGATCATCTACATCAAGATAACTGCCCAACGATGTCTTTGAACATCGACACGCAACCGGACCCAACAACTATGGGAACGGACGAACAACGAATGGGTCACGCGGTGACGTGTCTTCACCTCATCCTCACCCTCACCCTTTAGAGGTGACATAGGACTTTTGGAGAGATTAGACTCCTCTACACCCTTGGTCCATCGGTCGCCCTTTCCCCGGGTAGTCTTTACCTGGTATACTCTCACGATCAGTACGCTTCCAAACGCATCGGTAGTACCTATGGATGGGAGCCCTCTGTCAGGAAAGCTTTTCTAACGCCGAGGAGTTCCTACACAGATCCAACAAAGGGGAGAACGATTCCACGCTCGCAATATCATTCGTTAGCCCTCTCCCGGGTAGCCTCTACCTGGTATACCCCCATGATTAGTACATCTTGCCGCATGCATCGATAGTACCTACAGGTGGGGGCCCTCTGTCAGGACACCTACAACCCGGGTCGCTTCAACACGGACGACATTGGGAGGAAACACCCATGTTCGCAAAGCGAACCCAATGGAAAAACAACTACTCTCGATAATCACATATCGATGATATCAAATACTATTGTACTCCCACACGGTTGCGTCGCTTGGACACATGGGGGGGGGGGTTGCCTCTGCTCTCACGCTGAAATAATCCCAAGGCACATAACCCAACAGGCGGTTCATATACACGCCTAGCACGGGTAGGCCTAGCTTAATGCCACAACTATCGGCTTAACAAAACCGATAAGATAATGAATTCTCCTGAATTCCAAACGAGTGCATCGCTCGGATGCACGGGGGCGATTACATCGCTAGCGCTCTAACTAATAAGGTACAACCCGACAACGGGTCATACCCACGCCTATTTCAGATAGGCCTAATCAGTTTTAACATGCGCATATATATCCAGGAGAATTATATCTTAGTTATGTACATGAACTACATGCACGATAACCTATCAAATAATTATAGGGATACTCCCTAACATGGATTTACATCATAAACAACAAATCAAACAACATGCATACATGGCCATTAATCACATAAGCACACAAGGCATAACTTAAGCATGCGTTGGATATCACCAACTTAAAAGGGAAGGGTCAAGCGCGATCTCGCGCACTAACAGGTGCATGCCAATATTCCAAACGAACCCGAGTCGAGTAGAAAATCGCCTCTACTTACTCAGTTCGTGCAGAGGGAGAGGGCGAGAGAGAGATCATCATCTCTTGAAGTTGGTCATAGCTTTGCCCCATTAGCATGGGCGCAACAACTACACCACGCCCTCGAGTCTTATCGCAAGGGAATATTAGGCAGGTGCCCGTTATTAACCCAGACTTAATCATGCTGGATATTCCAATTAATATAGTGTGAGTAGTATTACTGTCACGGCCCAGGGCGCCCGTCCCCGAGACGTGGCAATAATGAAATATCAGCTATCAATACCTGAGGTCAATAAAGACTCCAACAACAACACACAAGGTGGCGAAGCAAAGATAATGATAACTGACTGAAAAGCGTAAGCATAATATATAAACAATGTCTGTAAACCAAAAACATTATTACAGACTTGAATACACAATCACTGTCCTATGAGAGCCAAGTCTAGTCCAAATAAAATACAACATGTGCCACATGCACGATTTACAATACATAAAATGACTCTAGGACTGTTGACAGCCTCGCACTCGCCACCCGCCGGAAGAACGCTCCACGCCCATAAGACCCCGCCACAGGAAAGCTCCAGCTCCACGCCCAACACTGCCCCTGAAAAGAAACAATATGCGAGGGGTGAGCTACAAGCTCAGTGAGTGGCTGGAAACCAATCACCCATACAACAGTTCAATACTAAAGTAATTTCCTTTCAAGGAAAACATGGGTGGAAACCCATGGACAACAGGGTCATGCGACGGCGCGACCAACCTCACCCTCACCCTCACTCCCGGAGGAAGACTCTTGGGACTTTTGGGGAGAGACCATACCGTTGGTCGAAGAGACCCGGAATTACTGGTCTACACAATACTATTGGATCATCTACATCGAGATAACTGCCCAATGATGTTTTTAAACATCGATACACAACCGGACCCAATTACTGGTCTACACAACACTACTGGATCACCAACCTCACCCTCACCCTCACCCTCACCCTCACTCCCGGAGGGAGACTCTTAGGGAGAGACCATACCGTTAGTCGAAGAGACCCGGAATTACTGGTCTACACAATACTATTGGGTCATCTACATCGAGATAACTGTCCAACGATGTTTTTGAACATCGATACACAACCGAACCCAACAACTATGGGAACGGACGAACAACGAATAGGTCACGAGGCGATGTGTCTTCACCTCATCCTCACCCTCACCCTTTAGAGGTGACATAGGACTTTTGGAAGAGACATAGATTGTTCTACACCCTTGGTCAACCGGTAGCCCTTTCCCCACGTAGCCTCTACCTGGTATACTCCCACGATCAGTACGCTTCCGAACGCATCGGTGGTACCTACGGATGGGAGCCCTCTGTCAGGACAGCTTTTCCAATGCCGGGGAGTTCCTACATCGGATCCAACGAAGGGGAGAACGATTTCATGCTCGCAATATCATTCGTTAGCCCTCTCCCGGGTAGCCTCTACCTGGTATACTCCCACGATTAGTACGCTTCCAAACGCATCGGTGGTACCTACGGATGGGAGCCCTCTGTCAGGACAGCTACAACCCAGGCCGCTTCAACACAGACGACATTGGGAGGAAACACTCCATGTTCGCAAAGCGAACCCAATGGAATGACAACTACTCTCGATAATCACATATCGATGATAGCGAATACTATTGTACTCCCACACGGTTGCGTCGCTCGGACACAAAGGGGGTTGCCTCTGCTCTCACGCAGAAATAATCCCAAGGCACATAACCCAATAGGCGGTTCATATACACGCCTAGCACGGGTAGGCCTAGCTTAATGCCACAACTATCGGCTTAACAAAATCGATAAGATAATAAATTCTCCTGAATTCCAAACGAGTGCATCGCTCGGATGCACGGGGCGATTACATCGCTAGCGCTCTAACTAATAAGGTACAACCCGACAACGGGTCCTACCCACGCCTATTTCAGATAGGCCTATCAGTTTTAACATGCGCATATATATATATATATATATCCAGGAGAATTTTATCTAGCTATGTGCATGAACCATATGCACAATCATCTAATAATTGACCATAAGGGTGACCCCCTAACATGGATTTACATCATAAACAACAAATCATACAATATGCATACATGGTATGGCCCACTTAAACATGCATACATGGCCATTAATCATATAAGCACACAAGGCATAACTTAAGCATGCGTTGGATATCACCAACTTAAAAGAAAGGGTCAAGCGTGATCTCACGCACTAACAGGTGCATGCCAATATTCCAAACGAACCTGAGTCGAGTAGGAAATCGCATCTACTTACTCAGTTCGTGCAGAGGGAGAGGGCGAGAGAGATCATCATCTCATGAAGCTGGTCATAGCTTTGCCCCATTAGCATGGGCGCAACAACTACACCACGCCCTCGAGTCTTATCGCAAGGGAATATTAGGCAGGTGCCCGTTATTAACCCAGACTTAATCATGCTGGATATTCCAATTAATATGGTGGGAGTAGTATTACAATACTACCTAAGGCATGCCATATTCTATACATCCATACACATTACAGAAATACATGCCCATACTAGAGGGGCGCATGCAATACAATCATACATACATGGATACAATACATGCCATATAAGCCTAGCATGCAAGATATCTAACATATTATAGTTTAAGCATGGCCATACTACTTATCTACACAAGTAGTATAGCTAGGGGGCCCCATCGATGCGCGACGCGCGACTACGCGCGTCGAGCGCATCCCGAGGGGGGGGGGGGTGGATCAAACCACTCACCGATACCCGGATCACCGCGCGTCCGGTCTACGAGATCTGCAAAACACAACCAATGATCCACAATTAAATTATGGAACCTCCTATCACACATATAAGCCTACTTCATGAAGACCCTAACCCCTGATACTTCCATATTATCACCCAAGACACATGCAAACAACTCCTTGACACTCAACCAAGCAAAACTGCCAAACCTGCTGCAACCAGCCCTACTAATTGGTCTCCACAGCACCCAATACACTTCCAACAATTATGAAATAAATCATGCACATTCTCTGATATGCTGGGATCATAATCCATGAAGACATTAGGACCTAATTTTGCCTCTACAAGCCCGAAATAAATTATTTCCAGAAGCAGGTCAATTCCTACGCGAATCTGGACAGGCCATGCAAAACTGGTTCTAACTTACACCACAGATATCATAATGACCCTAAATTTCGTATATAACAACTAGACACATAGATGATCATATCATATGAAGACATAATCCTAAAAATATGCCTCTAAATACTAGATTCACTGAGATCTTTAAAAGACAGAGAGCTGCCTTACCGAAACAGGGGGAGGGAAATGGGGAGATGCGGGGTTCTTGACACACTCACGACCACCTCAACCACCACCACCACCACCACTACCTCATCAGCATCTCCCCAAGCCCTTCATGGCTGAAAACAGGGGTGCAAAAAGGGGGGGGGGGGTATGAGAGGGAGCTAAGGAGAGGAGAATCAACAACAACAACAACATGAATGCACACACACACACCTTAATCATCTTCTTTGCACATGTGCTTCTTCTTCTCCTTCACTTGCTGATTTTGTTTTTCTCTTTAAAACTCACTAAAGAAAGCCTAAAAGGGAGAGAAAAGAGAGGGACGCTGGAGGGGGAGGGAGAGAGAGAGTTCTCACTCTCAAAGAGTGTTTAATGCCCAAAAAGTGGGTGGTTGGGGGGGTTTGACCTTGTCAACCCAACCAAGGAAACAAACAACACCCATTGACTTGACAAAGTCAACTTTGATTGGTCAAAGTCTCCATTTGACTGGTCAAAGTCTCTATTTGACAATCCAGTAACGGCCAAACCCGGATGCGATTCGGAACTGTATATTTTTCAAAACGTTACCGGAATTCGATGAAATTTTTATGGGTAGTACAAAACGGTACCAGGACCCATAATATGCAGTTAGATTTTCAATTAGAGTACACCAACTCCCGTAGGTAGCTAAAAGTCAAAATTTTAGCGACTCCGATCGAAAAAGAAAAAGGCCCTGAATGACCCAGATATGACCAAGGCTTAACCGAAATGGCTCCAAATGACACAGGCATAACACAAGCATCATTTTTTTTACCTAAACACCAGTTTTTCTACGCAAACAACATTTTTTCGACGCAAACATCATTTTTAGACCCAAACATCATTTTTCGACCCAAACATCATTTTTTAACCCAAACAAAACTCATAAAGCATTTTTCGAACCAAACAACACTTTTTTTGACCTAAACAATATTTTTCGTCCAAAACAATATTTTTTGACTCAAACAACATTTTCCGACCCAATCATTTTTTTTTTACCAAAACACGACCAAAAAGACATTTTTGGACCCAAACACCATTTTCGACTCAAACATCATTTTTTGACTTGGACAACATTTTCCTACCCAAACAACATTTTTTCTACCAAAATTTCATTTTTCGACCCAAATACCTTTTTTTCGACCTAAACGACATTTTTTTTGCCCAAACATCATTTTAGGATTCTGAAAGCATTTTACGACCCAAACCACGTTTTTCGACCGAAACATTATTTTCCGACGCAGCCGGCATTTTTTTATCCAAACAATATTTTTTTGACCCAAACTGCGTTTTTTCGACCCAAACAACATTTTTTGACCCATACACCATTTTTCGAACCAAGCCCCATTTTTTCGACTCAAACAAATAGAAGTTGATAGCACCCGGTTTGAGCCGCGAAGATCCGCTGTCCTGTAGCCTGCTGCTATTGGTCCAGAAGTAGCTTCTATTCGGTCTTCTGTCGCTGAAGAATGATGACTCGGTGGCTATCGACTTCATTAAGGGGAAGGTTCTTCCCCGAGAATCCCCCATAATCATGAAGGATGGCACGAAAATAAAAAATTCGTGGTAGATATGTCACCGATATCTTCTACAGGGATCGAGGAACAGCTGGTGTGGAAGGCAAGGTGCCAGTTTTGACAGTTGTGTAGCTGACGTGGCGGGCTCAATACACCGTTATCTCAAGTTTTCCCCGTGGAATCATGTCAAATCATCAGTTCAGGTTGTCAAGATGATCTTCGTGACCAGGACAGCTAAGTGCGACTAGGGGCACCCTATTCGCTGGACTTAGTCAAGATACCTCTACTCATAAATCATAGATTTGCCTACTCATATAGTGCAGATTGTCATGAAGAAGAATTAGGTATCTTGGATTTTCAGGGCTGCAATGCGAAAAGATGGACGAGCATCGTCTATCTAGTCTACGTTCATTGCGAACTCGGCTAAGTGAATAGTTGAAGGAAGTAAAACAAAATTGGACAAGAAGTAATAATTTTTATTCATTATCGGATAAAAGTTACATTAAAAAAAAATCCTATCTAGGATGGCTCGGCTCTTCCGGCGGCACCTCGACATCTCTTGTCCTTTGCGGCACGATGAAGAGCAGGTAGCTCCTTGTTGCTCATCTCTCGAAAGCCACGTGAGTAATCAGCGTAACCCAGGCGGTTATCGCTGATGAACTCCACGAGACGTTCTCCCTTGGCACCCACACAGGCTTCGCGAAGATCACGCATGTGATTGTTTAGGGAGAGGAGAGCAGCGTTTGCTGAGGCCAGCAAGTTCCTAGAAGAACCGGCTAGAGCGAGCTCGACATCCAGAAGATCGACTTCTAGAGCTGGAGCTGCATCCGCACCAGCACCTGGAATCACCGGGGGCTCCATGGGAGCGGATTCAGCATCCAGGCCAGTGGTGGGATGAGCGATATCCTTAGTGGCGTGAGAGGAAGACGATGAGGAAGAAGACGATGAGGAGGAAGACGAATCCACTTGTTGGGCACTGGAACATGATCCAAAACCCGACTGGAGGAGCCTCTATGAGCACCACCTCGAACTACCCCTAGGATCGGAAGGAATGGGAACTGAACCGGAACCTCCAGGCAACTCAACCACACCCGCAGGAAACGTGGTAAGCATATTAATTATACATTTAAGCCCCTTAATCTAATTTTCTATAGCCTTATTTTATGTATAAATATAACTAATATTCATAATTCATGTGTTATTGCAGGTAATTGACTTAAATGATGATTATCAATACAAGATTGCTAAAAATCAGTTAAAGACATGAAGGAGAATCAAGAGTTTCTAGAAGATCCAAAATTATGGAAAACGATTTGGTGAAGATTGAATAAAAACCAATCCAAACAAATATTCTTCAAAATCCTCCCACTGTTTTGACCAGAACTTGTGCCTCAAGTATCAGATTTATGCTCATGATATGGACTCAGAAAGATAATTTCCAGATCTACAAATAATTTATTCATGAAGATTTCGTAATTCCATCTTATTAGGGGTCAAAAAGCCATCTAAAGAAAATCAATGATGGGAATAAATCCAAACTCATATGAGAAAGGTTGAGGCTAATCTTAACTACCCAATCTTAACCATCCAATATATTGCAAACAAATGTTTGAGATTCAACAGCTGGAGGCTATAAAAGGAGCACATATGAAAGAAACAAGGGAGGAAGGATGAAAAACAAGTAGGCACAAAGACAATCAAAGGAGAAGAAGGATTCAAGAGTTTTGCTTTGTTTTTGTTTTTCTTTTCATCTCATATATTTTGATTCTTGTATTCTATTAGATCTGAATTTTGATATTAATTTTGTGTTTTTATTTTCAAGAATTTTTCAATAATATGATGTCTTTTATTTTTCTTTTCTTTCATTTGATCGTGTCTTCTAGTAGCTAAATCTTCAACTAGGGTTGAAGATGAAACCATGAAATGCTAGTTTAGGATTTTATATTTAGATCTGAATTGTCCATATTGTTTTCTTTATCAATCTCTCCTTCAATTCTCTATTGAAACCTTTTATGTGAATTTCTTATTACCTTCTTCAAAAATATCTTATATTTGATTTGATAAACTATGCTTTGATTGAGTTCTATGATATTTTATGGTCTTCTTAACATGTTGAATATTGAGTTGGTAGATTTCATAAAGGGAAGGGAGACAGATCATTCTATTGGGTTTTCATAAATCAAGGTTTTTAATTGTAGAATCGTCTTCAAGGATCTCTTGTTTAGGGTTTGATAGGGTATGCTTGGTTAACTATTTGATATCTTATTCTCTTCCTAATATGTGAGTATTGAGTTGATTGTTTTGATTTCAAATATGATTTTATGAAATAATTAATATGATTTTAAATATTTATTTTCCGATTGGTATTTGATTAACGTCAATATTGATTGAGTTATATGGTGGAGTTTCATATTTGAATATAATCCCTAAATTGGTATTGCATGGTTGATTCTAACCCTAGTTATCTTTTCATATTAATATTCTCATGAAAAAATAATGATAATAATACTTCATCAATCTTTCTTTCTAGTTCAATTAGTTAAATTGATTAATAATCTGATTTGGACAATTCTCTGTGGGTTCGACCCGTATTTGCTAGATCTATACTTCTGTAACGATTCGTGCACTTGCGGTAATTAATAACAACTTAAATAATCAATCAAGTTTTTGGCACCGTTGTCGGGGAATTGTTTAAAATTAAATTTGATATTGATTTATCTTTCGGATTAGTTTCTTTTTCTTTGCTTTTGCGGATTTTTTTATGTTTTGTAGGATATCTAGAACCTATAAAAACACAACAAGGAGTGGTGTAAGGCTTAGATCATTCTCTCTAAACGAGCATCCAAAAGTGTTCAAAGGCAGCCCTAAGGTGAACCATTTCATCGCGGTTAAAAAGGTGGATTTAATTCTTCCCTCACTGTGTGTGAGTTGTGAGTATTTCATTCACCCACGAATCTTCTGCAAGTGGGTTATTTTTGGATTGATTGAGATTTTCGTGTGTGCACTTTTCAATTAGCATACATTAATTAATCCATCTAAGGGTTGTCCCACATAACATAAGGTGGGGATTTCATCACCCTTCCTTGGCCCACAAATCATCATCTTGAGCATTTGTCAAACCCACGAGCCTAATTAAATTAAAATGAATTAGACTTGGCCCTAGGTTTTTCGAGCTCAATAAGACAAGAGACGCCAAGAGATACTCCAGTGAACAATTAACCATTTAATGATGTCTAGGAAAGTGATTTCATAAGGTTTCTACCTTAAAGAACGTGGTTACTTAATTGAGGAACACGGGAAAGCGTGAAAGACCCCCCACTAATCCTTTACACTTTCCTGGTTGTTGGGTGGTTGATCGTAAACTGGTAAACTTGAGGTTTATCATGGAACAGTTAGGAGCTGTCCATTTAGGGAGAAACATCCTCAAAAACTAGATATTTTAAAGATCATCTTCTCTCACTTAACAAGATAAATCCTAATATGTTGATTGTTGAAATATGTCCATGATTTGGGGTATTTTGATTTATGAGCATCTGGTCTAGGGATTCTAAAAACCGATTGATTCATATCGATACATTTGATTATCCCGTGATTTCATCAGAACCATCACTATGGAAGAAACATGAGCTGTTATTCCGAAGACCTTGAAGGATTACATGTATCCATCTAGAACTACGCAACCCTCATGCATTGTGTTACCAACAACCAATGCTAACAACTTTGAGATCAAGCTTGGGATGATTAATATGCTCCCAAAATTTGATGGGTCTGAGGATCCATATCTTTTTATTAGTGAATTTGAGGAAGTTTGTTCCACTCTAAAACTTCAACAACAGCTAACTGATGATTCCACCCGGTTAAGGTTAATCAACTTCTCCCTCAAAGATAATGCTAAAAAGTGGTTGTATGCCCTACCTGCAAATTCTATCAACACTTGGGATCAATTAGTTATGATATTTTTGAAGTTCTTTCCTAATCATAAAACTGCTAAGATTCGCATGAATATAAATCAATTCATTCAAAAGGATGGAGAATCTTTATGGAGATATTTAGAGAGATTCAAGGACTTGTTGTTGCAATGTCCTCATCATGGATTTGAGGTTTAGAGGTTAGTGCAAATTTTATATGAAGGTTTGAATTATACCACAAGGACTATGGTTGAATTAATGTGTAGTGGTGAATTTACTAATAAAATTGTGTAGTGGAAGAAGTAGCTGAAAAATCTATGCGATGGGAGACAATTAGAGAGCCTGAGAAACCCATACCTTCTAAGGGAGGTATTCATTCCATTAATAGTAGCTTTGAGTCTAAAGCCAAGTTTGCATCTCTCATTCGTAGAGTAGAGGCCCTAGATATGAAACCAAATAAGGATTCTGTTAATCAACTCTCCACTTCCACCCCTACTACTGTTTGCATTTTATATAAATCTTCAAATAACCTAGTGGAAGACTGTCCTTCCCTGTCATCCCATAAGGAAAGTTGGGTTGAACATGCCAATAGCTTACAATGGAGGAAAAATGACCCATATGCTCAAACTTATAATCCTGGATGGAGGAATCATCCAAATCTATCATGGACTCAAGGCCCACATCAAGGATGCCCACAGGGACCTCCTCAAGCTCCCATGAATCCTAGACCTAACACAGTGTTGTGCATGTGTCATTTGGAGCCTTATTATTTTCTGATCGGAGTAGCTAAAATTTTGGTTTTTAGCTACCTGCGGGAGTTGAAGTGTTCTGATTGAAAATCTAATTACATATTATGGGTCCTGGTACTGTTTTGTACTACCCATAAAAATTTCATCGAATTCTAGTAACGTTTCAGGAATTATGCAGTTCCAAATCGCGTCCGAGTTTGGTCGTATCTACGTTTTGGTGGATGAGATATTTCGAGTGATGTGGCATTTTGCTTCACGCTTCCCAATAAAGGTGGAAAAAGTTTGTGTGAGAGGGTGAGCCTAACCCTAACCTTACCACCCCCTTTGCCCCCCTTAAAATGACCCCTAATCACTATTTGGGAGTGTAAAAACCCCCTTTCTCTCTCCCTGTCACTCTCCATCCGAAAATCCCTCTCTTTGCCTCTCATTCTCTTGTGTGTTGGTGGAGAAGAAGAAGATTGAGTGCTTTGAAGAGGAGGTGCATGAAGAAGAAGATCAAGGTGTGTGTGTTGTTGATGTTTTCATTCCCTCTCCTCCTCCTCTAACACCCCCTCATGTTTTCCATGGATTTCCCCCTCCCCTCTGGTTCAGCAAGAAGATGAGAAATGAAGGCTGAGGTGGTGGTAGTGGTAGTGGTGGTTGAGATGGTCGTGGGCGTGCTTGCGAGTCCCCACATCTCCCTCTTCCCTCCCCCTCTCTTGGTAAGCTTTCCGCTCTTCTTTTTATGTTTTTTCAGCACATTTGGGTGTGTTAATGGGAGGTGGTGCATGTCATGTGTTTGTGTTTAAGTTTGAATGGTGTGTGTGTGAATGGTTGCTTGGGTGTAGGGGTGTCGGTGTGCCCGCGTGCGTGCTACCCTGTGCGTGCCCTGCTTGCTGCCCTGCCAGCACCAGCGCCCATGCCCAGCGTGCCCCTGCCTGCTTTCCTGCCAGCCCAGCGCTTGTGCCCTGTGCCTGTGCCCAGTGTGCTCTATGGCATGCCCTGCGCCTGTGCCCTACGGCGTGCCCTGCGGCGAGTTATATATGTGTCACTTTTTAGCCTTCTGGTAACCATTGGAGCATTTTGACAGTTTTTCAGCTTTTTCGTTTTCGATCGGAACCGCCAAAATTTTGGACTTTTAGCTATCATCCTGAGTTTGAGGACTCCGATTGAAAATCTAATTGCATATTATGTGTCCTGGTGCCATTTCAAGTCACTCACGAAATTTCATCGAATTCCGGTGACGTTTCAGAATTTCGCAGTTCCGAATCGTATCCGGGTTTTGACCGAGCGAAAAGTCATTGGGAGACTTGACTTGGTCAATGTGGGCCCATGACTTGGTCAACTCTTTTGTTTTCTAGTGTGGTTAGGTTGACCCAAGTCAAAGTGCACCTAAACCTAGCTTAACCTAATTAGGGCTAACCCAATTCAATGTGTGTGGTGAGTGTGTGAGGTGTGTGTGTGCTTTAAGTGGCCCCCTTTAAGTCCACGCCTAGACATAGTTGCACCCCCCACTATTCATCATCTTCTCCACCAAATCTCTCTCTCATCCTCTCTTTAAATCCCCATTAAGACCTAGCTAAGGTGGTTGAATCAAGAAACCCTAGAAGGAGAAAAGAAAGGTGAGGACCCGATCTATCCATCCATGGTTTCATTTTCGAGTTCCCTCTTGTGTGACCCCCTCTCATGGCCCCTTTTCTCCTCTGATTTCAGCCATTTCGAGGGCTGAAGGAGATCTCGGTGGTGGTTGTCACGCCCCAGGGCGGCCGTCCCCGGGACGCGGCAAGTGTATATATGATATCAGTCTAAACAGGAGTTCAATAACATACTCACACAACAGCTAAAATGACAATACAGACAAAAGCAGGGGCTGACATGATATATACACAAATAGCGGAAGCTAAAAGACTGAATCTGTAACTCAAAAACATAGTACAGACTCGATACATAATCAACTGTCCTGTGAGAGCCAATATATACAAAGACATCCAAATAATATACAGACACGTGCCCAAGCACGGAATATAACACATACAATCACAAGGGATGCTGATAGCCTCTGATACTCGCGGGACGTGGCGCTACTCCGCTACTGATGAAGTCCCTCGGGGAGCTCCTCCTCTGCATCCGACTCAGATGACTCTGGAGAAAAATATTATGCGAGGGGTGAGCCACACGCTCAGTGAACAGCACAACCCATGCATCACAGCTTATATTAACCACAACCAGATGTTATAATCCACAATCTCATTATTGAAAGCCACAAAATGGCAACAACTATACAATCCAGTGGGTCGCTATCGCCAACCCACTACACCCTCACCCTCACCCTCACCCCTCAATAGGTGACAAAGGATATTGGGACTTACAATCCAGTAGGTCGCTACATCGCCGACCCACCACACCCTCACCCTCACCCCTCAATATGGTGACATAGGATATTGGGACTGACTAGGCTGATGGTCACCCTTGGTCCACCGATAGTCTCTCCCCACTCCGTAGGCCGTTTGGCCACCCCCACATTCAGCACAGTCTGTCCCAAATCAGGAGGTGCCTACTGATGGGAGCCCTTGCACGGGACAGCCTTTCCAACGCCGGGGTAGTCTCTACACGGATCCAAGGAAGGGAACAGAACAGCCTATCCATCGCATATGATCCACTCGGATCCGCAGACAACACATCACAACAACTCTAATGTCATGAATTCTTCAGAATTCCTCCAGGGCGCATAACCAAGATGCAGGGAACATATATATCAATAATTATCAACAAGAGGTATAATAATAATTATTAACAAGAGGTAGAATAATAATTATTAACAAGAGTTATAATATTATTGGGACAAGAAACCTTGGGAGGGCAGCATGAGGTCCCGATACAGGACATCCCGACAACCAAACAAGGAACACGGAGTACCCTAACCCGGGTCTCAATGTTGACCTCGCAAGGCCCCTCCCTATAATATTATACAAGGCATGCTAGCATTTAATTTAATAAATCAAACTAATAGGACGCATGCATAGGTCGAGGCTTCCTAGCATGATAACAGGGTGACAGGATGCATAGCTCTTACACATATCCTAAGGGTGCAAGTCCCTAAGATACAAAGTCTAGGGTAGCATGCATACTACATTTTAATCATGATTGCATGGATTACACATTACAACCAGTTAATATAAATCCATGGTGCCCCAGGGGAGGACGGTACAGGCCCAAGTGCGTATAGCGCCTCCCTACTAGGTTGGATTGTCCCACTCACAGATAGTTGGGTCGTCTCGCAACCGTCCATCAAGATCTGCAAAATAGGGAAATCAATTCGGTGAGTAAAATACCCAAATAAATCCAAAAATACATCAAAATACACAACACTCGGACAAGCGTACATACGGCTTGTACGCACCCGAGCCCGAGCACCCCAACTCATTCCTGAACCCCCGGGCAGCCGTACGCGCGGCCACCCGACCCAGGCGCACAGCCGCGCCTCAGCCTGCCCGCCCAGTCGCACGGCCGAGCCCAGCCGGCACGCCCGAACACCCCGCCGAGCCTCCCGGGTGCACCGCGCGCCCACTGCGCCCCAGCGCAGCAACCCGCGCGCACACCCGCACGCTCACCGCCCCAACGCCTCGCCCCGCGCGCACCGCACGCGCACCACCCGCTCGCATCACCCGCTCGCACCGACTGCTTGCCCTGCGCGCACTACGCCCCCTGCGCAGCGCCCGCACACCACCCGCTCACCTCTCCGCGCGCACAGCACGCCCTGCGCCCCCGCGCAGCGCTCCGCGTGCACTCCCCTGCTCGCACGGCGCCAAGCGCCCCGCACCCGCTCCCTCGCACGCCCGGTAGCACGCGCCCAGCGCCCAGCATCCGCTCGCTCGCACGCCCGACAGCACACGCCCCCAGCGCGCCTGCCAGCACGCCCCCAGCGCTTCTGCCAGCCGACCCGCGCACTGCCTGCCTGCCCGAGCACTGCTTGCCTGCGCTCTGCCTGCCCGAGCACTGCTTGCCTGCGCTCTGCCTGCCCGCACAGCCTACCCGAGCCCTGCCTGCCTGCGCGCACAGCCTACCCGAGCCCTGCCTGCCTGCGCGCACAGCCTACCCGAGCCCTTCCACCACCACCCACCAGCCACCAGTGGCCTCCGACCGCGCCCAACCACCACCCACAGCCACCAACCGTCCCCACACACCCAAATACACCCCCTAACATGCATCTAAGCAAGAAAAGGAAGGAAAGAGAGCTTACCCTAGGAAGGAAAGGAAGGAAGGAAGACCGGGAGCTCTTCGGGCACCGAAACGCCTCCCCAAAGCCCTGCATCACCAAGAACTCTTTCCACCCTCAAAGGGGCTGAAATCAGAGGAGAAAGGAGGGGGGTAAGAGGGGGCTAAACACACCGGAACTTGAATCCGAAACCACCGGTAGATAGATCGGGATGAGATCTAACCTTTCTATTCTTTGGGTTTTTTATTCTAACCTCTCTAGCTAGGTCAAAATCAAGAATTAGAGAGAGGAGGAGAGAGAAAATCAATGGGGAAGATGATGAATAGTGGGGGGCAACTTTTTAGATTCACTTAAATAAGTCAACACCACTTAAATTAGGGTTAACTAGGATTAAGGCTTGATTAATTAGGTTTAAGTGAGTTTTGACTTAGGTCAACTCAACCACACAAAAAAACAAAAAGGGTTGACCAAGTCATGGGCCCATTTTGACCAAGTCAACTTTCCCAATGACTTCTCGCTCGGTCAAAACCCGGATACGCCGCGAAACTGTGAAATTCTGAAACGTTACCGGAATTCGACGAAATTTTTGTGAGCGGCTTGGAATGGCACCAGGACACATAATATGCAGTTAGATTTTCAATCGGAGCCCTCAACCTCAGGGTGATAGCTAAAAGCCCGAAATTTTAGCGGTTCCGATCGAAAAAAGAAAAAAACCGAAAAACTGCCAGAATGTCCCAACGGTTACCAGAAGGTTAAAAGTAACACATATATAACAGTGGTGGCCTTGGAGGTGGTGTTTCGGTGCGCGAAGAGCACCCGATCTCCTTCCCTTCCCTTCCTCTCCTTTGGGTGAGTTTTCTTTTTTGCTTTCTTGCTTAGATGCATGTATAGGAGGTGCTTATGGGTGTGCTTGGGGGAGCTTGGTGGTTTGGGGGTTGATGGGGGGCTGTTGGTGGCTGATGGAGGTGGTTGAGTTCAGCTCGGGCAGTGCGGGCTCGCTGGCGCATGCGCGCAGGCAGGCGACGCAGGCAGGCAGCGCTGGCTGGCAGCGCAGGCAGGCAGGCAGCGCTGGCTGGCAGCGCAGGCAAGCTGACAGGGCACGCGCGCGTGCGTGCGGGCGTGCGCAGGGGGCGCAGTGAAAGCAGGGCGAGCGGGGAGTGCGTGCGGGTACTGCGCTGGGGCGTAGTGCGTGCGGGTGCGCGTGCAGGGCGCTGTGCTGGGACGCAGTGCATCACGGGCGCGCGCGTGCGTGTGCCCGAGCGTGCGGTGCGTCTGGGCGCGCGGGCTAGGCTCGGCAGTGCGTCTGGGCGCGCGGGCTGGGGCGCGGCTGTGCGCCCGGGGCGGGTGGCCGTGCGTACGGCTGCCCGGGGTTCGGGTGAGTCGGGGTGCTCGGACTCGCGTGCGTACGGGCCGTATGTACGTTTGTCCGAGTGTTGGGTATTTTTAGCGTATTTTTATATGTATTGTGTATTTTACTCACCGAGTTGATTACCCTGTCTTGCAGATCTTGACGGACGGTCACGCGACGACCTGGGTATTGGTGAGTGGGACAATCCAACCCAGTAGGGAGCCGCTATATGCACTTGGGCGTGTACCGTCCTCCCCTGGGGCACCATAGTTTAATATTAACTTGTATAATATGTAATCTATGCAAGCATGATTAGTATGTAGTATGCATGCCACCGTAGACCTTGTATGTTAGGGACTTGCACCCTTAGGATATGTGTAAGAGCCATGCATCCTGACACCATGTTTTCATGCTAGGAAAACCTCGACCTATGCATGTGTCCTATTAGTTTAATTTATTAAATTAAATGCGAACTTATGGTATTTTTGCATGCCTTAGTAAATATTATAACCTGGTGGTTATAATATATGTTCCCCGCATCTTGGTTATGCGCCCTGGAGGAATTCTGAAGAATTCATGACATTAGAGTTGTTGAGATGCGTTGCCGACAGATCCGAGTGGATCGTATACGTGTGGATAGGCTGTTTCTGTTCCTTTCGTTGGATCCGTATAGAGACAGACTACCCCAGCGTTAGACAGGCCTTCCTGACAGAGGGCTCCATCAGTAGGCAACTCCTGATTTGGGTTCGGACTGTGCTGAATTGTGGGAGTAGACCAGGCGGCTACGGAGTGGAGGAGAGACTATCGGTGGACCAAGGGTGATTAACAGCCTAGTCAGTCCCAATAGACCGTGTCACCTATTTAGAGGGTGAGGGTGAGGGTGTGGTGGGTCGGCGATGTTGCGACCCACGGGATTGTGTAGTTCCTGCCACTTTGAGGCTTTGAATAATTTTGTGGTTAATATGAATTGTGATGCATGGGTTGTGCTATTCACTGAGCGTGTGGCTCACCCCTCGCATAATTTTTCTCCAGTTATCACTGATTCGGATCTGAAGGAGGAGCTCCCCGAGGGACTTCATCAGTAGCGGAGCAGCGCCACGTCCCGCGAGTGTTAGAGGCCATCAACATCCCTTTTTGATTGTATGTATTATATTTCCGTGCTTGGGCACCTGTTTGTATTATATTGGATGTCATTGTATATATTGGCTCTCATAGGACATATGATTATGTATCGAGTCTGTAATATGTTTTTGATTTACAGACTCAGTCTTTTAGCTTCCGCTATATTGTGTATATATCATGTCAGCCTTGCTTTTGTCTGTGTTGTCATTTTAGCTGTTGTTTAGAGTATGTTATTGACCTCCTGTATAGACTGCTGATATCATATATGCACTTGCCGCGTCCCGGGGACGGCCGCCCTGGGGCGTGACACGGCGTGCCTTGCGCCTGTGCCCAGTGCGCCCAGCATGCCCTGCAGCGAACCCAGCGTGCCTTGCTCTGCCTGTGCATCCCGGGTGCTGCCCCGTGTGTGCGTGCTTCCCTGTGCGTGCGTGCTGCCTGCGTGCATGCCGTCCTGCCTGTCCCGCACGCGTGCCGTCTCATGTGCATGCTGCCCCGGGTTGCGGTGAGTGGTTCGATCCAACCCTTTGAAAGCGCTCGATGCAGGTAGTCGTGCATCGCGCTTCCATGGGGCATCTTGGCACCTGTATTAAGTTAGATATTGCATGCTAAGTCAGTATAGCTCGTGTATTGTGTAGAACCCCCATATTCTACCATGTACTTGCCTATGTATTGTATTCATGCATGAATGATTATGTTCGCATGCGCCCTTCTTGTATGAGCATGTGTTATGTGCGTTTATATGGATGTATAGAATATGGCATGACTTAGGTAGTCCTTGTTTGTAATACTACCCTATATTAGAAATATCCAGCATGATTAAGTATGGGTTAATATTGGGTACATGCCAAATATCCCCTTATCCTAAGACGTGAAGGCGTGGTATAGTTGTTGCGCCCATATTGTTGGGACAAGGCTATGACCAGTTTCCTGAGATGATGAGGCTTTCTCTCTCGCCCTCTCTCTTTACGCGAACTGAGTAAGTAGATGTGGTTCCTACTTGACTCAGGTTTGCTTGGGATTATTGGCATGCGCCTGTTAATGTGCGAGATCACGCTTGACCCTTCCCTTTTAAGTTGGTGATATCCAACGCATGTTAGGGTATGCTTTGTATGCTTGTATGATTAATGGCCTTGTGTGCATGTTTAATTAAGCCATACCTTGTATGCGTGTTGCATGATGTATTGTTTATGCCATATATTCAAGTTAGGGAGAACCCCTATAGTTAATCATATGTTATTGTGCATGTGGATCATGTAGCCTACTCGCAATAGAAATTCTCTTGTTATAATTATGCGCATATTAGACTAATTGTGCCTACTCGTGCTAGGCGTGGGTATGACCCTTAATCGGGTTGTACCTTATTAGCTAAAGCGCAAGCAATGCACTCATATGGAATTCAGGAGAATTCATTGTTGTATCGGTTTTGTTAAACCGGTGGTTATGGCATTAAGCTAGGCCTACCCATGCTAGGAGTGTGCATGAACCGCCTATTGGGTTATGTGCCGTTGGCTTATTTCTACGCGAGAGCAGAGGTAACTCCTCGCGTCCGAGCTACTCATCCGTGTGGGAGTTCAAGAGTATTCGATATCATCGGTATGTGATTATCGAGAGTAGTTGACTTTCCCATAGGGTTTGCTTTGCGAACGTTGGGTGCTTCCTCCCGACATCGTCGTGCGTCGAAGCTACTCGGTGTCGAAGCTATCCTGTATGCTGCCACCACTTGTAGGTGCTACCGATGCGTATCGCGGTATACATTTGGCGGATGTATCGATCGTGGAAGGCCGATAGGTAGAGGCCACACGGTAGAGGGCTACTGGATGATATTGCGAGCGTGGTGTCGTTCCCCCTTCGTCGGATCCGTGTTGAAGCTTCCTGGCGTTGAAGCTGTCCTGATAGAGGGCTCCCACCTGTAGGTACTACCGATGTGTTCGGCAGATGTACTGATCATGGGAGTATACCAAGTAGAGGCTACCGGGGAGAGGGTTACCGGATGATGAAGGGTGTAGAGCAAAAGGTTTTATCCCAAAAGTCCCTAGGGTCACCCCTCCAGGGGCTAGGGTGAGGATGAGTTGGGAGTCACGTGGTCAGGTGACTCTTATACCCATCGAGTATACTCTGGGTATGTTACGCCTAATGCTTGAGGTATCGTAGTGTATCTGTAGCGACTCTGACTTTTAGGCCGTAATTAACCCACTTTTATTGTATGTTTACTATTCCAAATTTTTAATAATTTGGCATGGTTAGATTCCCCGTTTCGTTGGCTTTCCAATGCTTTTTACGGATCGTATATTGGATGAGTATCGATCAAGTTATGGGTGAAGCTGTGCCAAGAGGTCGGGTAGAGGAAATAGTGACGGCTCAAGTGGGATCCGTTGGTATTGTGACGGATCCAATAGGAGCCGTCGGTGACGGATCCAATAGGAGCCGTCGATCTGGAAACAATTTCAAACTTGAATATTTTCAGTTTTAAAAACTTTTAATGTGTATTATTGATTGATATATTTGGGATACGGTCAGTTTTGATTTCCCCAGGTGTATAAGCTTACATATACCCTCTCTCTCTCTCTCTCTCTCTCTCTCTCTCTCTCTCTCTCTCTCTCATTGAAAACCCTAAAACCCTAAAGTCTTCTTCTTCTCTTGTTTTCAGCACCATTGTTGAGGAGCTCGGAAAGGGGTTCGAATAGAGGGTTCTTGTGAGTATTATCTTCTGTTTATGAAGGGTTTTGATTGATAATGATTCCCTTTAGATGTCCTTGTTATATGGTTTTGTTTTTAGTTTTTCTCCAACAAAAAGATTGGATTTTCTTCTTGATACTTGAAAGTTTTTATATGATTTCGGGTCCTTATGATATAACAATGAAAATCATAATGTTTTGTGATGTTTTACAAAGTTTTAGATGCTTTTAGGCCTCGCATGTGTACTTTCGGATTTGTTGAATTCTTGAGCTTTTTTTCTTGGGTTTTCATAAATCTTGATGTACTTTATATGATTTTCGGATCCTTATGTTATAGCTATGAAATCATGAAGTTTTCAAGGTGTTTTTCATATCTTTTATGTTAAAAGAATAAGATAGGTATATGTATCATACCTAGATTTGATTATTAAACATAAAAATCATGTTATGAATTGTTTAAGGCCTTGTTTGACCCTTATATGCATAGATCCAAACTTATACATGCTTTTATGATTTTTTAAGAGTTTTTATCATAGATCCGTGTTAGTTGTTTCTACATATAGTAGATATATGGTTTTCGAAGATTTTTGAATATGGTTTAATTGTTTTTATATATGTTCTTTTTATGAATCCTTTTAAATCTAGGGTTTTGAATAGAAGAATATCATGCGAGGTATAATAACATGTTCTCTCTTGCGGTTTTCAAAGGATTTCATAAAGTATATTCAGACCCTTGGGTGTACCAAGTGTTTTATGTTTCATCGATGTTTTTATCGTTTTTCCATAAGCTAGGGTTTCAAATGGATTTTCTTTATACGATCTTCGATCTATCTCGTAAATGATTTGTATCGTTTTACCTATTTTATATTACTTTTATACCTATGTTAAATATACTGTTTTTCAACAATTTTTTAAATGAGTTTTTGGATTGGTTTTAATTGGATTTTCGAGATGAGTTCTTTTATTTTTTACACCATTTTAAACAACTCGTGTATGGTTTTCCATGATAGAACGTGTTAGGATGTTTTAATAAAAATTGGGTTTCATGTTTTCTGCCTCGAAACGGCTCCCTTGAGAGTCGTCGGGTATGTTCTAGACGGCTCCCAGAGGAGCCGTCAGTTTGTTTGGGACGGTCCTAGTAGGAGCCGTCGGTTCTTCCTCGGATGGTTCCTGGAGGAGCCATTGAGTTTTCGGTAAGTACGGACCCCATACTGTTTGATCATACTGTGACATAGCCATATCGTTTCTTGTCAAATTAGATTTACTTTAAGACTCGGTTGTGGTTTTGCAAATTGTTGGACTGGAGGTGAGTGGGTCTAGTCTCTACGTAGATTTCAAAACTATTTATATTATATCATGACCGCATCATGCCTATTTTATGAATACAATCGTTATCTTGATTATGGAATACATGAGCATGACACCATGATTTTAAGGTATTATTTTATGTATAATCTATATTGGAGACTATGTTATTCTTGCATACAAATTACTGTTTGATAAATTGATCTTGCATGCATATCATCTGTTTGCGTGACACCTGTCTGCGTGACATTGTTTGCGTGATGACTGGTGTGCGTGACCAAGCTCTAGATGGAGCATCTTTCGGCTGCGTGCCATATGGGCATGCATGTCCGTTGCATCATACGCATCATGTAGTTAGTGTGAGATTGTGGGTATTCCTCTAAAGAGATGCATTATGTTTTATCGTTACACTTGTGACAATTATATGCATATGTTTATAATCTGTTAGTTTGGATTTTTAGGATTATTTTTATTATTATTGGGACACTATAGGTCCATTCACTGAGCGCGTGGTAGCTCACCCCTCTTTTCCCAACCTTTCAGGGTAGGTGTTGGTTATCGTTGTTCGTGGAGGGCGTTGGCAATCTAGTTCGCGTTTTATCTTCGTTGCATCATAGGTGTTGAATAAGCCTTCTTCTTGGCATATAGTGGACTTCCTTACCCTTATCAGCAAAACCAGAGGAATTATTATCAGTATTAAATAAAGAACTCGTGTGTATTCATTTAAACTTAAGAATGATATATTGAGATCCTGTTGTTGGTTTATGTTTTAAACTTTCGAGTTTATGAGTTTATTTATATTATCCGATATATTGTAGATTGTGCTGCAGTAATGCACCGTATCGCATGCCTTAATTAAGGATAATGGGTACGGGGGCGCTACAGTATCTCTACCTTATAGTGGAAGGTTTTGTTGTACTATGTTAAGTCTAACGCTTGAGGTATCTTAGTGTATCTCTATCTCGTAGCTGTTAGACTCGTTGTAAACTACTATCCAGTAACACTATGTGTTATGGTTAATAGCTTGTTCCTCCCCGAGTGTCCTTTGAGTTTTCGTCAGGAACGAGGGTGAGGTTGGTCGCGTTGCCACGTGACCTTGTTATCTGTTGGGTTTTCACCCATGTTTTCCTTGAAAGGAAATTGCCTTGTCATTCAATTGTTGTATTGGTGCTTGGCTTATTGCCACTCACTGAGCTCGTAGCTCACCCCTCACATATTGTTTCTTCCACGGGGACGATGTTGGGCGTGGAGCTGGAGCTTCCCTATGGCGTGGTCTTGCGTGCGTGGAACGTCGCGTCTGGCGGTTGGCGAGTGCGAGGCTGTCAGCAGTCCTAGAGTCATGTATTTGTTAATCGTGCGTGTTGCAAAGGATGTATTTGATTGGACTAGACTTGGCTCTCACAGGACGGTGATTGTGTATTCGAGTCTGTAATAATGTTTTGGTTTACAGACTTATTGATATTTTGATGCTTCTGCTTTTCAGTTGGGCGCGTCTATCCCCACCAAGCGTTTTTCTTACCCCACCAATCGAAAAAAAAAACCGGTGTTTGTTTGTTCCCACCGATCCAGGTCGACCGAATTTGGTCGCCATTTCAGGTTTTGGACGACCGTAATTGGTCACAATTTCAGGCTTTGGGCGACTGTAATTGGTCGAACAGGGTTCAGAACTATATCTACCTATTTTTTGTAAACAAATAAATTTTTGGATTTATCCATCATATTCTACATTTATTCTTTTATCCAAACAACAACTAAGGGGCCAAAAAAAATGTAAGTAGGCATACTTTTAATTAGTTCAAAATTTTATAGAAAAATATCTTATTAGACAAATATATATCATTTTTAAGCTTCGTTTGAATTCGTAGTTAAGAGGATTCTTCGTTTGAAAACAAAAAAAACATACAGTTGATCCAAACACATTATATATTTGGCTTTTGAAAATTTGTCTGTCACTTATGTAAAAAACAATTGTTCTTATATTCTACATTTAAGAATAATAATTGATTCTCCTTACATTACAACTCAGACTTGGAGTGGTATGAAGAATTCAAGGAAGATATATGTCATGGGATTATGTTTCCAAGAAAAAAAATTATAAACTTTATTACAAATTCTGTTCGACCAAGTTCGGTCGCCCGAAACCTGAAATGATGACCAAGTTCGGTCGCCCGAAACCTGAAATGATGACCAAGTCCGGTCGTCCAAAACCTGAAGTGGCAACTAAATTTTGTCGACCTGTCCGGATCGGTGGGAAAAGATAAAACACCGGGTTTTTTTTTTCTGATTGGTGGGGTAAGAAAAACACTTGGTGGGGATAGCCGCGCCTTTTTCAGTTAGCTATCATTTATCTTTGCCTTGCCACCTTGTATGTTGTTTGTTGGTGTTATGCCTATGTCATTTGGAGCCCTTTTTTTTTTTATCAGAGTCGCTAAAATTTTAGCTTTTAGCCATCTTCGAGAGTTGGAGTACTCTGATTGAAAATCTAACTGCATATTATGGGTCCTGGTACCGTTTTGTACTACCCATAAAAATTTCATCGAATACCGATAACGTTTAGGAAAATATGCAGTTCCGAATCGCATCCGAGTTTGGTCGTTACTGGTTTGGGAGGTGGGATGGAAATTGTGCACGTCTAGGTGGGGATTGCTTTACCAAGGTCAAGGGGGGGTTGTTTTGTTTTGTTGTGTGGTTGGGTTGAATATGTCAACCCCCACCCACTTTATTTTTCTTAAATGCCCCCCTTTTTAGTGTGTGTGTGTGTGTGTCACCCTCTCTCCCTCTCTAAGTGCAAGCCATCCGAGGCTTTCTTTTCTCCTCTCCCTCTCATTTGTGTGTATTGGGTGGAGAAAGTGAAGGAGAAGATGAATAGTGTATGAAGGGATGATCTAGCTAAGGTGAGTTTGTGTGTGTGTATGTGTTGTTGTTTCTTTCCCTTCGTCATCTCTAACCCTCTCATGCCTCCCCTCATTGTTCCCCTGTTTTTCCCTCCCCTTCTGGTCCAGCCATGAAGAAGAGAAGCAAAGGAGCTGGTGGTAGTGGTGGTGATGCTCGAGGTGGTCGTGGGTGTGTCGAGAGCCCCGCATCTCCCCATTTCCCTCCCCCTGTTTTGGTAAGGCAGCTCTCTGTCTTTTAAAGATCTCAGTGAATCTAGTATTTAGAGGCACATTTTTAGGATTATGTCTGCATATGATATGATCATCTATATGTCTAGTTGTTATATATGAAAGTTGGGGTCATTATGATATCGATGGTGTAAGTTAGAACCTGTTTTGCATGGCCAGTCCAGATTTGCGTAGGAATTCACCTGCTTCTGGAAATAATTTATTTTGGGCTTGTAGAGGCCAAATTAGGTTCTAATGTCTTCATGGATTATGATCCCAGCATATCAGAGAATGTGTATGATTTATTTCATAAATTTTGGATGTGTATGTGGTGATGTGGAGATCAAATAGTAGGGCTACTTGCAGCAGGTTTGGCAGTTTTGCTCGATTGTGTGTCAAGGAGTTCTTTGCATGTGTCTTGTGTGATAATATGGAAGTATCAGGAGTTAGGGTCTTCATGAAGTAGGCTTATATTTATGTTAGGAGGTTCCATATTTTAATTGTGGATCATTGGTTGTGTTTTGCAGATCTCGTAGACCGGACGCGCGGCGATCCAGATATCGGTGAGTGGTTCGATCCAACCCTTCGGGAAGCGTTGGATGCACGTAGTCGTGCGTCGCGCATCCGTTGGGCACCCTGACTATACTACTTATTTAGATAAGTAGTATGGTCATGGCCAACCCATAATATGTTAGTATAGCTCGTATATTGTGTAGAACCCCCCTATTTCTACCATATACTTGCATATGTATCATATTCATGTGTAAATTATTATGTTTGCATGCGCCCTCCGTGCATGGGCATGCGTGATGTGTGTTAATATGAATGTATAGAATATGCATGCCTTAGGTAGTCTCTATTTATAGTACTACCTCCCTATGTTAGTAATATCTAGCATGATTAAACCTGGGTTAATAACCAAATGCATACTTAATATTCCCTGGGCATAAGACTGGAGGACGTGGTATGGTTTTTGCACCCATCTTGTTGGGGCAAAGCTATGACCAACTTCCGAAGAGGATGGGACTTTCCCTCTCTCTCGCCCTCCCCCTTTGTACGAACTGAGTAAGTAGATACGATTTCCTACTCGACTCAAGTTTGTTTGGAATATTGGCATGCACCTGTTAGTGCGCAAGATCGCACTTGACCCTTCTTCTCTTTTTAGGTTGGTGATGTCCAACGCATTTTATGGTATACCTTGTATGCTTGTATGAGGTATGCTTGTATGCTAGTATGTTTGTATGAGGTATGCTTATATGCTGGCACACTTGTATGCATATTATTTAGCCATGCATGATATGTATGTTGTATATGTATATTGTTTATGCGTTCTATCCATGTTAGGGAGTATCCCTATAAATAATTGACATGTTATCGTGCATGTGGTTCATGTACATAACTACGATATAATTCTCCTGTAATATTTATGCGCATGTTAAAACTAATTAGGCCTATCTAAAATAGGCGTGGGTACGACCCGCTGTCGGGATGTACCTCATTAGTTAGTGCGCAAGCGATGTAATCGCCCCTGCATCCGTGTGATGCACTTGAATGGAATTCAGGAGAATTCATTTGTTGTATCGGTTTTGTTAAACCGGTGGCTATGGCATTAAGTTAGGCCTACCCGTGCTAGGCGCGTATATGAACCGCCTGTTGGGTTATATGCCTTGGGCTTATTTCTGCGTGAGAGCAGAGGTAACCCCTTGTGTCCGAGCGACGCACCCGTGTGGGAGTACAAGAGTATTCGATATCACCGAAATGTGATTATCAAGCATAGTTGACTTTCCCATAGGGTCTCCCGACATTGTCGTGCGTCGAACACCCCAGCATCGAAGCTGTCCTGTTTGGGTGCAACCACTTGTAGGTGCTACTGATGCGTATCGCGGTACACATCTTGCTGATGTACCGATCGTGGAAGGCCGACAGGTAGAGGCTACGCGGGAGAGGGCTACCAGATGATTTTGCGAGCGTGGAATCGTTCTCCCCTTCTTTGGATCCGCGTTGAAGCTACCCGACGTTAAAGCTGTCCTGACAGAGGGCTCCCACCTATAGGTACTACCGATGCGTTCGGCAGATGTACTGATCATGGGAGTATACTAGGTAGAGGCTGCTCGGGAGAGGGCTACCG
Source organism: Acorus gramineus (assembly GCA_030737835.1). Classification (NCBI taxonomy): domain Eukaryota; kingdom Viridiplantae; phylum Streptophyta; class Magnoliopsida; order Acorales; family Acoraceae; genus Acorus; species Acorus gramineus. Next base: position 2,565,023 of record CM060849.1, read on the forward strand.
GATGACGAAGGGTGTAGAACAAAAGGTTTTCTTCCAACAGTCCTGTGTCACCCTTAGGGGTGAGGGTGAGGATGAGGTGAAGTCACGTCGCCACGTGACCCATTCATTTTTCGTCCGTTCCCATAGTTGTTGGGTCCGGTTACGTATCGATGTTCAGAGACATCGTTGGGCAGTTATCTCGATGTAGATGATCTAGTAGTGTTGTGTAGACCAGTAATTCCGCGTCTCTTCGACCAACGGTATGGTCTCTCCCCAAGAGTCCCAAGAGTCTCCCTCCGGGAGTGAGGGTGAGGGTGAGGTTGGTCGCGCTGCCGCGTGACCTTGTTATCCATTGGGTTTCCACCCATGTTTTCCTTGAAAGGAAATTGCCTTAACATTAAACTGTTGTAATGGTGATTGGTTTCCAGCCACTCACTGAGCTTGTAGCTCACCCCTCGCATACTGTTTCTTTTCAGGGGCAGTGTTGGGCGTGGAGCTGGAGCTTTCCGGTGGCGTGGTCTTATGTGCGTGGAACGTTCTGTCCGGCGGGTGGCGAGTGCGAGGCTGTCAGCAGTCCTAGAGTCATTGTATGTATTGTAAATCGTGCATGTGGCACATGCATTTTATTTGGACTAGACTTGGCTCTCACAGGACATTGATTGTGTATTCGAGTCTATCATGATATTTTTTGTTTACAGACTTATTGATATTTTTGTGCTTCCGCTTTTCAGTTTGGTTATCAGTTATCATTTCTTTGCCAGCTTGTGTGTTATTTATTGGAGTCATTATTGACCTCTTGTACTTGATAGCTGATACTTTATATATTGCCGCGTCTCGGGAACGGCCGCCCTGGGGCGTGACAACAACGATGACTGCCATTCGAGCATCCAGATGGAACCGTATGAGACACTCTACGGGCACAATTTTATATCTCCCTTGTGTTGGGACGAGTCAGAGAGCGCCAGTTGGAGGGGCCAGAAATTATTTAATTGACCTTGCGGTGGCCAAGATGGTTCGTGTGTGCCTCTACACCGCCTTGAACCGTAAGAAGGGCTACGCAAGTAATCGTCGCCAGAAACCTATCCTTCGGGGTTGGCGACCATGTATTCTTGAAGGTGTCCCTGTTTAAGGGCATCTTCTGTTTTGACGTTTGGGGCAAGCTGAGTCGACTCTTCATCGGATCGGTTCTCGCCCTTAAGAGGATTGGGGAGGTGGCTTGTCGTGTAGCCTTGCCCCCACATCTGACTCACGCCCATGATGTCTTCCTTGTCTCGCAGCTGAGGCGTTATGTCCATGATCCTGCTCCTATTATTCCGTTTGAGAGGCTCATCCTCGAGCTGGATTTATTGTTTGTGGAGCAATGGATCGAGATCATGGACCAACGTGAAAAGGCTCCATGCCAAGACCGTTCCTTTGGTTAAAGTGCGTTGGTAGCACCAGTCTGGTTTCTAAAGCCACTTGGGAAAAAAAAGACTTTATGCGTGAAACTTACGACATTCGGCCTTCCCTTTTGGGATTCCTTAAATTTCAAGGACTAAATTTCCTAAGAGGAGGAGAGTGTTGCGCCAGTGTCATTTGGAGCCTTATTTTTTTTTTATCGGAGTCGCTAAAATTTTGGTTTTTAACTACCTGCGGGAGTTGGAGTGCTCTGATTTAAAATCTAACTGCATATTATGGGTTCTGGTACCATTTTGTACAACCCATAATAATTTCATCAAATTCTGGTAATGTTTCAGAAATTATGCAGTTCCGAATCGCATCCGGGTTTGGTCGTACAGCGTTTCGATGGATGAGATATTTCGAGTGATGTGGCGTTTCGTTTCGTGCTTCCCAATAAAGGTAGAAAAAGTGGGTGTGAGAGGGTGAGCCTAACCCTAACCTTACCACCCCCTTTGCCCCCTTAAAATGACCCCTAATCACTATTTGCGAGTGTAAAAAACCCCTTTCTCTCTCCCTCTCTATCTCCATCCGAAAATACCTCTCTTTGCCTCTTATTCTCTCTTTTTTCTCTCCCTCTCTTGTGTGTTTGTGGAGAAGAAGAAGATTGAGTGCTTGGAAGAGGAGGTGCATGAAGAAGAAGATCAAGGTGTGTGTGTTGTTGATGTTTCCATTCCCTCTCCTCCTCCTCCTCTAACTCCCCCTCATGTTTTCCATGGATTTCCCCCTCCCCTCTGGCTCAGCAAGACGAAGAGAAATGAAGGCTGAGGTGGTGGTAGTGGTGGTGGTGGTTGAGATGGTTGTGGGCGTGCTTGCGAGCCCCCACATCTCCCCCTTCCCTCCCCCTCTCTTGGTAAGCTTTCCCCTCTTCTTTTTATGGTTTTTCAGCACATTTGGGTGTGTTGGGAGGTGGTGCATGCCATGTGTTTGTGTTTATGTTTGAATGGTGTGTGTGTGCCTAGTTACTTGGGTGTAGGGGTGTCGGTGTGCCCGCGTGCGTGCTGCCCTGTGCGTTCTGCCCAGAGCCTAGCGTGCCCTGCCTGCTGCCTTGCCAGAACTAGCTCCCATGCCCAGCGTTCCCTGCCTGCTGCCCTGCCAGCACCAGCGCCCATGCCCAGCGTGCCTTGCCTGCTGCGCTGCCAACACCAGCGCCCAAGCCCAGCATGCTCTGCCTGCTGCCCTGCCAGCCCAGAGCTTGTGCCCTGCGGCGTGCTTTGCGCCTGTGCCTAGTGTGCCACGGAACCCAGCGTGCCCTGCAGCGTGCCCAGCGCCTTGCTCTGCCCGTGCATCCCGGGTGCTGCCCCGTGCGTGCGTGCTTCCCTGTGCGTGCGTGTTGCCCGCGTGCATGTTGTCCTGCCTGTTCCGCACGCGTGTCGTCTCGTGTGCATGCTGCCCCGGGTTGCGGTGAGTGGTTTGATCCAACCCTTCGAAAGCGCTCGATGCACGTAGTCGTGCATCGCGCTTCCATGGGGCATCTTGGCACCCGTATTATGATAGATATTGCATGCTAGGTCTGTATAGCTTGTATTCTGTGTAGAACCCCCCTATTCTACCATGTACTTGCCTATGTATTGTATTCATGCATGAATCATGTTTGCACGTGCCCTTCTTGTATGAGAAGGTGTTATGTGTATTTATATGGATGAATAGAATATGGCATGACTTAGGTAGTCCTTGTTTGTAATACAACCCTATATTAGAAATATCTAGCATGATTAAGCCTGAGTTAATATTGGGTACATGCCTAATATCCCCTTATCCTAAGACGTGAGGGCGTGGTAAAGTTGTTACGCCCATATTTTTGGGGCAAGGCTATGACCAGTTTTTTGAGATGATGATGCTTTCTCTCTCTCGCCCTCCCTCTTTATGCGAACTGAGTAAGTAGATGTGGTTCCTACTTGACTCAGGTTTGCTTGTGATTATTGGCATACGCCTGTTAATGCGCGAGATCGCGCTTGACCCTTCCCTTCTAAGTTGGTGATATCTGTGTTGTAAGTTAGAACCTGTTTTGCATGGCCTGTCCAGATTCGCGTGGGAATTGACCTGCTTCTAGAAATAATTTATTTTGGGCTTGTAGAGACAAAATTAAGATTCGCGTAGGAATTGACCTGCTTCTGGAAATAATTTGTTTCGGGCTTGTATAGGCAAAATTAGGTTCTAATGTCTGCATGGATTATGATCCCAGCATATCAGAGAATGTGCATGATTTATTTCATAATTTTTGGAAGTGTATTGGGTGTTGTGCAGACCAATTAGTAGGGCTGGCTGCAGCAGGTTTGGCATATTTGCTTGGTTGAGTGTCAAGGAGTTGTTTGCATGTGTCTTGGGTGATAATATGGAAGTATAAGGGGTTAGGGTCTTCATGAAGCAGGCTTATATGTGTGATAGGAGGTTCCATATTTTAATTGTGGATCATTGGTTGTGTTTTGCAGATCTCGTAGACTGGACACGCGACGATCCGGGTATCTGTGAGTGGTTTGATCCAATCCCCCCACCCTCGGGATGCGCTCGACGCGCGTAGTCATGCGTCGCGCATCGATGGGGCATCCTAGCTATACTACTTGTGTAGATAAGTAGTATGGCCATGCTTAAACTATAATATGTTAGATATCTTGCATGCTAGGCTTATATTGCATGTATTGTATCCATGTATGAATGATTGTATCGCATGCGCCCCTCTAGTATGGGCATGTATTTCTGTAATGTGTAGGGCATGCCTTAGGTAGTATTGTAATACTACTCCCACCATATTAATTGGAATATCCAGCATGATTAAGTCTGGGTTAATAACGGGCACCTGCCTAATATTCCCTTGCGATAAGACTCAAGGGCGTGGTGTAGTTGTTGCGCCCATGCTAATGGGGCAAAGCTATGACCAACTTCATGAGATGATGATCTCTCTCACCCTCTCCCTCTGCACGAACTGAGTAAGTAGACCAATTAGTAGGGCTGGTTGCAGCAGGTTTGGCATATTTGCTTGGTTGCAAATAGTAGGGCTGGTTGTTGGGGTGTTGGGGAGACCAATTAGTAGGGCTGGTTGGGCTGTACTGGGTGTTGGGCTGTATTGGGTGTTGGGGAGACCAATTAGTAGGGCTGGTTGCAGGGCTGTATTGGGTGTTGGGGAGACCAATTAGTAGGGCTGGTTGCAGCAGGTTTGGCATATTTGCTTGGTTGAGTGTCAAGGAGTTGTAGGGCTGTATTGAGTGTTGGGGAGACCAATTAGTAGGGCTGGTTGCAGCAGGTTTGGCATATTTGCTTGGTTGAGTGTCAAGGAGTTGTTTGCATGTGTCTTGGGTGATAATATGAAAGTACCAGAGGTTAGGGCCTTCATGAAGTAGGCTTATATGTGTGATAGGAGGTTCCATATTTTAATTGTGGATCATTGGTTGTGTTTTGCAGATCTCGTAGACCGGACGCGCGACGATCCGGGTATCTGTGAGTGGTTTGATCCAATCCCCCCCCCCTCGGGATGCGCTCGACACGTGTAGTCATGCGTCGCGCATCGATGGGGCATCCTAGCTATACTACTTGTGTAGATAAGTAGTATGGCCATGCTTAAACTATAATATGTTAGATATCTTGCATGCTAGGCTTATATTGCATGTATTGTATCCATGTGTGAATGATTGTATCGCATGCGCCCCTCTAGTATGGGCATGTATTTCTGTAATGTGTACGGATGTATAGAATAGGGCATGCCTTAGGTAGTATTGTAATACTACTCCCACCATATTAATTGGAATATCCAGCATGATTAAGTCTGGGTTAATAACGGGCACCTGCCTAATATTCCCTTGCGATAAGACTCAAGGGCGTGGTGTAGTTGTTGCGCCCATGCTAATGGGGCAAAGCTATGACCAACTTCATGAGATGATGATCTCTCTCGCCCTCTCCCTCTGCATGAACTGAGTAAGTAGATGCGATTTCCTACTCGACTCAGGTTCGTTTGGAATATTGGCATGCACCTGTTAGTGCGCGAGATCGCGCTTGACCCTTTCTTTTTAAGTTGGTGATATCCAACGCATGCTTAAGTTATGCCTTGTGTGCTTATATGGATAATGGCCATACCTTGTATACATGTTGTTTAGGATGTAAATCCATGTTAGGGCTTATCCTTATAATCAATTCTTAGATGGTCGTGCATATGGTTCATGCACATAGCTATGATATGATTCTTCTGTTATATATACGCACATGTTAAAACTAAATAGGCCTATCTGAAATAGGCGTGGGTACGACCCGTCGTTGGGATGTACCTCATTAGTTAGTGTGCGAGCGATGTAATTGCCCCTGCGTCCGTGTGATGCACTTGAATGGAATTCAGGAGAATTCATTTGTTGTATCGGTTTTGTTAAACCGGTAGCTTGGGCATTAAGTAGGCGATTAACGAGAGTAGTTGTTTTTCCATTGGGTTCGCTTTGCGAACATGGAGTGTTTCCTCCCAATGTCGTCCGTGTTGAAGCGGGCCGGGTTAAAGCTGTCCTGACAGAGGGCTCCCATCCGTAGGTACCACCGATGCGTTCGGAAGCGTACTGATCGTGGGAGTGTACCAGGTAGAGGCTACCCGGGAGAGGGCTAACGAATGATATTGCGAGCGTGAAATCGTTCTCCCCTTCGTTGGATCCGATGTAGGAACTTCCCGGCGTTGGAAAAGCTGTCCTGACAGAGGGCTCCCATCCGTAGGTACTACCGATGCGTTCGGGAGCGTACTGATCGTGGGAGTATACCAGGTAGAGACTACCCGGGGAAAGGGCTACCGGTGGACCAAGGGTGTAGAGGAGTCTAATCTCTCCAAAAGTCCTATGTCACCTCTAAAGGGTGAGGGTGAGGATGAGGTGAAGACACATCGCCGCGTGACCCATTCGTTGTTCGTCCGTTCCAATAGTTGTTATGCCTGTGTCATTTGGAGCCATTTTGGTTAAGCCTTGGTCGCATCTGGGTCATTCAGGGCCTTTTTCTTTTTCGATCGGAGTCGCTAAAATTTTGGCTTTTAGCCACCTGCGGGAGTTGGAGTACTCTGATTGGAAATCTAACTGCATATTATGGGTCCTGGTACTGTTTCGTACTACCCAAAAAAATTTCATCGAATTCCGGTAACGTTTTGAAAAATATGCAGTTCTGAACCGTATCCGGGTTTTGAGAGTTCCTGGTTGGTCGAATAGTGTGAGATATTTTGGGGATGTGGTGACCCTTGGTAACCTTACCCCCACCTTGCTTGGGGATGAAGAAATCATTGGTTATTTGATATGTGAGTGGGTGAGCCTAACCCTAACCTCACCCCCCCCTTAAGGTCACCCCTAGGCACTATTTGGGCATGAAAATGACTTTTTTGCCCTCTCTCTCTCTCCCCCTCTCTCCCATTTCGTGGAACACCTTCTCTCCCTCTCTTGGTCTCTTTTTTTCTCCTCTTTGTGTGTGAAGAAGGAGGAGGAAGAAGCAATTGAAGGAAAAGATGAAGAAGAAGCACAAGAAAGAGTGAGAAAGGGTGAGTATGTGTTGTTGTTGTTGTTTCTCTTCTCTCTATCCCCTTCTCATGCCCCTTTGCACCCCTGTTTTCTGCCATGAAGGGCTTGAGGAGATGCTGATGAGGTGGTGGTGGTGGTTGAGGTGGTCGTGGGTGTGTCGAGAACCCCGCATCTCCCCATTTCCCTTCCGCTGTTTTGGTAAGGCAGCACTCTGTTTTTTAAAGATCCCAGTGCATCTAGTATTTAGAGACACTTTTTTAGGATAATGTCTTCATATGACATGAGCATCTATGTGTCTAGTTGTTATATATGAAATTTGGGCTCATTATGATATCTGTGGTGTAAGTCAGAACCTGTTTTGCATGGCCTGTCCAGATTCGCGTAGGAATTGACCTGCTTCTGGAAATAATTTGTTTCGAGCTTGTAGAGGAAAAATTAGGTTCTAATGTCTTCATGGATTATGATCCCACCATATCAGAGAATATGCATGATTTATTTCATAATTTTTGGAAGTGTATTAGGTGTTGGGGAGACCAATTAGTAGGGCTGGTTGCAGCAGGTTTGGCATATTTGCTTGGTTGAGTGTCAAGGAGTTGTTTGCATGTGTCTTGTGTGATAATATGGAAGTATTAGGGGTTAGGGTCTTCATGAAGTAGGCTTATATGTGTGATAGGAGGTTCCATAATTTAATTATGGATCATTGGTTGTGTTTTGCAGATCTCGTAGACCGGACGCACGGCGATCCGGGTATCGGTGAGTGGTTTGATCCAATCCCCCCCACTCGGGATGCGCTCGACGCGCGTAGTCGCGCGTCGCGCATCGATGGGCCCCCCTAGCTATACTACTTGTGTAGATAAGTAGTATGGCCATGCTTAAACTATAATATGTTAGATATCTTGCATGCTAGGCTTATATTGCATGTATTGTATCCATGTATGAATGATTGTGTTGCATGCGCCCCTCTAGTATGGGCATGTATTTCTGTAGTGTGTATGGATGTATAGAATATGGCATGCCTTAGGTAGTATTGTAATACTACTCCCACCATATTAATTGGAATATCCAGCATGATTAAGTCTAAGTTAATAACGGGCACCTGCCTAATATTCCCTTGCGATAAAACTCGAGGGCGTGGTGTAGATGTTGAGCCCATGCTAATGGGCAAAGCTATGACCAGCTTCATGAGATGATGATCTCTCTCGCCCTCTCCCTCTGAATGAACTGAGTAAGTAGATGCGATTTCCTACTCGACTCAGGTTCGTTTGGAATATTGGCATGCACCTGTTAGTGCGCGAGATCGCGCTTGACCCTTTCTTTTAAGTTGGTGATATCCAACGCATGCTTAAGTTATGCCTTGTGTGCTTATATGATTAATGGCCACGTATGCATGTTTAAGTGGGCCATACCATGTATGCATATTGTATGATTTGTTGTTTATGATGTAAATCCATGTTAGGGGTCACCCTTATGGTCAATTATTAGATGATTGTGCATATGGTTCATGCACATAGCTAGATAAAATTCTCCTGGATATATATATATGCGCATGTTAAAACTGATAGGCCTATCTGAAATAGGCGTGGGTATGACCCGCTGTCGGGTTGTACCTTATTAGTTAGAGCGCTAGTGATGTAATCACCCCGTGCATCCGAGCGATGCACTCGTTTGGAATTCAGGAGAATTCATTATCTTATCGGTCTTGTTAAGCCGGTAGTTGTGACATTAAGCTAGGCCTACCCGTGCTAGGCGAGTATATGAACCGCCTGTTGGGTTATGTGCCTTGGGATTATTTCTACGTGAGAGCAGAGGCAACCCCCTTGTGTTCAAGCGACGCAACCATGTGGGAGTACAATAGTATTTGATATCATCGATATGTGATTATCAAGAGTAGTTGTTTTTCCATTGGGTTCGCTTTGCGAACATGGAGTGTTTCCTCCCAATGTCGTCCGTGTTAAGGCGGCCCAAGTTGTAGCTGTCCTAACAAAGGACCCCCACCTGTAGGTACTATCTATGCATGCAGCAAGATGTACTGATCGTGGGGGTATACTAGGAAGAGGCTACCCGGGAGAGGGCTAACGAATGATATTGCGAGTGTGGAATCGTTCTCCCCTTCATTGGATCCGATGTAGGAACTTCCCGGCATTGGAAAAGCTGTCCTGACAGAGGGCTCCCATCCGTAGGTACCACCGAGGCGTTCGAAAGCGTACTGATCGTGGGAGTATACCAGGTAGTGACTACCCGGGGAAAGGGCTACCGGTGGACCAAGGGTGTAGAGGAGTCTAATCTCTCCAAAAGTCCTATGTCACCTGTAAAGGGTGAGGGAGGTGAAGACACGTCGCCGCGTGACCCATTCGTGGTTCGTCCGTTCTCATAGTTGTTGGGCCCGGTTGCGTATCGATGTTCAAAGACATCGTTGGGCAGTTATCTCGATGTAGATGATCCAGTAGCGTTGTGTAGACCAGTAATTCCGGGTCTCTTTGACCAACGGTATGGTCTCTCCCCAAGAGACCCAAGAGTCTCCCTCCGGGAGTGAGGGTGAGGGTGAGGTTGGTGATTCAGTAGTGTTGTGTGGACTAGTAATTCCGCGTCTCTTCGACCAACAGTATGGTCTCTCCCCAAAATTCCCAAGAGTCTTCCTCCGGGAGTGAGGGTGAGGGTGAGGTTGGTCGCGCCGCTGCGTGACCCTGTTATCCATTGGGTTTCTACCCATGTTTTTCCTTGAAAGGAAATTGTGTTAGCATTGAACTGTTGTAATGGTGATTGGTTTCCAGCCACTCACTGAGCTTGTAGCTCACCCCTCGCATACTGTTTCTTTTCAGGGGCAGTGTTGGGCGTGGAGCTGGAGCTTTCCTGTGGCGTGGTCTTATGGGCGTGGAGCGTTCTTCTGGCGGGTGGCGAGTGCGAGGCTGTCAGCAGTCCTAGAGTCATTTTATGTATTGTAAATCGTGCATGTGGCACAAGTTGTATTTTATTTGGACTAGACTTGGCTCTCACAGGACAGTGATTGTGTATTCGAGTCTGTAATAATATTTTTGGTTTACAGACATTGTTGATATCTTATGCTTCCGCTTTTCAGTCAGTTATCATTATCTTTGCTTTGCCACCTTGTGTGTTGTTGGAGTCTTTGTTGACCTCAGGTATTGATAGCTGATACTTCATTATTGCCACGTCTCGGGGATGGCCGCCCTGGGGTGTGACACGGCGGGTGGCGAGTGCAAGGCTGTCAGCAGTCCTAGAGTCATTTTATGTATTGTAAATCGTGCATGTGGCACAGGTTGTATTTTATTTGGACTAGACTTGGCTCTCACAAGACAGTGATTGTGTATTCGAGTTTGTAATAATGTTTTTGGTTTACAGACATTGTTGATATCTTATGCTTCCGCTTTTCAGTCAGTTATCATTTATCTTTGCTTTGCCACCTTGTGTGTTGTTGTTGTAGTCTTTGTTGACCTCAGGTATTGATAGCTGATACTTTATATATTGCTGCGCCTTGGGGACGGCCGCCCTGGGGCGTGAGAGTGTGTGCTATATGTGGATATGGGTCTATATTTTTTATTAAAAATTTAAACCCATTACTTATGGATAGGTATTTTAGGTCTTGGGCTTAGGCTTAAATCATAGATTTTAATTAATCATTTAAATGGTTCATCTAGGTTCTAATTGCGAGCTTCGTTGTCCGAACCTAGGATCCATTCGAGGTGAGTGGGCCTATCGATTTATTTCGTGTGAGCTTTTGCGCTATAATGTTGAATTTCATATGCCAATCATATTTGTGTGGTATTATGTGTCATCCATCCATTTATATTGTGATAAATTTGCATGATTTGGATATTCTTTTCATATTGATCAAATTGCATTTTTATTGAATAAAGTTGCATGATTTAATTTTTTTCATCATGACAATTAATATAGCTTGAATATTCTATTTGTGTTTCAAGAATTAATAAACGCATATATTGATGCGTATGTTTTTTTTTAGATAATTATTTGAATTAAGTATTTTGGTATTTTTGAGATTTTTGGAAAATTTAGGACTAGTGGACACAACCTAGCCCGAGGGGATTTTATCAATATGCATATCATGACATATTTCTGGAATAAATTCCCCCGTCGTAGTTCGCTTTTGGGGAGGAAGATCTAGGACTCGAAGAGTTCTAAGATCGGTGAGGGGTGTGGTAAAGCATTCCTTGCAGCGGCGGATTCCTTTGTTTGGAGTTTGCAGCAATCGGAGCATCCTGTGCTGGTGTTCTCGTAGTGATGGCAGCGGCGACCCATTAAAGTCTTCTAGATCCGAACTCTCATCGAGGGAGCTTTTTGAGCGATTTAGTCACCTGGGGCTTGGCACACCAGTTTTAGGGGAACGATTCTTCCGATTGAGAATCCTACCCGGTCATATCATTTAAGCTGCATGATTTTTATAACGTGGGCCAAGGATTGGGCCACGTGATTGCATTAAAAAATATTTTTTTTTTAAGCTCATGAATTTATATTGTTTATTAAAGAAAATTCGTGTTTTTAGTATAACTTTATTATATATATATATATATATATATATATATATATATATATCATTTAACTCATGATTTCTCTTGTGTGAGCCAAGGATTGGGCCATGTGCTTGCAATAAAATGTTTTTTTTTAATTTCATGATTTTCAATCTATTTAATAAAATAAAATATTTATTAAAATAAATTCCGATTTTTTTATAACTTATTTTTATATATCACTGTCACGTGAAATAATTTGTCAATGGGCTTATTCACTGAGTTAATCGCTCAACTTTTTCGATATGGGCTGATTGTTTCATAACCAGGTATCACATATTTCGAGGATCAAATTGAAGTTTGAGCTTTTCGCATCTTTCATGAATATCTTCGAAGTAGTGGTTCAAATGTGAATTATAGTCGCGATCGATTATTTAGGTTTATTCAGTTTAGATGGCTCTCACAGGGGTGGTTTGTTGTGTATTTCCTTTTAGTATCTTGTTTTTGCAAAACTATGATATTTTGTAAGACCATTGGTGATTTAAAAACATTGGATATTATTTATATTTATTATCATCTGTTTTATTATATTGTTGTCATAAAAAAGTGCACATTTTGGTTTTGTGTTTTATATAGGTGTGGTAGCGACCCGTTTACCGTCCGATTAGTGGTTAGGTAAATGTGGGGCGTTACACATATACTCCGTTCGACATCGCAGAGTTGAACAGGTCACAGAAACCTAACGACTCATGTGAACCATTCGACTTTGTGAAATCGTCAAGTATGATGTTAAGTAAAACATTTACGCAAAGATTTTCTAAAATATTTTATATTTTTATTTAGTAATGATGATTAAAAAAATTATTATATTATAATTATATCATGGTTCAAATCTGGTTGACCCAACAGTTGAACCAATGACCCTTGACTCATTCATTTTTTTGGTTCATTGAACGGTTCAATTTTTAAAACATTGTCATTATGTCACAGGTTGACATTACATAGTCGAACTGATCCCAGAGACCTAAGGCCTTCTCTACGGCCTATTCGACTTATGACATAATGGACGACATCACAAAGGGATATCCAAACAACATATCATGTGATCTGTCCTGCATGATACTTCACAACGCACCATCGTTTGAAAATACATTTCATTAAGAATTCTATAACACGCGAACACATTGTTCAAAACACAAAGTTGAATAGGCCGTAGAGCGGGCTTTAGATTTTTATAACTAATTCGACTCTGTGATGTTGACCTGTGAAATAATGAACGACTTCACAAAGTTGAATGGGCTAAAAAAGGGCCTTAGATCTCTGTGATTAGTTTGACTCTATGATGTCGACCTATCACATAATGGACGACTTCACAAAGTCGAATGGATCGGGGTGGGGTCACTCTTTAAAAAAATCACATTTTGATTTTTTGAGAGGGGTGGGGTGAATAGCTATGTTGGTGGGAATATCGGTGCCCTATTATATATTGCCACGTCTCAGGGATGGCCGCCCTGGGGCGTGACAAAAGTTGGTATCAGAGCCTAGTCCTGTTAGTTCCTAAGTCGATCGTATAGATGAGTCGTAAGATTTTCATTCGAGTACTCTGGTTTTAGTAGTGTATCTTAAGTTGCTGACTTGCCTCCTCACATCCGTGGACGTGGTCACCCTTAGACCCCGAGAGTTGTCGACTTGATCAACAGAAAAAGGTTCAGTTGTTGGGTCCCATGTTGTGGGACTAAGGTCTGGGCAGGAGATTCCAGCCCAGTTGTATGGTATTGATGGATTTGTTGCGATTTCTAATGTATGGATCGCGTCTCAATAATGGAGCTTCGTTCCCGTGCATCGGTATTGCTGGTAACCATGGAGCTTGCATGCGGCGCCGGTTTCACGTTTTGAGGGTGTGCGTATTGATCATTAATGAGTGATGCCTTCTTCCATTTTCCTGCTTGGGATTAAGGGGCCTTGCGGGGTCATTATTGAGACCTGAGCTAGGGTGCTCCGTGTTCCTTGTTTGGTTGTTGGGATATCCTATATCGGGACCTCATGGTGCTCTCCCAAGGGGTTCTTTTCCCCAGTCAGGGAATATTTTTGAAACATTTGTTTGATGATCGCCTTTCCCTCTCTCTTGGAAGGTGCTGTAGTAAGTGGTGATGAGTATGACGGGGATTAGGTGCGTCCTTTTGCAGCTTGGTGGGCAATTGCTTGTGGACTGGGTTCCATAGCCACAACTGGAGTCCCTTTGATATATCATCATGCATTGAAGCGGCCCGGGCGTTGTAGCTGTCCTGTGAGGTGCTCCTAGGTACTACTCATGACGCCTATTAGGGCGCCCATGTGACAGAGGTAGTGGTCATGAGAAGCTACCAGGTAGAGGCTACCCGGGAGAGGGCTACTAGATGATGTCAAGAGCGTGGACTCCCCGTGATGAATCTGCCCATTGAGTGCAGGATGCTGGAGTTCCAATGGTTATTGTTGGGAGACCTATCAGTGGGGGCATGTGAAGCACAGTTTTCGATACTGTCGTGTTTTACCCCCACTTTGGTCGCAAATGAGGAGATGTGATGCAAGCGTTCATGATGGGACTCAACCGCCGTATCAAGTAGATGACGTCGCACAGGCATTGTCGTGGTTCGATGACCTCCTGTTGCCTGTCTGGTGGATTAAGTGCGGTTGAGCAGCTTACCCAGCGTGTAAGTGTCATCATGAGCGCCAACCATACTCGAGGAGCAGAATCTGGACTTAGAATGTCTGGGGAATTGTTCTGATCTCTGAGAGAGAGGTGAAGATCGGGTACCCCCTTACCGTGAATTGATGATCTATTTGACCACCTCTAGGAGCGAGTGTCTTCTTTTAGATAGATCTTCGTGCAGGGTACCCCTAATTTGAGATCTGGGAGTTGGGCATCCCGTAGATAACCGTTTCGGGCACTACGAGTTTTTGGTACTGTCGTCAAGGTTGACGAATGCGCCGGATGTCTTTAGGGATCTCAAAAGTTTTATTGGGCATTCGTGGACTATTTTGAAGTAGTCTTCGTCGAGGTTGCTAGTGGCATGATGTAAAGGCGATATGGGTAACCTTGTTTCCCCTGGTTGGCAAGCCCTCAGGCGAAGCTGCGAATCATCATTGCGATGGAAAGTGTCAGTTCATCGAGATTCCTCAGTGAATGTGGAAGTGGGTTATCATGGATTTTCGTTGCGGGCTCGCTAATGTCACGTTCAGGTTGCAATGCTGGCTAGGTGATCATTGACTGACTGACTAAGTTGTTGGACGATTTGGCGTGGTTTTTTTTTCACCTTTGTGATTGTTCGTCTTCATGGAACTCCGGTCAGTGCTATTTCGGGTTGAGACGCGTGGGTTACTTCGAGGTTCTAGCGCAGCCTTTGGTAGGATTTGGCACGAGCCTTTATTTAAGTACAACGTCTCATTGCCGACGGATGGCTAGGCAAAGAGGACGATTTAGACCTTGAAGGACATGCTAAGTGCTTGCATGCTCGACTAAGGGGCAGTTGGAGAGGCATCATCCTTTTGGTGGGGTTTGCCTACAACGACTGCCATTCAAGCATCCAGATGGAACCGTAAAAGGCACTCTACGGGCGCAATTTTATACCTCCCTTGTGTTTGGACGGTTGGAGAGCGCTGGTTGGAGGGGCCAGAAATTATTTATTTGACCTTGCAGTGGCCAAGATGGTTCGTGTGTGCATCTACACCGCCGTGAATTGTCAGAAGGGCTACGCAGGTCATCGTCGCTAGGAGCTTACCTTATGTTTTCTTGAAGGTGTCCCAGTTTAAGGGCATTCTCTATTTTTGACGTTCGGGGCAAGCTGAGTCGGCCCTTCATCGGACCTGTTCTCATCCTTGAGAGGATTGGGGAGGTGGCATGTCGTGTAGCCTTGCCCCCGTAGCTGACTCATGCCCATGATGTCTTCCTTGTCTGGTAGCTGAGGCGTTATGTCCACGATCCTACTCATGTCATTCCATTCGAGCGGCTCATCCTCGAGCTGGATTTGTCGTTCGTGGAGTAGTGGATCGAGATCATGGACCAACATGAGAAAAGGCTCCATGCCAAGACCGTTCTTTTGGTTAAAGTGCATTGGTAGCACCAGTCTGGTGCCTAAAGCCACTTGGGAACAAAAAGGACACTATGCGTGATGCTTGCTACATACGGGCTTCCCCTTGGGTTTCCTTAAATTTCGAGGACTAAATTTCTTAAAGGGGGGCGGGGGCGAATGTTGTGCCTGTGTCATTTGGAACCATTTAGGTTGAGTTGGTGTCATTTGGAGCCTTCTTTTTTTCCGATCGGAGTCGCTAAAATTTTAGATTTTTAGGTATTTGCATGAGTTGGAGAACTCTGATTGAAATTCTGACTGCGTATTATGGGTCCTGGTACTATTTTGTACTACCCATAAAATTTTCATCGAATTCTGGTAACGTTTTAGAAAATATGCAGTTCTGAATCATATCCGGGTTTGGTCATTAATCGGTTTCGGTCAACGAGATATTTTTGATGGATATGGCAGTCACGCCCCAGGGCGGCCATCCCCGAGATGTGGAAATATATATAATATCAGTAATCAATACAAGAGACCAACAAGGACGCCAATAAAACATACAAGGATAACAATGCAATGATAACTACTAGCTCACTAAAAAACGGAAGCATAAAAGAAAATTCTCAATAAGTCTGTAAACCGAAACATTATTACAGACTCGAATACACAATCGCTATCTTGTGAGGGCCAAGGCTAATCCCTATAAAATACATCATAAGCAACATGCACGATTTACAAAATACATGACTCTAGGACTGCTGATAACCTCGCACTCACCAATCGCCGGACGGAACGCTCCACGCGCGCAAGACAACGCCACATGGAAGCTCCAGCTCCACTCCCAACACTTCCCCTATAAAAGAAACAGTACGTGAGGGGTGAGCTAAAAGCTAGTTGAGTGGATGGAAACCAAACACCATTACAACAATTCAATACTAATGCAATTTCTTTTCAAGGAAAAACATGGGTAGAAACCCAAAGGATAACAAGGTCACGCAACGGCGTGACCAACCTCAACCTCGCCCTCACTCCCAGAGGGAGGCTCTTTGGACACTCGGGGAGGAACAACTGTTAAAACACATGGTGTTTACTAGATAATAAGATACAACGAGTCCATCAGCTACGATGTAGAGATATTCTTCGATACCTCAAGCGTTAGGAGGACATACCCAGAGTATACTCGATGGGTATAAGAGTCACGTGATGACGTGACTTCAACTCATCCAAAACCTTACCCCTAAGGGTTACACTTGGAAGAAAAACTTTTGCTCTACACCCTTCGTCATCCTGTAGCCCTCTCTGGAGTAGCCTCTACCTGGTATTTGGTCATGTGTCCTAAACTTTTTGAAGGTTGGGCCAGCCAAAACAAGGTTCTCTTTCCTTATCATCGATTGAAATCTTTCTATTTCACACAAAGACTCCGTCTGATGAGGGACAATTGTAGATACCCTAATTTTGACCGTCCAAAGAAAAAAAAAATTACTTCAAGTAAAATTAGAAACAACCACATTTGGACATTTAATAGAAAACTCCCTCAAAAACCAAGACCGGAAACCCTAAATCCAACACTTAGAAAAATCTAAGAGCCTGGACAGGGGCAGCTACTTGTAAGTAGCCGCTCCATACCGAGCGGCTAGTTTAAACTAGCCGCCCCCCTGACCGACCCCAAACCGCCTTCCTGGATGAGACATAAAGCAAGCATGATTGCGGTGGATTGTCCCTTTTAGCCGCCCCATCTCAGCCGGTTCAACCTTAGTAATCGACCCAAGCCACCACTTGTCAGAGATGGGATGTTTGGCAGGTTATGATGGGGGCGGCTACTTGAGAGTAGCCACCCCTCACCTGGACATTGTCAGAGAACAAAGATCTAATGGGAGGTCAAATCAAACACCTTATTACCCATTTTGATCTATTGTCTAGTGGACACTCCCTACACCTCTTTTACTATAAATAGGGGGTCTCCAAACACTTATTCCCATTCATTTACCATCAATCAACCATTATCAATAATGAAATACTTCCCAATCATCCACAAGCCTATACCCCCCACACCACCATTTCAAAACCCTTGAAAGAGAAAGTGAGAGAGAAACCCATTTGCTACACCAAATCACTCTCCAAACTCTCCAAAACCCAAGTTAAACCCAGCTTAACCTCTTCCAAACACCCAAATCAAACCCTACCCAGGTTCTGTCCAAATTGAACTAGACACCTGGCGGCTACCCCTAACTAGCCGCCCCCCACCAGGAGGCTAAACACCACTAGCCGGCCCTTCCCATAGCCCACGTGAATCCCAATTCTCCTTTAGTCAAGTTCCCGAAGCAGAAGAGGATCCTTGTCTTCACCTTTGTGTACGGCATGCATGTGTCTCAGAGCGAAGACCCCACAAACTCCCCCACGAAGGCGATCAAATCCACCCCAACTTTTCCTGCTTTTTGAAAAAAGCAGGTGGCGGTCACAACCACCCCTGAATCCTCTTGAGGACCCGTCGGCTGCCTCAGCCGGGAACGAAAAACCAACCCACCACCCCTTCCGAGAGACGATCCGACCGAGCCCGCCAAGGCGTAGCTCTCCGGATCTGAGCCTCCGAGGAAGCCCCACATACGCAGACGCCCGAAGGCCAGGAAGAGAGGGAGGAAGGCTCCCGGGAGCACATCCAACCTCCAAGACCCCCCCTTTTGAAATCCGATACCGACAGCCTAGCGATCACGGTGGGACCTCCCTCATAAAAGACAACAAAAGGTAATCATCTTCTGCTTCCTTCCAATAACCTGACTACAATGCCATCCCCCCTCTAGGAAAACTGGGATTTCCCCACCCCTCAAGTCTGGCCCTCCTCTACTTTGCATTACAACATCCTTTACTGCTTTAAGCCGCACACAGCTGCGCACCCCTTTACTACTTTAAGCCGCACACAGCTGCACACCCGTTACTGCTTTAAGCCGCACACAGCTACGCACCCCTTACTGCTTTAAGCCGCACACAGCTGCGCACCCCTTTACCTCTTTATTTACTGCTTTAAAGTCTGCATTCATTCACACCTAGGCTTTTCCATATTCACACCATGGAGGCCTATACCCATGAGAAAATGGTGGAGGAGAAAGACAACCAGGGAGACCAAACCGCCCAATTCCTTAGCCACCTAGAGGAAAGGATTGCTACCCTAGGATACCAGTCGGGTGAGGACATGTTCAATGACCGCACCGACTATCACCAGGCCAAGACCTTGAAGCAAGAAACTCCTGTTAAGACCCCCAAGGCTTGCCCCACCCCCAATACACTACCAACACCCGGCTTCTCGGTAAATCCGAGTCCAAGCCTCTTTTCCTTTGCCCCACCTTCCCCTACGAATCAAATATTCACAACCGCTTCTGCCCCGAGCCCTTACCAGGCCACCTCCAACCCGGGACTACTAAACAACCCTCCCACGGGAGAAAACATTGGATGAAACCATCTGGAGAATTGTCTCCGAGACTAGCCCTTCCTCCCCCAAACACATGTCTCTACAAAACCTGAGACAGATCCCGTCAATCAACCTACCGGAGGGATTTAAAATTATGAAATTTCACCGGTACACCGGTCGTGGAGACCCAGACGTTCATTTGACCGCCTTTTATCTAGACGCCCGACCGTTTCTAGATGACCAACGTCTGCTAGTGTTCCTCTTCCAAAAATCATTGGAAGGAGAAGCACTGCAATGGTTCTCTACCCTCCCTGTAGATCATTTGTCAAACTTCTCGGCTGTAAAAGAGAAGTTTCTAGGCCGCTACGGTTATCAGAGGATTAGGACCCCTCTATTCCAGACGTAACTGTAGAAAGAATGAGGCCTAGGGAGGAATTTGAGCAGTACGTGTCCAGGTGGCGCACCCTCGTCCACCGAACTGGCTTACAATTAACGGAATGTTAAGAAATTGACATGATGTTGTAAAGCCTGAGTCCAAAGCTCTGTACGAGTCTTTCGTACAGAGACTGTACCACGTACCAGCTTCTCATTGACTGCCACAACAGGATTTCCCATTGTGCAGCCCCAACAGTCTAAACCTAGTCCCCACCTATCAGCCATAGGGTTGGACAACCGCCAAGAAAGACGCACACCCCCATGGTAGAGGGGATCACACAAATTGCGGCACTCTCCCCGAACGGAGCGTGAGTCCCTGATCAAGGGTCAGCTCCGAGACAGTACACACCCAGTTCGTCCGGATATGTGCCGCCTCGGCAAGCCAATCAAAACTTTATTCCTTGATCAGTACCTGCCCCCATGACGATAAGACAAAACCCAGTAACCCGAAGTCTTCCAGTCTAGAGCCACATAATTCAAAGCCAAGGCCAAACTAGGACTCCCCCTGCTTATTCTGCTCCCCCAAGAGCGTAAAACCTAACCCCTAGACGGCCGCCACAAAGCTCCTACAATGAAGTCTCCCCTCCAACCTCCTATGGCCCAAGATGGTTAAATAGAAGGGATTGTTATCCACTGCTCCCAAAAACCCTAGAAAACATCTTCACGGCCTTGGTAAAGACCAATAGTATTTCTTTGCCCATAGCCAGACCTTCACCTCTTGGTGCCGATACTGCTCGTTACTGCCTATACCATCAACATCATGGTCACACCATTGAACAGTGCTTTTTATTCAGAGACATTGTTTATGACCTCAATGAAGAGAGATGCCTAGATTGGGCCACCATTAGGGGAGTCAAAAATAGCTCAACTACGAAACCACCAGGGACCCACTTGAATTCTTTACCCAAACAGAACAAAAATCCTAGCGTGTCCCAAACCTGTAATCAATGCCAAAACACAAGACCCAAAACCAACCATGCAAGCCTTCATAGAAGAACCAGAAAGCCTCAGTTTCGAAAGCATCTACACCATAGGGGCCACAAATAGCAAAGAACTGCCCAGGATCATTCCAGGTGGCCTAATTCTTCCAGCGCCCTCCCCCATCTTCCCAAGCCCCATAAAGTCCCTCCCCTCTCATATAAGACCATCCCCTAGGCTTAGCCCCATCCTGCCAGTTAACAAAAACCTAAGCCTATTAAAAAACCAATTTCCCCGGACCATGGTTGATACCCTAAACCATCATACAACTAGGGCCGGAAGAATCTTTAATGTTGTCCCCACCTATAGGTGTCCCATACCCGAAACAGAAACCGAGGAAGCAAGTGTCGGGGATAGGATTGACATCCTCGACCAGCTTTGAAGAATCCCCGCAAAGATCTCTATCCTAGAGTTGATCGAAACCTCGGAACACCACAAACAGGAGGCCTTAGGATGCTTTTAGAAAGAGTCCAAGTTGACCCTCAAATCTCCACCTTAAACATGCCAGTAGGCTTGGCTTCTACGGGACTGGGGCCTATGATAACATTTAGGCCCAAAGAAGAAGTCCACGATAAAGTTATCAACACCTCAACCCTATGCATCACAGTTGATATCAACGGGTATCCCATAGATAAAGTACTGGTCGATACCGGTGCAGGAGTAAACCTCATGTCACTGCGCACCTTTGAACACATTGGCGAACATATCACCACGCTCCTGGAAACAGATACTCGGATATTCACCTATGACAAGACGGCTCGCCCAGTTCTTGGTTTTAAAGACTTCCCATTAAAAATAGGGTCATTAGAAACAATTGTCGAAGCATATGTTTTAGAAATGGACTTTGACTATAACATGATCCTAGGACGTAGATGGTTAGCCTCAATTAAAGGGGTCTCTTCTCCCCTGCACCAGTGTTTGAAATTCCCTTTGGAAAATCAAATAATCAAAATACAAGGAGACGCAATTAAGGAACTCAAATCAGGGTTCACTAATAATGAAACTACCAATATCAAAACCATCAACCCAAGACTAAAAGAAACCACTATCCACATCCTAGACTTCCCAGCCAATTGGCTGAACCATCAAGACACCCTCACCAGTGCTGTAAAGGCAAACCACCCTAAGCCTAAAAACCCAGGTTAGCACATGATGAAAGCCATGGGTCACATCTCGGGAAAAACATTAGGGCTAAAAGGTGGGATCCTAGAACCCATCAAACTCCCAGCCTAGCTAGATGAGAAGAGCCTTGGCTCATCTAACCAACATACTGATTTAAAAAGGAAATGTAATTGGGAACTATATGAACACTTCATAAAGGGAACAACTGCAGAGCAGGTTGAAGAAGCCACGTATCCTCGTCCCTTCACCTCTATCCAGGAAAGAGAGCCGAACTACCTCTCGAGCTCCCTTAGCTGGTTATTTCCACACCCCGATAAATTCTTAGACAAACCACTAGTCAGTAAAACTCCAGCTGACCAAGCACTCTTTCCACGCAGTGCGCAAACATCGCAACAAAGGAGCGTCAGCTATTGGAGGAAGGTCGGTTGAAGCACCTAAATTAATCCAGTAAGTTGTAAATATTAGTTGTCTTTTCCTTTCAAAAAAAAAAAAAATGGAAACTAAAACCTTAGGGTCTTTATTTGACAAAGATGACGTCACCATAGCATGGCACCCCTGCAGTACTGACTCTGATCTTCTAAAGAACTTGCGACATCTGGCAAGCCAAACTAAACATTCCAGCCCCGGTACCCCACTTAAAACAGTCAAGCCCTCTAGAAGTCAGATACATGACCATATCATTAACCACATAAAAGGACATAGTGGGACTATTTTTGGCCTAGAAAAATTTGAGTCTATAATAGTTATAGAAGAACCATACCTAGATAATATAGAAAACTTAGATGACGGTTTGGGAGTCTTCGAAATCGGCGATGAAGACAACAAAGAAGAAGAAGACATCTCTGAAGAATTTGAGCTGAGATTCGAAACTAGTATTGTATGTGTTTCGCCACAGTGGGATTGCATGCACACGGTGGGATTTGTCATGAAGCATATAAAAGACAATTTTATAAGTATTTTAACCATGGTGGGAGTTTTAAGAGAAGATAAGTACGTGCTTATGAAATAATTATGGTGGAATGAGAATGCATGTGTTTTGATAGAGAAAAGGTTTATGGCAGAACGGTCGGGCATAAAAGTATATGTAAGCATATATATATATATTTGGGTTTTTTATTTTTAAGTCCCCATAAACCATAGGATTTAGTGACCGATCCCTCACTTCTTCGTATTTTGGTTTTAGTTACTAGATTTGAAGGATATGTTTTTTTTAGTCCCTGGAAGAGACCTATCCCTAAATTATTTGGTTTTCTTTTTAGTCCCTGAGAGAAACTAAAAAGGAACATAGCCTTTAAATCTGGGGACTCAAACCAAAATACAAAAAAGTGAGGGATCAATCATTAAATCCTATGGTTTATGGGGACTTAAAAAAAAAAAAAAAACCCATTTTATTTTAAAGAGATGGACCACGGTGGGATGGGAAGGCATATGATTTTGGGTAAAAGAGGTGAATTTATATTTCATGCTTGGAGGTGTAGTTCTAATGTTTTGACTAAGCATGGTTTTAAGTGAAGTTTAAAGGATTCTTACCTCTTGAATAATCGAACTAACCTCTCTCTCCGTCCTTTTCAGCGTCCGAATCGTGTTGGGGCTTTGCGGCACGGGACCAAAATGTTGTGCCTGTGTCATTTGGAGCGCTCTGATTGGAAATTTGGCTATGTAATTTTTTTCTTCGAAGTTATGTTTTACCAATTTGGTATTTGGATTTGATTTTGTTAAAATCCAAGATGAAGAGGTTTAAATATGATTTTATTATGAGATGTCCAGTTTTGAGTTAGCTTTCGCACAGAAGTGGAATTAGATCAACTGGATTCCTGTAGTAAAAGTTATGGGTATTTTTCCAAGTATACCCCGGGGAGGGAAATTCTGGCAGCAGCCCTGCTCTATGTTTAGCTCTAATTTCGGAATATCTGGAGAGATTATTTGATCTTGGCATGAACATGAAAGTTGTAGATAATCTTCTTGGCTTTCCAACGGAATTGGAATTGTGCAATTCAAAGATATATCGAGGAAGTTATGGCTGTTCCAGTGAAGAATGCGTAGAATTTCTAGTCAATGGGCGACTAGGTCTTTTCATTCCCTCTTTAGATATTTTTGTGATAAATATCTTCTCTCTCTCTCTCTCTCTCTCTCTCTCTCTCTCTCTCTCTCTTCCCCTCTCATTCCCACGACTTCAGCTTCTTGTCTCTCTTTCTCTCATTCAAGCCCCCTAGGTGTTTGATTTTATTCCCCAATGAGAATGACATGGTGGTGGAGGAAGTGTTGGTGAGGGTTGTCCATATGTTGTTGATCCTTCTCTCTCAAGCTCCCATATCATGATCCTTCCCCCCTGATTTGCAGCCATTGGAAGGCTGAGGTGGTGGTGGTGGTTGAGGTGGTCGTGGGTGCGTCGAGGGCCCCCGAACCTCCCCCTTTCATTCCCCCTCCAAGGTGAGCTCCTCCCCTTCTTTTCTTGGTTTTCATGGCTTAAGGGGATGTTAGGGAGGTCATGCATGCTAGGTAGATGGGTTAGGGTGTGTGTGAGGGGTTGGGGAGGGTTAAAATGAGGTTGGGATGGGCTGGGCGCGTGCTGGGCGCAGTGTGCGCGCGCGCGCCTACGCAGTCTGCGCGCGCGCGCGTAGGCGCGCGCGCAGGAGGGTGCTGACAGGCGCAATCGGGCGCGGGTGCGTGCGCGTGGGCGTGCGCGCGAGAGTGCGCGCGCGCGGTGTAGTGCACCTGGGCGCGGGGCTGGGGGCCAGTGCGCGCGCGCGCGTGCTGGGGCGTGCGTGGGGTGCTGCGCGAGGGCACGGGCTGGAAACGCGGTGCGCGCGGGCGCGCGCTAGCGTGCTCGCGGCAGTGCGTCTGGGCGCGCGGGCAGGCGCGCGGCAGTGCGTCGAGGGTGCTGGGGTGCGTGCGTGCGTGCGCATTCGTGCGTGCGCGTGCGGGGGGCCATGCGTGTGGCTGCCCGAGGGTTCGGGTAGGTGTCGGGGCACTCGGACTCGCGTGCGTACGTGCGTGCTCGCATGCGTGCGAGCCTGTATGCATGCTTGTCCGAGTATTGGGTATTTCTAATGATTTCTATGTGTAAATTGTGTTGTTACTCACCAAATTGGATGCCCCTACCTTGCAGATCTCATCGGATGGGATGCGCGAGGTCCCGGGTTGTAAGGTGAGTGGTTTGATTCCAATCCCCCCCCCCCTCTCTAGGGATGCGCTCGACCCGCATAGACGCGCGTCGCGCATCGATGGGGCCCCCTAGCTATAATATGTAAATACTATGTAATGCATGTTATCATATGATGTATCCATGCCACCCTAGACTCGTATGCTAGGGATATGCACCCTTATATTGATTAATATGATGTATCCATGCCACCTTAGACTTTGTATGCTAGGGATATGCACCCTTATATCATGTATAGCGGCCTATGCATGTTTAGTCACCTTGTCCCTTAATTGAAAAGCCCTGAACCTATGCATGTTCCCATCTAGTTTAATCTAATTAAATCAAAATGTGAGCATATAGTTACAAGCATGCCTTGGAGGATATTATAACCTTGTTGTTATAATATATGTTTCCCCGCATCTTAGTTATGCGCCCTGGAGGAATTCTTGAGAATTCATGACATTAGTAGTGTTAGAAATCGTTGTCGACGGATCCAACAGGATCGTACGCGTGTGAGTAGGTTGTCTTCTCCTTTTGGTTGGATCTGATGTAGGGACTCCCCGACGTTGGCCGTAGCTGACAGAGGGCTCCCATCCGTAGGTACCTCCGATGCGTCGGACTGTACTGATAGTGGGAGTATACCAGGCGGAGGCCACGAGGGCGGGAGAGGCTACCGGGTGGACCAGGGGTGGAGAGCGGTCTAGTCTGTCCCAAAGGACCCATGACACCCCTAAAGGGTGAGCGTGGGGTGGATCGACGATGTTACGACCCTCTAACTTGTGTAGTTACTCCCGTATAAGGACTATGACTACTTTAAGGTTAATATGAGTGTGTTGATTGTTGTTATGCCTGTGTTTGATATCTCGATAAGCGAGTATCGAGAGTGGTTGTTTTCCATTGGTTTCGCTTTGCGAACATGGGATCGTTCTCCCCTTCGTTGGATCCGATGTAGGAACTGTATCTGACAGAGGGCTCCCGTCCGTTGGTACCTCCGATGTGTCGGACAATACTGATAGTGGGAGTGGACTAGGTGGAGGCCACGAGGGTGGGAAAGGGCTACTGGTGGACCAAGGGTGTAGAGCGGTGAGTTGAGGAGATCGGGTTGTAGATACTACCCGGGAGAGGGTTAACGAATGATGTTACGGTCGTGGGAATCGTTCTCCCCTTCGTTGGATCTGATGTAGGAACTCCCCGGCGTTGGCTTACCTGTCAGAGGACTAGGCGGAGGCCACAAGGGTGGGAGAGTCTACCGGTGGACCAGGGGTGTAGAGCAGTCTAAGTCTCTTCCCAAAGTCCCAAGATGTCTCCTTTCAGAAGTGAGGGTGTGGATGAGGCGAAGACACGTCGCCTCGTGACCCATTCGTTGTTCGACCGTTCCCATAGTTGTTGGGTCCGGTCTCGTGATCGATGTTGAAGGACATCATTGGGCGATTATCTAGATGTAGATGATCCAGTAGTGTTGAGTAGACCAGTAAATCCGGGTCTCTTCGACCGACGGTATGGTCTCTAGACCAGTAAATCCGGGTCTCTTCGACTGACGGTATGGTCTCTCCCCATAAGTCCCAAAAGACTCCCTCCGGGAGTGAGGGTGGGGGTGAGGTTGGTCGCGCCACCGCGTGACCCAGTTATCCATGGGTTTCTACCCATGTTTTCCTTGAAAGGAAATTGATTTGTGTATTGAACTGTAGAATGGTGATTGTTTTCCAGTCACTCACTGAGCTTGTAGCTCACCCCTCGCATACTGTTTCTTTTCAGGGGCAGTGTTGGGCGTGGAGCTGGAGCTTTCTGTGGCGTGGTCTTATGGGCGTGGAGCGTTCTGCCGGCGGGTGGCGTGTGCGAGGCTGTCAGCATTCCTAGAGTCATTTTATCTTTGTAAATCGTGCATGTGGCACAGGTTGTATTTTCTTTGGTCTAGACTTGGCTTTTACAAGACATTGATCGTGTATATGGGTCTGTAATAATGTTTTTGATTTATAGACATTGTTATATATTATGCTTCCGCTTTTCAGTCAGTTATCATTATCTTGCTTTGCCGCCTTGTGTATTGTTGTTGGTGTCCTTATTGACCTCAGGTATTGATAGCTGATATTTATTATTGCCATGTCTTGGGGACGGCCGCCCTGGGGCATGATAAAAGTTGGTATCAGAGCTTGGTCCTGTCAGAGCCTAAGTCTAGTCGTATAGATGATGAGTCGTAGGATTGTCATCCGAGTACTCTTGTTTTAGAAGTTATCTTAGGTTGCTGACATGCCTCCTCGCATCTGTTGACGTGGACGTGACCCCCTGGACCCACCCTTAAGTTGTCGACTGGGTCGACTGGTTAGGGTCAGTTGTTAGATCTCTTGTGCGGGATTAAGGTTTGGGTAGGAGATTTATGCCCAGTGGTGTGATAGTGATGAATTGGCTGCAATTTCTAAGGTATGGATTGCGTCTCGATAATGGAGCTCTTTCCCGTGTATCGGTATCGCTAGTAACCATGGAGTTCGCGTGCGGCGCCTGTGTAAAGTGTTGAGGATGTGGCGTATTGCTCATTAAGGGATGATGTCTTCTTCTAGCCTTCCTACTCAGGATTAAGGGGCCTTGCAGGGTCAGCGTTGAGACCCGGGCTAGGGTACTCCGTGTTCCTTGTTTGGTTGTCGGGATATCCTATATCGGGACCTCATGATGCCCTCCCAAGGTTTCTTTTCCCAGTTAAGGAATACCTTAGAAGCATCAAATTGATGGTGGATTTTTCCCTCTCACTTGGAAGGTGCTGTAGCGAGTGGTGATGCGTACGATCGGGATTGGGTGCGTCCTATTGCAGCTCAGTGGGCAATCGCTAGTGGACAGGGTTCCATAGTGGCATCTGGAGTCGCTTCGATATATCATTGTGCGTTGTAGCTGCCCGGTTGAGGCTAGAGCCCTGTGAGGTGCTCCCAGATACTATGCTTGTGGTGCGCCCATATGGCAGAGATAG
The DNA here is from genome assembly GCA_030737835.1 of Acorus gramineus. NCBI lineage: Eukaryota > Viridiplantae > Streptophyta > Magnoliopsida > Acorales > Acoraceae > Acorus > Acorus gramineus. Next base: position 2,592,476 of record CM060849.1, read on the forward strand.
TAGGCTTGGGAGGCTACCAGGTAGAGGCCACACCGGGAGAGTGCTGCTAAATGATGTCAAGAGCGTGGACTCCCCGTGATGAATCTGCCCATGGAGTGCAGGATGCTGGAGTTCCAATGGTTGTAGATGAGCGACCTATCTCTGGCGGCATGTGAAGCACAGTTGTGGATACTGTCGCGTTTTGCCCCACATTGGTCGCGAATAAGGAGACGCGATGCTAGCGTTCATGATGGGACTCAACCGCCCTATCAGATAGATGACGTCGCATAGGCATTGTCGAGGTTCGACGACCCCCTTATTGCGTGTAAGTGTCATCATGAGCGCCAGACATGCTCGAGGAGCAGAATCTGGACTTAATTGTTCGTGGTGTTGTTTTGATCTCCCTGTGGAGGTTGAAGATCAATTACCTTTGCCGCGAATCGATGATCTATTTGACCAGCTCTGGGAGCGAGTGTCTGCTGTTAGATCGATCTTCGCACAAGGGTACCACAAGTTAGAGATCCGAGAGTTGGACATCCCGTAGATGGCCTTTCGTGACCGTTCAGGCACTACGAGTTTTAAGTACTGCCGTCGGGGTTGACGAATGCGCTGGATGCCTTCGTGGATCTCAAAAGTTTTATTGGGCCTCCGTGGACTACTTTGAGGTAGTCTTCATTGAGATTGCTGTGGTGTGATGAAAAAGGTGATATGGGTGACCTTGTTTCCCCAGGTTGGCATGCCCTCAGGCAAGGTTCGAGAATCATCATTGAGTGGAAAGCGTCAGTCCATCGAGATTCCTCAGTGGACGTGAGAGTGGGTTATCAGGGATTGTTGCGGACTCGCTAATGTCACGTTCGGGTCACGACACACCGTATAGGTGATCATTGACCGACTGACTAAGTCCGCGCTTCCCTCTCTAATCCAACTGATTGAGTCTCTGGACGCCTTGACGTGGGTTTTCACCTTCGCGATTGTTCGTCTTCATGGCACTCCAGTCGGCGCTATTTTTGGTTGAGACGCGGGGGTTACTTTGAGGTTGTGGCGCAGCCTTTGGCGCGAGCCTCCATTAAGTATAGCGTTTCATCGCCGATGGACAGCCAGACAAAGAGGACGATTCAGACCTTGGAGGACATGCTAAGTGCCTGCGTGCTCGATGATGAGGGCAGTTGGGTGAGGCACCACCCATTTGTTGGGGTATGCCTGCAAGACGACTGCCATTCGAGCACCTAGATGGATCTGTGAAAGGCACTCTACAGGCGCAGTTTTATACCTCCCTTGTGTTGGGACAGTTGAGGAGCGCCAGTTGGAGGGGCCATAAGTTAGTTGTTTGACCTTGCGGTGGCCAGGTTGGTTCGTGTGTACATCTGCACCTCCCAGAACCGACAGAAGGGCTACCCAGGTCATTGTCACCAGGGGCTTACCTTTGGGTTTGGCGACCATATTTTCAAGAAGGTGTCCTGGTTAAAGGGCACCCTCTGTTTCGACGTTCGGGGCAAGCTGAGTTTGCTCTTTAATGGGACCATTTCTCGTCATTGAGTGGATTGGGGAGGTGGCTTATCATGTAGCCTTTCCCCCACAGCTGGCTCATGCCCACGACGTCGTCCTTGTCCAATGGCCGAGGCGTTATGTCCACGATTCTGCTCATGTCATTCTGTTCGACCGCCTCATCCTCGAGGTGGATTTGTCATTCGTGGAGCAGTGGATCGAGGTCAGAGACCAGCATGAGAAGAGGCTCCACGCTAAGACCGTTCCTTTGATTATAGTGAGTTGGTAGCGCCAGTCCGGTGCAAGGACCACTTGGAAGCAAAAGGTCTATGCGAGATACTTGCCATTTTCAGTCTTCCCTTTGGGTTTCCTTAAATTTCGAGGACTAAATTTCCTAAGGGGGGAAGAATGTTGTGCCTGTGTCATTTGGAGCGCTCTGATTTGAAATTTGGCAACGTAATTTTTTTCCTCGAAGTTATGTATTACCAATTTGGTATTTGGATTTGATTTTGTTAAAATCCAAGATGAAGAGGTTTAAATATGATTTTATTATGAGATGTCCAGTTTTGAGTTAGCTTTCGTACAGAAGTGGAATTAGATCAACTGGATTTCTGTAGTAAAAGTTATGGGTATTTTTCCAAGTATACCCCGGGGAGGGAAATTCTGGCAGCAACCCTGCTCTATGTTTAGCTCTAATTTCGGAATAGCTGGAGAGATTATTTGATCTTGGCATGAACATGAAAGTTGTAGATAATCTTCTTAGCTTTCCAACGGAATTGGAATTGTGCAATTCGGAGCTATATCGAGGAAGTTATGGCTGTTCCAGTGAAGCATGCGCAGAATTTCTAGTCAAAGGGCGACTAGGTCTTTTCATTCCCTCTTTAGATATTTGTGTGATAAATATCTCTCTCTCTCTCTCTCTCTCTCTCTCTCTCTCTCTTCCCCTCTCATTCCCACGACTTCAGCTTCTTGTCTCTCTTTCTCTCATTCAAGCCCCCTAGGTGTTTGATTTTATTCCCCAATGAGAAGAAATGGTGGTGGAGGAAGTGTTGGTGAGGGTTGTCCATGTGTTGTTGATCCTTCTCTCTCAAGCTCTCATATCATGATCCTTCCCCCCTGATTTGCAGCCATTGGAGGGCTGAGGAGGGCTGAGGTGGTGGTGGTGGTTGAGGTGGTCGCGGGTGCGTCGAGGGCCCCCGAACCTCCCCCTTTCGTTCCCCCTCCAAGGTGAGCTCCTCCCCTTCTTTTCTTGGTTTTCATGGCTTAAGGGGATGTTAGGGAGGTCATGCATGCTAGGTAGATGGGTTAGGGTGTGTGTGAGGGTTGGGGAGGGTTCAAATGAGGTTGGGATGGGCTGGGCACGCGCTGGGCGCAGTCTGCGCGCGTGCGCGCGCTGGCGGGCGCTGGCAGGCGAAGTCGGGCGCGCAGACGCGCCCGGGTGCGTGCGCGCGAGTGCGCGGGTGCGCGCGGAGTGGGCGAGCGGGTGCGGGCGGGTGTTGGCGCGAGGGGGAGTGCAGTGCGCCGAGGGTGCTGGGGTGCGTGCGTGCGTGTGCATTCGTGCGTGCGCGTGCGGGGGGCCATGCGTGTGGCTGCCCGAGGGTTCAGGTGGGTGTCGGGGCACTCGGACTCGCGTGCAAGCCCGTATGCATGCTTGTCTGAGTATTGGGTATTTCTAATGATTTCTATGTGTAAATTGTGTTGTTACTCACCAAGTTGGATGTCCCTACCTTGCAGATTTCATCGGATGGGATGCGCGAGGTCCCGGGTTGTAAGGTGAGTGGTTTGATTCCAATCCCACCCCCCCCCCTCTCTAGGGATGCGCTCGACCCGCATAGACGCGCGTCGCACATCGATGGGGCCCCCTAGCTATAATATGTAAATACTATGTACGCATGTTATCATATGATGTATCCATGCCACCTTAGACTTGTATGCTAGGGATATGCACCCTTATATTGATTAATATGATGTATCCATGACACCCTAGACTTTGTATGCTAGGGATATGCACCCTTGTATCATGTATAGCGGCCTATGCATGTTTAGTCACCTTGTCCTTTAATTGGAAAGCCCCGAACTATGCATGTTCCCATCTAGTTTAATCTAATTAAATCAAAATGTGAGCATATAGTTACAAGCATGCCTTAGAGAATATTATAACCTTGTGGTTATAATATATGTTTCCCCGCATCTTAGTTATGCGCCTTGGAGGAATTCTTGAGAATTCATGACATTAGTAGTGTTAGAAATCGTTGTCGACGGATCCAACAGGATCGTACACGCGTGAGTAGGTTGTCTTCTCCTTTTGGTTGGATCCGATGTAGGAACTCATCGGCGTTGGCCGTACCTGACAGAGGGCTCCCATCCGTAGGTACCTCCGATGTGTCGGACTGTATTGATAGTGGGAGTATACCAGGTGGAGGCCACGAGGGCGGGAGAGGCTACCGGGTGGACCAGGGGTGGAGAGTGGTCTAGTCTATCCCAAAGGACCCATGACACCCCTAAAGGGTGAGCGTGGGGTGGATCGGCGATGTTACGACCCTCTAACTTGTGTAGTTACTCCCGTATAAGGACTATGACTACTTTAAGGTTTAATATGAGTGTGTTGATTGTTGTTATGCCTGTGATTGATATCTCGATAAGCGAGTATCGAGAGTGGTTGTTTTCCATTGGGTTTCGCTTTGCGAACATGGGATCGTTCTCCCCTTCGTTGGATCCGATGTAGGAACTCCCCGACGTTGGCTGTACCTGACAGAGGGCTCCCGTCCGTAGGTACCTCCGATGTGTCGGACAGTACTGATAGTGGGAGTGGACTAGGTGGAGGCCACGAGGGTGGGAAAGGGCTACTGGCGGAGCAAGGGTGTAGAGCGGTGAGTTGAGGAGATCGGGTTGTAGATACTACCTGGGAGAGGGTTAACGAATGATGTTACGGGCGTGGAAATCGTTCTCCCTTTCGTTGGATCCGATGTAGGAACTCCCCGGCGTTGGCTATACCTGTCAGAGGACTAGGCGGAGGCCACAAGGGTGGGAGAGGCTACCGGTGGACCAGGGGTGTAGAGCAGTCTAAGTCTCTTCCCAAAGTCCCAAGATGTCTCCTTTCAGGAGTGAGGGTGTGGATGAGGCGAAGACACGTCGCCTCGTGACCCATTCGTTGTTCGACCGTTCCCATAGTTGTTGGGTCCGGTCTCGTGATCGATGTTGAAGGACATCGTTGGGCGATTATCTAGATGTAGATGATCCAGTAGTGTTGAGTAGACCAGTAAATCCAGGTCTCTTCGACCGACGGTATGGTCTCTCCCCATAAGTCCCAAAAGACTCCCTCCGGGAGTGAGGGTGGGGGTGAGAATGGTCGCGCCGCCGCGTGACCCAGTTATCCATGGGTTTCTACCTGTGTTTTCCTTGAAAGGAAATTGATTTGTGTATTGAACTGTAGAATGGTGATTGGTTTCCAGCCACTCACTGAGCTTGTAGCTCACCCCTCGCATACTGTTTCTTTTCAGGGGCAGTGTTGGGCATGGAGCTGGAGCTTCCTGTGGCGTGGTCTTATGGGCGTGGAGCGTTCTGCCGACGGGTGGCGTGTGCGAGGCTGTCAGCATTCCTAGAGTCATTTTATGCTTTGTAAATCGTGCATGTGGCACAGGTTGTATTTTCTTTAGTCTAGACTTGGCTTTCACAGGACATTGATTGTGTATTCGGGTCTATAATAATATTTTTGATTTGCAGACATTGTTATATATTATGCTTCCGCTTTTCAGTCAGTTATCATTATCTTGCTTTGCCGCCTTGTGTATTGTTGTTGGTGTCCTTATTGACCTCAGGTATTGATAGCTGATATTTATTATTGCCACATCTCGGGGACGGCCGCCCTGGGGCGTGACACAATAGATGGTACAACGCATTGACATAGGAGGAAAGGAACCTGGGTACAGTAAGTCCCCCAAGGTGTGGTGAAAGAGGGCTTCTCTTGGTCTTCTTCTGCTAGCTGAATTTGATTGTAACCAGAAAAGCCGTTCATAAAGGAGAGCATTTCATATCCGGCTGTATTATATCGACGAGGAGGTCGATGTGTGGTAGCAAAATGTCATCCTTTGGACATGCCCAGTTGAGGTCTCTGAAGTCAATGCATACTCGAATTTTGCTGTCTTTCTTGGATACCGGAACAATATTAGCTACCCATTTTGGGTATAAGACTACCCGGATAAATTTAGCTTGGTGGAGTTTGTCCACCTCATCTTTGATTTTCAAGGCTACATCCGGATGGAGGCGTCTTAGTTTTTGTTTTACTGGCTTTGCATTAGGCTCTAAAATTAATCTATGCTAGACCAACGAGGTATCAAGCCTGGGCATGTCTTCATAAGACCAAGCGAAAACGTCAACATACTCGCATAATATTTTAACCAGACCTTCCCTTTCTTCTGGTTTCAATTCTGCACTGATTAAAATGATTTTAGGACTAGCATTAGTCCCAAGATTCAGTTCTTCCATTTTCTCGTTTGCTTCTTCTGTCCTCTCATCGAATTTTGAAGGCTTTGCTCAAATTCTTCAAAGATGTCTTCGTCTTGCTCATCATCTTCATCGCAAATCTCAAAGACTCCTAGACCGTCATCTAAGTTCTCTATGTTATCCAGGTCTGGTTGCGCCAACCTTGGTTTCTAGGTCTAGGGTGACTTGTCCCTATTGTGCTGGTAGGAGTGTCTTGAAGGTCTATCCAATTGGTTGGGAAGTCTAAAATGTGGATGGTGGGTTTTTTTGGTTTTGAGTTTATGGTTTTTATGGCAATAGCCTCATCATTATTTAGCCCTGGTTTGGGCTCTTTGATCGCGTCTCCTCATATTTTGATTATCTGTTTTCCTATAGGAAATTTCAAGCACTGGTGGAGCGGAGAAGAGACCCCTTTGATTGAGGCTAGCAATTTTTGCTCTAAGATCATGTTATAGTCAGAGTCCATTTCTAAAACATATGCTTCAACGATTGTTTCTAAGGATCCCATTTTTAATTGGAAATCTTTGAAACCAAGAATGGGGAGGGCTGTTTTGTCATAAGCGAATATCCGTTTCTAGGTGTGTAGTGATACGCCCACCAATCTGCTCAAAAGTGCATAGTGACATGAGGTTGACCCCTGCACCGGTATTGATTAGTATCTTATCTACTGAATGCCCTTAGATGTCAATTGTGATGCACAGGGTTGAGGTGTTAATTATTTTTTCGCGAATTTCTTCTTTGGGCCTAAACGTTATCATGGGTCCTAAGCCTGTAGAGGCTAAGGCCATGAGCATATTTAGGGTCGAGATTTGAGGGTCAACTTGGACTCTCTCCAAAAACATCCTCAGGGCCTGCTGGTGATGTTCTGAGGTTTCGATTAGCTCCAAGATCGAAATTTTTGTAGGGATTCTATGGAGCTGGTCAAGGATGTCGATTCTATCTCCAACATTGGCCTCTTCGGTTTCCATTTCAGGCATGGGACGCCTATAGGTTGGAACAACATTAAAGATCCTTTTGACTCGGGTTGTGTGATGGTTTAGGGTGTCAACTGTGGTTTGAGAAAGCTGATTCTTTGGTAGGTTTAGGTTTCTGTTTTTGGGTAGGATGGGGCCAAGCTTTGGTGCTAGCCCTACATGAGAGGGAAGGGGCCTTATAAGGCTTGGGTGTATAGGTGATTGAATTTTTTTAGTTATTATTAATTACAGCAAGTGCACGGATCGTTACATAAGTATAGATCTAGCATATATGAGTCGAACCCACAAAGAATTGTTCAAATTAAATTATTAATTGATTTTACTAATCGAACTAGAAAGGAAGATTGATGAAGGTTTTTTTTATTATTTTTTTAAAAACGAATATTAATATAAAAAGAAAACTAGGGTTTTAGAATCCACCATGCAATACCAATTTAGGGACTATATTCAAATATAAAACTCCACCATATAACTCAATCAATATTGACATTAATCAAATACCAATCGAAAAATAAATATTTAAAATCAATATTAATTATTTCATAAAATCAAAACAATCATCTTAATATTCACCCATTAGAAGAGAATAAGATATCAAATAGTTAACCAAGCATATCCTATCAAACCCTAAACAAGAGGTCCTTGAAGATGATTATACGATTAAAAACTTTTATTTATGAAAACCCAATATAATGATCTATCTCCCTTCCCTTTATAAAATCTATCAACTCAATATTCAACTTGTTAATAAGAACATAAAATATCAGAGAACTCAATCAAAGCATATTTTATCAAATCAAATACAAGAGATTTTTGAAGAAGATATTAAGAAATTCACATAAAAGGTTTCAAAAGAGAATTGAAGGAGAGATTGATATAAAGCAAACAATATGAAGAATTTAGATCTAAATATAAAATCCTAAACTAACATTGCATGGTTTTGTCTTCAACCCTAGTTGAAGATTCTAGACATGATCAAACTAAGAAAAAGAAAAATAAAAGAAATCTTATTGAAAAATTCTTGAAAATAAAAATACAAAATAATATTAAAATTCAAATCTAAATAAATAGAAGCAATTGAAAAGAAAAACAAAAGGAAAACTCTTGAATATTTCTCCTTTGGTTGTCCCTTGTGCCTCCTCGTTTTTATTTGTTCATGACTTCATATGTGTTCCATTTATAGCCTACAGCCTTGAATCTCAACCATTGATTTGCAATGAATTGGATGGTCAAGATTGGCCATCAACCTTCCTCATATGAATATTTGACAAGTTTAGTAGGTAAAAGCTTTCATTCTCGTCACTGATTTTCTGCAGAATCTTTGGATGAATTTGTGACCCCTACTAAGGTAAAATTACAAATTATTCATGAAATATTGATTTGTAGATCTTGAAAGTATCTTTCCAACGCCATATGCTGGGCCTAAATACGATACTTGAGGAAAAAGTTATGATCAAAACAGTGGGATAGTTTTAACATTGATTTGAAGAATATGTGATTGGATTTTGATTTTTGATTCTCTCTTCACCTAATCTTTTTATCTAGCATAATTTTGGATCTTCTAGAATCTTCTTGATTCTCCTTCATATCTTTAAATGCTTTATAAAATATTTTACATTGATAATCATCATTTATCTCAATTACCTGTAATAACAAATAAATTCTGAATATTAGTCATTATTACACATAAATTTAGGAAATAGAAAACTAAATTAAGGGGCTTAAATGTGCAAATAATATGCTTATCAAATACCCCCAAACCTCTAGATTTTGCTAGTCCTCTAGCAATTAGAGTGATTGAACAAAATAAAAAACAAAGATAAGGCCACTTTTGTAGGCTCTTACGGTTGCATTTAGCATATGCAACAAGCCCTTAAACCCCTAAGTCACCCCTAGTGGACGAGTTTGACTCGTGAGGGTTTGCAGCAAATCTACCCACCAAATTCATGATTGACACCTTTTTGTTTTTTGTTTTTTGTTTTTTTTTTTTGAAAATCTAAGAAAAATGACATCTTAGGGAGCTTGATAAAAATCTGCTAAAGTTGAGAACTCTTTCCACATGTTAGAAGTTTCCACTCATAATCCAGTCCTGAAGTGTGTGTGTGCATAGGCAACAAGGATGTAGCTTTCATTTTTTCCAAGTAAAACTTAATTTTGATCACCTTCAGAATGGATTTCACCTTGACTTCAAAAACTCACTGGATATTACACTCAACAAGGAAATCACTTAGAAGTGGGCTCATTTCTATCAACTTATATGTGGCAAGGAATCAAAATTCAAATCATCCACATATAAGATTTTATAGGACGGACCATATCAAAGAAAAAAAAAATTAAATTGATCTCAAGAACGGAATATCATCGACTCAAGAACATTGGATTAAACACCATAAGTCCTCTTCATCTATTCTCCACATTTTAACCACATTACATTTAGGATCAAGTAGGTCTTTTCAATAGTTTGTAATGGGGCTAGGGTTAATGTTGATAACAGAACAAGGTTTATTCTGAAATGCTTTGAGAATTTTTGTATTTTTCGATGAATATCAGCTTTTTTTGCTTTTTTTTTTCTATTTTTTTTTCAAGAATCAAGATAGTAATAACCCTTCCATGAAATTTAATAGTAATGGGGCAGTAAATGGTGATGTGATGCGAAGTAGGAGAGAGTCTAATTTTTGGGGGGTGGAAAATCTTGGTTTTCCAAAAGGGGGGTGTGGAACTTGTGTGGAACTTTTGTCAAGGTTTTGGAGGAAGCAAAAAAATAATAACCTTTTGTCATTTTCACGAGGGGTGTCCCACCGTGATTGTCAGGTTGTCGGTATTGGTTTCCGGTCACTTTTTTGCTCCTGGGTTTTTGGTTGGCGTGTGTGGGGGTTTTCTGGGGATTCGGGTCCAAATACGCCTTGTGGGCTTGGTCGGATTGTCTTTCGGAAGGGTGATGGGGTGTGGTTCCTTGTTGAGGCACCCAATAGCTCCTTAGGAGGATTCAGGGGTGGTTGTGATCGCCACCTGCTTTGTCAAATAGCTGGAAACGTGGGTGCTACTATTGATCTCCTTCATGGGGGGATTGTGGATTCTCCGCTCTGAGATACGGCCAGTCGCACGCAGAGGTGAAAATGGGGAATCCTTTTCTACTTCCGAGACTTGACAAAGGGAGATTTAAAAAGACAGGGTGTGAGTGGAAGGGCCGGCTAGTACTAATTAGCCACCTAAAGGGGGATGGCTAGTTGGGATTAGCCGCCTGGGACCTGGCTCTATTTGGGCAGAGCCTGGGTAGGGTTTTGGTTTGGGTGTTGGCTGAAGTTAAACTAAGTTTAACCAGGGTTTTTGGAGAGTGGGTTTATGTAGGAATGGGTTTCCTTCTCTCAAAGTTGGTGCTCTTTCTCTCCCTCAAGGGTTTCAAGTAGTGGGTGTAGGCGGTTTGATTGAGCTAGTGTGAATGTGGATGTTGATTGAGTGGGTGATATGTTGAAAAAGATTTGGGTGCCCCCTATTTATAGAGTAAAAATGGGGCAGGGGAGTGTCCACTAGACAATAGATCAAATTGGATAATAGGGTGGTTGATTTGACCTCCCATTAGATCTTTGTGTTTCTGACAATGTCCGGGTGAGGGGCAGCTAGTTGTAACGAGCTGCCCAGTGAGGGGCGGCTACTTTCAAGATGCCGCCCCCATGATGACCTGCCAAACGTCCAATCTCTGACAAGCGGTGGCTTGGAGCGGTTACTAAGTTGGAACCCACATAGAATGGGCGGCTAAAAGAGACAAACCACAGCAATCATCAACATTAAATGCTGCTTTAAGTCTCATCCAAGAGAAGCGGTTGGGGGGGGCTAGTGCAAACTAGCCGCTCAAGGAGGGGCGGGTACTTCCTAGTAGCCGCCCTGTTCCTGCCCCTTGAATTTTTCAAAGTGTTGGGGGCAAGGGTTTCTCCTTCTAGTTTCATTTCTAGAGGTGTTTTCTTTTAGGTTCCAAATGTGATCATTTCTAAATATTACTTGAAGTATTTTCATTTCTTTGGATGGTCAAAATTGGGGTATCTACAACAGGGGGAGCTAATTGTGATATCTTAAGAAAATTGAATGCCTAAGTGTTTGGAAAAAGAAAAATACAAGCTTATGCATAAGTGTGAGTTGCATAAAGAAGCATTTTAATCCTTCAATTAACTTTCCAAGTGAGAGGGCAATGTTTCTAATTTCTTTTAGAAGTAAAACACACCATCAAGTCCCTGAAGAGGGGCCCTTGTGGTCACCTATGTCCAACCAGGGATTACATTTGAAAGGTTTTGGCTTAAGGTGGCAATTTCTCAAGTTCATGGCTCTCAAATGCTTGATCATATTATTCTAAACATGCTGGGAAATCCATGAATGTATTAGGAATCAAGTTAAATAAGCTTCTATTAGACAGGCAAGATCTTAAATGAACTCATGTTAGGATGTGTGCTGTTGAAAACATAAGGAAAGGTCTACCTTTGGTTGAAATTTCGCCTTTGCGATTAGACATAGTTCAATTCTAACCTCATTGCAAAAAATAAAAGAGGGGGTGAATGGGGTGATAGTAATATCTTCCTTGGGCAATTTTTAGAATTGCCCCAGTCTAGCATATGTCTTACTTTCTAGGTCCCTCTGGCTTTCTTCTTTTTACTATTTCTTTGTTTGGGTGGAGAGTACATCCCACCGGACGTGTACCCATGTTTTGAGTGGAGAGTATAGCCTCAACGGGCGTATACTGATTTTGTCAGCGATTGCGCCTTTGATAGAGAGTATAACCCGTTTGTTTGGGTGTTTTTTTGCTTTTCGACCTCTCATTGCCTTTCTTTGTTTTTTTTTATGGGGGAAGGGTGGGGGGAGGGGGGATTTTTTGTTTTTCACCCCTGTTCTTTTTTTCCCCTCTAGAAGTATTTGTATGGTGCTAGATAGATTCAGTTTTGGGACATATGCCCTCCAAGGTAATTCCTCATTGACTTTGTGTTGATATGAATAAGAGTGAGAATAAAAGGAAGATGCTTTGAGGTTAAAAAATTGTCCCAGTCTACAGGGTAGGCAATTTTTCCTTTTATCAGGTAAACCAATTCCTAAGTCATACTTCTGTGATGAAGGTGGCATGATTGGTGAGTGAGTTCAAGCAAAATACTTGTCATCTTAAGAGTCTTATAATCCTATCATCAAGCACTAAACGCTGGAATTCATAGGAAGAAAGCATAAGATTTCTCAAGCATTGATAGTTTTATGCATGGAATTTCTTTAGATAAAGTGCATTACATGAACCTGAGATTTCAACTCCTTCGGCATCTACCAGGCAGTATGCATTCCGAGAGTATGCATGGGTGATCACATAGGTCCCTCCCATGTTGGTTGCAGCTTGCCTTTTGGATGGGGCTGCCTTGATGGCATGATTTGCTTGAGTACCATCTCCCTAATTTTAAATTCTCTCTATTACTTTCTTTTCAAATGCCCTCGCCACCCTCCTATGAAAGGCTTGGGCATGGTCTGCAACTCTTTCTATCCTTTTGTTTGTAAAGGGGGCTAACAGTAAACAAATATTTTGTTTTTGTCCTCTTTTTTTTTTGTGTTTGAAAGTATGTAAACAAATACGCACAGTAATTTTAAAGCATACGATGATAAACAAATTTTTTTTTTTGTTTTTTTTTCCAAGGAAGCATGGAAACAAATATGTACAGGAATTTTGAAAGCGTGAAGGCTTACTTGGGTGGATCGGTCCCGGGCTCGTGGATCTGAACCACTTCTTCGAGTCGGCTAGCCTTTGTAGGCCAACTTATATCCGGTGGTGGCTCCCTATTCTTGGATTCCCCCTCTCTTAACCTCTTGAGAGGTCTCCCTTGTTGTAGCAGGTCCTCATCGGTGGAGTTTGGTTTCTAGCATGCAAGCACCTACAGCCGGATGCGCATGGCACAAATATTCCAATTCCGAACTCGTGCTCCGTTAAAATGTGCCTCTCTCCAAACAGATATTGTCACGCCCCAGGGACGCGGCAAGGGTATACATGATATCAGCAGTCAATACATGAGATCAATAACATACCATAAACAACAGCTAAAAAGACAACACAGACAACAAAGAGGATGACATGATGCATACACAAATAGCGGAAGCTAAAAAGACTGAATCTGTAAATCAACAACACATTACAGACTCGATACATAATCAATTGTCCTGTGAGAGCTAATATATACAAAGACATCCAAATAGAATCCGAACTAGGTGCCCAAGCACAGAAATAAATACATACAATCAAAAGGATGCTGATGGCCTCTAAAACTCGAGGGACGCGGCGCTACTCCGCTACTGGTGCAGTCGCTCGGGGAGCTCCTCCTTCAAGTCCGCCTCGGTAATCACTGGAGAAAAATAATTATGCGAGGGGTGAGCCACACGCTCAGTGAATAGCACAACCCATGCATCACAATTCATATTAACCACAATTAATCAGTAAAAACCTCAAAGTGGCATGAACAACACAAATCCAGTGGTTCGTTACATCGCCGAACCACCACAACCTCACCCTCACCCTCACCCCTCAATAGGTGACAAAGGGTATTGGGACTTAATAGGCTGATAATCATCCTTACACAATCCTGTGGGTCGCCACATTGTCGGCCCACCACACCCTCACCCTCACCCCTCAATAGGTGACATAGGCTATTGGGACTGACTAGGCTGTTGGTCACCCTTGGTCCACCGATAGTCTCTCCCCACTCCGTAGGCCGCTTGGCCACCCCCACATTCAGCACAGTCCGTCCCAAATCAGAAGGTGCCTACTGATGGGAGCCCTTGCACGGGACAGCCTTTCTAACACCGGGGCAGTCTCTACACGGATCCAACGAAGGGAACAGAACAGTCTATCTATGCGCATATGATCCACTCGGATCCGCCGACAACACATCTCAACAACTCTAATGTCTTGAATTCTTCAGAATTCCTCCAGCGCGCATAACCAAGATGCGGGGAACATATAAAATAATAATGGAGAAAAGAAACCTTGGGAGGGCAACCTGAGGTCCTGATATAGGACATCCCGCCAACCAAACAAGGAACACGGAGTACCCTAGCCTGGGTCTCAATGTTTACCTCGCAAGGCCCCTTAATATTCCCTAAGGCATGCTAAAGATATCATAAGTCTGCATTTAATTTAATAAATCAAACTAATAGAACACATGCGTAGGTCGAGGCTTTCCTAGCATGATAACAAGTGACAGGATGCACGGCTCTTACACATATCCTAAGGGTGCAAGTCCCTAACATACAAGTCTAGGGTGACATGCATTCTACACATTAATCATGCTTGCATGGATTACAATTAACAAGTTAATATCAACTGCGGTGCCCCAAGGGAGGACGGAATACGTCCAAGTGCATATAGCGCCTCCCAACTGGGTTGGGTTGTCCCACTCACCGATAACCGGGTCGTCGCGCGACCGTCTGTCAAGATCTGCAAAACAGGTAAATCAACTTGGTGAGTAAAAATACACAAATACACAAAAATATACTAAAAATACCCCACACTCGGACAAGCGTACATACGGCCTGTACGCACGCGAGTCCGAACACCCCGATTCACTCCCGAACCCCCGGCAACCATCCGCACGGCCCCCCGCCCCCGGCACACCGCCGCGCCCCAGCCCGCGTGCCCAGGCGCACTGCCGAGCCCTTGCCCGCACGCCAGGACACGCCGCCGAGCCCTTGCCCGCACGCCAGGACACGTCGCCGAGCCCTCCGGGTGCACCGCGCGTTCACTGCGCCCCAGCACAGCAACCCGCGGGCACACCGCACGCCCTGCGCCCAGCGCCTCGCCCCGCGCGCACCACCACTCGCCCAGCGCCCCATCGCCTCGCCTCGCGCGCACCCCGCGCGCACCACCGGCTCGCCCCATCGCGCACACCCGCACGGCGCCCTGCGCGCAGCACCCGTACGCGGCCCCCTGCGCGCGCACGCACCGCGCCTCTGCGCAGCGCCCCACACGCACACCCGCGCACGGCGCCCAGCGCCCAGCACCCGCGACCATCGCCCAGCGTCCAGCGCCCGCGACCATCGCCCAGCACACCCTCCTGGTCCACCCGAGCGCACGCCGGCGCGCACGCCTGCGTGCGCCCTGCCACCTGCTCCGCCCTCTGCGCTGCCTGCTGCGCTGCCTGTGCTGCCTGTGCTGCCATCCTGCCCGAGACAGCCAACCACCCTGCCCGAGCCACCCTACCACCTCACACCGGCCACCAATGGCCTCCAACCGCCCCCAACCACCACCCACAGCCACCACACACCCAAAAACCCCCTCTAACATGCATCTAAACAAGAAAAGGAAGGAAAGAGAGCTTACCCAAGGAAAGGGAAGGAAAGGAAGGGGACCGGGAGCTCTTCGTGCACCGAAACACCTCCCCAAGGACCTCCACCACCAAGCTCTTCCTCAGCCCTCGAAATGGCTGAAATCAGAGGAGAAAAGAGGGCGTGAGAAGGGGCTAAACACGAGGGAACTCGAATCCGAGACCACCCGTAGATAGATCGGGACAAGATCTAACCTTTCTATTCTTTGTGTTTTTGATTTTAACCTCTCTAGCTAGGTCAAAACCAAGAAAAAGAGAGAGGGGGAGAGAGAAAGCTAAATGGAGAAGAAGATGAATAGTGGGGAGATATTTTAGCTCTCACTTATATATAATCCCTCACTTAGATTAGGGTTAACTAGGTTTAATTAGGGTTTAAGTGAGGATTAGGTGAGCTGAAGTGGGTTTTGACTTGGGTCAACCCAACCACACAAAAAAAACAAAAGGGGTTGACCAAGTCATGGGCCCACTTTGACCGAGTCAACTCTCCCAATGACTTCTCGCTCGGTCAAAACCCGGATACGCCCCGGAACTGCGAAATTCTGAAACGTTACCGGAATTCGATGAAATTTTCGTGAGTGGCTTAGAATGGCACCAGGACACATAATATGCAGTTAGATTTTCAATCGGAGTCCTCAAACTCAGGATGATAGCTAACAGTCCAAAATTTTAGCGGTTCCGATCGAAAAACGAAAAAAACTCAAAAACTGCCAAAATGCTCCAATGGTTACCAGAAGGCAAAAAGTGACACATATATAACATTCTCCCCCCCTTAGGAAATTTTGTCCTCAAAATAAATACAAGAACATCTAAGAAGGGAAAAGATGCGGATACGCGTCACGCATGGCGTCCTCGAGCTCCCAAGTGGCCTCGGCACCGGAACGGTGCTGCCATCGCACCTTGACCAGCTGGACGGTCTTGGTGCGGAGCCTCTTCTCGCGGCGGTCCAGGATCTCAATCGGCTGCTCAACGAAAGACAAGTCCGGCTCGAAGACGAGCGGCTCGAACGGGATGACGTGAGCAGGATCGTGGACATAGCGCCTCAGCTGCGAGACATGGAAGACGTCATGGGCCTGAGCCAACTGTGGGGGCAGAGCTATGCGATAGGCCACCTCTCCAACTCGCTCGAGGATGAGGAACGGCCCAATGAAACGCGGACTCAGCTTGCCCCGCACACCGAAACGGAAGATGCCCTTCATCGGGGACACCTTCAAGAAGACATGGTCACCAACCTCGAAGGCGAGCTCACGGCGACGACGGTCGGCGTAGCACTTCTGACGACTCTGAGCGACTCGGATACGCTCGCGAATCGTCTTCACCATCTCTGAGGTCTGGTGAACGATCTCTGGTCCCTCCAACTGGCGCTCTCCGACCTCGTCCCAACACAAGGGGGACCTGCAGCTGCGGCCATAGAGCGCCTCGTAAGGAGCCATCCGGATACTCGAGTGGTAGCTGTTGTTGTAGGCAAACTCCACCAACGGAAGGTGCCTCTCCCAACTGCCCAAAATCGAGAACACAGGCTCGCAGCATATCCTCAAGAGTCTGGATCGTCCTCTCCGACTGGCCGTCCGTCTGCGGATGAAACGCTGTACTGAAATGGAGGTTCGTACCAAGGGCGTGCTGGAGGCTACGCCAGAACCTCGAAGTAAAACGCGCGTCTCGATCGGAAATGATGCTGACTGGAGTGCCATGGAGACGGACAATCTCGGAGACAAATAACTGCGCCAGGGTGTCCAGAGAATCGGTGAGTCGGATGGGGAGGAAATGAGCAGACTTCGTCAGCCGGTCGACGATCACCCAGATGGCATCGCGACCCGAACGTGACCTCGGCAATCCGAGACGAAGTCCATGGTGATCTGCTCCCACTTCCACTGAGGGATCTCAATGGACTGCAGCTTCCCCGCAGGGCGCTGATGCTCCGACTTCACCTGCTGGCATACTAGGCATCGGGCAACGAAACGGGCAATATCCGTCTTCATCCCGCGCCACCAGTAGCCGCGACGAAGGCCCCTGTACATCTTCGTGCCACCAGGATGCACTGTGTACCTCGAACGATGGGCCTCGTCCAGAATCTTCCGCTTCAGCTCTGCGTCGTCGGGAATGCACCCTCGGCCTCTGAATCGCAGGATCCCGTCCGCGCGAATCTGGTAGTCCGGACGCTCGCCCCGGGCGACGCCTTCAGAGAGGACTATAAAATGCGGATCCTGAGCCTGAGCCGTGCGGATATCGTCGAGAAGGACTGGCTGCACCACTAGCCTGGCCAAAAAGCCACCAGCAGGAGTCTCTCGAACGCTGATCCAGCAAGCGGCCTCCTCCAGAAGCCTCCAACGACGGACAGCCATGTGGGCGGCCATGCCCAAGGGCTGCCTACTGAGAGCGTCTGCCACGACATTCGCCTTACCCGGATGGTAAGCGATGTCACAATCATAGTCCGTCAGGAACTCAACCCAACGTCTCTGACGCATGTTGAGCTCCGGCTGGGACTGCAAATATGTCAAGCTCTTATGATCGGTAAAGAGCTCGAACTCCTCTCCATAGAGGTAATGCCTCCACATCTTCAGCGCAAAGATGATCGCTGCCAACTCAAGGTCGTGGGTGGGGTAATTCTGCTCATGGGGCTTCAACTGACGCGACGCGTAAGCCACAACCTTACCGTGCTGCATCAGGACGCAACCCACACCCAACTGCGATGCATCAGTGTAAACTGCGAACCCACCACTCCCAGACGGAAGGGTAAGAACTGGCGCTGAGGTGAGCCTTCGCTTCAACTCCTGGAAGCTCTCCTCGCAAGACGGGGACCACTCGAACCGAACATCCTTCCGAGTGAGGCGGGTAAGAGGAACGGCTATCTTCGAGAAACCCTCGACAAACCTCCTGTAATAACCCGCCAAGCCCAAGAAGCTCCGAATCTCTGTGGGGTTCGACGGTCGACGCCAATTCGACACGGCGAGCGTCTTCTCCGGGTCCACAGATATGCCCTCACCGGAAATCACATGGCCCAGAAAGGCCATACGCTCCAACCAGAACTCGCACTTGCTGAACTTGGCGAACAACTGATGTCTGGCCAAAGTCTCCAAGATGGTGAGCGTGCTCCTCAAGACTCCTCGAGTACACCAATATGTCATCGATGAATACTACCACAAAGGAGTCGAGGAAGGGCCGAATAACCCGGTTCATCAGATCCATGAAGGCCGCCGGCGCGTTCGTCAACCCGAATGGCAGTACTCTGAACTCGTAGTGCCCATACCGGGTACGAAAGGCCGTCTTCGGAATGTCTGACTCCCGGATCTTCAGCTGGTAGTAGCCCGAGCGGAGATCGATCTTGGAAAAGACACGCGCTCCCTGGAGCTGGTCAAACAGATCATCTATCCGCGGCAAGGGGTACTTGTTCTTCACTGTCCGTTTGTTCAGCTGCCTGTAATCAATACACAGCCGCAGCGAACCGTCCTTCTTCCGGACGAACAGGACAGGGGCTCCCCACGGAGAAACACTCGGACGTGCGAAGCCCTTCTCCAGCAACTCCTCCAACTGCTCCTTGAGCACCCTCAGCTCTGCAGGGGCCATCCGGTACGGAGCTCTCGAAATCGGCTCGGTCCCCGGAATCAGATTGATCTCAAACTCGATCGCGCGATCCGGCGGTAATCCCGGAAGATCATCGGGGAAAACCTCGGGATACTCTGCCACGACCGGAGTCTGACTGATATCTGCCCGCAGCGGTGCATCCTCCTGAGCAATGTACGCTAGAAAGCCCTCGCATCCTCCCTGAAGGAGTCTCCACGCCTGCATGGACGACACGAACCCCAAAGGGGCTACGTCACGATCGCCCACGAACTGGAAGGACCTCCGACCCGGAAGGTGGAAAGACACCGACTTGGCAAAACAGTCGATGCTGGCATGACTAGCTGCAAGCCAATCCATTCCCAGGATGGCATCAAAATCCGTCATCGCGAGCTCCACCAACTCCACTGGAAACTCATGCTCCGCAACCACTACCGAACACCCTCGGTACACAGAACGAGGAGAATCCGGTCTCCCACGGGCAATGATATCTCCAAGATAGCATCCAAAGGGGCGGACGCCACACCCATCCGTCTCGCGAAAGCGGGAGACACGAACGAGTGTGTGGCTCCGGAATCAAACAACACATATGCAGGGAGCTGGGAGATCTGAACAATACCTCTGACCACGCTGCCTGATGCCTGAGCCTCCTCTGCCGAAAGCGCTGCCACTCGGCCCTGAACAAACTGAGGCTGAGGAGCAGGGGCACGCCTCGCCGGCTGCGCTGGCTGCCTCCTCTGGTCAGCACGGCCACCCTGTGGCTGCTGCTGCTGACGCTGAGGCTGCTGCTGCTGCTGGCGCTGCTGCTGGAACGGCTGCTGAAACGGCTGCAACTGCTGCTGCTGCGGAGGCATCACGCGGGGTCGGCCAGCGTCAGGGCAATTATACAAGATATGCCCGACGCGCTGACAGTGATAACAGCGCCGCGTCTCTGGTCGCCTCGCCTGGACTGGCACTGCTGCGATGGGTGCTGGACCTCGCACTGGCACCGCATCTGCTGGAGGAGAGGCAGCCGCTGACTGATCAAAGCGGGGCCTCTTCTTCTTGCGCTGTCCCTGGTCCTGGCTCCTGGGTGGTCTCTGATCTGCCGAAGGGGTCGAAGCCCTCACGAGGATCCCGAGGTCTCGCTCGACTGTCTTCGCTCGAGACACCAAGTCGGAGTACCTCGTGAATGCCTGGGAGGTAACATGCACCCGAATGGCGCTGCTGAGACCAAGCTCGAATCGACGGCACCTCGTCTCCTCGTCCATCACCAAGGCTGGAGCGAATCTGGACAGTCTCGTGAAGCGCGTGGAGTAGTCAGCGACAGACATAGAGCCCTGCGTCAGCTGCTCAAACTCCTGCATCACTATCTGGCGCGTCGAGAACGGGAAGTACTCCTCCAAGAAATACCTCCGGAATCCCGCCCATGTAAGCTGCTCCACTCCCTCCGGGATGTCCACTGATCTAGTAGCCCACCAGTCGGCGGCGCTACCCTTCAGCATAAAAGTGGCCAGGGAGACTCGCTGGCGATCGGTGCAAAGCATGGTCGAGAAGATCGCATCCACCTCCATCAACCATCGCTCTGGAGCAAGAGGATCCGCCGTCTGACCCTGGAACTCGGGAGGGTGGAGCTTCAGAAAGGCTGCGAGGCCACTCTGCTGCACCCGCGCTGCAGCCTCTAGCCCCACCTCCCTCTCCTGGGGATCCTGAACTCTGACCGCCGGAACCACCACGGGGACTGGGGGTACATCGGGTACCACAGGTGGATCTGCCACCAAGGGGACCTGCGGAACTGCCTCGCGGGCCGCCCGCAGCTCCTGAATCTCCCGTGCCTGATCTGCCAATACTCTGGTCTGGGCCTCCAGTGCCCTGGTCTGCGTCTCCACCAAATCTGCTATCCGCGCAAACGCGCGCTCCCAAGCAGGAGGCTCCTGCGCTGATCCTGGCCTCACGGCTGAGGACTCACCAATAGCATCCTCGCCTCTGGCAGGTCCGGAAACCTCCAAAGGTCGAGAGGGACCTCGTCCGCGCCGTCCTCTGCGAGGAGGCATATCAGCAACCTAAGAAAACCAGACACTAGGATCAGAATACTCATATAGAAATCCTAGGACTCATCTCTACGAAAAAGAAGACAATTGGCTCTGACAGGACCAGGCTCTGATACCAACTTTTGTCACGCCCCAGGGCGGCCGTCCCCGGGACGCGGCAAGCGTATACATGATATCAGCAGTCAATACAGGAGATCAATAGCATACCATAAACAACAGCTAAAAAGACAACACAGACAACAAAGAGGCTGACATGATGTATACACAGATAGCGGAAGCTAAAAAAAGACTGAATCTGTAAATCAACAACACATTACAGACTCGATACATAATCAAATGTTCTGTGAGAGCCAATATACACACAAACATCCAAATACAATCCAAACTAGGTGCCCAAGCACGGAAATATATACATACAATCAAAAGGATGCTGATGGCCTCTAAAACTCGAGGGACGTGGCGCTACTCCGCTACTGGTGCAGTCGCTCGGGGAGCTCCTCCTTCAAGTCCGCCTCGGTAATCACTGGAGAAAATAATTATGCGAGGGGTGAGCCACACGCTCAGTGAATAGCACAACCCATGCATCACAATTATATTAACCACAATTAATCAGTAAAAGCCTCAAAGTGGCATAATCAACACAAATCCAGTGGGTCGTTACATCGCCGAACCACCACACCCTCACCCTCACCCCTCAATAGGTGACAAAGGATATTGGGACTTAATAGGCTGATAATCATCCTTACACAATCCTGTGGGTCGCCACATCGCCGGCCCACCACACCCTCACCCTCACCCCTCAATAGGTGACATAGGCTCTTGGGACTGACTAGGCTGTTGGTCACCCTTGGTCCACCGATAGTCTCTCCCCACTCCGTAGGCCGCTTGGCCACCCCCACATTCAGCACAGTCCTCCCAAATCAGGAGGTGCCTACTGATGGGAGCCCCTGCACGGGACAGCCTTTCTAACGCCGGGGCAGTCTCTACACGGATCCAACGAAGGGAACAGAACAGCCTATCCATGCGCATATGATCCACTCGGATCCGCCGACAACACATCTCAACAACTCTAATGTCTTGAATTCTTCAGAATTCCTCCAGCGCGCATAACCAAGATGCGGGGAACATATAAAATAATAATGGGGAAAAGAAACCTTGGGAGGGCAACCTGAGGTCCCGATATAGGACATCCCGCCAACCAAACAAGGAACACGGAGTACCCTAGCCCGGGTCTCAATGTTTACCTCGCAAGGCCCCTTAATATTCCCTAAGGCATGCTAAATATCATAAGTTTGCATTTAATTTAATAAATCAAACTAATAGGACGCATGCATAGGTCGAGGCTTTCCTAGCATGATAACAAGGTGACAGGATGCACGGCTCTTACACATATCCTAAGGGTGCAAGTCCCTAACATACAAGTCTAGGGTGGCATGCATTCTACACACTAATCATGCTTGCATGGATTACAATTAACAAGTTAATATCAACTGCGGTGCCCCAGGGGAGGACGGTATACGCCCAAGTGCATATAGCGCCTCCCAACTGGGTTGGGTTGTCCCACTCACCGATAACCGGGTCGTCGCGCGACCGTCCGTCAAGATCTGCAAGACAGGGTAATCCACTTGGTGAGTAAAATACACAAATACCACAAAAATACACAAAAATACACTAAAAATACCCAACACTCGGACAAGCGTACATACGGCCTGTACGCAAGCGAGTCCGAGCACCCCGATTCACTCCCGCCCCCGGCACACCGCCGCACCACAGCCCGCGCTCCCAGGCGCACTGCCGAGCCCCTGCCCGCACGCCAGGACACGTCGCCGAGCCCTCCGGGTGCACCACGCGCTCACTGCGCCCCAGCGCAGTAACCCGCGCGCACACCGCACGCCCTATGCCCAGCGCCTCGCCCCGCGCGCACCCCGAGCGCACCACCGCTCGCCCAGCGCCCCATCGCCTCGCCCCGCGCGCACCCCGAGTAAAAATACACAAATAAAACAAAAATACACAAAAATATACTAAAAATACCCCACACTCGGACAAGCGTACATACGGCCTGTACGCACGCGAGTCCGAACACCCCGATTCACTCCCGAACCCCCGGCAACCATCCGCACGGCCCCCCGCCCCCGGCACACCGCCGCGCCCCAGCCCGCGTGCCCAGGCGCACTGCCGAGCCCTTGCCCGCACGCCAGGACACGCCGCCGAGCCCTTGCCCGCACGCCAGGACACGTCGCCGAGCCCTCCGGGTGTACCGCGCGTTCACTGCGCCCCAGCACAGCAACCCGCGGGCACACCGCACGCCCTGCGCCCAGCGCCTCGCCCCGCGCGCACCACCACTCGCCCAGCGCCCCATCGCCTCGCCTCGCGCGCACCCCGCGCGCACCACCGGCTCGCCCCATCGCGCACACCCGCACGGCTCCCTGCGCACAGCACCCGTACGCGGCCCCCTGCGCGCGGCACGCACCGCGCCTCTGCGCAGCGCCCCACACGCACACCCGCGCACGGCGCCCAGCGCCCAGCACCCGCGACCATCGCCCAGCGTCCAGCGCCCGCGACCATCGCCCAGCACACCCTCCTGGTCCACCCGAGCGCACGCCGGCGCGCACGCCTGCGTGCGCCCTGCCACCTGCTCTGCCTGCTGCGCTGCCTGCTGCCTGTGCTGCCATCCTGCCCGTGACAGCCAACCACCCTGCCCGAGCCACCCTACCTCCTCTAACC
Source organism: Acorus gramineus (assembly GCA_030737835.1). Classification (NCBI taxonomy): domain Eukaryota; kingdom Viridiplantae; phylum Streptophyta; class Magnoliopsida; order Acorales; family Acoraceae; genus Acorus; species Acorus gramineus. Next base: position 2,616,035 of record CM060849.1, read on the forward strand.
GGCCACCAATGGCCACTAACCACCACCAACCACCACCAACAGCCACCACACACCCAAAAACACCCCCTAACATGCATCTAAACAAGAAAAGGAAGGAAAGAGAGCTTACCCAAGGAAAGGAAAGGAAAGGAAGGGGACCGGGAGCTCTTCGTGCACCGAAACACCTCCCCAAGGGCCTCCACCACCAAGCTCTTCCTCAGCCCTCGAAATGGCTGAAATCAGAGGAGAAAAGAGGGCGTGAGAAGGGGCTAAACACGAGGGAACTCGAATCCGAGACCACCCGTAGATAGATCGGGACAAGATCTAACCTTTCTATTCTTTGTGATTTTGATTTTAACCTCTCTAGCTAGGTCAAAACCAATAAAAGAGAGAGGGGGAGAGAGAGAAAGCTAAATGGAGAAGAAGATGAATAGTGGGGGGATATTTTAGCTCACTTATATATAATCCCTCACTTAGATTAGGGTTAAGAGTGGATTAATTAGGTTTAAGTGAGGATTTGGTGAGTTAAAGTGGGTTTTGACTTGGGTCAACCCAACCACAAATAAAAACAAAAGGGGTTGACCAAGTCATGGGCCCACTTTGACCGAGTCAACTCTCCCAATGACTTCTCGCTCGGTCAAAACCCGGATACGCCCCAGAACTGCGAAATTCTGAAACGTTACCGGAATTCGATGAAATTTTCGTGAGTGGCTTAGAATGGCACCAGGACACATAATATGCAGTTAGATTTTCAATCGGAGTCCTCAAACTCAGGATGATAGCTAACAGTCCAAAATTTTAGCGGTTCCGATCGAAAAACGAAAAAAACTCAAAAACTGCCAAAATGCTCCAATGGTTACCAGAAGGCAAAAAGTGACACATATATAACAGATATGACTTCTCCGTGGTATGGGAAGCGGAGATACTGATGTCAGGTAGATGAGATAGCTTCAATGCTGTCGAGCCACGTCCTTCCGACGATCAGGGGGTGAGGTGACCAAATGTCCATCACCATTCAATTGACGATTGTAGATACCGGGCCGATCTTCAGTGGGAGTGTGATTAGCCCGCAAATGTCTTTGTGCGTGCTGTCAAATGCATAGATAAACTTGTCCGACGGCTCCAACTGGGGGACTTTACCTTTAAGCCTTCGGTAAGTGGATTAGGTTAGTACGTTGGTTTTTGCTCCCGTGTCGATGAGGATGTGCTTGAATTCCCTTCATCCAAGGTTTGCGGTGATTGTGAGGGGGTGCGGAGCATGCTCTGGCTTTGGCAACCTCGTGGGGGAGGAAGGCAATCAGATTGGGCTCCACGCGGTTGCTCATCGAGTTCATAGTCCTGGCAGATCTTTCAAAGAGGCATCGGTTGTTGTAGGGGGATCCGGGCGGGCTATCTCCTCTTGATTCGATACCTGGTTGCAAGGTCAATGTAAACATGTTGTGTAACACCCAGTTATCCTTGTTCTCATACCTGAGGCATGCCTCTCCCCATATGGTCAGCACGTGGCCCATGAATGGTAAGCGGAGGCATTGATGTCATGGGGAGCAGATGGCCTGGATGCTGTCCAACCATGGCCGTCCTAGCATTAGTGGGTACCTCGTCTCAATGTCGTCTACGAACCACTCCACTTCGCAAATTAGAGGACCAACGGCCAACTCAAATACTCCGGGACCGTAGATTGTCTCCAGGAATGGTTAAATGCATGGATGGAGGAGTGTATCGGCTGGACGAAGGGGCGGCCTCGCTTGGGCATCTGGTGATATGTAGGGCGAGTGAGGATGTTCATCCCTGACCCTGGATCAATGAAAATGTTGTTCAGGGGTTAGGCCTGGAGTCGCCCGTGGACATGGAGGGGGTACACTAGCAGTCTTGGGTCGGGGAGGTCCTTATCGGTAAAGGGTATGGTCATTGGACAGTAGGGACCGTCAACCGAGTCAGTGCTTTTGGAGGACCCGTTGTCATCCGGATGCAGATCTGTCACCCCCCAAGGCAGCCGTCGCCAAGACGTGGCAAATATATAGGGGTGCAACTTGGGCGGGTTGAACCTGACCCAACCCGACTTGTGGGTGGGTTCGGGTTCGGGTTACTTTGTTATATATGTGTCACTTTTAACCTTCTGGTAACCGTTGGACCATTCTGGCAGTTTTTCGGGTTTTTCTTTTTTCGGTCGGAACCGCTAAAATTTTGGGCTTTTAGCTATCACCATGAGATTGAGGGCTCCGATTGAAAATCTAACTGCATATTATGTGTCCTGGTGCCATTCCAAGCCGCTCACGAAAATTTCGTCGAATTCTGGTAACGTTTCAGAATTTCACAGTTCCGGGGCGTATCCGGGTTTTGACCGAGCGAGAAGTCATTGGGAGAGTTGACTTGGTCAAAGTGGGCCCATAGACTTGGTCAACCCCTTTTGTTTTTATTTGTGGTTGAGTTGACCCAAGTCAAAACTCACTTAAACCCTCACTAATCCTTTCTTAGCCCTAATTAAACCTAGTTAGGCTAATCTAATTGTGGGGATTAAATATAAGTGAGCAAAAATATCTCCCCCACTATTCATCATCTTCCCCATTTGATTTTCTCTCTCCCCCTCTCTCTTTTCTTGGTTTTGACCTAGCTAGAGGGGTTAAAATCAAAAGCACAAAGAAGAGAAAGGTTAGATCTCATCCCGATCTATCCACCGGTGGTCTCGGATTCGAGTTCCGGTGTGTATTGCCCCCTCTCTCACCCTCTTTTCTCCTCTGATTTCAGCCCCTTTGAAGGTTGAAAGAGTTCTTGGTGGTGGAGGGCTTTGGGGAGGTGTTTCGGTGCACGAAGAGCTCCCGGTCTTCCCTTCCTTCCTTCCCTTCCTAGGGTAAGCTTTCTTTCCTTCCTTTTCTTGCTTAGATGCTTGTTTAGGAGGTGTTTTGGGTGCTGGTGGCTGTGGGTGGTGGTTCGTGGCTGTTGGAGGGCATTGGTGGCCGGAGAGGGGTGGTAGAGTGGCTCGGGCAGGCAGGCAGGGCAGGCGGGTTGTCCCGGGTAGGCTGGCAGGCAGGCAGGGCATGTGCAGGCTGGGCGCTGTGGGGCGTGCACGCGCGCGTGCGCCCGGGCGTGCGGGCGGACGTGCGCACGGGTGGAGCAGGAGGGTGTGCTGGGCGCTGGGCGATGGGCGCTGGGTGCTGGTCGCGGGTGCTGGGCGCTGGGTGCTACGCGCTGGGCGCCGTGCGGGGGCGTGCGCGCGGGGCGCTGCGGCAGGTGCGCAGGCGGGGCCGCGTGCGGGTGCTGCGCGCAGGACGCCGGGCAGGTGCGCATGCGGGGCGCTGCGCTGGGGCGCAGTGCGCGCGGGTGCACCCGGGGGTGGTGCGCGCGGGGCGAGGCGATGGGGCGCAGGGCGTCCGGGTGTGCGCGCGGGTTGCAGCGCTGGGGCGCAGTGGGCGCGCGGTGCACCCGGGAGGCTCGGCGGGGTGTTCGGGCGTGCAGGCTGGGCTCGGCAGGGCATCTGGGGGCGCGGGCCGGGCTCGGCTGTGCGCCTGGGGCGGGTGGCCGTGCGTGCGGCTGCCCGGGGGTTCGGGAGTGAGTTGGGGTGCTCGGGCTCGCGTGCGTACAGGCCGTATGTACGCTTGTCCGAGTGTTGTGTATTTAAAATGTATTTTTGGGTTTATTTGTGTATTTTACTCACCGATTTGATTACCCTATCTTGCAGATCTTGACGGACGGTCGCGCGACGACCCGACTATCGGTGAGTGGGACAATCCAACCCAGTAGGGAGGCGTACTACTCACTTGGGAGTGTATTGCCCTCCCCTGGGGCACCATGGATTTATATTAACTGTTGTAATGTGTAATCCATGCAAGCATGATAATTATGTAGTATGCATGCTACCCTAGACTTTGTATGTTAGGGACTTGCACCCTTAGGATATGTGTAAGAGCCGTGCATCCTGTCACCTTGTTATCATGCTAGGAAGCCTCGGCCTATGCATGTGTCCTACTAGTTTAATTTGTTAAATTAAATGCTAGCATATGTTTAATTCATGCCTTAGATAATATTATAGGGAGGGGCCTTGCGAGGTCAACATTGAGACCCGGGTTAGGGTACTCCGTGTTCCTTGTTTGGTTGTCGGGATGTCCTATATCGGGACCTCACGCTGCCCTCCCAAGGTTTCTTTCCCAATAATATTATACCCTTGTTACTATTATTATTATATATATTCCCCGCATCTTGGTTATGCGCCCTGGAGGAATTATGAAGAATTCATGACATTAGAGTTTGTTGAGATGTGTTGTTTGCGGATCCGAGTGGATCATATGCGATGGATAGGCTGTTCTGTTCCCTTCGTTGGATCTGTGTAAAGACTCCCCAGCGTTGGAAAGGCTATCCCGTGGAGGGGCTCCCATCAGTAGGCACCTCCTGATTTGGGACGGACTGTGTTGAATGTGGGAGTGGCCAAGCGGCCTACGGAGTGGGGAGAGACTATCGGTGGACCAAGGGCGACCATCAGCCTAGTCAGTCCCAATATCCTATGTCACCTATTGAGGGGTGAGGGTGAGGGTATATGGATGTGTATGGATGTTTATCAGGCTACTAAGTCCCAATATCCTATGTCACCTATTGAGAGGTGAGGGTGAGGGTGTATGATTGTGTATGGATGTTCATCAGGCTAATAAGTCCCAATATCCTATGTCACCTATTGAGGGGTGAGGGTGAGGGTGTAGTGGTTCAGCGATGTAACGAATCACTGGATTTATGTTGTTATGCCACTTTGAGGCTGGTTGTTGATTAATCGTGGTTAATATAACTGTGTTGCATGGGTTGTGCTGTTCACTGAGCGTGTGGCTCACCCCTCGCATAATATTTTTCTCCAGTGTCATCTGAGTTGGATCTGGAGGAAGAGCTCCCCGAGGGACTTCATCAGTAGCGGAGTAGCGCCACGTCCCGCGAGTATCAGAGGCTATCAGCATCCCTTTTGCTTGTATGTATTATATTCCGTGCTTGGGCACGCGTTTGTATTGTATTTGGATGTCATTGTATATATTGGCTCTCACAGGACAGTTGATTATGTATCGAGTCTGTAATATGTTTTTGGATTACAGATTCAGTCTTTAGCTTCCGCTATTGGTGTATATATCATGTCAGCCCTGTTTTTGTTGTCTGTGTTGTCATTTTAGTTGTTGTGTGAGTATGTTATTGAACTCCTGTTTATACTGATATCATATATACACTTGCCGCGTCCCGGGGACGGCCGGCCCTGGGGCGTGACATTCTTAGCGTCAGGTTCAACCCGACCCAAACTAACCCGAACCCAATTCGGGTCGGGTTCGAGTTGGCGTCTCGGGTTGGCCGGGTTTAACCCGAACCCGCAGATTGTTTTTAGAGGGGTTAAATCTTGACCCTCCATCACTCCATCACTGATATGGTAAAATCACATCCCTTTATTCAACTAACCCTAATTCATCCAATACCCCCTTTCACTCACGCGTCCCTCTTTCACTCACTGCCGTCAAACCTCTCAGGACTTCAACCCTCACGGCCTCACCGATCAGGAGACCCTCACCGACCCACGAGGCCACGACCCTCACCGACTACCCGACCCTTTCTAACCGTCAACCCTCCCCGACTCTCGACGGCCCTTAGCCCTCGCCGACCGCCCGACCCTCACCGACCCATGCCGCCTGACCGTCCATCACCGTCGACGCAGAAAGAGAGGTTCGTTCACTTCGTTGACTTGTTTATGTGAATATGTGATTTTATTATTGTTGGGTATTTGTTATTTTGTTTGGTTATTGATTTGGGTTTTGTGGATTTTTTTTTTTTTACAAAAGCTTAGATGAAGATGAATTTTTTATATGCAAAATATTTGTTTTTTTTAAAAAAAAAAAATTAAGGGGACAACCATTCAAATTTCAACACTAATTTTTTTTTTTTGTGAATGGATTTTGCTTTGTGAATATTGATTTCATGCTTCATCTAATGAATTAATGGTGAATGGTTTTAGCTTTGTGATTCTATTAAGTTCATAGTTCATTTGGTTTTACAAAAGCTTAGATGAAGATGACTCTTGTTGGTTAGGGTTTATTCTTGACAAACCAAAATGATTGCTTATTGATATATTCATTGGCTGCTTGAGTGATCAAGCTCTTTGATTAGTTTGTGTGCTTTTGCTTGATGTGTTGTTTTAAAAGCATTTAAAATGAAATGAAATTGCTGGGGATCTTTTTTTTTCTTCAAGTACATAAAAATCCTAAGATTCAAATTTTCAAGTACATCTTGTTTTTAAAACTCAAATATCCTATGCATTGAAATATATATATTTCTAATTTTTATGACGTGTTTGGATTTACTCTGGACTCTTGCTAGTTGTTAACATGGTAAAATATAAATGGTATGCAACTTATGCTCTCTATAGTAGTATATATTGAATAAAACTACATTTTTTTCTTTTTGCAAGGTAGTTTAAAAATGTCTGGCACGGAAGAAGCTACTCAGCAGTCTCAACCTACCCAAGCCAGTGCGCCAAATGACACAGAAGAAAGTAGTAAGCGCAAGAAACCTTACGAGGTAAAATCTAAGGTATGGGAGCATTTCACAAAGCTGAAAAAAGAAGCTGGGCAGAAGGATGGGTATGCATCATGCAATTATTGTTCTCGCGACTGTGGGGTAGTTGGAGAGGCATCATCCATTTGTTGGTTTACCTATAACGACAACTACCATTCAAGCACCCAAATGGAACTGTATGAGGCACTCTACAGCCGCAGTTTTATACCTCACTTGTGTTGGGACGGTGGGAGACTGGCATTTGGAGGGGCCATAAATTAGTTATTTGACCTTTCGGTGGCCAAGATGGTTCGTTTGTGCATCCACACCGCCCTGAACCGTCAGAAAGGCTATGCGGGTCATAGTCACCAGGAGGCAGGAGCTTACCTTCGGGTTTGGTGACCATGTTTTCCTGAAGATATCCCGATTTAAGGGCATCCTCTATTTTTGACATTCGGGGCAAGCTGAGTCTGCCCTTCATCAGACCGGTTCTCGCCCTTCAGAGGATTGGGGAGGTGGCTTGTCGTGTAGCCTTGCTCCCACAGCTGACTCATGCCCATGACGTCTTCCATGTCTCGCAGCTGAGATGTCATGTCCAGGATACTGCTCTTGTCATTCCGTTTGAGTGGCTCATCCTCGAGTTGGAGTTATCGTTCGTGGAGCAGTGGATCGAGATCATGGACCAACGTGAGAAAAGGCTCCATGCCAAGATCGTTCCTTTGGTTAAAGTGTGTTGGTAGCACCAGTCTGGTGCCTAAAGCCACTTGGGAACAAAAAGGACACTACACGTGATGCTTACTACATTCGGTCTTGCCTTTTGGGTTTCCTTAAATTTCGAGGACTTAATTTCCTAAGGGGGGGAGGGGGGAGAGTGTTGTGCTTGTGTCATTTGGAGCCTTATTTTGTCGATCTGAGTCACTATAATTTTGGTTTTTAGCTACCTGCGGGAGTTGGAGTGCTCTGATTGAAAATCTAATTGCATATGATGGGTCCTGGTACCGTTTTGTACAACCCTTAAAAATTTCATCGAATTCCGATAACGTTTCAAAAAATTATGCAGTTCTGAATCATATCCGGGTTTGGCCGTTACTGGGTTTCAGTGGGTGGGATATTTTCGAGTGTGTGGTGCATCTCCGCACGCTTCCCAATAAAGCAAATAAAACTGGTTGGGTGTGGGTGATTTTATGCTTAACCTCACCCCCCATTTTCCCTAGTGTGCACCCCCCAAGGTGACTTTTGTCACCCTTTGCACCCCCCCTCTCTCTCTCCATCCGAAAATCACTTATCTGATCTCTCTTTCTTTCTTTTGCCTCTCTTTCACTCCCCTTTTGTGTGTGTGATTGTTTGATGGAGAAGGAGCAAGAAGAAGAAGGAGATCTATAGAAGAGAGTGATCAAGGTTGGTGTGTGCCATTGTTGTTGTCTATTCCCTCTCCTCCTCCTCTAACTCCCCCTCATGTTTCGATGGATTTTCCCCTCCCCTCTGGTTCAGCAAGAAGAAGAGAAATGAAGGCTGAGGTGGTGGTAGTGATGGTGGAGGTTGAGGTGGTCGTGGGCATGCTTGTGAGCCCCCACATTTCCCCCTTCCAGTCCCTCTCTTGGTATACTTTCCCTTCTTCTTTTTATGGTTTTTCAGCACATTTGGGTGTGTTGGGAGGTGGTGCATGACATGTGTTTGTGTTTCTGTTTGAATGGTGTGTGTATGCATGGTTGCTTGGGTGTAGGGGTGTCGGTGTGCCCGCATGCGTGCTGCCCTGTGCGTGTTGCCTAGAACCCAGCGTGCTCTACCTGTTGCCCTGCCAGCACCAGCGCCCATGCCCAGCGTGCCCCTCCTTGCTGCCTTATCAGCCCAGCGCCTGTGCCCAGCGCGCTCTGCGTGCCCTGTAGTGTGCCCTGCAGCATGCCCAGTGCGCCTTGCTCTGCCTGTGCATCCTGGGTGCTGCCCCGTGTGTGCATGTTTCCCTGTGAGTGCGTGCTGCCCACATGCATGCTATCTTGCCTGTTCCGCATGCGTGCCGTCTCGCGTGCGTGCTGCTACGGATTGTGGTGAGTGGTTCGATCCAACCCTTCAGAAGCGCTCGATGCACGTAGTCGTGCATAAGGGGAGATGCTTTGGGTATAAAAAAATTGTCCCAGTCTACAGGGTAGGCAATTTTTCCTTTTATCAGATAAACCAATTCCTAAGTCATACTGTGGTGATGAAGGTGGCATGAGTGGTGAATATATGAGCTCAAAAAAAAACACAAGTTATCTTTGAGAGCCTTATAATTCTATCATGAGGTGTTAAACACGGGAAATCGTAGGAAGGAAGAATAATATTTCTCAAGCATTGAGAGTTTTATGCATGGAATTTCTTTAGATAAAGTGCATTCCACGAACCTGAGACTTTCTGTTTAGAAAAGCATGTAAACAAATATGTACATGAGCATAAGCTGATAAACAATCGTTTCGGTGTTTTCTTTTGTTTTTAGGAAAGCATGGAAACAAATATGTACAGGGGTGAGCAATGAAAGCTGATAAACAAGTGTTTTGGATTCTTTTTGTTTTTTTTTTTAGGAAAGCATGGAAACAAATATTTACTGGGGTGAGGAATGAAAGCTGATAAACAAGTGTTTTGGATTCTTTTTGTTTTTTTTAGGAAAGCATGGAAACAAATATTTACAGGGGTGAGGAATGAAAGCTGTTTAGCATGTATTTTTGGATTTTTTGTTTAGAAAAGTATGTAAACAAATATGTACATGAGCATAAGCTGATAAACAAACGTTTTTTTTTTTTTTTAGGAAAGCATGGAAACAAATATGTACAAGGGTGAGGAATGAAAGCTGTTTAGCGTATTATTTTTTATTTTTATTTTTTTTGTTTAGGAAAGCATGTAAACAAATATGTACATGAGCATAAGCTGATAAACAAACGTTTTTTTTTTTTTTTAGGAAAGCATGGAAACAAATATGTACAGGGGTGAGGAATGAAAGCTGATAAACAAGTATTTTGGATTCTCTTTGTTTTTTTTAGGAAAGCATGGAAACAAATATTTATAGGGGTGAGGAATGAAAGCTGATAAACAAGTGTTTTGGATTCTTTTTGTTTTTTTTTTAGGAAAGCATGGAAACAAATATTTACAGGGGTGAGGAATGAAAGCTGTTTAGCATGTATTTTTGGATTTTTTGTTTAGAAAAGTATGTAAACAAATATGTACATGAGCATAAGCTGATAAACAAACGTTTTTTTTTTTTTTTAGGAAAGCATGGAAACAAATATGTACAAGGGTGAGGAATGAAAGCTGTTTAGCGTATTATTTTTTATTTTTATTTTTTTTGTTTAGGAAAGCATGGAAACAAATATTTATAGGAGCATGAGCTGATAAACAAATGTTTTGGGTTTTTTTTTTTTTTTTTAGGAAAGCATGGAAACAAATATTTACAGGGGTGAGGAATGAAAGCTGATAAACAAGTATTTTGGATTCTTTTTGTTTTTTTTAGGAAAGCATGGAAACAAATATTTATAGGGGTGAGGAATGAAAGCTGATAAACAAGTGTTTTGGATTCTTTTTGTTTTTTTTTTAGGAAAGCATGGAAACAAATATGTACAAGGGTGAGGAATGAAAGCTGTTTAGCATATTATTTTTTATTTTTATTTTTTTTGTTTAGGAAAGCATGTAAACAAATATGTACATGAGTTCGGAATGAAACCTATTTAGCATATATTTTTTTGGATTTTTTTGTTTAGTAAAGCATGTAAACAAATATTTACAGGAGTGTGGGAGTACGAAGGCTTACTTGGGTGAATCAGTCACAGACTTGTGGATTTGAACCACTTCTTCGAGTCGGCTAGCCTTTGTGGGCGTCATCTCTGGTGGAGGTTTTGCAAGTTCAGCTCCTTCTTCTTGTCTTGCCATCTTAGGTTTTTGCCCCTGTCCGAGCATATCTTTGGGCAAGTAATTCTTCATTTGTATGAGTACATCTCCCACTTAATGTGCATGGCGCATATGGTCCAGTTGCGGACTCGTGCCCGTTGAAGCGGGCCTCTCCCCATGCAAATACCACTTCTCCGTTATACGGGAAGCGGAGGCATTGGTCCCAGGTAGATGAGACAGCTTCGATGCTATCGAGCCACGTCCTTTTGACAATTAAGAGATGAGGGGATCGGATGTCCATGACCATGCAGTTGACGATTGTGGCTACCGGGCCGATTTTAAGTGAGAGAGTAACCATCCCGCAGGTGTTTTTGCGTGTGCTGTCAAAAGCGTAGATGAACTCATCCGACGGTTCCAGCCTGGGGACCTCGCCTTCAAGCTTTTGGTAAGCGGAGCAAGTTAGGACATTAGTTTCCGCTCCCGTATCTATGAGAATGTGCCTGAATTCCATTCCTCCGAGACTTGCAGTGATTATGAGGGACGCGGAGTGGGCCCGGGTTCTAGTGACTTCATGACGGAGGAAGGCGATTAAACTGTCCTTTATGTTGTTGCTTACTGAGTTCGTGGTTCCGACCGATCCTTCAGAGAGGTATCGAGTGCCGTAGGGGGATCTAGGCGGGCTGTCGTCTTCAGACTCCGTACCTAGGTGCACGGTTAACGCAAACATATTGTTTGTGTAAGACCCAGTTATCTTCGTTTTCGTACCTGAGGTGCGCTTCTCCCCAGATAGCCAGTACGTGGCTCATGAATGGTAATCGGGGACATTGATGTCTTGGGGAGCACATGGCCTGGATACTGTCTAACCATGGCCGCCCTAGCATGAGAGGGTATTTTGTATCAATGTCGGCCATGAAGCATTCCGTTTCACCGATTAGTGGACCAACAGTCAGATCGAAAATCCGGGACCATAGATGGTCTTCCAGGAATGGTTGAAAGCTTGGATAGTGGAGTGCACTGGTTGAACAAAGGGACGGCCTCGCTTGGGCATTTCCTGGTAGGTGGAACAAATCATGATGTTCATCCCTGACCACAGATCGATGAAAATGTTGTTTAGTGGTATGGCCTGGAGTCGTCCGCAAATGTGGAGGGGATATACTCGCAGTCTTTGGTCGGGAAGGTCTTTGTCGGTGAAGGAGATGGTCATTGGACGGCTGGGACCGTCTACTGTGTAAGTGCTTTTGGAGGACCCGTTGTCGTTCGGATGCAGATCATCCGAAGTACACTCTCCCTCTTCAGGTCCTTCGTTTGCTCCTTCGGGGGCCTCCTCGAATGGCTCCTCCTCTTCTTCTTCCCCAGGATCATTTAGTCCGCTCTCATCTAATTCTAGGTTGATGACTTCAACCATAGCAGGGAATACTTGGTCCTCCTCACCATATAGTATGGCGAGGTCGTGATCGTCGAGGTTCAGCTGGAAAGGTTCTTCTTGCCTTTCCTCCTCAAACCCTTCTGACAAACTGACATCAGTGGTGCTTTCCGAGCTGCTTGGTTCTAGTGACGGATGTCTCCTCCTTCTGACCATATTGACAGTGTGGGCTTTGGAAGTGGAAGCTTGATTGTGATCTAGCATTGGGTTAGAGAATCTGCCAAGTGGCTTGGTGGCTTTGCGAGGGGGATTACCCTGGCTTAGATGGCTTTTGATCATGGCGAAATCAAGGCGCCTGTCATCATTCAAATCGTAGATAAAATCCTAAAAAATTATGCATTGTTCTACAGTGTGACCATGCTGTTGATGGTACTGGCAGTAACGTGTAGCGTTAACCCCTGGGAGTGGTGGTTTGGTTGCAGGGAGAGATACTATTGGTGTCCATCATTACCCTAAAGATATTTGTCAAGGTTTCTGGGAGAGGTGGGTAAGAGTCTCTCTTTCCTACTCGTCTCGGGCCATAAAATGTTGGAGGGGAGACCTCATTTTAAGGGCCCTGTGTAGGCTGCCTAGGAGCTAAGTTTTGTGCTCTTGGGGGAGCAGAGTAGGCAAGGGGAGTTCTAGATTGACCCTAGTTTTGAAATATGGGGGTTCTGGACTGAAGGGCTTCGGATTACTGGGTTTTGTTGTGTCGGCACGGGGGCGGGTACTTATTGAGGAGTTAAGTTTTGATTGGTTTGCCAAGGCAGCATATATCTGGATGAACCAGGCGTATACTGTTCAGAGCTGGTCCTTGATTATGTACTCGTGCTCCGTTCGGGTAGAGTGCCAAGACTTGTCTGATCCCCTCTACCATGGGGGTTTGTGCCTTTCTTGGCGGTTGTCCAACCCTATGGCTGATAGGTGGGAACTGGGTTTGGACTACTAGGGCTGCACAATGGGAAATCTTGTTGTGGCGGTCAATTAGAAGCTGGTTCGTGGTGCAATCCCCATACGAAAGACTCGTACGAAGCTCTGAACTCAGTCTCTGTAACATCATATCAATTTCTTGACATTCCGTTAGTTGTAGGCCAGTTCTGTGGACGAGGGTGCGCCACCTAGACACGTACTATTCAAATTCCTCCCTAGGCCTCATCCTTTCTACGGTTAGGTCTGAGATAGAGGAGGTCCTAATTCTTTGGTTACCGTAACGGCCTAAGAACTTCTCGCTTACAGCCAAGAAATTTGACAAATGGTCTACAGGGAGTGTGGAGAACCATTGTAGTGCTTCTCCTTCCAGTGAGATAGTCGGCAAGGTCATTGAACATGTCTACTGATTGGTATCCTAAGGTGGCCATCTTTCCCTCTAGGTGGCTAAGGAATTGGACGGTCTGGTCTCCTTGGTTGCCTTCCTCCTCTACTGTTTTCTCATGGGTATAGGCTTCCATGGTGTGAATACGGAAAGCCTAGGTGTGAATGAATGCAGATTTAAAGCAGTAAATAAAGCGGCAAAGGGGTGCGCAGTTGTGTGCGACTTAAAGCAGCAAAGGATGTTGTAATGCGAGGTAGAGGAGGGTCTGACTTGAGGGGTGGAAAATTCTAGCTTTCCTAGATGGGTGATGGTAATCTAGTCAAGTTATGAAATGAAGCAGAAGGGTTACCTTTTGTTGTTTTCATGTGGGATGTCCCACCGTGATCACCAGGCTGTTGGTATCGGATTTCGGAGGGGGTTCTCTCGGGGATGAGAGAGGGGGCCTCCTTTTTCCTTTTTTGTGCGCGTGGGTGCGCGGCGTGTGTGGAGGTTCTTCGGGGGTTCGGGTCCGGTATGTGCCTTGGCAGGCTTGGTCGGATTGTCTCTTAGAAGGGGAAAGGGGGGGGGGTGTTTAGTTCTTGACTGAGGCAACCGACAGGTCCTCAAGAGGATTCAAGGGTTGTTGTGATCTCCACCTGCTTTCTGAGAAAGCAGGAAAAGTTGGGGTGGATTTGATCGCCTTCGTTGGGGAGTTTGTGGGGTCTCCACTCTGAGATACGGGCATGCCGTACACAGAGGTGAAAACTGGAATTCTCTTCTGCTTTGGGAACTTGACTAAAGTAGGTTTAGGAAATTAGGGTGTAGGTGACGGTCGGCTAGTTGTTTTTAGCCGCTTGGTGGGGGACGGCTAGTTAGGAGTAGCCGCCTGGTGCCTGGCTCTATTTGGGCAGAGCCTGGGTAGGGTTTTGTTTTGGAGTTGGCCGAAGTTAAACTAGGCTTAACCTGGGATTTTGGAGAGTGGATTTGAAAAGTATTTTGGTGTAGGGAAATGGGTTTTTCTCTCAAAAATAGAGCTCTCTCTCTCTCAAGGGTTTCAAGTGGGGGAAGGGGATATGGGTTGATTTGTGAGTGATTGATGATGTATATGGATATGAATTGTTGTTGATTAGGAAGTATTTGATGATGTTGAAGTTTACAGTAGAAAAGGGGCAGGGGAGTGCCCACTAGACAATAGATAAAAAATGGGTAATAAGGTGCTTGATTTGACCTTCCATTAGATATTTGTTCTCTGACAGTGTCGACGTAAGGGGCGGCTAGTTTAAACTAGCCGCCCAGTCAGGGGCGGCTACTCTCAAGTATCTGCCCCCAACATAACCTGCCAAACGTCCCATCTCTAACAAGCGGTGGCTTGGGTCGGTTACTAAGGTTGAACCGGCTGAGATGGGGCGGCTAAAAGGGACAATCCGCAGCAATCATGCTGCTTTATGTCCCATCCTAGGAAGGTGGTTTGGGGTCGGTCAGGGGGGGGGCTAGTTGAAACTAGCCACCCGGTATGGAGCGGCTACTCCCAAGTAGCCGCCCCTGTCCAGGTCTTAGGTTTTCCTAAGTGTTTTTGGACTAGGTTTTCCGGTTTTGGTTTCTAAGGGAGTTTTCTATTAGATGTCCAAATGTGGTCCTTCCTAAGTATTAGTTGAAATATTTTTATCTTTTTGGACGGTCAAAATTGGGGTATCTACAGCGGCTAGTTGAAAGTAGCCGCCCCATACTGGGCAGCTAGTTTCTACTAGCCGCCCCTTAAACCGCCTCCACCACTTCCCTTGGATGGGACATAAAGCAGCATTTAATGCTAATGATTGAGATGATTTGTTCCTTTTAGCTGCCCCTTATCTGACGGTTCAACCCTAGTAACGACTTCAAGCCACCGCTTGTTAGAGATTGGACGTTTGGCAGGTCATCATTGGGGCGGCAACTTGAGAGTAGCCGCTCCTCACTGGGCGGCTAGTTATCACTAGCCGCCCCTCACCTAGACAATGTCAGAACAACAAAGATCTAATGGGAGGTCAAATCAACCACCCTATTATCCAGTTTGATCTATTGTCCAGTGGACACTCCCCTGCCCCATTTTTACTATAAATAGGGGGGGTCCGAACATGTCTTCCACATCATCCATTGATTATCCATAATAACCTATTCATCAATCACCCACTCATTCAAACCCCCTACACCCTTACGAGTGCGTGGGCGTGGAGCTTCCCTGTGGCGTGGTCTTGCGTGTGTGGAGTGTTCCGTGCGGTGGTTGGCGAATGCGAGGCTGTCAGTAGTCCTCGAGTCATGTATTTGTTAATTGTGCATTTTGCACATGATGTATTTTATTGGACTAGACTTGGCTCTCACAGGACAGTGATTGTGTAATCGAGTCTATAATAATGTTTTGGTTTACAGACTTATTGATATTTTTATGCTTTCGCTTTTCAGTTAGCTATCACTTATCTTTGGTTTCCCACCTCATATGTTGTATGTTGGAGTTATTGTTGACCTCAGGTACTGATAGCTGATATTATTTCTATCGCCATGTCTCGGGGACAGCCGCCCTGGGGCGTGACATTCCCCCCTTTCCGAGAGACGATCCAGCCGGGCCCGCAAGGCGCAATCGGATCCTAATCCCTGGAAAACCCTCCACACACGTAAGACGACCATCTTTTTTGAAGGCCTCCCAACAACCGCAAGCGGACGCCCAACAACCGAAAAATGATACCGACAACCTGGGGATCACGGTGGGACATCCCACGTGAAAAAGAACAAAAGGTAATTTCTATTATGCCTCCTAAATCTTGACAAAAGTTCTATCACCCCCCTCTGGAAAACAAAAATTTTCAACCCTTTCAAGTCGGACTCTCCTCTACTTTGCATCACAACATCCTTTATTGCTTTAAGCCGCACACAGCTGCGAACCCTTTACTGCTTTATCACACCCTTTTACTGCTTTAAACTTGCATCCATTTTAACCCTGAGTTATTCCATATTCACACAATGGAAACCTACACCCAGGAGGACATAGTAGAGGAGAAGTTCCTTAGCCTCCTAGAGGAGAGGATGGCTACCTCTGGATACCAATAGGTGGAGGACATGTTAAATGACCTCGCTGACTTCCGCCAGGCCAAGACCTTGAAGCAGGAAACCCCTTTAAATCCCCTAAGGCTTGCCCCACCCCCAAAACCCCACCAACAACCAGTATCTCGGTCAGTCCGAGTCCATTTTCATTTACCCCGCCTTCCCTTGCAAATCCAATGTTCCCGACACTGTTTTCCCCAGGCCCTTACCAGACCGCATCAAACCCAGGGCGCTAACTGCCCTCCCAGGGCAAAAAAAATGTTGGATGAAACTACCAGGAGAATCCTCTCCGAAACTGGCCCTGCTGCTCCCAAACACATGTCTCTACATAATTTGAGACAAATCCCGTCAGTCAGCCTACCGGAGGGATTTAAAATCCCAATATTTCACTGGTATAACGGTCGTGGCTACCCAGATGTTCACTTAACTGCCTTTTATCTAGATGCTCAACCTTTTCTAAATAATTAACCTCTGTTAGTCTTCCTTTTCCAAAAATCATTGGAAGGAGAAGCACCACAATGGTTCTCCACACTCCCTGTAGACCATTTGTTGGATTTCTCGACTGTAAGCGAGAAATGTTTAGGCCGCTACGGTTACCAGAGAATTAGGACCCCCTCTATCTTCAACCTAACCATAGAAAGAATGAGGCCCAGGGAGGAATTTGAGCAGTATGTGTCCAGGTGGTGAACCCTAGTCCACAGAACTGGTCTGCAACTAACAGAATGTCAAGAAATTGACATGATGTTGTAGAACTTGAGTCTAGGACTTCGTACGAGTCTTTCGTAAGGAGACTGCACTACGTACCAGCTTCTAATTGACCACCACAACTGGATTTCCCGTTGTGCAGTCCCACCCTTGTCCCCACCTATCAGCTATAGGGTTGGACAACCGTCATGAAAGGAGCAAACCCCCACGATAGAGGGGATCACACCGCAAGTTTCAGCACTCTACCCAAACGGAGCATGAGTCCCTAATTGAGGACCAGCTCCGAGATAGTATACACCCGGTTCATCCGAATATGTGCGCCTCGGCAAGCTACTTATAATTTGACCCCTCAACAGGTGCCCGCCCCCGTGCCGATGCGATAGAACCCCAGAATCCAAAATCCTCCAGTCCAAAACCAGGGCCAGACTAGAACAACTCCTGCTTACTCTGCTCCCCCGAGAGCAAAAAATTCAAGTCCCGGCCAACCCACACAAAGCCCGTACAACAAGGTCTCCCCTCCCTCATCTTGTGGTCCCAGATGTAGGGGTGCAACTTGGGTGGGTTGAATTAGACCCAACCCAACTCGTGGGCGGGTTCGGGTTGGGTTTTTTTCCAGTCGGGTTCAACCCGACCCGAACCCGAACCCATTTCGGGTGGGGTTCGGGTTCAGGTCGGGTTGAACCTGAACCCGAAGTAAAAATGGGTCATGGGCTTATGTATACCATCCACTTATCAAAACAACCTAGCCATTCATTACAACCAAAACTTAATAACAAATCTGGTGCATCCATTCTTTATTAAATGTGGACCATTTAATAACAAATATGGACCATCCACTTATCAAAATAACATCACAACCATTCATTACAACCTAAACCTAACCCTAACCCTTCACTCATTTTCGGTTTTCAATTTCTGAGGGAGTTTAATATTAGATGTCCAAAAGTTGTTTTTCCAATATTAGTTGAAGTATATTTCTTTTCTTTAGACAGTCAAAATTAGGGTATCTACATTTGTCCCTCATCAGACGAAGTCTTTGTGTGAAACAGAAAGACTTCGATCGATGATAAGGAAAGAGATGTTATGCCTGTGTCAATTGGAGCCATTTCGGTTAAGCCTTGGTCACATCTGGGTCATTCAGGGCCTTTTCTTTTTTTCGATCGGAGCAGCTAAAATTTTAGCTTTTAGCCACCTGCGGGAGTTAGAGTACTCTGATTGGAAATCTAACTGCATATTATGGGTCCTGGTACCGTTTAGTACTACCCATAAAAATTTCATCGAATTCCGGTAACGTTTTGAAAAATATGCAGTTCCGAATTGCATCCGGGTTTGGCCGTTACTGGGTTTCGGTGGGTGAGATATTTTCGAGTGTGTGGTACTTCTCCACACGCTTCCCAATAAAGCAAAAATAAGTGGTTGAGTGAGGGTGAGCCTAACCCTAACCTCACCACCCCCTTATGGTCACCCCAAAACACTATTTGGGCATGAAAATGACATTTTTGCCCTCTCTCTCTCTCCCCCTCTCTCCCAATTCGTGGATCTCTCTTTCTCTCGCTTGGTCTCTTTTTCCCCACTTTGTGTGTGTGGAGGAGGAAGAAGCAAAAGGAGTAGGTGAAGGAGGAAGAGCAAGCCAAAGAAGGCTGAGGAGGGCTGTGGAGGTGGTGGTAGTGGTGGTGGTGGTTTAGGTGGTTGCGGGTGCATCGAGGGCCCCCGAATCTCCCCCTTTCATTCCCCCTCCCTAGATCTCGTTGGAAGGGATGCGCGAGGTCCTGGGTTGCGGTGAGTGGTTTGATCCAATCCCCCTCCCCCCTCGAGATGCGCTCGACGTGCGTAGTCTTGCGTCGCGCATCGATGGGGGCATCCTAGCTATACTACTTGTGTAGATAAGTAGTATGGCCATGCTTAAACTATAATATGTTAGATATCTTGCATGCTAGGCTTATATACATGTATTGTATCCATGTATGAATGACTGTATCGCATGCGTCCCTCTAGTATGGGCATGTATTCTGTAATGTGTATGGATGTATAGAATATGGCATGCCTTAGGTAGTATTGTAATACTACTCCTACCATATTAATTGGAATATCCAGCATGATTAAGTCTGGGTTAATAATGGGCACACGCCTAATATTCCCTTGCGATAAGACTCGAGGGCGTGGTGTAGTTTTGCGCCCATGATAGTGGGGCAAAGCTATGACCAACTTCAAGAGATGATGAGCTCTCTCTCGCCCTCTCCCTTTGTACGAACTGAGTAAGTAGATGCGATTTTCTACTCGACTCAGGTTCGTTTGGAATATTGGCATGCACCTGTTAGTGCGCGAGATCGCGCTTGACCCTTCCTTTTTAAGTTGGTGATATCCAACGCATGCTTAAGTTATGCCTTGTGTGCTTATGTGATTAATGGCCATGTATGCATGTTGTTTATGATGTAAATCCCTGTTAGGGAGTATCCCTATAATTAATTGTTAGGTTATCGTGCATGTAGTTCATGTACATAACTAAGATATAATTCTCCTGGATATATATGCGCATGTTAAAACTGATTAGGCCTATCTGAAATAGGCGTGGGTATGACCCATTGTCGGGTTGTACCTTATTAGTTAGAGCGCTAGCGATGTAATCGCCCCCGTGCATCCGAGCGATGCACTCGTTTGGAATTCAAGAGAATTCATTATCTTATCGGTTTTGTTAAGCCGGTAGTTGTGGCATGCATTAAGATTGGCCTACCCGTGCTAGGCATTTATATGAACCGCCTATTGGGTTATGTGCCTTGGGATTATTTCTGCGTGAGAGCAGAGGCAACCCCCTTGTGACTGAGCGACGCAACCGTGTGGGAGTACAATAGTGTTCGATATCATCGATATGTGATTATCGAGAGTAGTTGTTTTTCCATTTGGGTTCGCTTTCCTCCCAATGTCATCCGTGTTGAAGCGGCCCCGGGTTGTAGCTGTCCTAACAGAGGGTTCCCATCCGTAGGTACCACCGATGCGTTCGGAAGCGTACTGATTGTGGGAGTGTACCAGGTAGAGGCTACCCGGAAGAGGGCTAACGAATGATATTGCGAGCGTGAAATCGTTCTCCCCTTCGTTGGATCTGATGTAGGAACTTCCCGGCGTTGGAAAAGCTGTCCTAACAGAGGGCTCCCATCCGTAGGTACCACCGATGCGTTCGGAAGCGTACTGATCGTGGGAGTATACCAGGTAGAGGCTACCCGGGGAAAGGGCTACCGGTGGACCAAGGGTGTAGAGGAGTCTAATCTCTCCAAAAGTCCTATGTCACCTCTAAAGGGTGAGGGTGAGGATGAGGGGAAGACACGTCGCCGCGTGACCCATTCATTGCTCGTCAGTTCCCATAGTTGTTGGGTCCGGTCTCGTATCGATGTTCAAAGACATTGTTGGGCAGTTATCTCGATGTAGATGATCTAGTAGGGTTGCGTAGACCGAGAATTCCGAGTCTCTTCGACCAACGGTATGGTCTCTCCCCAAAAGTCCCAAGAGTCTCCCTCCGGGAGTGAGGGTGAGGGTGAGGTTGGTGATCCAGTAGTGTTGTGTGGACCAGTAATCCCGGGTCTCCTCGACCAACGGTATGGTCTCTCCCCAAAAGTCCCAAGAGTCTTCCTCCGGGAGTGAGGGTGAGGGGGAGGTTGATCGCGCCGCCGCGTGACCTTGTCATCCATTGGGTTTCTACCCATGTTTTTCCTTGAAAGGAAATTGTTTTAGTATTGAACTGTTGTATTGGTGATTGGTTTCCAACCACTCACTGAGCTTGTAGCTCACCCCTCGCATACTGTTTCTTTTCAGGGGCAGTGTTGGGCGTGGAGCTGGAGCTTCCCTGTGGCATGGTCTTATGAGCGTGGAGCGTTCTTCCGACGGGTGGCGAGTGCGAGGCTGTCAGCAGTCCTAGAGTCATTTTATGTATTGTAAATCGTGCATGTGGCACATATTGTATTTTATTTGGACTAGACTTGGCTCTCAAAGGACAGTGATTGTGTATTCGAGTCTGTAATAATGTTTTTGGTTTACAGACATTGTTAGTGTCTTATTCTTCCGCTTTTCAGTCAGTTATCATTATCTTTGCTTTGCCATCTTGTGTGTTGTTGTTGGAGTATTTGTTGACCTCAGGTATGTTAGCTGATACTTCATTATTGCCACGTCTCGGGGACAGCCGCCCTGAGGCGTGACAAGATACCCTTATTTTGGCAGGACCAACCTTCAAGAAGTTTAGGACACATGACCAAATACCATTCACGGAGGTAATTTATGTCATCAGAGGCTGGGTTTTGACTAGAATGGTTATCTAAGGAGTGATCCAGGTGGGAGAGTGAGTAAAAAGTAAGGAAGCGAGTGATCCAACCCTCGAACAGGGTTCTTAGCCATCGTGCACTGAGCAGCCCAGCGTCAGTTTCCTTGTGCCTACTATACCCATGCTTGGGTAACTCAGCAAATTAAGGGGATATTGCAGACAGAAAGAAAGAAAAAGTGTGTTTGATTTGGTGAATTGGATCATTCGAAAGACAAAGATTTTGGAAAAGAACCAGAACTGAAGAAATTTGAACTGAATGGTACTGGTAATTGTGGAAAAACTTCAAAAAAGTTGTTTTTGATAAAGTAAAACTTGGAAATAAACCAATACATGGCTGTTTGTTTTTAGAAAACTTGAAAATAAGTGTGTTTGAGAAGCTGGCAGGGGGCGGCTAGTGGTGTTTAGGCGGTAGGGAGGGGCGGCTAATTGTATTTAGCCATCGGGCAGGGGGCAGTTACTCGAGAGTAGCCGCCGTCCAGCTGGGTCCCTTATAACTGAAAAGGACCCTCTCTCCCGCACGTTTTCAAAATGGTTGCTCTTCCCTCTCTTTTTCTTCTTCTCCGTTTGAAACTGAAAAAACTTGGTTTTTCTTGTCTTTGATTCGCCTTTGATCATCTCTTTCTTCTTGATTTCGAAACCCTAAAAATCTTTTGGGTTCTCCTCTTTCTTGTGAAATCGCGAGAGATGACCAAAGGGAAGAGCACGGCTTCGATGATGAAGCGCCTCAGGTCTTCCCGAGAGCAGAGGGGGGCTGTCTCAAGGTCCAGCTCATCGGAGAGTGACGCAGCGGAGAGGATGGTTGCGGAGGAGGCGACCCAAACGGCGGAAACGCCGTTGGTGGGCATGGTTGGAGGTGTGGGTGCATCCTCGGGGGCTGTCCCGAGGGTAGGGGGTGGTGTGACCCATACACGCAAGAGGAATCGTGGGGGTCCATCGGTGGTGGCCGAAGGTCTGGGTTTGGAGGCCGGAGGGTCGGCCGAAGGTGTTGTTAGAGAGGTTGGAGCCGAGAGGGTGGTGGGTATTAGTGAGGAGCAAGCCCGTATCTTGGGCGAGGTCTTCAGCAAGGATGAGCGGGGTCTAGGTGAGGGTGAGACCCAGGTGAGGGGTGAGGACGTTGTGAGGAGGGCTATGGAGAACTATGAGGTGTTGGCCTCCGGTGCCGTGGGCATGGAGGAGGGTGTGGGTGTTGGGCTTGAGGCCAAAGAGGCCATAGGTGTTGATGGTATTTGCCCGGAGGAGGCTGAGGAGGCCATGGTTGAGGGAGGAGGGGGAAGACGATGAGGGAGATGACGACGAGATGGATGATCCCGACGAGGCTGAGGCGGGGACTCCTGGGGCCACATGAGCCGTGGTATGCCTCTATTTCGCTCTACCTATTACCTTGTTCTAAAGGTATATGTTTTGGTGGTATGCATGAAGTGTGTAAGAAGTATATATATATGCGTCTTTTAAATATGCATGTTTGTATGAAAAAATGATCACGGTGGGAGTTTTATAAGCATGCTATTTCATAGTCTATAGAATGTTTTAACATGCTTGCATAGTGGGTTTGCCTATATAGGTATGGTGTCGTTCTAGTACAAGAGATGGTGGTGGGTTTGCATGTGATTTTTTAGGGGAGTGACAATTTTTGGAATAGATATGCTTTGATGTGATAAGGGCATAGAAAGGCAAGTATGTGTTGATGATCACGGTGGGAGTTTCATAAGCATGCTTTTACATGGCAAGAAGAAAGTGTGTCTATGTAGTTTTAAGTAGGGTGAATTTTAATTTGCAGATAGACCACGGTGGGAGTTTTTAAGGAAAAAAGGAAGTGTTTCATGCTTGCATATGTATATTTAATTCTCTAAGCATGGTTTAGAAATGAAAATTTTGTTTTGGGATTCTCACCTTTCGGACGTCTTTGGACTAACCCCTCTTCTTCTATTTGTTTTAGCGGCTGAACCATATCCGAGCCCTCTGGCATGGGACGAAGAGGTGGTATGATGCCTTGAGGCCGGAGGAGAGGAACCAAGTGGATGAAGCGGGCTTTCGCTCCTTCTTTCTGATTGGGCCGTTCCAGGTCCACCGATCGTATCTAGAGGTGTTGGCGGAGAGGTGGGATCCGGAGAGCTGCACATTTATCCTCCCCACTGGTGCTGTGATGCCAACGTTGGAGGACGTTCAGCGGATCACGGCCCTCCCAGTCTTGGGCGAGGCGGTGATAGTGGCTACCAGTCTAGACTACAAGGCGCTCTTCCGGGAGTTGATCGGAGATTGGGAGTACGTGGAGCGGGAGAGGACGTTGAACCGGATCCCTCTCTCACAGCTTTCGAGATAGTACGGCCTCGGTTCATTCACGCGCCGTCAGAAGGGTGAGGCTGCGGCTAGCTTTGAGAGGAGGAGGCTGATGATCGAGGCCAGTGAGGTTGTTGCATGCCCACAAAGGGCTCGGAGGGAGTTGAGGGCGTTCTTCCTCTATTTCTTTGGCCTGGTCCTCTTCTCGACGGCCTCCGACAAGGTCTCCTCTCATTCTCTGCTGCTGATGAGGGACCTAGAGGCCATGGGACGCTTTGCCTGGGGAGCGGCTGTTATGCTGTGTCATTTGGAGCCATTTCGGTTAAGCCTTGGTCACATCTAGGTCATTCAGGGCCTTTTTATTTTTCGATCGGAGTCGCTAAAATTTTGGCTTTTAGCCACCTACAGGAGTTGGAGTACTCTGATTGAAAATCTAACTGCATATTATGGGTCCTGGTACCGTTTTGTACTGCCCATAAAAATTTCATCGAATTCCGGTAACGTTTTGAAAAATATGCAGTTCCGAATCGCATCCGGGTTTGGTTGTTACCGGATTATGAGTGACTTTTCTCACCTACCCACTTTTGTGGCATTAAATACCCACCCACTCAGTCCCTCTCACTCCCTACGTGGACCTCTCTTTGGGTCTCTATTTCTCTCTTTCACTCCTCCCCCATATGTTTGTGTTAATACCTCAAAGAGAAGAGAAGGAGATCAAGAAGGATGTAGTGCATGAAGAGGTGATCTTGAGGTGGGTTATGTGAGCTTGTGCTCCTAAGTGGCTGTCCCTCTCTCTTTCCCTCTGGTTCAGCAAGAAGAAGAGCACCCAAGCGGAGGAGGTGGTGGCGGTGGTGGCGGTCGAGGTGTTCAAAGGGGCGCTTGCGAGCCCCTACATCTCCCCCTTCTCTCCCCCTCTCTTGTGGTGAGTTTTCCCTCTTCTTTATTGGTTTTTATGCATGTTAGGGTGTTTGGGAGGGCATGCCAGTGTGCGTGCGCGCGTGCAAGGGCATGCGCGGGGCTGCCCAGGGGCTCGGGTAGGTGCTGGGGCACTCGGGCATGCGTGCGTACGTGCGTGCTCGCATGCGTGCGAGCCCGTATGCGTGCATGTCTAAGTCTTTAGTATTTCTAGTAATTTCTATGTATTATAATGTGATTTTGCTCACCAAATTGATGCCCTTTACCTTGCAGATCTCGTCGGATGGGATGCGCGAGGTCCTGGGTTGCGGTGAGGGGTTCGATCCAACCCCTTGGGATACGCTCGATGCACGTAGTCGTGCATTGCGCATCCATGGGGCTTCTTTGCACCCTAAATATGCTAGATATTTGCATGCTAGGATTGTATAGCTCGTATATTGCGTAGAACCCCCTTTTCTACCATATGCTTGCCCATGTATCATAATCATGTGTGAATTATTATGTATGCTTGCGCCCTTCATGTATGGGCATGTGTGATGTGTTTTTATGAATGTATAGAATATGGCATGCTTTAGGTAGTCCCTATGAGAAATACTACTATATTAATTGGAATATCCAGCATGATTAAGTCTGGGTTAATAACAGACACATGCCTTATATTCCCTTGCGATAAGACTTGAGGGTGTGGTGTAGTTTTGCGCCCATGATAGTGGGGCAAAGCTATGACCAACTTCAAGAGATGATGAGCTCTCTCTCGCCCTCTCCCTTTGTACGAACTGAGTAAGTAGATGCGATTTCCTACTCGACTCAGGTTCGTTTGGAATATTGGCATGCACCTGTTAGTGCGCGAGATCGCGTTTGACTCTTCCCATTTAAGTTGGTGATATCCAACGCATGCTTAAGTTATGCCTTGTGTGCTTTATATGATTAATGGCCATGTATGCATTTTTAAGTGGGCCATACCTTGTATGCATGTTGTATGATTGTTGTTTATGAGGTAAATCAATGTTAGGGAGTATCCCTATGATTAATTGATATGTGATCGTGCATATGGTTCATGCACATAACTAAGATTTAATTCTCCTATAAAATATATGAGCATGTTAAAACTAATTAGGCCCATCTGAAATAGGCGTGGGTACGACCCGCTGTCGGGATGTACCTCATTAGTTAGTGCGCGAGCGATGTAATCGCTCCTGCATCCGTGTGATGCACTTGAATGGAATTCAAGAGAATTCATTTGTTGTATCGGTTTTATTAAACCGGTAGCTTTGGCATTAAGTTAGGCCTACCCATGCTAGGCGCGTATATGAACCACCTGTTGGGTTATATGCCTTGGGCTTATTTCAGCGTAAGAGCAGAGGTAACCCCTCGCGCCTGAGCGATGCACTCGTGTGGAAGCCCAAGAGTATTCGTTATTATCGATATGTGATTATCGAGCGTAGCTGATTTTCTCATAGGGTTTGCTTTGTGAACGTGTGGTGCTTCCTCCCGACATCATCGTGCGTCAAACACCCAGCGTCGAAGCTGTCCTGTTTGGGTGCCACCACTTGTAGGTGCTACTGATGCGTATCGCGGTACGCATCGGGCTGATGTACCGATCGTGGAAGGCCGACAGGTAGAGGCTAGGTGGGAAAGAGCTACTGGATGATTTTGCGAGCATGGAATCGTTCTCCCCTTCTTCGGATCCGTGTTGAAGCTACCCGACGTTAGAGTCATTTTATGTATTGTAAATTGTGCATGTGGCACAGGTTGTATTTTATTTGGACTAGACTTGGCTCTCACAGGACAGTGATTGTATATTCGAGTTTCTAATAATGTTTTTGGTTTACAGACATTGTTGATATCTTATGCTTCCGCTTTTTAGTCAGTTATCATTTATCTTTGCTTTGCCACCTTGTGTGTTGTTGTTGGAGTCTTTGTTGACCTCAAGTATTGATAGCTGATACTTTATATATTGCCGCGTCTCGGGGATGGCCGCCCTGGGGCGTGACAAAAGTTGGTATCAGAGCCTGGTCCTGTCATAGCCTAAGTCCAGTAGTATAGATGATGAGTCGTAGGATTGTCATCCGAGTACTCTTGTTTTAGAAGTTTATCTTAGGTTGCTGACATGTCTCCTCGCATCCGTGGATGATATCAAATACTCTTGTAGTCCCACACGGTTGCGTCGCTCGGACACAAGGGGTTGCCTTTGCTCTCACGCAGAAATAAGCCCAAGGCACATAACCCAACAGGCAGTTCATACACACGCTTAGCACGGGTAGGCCTAGCTTAATGCCATAACTACTGGCTTAACAAAACCGATAAGATAATGAATTCTTCTGAATTCCAAACGAGTGCATCGCTCGGATGCACGGGGGCGATTACATCACTAGCGCTCTAACTAATAAGGTACAACCCGACGACGAGTCATACCCACGCTTATTTCAGATAGGTCTAATCAGTTTTAACATGCGCATATATATCGAGGAGAATTATATCTTAGTTATGTACATGAACTACATGCACGATAACATATCAAATAATTATAGGGATACTCCCTAACGTGGATAAACAATATATATACCATGCATGGGCTAAATAATATGCATACAAGCCTACAAGCATACAAGCATTCAAGCATACAAGCATGCCTCATACAAGCATACTAGCATTCAAGCATATACCCTAAAATGCGTTGGATATCACCAACTTAAAAGGGAAGGGTCAAGCGCGATCTCGCGCACTTACAGGTGCATGCCAATATTCCCAAACGAACCTGAGTCGAGTAGGAAATCGCATCTACTTACTCAGTTCCCGCAAAGAGGGAGAGCGAGAGAGAGGGAAAGTCTCATCCTCTTCGGAAGCTGGTCATAGCTTTGCCCCCAACAAGATGGGTGCAACAACCATACCATGTCCTCCAGTCTTATGACCAGGGAATATTAAGTATGCACCCGGTTATTAACCCAGGTTTAATCATGCTAGATATTACTAACATAGGGAGGTAGTACTATAAATAGAGACTACCAAAGGCATGCATATTCTATACATTCATATTAACACACATCACGCATGCCCATGCATGAAGGGCACATGCAAACATAATAATTCACACATGAATATCATACATAGACAAGTATATGGTAGAAATAGGGGGTTCTACACAATATACGAGCTATACTAACCTAGCATGCAAATACCTAGCATATTATGGGTTAGACATGACCATACTACTTATTTAGATAAGTAGTATAGTCAGGGTGCCCAACGGATGCTCGATGCACGACTACGTGCATCCAATGCTTCCCGAATGGTTGGATCGAACCACTCACCGATACCCAGATCACCGCGCATCCGGTCTACGAGATCTGCAAAACGCAACCAATGATCCACAATTAAAATATGGAACCTCCTATCACACATATAAGCCTACTTTATGAAGACCCTAACTGCTGATACTTCCATATGATCAGACAAGACACATGCAAACAACTCCTTGACACACAACCGACCAAAACTTCCAAACCTGCTGCAACCAGCCCTACTAATTGATCTCCACAGCACCAAATACACATCCAAAAATTAT
The DNA here is from genome assembly GCA_030737835.1 of Acorus gramineus. NCBI lineage: Eukaryota > Viridiplantae > Streptophyta > Magnoliopsida > Acorales > Acoraceae > Acorus > Acorus gramineus. Next base: position 2,643,906 of record CM060849.1, read on the forward strand.
GAACTAAATCATACACATTCTCTGATATTCTGGGATAATAATCCATGTAGACATTAGAACCTAATTTTGCCTCTACAAGCCCGAAATAAATTATTTCCAGAAGCAGGTCAATTCCTACCTGAATCTGGATAGGCTATGCAAAACAGGTTCTAACTTACAACACAGATATCATAATGACCCCAAATTTCATATATAACATCTAGACACATAGATGATCAAATCATAAGAAGACATAATCCTAAAAATATGCCTATAAATACCAGATTCACTGAGATCTTTTAAAAGACAGGGAGCTGCCTTAGCAAAACAGGGGGAGGGAAATGGGGAGATGTGGGGTTCTCGACACACCCACGACCACCTCAACCACCACCACCACTACCACCACCTCATCAGCATCTCCTCAAGCCCTTCATGGCAGAAAACAGGGGTGCAAAGGGGGGGGGGGGTATGAGAGGGAGCTAAGGAGAGGAGAATCAACAACAACAACAACATGAATGCACACACACACACCTTAATCATCTTCTTTGCACCCCCTTTGTGCTTCTTCTTCTCCTTCACTTGCTGATTTTTTCTTCTTTAAAACTCACTAAAGAAAGCCTAAAAGGGATAGAAAAGAGAGGGACGTTGGAGGGAGAGGGAGAGAGAGAGTTCTCACTCTCAAAGGGTGTTTAATGCCCAAAAAGTGAATGGTTGGGGGGCGGGGGGGTGGTTGACCTTGTCAACCCAACCAAGGAAACAAACAAAACCCATTGAATTGACAAAGTCAACTTTGACCGATCAAAGTCTCCATTTGACAATCCAGTATCGACCAAAACCCGGATACGATTCGGAACTGCATAATTTCCTAAAACATAACCAGAACTCGATGAAATTTTTATGGGTAGTACAAAACGGTACTAGGACCCATAATATGCCGTTAGATTTTCAATCAGAGTACTCCAACTCCCGTAGGTGGCTAAAAGCCAAAATTTTAACGACTCCGATCAAAAAAAAAATAAGGCTCCAAATGACACAGGCATAACATTCTCCCCCCCTTAGGAAATTTAGTCTTCAAAATTTAAGGAAACCCAAAGGGAAGACCGAACATAGCCAGTATCATACATTGACCCTTTGCTCCCAAGTGGTCCATGCGCCACACTGGTGCTACCGACACACTTTAATCAAAGGAATTGTCTTGGTGACGAGCCTCTTCTCACGTTTGTCCATGATCTCGATCCACTGCTCCACGAATGACGAATCCATCTCGAGGGTGAGGCAGTCGAACAGAAAGACACGAGTAGGATCGTGGACATAACACCTCAGCTTCGAGACAAGGACGACGTTCAGGGCATGAGCCAGCTGTGGGGGAAAGGCTACATGACAAGCCACCTCCCCAATCCACTCAAGGACGAGAACCGGTCCGATGAAGGGCTGACTCAGCTTGCCCCGAACGTCGAAACGGAGGGTGCCCTTAAGCCTGGACACCTTCAGGAAAACATGGTCGCCAATCCCAAAGGTAAACTCCTGGTGATGATGACCTGCGTAGCCGTTTTGTCGGTTCTGGGAGGTGCGGATGCACACATGAACCAACCTGGCCACTGCAAGGTCAAATAAATATTTTGTGGCCCCTCCAACTGGCGCTTCTCAACCGTCCCAACACAAGGGAGGTATAAAACTGCGCCTGTAGAGTGCCTTTTTCAAATCCATCTGGATGCTCGAATGGCAGTCGTCTTGCAGACATACCCCAACAAATGGGTGGTGCCTCACCCAACTGCCCTTATCATCGAGCACGCAGGCACTTAGCATGTCCTCCAAGGTCTGAATCGTCCTCTTGCTTGGCTATTCGTCGGCGGCGAAGCACTATACTTAGATGGAGGCTCTCGCCAAAGCTTGCCAAGGTTGCACCACAACCTCAAAGTAACCCTCGCGTCTCAACCGAAAATAGGGCTGACCGGAGTGCCATGAAGACGAACAATCATGAAGGTGGAAACCCACGTCAAGGCATCCAAAGACTCAATCAGTCAGATTAGGGAGGGAAGCACGGACTTAGTTAGTCGGTCAATGATCACCTAGACGGCGTCGCGACCCGAATGTGACTTTAGCGAGCTCGCAACAATCCAAGGTAACCCACACATCCACTAAGGAATCTCGATGGACTGACGCTTTCTACTCAATGATGATTCTCGAACTTTGCCTGAGGGCATGCCAACCTGGGGAAACAAAGTTACCCATCGCTTTCACATCTCGCTACTAGCAATCTCAACGAAGACTACCTCAAAGTAGTTCACGGAGGCCCAATGAAACTTTTGAGATCCACAAAGGCATCCGGCGCATTCGTCAACCTCGACGGCAGTACTTAAAACTCGTAGTGCCCGAAATGGTCACGGAAGGCCATCTACGAGATGTCCAACTCCCGGATCTCCAACTTGTGGTACCCTTGTGCGAAGATCGAGAGCTGGTCAAATAGATCATCAATTCACAGCAAGGGATACCTGATCTTCAACCCTTATGGGAAGATCAAAACAACACCTCGAACAATTCAGTCCAGATTCTGCTCCTCGAGCATGGCTGGCGCTCATGATGACACTTACACGCTTGGTAAGCCGCTCAACTGCACTTAATCCACAAGACATGCAATAAGGGGTCGTCAAACCTCGACAATGCCTATGCAACGTCATCTATCTGATAGGGCGGTTGAGTCCCGTCACGAATGCTAGCATCACATCTCCTCGTTTACGACCCATGTGGGGGCAAAACGCGATAGTATTGCGAACTGTGCTCCACATGCCACCACCGACAGGTCGCTCAACTACAACCATTGAAACTCCAGCATCATGCACTCAATGGGCAAATTCATCACGGGGAATCCACGCTCTCGACATCATCTGGTAGCACTCTCCCAGCGTGGCCTCTACCTGGTGGCCTCCCAAGCCCACTATCTATGCCATATGGGCACACCAACAAGCATACCGTCTGGGATCACCTCACAGAGCTCTAGCCTCAACTGGGCAGCTACAACGCACAATGATATATCAAAGCGACTCCAGATGCCACTACGGAACCCTGTCCACAAGCGATCGCCCACCAAGCTGCAATAGGAAGCACCCAATCCCGATCGTACACATCACCACTCGCTACAGCACCTTCTAAGTGAGAGGAAAAATCAATCATCAAATAGATGCTTCAAAGGTATTCCTTGACTGGGAAAAGAACCCTTTAGGAGGGCACATGAGGTCCCGATGTAGGATATCCCGACAATCAAACAAGGAACACGGAGTACCCTAGCCCAGGTCTCAACAATGACCCCACAAGGCTCCTTAATCTAGAGTAGGAAGATTGGAAGAAGACATCACCCCTTAATGAGCAATATGCCACATCCTCAAAACTTGAAACTGGCGCTGCACGCGAACTCCATAGTTACTAGCAATACCGATGCACGGGAAAGAAGCTCCATTATCGAGACGCAATCCATACCTTAAAAATTGCAACCAATTCATCACTATCATACTACTGGGCTGGAATCTCTTACCCAAGCCTTAATCCCACAACAAGGGATCCAACATGTTATATATGTGTCACTTTTTGCCTTCTGGTAACCATTGGAGCATTTTGGCAGTTTTTGAGTTTTTTTCGTTTTTCGATCGGAACCGCAAAATTTTGGACTGTTAGCTATCGTCCTGTGTTTGAGGACTCCGATTGAAAATCTAACTGCATATTATGTGTCCTGGTGCCATTTTAAGCCACTCACGAAAATTTCATCGAATTCTGGTACGTTTCAGAATTTCACAGTTCCGGGGCGTATCCGGGTTTTGACCGAGCGAGAAGTCATTCGGTCAAAGTGGGCCCATGACTTGGTCAACCCTTTTTGTCTTTTTGTGTGGTTGGGTTGACCCAAGTCAAATCCCACTTAAAACCCACTTAAACCTAATTAATCAAGCCTTAACCCTAATTAAGTTGAGTTGACTTATTTAAGTGAGTAGCAAAAGTTGCCCTACACTATTCATCATCTTCTCAAATAGATTTTCTCTCTCCCCCTCTCTCTTTTTCTTGATTATCACCTAGTAGGAGTGCTTGAAGCTTAAAACTCAAAACATAGAAAGGTTAGATCCGGTCCCGATCTATCCCCCGGTGTTCTCGGATTCGAGTTCCGACAAGTTTGGCCCCCTCTAACCCCTTCTATTCTCCCCTGTTTTCAGCCCCTTTTGAGGTAGGAAGAGGTCTTGGTGGTGGAGATCCTTGGGGAGGCATTTCGGTGCACGAAGAGCCTCCGGTTCCCTTCCTCTCCTTTCCTTTGGTAAGGGTTTTTCCTTCTTTTTCATGTTTAGATGCATGTTAGGAGGGTGTGGTTGAGTGTGGAGGGCGGCTGGTGGCTGTCGGTGGTGGTTGGGGGCGGTCGGAGGCCATTGGTGGCTGGTGGGTGGTGGTAGATATGCTTGGGCAGGGTGGTTGTCTGCCCCGGGCAGGATGGCAGCACAGGCGCAGCAGGCAGCGCAGTAGGCGTGCAGTGGCAGGGCGCGCGCGCGTGCTCGAGGACGTGCGCGCGGGCGTGCGCTCGGGTGGCGCAGGCGCGGGTGTGCTGGGCGCGAGTGCTGGGCGCCGGGTGTGCTGGGCGTGGGTGCTGGGCGTTGGGCACCATGCGGAAGCGTGCGCGCGGAGCGCTGCGCAGAGGGGCAAGCGGGCTCTGCGCTCGCGGCTGGGAGAGCAGTCGGTGCGAGCGGGAGGGTGCACGTGCGGGGCGCTGCGCTGGGGCGCAGTGCGCGCGGGTGCACCCGGGGGGCTGGTCGAGTGGGTGATGCGCTTGGTGGTGCACGCGGAGTGCGCGCGGGGCGAGGCGCTGGGTGCGGGGCGTGCGGTGTGCGCGCGGGCTGCTGCGCTAGGGCGCAGCGAGCGCGCGGTGCACCCGGGGAGCTCGGTGGCGTGTCCTGGCGTGCGGGCAAGGGCTCGGCAGGGCGCCTGGGTGCGCGGGATGGGGCGTGGCGGTGCATCCGGGGGCGGGTGGTCGTGCGGGTGGTTGCCGGGGGTGCGGGAGTGAGTCGGGGTGCTCGGGCTAGCGTGCGTACGGGCCGTATGTACGTTTGCTCGAGTGTTGTGTATTGTTAGAGTATTTTTAGAGTATTTGTGGATTTTACTCACCAGGTTGATACCCTGTCTTGCAAATCTTGACGGACGGTCGCGCGACGACCTGACTACCGGTGAGTGGGACAATCCAACCCAGTTGGGAGGCGCTATATGCACTTGGGCGTATACCGTCCTCCCCTGGGGCACCATAGATTAATATTAACCTGTTTAATATGTAATCCATGCAAGCATGATTGATATGTAGTATGCATGCTACCCTAGACTGAGTATGTTAGGGACTTGCACCCTTAGGTTGTGTAAGAGCCATGCATCTTGTCACCTTGTTATCATGCTAGGAAAGTCTCGGCCTTTGTATGCGTCCTATTAGTTTAATTTGTTAAATTAAATGCAACTTGTAATATTATTGCATGCCTTAGGGAATATTAAGGGGCCTTGCGAGGTCAACATTGAGACCCGGGCTAGGGTGCTCCGTGTTCCTTGTTTGGTTGTCGGGATGTCCTATATCGGGACCTCATGGTGCCCTGCCAAGGTTTCTTTTCCCGTCTATATTAATGCATGTTCCCCGCATCTTGGTTATGCGCCCTGGAGGAATTCTGATGAATTCAAGACACTAGAGTTGTAGAGATGTGTTGTCAGCGGATCCGAGTGGATCATATGCGTGTGGGTAGGCTGTTTCTCTTCCCTTCGTTGGATCCGTGTAGGGACTCCTCAGCGTTAGATAGGCTATCCTGACAGAGGGCTCCCATCAATAGGCACCTCCTGATCTTGGACTCGGACTGTGCTGAATGTGGGAGTAGACCAGGCAAGCTACGGTGTGGAGGAGAGGCTATCGGTGGACCAAGGATGATTAACAGCCTAGTCAGTCCCAATATCCTATGTCACCTGTTGAGGGGTGAGGGTGAGGGTGTATGGATGTGTATGGATGTGTTTGGATGATTATCAGTCCCAATATCCTATGTCACCTATTGAGGGGTGAGGGTGAGGGTGTATGGATGTGTATGGATGATTATAAGTCCCAATATCCTATGTCACCTATTGAGGGGTGAGGGTGAGGGTGTGGTGGTTCGGCGATGTACGAACTACTGGATTTATGTTGTTATGCCACTTTGAGGCTGGTTGTTGATTAATTGTGGTTAATATAGCTGTGATGCATGGGTTGTGCTGTTCACTGAGCGTGTGGCTCACCCCTCGCATAATATTTTTTCCAGTGATTACTGAGGAGGACTTGAAGGAGGAGCTCCCTGAGCGACTGCACCAGTAGTGGAGTAGCGCTACGTCCCGCGAGTTTCTGAGGCCATCAGCATCCTTCCTTTTTATTGTATGTATATATTTCTGTGCTTGGGCACCCAGTTTGGATTATATTTGGATGTATGTGTGTATATTGGCTCTCACAGGACATTTGATTTGTATCGAGTCTGTAGTATGTTTTTGGATTACAGACTCAGTCTTTTAGCTTCCGCTATCTGTGTATATATTATGTCAGCCTTGCTTTCATCTGTGTTGTTGTCATTTTAGTTGTTGTTTAGAGTGATTTATTGATTCCCTGTTTAGACTGCTGATAGCTTGTGTACACTTGCCGCGACCCGGGGACGGCCGCCCTGGGGCGTGACACAACAATTGACCTTATTCAGTCCGCCTAGTCGACAACTTAAGGGAGGTCCAGGGGTGGCCACGTCGACGTCCACGTCCACGGATGCGAGGAGGCATGTCCCAACCTAAGATATACTTCTAAAACAAGAGTACTCGGATGACAATCCTACAACTCATCATCTATACGACTAGACTTAGGCTCTGACAGGACCAGGCTCTGATACCAACTTTTGTCACGCCCCAGGGCGGCCGTCCCCGAGACGCGGCAATATATAAAGTATCAGCTATCAAGTACAAGAGGTCAATAATGACTCTAATAAATAACACACAAGCTGGTAAAGCAATGATAACTGATAACTCAACTTAAAAGCGGAAGCATAAAATATCTATAAGTCTGTGAACCAAAAATATCATTACAGACTCGAATACATAATAAATGTCTTGTGAGAGCCAAGTCTAGTCCAAATAAAATACAACATGTGCCACATGCATGATTTACAATACATACAATGACTCTAGGACTGCTGACAGCCTCGCACTCGCCACCCGCCGGACAGAACGTTCCACGCACATAAGACCACGCCACCAGGAAGCTCCAGCTCCACGCCCAACACCGCCCCTGAAAAGAAACAGTATGCGTGGGGTGAGCTACAAGCTAAGTGAGTGGCTGGAAACCAATCACCATTACAACAGTTTAATGTTAAGGCAATTTCCTTTCAAGGAAAACATGGGTGGAAACCCAATGGATAACAAGGTCACGCGGCAGCGCGACTAACCTCACCCTCACCCTCACCCTCACCCCTAGAGGGAGACTCTTGGGGAGAGACCATACCGTTGGTCGAAGAGACGCGGAATTACTGGTCTACACAACACTACTAGATCATCTACATCAAGATAACTGCCCAACGATGTCTCTGAACATCGATACGTAACCGGACCCAACAAAAAGAAGGGGGGGTAAGCGACTTTAAGTGTGAGAATATGTGAGAATGGAAAAGTCTCAGGTGTGTATGAGAGTGGGGCAATTTTCCTTCTCAAATGTGTGTGGAAGGGTATGAAATGAAAGTAATAGGAGCAATTTTCTTTTGGTATGGGAGTTTAATTATGGTATTTGAGAAAATTGAATGCCTAAATGTTTGGAAAAAAAAATACAATCTTATGCATAAGTGTGAGTGACATAAGGGAGCATTTTTGTTCTTCAAAGGATTTCTTATGTAAGAGGGCAATGTTTTTCAATTCCCCAAAGTAAAAACATGCCATCAAGTCCGTGAAGAGGGGCCCTTGTGGTCACTCATGTCCAAACCAGGATTGTATTTGAAAGGTTTTGGATTCAGGTGTCAATTCCTCAAATTCATGGTTCTCAAATGCTTGATCATATTATTCTAAACATGCTGGGAAATCTATGAGTGCACCAAGATTTAAGTCGAGCAAGCTTCCTTTAGATAGGCAAGTGTTTTAAGTGAACTCATGTGAGTGTGTGCTGTTGTAAACATAGAAAAGGTCTATCTTTGGTTGAGATTTCGCCTTTCCGAGCAGACATGGTTCAATTCCAACTCCATAGCAAGAAATAAAAGGGTGGGGGTGAATGGGGTAAGAGTAATATCTTCCTTTGGGGAAACATTTTAGAATTGTCCCAGTTTGGCATATGTCTTTACATCCTAGGTCCCCCTGGCTTTCTTCTTTTTACCACTTCTTTAGTTGGGTGGAGAGTACAGCCCGCCGGGCGTGTACCCGTATTTCGTGTGGAGAGTACAATCCGTTTGCTTGGATGTGTACTAGTATAGCCTTTTGTTCAGCATATACTGTGCTTAAAGGCGTTTGCGCCTACTAAAGTAGAGAGTTTAACCCGTTGTCTGGGTGTTGTTTTGATCTTTGGCCTCTCATTGCCTTTCTTTTGTTATGTTTTTTATTTGAGGGGGGGGGGGGGGGGTTTCTGTTTTTCACCCCTGTTCTTTTCTGCTTCCCCTCTAGAAGTGTTTAAACAGTGCCAGAGCCAGTTTTTGGACATATGCTAGGTCCGGGTAATTCCTCATTTTTCCTTTGGGGAGAATAAGGGGAGATGCTTTGGGTTTACAAAATTGTCCTAGTCTACAGGGTAGGCAATTTCTCCTTTTATCAGATAAACTAGTTCCTAAGTCATATCGGTGTGATGGAGATGGCATGAGTGGTGAATATATGAGTTCAAATAAAATACAAGTTATCTTTGAGAGTCTTACAATTCTATTATCAGGTTTAAACACTGGAAATCACAGGAAGGAAGAATAATATTTCTCAAGTATTGAGAGTTTCATGCATAGAATTTCTCTAGATAAAGTACATTCCACGAACCTGAGACTTCGACTCCTTCGGCGTTCACCAATCGGTAGGCATTCTCGGAATAGGAATGGGTGATCACATAGGGTCCCTCCCATGTGGATTGCAACTTCCCTTTGGGGTAGGGCTGCCTTGATGGCATGATTTGCTTAAGTACTAGATCCCCAATTTTAAATCTTCTCTCCATTACTTTCTTTTCAAATGCCCTTGCCACCCTCCTCTGGTAGGCCTGGGCATGGTCTGCGGCTCTTTATCTCTTTTCATCTAATAGTTCGAGGCGTAGCAGGAGCGCCGCTCTTCTCTCTTCGATTTGCAGGTCTTCTTCTAATACTATTTTTAAGGATGGGATAAGAATTTCGTAAGGAACTACCGCTTCTACCCTGAATGTGAGTGAATATGGGGTCTGGCCGGTGGGTGTTCGGATAGAGGTTCGGTAAGCCCAGAGGGCATCAACTAACTTGTCTTGCCAATCAGTAGCTTTGTGGGTTTCTACTATCTTTTTTATGATTCTGAGCAAGGTTTTGTTGGTGGCCTCTGCTTGCCCATTTCCCTGGGGTTAATATGGTGTGGAGTGATGAAGCTCTATGTGGTGTTTATCACACAGATCCTGGAATTCTTGGGAAATGAATTGGGGGCCATTATCAGTTATGATCATTCTGGGGGTGCCGAACCGTGCAAGGATATGGGTATGAACGAAACGGGCCAGGGTGGAACTTTTGATTAGTACATAGGACTCGGCCTCAGCCCATTTGGTAAAATATTCTGTGGCAGTGAGGATGAAAGCTTTTTGGGTGGTATTTTCTACTGTGTCTCAGAATGGTCCTACTACATCTAATGCCCACATAGAAAATGGCCATGGTGAAGTCATGGGATGCAAGGAAGATGCTGGTGCATGTATTTTGTTGGCATGAGTCTGACATTGGACACAGCGTCGAACATATTTGTTGCATTCCCCTTCAAGTGTGGGCCAGTAATAGCCCATTCTTAGTACCTTTTTTGCCAGCATTTGAGCGTTGACATGACCTCCGCAGACTCCAGAGTGAGCTTCTTCTACAATGGTGTATGCTTCCTCATCGTCTAGGCATCTGAGTAACTCCCCGTTGAAGGATGCTCGAAAGAGTATTCCCCCTCGGAGGCAGTATTTGGTCACTATCCTTTTAACTATCTTTTGATCGCCGTTAGTAGCGTGTATTATGGTAATGAACTGTCATCGAGGTAGTTTTTGATATCAAAGTACCATTGATTTCCATCATCCATATCTTCTAGATCAAGGGCTAGGATTTTTGTGGTACTAGTGATTCCTTCTGTTTAGTTTTGTTGATTTAGGAGGTTTTGAGTTTTACAATCTCGAAGTTTGGTGGCAGGTATTTCTAGTCTCTAGATGTGACTATTTCGGATTTCTTGGATATGGGGAAGGCAAGTGATGAAGCTAATGAGGCTAAAGAGTCTGCAAGAATATTGCCCGTTCTAGGTATAAAGATGTGGGTGACCTTACAGAACTGTTTCAATAGGATTATAGCTAGTTCCTTATATGGTTTTAATTTTGGGTCCCTAGTCTGACACTTTTTCAGGGTCTGGCAAATTACTAAAAGTGAGTCTCCAATAATGTCTAGATCTTTGACCCCTAGAGCTAGAGCTATCTTCAAACCTGCTATCAGAGCTTCATATTCGGCAATATTGTTGGTGGTGTTGAATGTGAGTTGGAACGCCGGTGGCATAATGACGCCTTCGAGGGAGATTAATGCTATTCCTATCCCTCTTCCTTGTTGATTAATTGCTCCATCGAAGTACAGTGTCCATGTCTCCCTATCTTTCTCTTCGATGAGTGCAAATATTTCTTTTTCTGGGAAGTCAGTCCTCACTGGTTCGTAATCAGGGAGAGGGAGCTGAGCAAGATGGTCAGGAATGGCTTGTCCTTTAACGGACTTCTGAGTGGCGTAAGTGATGTCAAACTCATTTAACTGGACTTGCCATCGGACCAAGTGACCAGTTAATATAGCTTTCTCGAATAGGAACCTTACTGGGTCTATTTTGACAAAGTACTTGACTTTGTGGGCAAGGAAATAATGGCGTAACTTCTGGGAAGCCCATACTAAAGCTAAGAAAGTCTTTTCTATGGGAGGGTAGGCTTGTTCATATTCAATCAGTGTCTTACTTAGATAGTAAATAGCCTTTTCTTTTCTTCCCGTATCATCGTGTTGTGCAAGCACAGCACAAATGGCCTCCTCGATTGTCGCTGTATAAAGAAGTAGGGGTCATCCAGGTACTGGGGTTGAGAGGACTAGGGGATTAAGGAGGTATTTCTTTAAGCTATCAAAGGCCTTTTGGCATTCGCTATCCCAGTTAAACTTAACTCCCCCTTTTAGTAGTTTGTAAAAGGGACGACATTGTTTGGCATGTTGTGAGATGAATCTCCTGATGAATTGCAGCCGATCGATGAGTCCTCTTAATTCCTTTAAGTTCTTGGGTGGGGGCATTTGGGAAATGGCCCTTTAGTTGGATCAACTTGAATCCCCCTTTTGCTTACCATGAACACCCAGAGCTTCCTGGAAGAGACACCGAAGCGACATTTCTTTGGGTTCATCTTAAGTGAAAATTCCCTGCATCTTTGTAGCACTTGTTTGAGTATATCCGCATGTCCTATTCGAGTCCTAGATTTGACTAGGATGTCATCTACGTAAACCTTTACTAGCTTATGCAACATATCATGAAATATTGAAGTCATCGCTCTCTGATACGTTGCACCCACATTTTTAAGTCCAAAAGGCATTACTACATAGTAGTAGGTCCCCCAGGGTGTGGTGAAGGAAGTCTTTTCCTGGTCATCTTCTGCCAACCGAATCTGGTTGTATCCGGAAAAGCCATCCATAAAAGAGAGCATTTCATATCCTGTCGTGTTATCGACAAGGAGATCAATATGCGGGAGTGGGAAATCATCCTTCGAACACATTCGATTGAGGTCCCTGAAGTCAATGCACACCCGGATCTTGCCTTTTTTTTGGATATCGGAACAATATTAGCTACCCATTTCGGGTACAAGACTACCCGGATAAATTTAGCCTGGTGGAGTTTGTCCACCTCATCTTTAATTTTTTAAGCCACCTCTGGGTGAAGGCGCCTTAGCTTCTACTTTACTGGTTTTGTGTTGGGCTCTAAAATTAATCAGTGCTCGACCAAAGAGGTATCGAGCCCAGGCATGTCTTTGTAAGACTAGGCGAAGGCGTCAATATACTCACGTAGTATTTTGACTAGACCATGGTCAATTTATTTCTACTATATACGTACCCTTTCCTTAGAAAATCGAAACACACTCATGTCATATGAAAACTACTGACACATGTTCATAAAGCACATCCATAAAATCAACAGGCAAAAATTGAAATAGACAAAAGTAGAATAGAAGAATACCGGGGCCCGTATGGCCTCAGGAGCATCCACCTTAGCCTCATCGGGATCATCGATCCCGTCATCCAACCACTCTGACGCGTAGCTGATTTGAACTATCGGATACTGTGGGCGTCCAAGATAAACCTTGAAAACGCTTCCCTCGTGAAGGACACCTAGAGTTTACCCTCACCTCAACTGACTCACACAAAGAATCTCAATGTAAAACTGAACCGCCAAACCCAGTGTCTTGGCTAAGGCTCTTTGTCATCCAACCACTCTGACGCGTAGCCGATTTGAAGTATCGGATACCGTGGGCGTCTAGGATGAACCTCAAAAACGCTCCTCTCGTGAAGGACACCTAGAGTTTACCCTCACCTAAACTGCAGGTTCGCACTCATAACTCACAAGAACTATCATAATTACGCCACCCCGAACATGCTCGACACACACCAGTCGAGGACCTACGAGGTAAACCACAACAGGCAATAGGATCTGACCCATACGATCAGTAGACGATCATCTATAGAGCATGCTGATAATAGAACATAATATGCAAGCACTAACAATAATAGATCATGAGCATGCATTCAGGATATGACATGATATAATAATATCAATTCCTACCCTTTAACTACATATTCCAAGTTTATTATATGTATATATGTATAGCAAGATAAGCATGAACTTCAATTACAATCTACTTAACCATGTCATATTATCATTTATGGATTCCACCATAGTCATGCATACAAGATTAAGATCAAAGATGCCATAAACATGACTTAGAATGGAACTATACTATCAGAATGCCAAGTTAGATCCACTCACTGATACAAGTACTACGTCTAGCAATGAATCACACGCCCGAGTAGTCCAATGGTAGTGCGATCGCTACTGGACTCGTGGGAGCATAGCCATTCCCACCACAAGATCACCACATTTCCTCACATTGAGGAAACCCCTCTGACAGACAAACATCATCAACTCAGCCAAGGAATAAAGCATCCATACATAAAAAAAATCCAGAACATGTCCTAAGATCCTAGCCAACAAATGCAAAATACACCCTATACTTCCAACTACTAAATCAATTATTCTACACCATCAAAATCCATTCATCCATAGACTATCATCCAATTAAATCACCTATAAATCAGCAAGAAAACTTCACATCTTCACAGCAAACAAATCTGGACAGCAACTATATAAATCTGGGCAGCAAACAACCCTACTCTTTGATCTCCACAGCACCAAATACTCCTCCAATAATTTTAAAATAAATCATACACATTCATTGACACGCTGGGATTATAATCCATGCAGACATCTTAATCTTATTTAATCTCTAAATGCCCAAAATAAAATATTTTCAGAAACTGGTCAATTCCCACTCGAATCTGGACAGTCCTTACAAAACAGATCATGACTTACAACACAGGTAATATAATGTCACCAAATTTCATATAAGATCTAGACAGATAGATGATCATATCATATGGGACACAATCCATAGAATATGTCTCTAGATATCAAATTCATAAGTATCGTCACAAGACAGAAATCTGCCTTACCTCTCTCTAAGCACATCCCAAGCCTCCCAACACTATCATCACTTCTTCTTCTTCCCAAAATCAACAATTAAAACCCTAGAACAAAATGAATATAACTCCCCCAAATAAAAATCCAAACCAACAAACTAAAACAAGTCACAAAAAAAAATCAAAGGATTAAATGATCTCACCAAAACTCTCTTCAATCCCTTCTCTTCTCCTCCTCCCCTTCTCCTCATCTCCCTCTTCTATTTTCACTTGAAAATGAGTCTCAGCCGACTCTCTCACACCATATAGACAGCACCACCGACTTAGCATTTCAATGGAATTCATAAGTTCGCCAGATTACCAAATTTTCCTTCCTTAAAAACCAGTGCAGCTTTGACTAGAACATCCATAACTTTCACAGTCTACCGAATTGTGCAATTCAAAATCCATTAAAAAGCCATGAAGATTATCTACAACTTCAATGTTTAATCCAATCTCCCATAACCCCTCTAACCATTCCGAATTATACAATTAACATTAGAGAGGGTTGCTGCCAGACCTTTTCCATCCCCAGGGTATAATTGAAAAAACACTCATAACTTTTGCTACATGAATCTAGATGATCTAATTCCACTTTTGTATGAAAGCTAACTCAAAACTGAATGCTCCATGATAAAACCAGATTTAAACTACTCCATCTTGGGCATTAACAAAATTAAATCCGAATCATGCCAAACATGCAACTTAGAATATAACCTAAGCATACATGAACCTAATGCACTCCAAATGAATAATAAGGTGAAATAACATGTATCATTGTGCTATCCATCAATCCAAACATATAAAATAATAGCATAAGCCTAAATAGAGGTTTGGGTTCTTACACACGCTCACCATCGGTGTCTCCACTGTTTGGGTAGTTTCTTCCGCAACCCCCCCTCTCCATCCCATCGCTCTCTGTGGAGCCCGACCAAGAGACAGCCCCCCTTTGCTCTCGGGAAGACCAGAGACTTCATCATCGAAGCCGTCTTCTTCCCCCTTCGTCATCTCTCCCTATTTCACAAGAAAAAGGAAAACCCAAAAGCTTTTAGGGGAAGAGAAACCGTTTTTAAAAACGTATGGGAGAGAGGATCCTTTTCGGTTATAAGGGACCCAATCAGCCGGCGACTACTTGCGAGTAACCACCCACTGCCTAACAACTCATTTAAACATGATGCCCCTCTCTGCCAGCTAAACAGAAGTAGCCACCCTCTGCCAGCTTTTCAAGCACATGTATTTCCAAGTTTTTTTTTCTAAAACTAACAGCCATGTCTTGGTTTATTTCCAAATCCTACACGATCAAACATGACTCTTCTAAAGTTTTAGCACATTTCCAGTACCATTCAGTCTAAATTTCTTCAATTCTGATTCTTTTCCAGAATCTTTGTCTCTCGAATGATCCATTCACAAATTGAACTACACTTTTTCATTTTTTTGTCGGTGATATCCCCTGTTTGCTGAGCTGCTATGCACAGGCACGGTAGGCACAAGGAAATCGACTCTGGGTTACTCTGTGCACGATGGATAGGAACCTCGTCCAACGGTTGGATCCCTCGCTTCTTTACTTTTACTCACTCCCCCCACCTGTATCACTCTTTTGATGACTATTCTAATCCAGACCTAGCCTCTAATGATCTAAATCAAATCCCTGAATGATATTGGTCATGTGTCCTAAATTTCTTGAAGGTCGGGCCGGCCAAACTACGGGTCTCTTTCCTTATCATCGATTGAAGTCTTTCTGCTTCGCACAAAGACTTCGTCCGATCAGGGACAATTGTAGATACCCCAATTTTGACCGTCCAAATAAATAAAAATACTTCAAGTAATATATAGAAATGACCACATTTGGAATCTAAAAGAAAACACTTCTAGAAAAGAAACCGAAAGGAGAAACCCTGGCCCCCAACACTTAGAAAATTTCAAGGGGCAGGAACAGGGCAGCTACTTCAAAGCAGCCGCCCCTCCTTGGGCGGCTAGTTTGCACTAGCCACCCCCCAACCACTTCCCAGAGATGGGACAAAAAGTTAGCATTGAATGCTAATGATTGCAGCGGTTTCTTCTATTTTGCCGCGCCCTTCTTTGATGGCTTACTCCTAGTAACCGCCCCAAGCTACCGCTTGTCAGAGATTTGATGTTTGGCAGGTCATCATGGTATGCCGCCCCTCACTGGGCGGCTGGTAACAACTAGACGCCCCACACCTGGACATTGTCAGAAATACAAAGATCTAATGGGAGGTCAAATCAACCACCCTATTATCCAATTTGATCTATTGTCCAGTGGACACTCCCCTGCCCCATTTTTACTATAAATAGGGGGCACCCAACTCTTCTTTAACATACCACCCACTCAATCAACATCCACATTCACACACTAAATCAATCAAACCCCCTACACCCACTACTTGAAACCCTTGAGAGAGAGAGAAAGAGCACCACTTTTGAGAGAAGGAAGCCCATACCTACATAAATCCACTCTCCAAAAACCCTCTCCAAGACCCTAGTTAAACTTAGTTTAACTTCAGCCAAAGACCCTAACCTCTTTCGTACCCAGGTTCTGCCCAAATTGAACTAGAATCCATACTGTAACTTACAATCAGCCGTCTCCTTTTGGGCGGCTAAACCCTACTAGCCGGCCCTCACCCACCCCTTGTCTTTTTAAACCTCCCTTTGTCAAGTCCCAAAAGCATAAAAGGATCCCGTTTTCACCTCTGTGTGCGGTTGGCCGTATCTAAGAGCGGAGAATCCACAATTCCCCCACGAAGGCCATCAACAGCTCACCAACTTTTCCTTGTTTTTCAGAAAGTAGGTGGCGATAACAACCACCCCTGAATCCTCCTGAGGAGCTGTTGGATACCTCAGCAAGGAACCTGTTGTGCCTATGTCATAAAAGAGCCATTCTGGTTAAAATAGTGTCATTTGGAGCCTTATTTTTCGATCGGAGCCGCTAAAATTTTAGTTTTTAGCTACCTGCGAGAGTTGGAGTGCTCTGATTGAAAATCTAACTCCATATTATGGGTCCTATACCATTTTGTACTACCCATAAAAATTTCATTGAAATCCGGTAACATTTTAGAAAATATGCAATTCCAAATCGCATCTCAGTTTGGTCGTTACTGGTTTGGGAGATAGGATTCTATGTTTCACGACTAAGTGAGATTTCTTTGACTTAATCAAAGGGTTTTATTTTGTTGTGTGGTTGGGTTGACTAGGTCAATCCAGTCACGCCCCAGGGCGGCTGTCCCCAAGACATGGCAATAATAAAATATCAGCTATCAATACCTGAGATCAATAAAGACTCCAACAACAACACACGAGGTGGCAAAGCAAGGATAATGATAACTGACTGAAAAGCGAAAGCATAATATATAAACAATGTCTCTAAACCAAAAACATTATTACAGACTCGAATACACAATCACTGTCCTGTGAGAGCCAAGTCTAGACCAAATAAAATACAACCTGTGCCACATGCACGATTTACAATACATACAATGACTCTAGGACTGCTGACAGCCTCGCACTCGCCACCCGCCAAAAGAACGCTCCACGCCCATAAGACCACGCCACAGGGAAGCTCCAACTCCACGCCCAACACTGCCCCTGAAAAGAAACAGTATGCGAGGGGTGAGCTACAAGCTCAGTGAGTGGCTGGAAACCAATCACCATTACAGTTCAATACTAAAGCAATTTCCTTTCAAGGAAAACATGGGTGGAAACCCATGGATAACACGGTCACGCGGCGGCGCAAAAAACCTCACCCTCACTCCCGGCGGGAGACTCTTGAGACTTTTGAGGAGAGACCATACCGTTAGTCGAGGAGACCCGGGATTACTGGTCTACACAACACTACTGGATCATCTACATCGGGATAACTGCCCAACGATGTCTTTGAACATCGATACGCAACTGGACCCAACAACTATGGGAACGGACGAACAACGAGAGGGTAACTCGGAGACGTGTCTTCACCTCATCCTCACCCTCACTCCCGGAGGGAGACTCTTGGGACTTTTGGAAGAGACCTAGACTGCTCTACACCCTTGGTCCACCGGTAGCCCTTTCCCCGGGTAGTCACTACCTGGTATACTCCCACGATCAGTACACTTCCGAACGCCTCGGTGGTACCTACGGATGGGAGCCCTCTGTCAGGATAGCTTTTCCAACGCCGGGAAGTTCCTACATCGGATCCAACGAAGGGGAGAACGATTCCACGCTCGCAATATCATTCGTTAGCCCTCTCCCGGGTAGCCTCTACCTGGTACACTCCCACGATCAGTACGCCCCCGAACGCATCGGTGGTACCTACGGATGGGAGCCCTCTATCAGGACAGCTACAACCTGGGCCTCTTCAACACGGACGACATTGGGAGTAAACATTCCATGTTCGCAAAGCGAACCCATGGAAATCAACTACTCTCGATAATCACATATCGAAGAGAGCGAACACTATTGTACTCCCACACGGTTGCGTCGCTCGAACACAAGGGGGTTGCCTCTGCTCTCACGCAGAAATAATCCCAAGGCACATAACCCAACAGGCGGTTCATATACACGCCTAGCACGGGTAGGCCTAGCCTAATGCCCAACTACAAGCTTAACAAAACTGATAAGGTAATGAATTCTCCTGAATTCCAAACGAGTGCATCGCTCGGATGCACGGGGCGATTACATCGCTAGCGCTCTAACTAATAAGGTACAACCCGACAGCAGGTCATACCCACGCCTATTTCAGATAGGCCTATCAGTTTTTAACATGCGCATATAAATATATCCAGGAGAATTATATCTAGCTATGTGCATGAACCATATGCACAATCATCTAATAATTATAAGGACACTCCCTAATATGGATTTACATCATAATAAATCATACAACATGCATACATGGTCATTAATCACATAAGCACACAAGGCCTAACTTAAGCATGCGTTGGATATCGCCAACTCGCGCACTAACAGGTGCATGCCAATATTCCAAACGAACCTGAGTCGAGTAGAAAATCGCATCTACTTACTCAGTTCGTTCAGAGGGAGAGGGCGAGAGAGATCATCATCTCATGAAGCTGATCATAGCTTTGCCCCATATGCACAGGCGCAACAACTACACCACGCCCTCGAGTCTTATAGCAAGGGAATATTAGGCAGGTGCCCGTTATTAACCCAGACTTATTCATGCTGGATATTCCAATTAATATGGTGGGAGTAGTATTACAATACTACCTAAGGCATGCCATATTCTATACATCCATACACATTACCAAAAATACATGCCCATACTAGAGGGGCTCATGCAACACAATCATTCATACATGAATACAATACATGTATATAAGCCTAGCATGCAAGATATCTACATATTATAGCTTAAGCATAATCCTACTACTTATCTACACAAGTAGTATAGCTAGGGGGCCCCATCGATGCGCGACGCGCGACTACGCGCGTCGAGCGCATCCCGAGAGGGGGGGGGGGATTGGATCGAACAACTCACTGTAACCCGGGACCTCGCGCATCCCATCCAACGAGATCTGCAAGGTAAGGGCATCAAATTTGGTGAGTAACATCACAATTTAACACTTAGAAATCACTAGAATTACCAAAGACTTAGACATGCACGCATACAGGCTCGCACGCATGCGAGCACGCGCGTACGCACGCATGCCCAAGTGCCCCAGCACCTACCCGAGCCCCTGGGCAGCCCCACGCATGCCCCAGCAAGCGCACGCACGCTCGCGCGCGCACTGGCACCCAACCGCACGCCCATACTCATTGCTCCGCGCACGCGCCCGCCTGCGCCTGCCAGCGCTCCTCTGCAAGCGCAGACAGGCCCCTGCGTGCGCCCAGCCATCCTTAACCCCTTTTTAACCCCTTTTAACCCTCCCCCACACTTCTCACTCACCCTATACCAACTACCTAGCATGCATATCTTCCCCACAACCCCTAAGCCATGAAAAAACCAAGAAAATAAGGGGAAGAGCTCACCTACGGGGGGGGGGGGGGGGGGGAATGCAAGGGGGAGATTCGGGGGCCCTCGATGCACCCGCGACCACCTCAACCACTACCACCACCTCCACAGCCCTCCTCAGCCTTCTTTGGCTGCAAATCAGGGGGGGGGACATAAGAGGGAGCTTGAGAGAGGAGAAACCACCACAACAACCACACATGCACAAAACTCACCTTCTTGTGCTTCCTTCTTCTTCTCCTTCATTTGATTCTTCCTCCTTCTCCACACACAAAGAGGGAAAAAAAAAAGAGGCCAAGAGAGGGAGAGAACATGTTCCACGAAATGGGAGAGAGGGGGAGAGAGAGAGAGAGGGCAAAATGGTCATTTTCATGCCCAAATAGTGTTTTGGGGTGACCATAAGGGGTGGTGAGGTTAGGGTTAGGCTCACCCTCACTCAACCACTTATTTTTTCTTTATTGGGAAGCGTGCGGAGAAGCACCACACACTCGAAAATATCTCGCCCACCGAAACCCAGTAACGGCCAAACCCGGATGCGATTCGGAACTGCATATTTTTCAAAACGTTACCGGAATTCGATGAAATTTTTATGGGTAGTACTAAACGGTACCAGGACCCATAATATGCAGTTAGATTTCCAATCAGAGTGCTCTAACTCCCGCAGGTGGCTAAAAGCTAAAATTTTAGCGGCTCCGATCGAAAAATTAAAAAGGCCCTGAATGACCCAGAAGTGACCAAGGCTTAACCGAAATGGCTCCAAATGACACAGGCATAAAAAATCCTGAGCAACACACCTTATTCACATTCAATAAGGTGAGTAGAAGAAGAAGAAGGAATGAATGGTAGAGGGAATGCATAGAAGAGGAAGTGATCAAGAAAGGTGAGTGTGTGCATGTGTGTGTATTGTTGATGCTATGTTCTCCTCTCTTTCTCCTCCTCTAGCTCTCATATCCTCTCTATTGCCCCCTCTTTTTGTGTGTTCAGCCAAGTAGAAGGTGTGCTTGCTGTGAAGAAATGAAGGAGATGGTGGTGAAGTGGTGGGGGTGTGTGTGTGGTGTCATTGTGAGCCCCAACACCTTCCCTTCTCCTCCCCCTCTCTTGGTAATCTTCTACCCCTTCTTTCATGCTTGCTAGGATGTTGTAGAGGGCTTGCATGTGGGTGTTGTTATGTGTAATTGCTGCTGCACAAGAGGTGTTTGTATTTATGCATGGATGGTGGTGGCTATGTGTTGTACGTAAGGCAGATTTCTGTCTCCTTAAGATCCTTATGAAACAAGTACTTAGAGGCATATTCTTAGGATTATGTCTTCATATGATATGATCATCCATGTGTCTAGATCCGATATGAAATTTGGTGTCAT
The DNA here is from genome assembly GCA_030737835.1 of Acorus gramineus. NCBI lineage: Eukaryota > Viridiplantae > Streptophyta > Magnoliopsida > Acorales > Acoraceae > Acorus > Acorus gramineus. The sequence continues at coordinate 2,665,154 of CM060849.1, forward strand.
TACGATATTTGTGTTGTAATTTATAACCTGATTTGCATAGTCTGTCCAGATTTGCGTGGGAATTGACCAGTTTTTGGAAACATTTTATTTCGGGCATGTAGAAGCTAAATTAGGTTATGATGTCTTCACAAATTATGATCCCAACATGTCAGATAACATGTATGATTTATTAATTTATTTTTGGATGTGTATTTGGTGCTGTGGAGATCAAATAGTAGGGCTGGTTGCAACAGATATACCAGTTTTGCATGATTGTGTGTCAAGGAGTTGTTATGCATGTTGTGAAAAATATCAAGAGTCGTTGTCTTCATAAAGTAGGCTTGTATATCTGTCAAGAGGCTTCATATTTTAATTGAGCATCATTGGTTGTGTTTTGCAGCTTTCGTTGGCGGAATTCGCGTTGAATGGGTCGTTAGGTGAGTGGTTCGATCCAACCCTTCAAGAAGCGTTGGATGCACGTAGTCGTGCGTCAAGTATCCATGGGGCACCCTAACTATACTACTTGTTTAGATGAGTAGTATGGTCATGTCTAACCCATATTATGTTAGATATCTTGCATGCTAGGCTTGTATAGCTCGTATATTGCGTAGAACCCCTTATTCTACCATATACTTGCCTATGTATTGTATTCATGAATGAATAACCATGTTTGCATGCGCCCTGCTTGTATGGGCATGTATCTCTTTGTATTTATATGGATGTATAGAATATGGCATGCCTTAGGTTGTCTTGGTTGTAATACTACCCCCGGCCCATGTTTGTAATATCTAACCTAATTAAGCTTGGGTTAATAACAGGGTACATACTTAATATTCCCTGGTCGTAGCATTTAAGGGCGTGGTGTAGTTGTTGTGCCCATGTTATTGGGGCAAAACTATGACCAACTTCTAGAGATGATGAGCTCTTTCTCGCCCTCTCTCTTTGTGCGAACTGAGTAAGTAGATGTGGTTCCTACTTGACTCTAGTTTGCTTGGGAATATTGGCATGCACCTGTTAGTGCACGAGATCGCCCTTGACCCTCCCCTTTTAAGTTGGTGATATCCAATGCATGTTAGGTACACTTGTATGCTTGTATGATTAATGGCTTTGTATGCATATTATTTAGGCCACACCTGATATGTATGTTGCATATATATTGTTTATGCTTTTTATCCATGTTAGGGAGTAACCCATAATTAATTATTATGTTATCGTGCATGTGGTTCATGTACATAACTGCGGTAGAATTCTCCTATTATGATTATGCGCATGTTAGACTAATTGGGCCTATCTGTAATAGGCGTGGGTATGACCCGCTACCAGGTTGTACCTTATTAGTTAGAGCGCTAGCCATGTAATATCCCCCTTGCATCCGAGTGATGCACTCGATTGGAATTCAGCAGAATTCATTGTCATATCGGTTTCATTAAGTCGGTGGTTATGGCATTAAGCTAGGCTTACCTGTGCTAGGCACGTGTATGAACCGCTCATTGGGTTATGCCTCGGGCTTCTTTACAGTGCGAGAGTCGAGGTAACTCCCTGCGTCCGAGCAACGCATCTATGTGGTTCATGTGTATTCGATAGCATCGGTAGGTGATTACCGAGAGTAGTTGTTTTCCCATTGGACTTGCAGTGCGAACATGGAATGTTTCATTCCAATATCGTCCGTTTTGAAGCGCCCCAGGTTGTAGATGTCCTGACAGAGGTGTCACACCCCAGGGCGGCCGCCCCCGAGACGTGGCAATAATGAAATATCAGCTATCAATACCTGAGGTCAATAAAGACTCCAACAACAACACACAAGGTGGCAAAGCAAGGATATTGATAACTGATTGAAAAGCGGAAGCATAATATATAAACAATGTCTGTAAACCAAAAACATTATTACAGACTCGAATACACAATCACTGTCTTGTGAGAGCCAAGTCTAGTCCAAATAAAATACAACCTGTGCCACATGCACGATTTACAATACATATAATGACTCTAGGACTGCTAACAGCCTCGCACTCGCCACCCGCCGAAAGAACGCTCCACGCCCATAAGACCACGCCACCGGGAAGCTCCAACTCCACGCCCAACACTGCCCCTGAAAAGAAACAATATGCGAGGGGTGAGCTACAAGCTCAGTGAGTGGCTGGAAACCAATCACCATACAACAGTTCAATGCTAACACAATTTCCTTTCAAGGAAAAACATGGGTAGAAACCCAATGGATAACAAGGACACGCGGTGGCGCGACCAACCTCACTATTACCCTCACTCCCGGAGGAAGACTCTTGGGACTTTTGGGGGGAGACCATACCATTGGTCAAAGAGACGCGGAATTACTGGTCCACACAACACTACTGAATCACCAACCTCACCCTCACCCTCACTCCCGGAGGGAGACTCTTGGGTCTCTTGGGGAGAGACGTACCGTTGGTTGACAAGACCCGGAATTACTGGTCTACACAACACTACTGGATCATCTACATCAAGATAACTTCCCAACGATGTCTTTTAACATCGATACGCAACCGGACCCAACAACTATTGCCATGCCCCAGGGCGGCCGTCCCCGAGACGTGGCAATAATGAAATATCAGCTATCAATACCTGAGGTCAATAAAGACTCCAACAACAACACACAAGGTGGCAAAGCAAGGATAATGATAACTGACTGAAAAGTGGAAGCATAATATATAAACAATATCTGTAAACCAAAAACATTATTACAGACTCGAATACACAATCACTGTCCTGTGAGAGCCAAGTCTAGACCAAATAAAATACAACCTGTGCCACATGCACGATTTACAATACATAAAATGACTCTAGGACTGCTGACAGCCTCGCACTTGCCACCCGCCGGAAGAACGCTCCACGCCCATAAGACCACGCCACAAGGAAGCTCCAACTCCACGCCCAACACTGCCCCTGAAAAGAAACAGTATGCGAGGGGTGAGCTACAAGCTCAGTGAGTGGCTGAAAACCAATCACCATACAACAGTTCAATACTAAAACAATTTCCTTTCAAGGAAAAACATGGGTAGAAACCCATGGATAACAGGGTCACGTGGCGGCGCGACCAACCTCACCCTCACCCTCACTCCCGGAGGAAAACTCTTGGGTCTCTTGGGGAGAGACCATACCGTTGGTCGGAGAGATCCAAAATTACTGGTCTACACAACGCTACTAGATTATCTACCTCGGGATAACTGCCCAACGATGTCTTTGAACATCGATACGCAACCGGACCCAACACTTTGGGAACGGACGAACAACGAATGGGTCACGCGGCGACGTGTCTTCACCTCATCCTCACCCTCACTCCCGGAGGGAGACTCTTGGGACTTTTGGAAGAGACTTAGACTGCTCTACACCCTTGGTCCACCAGTAGCCCTTTCCCCGGGTAGTCACTACCTAGTATACTCCCACGATCAGTACGCTTCCGAACGCCTCGGTGGTACCTACGGATGGGAGCCCTCTGTCAGGACAGCTTTTCCAATGCCGGGAAGTTCCTACATCGGATCCAACGAAGGGGAGAACGATTCCATGCTCGCAATATCATTCGTTAGCCCTCTCCCGGGTAGCCTCTACCTGGTACACTCCCATGATCAGTACGCTCCCGAACGCATCGGTGGTACCTACGGATGGGAGCCCTCTGTCAGGACAGCTACAACCCGGGCCTCTTCAACACGGACGACATTGGGAGTAAACATTCCATGTTCGCAAAGCGAACCCAATGGAAAAACAACTACTCTCGATAATCACATATCGATGATAGCGAACACTATTGTACTCCCACACGGTTGCGTCGCTCGGACACAAGGGGGTTGCCTCTGCTCTCACGTAGAAATAATCCCAAGGCACATAACCCAACAGGCGGTTCATATACACGCCTAGCACGGGTAGGCCTAGCTTAATGCCCCAACTACCGGCTTAACAAAACCGATAAGATAATGAATTCTCCTGAATTCCAAATGAGTGCATCGCTCAGATGCACGGGGGCGATTTCATCGCTAGCGCTCTAACTAATAAGGTACAACCCGACAACGGGTCATACCCACGCCTATTCCAGATAGGCCTAATCAGTTTTAACATGCGCATAATTATTACAAGAGAATTCTATCACTGAAGGAACTTGATCTACATGCACAATAACCTATGCTTAACTATAGGGGTTCTCCCTAACATGAGTATATGGCATAAACAACACATCATGCAACATACATACAAGGCAAGGCCTAACTACACATACATATGAGGGCACTAATCGTATAAACATACAAAATATACTCTAACATGCGTTGGATATCACCAACTTAAAAGAAAGGGTCAAGCGCGATCTCGCGCACTAACAGGTGCATGCCAATATTCCAAACGAACCTGAGTCGAGTAGAAAATCGCATCTACTTACTCCGTTCGTTCAGAGGGAGAGGGCGAGAGAGATCATCATCTCATGAAGCTGGTCATAGCTTTGCCCCATTAGCATGGGCGCAACAACTACACCACGCCCTCGAGTCTTATCGTGAGGGAATATTAGGCAGGTGCCCGTTATTAACCCAGACTTAATCATACTGGATATTCCAATTGATATGGTGGGAGTAGTATTACAATACTACCTAAGGCATGCCATATTCTATACATCCATACACATTACCAAAAATACATGCCCATACTAGAGGGGCTCATGCAACACAATCATTCATACATGAATACAATACATGTATATAAGCCTAGCATGCAAGATATCTACATATTTATTATAGCTTAAGCATGGTCACACTACTTATCTACACAAGTAGTATAGCTAGGGGGCCCCATCGATGCGCGACGCGCGACTACGCTCGTCGAGCGCATCCTGAGGGGGGGGGATTGGATCGAACCACTCACCGCAACCCGGGACCTCACGCATCCCATCCGACGAGATCTGCAAGGTAAGGGCATCAAATTTGGTGAGTAACATCACAATTTAACACTTAGAAATCACTAGAATTACCAAAGACTTAGACATGCACGCATACGGGCTCGCACGCATGCGAGCACGCGCGTACGCACGCATGCGAGCACGCGCGTACGCACGCATGCCCAAGTGCCCCAGCACCTACCCGAGCCCCTGGGCAGCCCCACGCATGCCCCAGCACGCGCACGCACGCGCGCGCGCACTGGCACCCAGCCGCGCGCCCAGACACACGCCCAGGTGCACTGCCCCGCGCGCGCGCACGCTGGCGCGCCCTTGCGCCCGCCTGCGCCTGCCAGCTCTCCTCTGCGCGCGCCTGCGCCCGCCTTGACATCCTTAACCCCTTTTTAACCCTCCCCAACCCCTCACACACACTCTAACCCATCTACCTAGCATGCATGACCTCCCCAACCATCCCAACAGCCCTAAAAATAAAAAAGAAGGGGAAGAGGACTTACCAAAAGAGGGAAAGGGAAAGGGGGAGATGCGGGGCTCTCGACACACCCACGGCCACCTCAACCACCACCACCACCACCACACCTCCTCTTCAGCCTCTCACCAGCCCTTCTTGGCTGAAAAACAGAGGAGAGAAGGGCATAAATAAGGGAGCTAGAGAGAGGGGAATCAACAACAACAACAAAGGCACAAAACTCACCTTCATGCACTTGCACCTCCTCTTCTTGCTCCATCTTCTTCTCCTTGGCATAAAACCAAACACTTGGGGAGAAAGAGAGCCATAAGAGAGGGAGGGAAAGTGTTCCACGAGTTGGGAGAGAGGGGGAGAGAGAGAGAGGGCAAAAAGGTCATTTTCATGCCCAAATAGTGCCTTGGGGTGACCTTAAGGGGGGGTGAGGTTAGGGTTAGGCTCACCCACACACATAACAAATAACCAAAGGTTTCTTCACCCTAAGCAAGGTGGGGGTAAGGTTACCAAGGGTCACCACATCCCAAAAATATCTCACACTATTCGACCTACTAGGAACTCTCAAAACCTGGATACGGTTCGGAACTGCATATTTTTCAAAACATTACCGGAATTCGATGAAATTTTTATGGGTAGTACAAAACGGTACCAGGACCCATAATATGCAGTTAGATTTTCAATCAGAGTACTCTAACTCCCGCAGGTGGCTAAAAGCCAAAATTTTAGCGACTCCGATCGAAAAAGAAAAAGGCCCTGAATGACCCAGATGTGACCAAGGCTTAACCGAAATGGCTCCAAATGACACAGGCATAACATTCTCCCCCTTTAGGAAATTTAGTCCTCAAAATTTAAGGAAACCCAAAGGGAAGACCGAATATAGCAAGTATCATGCATAGACCTTTTGCTCCCAAGTGGTCCATGCACCAGACTGGCGCTACCGACACACTCTAATCAAAGGAACGGTCTTAGCGTGGAGCCACTTCTCATGCTGGTCCTTGACCTCGATCCACTGCTCCACGAACGACAAATCCAGCTCGAGAATGAGACGGTCGAACGGAGTGACATGAGCAGGATCTTGGACATAACGCCTCGGCCATGAGACAAGGACGACGTCGTGGGCATGAGTTAGCTGTGGGGAAAGGCTACATGACAAGCCACCTCCCCAATCCACTCAATGACAAGAAACAATCCCATTGAAGAGCCAACTCAGCTTGCCCCGAACGTCAAAACAGAGGATGCCCTTAAACTGGGACACCTTCACGAAAACATGGTCGCCAAACCCAAAGGTAAGCTCCTGGCGACGATGACTTGCGTAACCCTTCTGTCGGTTCTGGGAGGTGCAGATGCACACACGAACCAACCTGGCCACCGCAAGGTCAAACAACTAACTTATGGCCTCTCCAACTGGCGCTCCACAACCGTCCCAACACAAGGGAGGTATAAAACTGCGCCTGTAGAGTGCCTCTCACAGATCCATCTGGATGCTCGAATGGCAGTCGTCTTGCAGGCATACCCCAACAAATGGGTGGTGCCTCACCCAACTGCCCTCATCATCGAGCACGCAGGCACTTAGCATGTCCTCCAAGGTCTGAATCATCCTCTTTGTCTGGCTGTCTATCGGCGATGAAATGCTATACTTAAATGGAGGCTCGCGCCAAAGCCTGCCAAGGCGACGCCTGTTATATATGTGTCACTTTTTAGCCTTCTGGTAACCATTGGAACATTCTGGCAGTTTTTCAGTTTTTTCATTTTTCGATCGGAACCGCTAAAATTTTGGACTGTTAGCTATCATCCTGAGTTTGAGGACTCCGATTGAAAATCTAACTGCATATTATGTGTCCTGGTGCCATTCCAAGCCACTCACGAAAATTTCATCGAATTCCAGTAACGTTTCAGAATTTCACAGTTCCGAAGCGTATCCGGGTTTTGACCGAGCGAGAAGTCATTGGGAGACTTGACTTGGTCAAATGTGGGCCCATGACTTGGTCAACCCCCTTTGTTTTCTAGTGTGGATGGGTTGACCCAAGTCAAAGTGCACTTAAACCTCCCTAATCCTAGCTTAACCTAATCTTTTTTTCACTAATTGAGGGTGTGAGTGTGTGTGGTGTGGGTGTGGGTATAAAGAAATCCCACGACAACATAACCCCCCACTATTCATCATCTTCTCCAAAATTTCTCTCTCTCTCTCTCCCTCTCTTTAAATCCCCTATATGATCTAGTAGGAGGTCTTGAAACCAAAAACCCTAAGAAGAGAAAGGTTAGGTTTTGTCCCGATCTATCTCCCGGTGGTCTCGGATTCGAGTTCCCACGTGTGTGACCCCTTCTCATGCCCCCTTTTCTCCTCTGATTTCAGCCGTTTTTAGGGCTGAAGGAGATCTCGGTGGTGGTGGTCTTGGAGGTGGTGTTTCGGTGCGCGAAGAGCAACCGATCTTCCCTTCCTTCCTTTCCTTCCTTGGGTGAGGTTTCTTTCCTTCTTTTTCTTGTTTAGATGCATGTTAGGAGGGTGTTTTTGAGTATGCATGGCTGTTGGTGGCGGTTGGTGGTGGTTGGTGGCCATGGGTGGCCGTCAGGGACTTGGTAGGGTTGTCTCGGGTAGGCTGGCAGCACAGGCAGGCGGGCTGGCAGGCAGAGAGGGCAGAGCAGGCTGGCAGGGCACGCGCGCGTGCGCGCGGGCGTGCGCGCGGGTGGAGCAGGAGTGTGCGGGTGCTGCGCGCTGGGCGCCGTGCGGGGGCGTGCGCGCAGGGCGCTGCGCAGAGGCGCAGTGCGTGCTGCGCGCAGGGGCCGCGTGCGGGTGCTGCGCGCAGGGGGGTGCGCGCAGAGCGCTGCGCAGAGGCGCAGGGCGTGCTGTGCGCGCGTGGTGAGGCGAGCGGGTGGTGTGCGCGGGGTGCTGCGCTGGGGAGCAAAGCGTGCGGGTGTGCGCGTGAGTGCTGCGCTTGGGCGCAGTGAGCACGCGGTGCACCCGGGGGGACTCGGCAGTGGGTCCGGGCATGCGGCCAGGGGCTCGACAGTGCGTCTGGGCGCGCGGGCTGGGGCGCGGCTGTGCGCCTGGGGCGGGTGGCCGTGCGTACGGCTGCCCGGGGGTTCAGGAGTGAGTCGGGTGCTCGTACTCGCGTGCGTACTGGCCGTATGTACGCTTGTCCGTGTGTTGAGTATTTTTAGTGTATTTTTGTGTGTATTTGTATATTTTACTCACCCAATTGATTACCCTGTCTTGCAGATCTTGGGGGACGGTGGCGCGACGACCCGGTTATTGGTGAGTAGGACAATCCAACCCAGTAGGGAGGCGCTATACGCACTTGGACGTATACCGTCCTCCCCTGGGGCACCATAGTTTAATATTAACTTGTTTAATATGTAATCTATGCGAGCATGATTAATATGTAGTATGCATGCTACCCTAGACTTTGTATGTTAGGGACTTGCACCCTTAGGATATGTGTAAGAGCCATGCATCCTGTCACCCTGTTCTCATGCTAGGAAGCCTCGGCCTATGCATGCGTCCTATTAGTTTAATTTATTAAATTAAATGCAACTTATGATATTTATTGCATGCCTTAGAGAATATTAAGGGGCCTTGCGAGGTCATCATTGAGACCCGAACTAGGGTACTCCGTGTTCCTTGTTTGGTTGTCGGGATATCCTATGTCGGGACCTCATGGGCCTCCCAAGGTTTCTTTTCCCGATAATCTTATAATATATGTCTCCCCGCATCTTAGTTATGCGCCCTGGAGGAATTCTGAAGAATTCATGACATTTATAAGTTGAGATCGGTGTCGGCGGATCCGAGTGGATCGTATGCGTATGGATAGGCTGTTTCTGTTCCCTTCGTTGGATCCGTATAGAGACTGCCCCAGCGTTAGAAAGGCCGTCCCGTAAAAGGGCTCCCATCAGTAGGTACCTCCTGATTTTGGATTCGGACTGTGCTGAAGTGTGGGAGTAGGCCAAGCGGCTACGGAGTGGAGGAGAGACTATCGGTGGACCAAGGGTGATTAACAGCCTAGTCAGTCCCAATATCCTATGTCACCTATTGAGGGGTGAGGGTGAGGGTGTGGTGGGTCGGCGATGTAGCGACCCACTGGATTGTGTTGTTCCTGCCACTTTGAGGCTTTTAATGATTAATTGTGGTTAATATAAATTGTGATGCATGGGTTGTGCTATTCACTGAGCGTGTGGCTCACCCCTCGCATAATTTTTCTCCAGTTATTACCGAGTCGGATCTGGAGGAGGAGCTCCCCGAGGGACTTCATCAGTAGCGGAGCAGCGCCACGTCCCGCGAGTGTTAGAGGCCATCAGCATCCTTTCTTTGATTGTATGTATTATATTCTGTGCTTGGGCACTCGTTTGTATATTATTTGGATGTATGTGTGTATATTGGCTCTCACAGGACAGTTGATTATGTATCGAGTCTGTAGTATGTTTTTGAATTACAGACTCAGTCTTTTAGCTTCCGCTATCTGTGTATATATCATGTCAGCCTTGCTTTCGTCTATGTTGCCATTTTAGTTGTTGTTTATAGTATATTATTGATCTCCAGTATAGACTGCTGATATCATGTATACACTTGCCGCGATCCGGGGACGGCCGCCCTGGGGCGTGACAAAAGTTGGTATCAGAGCCTGGTCCTGTCAGAGCCAATTGTCTTCTTTTTCGTAGAGATGAGTCCTAGGATTTCTATATGAGTATTATGATCCTAGTGTCTGGTTTTCTTAGGTTGCTGATATGCCTCCTCGCAGAGGACGGCGCGGACGTGGTCCCTCTCGACCTTTGGAGGTTTCCGGACCTACCAGAGGCGAGGATGCTACTGGAGAGTCCTCGGCTGTGAGGCCAGGATCGGCACAGGAGCCTCCTGCCTGGGAGCGCGCGTTCGCGCGGATAGCGGATTTGGTGGAGACTCAGACCAGGGCATTGGAGGCCCAGACGAGGGTGTTGGCTGAGCAGGCTAGAGAGATTCAGGAGCTGAGGGCGGCCCGTGATGCAGTTCCACAGGTCCCCTTGGTGGCAGATCCGCCTGTGGTACCCGACGTACCCCCAGTCCCTGTGGTGATTCCGGCGGTGAGAGTTCAGGATCGCCAGGAGAGGGAGGTGGAGCTGGAGGCTGCGGCGCGGGTGCATCAGAGTGGCCTCGCTGCCTTTCTGAAGCTCCACCCTCCCGAGTTCCATGGTCAGACGGCGGATCCCCTTGCCCCAGAGCGTTGGTTGATGGAGGTGGATACGATCTTCTCGACCATGCATTGCACCGACCGCCAGCGAGTCTCCCTGGCCACTTTCATGCTGAAGGGTAGCGCCGCCGACTGGTGGGCTACTAGATCAGTGGACATCCCTGAGGGAGTGGAGCAGCTTCTGTGGGCGGGATTCCGGAGGTATTTCCTGGAGTACTTCCCGTTCTCGACGCGCCAGATAGTGATGCAGGAGTTTGAGCAGCTGACGCAGGGCTCTATGTCTGTCGCTGACTACTCCACGCGCTTCACGAGGCTTTCCAGATTCGCCCCAGCCTTGGTGATGGATGAGGAGACGAGGTGCCGTCGTTTTGAGCTTGGTCTCAGTAGCGCCATTCGGGTGCATGTCACCTCCCAGGCTTTCACGAGGTACTCTGACTTGGTGTCTCGGGCGAAGACAGTCGAGCGAGACCTCGGGATCCTCGTGAGGGTTTCGACCCCTTCGGCAGACCAGAGACCTCCCAGGAGCCAGGACCAGGGACAGCGCAAGAAGAAGAGGCCCCGCTTTGATCAGTTAGCGGCTGCCTCTCCTCCAGCAGATGTGGTGCCAGCGCGAGGTCCAGCACCCATTGCGGCAGTGCCAGTCCAGTCCAGGCATCTAGAGACGCGGCGCTGTTACCACTGTCAGCGCATCGGGCATATCTTGTATAATTGCCCCGATGCTGGCCGACCCCGCGTGCTGCCTCCGTAGCAGCAGCAGTTGCAGCAGCAGCCGTTCCAGCAGCAGTTCCAGCAGCAGCAGCCTCAGCGCCAGCAGCAGCAGCAGCCTCAGCGCCAGCCGCAGCAGCAGCCTCAGCGTCAGCAGCAGCAGCCACAGGGTGGCCGAGCTGACCAGAGGAGGCAGCCAGCGCAGCCGGCGAGGCGTGCCCCTGCTCCTCAGCCGCAGTTTGTTCAGGGCCGAGTGGCAGCGCTTTCAGCAGAGGAGGCTCAGGCATCAAGCAGCGTGGTCCGAGGTATTGTTCAGATCTCCCAGCTCCCTGCATATGTGTTGTTTGATTCCGGAGCCACACACTCGTTCGTGTCTCCCGCTTTTGCGAGACGGACGGGCGTGGCGTCCGCCCCTTTAGATGCTATCCTGGAGATATCATTGCCCGTAGGAGACCGTATTCTCCTCCGTTCTGTGTACCGAGGGTGTACGGTGGTGGTTGCGGAGCATGAGTTTCCGGTGGAGTTGGTGGAGCTCGCTATGACGGACTTTGATGCCATCCTGGGAATGGATTGGCTTGCAGCTAGTCACGCCAGCATCGACTGTTTTGCCAAGTCGGTGTCTTTCCACCTTCCGGGTCGGAGGTCCTTCCAGTTCGTGGGCGATCGTGACGTAGCCCCTTTGGGGTTCGTGTCGTCCATGCAGGCGTGGAGACTCCTTCAGGGAGGATGCGAGGGCTTTCTGGCGTACATTGCTCAGGAGGATGCACCGCTGCAGGCAGATATCAGTCAGACTCCGGTCGTGGCAGAGTATCCTGAGGTTTTCCCGAGGATCTTCTGGGATTACCTCCGGATCGCGCGATCGAGTTTGAGATCAATCTGATTCCAGGGACCGAGCTGATTTCGAGAGCTCCGTACCGGATGGCCCCTGCAGAGCTGAGGGTGCTCAAGGAGCAGTTGGAGGAGTTGCTGGAGAAGGGCTTCGCACGTCCGAGTGTTTCTCCGTGGGGAGCCCCTGTTCTGTTCGTCCGGAAGAAGGACGGTTCGCTGCGGCTTTGTATCGATTACAGGCAGCTGAACAAGCGGACAGTGAAGAACAAGTACCCCTTGCCGCGGATCGACAATCTGTTTGACCAGCTCCAGGGAGCGCGAGTCTTTTCTAAGATCGATCTCCGCTCGGGCTACTATCAGCTGAAGATCCGGGAGTCAGACATTCCGAAGACGGCCTTTCGCACCCGTTATGGGCACTACGAGTTCAGAGTACTGCCGTTCGGGTTGACGAATGCGCCGGCGGCCTTCATGGATCTGATGAACCGGGTGTTTCGGCCCTTCCTCGACTCCTTTGTGGTAGTATTCATCGATGACATATTGGTGTACTCGAGGAGTCTTGAGGAGCACGCTCACCATCTTCGCACTGTCTTGGAGACTTTGGCCAGACATCAGTTGTTCGCCAAGTTCAGCAAGTGCGAGTTCTGGTTTGAGCGTATGGCCTTTCTGGGCCATGTGATTTCCGGCGAGGGCATATCTGTGGACCCGGAGAAGACGCTCGCCGTGTCGAATTGGCGTCGACCGTCGAACCCCACAGAGATTCGGAGCTTCCTGGGCTTGGCGGGTTATTACAGGAGGTTTGTCGAGGGTTTCTCGAAGATAGCCGTTCCTCTTACCCGCCTCACTCGGAAGGATGTCCGGTTCGAGTGGTCCCCGTTCTGCGAGGAGAGCTTCCAGGAGTTGAAGCGAAGGCTCACCTCAGCGCCAGTTCTTACCCTTCCGTCTGGGAGTGGTGGGTTCGCAGTTTACACTGATGCATCGCAGTTGGGTGTGGGTTGCGTCCTGATGCAGCACGGTAAGGTTGTGGCTTACGCGTCGCGTCAGTTGAAGCCCCATGAGCAGAATTACCCCACCCACGACCTTGAGGTTGCAGCGATCATCTTTGCGCTGAAGATGTGGAGGCATTACCTCTATGGCGAGGAGTTCGAGCTCTTTACTGATCATAAGAGCTTGACATATTTGCAGTCCCAGCCGGAGCTCAACATGCGTCAGAGACGTTGGGTCGAGTTCTTGACGGACTATGATTGTGACATCGCTTACCATCCGGGTAAGGCGAATGTCGTGATGAATGCTCTCAGCAGGCAGCCCTTGGGCATGGCCGCCCACATGGCTGTACGTCGTTGGAGGCTTCTGGAGGAGGCCGCTTGCTGGATCAGTGTTCGAGAGACTCCTGCGGGTGGCTTTTTGGCCAGGCTAGTGGTGCAGCCAGTCCTTCTCGACGATATCCGCACGGCTCAGGCTCAGGATCCGCATTTTATAGTCCTCTCTGAGGGCGTCGCCCGGGGCGAGCGTCCGGACTACCAGATTCGCGAGGACGGGATCCTGCGGTTCAGAGGCCGAGTATGCATTCCTGACGACGCAGAGCTGAAGCAGAAGATTGGACGAGGCCCATCGTTCAAGGTACACAGTGCACCCTGGTGGCACGAAGATGTACAGGGGCCTTCGTCGTGGCTACTGGTGGCGCGGGATGAAGACGGATATTGCCCGTTTCGTTGCCCGATGCTTAGTATGCCAGCAGGTGAAGTCGGAGCATCAGCGCCCTGCGGGGAAGCTGCAGTCCATTGAGATCCCTCAGTGGAAGTGGGAGCAGATCACCATGGACTTCGTCTCGGGTTTGCCGAGGTCACGTTCGGGTCGCGATGCCATCTGGGTGATCGTCGACCGGCTGACGAAGTCCGCTCATTTCCTCCCCATCCGACTCACCGATTCTCTGGACACCCTGGCGCAGTTATTTGTCACCGAGATTGTTTGTCTCCATGGCACTCCCGTCAGCATCATTTTCGATCGAGACGCGCGTTTTACTTCGAGGTTCTGGTGTAGCCTCCAGCACGCCCTTGGTACGAACCTCCATTCAGTACAACGTTTCATCCGCAGACAGACGGCCAGTCGGAGAGGACGATTCAGACCCTGAAGGACATGCTGCGAGCCTGCGTTCTCGATTTGGGGGCAGTTGGGAGAGGCACCTTCCGTTGGTGGAGTTTGCCTACAACAACAGCTACCACTCGAGTATCCGGATGGCTCCTTACGAGGCGCTCTATGGCCGCAGCTGCAGGTCCCCCTTGTGTTGGGACGAGGTCGGAGAGCGCCAGTTGGAGGGACCAGAGATCGTTCACCAGACCTCAGAGATGGTGAAGACGATTCGCGAGCGTATCCGAGTCGCTCAGAGTCGTCAGAAGAGCTACGCCGACCGTCGTCGCCGTGAGCTCGCCTTCGAGGTTGGTGACCATGTCTTCCTGAAGGTGTCCCCGATGAAGGGCATCTTCCGTTTCGGTGTGCGGGGCAAGCTGAGTCCGCGTTTCATTGGGCCGTTCCTCATCCTCGAGCGAGTTGGGGAGGTGGCCTATCGCATAGCTCTGCCCCCACAGTTGGCTCAGGCCCATGACGTCTTCCATGTCTCGCAGCTGAGGCGTTATGTCCACGATCCTGCTCACGTCATCCCGTTCGAGCCGCTCGTCTTCGAGCCGGACTTGTCATTCGTGGAGCAGCCGATTGAGATCATGGACCGCCGCGAGAAGAGGCTCCGCACCAAGACCGTCCAGTAGGTCAAGGTGCGATGGCAGCACCGTTCCGGTGCCGAGGCCACTTGGGAGCTCAAGGACGCCATGCGTGACTCGTATCCGCATCTTTTCCCTTCTTAGATGTCCTTGTGTTGAGTATTTTAGTGTATTTTTATTGTATTTTTGTGTGTATTTGTGTATTTTACTCACCGAGTTTATTACCCTGTCTTGCAGATCTTGGCGGACGGTCGTGCGACGAACCGGTTATTGGTGAGTGGGACAATCTAACCCAGTAGGGAGGCGCTATATGCACTTGGGCGTATACCGTCCTCCCCTGGGGCACCATAGTTTAATATTAACTTGTTTAATATGTAATCGATGCAAGCATGATTAATATGTAGTATGCATGCTACCCTAAACTTTGTATGTTAGGGACTTGCACCCTTAGGATATGTGTAAGAGCCATGCATCCTGTCTCCCTGTTCTCATGCTAGGAAGCCTCGACCTATGCATGTGTCCTATTAGTTTTATTTATTCAATTAAATGCAAACTTATGGTATTTTAGCAGGCCTTAGGGAATATTAAGGGGCCTTGCGAGGTCAACATTGAGACCCGGACTACGGTACTCCGTGTTCCTTGTTTGGTTGTCGGGATATCCTATGTCGGGACCTCATGGTGCCTCCCAAGGTTTCTTTTCCCGATAATATTATAATACATGTCTCCCCGCATCTTAGTTATGCACCCTGGAGGAATTCTGAAGAATTTATGACATTTATAAGTTGAGATCGGTGTCGGCGGATCCGAGTGGATCGTATGCGTATGGATAGGCTGTTTCTGTTCCCTTCGTTTAATCCGTATAGAGACTGCCCCAGCGTTAGAAAGGCCGTCCCGTAAAAGTGCTCCCATCAGTAGGTACCTCCTGATTTTGGATTCGAACTGTGCTGAAGTGTGGGACTAGGCCAAGCGGCTACGGAGTGGAGGAGAGACTATCGGTGGACCAAGGGTGATTAACAGCCTAGTCAGTCCCAATATCCTATGTCTCCTATTGAGGGGTGAGGGTGAGGGTGTGGTGGGTCGGCGATGTAGCGACCCACTGGATTGTGTAGTTCCTGCCACTTTGAGGCTTTTAATAATTATTTGTGGTTAATATGAATTGTGATGCATGGGTTGTGCTATTCACTGAGTGTGTGGCTCACCCCTTGCATATATATTTTTCTCCAGTTATTACCGAGTCGGATCTGAAGGAGGAGCTCCTCGAGAGACTTCATCAGTAGCGGAGCAGCGCCACGTCCCGCGAGTATTAGAGGCCATCAACATCCTTTCTTTGATTGTATGTATTATATTTCTGTGCTTGGGCACCGTTTGTATATTATTTGAATGTATGTGTGTATATTGGCTCTCACAGGACAGTTGATTATGTATCGAGTCTGTAGTATGTTTTTGATTTACAGACTCAGTCTTTTAGCTTCCGCTATCTGTGTATATATCATGTCAGCCTTGCTTTTGTCTGTGTTGTCATTTTAGTTGTTGTTTAGAGTATTTTATTGATCTCCTGTATAGACTGCTGATATCATGTATACACCTGCCGCGTCCCGGGGACGGCCGCCCTGGGGCGTGACAGCGCCACAACCTCAAAGTAACCCTCGCGTCTCAACCGAAATTAGCGCCGACCGGTGTGCCATGAAGACAAACAATCGCGAAGGTGAAAACCCACATCAAGGCGTCCAGAGACTCAATCGGTCGGATTAGGGAGGGAAGCGCGGACTTAGTCAGTCGGTCAATGATCACCTAGACGGCGTCGTGACCCGAACGTGACATTAGCGAGTCCGCAACAATTCCTGCTAACCCACTCCTACGTCCACTGAGGAATCTCCATGGACTGACGCTTTCCAACGCGATGATGATTCTCGAACTTTGCCTGAGGGCATGCCAACCTGGGGAAACAAGGTCACCCACATCACCTTTTCATCGCACCACAGCAATCTCAATGAAGACTACCCCAAAGTAGTCCACGGAAGCCCAATAAAACTTTTGAGATCCACGAAGGCATCCGGCGCACTCATCAACCCCGACGGCAGTACTTAAAAATCGTAGTGCCCGAAACGGTCACGAAAGGCCATCTACAGGATGTCCAACTCCCGGATCTCCATCTTGTGGTACCCTTGTGCGAAGATTGATCTAACAGAAGACACTCGCTCCCAAAGCTGGTCAAATAGATCATCAATTCACGGCAAGGGGGTACCTGATCTTCAACCCTTACGGGAAGATCAAAACAACACCACGAACAATTAAGTCCAGATTCTGCTCCTCTAGCATGGCTGGCGCTCATGATGACACTTACACGCTTGGTAAGCCGCTCAACCGCACTTAATCCACAAGACACGCAATAAGGGGGATCGTCGAACCTCAACAATGCCTATGCGACGTCATCTATCTGATAAGGCGGTTGAGTCCCATCACGAACGTTAGCATCGCGTCTCCTTATTTGTGACCAATGTGGGGCAAAACGCGACAGTATCCACAACTGTGCTTCACATGCCGCCAGAGATAGGTCGCTCATCTATAACCATTGGAACTCCAGCATCCTGCACTCCATGGGCAGATTCATCACAGGGAGTCCACGCTCTCGACATCATCCAGTAGCACTCTCCCGGTGTGGCCTCTACTTGGTAGCCTCCCAAGCCCACTATCTCTGCCATATGGGCGCACCAACAAGCATAGTATCTGGGAGCACCTCACAGGGCTTTGGCCTCAACCGGGCAGCTACAACGCACAATGATATATCGAAGCGACTCCAGATGCCACTATGGAACCCAGCCCACAAGCAATCGCCCACCAAGCTGCAATAGGACACACCCAATCCCGATCGTATGCATCACCACTCGCTACAGCACCTTCCAAGTGAGAGGAAAAATCCATCATCAATTTGATGCTTCAAAGGTATTCCTTGACTGGGAAAAGAACCTTGGGAGGGCACCATGAGGTCCCGATTTAGGATATTCCGACAGCCAAACAAGGAACTCGGAGTACCCTAGCCCGGGTCTCAACGATGACCCCGCAAGGCCCCTTAATCCTGAGTAGGAAGGCTGGAAGAAGACATCACCCCTTAATGAGCAATACGCCACATCCTCAGCACTTGAAACTGGTGCCGCACGCGAACTCCATGGTTACCATCAATACCGATGTACGAGAAAGAAGCTCCATTTTTGAGACGCAATCCATACCTTAGAAATTGCAACTAATTCATCATTATCACACTACTAGGCTAGAATCTCCTACCCAAGCCTTAATCCAGCAACAAGGGATCCAACAACTGACCCTGTTCAGCTGACCCAGCCGACAACTTAAGGGTGGGTCCAAGGGGGTCACGTCCACGTCAACGGATGCGAGGAGGCATGTCAGCAACCTAAGATAACTTCTAAAACAAGAGTACTCAGATGACAATCCTACGACTCATCATCTATACGACTAGACTTAGGCTCTGACAGGACCAGGCTCTGATACCAACTTTTGTCACGCCCCAGGGCAGCCGTCCCCGAGACGTGGCAATAATGAAATATCAGCTATCAATACCTGAGGTCAATAAAGACTCCAACAACAACACACAAGGTGGCAAAGCAAGGATAATGATAACTGACTGAAAAGCGGAAGCATAATATATAAACAATGTCTATAAACCAAAAACATTATTACAGACTCGAATACACAATCACTGTCCTGTGAGAGCCAAGTCTAGACCAAATAAAATACAACCTGTACCACATGCACGATTTACAATACATAAAATGACTCTAGGATTGCTAACAGCCTCGCACTCGCCACCCACCGGAAGAACACTCTACGCCCATAAGACCACGCCACAGGGAAGCTCCAACTCCATGCCCAACACTGCCCCTGAAAAGAAACAGTATGCGAGGGGTGAGCTACAAGCTCAGTGAGTGGCTGGAAACCAATCACCATACAACAGTTCAATACTAAAACAATTTCCTTTCAAGGAAAAACATGGGTAGAAACCCATGGATAACAGGGTCACGCGGCGACGCGACCAAACTCACCCTCACCCTCACTCCCGGAGGAAAACTCTTGGGTCTCTTGGGGAGAGACCATACCGTTGGTCGAAGAGACCCGGAATTACTGGTCTACACAACGCTACTAGATCATCTACATCGGGATAACTACCCAACGATGTCTTTGAACATCGATACGCAACCGGACCCAACACTTTGGGAACGGACGAACAACGAATGGGTCACGCGGCGACGTGTCTTCACCTCATCCTCACCCTCACTCCCGGAGGGAGACTCTTGGGACTTTTGGAAGAGACATAGACTGCTCTACACCCTTGGTCCACCGGTAGCCCTTTCCCCAGGTAGTCACTACCTGGTATACTCCCACGATCAGTACGCTTCCGAACGCCTTGGTGGTACCTACGGATGGGAGCCCTCTGTCAGGACAGCTTTTCCAACGCCGGGAAGTTCCTACATCGGATCCAACGAAGGGGAGAACGATTCCACGCTCGCAATATCATTCGTTAGCCCTCTCCCGGGTAGCCTCTACCTGGTACACTCCCATGATCAGTACGCTCCCGAACGCATCGGTGGTACCTACGGATGGGAGCCCTCTGTCAGGACAGCTACAACCCAGGCCTCTTCAACACGGACGACATTGGGAGTAAACATTCCATGTTCGCAAAGCGAACCCAATGGAAAAACAACTACTCTCGATAATCACATATCGATGATAGCGAACACTATTGTACTCCCACACGGTTGCGTCACTCGGACACAAGGGGGTTGCCTCTGCTCTCACGTAGAAATAATCCCAAGGCACATAACCCAACAGGCGGTTCATATACACGCCTAGCACGGGTAGGCCTAGCTTAATGCCCCAACTACCGGCTTAACAAAACCGATAAGATAATGAATTCTCCTGAATTCCAAATGAGTGCATCGCTCGGATGCACGGGGATGATTTCATCGCTAGCGCTCTAACTAATAAGGTACAACCCGACAACGGGTCATACCCACGCCTATTCCAGATAGGCCTAATCAGTTTTAACATGCGCATATATATATATATATATATATATATATATATATATATATATATATATATATAGGAGAAAGCTGTGTGCATGAATCATATGGGCAATCATCTAATAATTGACCAAAAGGGCCTAACATGGATTTACATCATAAACAACAATTCATACAACATTCATACATGGTATGGCCCACTTAAACATGCATACGTGGCCATTAATCATATAAGCACACAAGGCATAACTTAAGCATGCGTTGGATATCACCAACTTAAAAGAAAGGGTCAAGCGCGATCTCACTCATTACCAGGTGCATGCCAATATTCCAAACGAACCTGAGTCGAGTAGGAAATCGCATCTACTTACTCAGTTCGTTCAGAGGGAGAGGGCGAGAGAGATCATCATCTCATGAAGCTGGTCATAGCTTTGCCCCATTAGTATGGGCACAACAACTACACCACGCCCTCTACTCTTATCGCAAGGGAATATTAGGCAAGTGCCCGTTATTAACCCAGACTTAATCATGCTCGATATTCAATTAATATGGTGGGAGTAGTATTATAATACTACCTAAGGCATGCCATATTCTATACATTCATACACATTACAGAATACATGCCCATGGAGGTGGCTAAAAGCCAAAATTTTAGCGACTCCGGTCGAAAAAGAAAAAGGCCTTGAATGACCCAGATGTGACCAAGGCTTAACCGAAATGGCTCCAAATGACACAGGCATAACATTCTCCCCCCCTTAGGTAATTTAGTCCTCAAAATTTAAGGAAACCCAAAGGGAAGACCGAATATAGCAAGTATCACGCATAGACCTTTTGCTCCCAAGTGGTCCATGCACCAGACTGGCGCTACCGACACACTCTAATCATAGGAACGGTCTTAGCGTGGAGCCACTTCTCATGCTGGTCCTTGACCTCGATCCACTACTCCACGAACAACAAATCCAGCTCGAGAAGGAGACAGTCGAACAGAATGACTGAGCAGGATCGTGAACATAACGCATCGGCCATGAGACAAGGACGACGTCGTGGGCATGATCCAGCTGTGGGGGAAAGGCTACATGACAAGCCACCTCCCCAATCCACTCAATGACGAGAAACAGTCCCATTGAAGAGCCAACTCAGCTTGCCCCGAACGTCGAAACAGAGAATGCCCTTAAACTGGGACACCTTCAAGAAACATGGTCGCCAAACCTGAAGGTAAGCTCCTGGCGACGATGACCTGCGTAGCCCTTCTGTCGGTTCTGGGTGGTGCGGATGCACACATGAACCAACCTGGCCACTGCAAGGTCAAATAAATAACTTGCAGCCCCTCCTACTGGCGCTCCTCAACCGTCCCAACACAAGGGAGGTATAACTCTTCACCTGTAGGGTGCCTTTTTTTCAGGTCCATCTGGATGCTCGAATGGCAGTCGTCTTGCAGGCATACCCCAACAAATGGGTGGTGCCTCACCCAACTGCCCTTATCATCGAGCACGCAGGCATTTAGCATGTCCTCCAAGGTCTAAATCATCCTCTTTACCTGGCTGTCCATCGGCGATGAAACGCTATACTTAAATGGAGGCTCGCGCCAAAGCCTACTAAGGCTGCGCCACAACCTCAAAGTAACCCTCGCTTCTCAACCGAAAATAGCGCCGACCAGAGTGCCATGAAGATGAACAATCGCGAAGGTGAAAACCCACGTCAAGGCGTCCACTGACTAAGTCCGCGCTTCCCTCGGATTAGGGTCAAGCGCGATCTCACGCATTAACAAGTGCATGCCAATATTCCAAACGAACCTGAGTCGAGTAGAAAATCGCATTTACTTACTCAGTTCGTTCAGAGGGAGAGGGCAAGAGAGATCATCATCTCATGAAGCTGGTCATAGCTTTGCCCCATTAGTATGGGCGCAACAACTACACCACGCCCTCGACTCTTATCGCACGGGAATATTGGGCAGGTGCCCGTTATTAACCCAGACTTAATCATGCTGGATATTCAATTAATATGGTGCGAGTAGTATTATAATACTACCTAAGGCATGCCATATTCTATAGATCCATACACATTACAAAATACATGCCCATGGAGGTAGCTAAAAGCCAAAATTTTAGCGACTTCGATCGAAAAAAGAAAAAGGCCCTGAATGACCCAGATGTGACCAAGGCTTAACCGAAATAGCTCCAAATGACACAGGCATAACATTCTCCCCCCCTTAGGAAATTTAGTCCTCGAAATTTAAGGAAACCCAAAGGGAAGACCGAATATAGCAAGTATCACGCATAGACCTTTTGCTCCCAAGTGGTCCATGCACCAGACTGGCGCTACCGACACATTGTAATCAAAGAAACGGTCTTAGCGTGGAGCCACTTCTCATGCTGGTCCTTGACCTCGATCCACTACTCCACGAATGACAAATCCAGCTCGAGAATGAGACAGTCGAACGGAATGACTGAGCAGGATCGTGGACATAACGCCTCGGCCATGAGACAAGGACGACGTCGTGGGCATGAGCCAGCTGTGGGGGAAAGGCTACATGACAAGCCACCTCCCCAATCCACTCAATGACGAGAAACAGTCCCATTGAAGAGCCAACTCAGCTTGCCCCGAACATCAAAACAGGGGATGCCCTTAAACTGGGACACCTTCAGGAAACATGGTCGCCAAACCTGAAGGTAAGCTTCTGGCGACGATGACCTGCGTAGCCCTTCTGTCGGTTCTGGGAGGTGCGGATGCACACATGAACCAACCTGGCCACTGCAAGGTCAAATAAATAACTTGCAGCCCCTCCTACTGGCGCTCCTCAACCGTCCCAACACAAGGGAGGTATAACTCTTCACCTGTAGGGTGCCTTTTTTTCAGGTCCATCTGGATGCTCGAATGGCAGTCGTCTTGCAGGCATACCCCAACAAATGGGTGGTGCCTCACCCAACTGCCCTTATCATCTAGCACGCAGGCATTTAGCATGTCCTCCAAGGTCTAAATCATCCTCTTTGCCTGGCTGTCCATCGGCGATGAAACGCTATACTTAAATGGAGGCTCACGCCAAAGCCTGCCAAGGCTGCGCCACAACCTCAAAGTAACCCTCGCGTCTCAACCGAAAATAGCGCCGACCAGAGTGCCATGAAGACGAACAATCGCGAAGGTGAAAACCCACGTCAAGGCGTCCAGAGACTCAATCAGTCGGATTAGGGAGGGAAGCGCGGACTTAGTCAGTCGGTCAATGATCACCTAGACAGCGTCGTGACCCGAATGTGACATTAGCGAGTCCACAACAATCCCTGATAACCCACTCCCACGTCGACTATGGAATCTCCATGGACTGACGCTTTCCAACGCGATGATGATTCTCGAACTTTGCCTGAGGGCATGCCAACCTGGGGAAACAAGGTCACCCATATCGCCTTTTCATCGCACCACTAGCAATCTCAATGAAGACTACCCCAAAGTAGTCCACGGAGAACCAATAAAACTTTTGAGATCCACGAAGGCATCCGGCGCATTCGTCAACCCCGACGGCAGTACTTAGAACTCGTAGTGCCCGAAACGGTCACGAAAGGCCATCTACAGGATGTCCAACTCCGGGATCTCCAACTTGTGGTACCCTTGTGCGAAGATCGATCTAACAGCAGACACCCGCTCCGAGAGCTGGTCAAATAGATCATCAATTCAGAGCAAGGGGTACCTGATCTTCAACACTCACGGGAAGATCAAAATAACACCTCGAACAATTAAGTCCAGATTCTGCTCCTCGAGCATGGCTGGCGCTCATGATGACACTTACACGCTTGGTAAGCCGCTCAACCGCACTTAATCCACAAGACACGCAATAAGGGGTCGTCGAACCTCGACAATGCCTATGCGACGTCATCTATCTGATAGGGCGGTTGAGTCCCATCACGAACGCTAGCATCGCGTCTCTTCATTTGCGACCAATGTGGGGGCAAAACGCGACAGTATCGCGAACTGTGCTTCACATGCCGCCAGAGATAGGTCGCTCAACTATAACCATTGGAACTCCAGCATCCTGCACTCAATGGGCAGATTCATCACGGGGAGTCCACGCTCTCGACATCATCTAGTAGCACTCTCCCGGTGTGGCCTCTACCTAGTAGCCTCCCAAGCCCACTATCTCTGCCATATGGGCGCACCAACAAGCATAGTATCTGGGAGCACCTCACAGGGCTCTGGCCTCAACCGGGCAGCTACAACGCACAATGATATATTGAAGTGACTCTAGATGCCACTATGCAACCTAGTCCACAAGCGATCGCCCACCAAGCTGCAATAGGACGCACCCAATCCCGATCGTACGCTTGACCACTGGCTACAGCACCCACCAAGTGAGAGGAAAAATCAATCATCTAATAGATGCTTCAAAGGTATTCCTTGACTGGGAAAAGAAACCTTGGGAGGGCACCATGAGGTCCCGATATAGGATATCTCAACAACCAAATAAGGAACACAGAGTACCCTAGCCCGGGTCTCGACGATGACCCCCGCAAGGCCCCTTAACCCTAAGTAGGAAGGCTGGAAGAAGACATCACCCCTTAATGAACAATACGCCACATCCTCAAAACTTGAAACTGGCGCTGCACGTGAACTCAATGGTTACCAGCAATACTGATGCACGGGAAAGAAGCTCCATTTTCGAGACGCAATCCATACCTTAGAAATTGCAACCAATTCATCACTATCATACTACTGGCTGGAATCTCCTACCCAAGCCTTAATCCAACAACAAGGGATCCAACAACTGACCCTAATTAGTTGACCCAGTCGAAAACTTAAGGGTGGGTCGAGGGGGGTCACGTCCACGTCAACGGATGCGAGGAGGCATGTCAGCAACCTAAGATAACTTCTAAAACAAGAGTACTCAGATGACAATCCTACGACTCATCATCTATACGACTAGACTTAGGCTCTGACAGGACCAGGCTCTAATACCAACTTTTGTCACGCCCCAGGGCGGCCGTCCCCGAGACGTGGCAATAATGAAATATCAGCTATCAATACCTGAGGTCAATAAAGACTCCAACAACAACACACAAGGTGGCAAAGCAAGGATAATGATAACTGACTGAAAAGCGGAAGCATAATATATAAACAATGTCTGTAAACCAAAAACATTATTACAGACTCGAATACACAATCACTGTCCTGTGAGAGCCAAGTCTAGTCCAAATAAAATACAACCTATGCCACATGCACGATTTACAATACATATAATGACTCTAGGACTGCTGACAGCCTCGCACTCGCCACCCGCCGGAAGAACGCTCCACGCCCATAAGACCACGCCACAAGGAAGCTCCAGCTCCACGCCCAACACTGCCCCTGAAAAGAAACAGTATGCGAGGGGTGAGCTACAAGATCAGTGAGTGGCTGGAAACCAATCACCATACAACAGTTCAATGCTAACACAATTTCCTTTCAAGGAAAAACATGGGTAGAAACCCAATGGATAACAAGGTCACGCGGCGGCGCGACCAACCTCACCCTTACCCTCACTCCCGGAGGAAGACTCTTGGGACTTTTGGGGAGAGACCATACCGTTGGTCGAAGAGACGTGGAATTACTGGTCCACACAACACTACTGGATCACCAACCTCACCCTCACCCTCACTCCCGGAGGGAGACTCTTGGGTCTCTTGGAGAGAGACCGTACCGTTGGTCGACGAGACCCGGAATTACTGCTCTACACAACACTACTGTATCATCTACATCAAGATAACTGCCCAACGATGTCTTTGAACATCGATACGCAACCGGACCCAACAACTATGGGAACGGACGAACCACGAATGGGTCACGCGGCGACGTGTCTTCACCTCATCCTCACCCTCACCCTTTACAGGTGACATAGGACTTTTGGAGAGATTAGACTCCTCTACACCCTTGGTCCACCGGTAGCCCTTTCCCCGGGTAGTCACTACCTGGTATACTCCCACGATCAGTACACTTCCGAACGCCTCGGTGGTACCTACGGATGGGAGCCCTCTGTCAGGACAGCTTTTCCAACGCCGGGAAGTTCCTACATCAGATCCAATGAAGGGGAGAACGATTTCCACGCTCGCAATATCATTCGTTAGCCCTCTCCCGGGTAGCCTCTACCTGGTATACCCCCACGATCAATACATCTTGCCGCATGCATCGATAGTACCTACAGGTGGGGGCCCTCTGTCAGGACAGCTACAACCCAGGCCGCTTCAACACGGACGACATTGGGAGGAAACACTCCATGTTCGCAAAGTGAACCCAATGGAAAAACAACTACTCTCGATAATCACATATCGATAATAGCGAATACTATTGTACTCCCACGCGGTTGCGTCGCTCGGACACAAGGAGGTTGCCAGAAATAATCCCAAGGCACATAACCCAACAGGCGGTTCATATACACGCCTAGCACGGGTAGGCCTTGCTTAATGCCCCAACTACCGGCCTAACAAAACCGATAAGATAATGAATTCTCCTGAATTCCAAACGAGTGCATCGCTCGGATGCACGGGGCAATTACATCGCTAGCGCTCTAACTAATAAGGTGCAACCCGACAGCGGGTCATACCCACGCCTATTTCAAATAGGCCTATCAGTTTTAACATGCGCATATATATATATCCAGGAGAATTATATCTAGCTATGTGCATGAATCATATGCACAATCATCAAATAATCGACCATAAGGGTGACCCCTAACATGGATTTACATCATAAACAACAATTCATACAACATTCATACATGGTATGGCCCACTTAAACATGCATACGTGGCCATTAATCATATAAGCACACAAGGCATAACTTAAGCATGCGTTGGATATCACCAACTTAAAAGAAAGGGTCAAGCGCGATCTCACGCATTAACACGTGCATGCCAATATTCTAAACGAACCTGAGCCGAGTAGGAAATCGCATCTACTGACTCAGTTCGTTCAGAGGGAGAGGGCGAGAGAGATCATCATCTCATGAAGCTGGTCATAACTTTGCCCCATTAGTATGGGTGCAACAACTACACCACGCTCTCGACTCTTAACGCAAGGGAATATTAGGCAGGTGCCCGTTATTAACCCAGACTTAATCATGCTGGATATCAATTAATATGGTGGGAGTAGTATTATAATACTACCTAAGGTATGCCATATTCTATACGTCCATACACATTACAGGATACATGCCAAAACTAGAGGGGCGCATGCGATACAATCATTCATACATGGATCTAATACATGCAATATAAGCCTAGCATGCAAGATATCTAACATATTATAGTTTAAGCATGACCATACTGCTTATCTACACAAGTAGTATAGCTAAGGTGCCCCATTGATGCGCTACGCACGACTTCCCGCGTCGAGCGCATCTCGAGGGGGGGGGGATTGGATCAGACCACTCACCTCACCCGGATCGCCGCGCATCCGGTCTACGAGATCTGCAAAACACAGCCAATGATCCATAATTAAATTATGGAACCTCCTATCACACATATAAGCCTACTTCATGAAGACTCTAACCCCTGATATTTCCATATTATCACACAAGACACATGCAAACAACTCCTTGACACTCAACCAAACAAAACTGCCAAACCTGCTGCAACCAGTCCTACTAATTGATCTCCACAGCACCCAATACACTTCCAAAAATTATGAAATAAAACGTGCACATTCTCTGATATGCTGGGATCATAATCCATGAGACATTAGAACCTAATTTTGCCTCTACAAGCCCGAAATAAATTATTTCCAGAAGTAGGTCAATTCCTACGCGAATCTGGACAGGCCATGCAAAACAGGTTCTAACTTACACCACAGATATCATAATAAGCCCAAATTTCATATATAACAACTAGACACATAGATGATCATATCATATGAAGACATAATCCTAAAAATGTGTCTCTAAATACTAGATGCACTGAGATCTTTAAAATACAGAGTGCTGCCTTACCAAAACAGGGGGAGGGAAATGGGGAGATGCGGGGTTCTCGACACACCCATGACCACCTCAACCACCACCACCACTACCACCACCTCATCAGCATCTCCTCAAGCCCTTCATGGCAGAAAACAGGGGTGCAAAGGGGCATGAGAAGGGGATAGAGAGAAGAGAAACAACAACAACACATACTCACCCTTTCTCACTCTTTCTTGTGCTTCTTCTTCATCTTTTCCTTCAATTGCTTCTTCCTCCTCCTTCTTCACACACAAAGAGGAGAAAAAAAGAGACCAAGAGAGGGAGAGAAGGTGTTCCACGAAATGGGAGAGAGGGGGAGAGAGAGAGAGAGGGCAAAAAAGTCATTTTCATGCCCAAATAGTGCCTAGGGGTGACCTTAAGGGGGGGGTGAGGTTAGGGTTAGGCTCACCCACTCACATATCAAATAACCAATGGTTTCTTCATCCCTAAGCAAGGTGGGGGTAAGGTTACCAAAGGTCACCACATCCCCAAAATATCTCACACTATTCGACCAACCAAGAACTCTCAAAACCCGGATACGGTTCAGAACTGCATATTTTTCAAAACGTTACCGGAATTCGATGAAATTTTTATGGGTAGTACTAAACGGTAGCATGGGAGTATACCAGGTAGACGCTACCCGGGAGCGGGCTAACGAATGATATTGCGAGAGTGGAGTCGTTCTCCCCTTCGTTGGATCCGTGTCGAAGCTGCCCTGCATTGAAGCTGTCCTGATAGAGGGCTCCCATCTGTGGGTACTACTGACACGTTCGGCAGATGTACTGATCATGGGAGTAGACCAGGTAGAGGATACCCCGGAGAGGGCTACCAGATGACGAAGGGTGTAGAGCAGATGAATTTCTCCCAACAGTCCCGTGTCACCCTTAGGGGTGAGGGTGAGGGTGAGGGTGAGTTAAAGTCATGTAGTCACGTGACTCTTATACCCACCAAGTATACTCTGGGTATGTTACTCCTAATGATTGACGTATTGTAGTGTATCTCTACCTCGTAGCGGATGGACTCGTTGTATCTCGTTATCCAGTAACACCATGTGTTATGGTTAATAGTTGTTCCTCCCCGAGTGTCCCAAGGACCTCCCTCCGGGAGTGAGGGCGAAGATGAGGTATGGTCAAGTCGTCGCATGACCTTATTATCTTTAGGGTTTCTACCCATGTTTTTCCTTGAAAGGAAATTGCCTTAGTGTTGAATTGTTGTGATGGTGCTTTGTTTCCAGCCACTCACTGAGCATGTAGCTCACCCCTCGCGCAATGTTTCTTCTACAGAGGCGGTGTTGGGCATGGAGCTGGAGCTTCCTTGTGGCATGGTCTTGCGTGCGTGGAAGCGTCCCGTCTTGCGGTTGGCAAGTGCGAGGCTGTCAGCAATCCTAGTGTCATTTGTGTATTGATAAATTGTGCGTGTTGCACTGTTTGTATTTTATTTGGACTAGACTTGGCTCTCACAGAACAGTGATTGCGTATTCGAGTCTGTAATAATGTTTTGGTTTATAGACTTATTGGTATTTTTATGCTTTCACATTTTCAGTTGAGCTATCATTTATCTTTGCCTTTCCACCTTGTATGTTGTTGTTGGAGTCTTTGTTGATCTCATGTATTGAAAACTGATATTATATATATTGCCACGTCTTGGGGATGGCCGCCCTGGGGCGTGACATGGGTGGATGCTGGGGTCTCGGGCATGTGTGTGTACGTACATGCGTGCTTGCATGCGTGCGAGCTCGTATGCGTGCATGTCGTTGCCCTTAGTATTTTTAGTTAATCCTAAGTGTTTTGATGTAGTTAGACACACCCAATTGGATGCCCTTGTCTTGCAGATCTTGGCAAACGGTCACGCAACGACCCGGGCTGTGGTGAGTGGATCAATCCAACCCAGTTGGGAGTCGTTTGATGCACCTTAACTGCATATTAACTTATTTGCATGTATATGTTATTGCCTGTCTTGTTAGGTTGCATCCATGCCATATTAGATATAGTATGCTAGGACAATACATCCTTGTATCATATAGGGACCCATACTTGTCTAGGCATCATGTCCCATGCTAGCATAACATTGATTCTCACATGCTTCCATCTTGCCTAAGCCTATTTTTAGCCTACCTATGAATACATAAGTGTAAGCATGCCTTAGATAATGTTGTAGCTTTGTTGCCATGCATATTTATTTAATGCTTCCTTGATTAATTCATTGTGTAATTATTATGCATGTTGTATCTTTTATATATGCATGTAATTAAGCCATGAACCTTGCCTAATGAGGTTATGCAAGTGTATGACCACTTATGGGTCATACCATGGCATTGGCATTGCGAATCGTATTTCTTCCCCTCGTCCGAGCTATGTGCCCCGGAGGGAATTCATGAGAATTCGTTACTATATCGGTGTCTAATAACCGGTGATGGCAGATCCATGAGGATTGTGTCCGTAAGTGTCGAATGTTTCTCCCCTTTGTCGGCTCCGCGTTGAAGCTACCCGGTGTTGTAGCTATCTTGCTAGGTGCTCCTAGGTACTACTCATGACGCCTGTTGGTGAGCCCATACGGTAGAGGTAGTAGTGGTCATGGGAAGCTACTAGGTAGAGGCTACCCAGAAGAGGGCTACTGGTTGACAAATGGTGTAGAACAGGCGAATTTCTCCCGATAGTCCTATGTCACCTTGTGAGGGTGAGGGTGAGGATGTGGTGGGCTCGGGTCAATACACGACCCACCAGCTTAAGTGGTTGCTCCCATCTTGTTGGGACCTTAATTACTTAAAATGTTAATATAAGTTGTGTTGCATGGATTGTACCATTCACTGAGCGTGTAGCTCACCCCTCGCATGTTGTTTCCTCCAGTTGGCATTGAGTCGGATCCGAAGGATGAGCTCCCTTAGGCGTAGTATCAACAGCGGGGCAGCGTCCGTGTTTTGGGTTTTGCAAGTTAGAGGCCATGCCCCTTCACTTGTACGTATTAGATACTCATGCTTTCGCATAGTATGTGTATATTGATGTCTTTTGGTTTATATTGGCTCTCACAGGACCGTTGATTATATATTCCAGTATGTAATATGTTTTTGGATTACAGACTTAGTTGTTTAGTTTTCGTTATATAGTTATATATATAACAGGTATTGCTTGTTAATTGCTTTGTTGCCTTGTATGTGGGGTTAGAGTCTTTATTGATCACGTATGTGGATAGCTGATGTTAAATATATTTGTCACGTCTCAGGGACAGCCACCCTAGGGTGTGACATCATTGGTCCATTTCTTGTCCTTGAGCGGATTGGGGAAGTGGCCTATCGTATATCCTTGCCCCCACAGCTAGCTCATGCCTATGACATGACGTCTTTCATGTCTCACAGCTGAGGTGTTATGTCCACAATCCTGCTCCCGTCATCCCATTCGAGTTGCTCATCTTCGAGCCAAACTTGTCATTTGTGGAGCAGCCGATTGAGAACCTGAACCGACATGAGAAGAGTCTCTGCACCAAAACCGTTCAGTTGGATAAGGTGTGTTGTGTCATGCCCCAGGGTGGCTGTCCCTGAGACGTGGCAATATAAATAATATTAGTAATCAATACAAGAGGTCAACAAATGACGCCAATATAACATACAAGGCTGACAAAGAAATGATAACTTATAGCTCAACTGAAATGCAGAAGCATAAAAATACCAATAAGTCTGTAAACCAAAACATTATTACAAACTCAAATACACAATCACTGTCTTGTGAGAGCCAAGTCTAGTCAAAATAAATACAACTAGTGCAACATGCACAATTAACAAATACATATGACACTAGGTCTGCTGACAGCCTTGCACTCGCCAACCACCAGACAGGACGCTCCACGCACGCAAGACCATGCCAAAGGGAAGCTCCAGCTCTACACCCCCTGTGGAAGAAACAGTATGTCACACCCAAGAGCAGCCGTCCCCGAGACGCGGCAATATATAAAGTATCATCTATCAATACCTGAGGTCAACAAAGACTTCAACAACAACACACAAGGTGGCAAGGCAAAGATAAATGATAACTGACTGAAAAGCGGAAGCATAAGATATCAACAATGTCTGTAACCAAAAACATTATTACAGACTCAAATACACAATCATTGTCCTGTGAGAGCCAAGTCTAGTCCAAATAAAATACAACTTGTGCCACATGCACGATTTACAATACAAAAAATGACTCTAGGACTGCTGACAGCCTCGCACTCGCCACCCGCTGGACAAAACGTTCCACGCACATAAGATTACGCCAACGGGGAGCTCCAGCTCTATGCCCAACACTGCCCCTGAAAAAGAAACAGTATGCGAGGGGTGAGCTACAAGCTCAGTGAGTGGCTGGAAACCAGTCACCATTATAACAGTTCTGTGTTAAGACAATTTCCTTTCACAGAAAACATGGGTGGAAACCCAACGGATAACAAGTTTATGCGGCGGCGCGACCAACCTCACCCTCACCCTCACTCCCAGAGGGAGACTCTTGGGACTCATGGGGAGAGACCATACCGTTGGTCCAAGAGACACAGAATTACTGGTCTACACAACACTACTGGATCATCTACATCGAGATAACTACCCAACGATGTTCTTGAACATCGGTATGCAACCGGACCCAACAACTATGGGAACAGACAAAAACGAATGGGTCACGCGGCGACGTGACTTCACCTCATCCTCACCCTCACTCCTAAGGGTGACACAGGACTGTTGGAAGAAACCCTTTTGTTCTACACCCTTCGTCATCCGGTAGCCCTCTCCCGAGTATACTCCCATGATCAGTACATCTGCCGAACGCATCGGTAGTACCTACAGGTGGGAGCCCTCTGTCAGGACAGCTTTAACGTCAGGTAGCTTCAACGCGGATCCGAAGAAGGGGAGAACGATTCCACGCTCGCAAAATCATCTGGTAGCCCTCTCCCGCGTAGCCTCTACCTATCGGCCTTCCACGATCAGTACATCAGCCAGATGCGTACCGCGATACGCATCAGTAGCACCTACAAGTGGTTGCACCCAAACAGGACAGCTTCGACGCTGGGGTGTTCGACGCACGACGATGTCGGGAGGAAGCACCCCACGTTCGCAAAGCGAACCCTATGGGAAAGTCAACTACGCTCGATAATCACATATCGATGATAGCGAATACTCTTGGATTCCCACACGGGTGCATCGCTCAGACGCGAGGGGTTACCTCTGCTCTCACGCAGAAATAAGCCCAAGGCATATAACCCAACAGGCGGTTCATATACGCACCTAGCACGGGTAGGCCTAACTTAATGCCAAAGCTACCGGTTTAACAAAACCGATACAACAAATGAATTCTCCTGAATTCCATTCAAGTGCATCACACGGATGCAGGGGCGATTACATCGCTCACGCACTAACTAATGAGGTACATCCTGAAAACGGATCGTACCCACGCCTATTTCAGATTGGCCTAATTAGTTTTAACATGTGCATATATATAACAGGAGAACAATATCATAGCTATGTGCATGAACCATATGAACCGTATGCACGATCATCTAACAAGGCCGTGGCCTCACCATTCTGATGCTGCGTGAACGAACCGACCGTACTACCTCGACAACTGTCCGAGAGGGATCCGATTCAACGTCCTCTCACGCTCCACGTACTCCCAGTCGCCAATCAACTCTCGGAAGAGCGCCTTGTAGTCAGAACTAGTGCTGCGATCACCGCCTCGCCCAAGACTGGGAGGCCTGTGATCCGCTCCACATCCTCGAGTGTCGGCATCACCACACCCGTGGGAAGGATGAACGTGCAACACTCTGGATCCCATCACTCCGCCAACGCCTCAAGGTACGGACGGTGGACGTGGAATGGCTCAATCAAGAAGGAGCGGAAGCCTGCTCCATCTACCAAGTCCCGCTCCCCCTGTCCCAAGGTGGAGTACCACCTCTTCGTCCCATGCCACAAAGCTCGAATGCGGTTTGGCCGCTGAAACAACAAAGAGAAAGGATTAGTAGTCAAAGACATCCAAGGGAGGGTAAGAATCCTAAACCTAAAATTCATTCTAAAGACATGCTTAATAATAATCTCTCACACAAAAGTTTAAATGAAGCATGAAATATATTCATATTGTCACCCCCTCCCCTTTTGTCCTGCTGTGGTCCTCTTTATTATGTTCAATTACGCTTACATTCTATCATGCTTACATAACCCTTTGCAATATAAACCACCATAATAAAAACACATGAAAGACTGTCCATCCCTTAAAAATGCACACCACATATAAACCTACCATGATTACTTCTTAGACTCATGAAATACATGTAAAACCCACCATAGCCCCCATGCAAGACCAATCCTTTCTGAACCCAATACTCACATCATTTTACAATTGGAAAATATAAATCATGCTTATGAAATCCCACCATGATCATTTCTCATATACACATCAAGCATGCCTATTCAAAAACACATATATACAATTTTTTTTTTTACACATTTTATGCATTATTCATATCACAAAGACATATATCTAGAATAAAAGCCAGACCAAGGGGATTAGGAGAATACCATGGCTCGTATGGCTCCAGGAACCTCAGCCTCGTCGGGGTCATCCATCCCGTCGTCGTCTCCCTCCTCCTCAGCCATGGCCTCCTCGGTCCCCGCACCAATGCCCCTTGCCTCTGCAGCCCCAGTAGCCCCAACCTCAGCACCTGCAGCCCCAACGTGGACACTCTCAGCCCCCGCGGCCTTAGTCCCTACCTCGCCTTCCTCCGTGCCCACTGCACCAGAGGCCAACGCCTCAAAGGCACCCATAGCCCTTCTCTCCTCCTCAGCCCTGGCCTCTGTGGCCTCCCTGTCCAACATCCTAACAATAGCATCCAGAGATGCCCTCTCACTGTCACTAACCCCCTCGACCTCTACCCCTTCACCCACACCCTCGGCCGACCCTCAGACCTCAAAACCCACACCTTCGGTCATCGCCGATCGATCCCCGTGCCTTCTCTTGCATGAATACCCTATGAGCCCCGCCCCTCCTCCCATAACAGCCCCCGAGGATGCACCCTCATCCGCACCAACACCCGTCGACGGCGTCTTCGCCGCACCTACCACATCTCCCATGACCTCCTCCTCCACCCTATCGCTCTCCGATGATGAAGAGCTCAGGCTACGCTCCCCACGAGCCACCCGTGGTCGTTTCCCCTTCGAAGCAATTGTCTTCGACCTCATATTCTCCTTGGGTTAGGAAGAAAAAGGAGAACCCAAATATTTAGGGTTTCCAAATCAAGGAGAAGAGAAAGATTAAATCAAAATGGAGGAAAAGAAAGTAAAGAAAATTAAGGTTTTACGCTTTAAAACGAAGAAGAAGGGGAAATGGAGGGAGACGAGTCATTTTAAAACTGTTTGGGAGAGATAGGGACCCTTTTTCTGTTATAATGGGGGCAAGTCAGAAGGCGGCTACTCGTGAGTATGGACTATCCGCCCCCATCGGACGGCTACATTACACTAGCCGCCCATTTGCCAAAAACATTTATTTCCAAGTTTTCTAAAAACAAACAGCCATGTATTGGATTCTTTCCAAAGCTTACTTGATCAGACACAACTTTCTTGAAAGTTTTTACCACATTTCCAATACCATTCAGTTTGAATCTCTTCAGTTCTGGTTCCTTTCCAGAATTTTTTATCCTTTGGATGATCCAATTCACCAACACCAATACCTTTACTTGCTTTCTGTCTGCAATATCCCCTTGATTTGCTGAGCTACCCAAGCACAGGTACGGTAGGCAAAAGGAAAATGACGCCAGGCTGCTCCGTGCACGATGGCTAAGAACCCCGTCCGAGGGTTGGATCACTCGCTACTTTACTTTTTCCGCCTTCCACCTGGATCATCCTTTCGGTTGAAAATTCTAGTCAAGACCTAGCCTCTGACAATCTAAATCAACTCCTTGAATAGTACCGGTCATGTTACCTAAACTTCTTGAAGGTTGGGCCGGCCAAAATAAGGGTCTCTTTCCTTATCATCGATCGAAGTCTTTCTGTTTCACACAAAGACACCGTCCGATGAGGGACAATTGTAGATACCCTAATTTTGACCATCCAAAGAAAAGAAATTTACTTGAAGTAAAATTGGAAACAACAACATTTGGACATTCAATAGAAAACTTACTTAGAAAATCTAAACCGGAAACCCTAGTTGACACTTAGAAGATCTAAAAACCTAGACAGGGGCGGCTACTGGAGAGTAGCCACCCCATATTGGGCGGCTAGCTTCAACTAGCCTCCCCTTAAGCCAACCCCAAACCGCCTCCCTGGATGGGACATAAAGCAGCATTTAATGCTGATGATTGCAGCAGTTTGTGCCCTTTAGCTGCCCCATATTGGCCGGTTCAACCTTAGTAACCGACCCAAGCGATCGCTTGTCAAAGATGGGACGTTTGGCAGGTCATGATAGGGGTGGCTACTTGAGAGTAACCGCCCTTCACTGGGTGGCTAGTTTTAGCTAGCCGCCCCTAACCCGAACATTGTCAGAAGAACAGAGGATTAATGGGGGTTCAAATCAACCACTCTATTACCCAATTTGATCTATTGTCCAGTGGACACTCCCCTGCCCCTTTTTTACTATAAATAGAGGGAATCCAGCTCATATTTGATAAGAATCCAATCCATTACAATACCACCAATTCAAAACAAGCATACATTTCATTCCCAAACCGCACCCTACACTACCACTTCAAAACCCTTGAGAGAGAAAGTGAGAGAGAAATCCATTTCCTACACCAAATCACTCTCCAAAATCCAGGTTAAACCTCGCTTAACCTTTTAACAAACACCCAAAACCAAACCCTACCCAAGTTCTGCCCAAGTTGAACAAGGTCCTAGGCGGCTACTTCTAACCAGCCGCCCCCTACCAGGCGGCTAAACCCGACTAGCCGGCCCTTCCCCTAGCCCCCCTGAGTCCCAACTCTCCTTTAGTCAAGTTCTCGAAGCAGAATAGGATTCCTGTTTTTCACCTCTGCGTGCGGCATTCTCATATCCCAGAGCGGAGACCCCACAACCTCCCCCCCCCCCCATGAAGGCAATCAAATTCGACCCGACTTTTTCCTGCTTTATGAGAAAAGCAGGTGGCAATCACAACCACCCCTGAATCCTCCTGAGGAACCTGTCGGCCGCCTCAGCAAGGAACGAAAACCCCCCACCACCCTTCTGAGAGACGATCCGACTGAGCCTGCCAAAGGCGCGCGCACCGGATCCAAACCCCGAAGAACCACCACACACGCGGCGCCACTCGCCACCCCAAACCGAAAGGAAATAGAGGACGACTTTATCGGATCCCCTCCCCAAAATCCAATACCGGCAGAAGGGTGTAGAGCAAACGGATTTATCCCAAAAGTCCCTAGAGTCACCCCTCCGGGAGCTAGGGTGAGGATGAGTGGAAGTCACGTCGTCACGTGACTTATACCCGTTGAGTATACTCTGGGTATGTTACGCCTAACGCTTGAGGTATCGTAGTGTATCTCTACCTTATAGCGGAAGGACTTGTTGTACTATGTTATGTTTAACGCTTGAGGTATCGTAGTGTATCTCTACCTCATAGTTGTTAGACTCGTTGTATCTTGTTATCCAGTAAACACCATGTGTTATGGTTAACAGTTGTTCCTCCCCGAGTGTCCCAATAGCCTCCCTCCGGGAGTGAGGGCGAGGGTGAGGTTGGTCGTGCCGTTGGCGACCTTGTTATCCTTTGGGTTTCTACC
The DNA here is from genome assembly GCA_030737835.1 of Acorus gramineus. Lineage (NCBI taxonomy): Eukaryota > Viridiplantae > Streptophyta > Magnoliopsida > Acorales > Acoraceae > Acorus > Acorus gramineus. The sequence continues at coordinate 2,702,608 of CM060849.1, forward strand.
CATGTTGTTCCTCAAAAGGAATTTGCCTTAGTATTGAATTGTTGTAATGGTGTTTGGTTTCCAGAGCTTGTAGCACACCCCTCGCGTACTGTTTCTTTTACAGGGGCAGTGTTGGGAGTGGAGCTAAAGCTTCCCTGTGGCGCGGTCTTATGTGCGTGGAGCGTTCTGTCTGGCGGTTGGCGAGTGCAAGGCTGTCAGCAGTCCTAGAGTCATGTATTTGTTAATCGTGCATGTTGCACATGATGTATTTTATTTGGATTAGACTTGGCTGTCACAGGACAATGATTGTTTATTCGAGCCTGTAATAATGTTTTGGTTTATAGACTTATTGATATTCTTATGCTTCCGCATTTTAGTTGAACTATCAGTTATCATTGTTTTGCCAACTTTGTGTGTTATTTATTGGAGTAATTGTTGACTTCTTGTACTTAATAGCTGATACTTTATCTATTGCCACGTCTCGGGGACGGCCGCCCTGGGGCATGACAATGATAGTGTTTGCAGCAGCAACATCAGGTGTCGCAGCTGCAATAATGCCAGGTGGAAGAACTGCACATTCACATTTTAAAATCCCTATCTTGACCACATATACAAGCTGTTGTAGTATATCAAAACAAAGTGGGATAGTAAAACTGATTCGAAAATCAAAACTTATTATTTGGGATGAGGCGCCCATGGCAAAAAGTTATGCTATTGAATCTTTAGATAGGAGCCTAAGAGATATTATGGACGTCCAAAAGCCATTCGGTGGAAAAACAATCATTTTTGGGGGCGATTTCAGGTAAGTGCTGCCGGTGGTGCGTCGTGGTACAAGAATAGTATGGTAAATGCAAGTCTGGTATGCTCTTACTTTTGGGATGACATGGGAAAGCTGCATTTGATGACAAATATGAGGGCAATGACAGATACATATTTCAATTATTATCTTCTAAGAGGAGGAAATGGAACTGAAGAAACAATGAACAATAATATGGTCCTGCTTCCACATGAAATGATCGTCAGACACGAGAATGATGAGGAATCTATTAACAAAACAAATTGACTGTATACTCCCATCTTTACAAAAAAAATTACGAATCTGCTAAATACATGATTGAACGTGCAATTCTTGGTACTAGAAGTTGATAGAGATGTTGATGAGTTGAACGAGAAGTTGATAGATATTTTTCTGGGGGTCAGCTAGATATGCTACAACTATGATGAAGCAGTAGATGATACAAATAATTATTATCAACAAGAATTCTTGAACACCTTGATGCCGAATGGACTTACACCTCATAAATTGGTCCTCAAACCAAATTGCCCAATCATGCTTCTGAGGAACTTAGACCAGTCGAATGGTTTATGTAACGGCACAAGAATGGTATATAGAAATTAGCAAGCAATGTCATTCCGGTTGAAATAGCAAACAGGTAGCATGCAGGAAAACACGTGCTTCTTCTGAGACTTCCCTTGTCACCAGCAGAAAATGAAGATTATCCATTCAAGTTCAAAAGAAAAAATTTCCTAGTTCGTCTATGTTTCGTGATGACCATAAATAAAGCACAAGGTCTGTTAAATTTGTGTCATTTTAGAATTTATAAAATGGGCGTTATTATTATTATTGTTTTTGGATTTTGTTTGTCACGCCCCAAGGCGGCCGTCCCCGAGACGTGGCAATAATGAAATATCAGCTATCAATACCTGAGGTCAACAAAGACTCCAACAACAACCAAGGCAGCAAAGCAAAGATACTGATAACTAACTGAAAAGCGGAAGCATAAGATATCAACAATGTCTGTAAACCAAAAACATTATTACAGACTCGAATACACAATCACTGTCCTGTGAGAGCCAAGTCTAGTCCAAATAAAATACAACCTGTGCCACATGCATGATTTACAATACATAAAATGATTCTAGGACTGCTGACAGCCTCGCACTCGCCACCTGCCAGACAGAACGCTCCACGCACATAAGACCACGCCACAGGGAAGCTCCAGCTCCATGCCCAACACTGCCCCTGAAAAGAAATAGTATGCGAGGGGTGAGCTACAAGCTCAGTGAGTGGCTGAAAACCAATCACCATACAACAGTTCAATACTAAAACAATTTCCTCTCAAGGAAAACATGGGTAGAAACCCAATGGATAACAAGGTCACGCGACGGCGCGACCAACCTCACCCTCACCCTCACTCCCGGAGGAAGACTCTTGGGACTTTTGGGGAGAGACCATACCGTTGGTCGAAGAGACGTGGAATTACTGGTCCACACAACACTACTGAATCATCAATCTTCGAGATAACTGCCCAACGATGTCTTTGAACATCGATACGCAACCGGACCCAACAACTATGGGAACGGACGAACAACGAATGGGTCACGCGGCGATGTGTCTTCACCTCATCCTCACCCTCACCCTTTAGAGGTGACATAGGACTTTTGGAAGAGACTTAGACTGCTCTACACCCTTGGTCCACTGGTAGCCCTTTCCCCGGTTAGCCTCTACCTGGTATACTCCCACGATCAGTACGCTTCCGAACGCATCGGTGGTACCTACGGATGGGAGCCCTCTATCAGGACAGCTTTTCCAACACCGGGAAGTTCCTACATCGGATCCAACGAAGGGGAGAACGATTCCACGCTCGCAATATCATTCGTTAACCCTCTCTCGGGTAGCATCTACCTGGTACACTCCCACGATCAGTACGCTCCCGAACGCATCGGTGGTACCTACGGATGGGAGCCCTCTGTCAAGACAGCTACAACCCGGGCCTCTTCAACACGGACGACATTGGGAGTAAACATTCCATGTTCGCAAAGCGAACCCAATGGAAAAACAACTACTCTCGATAATCACATATCGATGATATCAAATACTATTGTACTCCCACATGGTTGCGTCGCTCGGACACAAGGGGGGGGTTGCCTCTGCTCTCACGCAGAAATAATCCCAAGGCACATAACCCAACAGGCGGTTCATATACACGCCTAACACGGGTAGCTTAATGCCACAACTACCGGCTTAACAAAACCGATAAGATAATGAATTCTCCTGAATTCCAAACGAGTGCATCGCTCGGATGCATGGGGGCGATTACATCGCTAGCGCTCTAACTAATAAGGTACAACCCGACAACGGGTCATACCCACGCCTATTTCAGATAGGCCTAATCAGTTTTAATATGCGCATCATTATTACAGGAGAATTCTATCACTGAAGGAACTTGATCCACATGCACAATAACATATGCTTAACTATAGGGGTTCTCCCTAACATGAGTATATGGCATAAACAACACATCATGCAACATACATACAAGGCAAGGCCTAACTACACATGCATATGAGGGCACTAATCGTATAAACATACAAAATATACTCTAACATGCGTTGGATATCGCCAACTCAAAAGGGAAGGGTCAAGCGCGATCTCGCGCACTAACTTGTGAATGCTAATATTCCAAACGAACCCAAGTCGAGTAGGAAATCGCCTCTACTTGGTCATAGCTTTGCCCCATTAGCATGGGCGCAACAACTACACCACGCCCTCAGTCTTATCGCAAGGGAATATTAGGCAGGTGCCCGTTATTAACCCAGACTTAATTATGCTGGATATTCCAATTAATATGGTGGGAGTAGTATTACAATACTACCTAAGGCATGCCATATTCTATACATCCATACACATTACAAAATACATGCCCATACTAGAGGGGCGCATGCAATACAATCATACATACATGGATACAATACATGCCATATAAGCCTAGCATGCAAGATATCTAACATATTGGTTTAAGCATGGCCATACTACTTATCTACACAAGTAGTATAGCTAGGATGCCCCATCGATGCGCGACGCACGACTACGCGCGTCGAGCGCATCTCGAGGGGGGGGGATTGGATCAAACCACTCACAGATACCCGGATCGTCGCGCGTCCGGTCTACGAGATCTGCAAAACACAACCAATGATCCACAATTAAAATATGGAACCTCCTATCACACATATAAGCCTACTTCATGAAGGCCCTAACCCCTGATACTTCCATATTATCACCCAAGACACATGCAAACAACTCCTTGACACTCAACCAAGCAAAACTGCCAAACCTGCTGCAACCAGCCCTACTAATTGGTCTCCACAGCACCCAATACACTTCCCAAAATTATGAAATAAATCATGCACATTCTCTGATATGCTGGGATCATAATCCATGAAGACATTAGAACCTAATTTTGCCTCTACAAGCCCGAAACAAATTATTTCTAGAAGCAGGTCAATTCCTACGCGAATCTGGACAGGCCATGCAAAACTGGTTCTAACTTACACCACAGATATCATAATGACCCCAAATTTCATATATAACAACTAGACACATAGATGATCATATCATATGAAGACATAATCCTAAAAAAGTGCCTCTAAATACTAGATTCACTGAGATCTTTAAAATGCAGAGTGCTGCCTTACCAAAACAGGGGGAGGGAAATGGGGAGATGCGGGGTTCTCGACACACCCACGACCACCTCAACCACCACCACAACTACCACCACCTCATCAGCATCTCCTCAAGCTCTTCATGGCAGAAAACAGGGGTGCAAGGGCATGAGAAGGGGATTGAGAGGAGAGAAACAACAACACATACTCACCCTTTCTCACCCTTTCTCACTCTTTCTTGAGCTTCTTCTTCATCCTTTCCTCCATTAACAACACACACACAACAAAAAAAAAACAGAGAGGGAGAGGGAGACGAGAGTGAGAGAGAGTGAGAGGTTTCCACACAAAGGGGGCCTTAAATGGAAATAAAGTGAGTTGGTGGGGGGAACAAGACCAAATCGTCCCTGACCAGAAATTCTGGACGGGCTTCACTAGAACAGCCATAACTTCCCCGATATAGCTCCGAATTGCACAATTCAAAATTCTTTGGAAAGCCAAGAAGATTATCTACAACTTTCATGTTTATGCCAAGATCAAATAATCCCTCCAGCTATTCCGAAATGAGAGCTAAACATTGAACAGGGCTGCTGCCAGAATTTTTCATCCCCGGGGTATACTTGGAAATATACCCATAACTTTTACTACATGAATCCAGTTGATCTAATTCCACTTTTGTACGAAAGCTAACTCAAAACTGAGCATCTCATGATAAAATCATATTTAAACCTCTTCATCTTGGATTTTAACAAAATTAAATCCAAATACCAAATCGGAAATACATAACTTTTAGGAGAAAAATTATGTAGCCAAATTTTCAATCAGAGCGCTCCAACTCCTGCAGGTGGCTAAAAGCCAAAATTTTTGCGACTCCGATCGAAAATAAGACTCCAAATGACACATGCATAACATTGTTCCCCCTGGTTGAATGAGTTATCAATGTTTTCTTTGTTTTGATAACTGCCTTTGCGTAATTGGGAATATTTTTTTTTTTTTGGGCTTTTGTAGTTTCGATTGGTATCTGGATTTTCGTTCGTTACTGGTTGGTGGTGGAATAGTTATGGATAATTATGAACTGTTTTGGTGTGATAGCGTCACCTTGGGTGAGCTTAAGAAGTCTCACCTCGCATTGGTTGGTTTTTCCTTTTTTTTGTAATTGGTTGGGTAAGATTTGCTTAAGTTCACCCCCTTATTATCTTAACCACTATGTGACTTTATGTCATCTAAGCCTCATTTCTACCACTTTGGTTTTGTGGGTGCCCTAGTTTGGTTTGTTGAGAGGGTTTGGGGAGTGTGAGAAATTTTTGGTGGATCTTTGTTGGACGAATTGTGAGGGTGTTCAGGTATGTAGAGTGGCTTGTGTATGCTGGTATTATGTTATTCACCCTTCATAACCCTTGCCCCCTCTCTCTGTTTGCTCTGTTTTGTGTGGACCAGCAGTGGTTAGGTTGAGGAGAAAGTGATTATGCTGATGGGAGTCTTGGATATTGCTTAGAGAGGTAAGGCAGATTTCTGTGTCTTAAATCCTTGTGATACTAGTATGTAGAGGCATATTCAGAGGTTTGGCTTCATGTTCCATGATGATGCTTATGTCTAGATTCTACATATGAAATTTGGGGTTATAATGTTATTTGTGTTAGAAGTTATAAGCTGATTTATAAGGACTACTGAGATTCGCGTGGAAAATAACCAGCTTCTAAAACTATTTTATTTCGTGCATTTAGAGGATTAATTAGACTCCGATGTCTGCATGGAGGATCATGATCCTCACATGGGAATGAATGTGTGTAATTTATTTCAGAATGTTTGGATGTGTATTTTGTGCTAGCAAGATCACAGTTTGAGGATGTTTGGGGTAGACAAGCCAGTTTTGAGATGTTTGAGCTTTATGTTATTATGCATTCTGTGAGCAATATCTGGAGCTGGTGTCTCAATGAAATATGCTTGTATATGTATCAAGAGTTATCATATTTAATTTGAGCACCATTGGTTGTAGGATCTAGAAGTTATCAAATTTCTCACAAGTTTGTGCTGTTGTGGGAGTGCATCATGCTTTTCCCACCTTTGCTCTACTCACTGTCCCACATCGACTCCTCGTGGATTGACCGAGTGATGATCTAGTATTGGTGAGTGGTCCGACCCATGCAATAGAAATAATATATAGCATCCTTGTTAGGCACTATAGCATATTTTATGCAATGTAATGGTACTATAGAGAACTTATTTAGTTTGTATTGCTAGTATATGATGATGGATGTGTTCTGTAGGATTAAATACCATGTTTTAGGGATCATTTACATATACTTATTGTTATGCTCCTTCGAGTTAGTTATAACTCTTGCCTCTACTTGTCCTTTACACCATGTTTGCATGATTGGTGGGTATTTAATTATCTCATGTTCATAATAATAACTTAATAATCCTATTTATTTAGGATAGATGTCTGTATGACCAGTTTTTAAGGTCATAATTGACATCAGTAAGTGTGGATAAGAAATTTCTTTCCCCGCGTCCTCGTGATGCACCTGTTGAGAATTCTGATGGATTCCAAGTAGCTAGTTATCGAGTATGGTACACGTTGATCAATGTGATCCCCCGCGAGTGTGGAGTATATCACCCCGGCGTCATCGTGCGTTGAAGCAACCTAGCATCGGAGCTACCCTGTGAGGTGCTGCCCCAAGACTGGTACCGTCGTGAGCAGGCTGCCAGGGAGTGGGCTACCGGATGACGTGAAGTGATTGTGGAGTATTTGTTGACTACTTGTGCATTTTTTTTAACTGTCGGCTATGTATTATCTTCATTGTATGGTGGTTGACTATTCACTGAGCTTTTAGCTCATCCCTTGTTTTCTTTTGTTTCTCTCCAGTGGAGGCAGAGCAGGTCATGAAGGCGGAGCTCCCATGAGGTGTTTCTTGGCTGCCTGTGTTATGTCTGTCTTTTGAGATTAGCAAGTGAGGTCATCAGGAGTCTTGTTATTTCTATATATATTTCTTTTTGGTGCTTGGGCACATATTGTATGTATTCTCTTTGTTGATCAGACTTGGGTCACACGGGACAGTGATTGTATACCCTCTGTCTGTAATGATATTTTTGGTTACAGACTTATTTATATTATGCTTCTGCTTCCCAGCCTAGTGTTTGCTCTATCAGTCCTTGTATGTGGATATCTTGTTGGCCTCCTGTACAATATTTTGATATTGCTATTATTGTTACAAACCGGGGACGACTGCTCCGGGGCGTAACAGGGTCAAACAATACCACATGTAGCCGTATGTACTTGAACATGTTTTTTTTTCTCATGGACAGTTATACGTTGCCTTGTCTAGAGGGATTTCTATGTCCACAACAAAAATCCTTGTCAAAGCAAAACAACCCATGCATGCACAAGGGACATACACAAGAAATGTGGTTTATAAATAGGTGTTCCTTCAAAATAGGTAATATAAAAATTCGTACATCTAAATCACTACATGAGATATAAGACAAAGATAACAAATACCATACATATAGGCAAGTATTAGAGATGTAGAGCTACGTGAATATCTCAACTTCTTTTAAACACTTATTTCATTCAATCGATATCATAACTTACGTATACATCTTATTTTTTTGGGTAGCCAAGAGGCTGAAGTAAATGATGTCTGTTCGTGAATATCTTATTCATGATCGACGCTGGTAGGTGATCTAAAAATATTTTGCTACATATTGACTATTACGATCCTAATTATGCGGCGAAGATTGATACAATTGTACAACGACAATAACAAAGGGTATGAGGAGATATGAAAAATAATCTTAATAGATGATGAGGTTAATAATGTGTATGTACATGATTATGTTTACGTTCAGTTTCAATATTTGGTAACGTACATGGTTAAAATTTGTTGAGACTCCTACCCACTCTAAAATTCATCATTTCTCAAGGATAAGGAGTTTCTTGTTAAATTTATGTTATACATTTTACTTGAATCTTTATAAAAAAATTAAATGGTGAATTTTAACCTCACATTGTAAGCACACTCCACAAATCATACACAATTTCTGGTTTGCTTTTCATACACAAGTTATTATAAAATATATAAATTAATAATATTACATAATTTTTATACATTATATTTAAATAAAATAAATTATGGACAAGGGGAAATTTAAAAAGTGGATTTAGTAAGAAAAGTGTTGGTACTTCATTTCGTTTACGACCATCGTCCTTCTTCTATAGTTCGCAATACTATTTGGCCTCCATCTTCATCATATTCTCTCTCTGGGGGGTTCTCTTTTTTCATATTATCCTGCAAAATCATGAAATTATGTTCGTATATGTTTTTGTGTGTCTTCTTCTCCCTCTCTTCAAAAACAAATTGGAGAGGAATCAATAACATCCGGAATTTTTCTAACAATAAAGTTATCTTATTTCATGGCAATCATTTTCTTACTTGCCTGGCTTTAAATTCTACAATAAAAGGAATTCTCAAATGACCATCCTTTAAACACTTATTCTCAGCATATAATGCTAAAATACAACCATTTTCAGATCTGATATAAACGATTCTCATTTCAAAATTTTAGGGCTTTCTTCATTGTCAAATTGATTTCATTGACAAATGCTGGTCAATTGCTATTCTAACAAATGCCTGACTAATTTTTTGGTATATGTAATGCTAAAAATTAAAGGAAAAATAATTATTGTTCAAGATATAAATTTGTTGTTATTATAAGGTTTTAACTTGGACTGGCATCATATACACTTTAGGGTGTTTTTCTCATAATTATAAGTCTTCATTGCTATTTCCCTACACCTCATTATGCATACAAAAGGAATTTTTTTAATTTTCACTTTTTTTTCTATAGTGTTGGGCTTCATGATTCTCTGCCACATTTTGGCCCTTTAAGCTAAAAAAAATAAGGAATTAAGGATTTTGTGGAGACTAAGAGCACTACTACTGAAAAAATTACAGTGGAAGAGGCAGCTTTGTAGGAAGTTCTGTAGAAATTCATTGAGTTTGTTTTGAGTCTAACTACTGTAAACAGGTAATAATTTCATCCACATTGTACCTTTTGTCATATAAGTTCAAGTGGAAAATTTACTTCATAAATATATAACATACATTCAAGTTCTCATAATTGGGTGATTATTTTTCGACTTAATGTTTAGAGCGAATTCCCATTTATAATGGTAAAGTACTTTGAAACTATCTTTCTTCTTTCTCTTTTTCATAGAATGGCAGCGATGCATATGATGACAAAATAAAAGAAGTCATTACATATGAGTCCAATAAACTTCAAGACATAACAAACTTGTAATGATCTAAAGTTCAATGTAAATTTAGGGCTTATCATTTCTACATATTTATGTGGATCAGTTAGTGGAAAAGAATAAAATTTCTCTTTATATGCATATAATTTTCAAAGTAACACCTCATACACATATACTATAATGATAATTATTGAATAATTTATATACCAAGGATCATAATCAAACACTAACAAGAATGTAAAAATATATATAGATGATTCAAATAGAAAATAAGTAAAAAATGGGACATAATAGTTCAAAAGAAATTAAATATCTTACTCTTTGTTTGTTAAATTATCAACAAAATAATTAATGTGCAACGCACATGTGTCACAACTAGTAGCCCATAAAAGGACAAAATTAGCCGATTTTTTTCAGAGACCTGGTTATAACTATGAGTGACCTATAACAAATATAAGGGCCTGGTTGTGAAATAGGTAGAATCTGGGGGTCGATATGCAAATACCCCAGAAAAGGACAAAACATAAAAAAAATAACCAAAACCCTTAATTACCAGATTGCCCGTGGTTTGCCCATTTTTATATGTACTCTTTGGACTTCATATATAGTATAAAGAGAGAGTCTAAGAACAAGTGGATACATGCTGCGTAAAATAAAAAAAGATTTATGAAAATTTACAGTTAGTTAGTTTTATGATCATCAATGTAAATATAAAAATGAAAACTGAAACGAGACTTCTTATAAATAACTTTATGAGCTTAAATAATGAGACTAAAATATTTATTTTATAATTTTATAAGTATCTAATGATTGTCCAAAAAAAAGAAAATCTCGATAAGATTTGAAGTTCTGCAAGACCAGGGACCTTATTATAAATTTAAAATTTTGAATCAAGGTTCTCTTTGTAACCCACATAGGGTCTGGTTGTGAAACTGATAAAAACTGAGGGCTGAACTTCAAATATCCCATAAAAAAAGGACAAAATTGGCCAATTTTTTTCAAGACCGCATTATAAATATCAGGAAACTTTGGGGCCTATCTGCAAATAACCCTGCTAGTTGACGAAAATGGCCCATTTTTGTAGGGACCTGATTATAAATATCAAGGATCTGGGGGCCGATCTGCAAATAGCCCAACTTGATTGTCTCATTGAGAAGGTCAAACTCTTGCCTGTTGTGCTATTTCATATGGAGTATAGATAAATTCACACAACACCTTGCTTTGCGGGATGGTTGGATTGGTATTTGCACCCGCCTGTGGCGGATGTCCCAGATTTGATCGCGGTTCGCCTCCATGTGGAGTAGTTGCCCTCTTGGGCTATAACTTTGGGCATTTGAGCCTTGTTCAATGTACCTACCCCTTGTGGGCCTGTCTACTACTAATATATATATATATAGTAGATAAATTCACACAACACCTTGCTTTGCGGGATGGTTGGATTGGTATTTGCACCCGCCTTTGGCGGATGTCCCAGATTTGATCGCGGTTCCCCTCCATGTGGAGTAGTTGCCCTCTTGGGCATTTGAGCCTTGTTCAATGTACCCACCCCTTGTGGACCTGTCTACTATATATATATATATATATAAGTCTGAAATCCATATAACCACCTGAAAACACCTATATAAATCAAAATAACCCGTGAGTTAAACTTTCACTGGCAGATGATAAATATTTTGTTTGGTAAACCCTAACTGAAAACACAATATACTAAAAAACCCTAATTATTTGTTAAAAAATGCAAAAGATCTTATGTAAATGGTGATTTTATCTCTTTCAATAGATTATAAAAGCATATCCAAAAGAGTAAAATCATCATTTAAGAGGATTTTTTACATTATTAACACATTATAGGGGGTTTTTGGTATACTATGTTTTCATCCAGGTTAATTAAATAGAATATTCGCATAATATTTCTCATTTGCTAGCATAAATTTAACTCATGGGGTTATTTTAATTTACATAGGTGTTTTTAGGGGATTTTATGGATTTTAGAAAAAGTCAGGGGGTTATATGAATTTTCATACTGTTTATAGGAGTTATTTGGATTTTTCCCTTTTATATATCGTGAAAGGGTTCGGAAGTGTACATCTTGCAAACCTACCCCAAAATAAGTACATGAGATTGGATAGTGAAACCCGACCCCAACAAAACCGTTTCTCCTTCCCTTCAACCTCCCTCCCGGCCTCCCCTTCCTTGAGCTCCTACTCTACGGCTCCACCCGCCTCGATGTCTACTCGCGTAGACCCCACCATCATAACATCTCTCCTCCCTCCTTCCTACTACCGCAATCCCTTTGAGTTTGCTTGCCGGCCTATCATTGGCCACCTCCCACACCTCCAATTGATAGCAGGTAGTGAAAACAAATAGAAAGTCACTCCCCCCTTCGATCTCGATCCTCTTGTTGCTGGAGCTGACCAAATCACTAGGAGGTTTCATACCTAAAAACTTAGAGCACCATCACCTTCTTCAACCGCTCCGACTCACACAACTGCCACATCCCTTGCCCCATTGCCTCCCACTCCATTTGTGTCGCCTCCCACACCTATGGTTGGGTCTTCTTAAAGTCCACTTCCTCGGCCACCGCGTCCCTATCCAAATTCTTCTTTACCCATTCTCCTATGATGAGCTCCACCTCCCCGAGGCCCCACTCTTCCCTCTGGGTCTTCACTTGTCAAAATCCATGGAAGTGGAGCAAGGGTGAAGTTTATTTTCTTTTAAAACAACATAAAAATCTTTTTGTATTTTTTTTGTGGGATGGACTTCTCATTTGGTGGGGTGGGAATATAGCTTCATTTAATGAACTGTATCTCCCCTCTAATTTATGTTGGGCTTCTCATTTGATGGGGTGGGAATATCGCCCCATTTAAAGAAGTGTATCTTCACTTTAATTTAGTTTGGGCAATTTATGAAATAGCGCTCTTACACCAAGTCCCGTCACAGTTTCATATATCTCATATCTCATTAGCCTCTCTAGATATACATGTCTTGATAAAAAAATTTACATTTGATAAAAAAAATTCATTTCAATTTGAAATGGAGTGATATATATTTTCATCAAACATATATCTCATTAATATCTCATTAGATGATGTTAAATATTTTGAAAAAATTAAAACATGTGAAAATGTCCGTAAGAATGTCCATAGGATTGTCCCTAACATTTTCTTTTGTTATTTTGCTCACCTTAGATAAATTGAGAATAAGTGGTTATAATTTTTAAAATGGCAATTCTAATTCCAGAATTTTTGTTTGTGTTTGGTAATCTGATGGATATAAATTGATATGTGTGATTGAATAAGAGACATTCGTCTTATTTTTTTAATGGTGGCCGACTATGTTTCACCAAGATGGACCCCTTATAGTATTAAATGTTAATTTGTATAATTAATCATAAATGAGAAGGTATTTTTTTTTTCCTTCAGTCAACTTAAACGAATAGAGCCTTCTTCTCAAATCTGGACCCAAATGAATATGGATCCTGCACAGAAAAAGGAATCAGGGGGACACCGGTATGGTGTTAGTCAAGGGGACTTTGAAGAAATCAATCAAGAAGGGAATTCAAGGGATAATCTCACTCTTAGTATGACTTGTTTAGAGAATCACTCATACATTTTCCTTGATGTTACCTCCCTTTTTATAGGGTTCGTTGGGCCATATAGTCGTTGTAACAGCTTTTCCCTTTAATGGCTATTAGTTGGCGAGTTTTGTGGTAAAAATAAAGCATAAGGATCCTACATTATCTAACAAAATCATGAGCGACATATAGTTAAGGTATGGCATTTTAATAGAAAAAGGTGAATCATGGGTTAAAAATATGGAAGAACAATTAAAAAAAACAAAAAAACTATTTTTGAAAACTGTCAGGGTAGGCTAAGGACCCGTTTGGAAACACATTTGAAAAATAAGATTTTGAATAAAGTGGTTTAAATAGACTTTGATTCCTAAAAAGTGCATTTTTTGCGTTTTTTAAAAAGCAACCCTTTTAAACTAAAAGCTGAAAGTGACTTTTTAATAAAGTACCAAATGGGGCCTAAGAGGGAAACGTTGAGAGGGGGGGGGGGGGGGGGAAGAGAGAGAGAGAGAGAATCAACGCTTGTAATTGAGAGATTTTCACTGCTTTTGAATTCAAACGGATCTAATTTCGATTGATTAAGGCGAGAGGGCTTGGGTGAATTAATGCTTGATTTCCAATGGCTGTAATCCAACTGGCTGACAACTTGTTTTCATCCTCTCATTTAATGAAGTTGTTGAGAGATTCTAGAATAACTTATGCCTCTTTCCAAACGGGCCTTAATAAAAGTTAAGACAGATTCTGAATTAAAATGGAAGGCTTGTTGGGTTTTTTTATGGATAAAAAATTATATTTCAAAGTAATGTGTTTTAATTTTATCATCTTTTATTTTCTAAAAAAGGTGTTCTAAAATGTTTTAGTCCCATAATGGAAAAATGTTTTTTCAATCCATTGTATATATTAGGATCCCCTAGGGGTGCAACATTGGTTGGTTAAACCGAATCGGAACCGATCCAAACTAATATTTTTGGGTTTGGGTTAACAGTTTTTTGGTTTGGTTTGAGTATGGATTGAAAGATTATTGAACCGATTTAATTTGATTTTGGTTTAGTTTCACTTAAAGAAAAACCGAAAAAACCGAACCGAACTGGATTAAATTAAAAAATCATTATTTATATTAAATATATACATTAAATCATTCTTTTTATACTAAAAATTCTAATCTATAGATTTTACCGAACTAACTAATCTATAGATTTTACATCATCCCCTCTTGACATTGTAGATTTTTGTTACTCTATTGTTGGTGTGTTAACTAGTTTTTTTTTTGGTGAAATAGTCTTTTTAACTTTGGTTTGGTTCGGTTTAGTTCGATTACTTTGGTTCGGTCTACTTTTTTTCCACTTCGGTTCGGTTTTGGTTTGGATATGTTAGTAGTTTGGTTCAATATGGTTTCACTATAAACTGAACCAAACCAATTGATATGTTCTCAATAGGGTTCTCAATGATCTATTCCCAAGATAAAATCACCCGGCCCTCGCTATTCTCTTCTTGGTGCAAGCAGGAAGAGAAGTCGAATAGGTCATAGACTTGATCGCCCAAAAGAACAAGAAAAACAAGAAATCTGTTTGTAGAGGATTTCTGGTGAAACACTTAGTTTTTTCGCATACTCTGAATTTCTGCGAAGGTGACCTTTTTATAGGCACAGAGATTCGATTGTTGGAGGTTTAACATTGGTAATAATTACACACGCCAATTATGGTAAGCGTTTACGGTTACCATATTTATTTCCAACGTTTACACTTCAACCATTGCAAGCCGTTGTGAAAAACAAAACGTTCCAAATTATTTTTCCATTTAACCCAAACCCGTACTCGTATCCGAGCTCGTGCCCGTGCCCGTGCCTGTGTGATTGAGGGGGCATATTCTGTTACGAAGACAGCGTTACCACGTGACTCCATACCAGGCTCTTCTAATCCTTGTATTCATATTCTCTTTGCTTTTGTCTGATAATAGCTCATTTTTCCAACAATTTCATAATAGAATATTCTATTATCAGTCTTTATTTTTCTGCCATGGCTTTTAACGATGATAAAACCTTTGCCAAACCTGATGAGAAGTTCAATGGGAACCATTTTCGAAGATGGCAGCAACAAGTTTGGTACGGGCTTACTACTCTTGGTATTGTTTCTGCCATCCTAAAACCTACCCCTACCAAGACTGATAGAACTTCCACAGAAACTCAGTTCACATATACCACCTCTGACCCGACTAAGACCACAACCACCTCTAAGACCACTCCTTCTACCAGTACACCACAACTTAGTTTTACAAAAATTGATTATCTTTGATATGGTCATATTTTTTCCACCTTATCCCCTAAATTGTATGATGCCTACTGTTTAACAAAAACCTCCCTTGAATTACGGACTGCCCTAGAAGAAAAATATGGCCTAGAGGATGCTGGATAGGAGCGGTATACCTTCGTTGACTGGCTTGAATTCAAGATGGTTGAAACAAAGACAATAACTGCTCAGATCCTAGAGTATACCAACCTTATTCAAAATGCTAGAACCAAAGGTTTTACTCTAGAAGAAAATATCCAAGTTGCGGCCCTTATTGAAAAACTTCCTCCTTCCTGTAATGATTTTGCCAAAACTCTTAGGCACTGTCAGGGTTCCTTGTCTATGACCAACCTACTGAAATCCCTTAAAATTGAGGATATCCATAGAACCAAAGAAAAGAAAAATAAACAAGCTGAGGTTAGTCTTGTAGAGACCAAGAAGCAGTTTAAACCTATGGGGAAAAATTTTAAACCCAAGAAAGCTTTCTCCAAACCCTCAAACTCCAAGAAAAACTCCAATCCAAATCAGAAAAAGACTTTCCATTGCTATGTTTGTGGTAAATAGGCACTTTGCTAAAGATTGTTGTAAACGGAAGGATCCCAAAGCAAAAAAAAAACCCTCAAGCTGCCATTATCTCCCATGTCAACATGCTGATCTTGGATGAGAACACTTCTGGGAACACTGCTAGGTTTGTTTCTTTAACTCCTGAAATTAATTATGTTAATCTTTCCA
Organism: Acorus gramineus; assembly: GCA_030737835.1. NCBI lineage: Eukaryota > Viridiplantae > Streptophyta > Magnoliopsida > Acorales > Acoraceae > Acorus > Acorus gramineus. The sequence continues at coordinate 2,718,869 of CM060849.1, forward strand.
CTGATTGGTGGATTGATACCGAAGCTAATACACATGTTTTCTTCTGTCACTCCCTTTTTGACTCGTATCAGAAATACGATGGAAGAAGCGTGACGATGGGAGATTCTGAGGCTGCAATGGTTGAAGGCTTCGGATGAGTTCACCTGAAGTTTACTTCTGAAAAGGTCCTAGCGCTTCAAAACGTGCAATATGTTCCCAAAATAAGAAGAAACCTAGTTAGTGGGTCCTTGTTAATCCAAGAGGGTTACAAGTTAATGTTCAAGTCAAATAAGGTTGTAATAACAAAGTTTGATACTTTTATTGACAAATGATATCTCTATGATGGTTTATTTAAATTGAATGTTTTAGACTCTTGTGTTTTTAGTAGTAATAATAATTCTTTTGTTGCTCTTCTGACTGAATCTTGTAATGTGTGACATGCTAGATTAGGTCATGTTAATCTAAATTCCATGAGGAAAATGATGAATATGTAGTAAATACCTAAATCTCATATTGATAATTCCAAGATATGTGAAATATGTGTTCAAGCTGTTGAAAGATATGGTTTCATAAGAAACCATTTAAATTTGTTGAAAGAAATTCCTGCATGCTTGAATTCGTTCATTCTGATGTTTGTGATTTAGATGGTATTCTTATTAGAGATAATATGAGATATTTTGTTACTTTTATTGATGATTATTCTAAATTCTGTTATGTTTATTTACTGAAATCAAAAGATGAGCAATTTGATAAATTTAAGGCATATAAGAATTTCATAGAAAATCAGACAGAAACAAAAATTAAAAGATTAAGATCTCATAGAGGTGGTGAATACACCTTCAATGATCTTAATAAATTTTGTGAAGAAAAATGGCATTGTGCCTGAAGTTTCTGCCCCTTACTCACCTCAATCAAATGGGGTGGCTGAGAGGAAAAAACAGAACTTTGATTGATTGAAAACAGATGCTTTCTAAATCTAGTGTTAGTAATAGACTATGGGGGGAAGCTCTTTTAACTGCAAATTCTGTTTTAAACCAAATTCCTTATAAGCATGTTGATGAAACTCCTTTTGAACTTTGGTTTAAAAGGACACCCGTTTTGAAATGTTTAAAAGTATGGGGTGTTTACCTAAAGTTAAAATTGCTGAGATGAAGAAAAGAAAATTGGGCCCTAAAACTGTAGATTGCATATTTCTTGGATATGTTGATAACAGTCATGCTAATAGATTTCTGATTATTGAATCTGAAATTTCTGATTTTCATGTTAATAAGATTTTTGAAACTAGACCTGAAGATGCTGTTTATTATGAAACTATTTTTTCCAATGAAAGATAAAGTTTCTAGATCTGTTGGTGAAGGTGTCATGCCTTAGGGTGGCCGTCCCCGAGACGCGAAAATATATATAATATCAGTAATCAGTACAAGAGATCAACACCGACATACAAGGTGGCAAAGCAAAGATAAGTGATAGCTAACTGAAAAGCGGAAGCATAAAAATATCAATAAGTCTGTAAACCAAAACATTATTATAGACTCGAATACACAATCTCTTGTGAGAGCCAGGTCTAGTCCAAATAAAATACAACCAGTGCAACACGCACAATTTATCAATCCAGAAATGACTCTAGGACTGCTGACAGCCTCGCACTCGCCAACCGCCGGACGGAACGCTCCACGCACATAAAGACCGTGCCATAGGAAAGCTCCAGCTCCATGCCCAACACTGCCCCTATAAAAGAAACAGTACACGAGGGGTGAGCTACAAGCTCAGTGAGTGGCTGGAAACCAAACACCATTACAACAATTCAATACTAAGGCAAATTCCTTTCGAGGAACAACATGGGTAGAAACCCAAAGGATAACAAGGTCACGCGACGGTGCGACCAACCTCACCCTCGCCCTCACTCCCGAAGGGAGGCTCTTGGGACACTCGGGGAGGAACAACTGTTAACCATAACACATGGTGTTTACTGGATAACAAGATACAATGAGTCTAACAACTACGAGGTAGAGATACACTATGATACCTCAAGCGTTAAACATAACATAGTACAACACAAGTCCTTCCGCTATGAGGTAGAGATACACTACGATACCTCAAGCGTTAGACATAACATAGTACAACAAGTCCTTCCGCTATGAGGTAGAGATACACTACGATACCTCAAGCATTAGGCGTAACATACCCAGAGTATACTTGACAGATATAAGAGTCATGTGACGACGTGACTTCAACTCATCCTCACCCTAGCCCCTGGAGGGGTGACCCTAGGGACTTTTGGGATAAATTCGTTTGCTCTACACCCTTCATCATCCGGTAACCCTCTCCCTGGTAGCCTCTACCTGGTATACTCCCAGGATCAGTACATCTTGCCACATGCATCGATAGTACCTACAAGTGGGGGCCCTTTGTCAAGACAGCTACAACGCCTGGTAGCATCGACACGGATCCGACGTAGAGGAGAAAGGTTCCACACTCGCAATATCATTCGTTAGCCCTCTCCCGGGTAGCCTCTACCTAGTGTACTCCCATGATCAGTACATCTTGCCGCATGCATCGATAGTACCTACAGGTGGGGGGCCCTCTATTAGGACAACTACAACCCGGGCTGCTTCAACAAGGACGATATTGGGAGGAAATAATCCATGTTAACAAAGCGAACCAAATGGAAAAGTCAACTACTCTCGATAATCACATACCGAGATGATATCGAATACTCTTGAACTCCCACACAGATGCGTCGCTTGGACGCGAGAAGTTACCTCTGCTCCTGCATAGAAATAAGCCAAAGGCATATAACCCAACAGGCGGTTCATACACGCGCCTGGCACGGGTAGGCCTAACTTAATACCATGGCCACCGGTTTAACAAGACCGTTACAATAATGAATTCTCCTGAATTCCATGTGAGTACATCACACGGATGCAAGGGCGATTACATCGCTTGCGCTTGCGCTCAAACACCCTTGTATCCAAATTGATCTATTGTCCAGTGGACACTCCCCTGCCCCTTTTCACTATAAATAGGGAGGTCCAAACACTTCTTCAACTCATCACAAATTCAATCAAGCATTACTACAATACTCACTTAATCACCCACACCCGCTAGTTGAAACCTTTGAGAGAGACAAAGACCCCCATTTGAGAGAGAAGGAAAGCCACTCCCACCAAGTTCCACTCTCCAAAACCCTCGTTAAACTTAGTTGAATTTCAGCCAAAACCCAAACCAAACGATACCCAAGTTTTGCCCAAATAGAGCCAGGTCCTAGGCGGCTAACCCCAACTAGCCGTCCCCATTTAGGCGGCTAATTTGTACTAGCCGGCCCTCCCATTTTGCCCCTGTCTTTTAAACCTCCCTTTGTCAAGTCCCAGAAGTAGAAAAAGATTCTCCGTTTTCATCTCTGTGTACGGCTGGCCGTGTCTCAGAGCGGAAAATCCACAATCTACCTCCGTGAAGGTGATCAACAACAACACCAACTTTTCCTGCTTTTTGAGAAAGCAGGTGGCGATCACAACCACCCCTGAATCCTCCTGAGGAGCTGTCGGGTGCCTCAGTAAGGAACCAAACCAACCACGCCCCCTCCCTCTTTCAAGAGACAATCCGACCTAGCCCGCAAGGCGCATTCGGATATGAATTCCCAGAATACCCCCCACACGCCAACTCGCGGAGGCCTCCCAAAGCCGCCAAAAACCACTACCGACACTTGCGGGCAAATGCCATCCCGAGTAGATGAGACACGACTAGATTGAAGTTCTGATCGGACAGACAATCTTCTACCTTGCAATTAAATGGCTAGGTATGCGCCGAGTAAGACCCTATGTACCGATCTGACAAAAACGACTAGGAGGACTGGAGAAATGGTCAAACACCCATAATGCCTGTAACTATCAGGTGAGTGATTAAGGCCCATTACTCACAAAACGTGGGTAATTAAGGGTACGCTCAGCTACAATAAAGCGGGGCAGTTACCACAAAACTCGCCCACTGAGCAGTCATTAAGGGAGAGTTGTTACAACGGCTATGAAACCGGTGACAACAACTATCTAAGTGGGAGAACCCTATAAAAGGGAAGGTGATGAACAAATCAAGGTATCTAATTTTTCATTTACATACAACCCACCAAAAAAGTGAGATCACTCTTTGAATTCCTTTATTGATACATCTCTTCGGAGTCTCTTTGGTGACATCACACCGGTGTTCCCCTGATTCCTTTTTGAATGTATGATCCACATTCAATTGGGTCCGAATTCAAGAAGAAGGCTCCGACCTATTGTTTTAATTGAAGGGGAAAAATCCTTCTTCAAAACCCTTTTGCTAAAATATGATTTTTCAAGGGTATATATGCAAAAAAAGAAAGAAAAAGATTGGTGGATTTTTATTATACTAGTAGGTGTACATGTGCGTTGCACATGAATTATATTACTGAAATATAATGGCTGAATAATAATTACGATAATCAGTTGACTCTAAAGTAAGAACATATTTTATAAAAATTCAATATTAACTTAACATAAATATTGACAATTTAAAATAAATATTTGACTGCCTTTGTTAAATCATACAACTACATCACACTTGAGCCACCTGAGGAAGATTGCGTTGATACATGTCAGATATATGAATTAAAAGGACCAATAAGATAAATAATTAAGCTAATTATTCTATAAAAGCGACAAATAATGCTCTGATGAAGATGTAGCATAATAGGTATATGGCAACAGAGGATATTTTTTACATGAATTCTCATTTGAATAAAACAAAAAATCACCTCTCAAATGATACATCAAATCAAAGTTTCAAAAAACAAACCACTTCCATTACAAACAACAATGTGATATCCATGTAAAAGTCTAACTAAGTACCAAATTTTGACAAATTCAAAGAAAATGACAAAAAAGAATTGCATAAACATGAAACTCAATTACCAAATAATTGAAAAATTCAAACAATTTTAAGTAACTAAAGTAACAACAAAAGACTTTTTAAGAAGAAAAAGGACCAACAAACAATATGGAAATCCATTGAGGTTCCTAACACCGCAGCAAACCATTAGCATACCCATCCATAAAAGATAAGCATTTAGGATATTAACAAAGATTGTTTTAGAAAACTTTGAAAACCTTCTCCTTTGTAGGCCCACTGGTGCCCCCTTCTCATATCGTGTTCCTTGTCTTCAGTGTAACCTCTTTTGATAATTGAATATCATCGTTATCTCAAAGGGTGTTTTCTCTTGATCAAATTTGCAACCCTTTGCTATAAGTTCCAGCAAGCTCTTTATATTAAGGTAGTCTTCTGGAATATGAAAGCCAATGTTGAAAAAAAAATCAGCACAAAGGAAGCGAAGAGAAAAGAATTCAATTTGAAATAAATATCTATTTCTGATACAATACAAGGATTTTAACAACACCAAAGGGAAAATAGATATCAAAGACAATATGTCATTTCAAGTGTATAACAAATAATGGGGACAAAGACAGGATGTTTGTATTTTAAACAAAATCACGAAAGAACACACACACAACATATAAATATTGTTTTGGTTTTTTCTTAATAAAATGTCTTTGAGCTATCTTAGCGTTCAGGCATGATAATGTATTAAAAGTCGATATAACTATCTTTAAACTCATACACATAATAAGTCTAACTAAACTGACAGCTAAAAATTACAAAGACTCTAATGAAAATCCAACAATGTTCAACACATGAAAAATACAGATGGCCTAAACTTCTCCTAGCTAAATTTTTAAATCAAGAGAAGCTGAATAATTTACCAAAGTCCTGCTTTTTTTCTTTTTTTTTTTGAAATGCTGGATTAACGAAAACTAATTAAAATATGAAAGCAAATATCTAATTTTTTAAAATAATAATAAATAACGGTGTTACATAAATTAACCAATATCCATCTATTATTCTATTATATCAACTCCATCAAAATTCAAGAAAAGGGATCAACCAACTTACAGAAAGGGAAGATGATGGAAATACTAATGACAAATCAAACTGTCATTTCATTCATCTTACATTCATCTTACATTACAATACCAATGACACTCGTGTATATCTTTAGTATACATTGAATCTTTGACTCGTCAAGAGGATTAGTGTGCAAGGACACTATCTTGTAAATTTGAAACATTTTTGTAATCAAGCTACATACACTTTTTGAAGTTTTGTGAGCGACAACATTATGGTAAAATGTATATACATCAGATTTTGGTGTTATTAGACCGATTAATTTTTTTTTCCTTTTCCTCTCACTTTTTTATGTTTAATACAATTAGAGTATTATAATGCACCTTGACTATAAAATTTCTGGTTATTAGGTGATGGATGGAACCATAGGAAAGAGTGGAGTGCTATCCCAAAAAATATCTAGCGCAATCTAAAATTTTACAAAATCTTTGTTGCATATGTATCCGAATTTATTTTTAATTTTCTGATTGTTTTGTGATCTTTTAGTTCTTTCTTGAAATATTTTTTATTTTCTTATGAACATGTTTTTGCAAGATCTTAAATTTTTTTTCTCAGGATATATAACTCTAGAATTTTGATGGTGGAAACTCTGCTAGATGTGTTCTTTTATATTTAAAGTGACAAACTATTGGAGGGTAGGACATAATGACGTGCACTTAAGAAGTTTTAGAGAAAAGATAACTATGGATGTAACTATGAAATCAGAACAATGGCTGATGTTTATGTTTTATGAAATTTCATATTTTATTATGTATTAGTTGATCAAATTAATTTTATTATTAATGTTATGATTAAATAAGACAAAACTAAATAAGACAATACTAAAGGGAAATTCCTTTGGTATTTTCATTTATCAATTCTAAGATAGAGCAGCAGATGAAATATCCAATGAGCAAAGGGATACCTTTGCCTTGTACCTCTCATCCTATGTCATAAATGTGAACCAAAGCTCTCTTCCTGGTCATATTACAACACAAGTGATATCCTGGAAGGAACAAAAGGAGCAAACACACTTAGAAAGTGACTCTGGCCAAAATCAGTATTTTTATAATGTTATTAAACTAATTAAGTGATTTGTACTTATTGCGTGATAATCCAGTCGAGATTCACATCTTATAATATTAAAAAATGTGCAACAAATTGACAAGATGTCCAAGATGAAAAATATATCATTGTCCCTCAACAGGGTAAAATACACAGTTTCCTTGCCGAAAAATTAAGTCCATAAAACATTTTAAAAAAAATGATTTCATTGTTGACAGACATAAATTCTTGGCATTCAATCAGAAAAATATGGATGATAGAAAAATATTACTGTAATTTTTATGTAAGGCCCACAATCGAAGTGAAAGTTAACTATATCCTATATTCGGAGTCAACATTCACTAAAACAATGAATCCTCATTCTATCAGACGTGTCCCTTAATTTAGAGCAAAATACACATCACCTAGAAAATGTTGAATATGTTAAAGACCCTCTTCCCGACCACAAAATTCTTGACCAAGTACAGAGAATCCATCATATTATAATGAGTAATATATAGAATTTGTGGGGTGTCATGTAACATTGTTCACATTTCGAGTAAAGCATGCAGTTTGCCTTTTCCCATTAATTTAATGACCACCTTTTTGGGATCAATCATCCGTGTCAAGAGTCACATACTAATTCTTTGTACCACACTTTTTTTTAATGACATCCAATGCAATACACCGCAGATTGATCATGAGCATAACATCTGATTAAGCAAGTCTGATGATTTCACTTCTTAGCTTTCGTGAAGCCAATATCTCCATAATCTGACTGTAGCAATAGAAAAGCACAGTAATGTTGAGGATGTAAATGTTGTTGTTAATACCATAAGATATATCATGTAATCACACTTTGTTTCTTAATGAAAGTGCTAGTGCCAATAGTCTATCTTATTTTAAATAAAAACATAGGATACATCAAATAATTCATTTCCTCCAAAATAAATATTAGATCAGAACAACTATTTTTATGGTTGTTTTAATCCTAAATCAGGGCTCCTATTGTAATTTATAATAATTAAACTGGTACATAAACTCTGCACTTGCTCCAACAACAAATACCATTAAGCAACAAACTGGTAGTATTCTAAAAAGCTATTATAAACTCAAAATTTATCCAACTATATTTAGTTTTCTAAGAAAAAGAAGGCTGTAAAGACAATAATCAATGCTATTTAACCAATTTCTTCATTTGCTAGAGTGAAAGTCCAATCAATTCATCAACCTCCAACTATATTTAGTTTTCTAGGAAAAAGAAGGCTGTAAAGACAAGAATGAATGCCATATAACCAATTCCTTAATTTTTTAGAGTGAAGTCTAAACATTCATCTACCCAATTTGTAAGCATATATTACTAATTTGATATAAATCATGATTGCAAATACACAAAGCAAATTAATTCAAAATTCAATTTGAAGACCAAACCAACCGTCTCAACTCTCAATGGCTGTTTTGAGAAAAAGAGGGATTGCATTAGACTCCCCCAAAATTTGATAAAAATTTGATTAAAGAAAAAAGGAAATCTTATGATCTTTCAAACTATATTTAGCCATTTTTTAAGTGGGATTGCAAAGTCGAAGCACCAAAGACAGCACCAAGAGCCAACCAAAAAAAAAAAAAAAGACAGCGCCAAGAACTTCCATTTGTAGACTGAAATAATATTATAGTACTGATATGGGTGATACTCATACCCAGGATAGTGTCGAATGTATTAGATTAGTGATTGAATGCTATGTACATTTATTCGACAACATATAGAAGAACATCAACTTCATCTTCTAGTTCATCAGCCTGGGAAGCAAAAAATGAAGTAAGAATAAGTCTAAACATTCTACTAAACATGATGTGAAGAGTAAGACACATCTGCCTGAGAAACACAAAGTGGAGCAAGAATAAGTGTAAGCATCATTATTCTACTGGGACATCTTGTACTTTGCGGATTGAACCTATATTGTATCTGCTATTCGATGCATTTTGCCTGTTCAAAAATACTACAGTAAGAATATGTTCTATAAACTCGTTGGGTTCAGGAAGACCTTTAAATGCTTCTCTTATAAAATTTCATATCAGGTTCAGAATGGATATTTATGCTATTTTAGTGTTTTGATGGTCAGCTTTTCTTCTTATTATCTGCATGAACCTGCAAGAATTTAGAAGATTTTTTTATCGGTACATGTACATTGTTACTGCTACTGGGTGTATTATTAGTTTTGTGAATTATGGAGGCAAATTGATAATAGGTAAATCCATTTTCAAATTACACAGAGCAATAAAGCGAAGTGGAAGCATGTCAGAAAACTTAATCACAAACGCACTCAAAAACTATTTATGTTATTTCCAGCTGCTTTATTCATTTATTCAAAAAATAAACAAAAAATTGATATAGTGTTGCTCAAATTACCAGTTGAAGGACTTCCAAGATCCTCACCAACCACCTGAAAAGCATGCAAACCATAGGAGCACATAGGTAAGTGAGTACGATAGGCCTCAGCATAAAAAAAAATGTATGTAAAAAATGTACAATTTTTATCATCATTCTAAAAATATGAATTCCAAAAAAAAAGAGCACTGCAAGGCATATATACAATGTATTAGATTAAATTGTGATATATTCATGGTTGAGGAAATCTAGAAGTTCAATCTCAAAATAAAGTTCGTCCTGACACGGGAATTCCTCAGGAGCTGTAACTGGCCAGTGAACTTCTCTATAATGTAGTTTGGGCTTCATTTTGAACTTAAAGAAATAGGGAAGCCAAAACAGATTTAGCAACAAACGGATAATTTGCTAAACAGTTCAAGATGTGGCAGAAAACCCCCAAGTATTCAAATGATCACACCATGGCACAAGTCAATTAAATAAAATGCACCTCGAATATCCATTTCTACGAAAGCGATCACAGTGATTGGAAAAGAAACTGAGAAAAAAGACAATGAAAAAAATCATGTTATAGGAAAATGAATGATTGGCTAAATAAGACAAATATGCATATTTAAAAATAAAATGCAAAAGCAATGTGACATCAATATAAACATTATTATGGGAGCATGAGAATAGCATGATAAATTTTCCATCCTCTATTCATGCAATAGCAAAAAAATTTAGAAAGGAAAAAAATAAGAATAAAGCAATTCAATGCATGATCTATAGCATTATCTCTTGAACATATAAAAATACAAAGTCACAACGAACCAATCAAATGTGTTTATCAGTTAGTGAACCCATTGGTTAACAAAAAAATATATATATATATTTTTACAACAAGACACTGGGGATGGGAATTCCATGTTTTATTTCTGATTAAAAAATCTAATCAGAAATATTGATTATCCTCATAAGGTTCAGACTAATGTACTAAATTCAAAAAAACATATTCATGTTGATAATGAAGAAAGCTGCACTGCATTTTTTTTTATGAGAGTATCATTCTGCAGTGGATGACATTCAATGTTCAGAATGAAAAGGCAGATGGCCAAGAAGCTTTTCAGACATAATTGTTCCAAGAGATCACTCATAAAATACATAGTAGAAACAAAACTCATAAATAGACTTAAGAACTAACCAATCACACTCCATTCCAAATCCTTTCTTCAGCAGGACTTCTGTAGTAATATAATCCAGTGTATCAACCGGTGAATAGACATGAATGCGGAGATAAATATCATAATAAAATAACAAATTGCTACCATGGCCTTCTATATCTGAACAGATAGACAAATCATCAGAAAATACAGTGGACATCAGGAAATCATATCATGAGGGTAGGGGATCATAAAATTAAAAACCCAATTCCATAATATGAAAATTTGACATGTGTAATAAAATGTCTGCAACAGACATGCATATCACTGAACAACAACATTACCAACAACTTAACGTACGATACTGAAAATGGAACATAATAATTGGAGAAGACGGGAAATTAACTATCATATGTCCGCTCTTTTTGCCAGTGAAGCAGCTGCTCTTTCTATGTATGCCTATAAGCACGGGAATCATTTACACTTTGAGATCTTTTCCAATCTCATAGTCAATCTAACCAAAACTGGGGAAACCATTGCAGTCTAAAGGCTTACATAACCAAAAATCTGAAAGCTTCGTATGACCATATAAATTTATTTGTAACATTTATTTCTCCCTGTTTGAATGAGACTATGAAAGATAAAAAGTAAAGAGCAAAAGCCAAAAGATGAAACCAATTTAAAAATTACCACATCAACTTGTGGATCAAGCTAGAAATAATGTCGGATTCTTTAGAACATGAACGCAAGACAAACACATTGCATACCAAATAACAAAAACGGGTGAAAAGGCATTCTAAATCTTGCAAGACAGATACATCCATCAATCTAAAAACACACTAAAATATAAGAACACACTAACATTCAATAAAATACAAAGATCAAAACCCACCTCAAACATACTCACATGATTATCATATGATTCAAAACCCACCTCAAACACATTGCTGTTTTTTTTTTCAATATGGTGGAAGCAGAACCAAAAAAGGGACAAAAAGAGAAAGGAATCATAGGAAATCGAATTTCATTAATTCCATAAAAAACAACAAAAGTAGTAACCCAACTAAACAAAAGCCACCTCCAAACTAAACATGAAAATCTTTAAAAACAAAATTCAACTGAAATACATACAATCTATGTTTTTAGGTTTCCCAAAAAAAATAAAAGAAAAAAAACTAACAAATGATCGACATTAAATAACATTCTAGACAGATGGAAGGGACAAAACTTCACCTGAATTGGAGAGGTGGAGAAGCGACCGGAGTTGAGGTTTCTCCTCGCGGCTGTGGTTGCATAAGATCCCCCACCGGCGAAGCCAGGCGGCGATCATGGTTGTCGGCGGTCCGATGAATCTTGACGCAGCTAAACAACAAAAGTAGTAACCCAACTAAACAAAAGCCACCTCCAAACTAAACATGAAAATCTTTAAAAAAAAAATTCAACTGAAATACATACAATCTATGTTTTTAGGTTTCCCAAAAAAAATAAAAGAAAAAAAACTAACAAATGATCGACATTAAATAACATTCTAGACAGATGGAAGGGACGAAACTTCACCTGAATTGGAGAGGTGGAGAAGCGACCGGAGTTGAGGTTTCTCCTCGCGGCTGTGGTCGCATAAGATCCCCCACCGGCGAAGCGAAGCGGCGATCATGGTTGTCGGCGGTCCGATGAATCTTGACGCAGCGGATGAATTTCTGGTTATCCCACTTGTGATCCAACATATAAAATTTGTACAAGATTTTCAGTTCTTGGCATGAAGGGCTGTCGACCAACACCATCGGAGGTGGATTGAGAGAGAGAGAGAGAGAGAGAGAGAGAGAGAAAGAGGGAAGAGGGTTGAAATATCAATCAAAAGAAGAGATGTTCCAAAAGTATAGATGAAGAGAAACGTAACAGAACTACAGCAGAAGATGAAGCGGTTTGGGAGACGAAAAGACATGAGGATAAATGAAAGAGTAAAACTGTAAAAATGATAAACTGTCAAAAGGACAGGGATGAATTTTCAGAAATTCAAAAGGGTAAACATGTCAATAGAAAGTTTTTCAGGATTGGTGCTTTTATAAGTAGTATAGATATAGATATAGATTATCCAATTTATATTAAAATCAAGCATTAAATCCTTTAAAAAATCATAACTTTTCAAGTATAACTCCGATTGGAGTGATCAACAGCTCGTTGAAAATAATTTTTGGATATATAATTATGACAACGAAATAGATTTTTCTAAAAAATGACTATTTTCACAATGAAAAGTGAGATCAAACGCTGAAACTCATATTTTATCATAACTAACTATTTATCAAATATATTCCATGATTATCTCAATCTAAATATAAAAGAATAATAAAAAAGGTGACATGATCACCACTATCCATTCATAATAAGAAAAATAAATTTAATAAATATCTCACATGATGCTTTATTTTATTTTATTTATTTTATTTTTAACTTAAAAAATAATGATCATAAAAAATATAAATTTGAAAATAAAAATGTTATTATGAAATAAATAAAGGGTTTTTTGCATGTATACCATCCAAAAATATGCTATTTAATTTTATACCACTCCAAATACTTTATTTATTTATATACCATTGCAATATATAGAATTTGTGCATATTTATCCTCCTAGTTAACTTTCATCCAAATTTTCATTAAAATCGTTAAAGTCTAAGATAAATGACCAAACTACCCTTCTTATATTTTTGTGCATATTTTACTTTACCAAATACAATATTTATAAAAATAAAAAATATTTTTTTTAACATGAAAATGATAAAGTTCATCTAAAATAAAAAAACATAAAAATTAATCATACAAACAATTTATTGGCGAAAACATAATAATCAATAATACTTACATTACTAAAAATGAAATAAAATTATTTTGAGAACAATTAATCATATATACTACAAAATGATAATTTTTTTTAAAAATTAGATCTTATATGGAAGAAAAAAAAAGAAGGGATAAAATTGAATGACTCACGATTGATTTGGAAAGAACATAAATATTAATTAAGTTATTTTGTTTAATTATTTACATTATGACAAATATTATATGTTAAGGCTATTTTTGTCATTTGTACTTTTTGGTTAAGAAACTAACTATAGTTAAAGTTCATTTAGGTTAAAAAAGATAAAAGAGTGGCATGTTTTTACATTAAAAAAATTCTAATAGTATAAAAATAAATACGTTAGTGGTGATGGTATAAAATTAAATAACATGTTTTTGGATGGTATACATGCAAAAAACCCATAAATAAAAGTTAAATATTTATGTTACTCTACCCATGCTTGGTTCAAGAATATAATTATTTTGAGATTTATGACTATTCTAGGATAAATAAGGATAAAATGATTTTGTGTTTAGTTGTGTTTTGAATTATCCCCATTGAAAAACGTAATAATAAAGTTTTTGTTGTTTATATAAAATATGAATAAAGTGTGAATAAAGATTTATAAAAGATAAAAAAATGATGACAGTTGATTTGACAATTTATTTATAAGTTGTGATAACAATTGATTTAATAGTGGGTTCACATATTCTTTTAATTTGAATAACTTAGAATAACTTAATTCTAATGGGTAGATGAAATCCATATACCACTTTATACTAATTAATTATAACATACAAATTTTTATTTATTTTAATTATCCAAACACTCATAATAAAGTTATTCAGACTAATTCTAATTTACGTTGGATTTATTCTCTAACCAAATATGTGCTATTGATTCATAGATACTGTTACGAAAATGATTGACGCACATTAAAAACTCGCCCACGAAGGTTGATTCGGACGGTCAGGATGAAGCGTGGTTGTCGGCGTGAGGCAGGTCTACCGCTGCCAGCTGGATCTTGGAGGGCGGGTTCGCGGGCCAATATCCATCGTCGCTTCAACCCCACCACCAAAGAACTATTCACCGCTCCTCCATCCCTTATAGTTCACTCCCTCCGAGCTCTGAAAGGCCATGGTGTGGCACTGTGGCCCCCCGTGGTGAAAGGACTATGGAAAACCACGGATGGAAATTATCGAAATCCAATCTGTTTCGACTCGGGTAAGATTAAAAACAATATTCTCACGACTTAATAAAGCCTGAAAAGCTTGTCTTTCTTTCCCATTTCTAATCTAATATATATATGTAAATTATCCCGCTCTCTCTTGCCTCTCTTTCTCTTTCTCTCTCTATGTTAGAGATTATCAAATGCGCGGATCGGCAGGTTTGTGTTCCAAGCTTTGTTCTCCTATTTGATCTGTTGTTCTCTCTTGTGTTTGTTTCCTATTTGTGCTCGATTGGCGAAGTTTGTGCTGATCGGATGGGGGTTTTGGTTCTGTGTTTGATTTCGATCTCGATGGGTCTCGAATTCGAGATTATAATGTGGATGTTGTTTTGATCGATACTCTGACTATAATTAATTGTTGAATCATGAAAGATCGTATTTTAAGGTTTCACGGTGATTTTATTTAGGGCATACAGGGATGGTGCCGGATTGGCGAGTAGGAGATGAAGGTTTTTTTATATATTTAATTTAGGTCTTCTGAGACATGTGTATTGAATAATGAATTCAATTCCCAAGTTTAGAAGTTGAGCATTTTCTTTGCTAGTTGAATTTGAAATGTCAAATAAGATAGGCACATTGGCTTTGCTGCATTGCAGAATAGATGATACTGTGTAAATCCTTTCTTTTTCTTGCAGATGAAATTTTGATGTCTAAGTTTCAGAACTTTTGTTGCATGCAAATCTCCTGGAAAGTGAAAGAATGAAGTGTTGTGATCTGCTACTTTCCATTTTATTGATTTTTCCTTCTTATTATGCAATTTACATTTTACATGTGGAACTGGAATCTTGTTCCAGACTGAATTTCTGGCAATCTCAGGGCTACACCTTTGCTTTTTCCCCCTACATTGACTTTGCTTCTTCATCTATCTTGAGTCTGTTATCCTATAATGTTTTCTCCTTGTGGATCTCTGTTTACTGAGATCGTACATTGACACCATGTGACATATACACAAGAATACATTTAAAATTCCATACTTAATTGACGTTCATTTGGAGAATTTAACAATTTCTGCTACTATTTGCAGGTCATAGGACTCCCAGCTTAGAGAAATCATAACACAACTCCTTATGGGCTCATGTTATGTGGTCTATGGATGTCAACTAGATTCTCTATCAATTCTATGAGGTTAGAGGGGGGGGCGAGATGGTTATAGATTATAAATTCCTAGAAAGATGGAGGAGAGACCAGGAGATTCAGGGCCATCTGAATCGGGACCTCCTAACCCTTGTTGGTGGTCCTCAGATTTCATGGACAGATTTCATTCCATTTCTATTTCACAAGAGCATGCTTTGAGAGAAGCCACATGCGGTGATGATCAAGATCTATTGTCACCTCAGAGTGCATCACAAGTATTTTGGTCTACTGGGGTCTTTTCTGGACCTATACCCAATGGTTTCTATTCTGTTGTCCCAGTGAGTATAAGCTCTTAAATTTGGTTGTACAAATGATTATATGTAGGGGTATGACATCTTCTCATTTTTCTTACAATATAATTTTTTTTGTTGTGGAACAAGCCTTTTTGGGAAAAATTCTCCTAAAAAAAAGAGGTCTTTTTTTGGGAAAAAAAAGGGTACAACTTTGAGGAACTCAACCAATGATTTGTTTCTCGTCAAATGGATATTTAACATTTTTTCGATTTTATCTTGTATTTTCATTTATCTTTAATTTTTCTTTTGTTCACAGATCCCTTGTCTCCTTTGTTTGGGGTCTTCTTTTATTAATAAGATAGCTCTTTATCGTTTTTAAAAAAGGATATTTAACATTAATGGGGTATACAGGGGCATGGAACATATACACAATTCATACAACATGACATGGATATGGTGATATGGAAAATCTTGAAAAAGAGGATGCGCCAATGTGTAAATAAATATTATATATGTTATATTATGATTATTTGAAAAAAAAGACGAGTGCACATCCATAAACTATCAAAAGTTGATATAACTACAATGTGTTAACTATCAAAGCCATCAATATTTTGACATCATTTGGTTTCATATGAGTATAACCTTATAGATTTTTTTAATATGACTGTTATGTCAATCTTGCGTCCAATGCATAAAATCAGCAAATTATTTTTGAGTTTTGGATACATATGGTACGTGTTCAACATCTTTCCAACTCATCATTAAGTGTCATGTGTCCGATAGTGTCGATCCTGGACATGACATATTCATTGAAGTGTCAATGCTTACTAGTTTAACATCTACATAGTTGACCACACCTTTTCCTGGTAATTCTTACTATTATCTGCCAGCAGAGTCAAGTTTTGCCTCACTTGTTATGTATGTTGTGTCAAAGTATCTCTACTTTCCCACTCCGTACTTTTAAAGTTTAAATTCACTTCTAGATATTGATATGGGGGTACAAATATGTGTGGGATGTGGGATCCTATTCACTGGAAATTCTGTAGTGTGTTTCCACAAAATAATTACATAGATGACACCAAATGATTACTTTTCAGGAACATCTAACCTCAGTATTCCACCATGTCAATCGGACATTCCAACTTTGGCCTTAAAATAGGCATGTGCTTTTTTCCAGCCCAATGCTCAAGCATACTGCAAAGAAATCTGACTGTTTTGAACTAGCATCATCCGACCTTACCCACATCCTTTTGATTTAGAATTTGCAAAATTTGTTCCTTTGTGCCAAATATGAGATTCAAAGCTAATATAGCCATTAAAGTTGGCATAGTTACTACTTTCTTTCTGGATCATTGATTTCCACTAAGTTTGATCTGTGTTTTTTTTCTGAACCTCCCAAAATTACGCACGTGCCCCCCTACCCTACCCTACACATCGTAGCATGAATGATCAGCTTTTGAAATGAATTCTTCATTTTAAATCTGTAGCTTCTAGAAGCTTGGTGAAGTGGTCAAATTTATTGTTGCTTTCTTTTCTTTTTGATGTTCCAATTTCCATTCGTTCGGGGAGTTGATGGATGCCAATAGAAGGTGTCCTATTCCTAACATATTCCTTCTGCATAAATTTCGTATTATTATTTATTAAATTAGTATTATGCTATCTATAATATTCTTTTATTTGCTTGGTGATTCTTATTTTAACACCGTAACTTCTTCCAATTTTGAATATATCAGATGTGTAGTTTCTTTCATTTTGTTAAATATGCATCTCATGGTTGGTTGACAGTACTCCTTGGATGTAGGATGAAAGGCTGAAGGAACATTTTAAAACCATTCCTTCTCCAGATGAACTTTATTCCTTGGACACAGGGGGTGTAAAGGCAGATATCATTCTTGTAGATGCAGAGAAAGATAAGAAACTATCCATGTTGAAGCAACTCACTATAGCATTGGTGAAGGGGCTGAACTCAAATCCAGCTTCACTTATTAAAAAGATTGCTGGATTGGTGAGTGAAATTTACTCTGTGCAATTAATTATATATTTTTCAAATATCATTTCTTATTAAGCTTAGTTGAAGGTGGTTTAGAGTTGCTTTAACAAGGTCATTTGTGGTATTCTGACGTTATTACTTGTACTTTTGTTTTCCCTCCCTTAATATTTTCCCATCTTGGTTATGCCTTTCCCCATGTAATTTTCATTTTATGTTTTATACACTCACTGGTAGTTAGTTTTGATCCTGTTTGATAAAATAGCATTTAAAGGTGGTTTAGAGTTGCTTTAACAAGGCTCTCCCTTGCAGAAAATCTTCCCAATTCTTGATAACTTGAATTATCGACTCCTATATATTCCCAACATAGAGTGTCGTCCCCTTGAGCTAGAGAGCCCACGCCACTACTATATAACAAAAGACTGAGTTATCTTTGCTTTCACACTTGTCTCCACTCGCTCTCATCCTCTTTCCCATGACCCCATTCCCTCACAAGTGGTAAAGTTTGTGGTAATCCCTGTTGCTGCTTCCACCTAGTACTGTATTTGTCAAACCATCAGACTCAAAATGAATAGATGCTCTGTGGTTTATTCCCCCACCTGGCACAATGTGCAAGTTCTATTGTCATTTGGCTCCCATTCCGCTCTATACACCTTTGTGAACAACTTGTTCTGAAACAACAACCAAGTCAAAGATTTACCTTTAGCGAGAAGACAATATCTCAAATATGTGTAATTAAATTATGTAAGTTTTAAGGAAATTTATGTTTTCTGAAACCATTAAAAATCTAGTGGATCACAAACAATTTACGGTCTACAAATCATAAAATTGTAAATTTCATATTTCTACACCTATGTGGGCATCAGTACATTCAATGATATAGCATTAAATAGGATGCATAACGAAAAATTTATCAGAAGAGGGGATTCTAACATTTTAATAGTTTGAAGGCATTTGTTCTTCTTATTTCCTTTACTGAAATTCCACGTATAGGTTGTGTGCTCTATCTCTATTGCAGTCTTTTTGTTATTAGTTGACAAGGGGCAAGAGATATTTGAATCATTCTTTTTGATGGCATCTTTTCTTTGTTTTCATTTACTAATTTGGATGAGGCAAATCATTGAAATGATTATTTGTAAATTTGTCTTCGATTCACTTGTTATATCGGTTCCAATTAAATGGTTAGAAAATCTATTTTTTTTATAACTTTGAACTCATGGCACCACAGGTCATAGATTTCTATAAACGTCCAAATCCGGAATTAAGTCCAGCAAAAGCTGCACATGAGGATATCAGCCATCTATCAGAAAACCGAGGTGTCCAGCTACTGGGGCAAATACGGCATGGTTCATGTCGACCTCGTGCAATGCTATTTAAAGTTCTTGCTGATGCTGTGGGTCTTGAGAGCAAGCTTGTTGTGGTAATAGTCCATTTTTTTATTTACTTGGAAAATTTATGGAAGTATCATTATACTTATACATAAATGCCCTGTTATACTTATACCTGAGTATGGAATAGTGACATTGGTACTATTTTTGTGACCAAGTGTCGGTGATCGAATACCACATGGATACAAACTATTGGACACTGATATAGAGTATCTTAGTGTATAAAATAGAAATGTATCCAGAATACATCTCTTGTTTTTACTAGTAAAATTTTAAAGCTATCTTTTGTCAGGGGCTACCTAGAGATGGAACTGTGGAATGCACAGATTCATACAAGCACATGTCTGTTGTCGTTGTGATGAACTCTATGGAATTACTGGTTGATCTCATGCGTTTTCCGGGGCAGCTAATTCCCTCTTCGATCAAGGCTATTTTTATGTCCCATGTTTATGCAGCAGGAGAGAGTGACTCAGCAGAAAATGACTCTTGCGATTCTCCCATCGAGCCAAACAGTCCTCTCTGTGCGATTTCAGACAGAATTGATGGAGAAGGGTATACTTATTGTGAAAATATAAATAAGTCTAGTGTAGATCCTTTTTTTTCCATGTAAATATTCTTGTACAAGAAAATATATGATTACTTCAAGAAATTTCATGTCATTTTTATATCCTGTACAAATTTGAATGTCATATCTTATTAGAATGTCATAGCTCATTAGAAGGGATTTCTATTTAATCATGTCAAACTTGTTTTGTTACTACTCCAAGATTTTATGGTATCAGGACCTTTTACAAGGTAACTCAATTACTGTTGACTCTTGCCTATTTTGTTTCCTTTTATCCTACATCATGAGACTGGAAATTTCAGAACTCAAACTTTGGGCTTTATGCAGTCAGAAAACTAGTAAAAATTTCAAAAGTAAACAGTTGTCATTATATCTACATATTTTATATCCTACTGATATAGGCTACTATATTTTTCATTTTATCTAGAAATTGGATGGGGTATTTGAAAAGAGGTTGGACAAAAATAGATCATAACCTGCATAAGGAATCTCTTGGCTAATGACATTATATTTATTCTAAACATTACAAAATTAGTTTCACTGGCTTAATGAAAATGTTTTCAATGGTCCAATGGATATGCTTTTATGTATGTTCATATCAACAGTGTTCTCCTTTTCTTTGGATTGGTAAGGGTTTTTCATCAGTTTATAATGAGCGTAGCTTTGAACAGTTTGATTTGCTGCTTATTATAAATTGCCTCTGAGATATTGAAAACTTCATTTTTTTCCCATTATATTTACTTCTTCGGACACGCAATTTGATCATATTATGTTTGTTACACAGCAATCTAGAGCATGATGACAACCTCCAATATTTGTATCAGCGGAGGAATGAAGCATCATCCATGGCTGGCTCTTCGTTGCGAAATGTTATGCTGAGACCTACATCTTTTGTAGAAGGAAAACTAAGGTAACAACATTGATTTCAATTTAGATTATGTGATTTTGCATAATCATGAATTGAATTGTCATTTCCCTTTCACTAGTTCAGAATTCGTGAATAATTTGTAAAGGATAAATATTAGTGAGTCGGTATTTTTTGGGTTAAGTTCCTGAAAAATTCAGGAAAAGTTCAAAAAATAAAAATGCATGAAAATAGAAAAATAATTTATGATGTGCAAAATCATCATATTAAATCGCATTTATGATTCTCAACAATGTTATATTAACAAAATATTACTAAAACATCTGAATTATAATTTGACTTTAGGTAAAACCATAAGAAACTGATAATAAGAACTAGCACAGCAAAGCATGGTTGAGCATTATTTTCCTGTTTGGTTTCAGTTCCGTTGGACAAATAAATTATGATTAAGCAATTAATATTGATTTAATTCATTTAATATGTGAATTATTGAATAAGGCATTTATTGTCAATGATTCATGATATATACAAGAATTATGCTTTTAACGAAATGTACACATTTAATTCATGAATTAATCAATAATTTGAAGTATTTGGCAACAAGGGTCAATTCTATTGGAAATAACCCTTTCAGCTGTTTTATTAACTTGTAGCCTACATACATGCATGAGCCTTTTAATGATCTATTTTTTTTGGTTGGAACAGTTCCTCACACAGTGAGCCTAATATCGCAAATGCTTTTTGGCGACGTAGTCGAAGAAAGGCCGTTGTTGAACAACGGACTGCCAGTTCAAGGTTTCATTTTTCTATATAGTATATTTTCCTGTAAAGTTTCACAATATGTTTACTAATGTTATGGGATTACTAGTGGAAAGCATTTGACATGCTGCACTTGTAGTAGTTGTTCCGATTCAATGCCTTTATCTTTGTAATTCTGACCAGCTACCACTTGTACTTCAAGAATTGGTGCATTCTATAAGTGTTTTAGTTTCTTATGTGGTGTATCCATAGAGCAATGCAATACTTTCATATGTGGTTGTTGAACATGCAGTAGAAAGTGATTCAGGATTCCTTACTCTTCTGAAGTTTTAAGAAGACTTTCTATTTTCATTAAAATTTTGGATATCATGTCAATCCTTATTTCATATTGTGCTTGCGTTTTGGAGGTTGTCCATGTTGCACATCCTTTTTTTTTTGTGGGAGGAGATACTAGAATCTTATTAGAAGAAACACCTGGAAAGAATGAGATGAGGGATCGCCTTACAAAGAGAGGAGAGGATAGGAGAGGAAAGATCAAAAACAAAAAAATACAACAAAACTGAGAGATCCCCGATGACAATCCATGAAGCCAATTTAGAATGTACAATCATGTTGCACATTCTTAAGTGGCTTCGCATGTGATTTAGATTCATACATATGTGAAGCTTTTTTTAATAGGGTAAATGTTTAGGGCTTTGTGCCGCAGCATGAGATGTGGGTTTTACTTTTTTTTCCCTGGTAGCTTTGTGTCAGCTCTTCACATGTCCTGAACATAAAGCAACATATGGGTTCACCAAGGTACATGAGCATGTGTGGGCTTGCCGGTGCGGCCTAGCAAGATGAATGTCTACAAGTGAGGAAGTGTGGTTGGGTGAAGGGTGCACTGATGCACTCAAATACAAGATTATCACGTAACCTTGTTATACACCCGGGCAAATTTGCCATGTGTGTTTGGCAAATATGTGCACCAAGACACTTGGGTACACAATGGATCGTGGAATACACAAACATCCAGGTGGATTTATCATCTACAATGCATGTGAACGGGACTTGTAAGGCACATGAACAGGGAGCCTGGGACACGTGGGATGATCGTCGAAATGAGAGGTGGTCACATGATGCAAATGTGGGTAAGGTGATCTATAATAGGTAATGACCATGATTGGATTGCAACATGGGCATGGGATAATTAGTGGGTTTACTGCATTGTGAGGATCAACCCAGTGGACAAATGATTTTGTAGGCTATAAATAGTCTGGTATGCTAGGGAAGCTGCCAAACTAGTAATTTGTATTCCTTTGTCAGTGAGTGAAAAGGAAAATGGGTGATTGCCCAAATCACTTTTGTTCCCTTTCGAGTACATTGTTTGTAGGTGCTTGTAAAGCATATTATAGTACTAGAACAATAGGCTCGACAAGAAAAATTTCTGGTCAAGAAAATTTCCCATGCCACTAGCATTAAAGAATTTTTATTGGTAGATGTTACTTTGGCGGAGCGAGTCAGTAGAGGACAGAATCGTTGACCATGAGGCAAAATATGATGCATTTGCCAAGAAGGTTGCTACAGTGGATGCCAGGGTTTGGAGCTAGTTGGGACATGGGGTGCAAAGTTAATAAACTTAAAGCCAATATAGACTCAATATCTGATGCCTTTTGTTCCTCTATCGCAGTTATGGAATTTTGTTCCTTTTCGAATTCTTATTTGTATTTTCCTTTGTTGTTTGGAGATCCCTCGTCTCCTTTTGTTTGGGGGCTTTTATTCAATAAAAGTTTCTACATCTTCTCAAAAAAAAAAAGTAGTGCATTTGAATGAGAACTTGGTATTTGGCGAGACAAAGCAACCTCCCATATTTCTTGAACTGAAGTAGCAAACCAAAGTAATTCACAGGCATGTGGAATGCCAAGGTACTTAAGAACTTCACCTAGGATATGGACTTCTACTTCACGATAGTCCATAACTAGAGGCCCGCAAGGTTAACCTTGATGATATATATCTTACAGGCGGATGCCAAACTTTGGAGGCGCACTGTCTAATCATCATGACTTGGAAGGCCCTTGACAAATAAATGTAGTAGTAGTTCCTACCAAGCAAAACAGCATGGGTTACTCGAGATGTCCTTTGATGGCTTAAGGCCTAAAGCATGTTGGCATAGTACGGGAATTGCGCATTGGAATTATGTCCAAACAAAACTAGCTCTTTAATTTCAAGTCTAGGTTTTAGAATTGGGCCAAAGTTGTATTAATAGCTCAAGGCATCAAAGACCTTCAGGCAACAAAGATGACAATTGACTTTTTGTGGATTTCAAGCAAAACCGATGCTTCTGAGAAAGCAAACAAATGTAAATTCAAGGAGAAGTCCAAGAAGATGGCAGGGAAATCCTTCACATCTAAGATGGACAACTAGTCCAATAAAAGTTTGTTGCTCATTTACAGATGATCCCATTGAGCCATAAAATGCTGCAAGAAGAATAAGTTCAATGCTCTTGTGGAGGAAACAAATTATTGATTGGGACTCTCCTTAGGTTAGCCCACTCCAACTCCTGAAAGCGCTATAGAAGGTGGAGCCTATCAAGAGTGGTTGATGGACGTTGAGTGACGGTGATCAAAAACTGTGTGTGAGTGCAACCCATAACTTCATCTTAGACAAACCGTTAAGTAAACTGGGATTTACATTCATGAAAGAAGCAAGTTGCATGAAAGCTATGGATTTAGAAGCAAATCCTATTGTGGGCGTGGACAAAGGCGCCTAGTTACACATGGGTACATGCAAATGTGCCCAGTTACACATAGGTACGTGAGTCAATCCCTATGATTTCTCTTTTCTTTGAATTTAGAATTACCTTTGGGTTAGATTTTATGGTGTTCACAAAGGTGTCTATTTTGCCATCATATTGAGTGTGTTCGTTAGTGGTGGTGACAGTCCCAACTTGTTGATGTAGTGACAAGAAGGAAAAATTTGTATGATCTTCGCATTGCAAATGATGAATGGATTGCATAATATCAATGACAATTGGTTGTTTTATTGCAGAAGAAGCTCCCAAGACGGAGACATCGATGCTAATGGTAGATCCATTGAAGGAG
Organism: Acorus gramineus; assembly: GCA_030737835.1. NCBI lineage: Eukaryota > Viridiplantae > Streptophyta > Magnoliopsida > Acorales > Acoraceae > Acorus > Acorus gramineus. Next base: position 2,743,450 of record CM060849.1, read on the forward strand.
TTTGTGGATGTCAATGTTGTAAAAAGCACTAGACTAGTCAAACAGTCAATAGCCAACTGGGGATTAACAACTAGGGGAGAATTAAGTGAAAATTAATATGCAATTGATGATAAATAATAATAGGTAAAAAATGACCCTGTTTTAAATCGTAATGGCAAAAATAACCTAGCCCCAAACATATTTGCTAAAAGTAACTTTTGACTCAGTTAACACTGACTGTTTTTTTGAAGGCCTCTTAAGAAGGAGGCTTGATATATATACCACGCTTCCACTGCATTTGGCCAAGCATGTGGAACATGTAAGGCTGGTCTTGACCAATCTGAGCCAATTTTCCTGTTATGTCTTTTCTTTTCTTTTCTGGGATGCCATCTGATCTCTGTCTAGTTTCTTTGTTTCCCTGGCTAGTGCTTGTTTGAAATGAGTTCAACTGTGGCAAGAAATACTTGTTTCAGCGTTTTCCCCCTTTCTCTAAAGAAATACAGATGTTTGAAATTTGTTCTCTGTTGAATGTGTGAGAAAGGTGCTCTGCTTCGTTGTTACAAACTCATCTGTTGAATGTGTGAGTAAGGTGCTCTTCGTCGTTGTTACAAACTCACGTACAACATGCGGCATATAGAGCATATATGTAGATTTTTAGAATTGTTATGCTTTGTTCTTGTTGTTTGTAAATCTCTAGTAGACTTCACTCTATACTACCTGTAGCATAATGAAAGTTCTGATTTATATATATTGCATATGGAAGTTGGTTTAAAGTTAAGGTTGTGATTATTGGTCATGGTCTTCCATAAAAAATTGTGTTTCACATCATTCCATTGTACCCATGTCATGGTCAAATCTTTATTGTACCTCTTTTTGCATACTAGATCTTCTTAGAAATGTTGATACTTGACCTTTGAATTCCCATCTTTGTATTAATTTTTTTTTTTTGTTGTTCCAGTCCAGAACATCCTTTATTTAGAGCACGTGGCCGGTCCATGCTTAGTGGTGATAGACAATCATTTAATGCATATGCGGATGGTGTAGCTGCATCAAGGTTCAGTATTTTTTTTTTATGCCGGATAACCTAAATTTTCTGTTTATATTCGAGTATGATAGTCTAAATGGCTCTTTCTCCTGGTAATTGAGCCCTTTTGTTTCAGAAGAAATTAAAAAAATTGATCCCTTTTTATATTGTAATTATTGAATTCTTCCAGGTGATATTTTATCCATCTATATGTGATTCTAATTAAACAGTTAGTTGTGTGCATTTTTGGATACTTTTTCCTCATATAGCAAGTTCACCTAATTTGATGTACACAATAACAGTGCAATGTGCCAATGTTCATAAACCCATGATGTGTGTTCACTTGGAAGTAGAGGAGATGTTTGAACTCTTGACCTTTGTTATTTTCCTTTTTATTCATTAGGTTTTGATTGTCGATTGTTGAGATTTAACGGAGGGCTTTCAATTCAGACCTTTTAATGTTCTTAATTTTTTTTTTTTAAAATAAAACCAAGAAAAATACATGTAGTAGGCAAGATTGAATATGCATACTAAAGGGTTCTCGCCAAAGCTCCCAACTGTCATTTGGCCGTTTGCATTATGTATCTTATACCACAATGTCATTTCTTTCTTCTTTTTTTTACATGAGAAAAAAAAGATTATAGGTTTCTTTTTAGCTGATTTTAGATTTCTTGAGTTGCATAACTAAATTGATATTAGATATCTTTTTTTTAATTTTTTTATTGAAAGGATGGTAGGCTTATGCTAAGATTGAAATTAGATACCTTTTTACATTCTTAAATAATTGATCATAAGATCTTCCCTTCAAGAGTAGGTTGTCTTGAGATTTGTTTAGCTGTAAAATTATTTTATTTGTCTTGGCGAAATCCATAGTTTGAAGTGGTAAGTGTGGCCGCACATGCTGATGTGCGCCCTCGGGCGCACATCCCTCCCCATATGTGGCGCATGTGTGCTCAAGTTCGAACTGAATTCGAACGGTAAGAGAAAGGTAAGAGGGCGTTCGAAGTTCAGTTTGAACTAATTTCGAACGATAAAACTTACCTTTGGATTCGGATTGCTGTTCGAACGGTAATTCGAACAGCAACATACCGTTCGAAATCCGTTCGAATGCAATTCAGTTCGAATGGGGGTTCAAACGGAGGTTCGAATGGGGTGGGTTTTGAACAGTTGCCTTATCCTGTGTGCGACCACATGTTTGGTACATGCGATTGCATATGCCATGTGCGGACCCCACCGGACATGCGTCCGCACATGGTTTTGAACTATGGCGAAATCAGAGTGTGCATTTTTGCTCAATTTGTGCAATATAGTATATGGTTAATCATTTTATGAAAATATTAATCTAATTTTTCTTTTACAGATCAGATGGTGCATCTGTGTCGGATACCCGGAGAATAAGACGGCGAAGTATTAGCATTACACCAGAGATTGGAGATGACATCGTGAGGTTGGTCTTTGCTTTCAATAATTGTTTTTGTGCTTTTGATCTGATCACTGATAAATTCTCACAGCAAATTTTTTGTTCTACTTCAGATATGATATTGGTTTTTATTCCCTACATTAATATTTGATCAATTATCATGTTTTACAATTTAGATCCATCTCTATAATGCATCTCTGTAGTAGGATGTTGTCTCTTTTCTGAACTTATTATTACCTTTATCAACCAAACTAGCAATGTGATGATTGTATTCTATTCTTTATTGGATTCCCATATAGCTTAAGTAAAGGGAAGGGGCCATGTGGTTGAAATTTTGTGTCGACTATCTCCATTAAACAACTTAATTCTATTATGCCATTTTTATATTTATTAGACATTAATATTTACTTTTTTTTTAATTCTTACTTTCAACTAGGAGACTTCGGAGGAAGATTACGAAAATCATATTTCCATATTCGCCTATTTTCCTCAACTAGAACATGTCTAAATTTGACTTTTTTTTAAAGAAATATTACTATTAGAAAGTTGTTCATGTGATCTCGTGTAAGTATTTATTCACAGCAATGCCTTTCCTATTTGGGTTCAGCTTACTAATGTTGTTTTGTGACTGTTTTCTTTGCAACATCTGTAGTTGCAAGTCATTTGCAACTGCGTAATTGTTTTATGTGATTGCACTTTCTTAATTCCAAAAGGATCTATTCCATCAAAAAAAAAAAAAAATTCCAAAAGGATCTAGAATATTAGGTAAAGTATTTTTGAATATTAGAAACATTATAAAAAATTAGTCATCCATATCTCTTGGATAATCTTTCATATTGGTAATTTGTGTCATAACTCGTAACATCTTGATATGAAATATGAATTGGAAAACACAAACTTATTTTTATCGAGTTTACTTCATTAGAAAAAATAAATAAAAATAAACACCAAATCTTTTGATCGTTAGCTCAAGCGCCCATCCTTCACCATTCTGTCAAAAAAGATTTACAAGTTATGGGTTACAAGTTCTGAACACCCAACAATTTTTGCATGCCTAATTCTAATTCCAGTTCTAACTGACCATGTATTTTGCATTTGTACATGAAAATGAATTTTTTGTTTTTTGAAAAGGATAGGAACTTTTATTACTTAAAGGCCCCCGAACAAATGGAGACAAGGGATCTCCAAAAGGAACAAACTCCCAATCAATTAAAAATGTATAATAACTAACTCCTCACAAACCAAGAGTGACTCATAATAGAGGAGGCATTTTCTACATTGAGAATCATCTTCACCCAAACCCTTAGCGTATATGAGATTTGTGCCCCAAGTATTTTCCACACACACCCTCTTTTATGAAAGATACCTTCATTTCGAGTCAACCAAATACACCAACAAAATACTTGAGGAATTAGCCGTTGAAATTTAGCTTCGTTGCTATGATCGCCTTTCTTCCTTCTTTGTCAGAATAGATTCCACATCTCAATCAATGTTTAGGAAGCAACAAGAAGTACCAATAGCCTTCCCTACCAACTCCCATATCTTCATTACGAAAGGTGACCTAAAGAACAAGTTATCTCTATTTTCCTTGGCGCCCCCACACAATATACATGTAACATCACTATCATGAGCCCATTTTGAATGATTGGCCTTGGTGATGACTTTGTCTAGGGAGATAGCCACATAAAAGCTCTTATTTTTAAAAGCGCTAGAGCCCCTCAAATAAAATTGTGTACACTAGAGGTCTGAATAGGAGACAAAGCCTTGTTTATCTTCTTATAAAGGGTCTTGACCGAGAAGCCATATTGAGGGGACAACTTCCATTTCACCACATCTTCATCTTCTAAATTTAACTCAACACCTTGTAAGATCTCAAGAAGTCGAGTTAATTCCAAAGCTTCAACATCATCGAGGTTACGACTTAATTGAGGACACCAAATGATAGTGTGTTCTCCACAAGTAAAAGAATCACAAATCAAATCATCCGCATTTGAGGCCACCAGGAAAAGGTTTGGGAAAAGACTAGGCGGCGATGAACCTTGGAGCCAAACATCTTTTCAAAATTTAATTTCAACACCATTACTGGGAATGAAAATGGATTCTTCTTTAATTGCCTCGGCAATCTCTAGGATGTCCTTCCATAATTTAGAGAGGGAAGCTCTTTGATGAGGGAATAGCTCTAATCTCGTACACTTTTTATAATATTTCTTTTGAATGATATGAATCTAGAGGGAATCCGAATCGACAAGCATGCGCCATAACCATTTCCCCAAAAGCGCCTTATTCATGTGATAGAAGATTGAGAACCCTCATACCACCATCTTTCTTTGCACAACAACCGAGCTCTAACTTAGCTAAATGCGGGCTCGAACCTCCTTTAGTGCCGTTCCATAAGAATCTCCTTTGGATTTTGTCTACCTCCTCTAGGATGCCGCTTGTTATCTTGAACATCGAGAGAATAAATGGGAAGACTTGTAAGAATCGCATTAAGAAGCACCAATCTCCCTCCCAAGCTAAGAGATCTTTCTTTCCATCCTTCAAACTTCTTATCGAATCTACCAAGAAGAGGGGTCCAATCTCTCTTCTGAAGAGATGAAGTGTGAAGAGGAAGACCAAGGTATTGGGTTGGGAATTCTAAAGCTTTGCAATTCAATCTTGAAGCAATAACATTCACCTCTTCAATGGGAATGCGAATACCAAACAAATTGCTCTTGTTAAGATTCACCTTAAGGCCGGAGAGAATTTCAAAGCATTTGATAATGAAAAAACAAAACCATCCAAATTGCTTTCCTTCTCATCATAGAAAAGGATTGTATCATCAACGTATTGAATGTGAGAGACTCGGGAACCACCTTTTGTCACTTTAAGCCCATGAATCCAACCATTTGAAACCCCCTTGTGGATCAATCTGCTAAGAACATTTGCCACTAGGATGAAGATGAAGGGCGATAAAGGATTCCCTTGACAAAGACTTCTACCCGATTTGAAGATCCCACCGCTTTGCCATTAACAAGAATGGATAGTTTCACTGTACTAACACATTCCTTGAGCCACTATTGGTTGATTAAATTGTCGTTAAGATCTAATCTTTACCAACAAAAGAAATTTATCTCTCTCACCTCTTTCTTGTAGAAAGTGGAAGCAAGTGGTCTTGCTTCGATCCCACAAGGAGACTATTGAAGCAAACAAGTAATTGGTAAAAGATATCAATTCCCTACAAAAAGATTTTAAAATAGGAATTTTGAGGATTGATCCAAGGAAACTACTTTAAAAGTTAAAATAAAATTCTAATTTGAATCAATATACGGAAAAAGCCACCAAGGATTGGAAAGCGCCCCACAAGTATTATTGATTAGATCTTTCTATTGCACTTATATTTCCCTTACTTTACATGAGTCGAGATTTTACTTGCTCACATGGAAAATATAGATTTAAAGTTCTCTTTTAAACTTTCATTAGTTGATACACCATTACTAGATCAATGACGGTTCTTATAGTGAAGACCCTCTTCCTTGATAGTTAAAATGTTCAATCAATGAGAACAAAATGTTTCAAAAAAACAGTTCACTTCTATTCAATTTGAAAATAGGGTTTATAAAGTATCAATCGTGTCTTATCTAAGTAAAACGACGGAAGATCTAAAAATACCCATAATCAAGAGAAATTTGAGTTGAAGAAACTATATAATCATGAAGCATGAATAAGAAAAAATATAACGTGCACAAATAAAAGAACTAATCACTCACACTCATGGGGTGGAATCCTCTCCTTGATGGGAGAATTCTCTAGCCTACCATGGTTGGTGATATTCAAGAATAACAATAAAAAAATTCCATGAAAATCGAAGAAAGAAGAACTTTTTATTAATTGAGCATAAACAAAATACAATAGAATTTATGTCTATAATACCAAAGAAATACAAACTGAAGACACATGAAAATAAAAAACTCAAAACAAAAAAGAATGAACAAGAAAATGGAAAAATAAAATTCTTCCCAGCTGAATGAATAGATGCCTTCCCCTCTCTGTGCGCCCCTTTTTATAGAGCTGTGGGGGCTGGATTGGTTGGAGTTTTTAAGGATGGACAGCTGCACAGGATTTGAAAAATCCTTGCTGTTTTGGTAGAATTGTGCACGCTGTTTTGGTGGGGATTTGATGGATTGGTTGGAGTTGATTTTCAATGATTTTGATGGAGATTTAAGGCTGATTTGATGGATCAGATTTGCTGATTTGTGGTTGTCTGCTGGAGCTGATTTGTGAGGGAGATTCTCTCTTCTTCTAGCAATTGTGATGACTCATTCTTTCCTTAATTGCTTTAGATTTTTAGGAGTTTGTTCCATTATGGAATATGCACATGTTCTTTTCCCCCGGTAGCATGTAGAAATTTATCTTCATATCCTATGAAATTTAGATTAATATTAGAATCCATATGACAAATATAATTATGCACATGAAGTATATAAATGTAGTTTATTTGTGCAAATTATGCTTTGAAAATAAAATTCCCTAATATGCATGTAGAAAAGAATATCTTGCATAGGGAAATGTCCAAGACAACTCTAAAAAGTATATCAAAATATGTACTTTTGAAATCTAACAGCCACCACAACCAATTAGAAGGGAAGCCATAATGCTCCAAAAGTTGCCAAAGTCCGTCCCATCGGAGAATCATAAGTTTTTTCAAAATCCAACTTACATAGGAACCCCCTTCCTTTTTGATTTATGTGCCCCTGAAACACATTCTTGGGCGATTAAGAAGCCATCGAGGAGAGATCATCCTTGGATAAAAGCCGTTTGACTAAGGTCCACCAAATCTCTCATCACTTTTGGGAGCCGAATTGCCAACACCTTTGCTATAATTTTGTAGGAACTATTAAGGAGGCTGATAAGTCGGAAATTGCTAACAAGTTCTTCCCCACTCTTCTTTGGAATGAGGGCAATATAAGTGGGGCATTGAGGCATCCGCACCCCTGACGACAATCATAGAACTCCTCCAACATCTCCATAACATTTGCTTTTACCAAATGCCAAAAACATTGAAAGAATTTTATAGAGAAATCGTCGGGATTGGGAGCCTTATCTCCCTCCATGCCAAATATCGCTGCCTTAACTTCCTCCTCAAAAGGAGAATCAAGGAAGGACGTTGATCATCATAGAGCCGAGGAAGAGAATCATCATGCCATCTTGGAAGCCAAGAGTCTATCTTTTCAAAAAATAGATTTGAAGTGATTTTCAATATGAGATTAGATGTCCTCCTGTGAATCCAATATCATGTCACCCTTCAAAAAAGAGGTGATGAGATTTAGAAGTCTTCTCGAGTTGGCAACCCTATGGCATAATTTAGTAATGCCATCACCGGATTTGAGCTAGATCACTTTAGACCTTTGATACCAGAACTCTTCCTCCTACTGAAGTAATACAAGAAGTTCTTTGGATTTCTTCCTTTCTTTGAGCTCTGTGGTTTAAAGAGGACCACTCTCCTCCATGATCTCCCAATTTCTGAGGGACTCTTCTAAGAGAGCTTTTTGGGCGTGACGATGGAGTCTAGTTTGCTTGCTCCACCCAATTAGCTTGCCTTTAATAACTTTGAGTTTAGCGGTTCGTTTCCTTGCTCTCTTGCCGACCACCCGTGCTGAATTCCACCATGATATGAAATCCATCCTTAAGGAGCCACCGGTTCTCAAATTTGAAATGAGATGGGCGGACTTCAGATTTGGCTGTGGATAGGAGAATAGGATTGTGGTCTGAGACTGCTTGTTTGATAAAGGAATCTCAATCATTCTAGAATCCGACATCCAATCACGGAAGCCTTTTGAGCCACAAACTGGCCCCAAAGATGAGCTACGATCCTGAGCAGATATAATGGCATTGAAATCTCACATGACGCACCAAGGAAATGCACTAAAGTTGTGACATTCATGCAATTCCAACCAAAATTGATCCTTAAGAGCATCATCAGTAGGACCATAAGCCCCCTTGAACATCCATCGAGAAGCAAAATTAACATCTTCAAGAATAATGGAAACTGAGAATTGGTCACAGTTTTCATCAATCTGCCTCCATTGATTTTTCCTCCACCCTGCCAAGATGCCACCAGAAGACCGATTGCCGGGAGGGATACCACATCAAAGAATGACCTTCTAACTGTCTAATTAATAAGGGAGAAATTGACTGACCTTTAGTCTCCTGAAGGCAGAAAACATCCACCATGTGTTTCGTTAGGAGACCCTTCACAGCTTCTCTCTTTCTTGAGTCTCCCAATCCCCGAATACCACATGAATTAAAGTTTATATGCAACCTACCTATCTTCTCTAACATAGACAAATAGCGTTGATAGATGGTGGGTATAGAAACCAAATTATTGGCTTGCTCTCCAAATAGATTATAGTTTGTTTTGATTTTATTTTATTTTATTTGAGTGATTAGATTAGATGATTATTTGCTCCATTTTTCCTTTTGTATCCTTAGATTGTATCTTTGGATTTGATAATATGTTTATTAGGATTAGATGAGTTTTTTAGGATTTGTTATAATTAGATAAATTGATTAGGATCGGTAGATAAAGGCGTGACATGAGGATGACTACATGACCGTAATATACTGTTTACCAAAGAATGGTTGAACAAGTTTGATCATTGGCTGTTAAGGTAGGGGATCTTTCATGATTTTCTTTCAACTAACTCGAGAGTAATTTTCAAAGGTGAAGTCAACTTCGGGACCTATAAAAGCCGCCATTAACTTAAGATTTGTAAATCATATCGTAGTTTGTTTTGTTGAATTGTTTGGTGAAACTTATAACTCCTCCTTCCTTTTTTTTTTTTGTTGGGGGGGGGGGGGGGGGGTGAGAGGATAGTGAATCCATATTTTTCCCTTTTCGCTATCTTCTTTTGTTGTGTTTGGTCTCCCATATTAACATCTCAAAAAAAAAGTGTTGCCCTTTGTTTCAGTTCCTCATCTTTATCTTCAACCTGCATCAAAATCTTAAATGATTTTAACGTTACACATTACATGTGATGTAGGATTTTTTATTTTATTTTGAGAAAGGGAAAGGTAGGCTACCCAGAAGAAATGGGAATTTATATAATATAAACGAGAATATATAGCCAGAAGAAAAATAAAAAAAAAAGCACCAACAGGAAGAAATCAAAGAGAAGAGAGAAAAAAAAACTACCACCAGTGGACAAGGTGAGAGGTCCCACCAAGCCCCGCTGACCCTCAATCCTTGTCTCCCGCCTTCAAAATCAATAGCAGCTGAAGCAGCACAGAACTTTCCCCAGTCCAAAATGTGATGTGGAATTTGATGCATCTATTTAGTAATATGTTTTCTTTTGTAATGGTAGGTTTCACTTATTCCTTCTTAAAACTAATCCTCCGGGTGTCTGCACCGACCCATTGGATTTCTCCATTAGTAGGCTGACTTATATGTTTTATATTTATGTATTTATTTATTTTGGTTGGGGGGGGGGGGGGGTTGATTGGACCAACAACCTAACCAGCTAGACTTACCCCACTCCAAGCAAGCAAAAGAAAAGGGAAAAAAGAGAAAGAAGAAGAAGAGAGATGATGTGTGAGCGAGATGGGGGAGGGGAGGCATAAAAAACTCATAAAATAGCATCATCATTAATTTTCTTTGGCTCATTGCCTTAGAATCCGACATGTGTACCAAATGTTTTCTATTTAGCTATTCTACAGTTACTAATATACATCAATGATATCTTACCTGATTGTTTTTGATGGGCGCTTGTATTTGTATTTTTCCAAATTAGGCCATTTGGGTTTGATTTATGGACGAATGCTGCCTGGAAAGAAAACATGGCGCCGTTCACACACACACACACAGAGTGAATATTGTGCGCGTATTCATCTAATTGAGCTCTGTAAGATAAGTGGCACTAAAGATTTTTATAAGCTAGGAAACTAGGCATTTCCAGGTCTAGCAACCACATATGGAGTGTCGTTTACAATATAGTTGAAGTGTGTTGCTTGGTTTCTTGAGGTGCTGGAAGCTTTTATGGAGTACTTGAAAGTTTGAATGTTTATGCAAAATTCGTACGATGTTCATATGATACTCTGCTAATCAAGGTGATGGGTTCACTCTATTACCTAACTGATAGCCTATTTTGTAGGTGTCGTCAACCTTGAGATTTGAGAAGACAAAAAAATGTTACCCTTTGACCAAAATAAGATAGATATGAACAATGTAATCATATAATAAAATAATAAAAGAGCAAGGCAAAAATGCTTTTTCCTAACCCACGTTCCTTGATTGCCTGGCCTTCAAGCTTTAAGAATTATGATCGCAAGAGTGCACAAGAAGATAGCTTGCTAATTGCCCCAAAACATGCGCTGATATGTTATTTCTGTTTGTAATTTGTCTTGAGAAGTATTTGAATTGCCTATAAAATTAGTTGAGTTGAAAACATATTTATTGATTTGTGTTACAACTTCAGATCACATGCTGATTCGCCTTAGTGCTACACATGTGACCTCTTAAAAATGGGATTAAGCAATCGAGCAACGCCTATCTGGATGCCTGAAATAATGATAGAGACATGTCTCATCGTTGACCCAAGGGAACAGTATATAGGTCAGATAGGGTTCGGGAAAGGGGGGGGGGGGGTGTTCTTTGGCTTATGTGGAGAAATCTTTTAATGTAAATAAGATCATTTTGATTGATAGCAGCTGAGGTCACCTACCTTATACCTTATGTGAATTCAAGGGGATGTTCAGGTCACCTTTTGTGATAGTACATAAAATCATCTCTTTTATTTTTTATTTTTTTGCTTCTATTAAATCCATGCATTCTTTTGTAAAGATGATACAATGAGAACAATAAATTTCTTTAGAAGTCGAGTGTGCTTTCTAATAGGTTGGTTTAATAGGTGTTATGGGAGGGGCCTCCCCATTCAGCAGGGGTCATTTTCTTGCTTGCTTTCCTTTGCATTTAAATGTTAGGAGATCCATCATTGCCTCTTATGTTTGGAGGCTTCCTTATGAATTTTCTCTAATATTTTCTCAGAAAAAGGATGTTATGGGAAATATGACTCTTAGGTGCCGTTTGAATAGAGACATAAGTTATTTTGAGATTTATAATTATTTAAGGAATAGATAATTATACAAGTGGAATAAGTGATTTACTGTTTGATTGTGTTTTTAGCTATTCCCATTGAAAAACATAATAATGAAGTTTTTGTTGTTTGATTGACCATGAATAAATTGTGGATAAAATGTGAATAAGATGGATAATGATTCATAAAAGATAAATAAATGATTTGACCTGAGATGAGATGATGACAGTTAATTTGACATCTGGGCCCCTTATATCAATGTAATAGATTGGGTTGAATAACACAATTCGAAGGGGGGGACTTGGAATACAGATACTAACTTATTCTCACCTATTTTAGCATAGTTCTCCCCCTATTCCTCTACCCAAACGGCATCTAAAGTTTAGATCCTTAAACAGTCCTCCAAGAAAGAGGTGAGGGGATCAAACTCCACTGTGCCAAATGAGGGAGCACCAATTTTCCAAAAAAAAAAATGTTTAGAACCTTAACCAGAATGGCATCATTTTTACCAAATATAGAGTTGATATCCTAAATGAGGAAAACATCATCCCACTTTTCATAACTCTTTCCTGATAAAGTAGATATATGCATTTAGCTCATTAATTTCATGATCTGTGCATGCTGAACTCACGAATTTAGAAAACCAAAGGGGAATCTGCTATTTTTGTATAATTTGATAGTCTTACAATTTCCATATTCTTACAATATGCTTGTTACACTTAAAAGGGCTGTCCGTGCAATGAATGAAACATTGAAGCAAAATCGCCTTTTGAGGGACCAAGGCTATGAGGGTTTGAGCAGTTACTCAACAGATGACAGGAATTTTACTGCTGATCCACCAGAAAATGTATGTTCAGAGGTAGCCATGTAGGTTTGCTTTTTATATTGTATTGCTTCTGTTTTACCATGGATAATACAGATGGATAGTTCATCACTAATATTTGTTAGGTTGAATGGGTCTGTATGTATCTTGGACCGGATCAACGATGGATATTTATCTGTAGCTGAAAATCTTAATGTCTCTCTCCATCGATATTTAAATTCGATATGGGGATAACACTGAGACAGGCCTTTCTGAGGTATCTGGACATCATAGCTTCTGAAAAAGCTGTGTACCTCGAATAACTTATTCAAGGTCTTTGGACACATATCTATGTTGGAGATTCGAGTGATTAAAGAAGACATTATGGCAAAATACAATTTTTCATCATTGATATTATGTTGTCTTTGATCAGTTTCATAAATACTGCAGGTATCAAATTTCCATCTGGATGATCATGATCAGATATCTGATCATTTGAGAAAACAAGGAAATTCAACTCAAAAAGCAATGTCGTTACCTTCCTCACCTCATGATTTTAGAGAACAGGCTTCAAAAAGAACCGGGGCTTCCGACATACTCCAAACTAATGATATGGTCTCAACATGGAAGAAAGTGTTGGAATCTTCACCGTTTCTAAAGAAGCCTTTGTTTCCTTTTCAAGAATGGAACATTGATTTCTCGGAAATAACTGTTGGCACACGTGTAGGAATTGGTAAATGCTTCTCTAATGGTGATATTTGTCATCTACACTGCAAGATTTGTTGCGCATAGTTATTCTCCATTCAGGCTCTGTACACGTCATTAAGACACACACTGATGCACACACAAACATGTATATATATAAGTTCACAGGTGCATTTAGTTACAATGCAAACATGCAATGATGGATTGGTGGCATTGGCTACGTTTTTTCTTATGCAAATAATCAAGTGGCGATGTTTAGCTTCAAAGGATTTTCTTGTGTTTTGTGTTACTTATCAGGATAAGGTGTTTTCCATGACAAATTGGTTTAGTGGTGGAGGTGTATCACATTTTCTCACAAAATGAACAAAGTTTCCTTGTGGAGCACATTTTCCTGCCACACTGAATTTTAAATTTTTAAAAAAATAATAATAATTAAGCTCTCTTTTTTCAATAATTCTAATTTTTTTTAAAAAATAGTGGGATCTACTATTCATTCTGTGTTAAAAAGGCAATATCAAACACTTCACTTGCTTTGTTAATGCATAGGCTTCTTTGGAGAAGTTTTTCGTGGAACATGGAATGGTACAGATGTTGCCATCAAGATTTTTCTGGAGCAAGATTTGACAGCTGAGAATATGGAAGATTTCTGCAATGAGATATCTATATTGAGGTATATTTTAAGCTATTTAATGAACTTTATGTAATTTTTTTTGTTATCTTTTCACTGACATGGTAAATTTGTGTTTTTTTTTTTTCAGTCGCCTTCGTCACCCAAATGGTATGTATCTATGCCTAATCTGTTTTGATATATAATACATCTATAACAAAATGTTCTTGTAATGGATATAATCTCCATTCAAAGTTTTTATTTGGGTGACGAGGACCAACATAAGTTGGGAAAACAGATGTCCAAATGCAGTCACCCACAAAAGTTCGTGCATCAGGTAAGTGGGGTGATTTGAACCCAAGGCCTGTGGGGAGCAAAAACTTCATTCAAGTTGAATGCCATATATAGTTGAGGCATGTTGAACAAGGAGTTGTTGACTTGTAGATCAACTACTGTTATAGTTTTTTTTTTCTTTTTTTTTTATTGGTAAGTAGTTGAGGCATCATGATAATATCCTTATTACCTTTTAAGTTTTTGCTTTCTGTTTCCTGCAGTTATATTGTTCCTTGGAGCATGCATGAAGCCTCCTCACTTGTCGATGATTACTGAATACATGGAGATGGGATCCTTGTATTATCTTATACATATAAGTGGCCAGAAAAAGAAGATCAGTTGGCGTAGGAGACTAAAAATGCTCCGTGATATTTGCAGGTGAGTGATTATGGCCTATTTTATCAGCTTCCTCTTTTCTTTTTTCTTATCTTAAAATGATATCATATGGCATTTAAGAGGAAACTTCAGTATCAAGACTTTGGAGGTTATGGGAAATATCAATATGATAGTCTGGCATCTTCCTTGTTTTCACATATAATGGTGTGGCACCCATTGATTCATTTGAGGATTTTTTTTTTTTTCCTGGGCAATCCATCATTTGTTTTATAAATGAAGTTTTTGTCTCTCTGTTGGTGTTGTTATTTCTTAAGATGCCTGCTTGTGTGAGAATACATGTTTGGCACCACCCTGTTGGTTTAAACCTTCAAAAAGGATTGTTTTCTTTGTGATACATATTCAGCCTCTAATCCTTCAGCAAAGACTGGCAGAAACATTGATAAGAGTGCATCTGCAAGCATGAGTGATTGCACATATTTGCACATGTGAATGATGCACTCTTTTTTTTTCCCAGTTTTGTTTTAAAGTTTAAAATGACTAGTGTTCTAAATAGGATATAAAAAATATCCTACTATTGAAATTTCAATAGAGTATATAGAGCCACATGTCAGCCCCAACTAGAGAAAAATGTATGGTTGGAATCTGATTAATTTATTATTAATGATCTTGAGCAAAAATCAACAAACTAACGTTCATCTTGCTAGTGATGTGAGTGCATGTATTACCATATATTTTGTGCACCACCATATGTCGGACTATTCTTTCGAAGAATTCCCTTACATTGTTATATTAGAAATAAGAATTATGTTGTAGGAATTTGATCAATTTAGTAATGATGATCTTTATAAAATTTAACATTTTATTGGAACTGAAGGTTGTTTTTGCTTGTGATGTGGGTGCACGTATTGCCATATACGTTGTGCACCATGATTGGACTTGGACTATTCTTTTGAAGAATTCCTTACTGGGCTCAGCTAATTAATTTTTGTGAACCAATTCTGTTGATCTGCCTTTTCAAATAATAATTTACTATTTTCTCAATAAGTTTTTTAATTGAATGCTGGTAATTCATTTCTCAGCATTACGTAACATTTGAAGTTCTTTCCTAGGTAGGCCGCCACTCAAAACCCATGTTTCTTGACATAAAACTAAAGAATATAAATCTATAGAAGGTTTTTCATCAGGTTAATAAACAGTTTTAACTTGTATGGAGTTGCTTCTCAGGTATTCAGGAGTAACTTCATCAAGGTCAAACAAACTCATTCATTAGGGATGATATATTTTGTCTTTATCTTTGTGATTACAAGTTATAACAGTTTTTCTCTTACCATCCAAATTGTACAAGTATAGTTGAGTTGGTAGCACTCAATCGATTTGTATGTACACTTGTGTAGGTAATATAGATTTTGAAATAATTTGATTTCAGTGTTGAGAATAGAGATTCAAGGGTAGGGCCCAGTAAGAAAAAAAAATGGCAAAATTGATTGTACATAAGGTTTATTTTGTTCAAGTCTTTCTTTCTTTCTTTCTTCTCCTCCTCCTTTTTGAAGTTTTCTTCCAATATTTTTGGCCTGAATATCCTTTCCTGGTGAAGGACAACTTAGCCATTGAATGGCACGAGCCAGACTTGCATACTCCTGTTATCTGTTCTGTGCCCCTACATCTCTATCCAATGCTGCTCCAATGCTACCAGAGTTACATTGATTGCTCTCTATGTTCAACTTGGTTCATGCTCTTCGTAAATTATTTCTGTGTATTATTTTTAATTTATGGACGTGAACTGACTCCATATTTCCATCACCATAGCCTCATAACTAGTAATCATATTGTGTGGGTTTCTTGTCATCTGATGAAAAGCATTTGCATCCAGTTACTACCTAGCATTGAATTGGTTCATGTTCAGTAATATTGATTCAATGTGTTCAACCGACTATAACATATCCTTTCAGTTCACTATAAGCCTTGTCATTGTCAGTTCCTGTCTGATCTGCATTCACAAATCCAGAGGTGTAGTGTACAAAGGTTGGACAACTGTCATTGCTGGCAGTTGAATATTTGTTGAGTTAATTAAGTAGGTGGTAATGTGACCATCACATGCAACAGAAGCAGTTTAATGATATCTAATAATGTCTTTGCCTGCAATTAAGGGGATTGATGTGCATACACCGGATGAAAATAGTACACCGCGACCTGAAAAGTGCAAACTGCCTCGTGAACAAGCATTGGACTGTCAAGATATGCGATTTTGGGCTCTCACGAGTTATGACTGATCTTCCCATGACTGATAACTCATCTGCTGGAACCCCTGAATGGATGGCCCCAGAACTCATTCGCAACGAGCCCTTCACCGAAAAGTGTGATATTTTCAGCCTTGGTGTGATCATGTGGGAACTCTGCACTCTAAATAGGCCTTGGGATGGTGTACCCTCAGTGCAAGTAAGGGGTTGAATGGAAACCCCCTTCCGCTTCTTTTTTTGTTTTTTTTTTTTTGAGAGAGAGAGAACTATGTAACATAATTCTGAAGGATCCATTTCTGACATCGCCTTTTGTCTCGCCCCCAGGTCATCTATGCGGTCGCTAATGAAGGAACACGACTGGAAATTCCAGAGGGTCCCTTGGGCAAGCTGATCTCAGGTCTTTCAGTTTACTATATAATTGTATACCTTTAGAACAAATTGCATTTGCTTACACTTCTTGCACACTTGTTTCTGCAGATTGCTGGTCTGAACCTGATGATCGGCCGAGCTGCCAAGAGATCCTCACCCGCTTGCTTGAATGCTGAGTACACCCTCCGCTGATTGGAACATGTATTAGAAAAAAAGGAACATCTAGAAAAGACAATTCTCCAACTTATCTCTTCCCAAGTTGTAAATCAGCTAACCTTTTCTTTTTCTTTTTTCCTTTTTCTTATAACTGTGTTCGAACAGAGGAAATTATCTACATAAATCCATCCTTTCATCTTTCATCCATTTCCTTATTTCCAAATAGTGCATTCTACCAGCATAAATGAATAATAACAAAATTAGGCAAGAGCCTTATTGCAGAACGATCTGTATCATTATCGTCGAAAAAGCAATTCAAAAGTGTAAAGAGAACGGATGGGGCTCTTATTGAACCAGCTAAAAATGCGGTGAATTATTTAAAGCAAACAAAAAAGGGGTATTAAAACAAAAACTGAAATGTGCACATCATTGCTCAGTCATGGATGGGGCGGCGGTTGAGTTGAGCCTCGAACCGGCTGCATGAGTCGACTCTCATTTCGGTGCTCATATCGTTCTCTGGGGCCGGGTAGTAGTCTTCCCTGAGCTGCACGTCTCGCAGGTTTGGTATGTTGAGCAGGAAGTTCATGAAGTGCTCATGCGCTGTCCCATGGATGAACAGCTTCCTGAGCGAGAGGCACTCGGCGAGCAATCCGGCTGCAGGTAGTGAAAGCGTCCTCTGGTTTACCCCACGGTCTTGTGGCGGCCAGTAGTCAAGCTCGTACAGTTCCCGCAGCCTCCCCACCCCGCTCAAGTAGAACCTCTCCCAAAGGCTCAGGTCCATCTCCCCCATCGGCGCGGTCAATGCATACCCATCCACTTCCCCGCAGTCCATACTCATCTTTTTAAGGTTTGGGAATCTCTCTAGACTGCTCAGCCCGAAACCCCATGGTGTCGGCTTTGGGCATCTCCTGCAGTCCCCCTCCACCTTAATGTACATCTCTTCCAATGCCGGGCAGCTCTCGAGGCAGTAGTCCATCTCCACCAGGGGCATAAGCACTTCTCCCACTGGGATCCAGATCAACAAGTACCGTAACCTCTTCCACCCCCTTCCCATATCTGTCGAGTATCTGCATTTCTTGACGATTACGAAATCATCAAATTCTGTGTCTTCTTCTTCGTTGTTGTTATTGTTGCTCTCTTTATCTTCCCAGATGCAGTCGATGTGGAGGCGCTGTATGCGATCACGGATAGGCGCGAGAGCCCGCAGCAACCGGGTGGTGCAGAGATTCTTGCAGCAGGAGATCCTGACATCGATAAGTGTAGACCACAGGAGTGCCGCGAGCGTCTTGACCCCAGCTTCTGTGACGTGCTTGCAGCCATGGATCTCGAGCTTCACCAGCCTGTGGCACCCACGCGCAATTGCAACAAGGCCCTCATCGGTGAGGTCGGCGGAGTTGACAATGGAGAGCTGCTCGAGCCCCTTGCACGCTGCGATTCCCATGTCGATGCTGTGGAACTGCCCCAATTTGAGTGACCGAAAGTTGGGGCATTTTGAAGGGGCGACCGCCTCGAAAGCAGGGCCGGCGTCACGGACGTTCTGGCGGAGGTCGAGGCAAAGCTCCTCGAGGAGAGGGAGGGACGCAAGGAGACCCTCAACGGCGACACGCCCGACCAGCGCGTCTTCCTGTGCATACCCCTCGTCATCCGGGTTGCCCCGACCACCAGAAAGCGAGGACGCGTCGGCGAGGACCAACGCAAGCAACCTGGGGCAGTGTGAAGCGAGGGAGAGAAGGGTGTCGGAGCTGATGGGGTCTACGAGGCGTGGATGGAAGGCGCAGGAGGCAGAGAGGCGGCGGAGGTTGGGGCAGGCGAAGGAGATGGCGAGGATCTCCTGAGACTTGAAGCCATCGGAAGATAGTCGGCTGAGGAGATCGAGGGTGGTGAGGGAGGCCGCGGCGGCGGGACTGGACTGAAGCGCTGGAGGGAGGTCCTCGGTCCAGAAGTAGAAGCAGGAGAGGTCCAGAGACGTTAAATTGAGGCAATTGTCCAAGAGAGCCTTGAAGTCGGAGCCGAGGGGGAGGTGGGAGGGGCGCTGATGGAAGCGGAGGAGCTTGGCGTGGAGGAGGGAGGGGTAGTGGGGGGAGAGGTGGAGGAAGGCGGAGGGATCGCGGGCGTAGAGTGAGATGGAGGAGGCGGAAGGGAAGGCTAGGTGGATGAGTCGAGCGATCAGGTCTGGATCGGAAGAAGAAGAAGAGGAAGATGATGATGATGATGATTGAAGATCATTAGAATCATGTAATAAGGAGTGGCCCCAGGGGGAGAGGTTGGAGAGGTCCAGGTGGGTTACGGAGCGGAAAGAGGTCGGAACGCGAAAGAGATCACGTACGTTTCCGCGGAGGGAGATGGAGGTGCGTGTTGAGCGTTCGATAGAGCTCCACTTGTGGCAGACGAGTGAGGCCGAGTTCCGGGCGCGGGTGTTGGAGATCAAGGAGATTATTGTAGAAAGGATCGCATCTGGCAGCTCGTTTATGTGCGTCTCCTGTGCCGCTGGATGAGGCGCGGGTGGCTCCTGTTCTTCTTCCATTGTCAGAGATTTGTGTGTGTGTGTGTGTGAGTGAGAGAGATATAGAGAGAGAGAGAAGGGATTTGGGGATAGATTTGTGGATGGGTGGATTTTTTTCTTTCTTCTCTTTTCGTTTTTCTGGGTTAATCTTTATCTTGTTTTTTCTTTTACTTAATTCGGCTCGTGTCGTCACATGGGTGTGCCATGGCGTTCTGATCTCTTTGTTATTTTTATTTATTTATAGTATAGATAGAGAGAAAATAATTCAAGTACCTCCACGAAACGGAAAGATGGGAAAGAGACGGGAGACGTCGTTATTTTTATTTTTCTTTAAAAAAAAATCCATATAATCGTGTGTAAACTGTTCGAAGTTCTTATTACTTGAGGTATTATGAATATTTTATCTAATTAAATTTAAATAAAAATATAATATATAAAATAAAAACTCCTACAATATATTATAAATTGTAGAGTTTTTTTTTATATATTGTATTTTCACTCAAAGTTAACCATATAGAATATTCGCATAATATTTATTATTTGTCAATGAAAGTTCAACTCATGAGGTTATTTATATTTATACAGGCGTTTTCATGGGTATATGGACTTTAAGAAAAGTCAAGGGGTTATATGAGTTTCGAGTAGTTTACGAGATGTTATTTGAATTTTTTTTAAAGACAAAAATAGACCATTTACACACCATAGAAGACTGTTACAGTGGGGCTTAATGGAGGGCGCGACTATCCCCACCAAACGTTTCACTTAACCCACCACAAAAAAAAACCCGGTGTTTGGCTGTTCGCACCAATCCAGGTCGACCGAATTTGGTTGCTATTTTGGGTTTTTAGACGATCGAAATTGGTCGCCATTTTAGGTTTTGGGCGACCGAAATTGGTCGAACAGGTTCCAGAATTATATTTACATGTTATTTGTAAACAAATAAATTTTTTGGTTTATCTATCATATTATATATTTATTCTTTTATCCAAATAACAGCTAAGGGACTAAAAAAAATGTAAGTAGGTATACTTTCAATTAATTCAAATTTTTATAGAAAAATATCTTATTAGACAAATATATATAATTTTTAAGCTTCATTTAAATTCTTAGTTAAGTGAATTTTTTGTTTAAAAACAAAAAAAAACCTTCCAGTTGATCCAAACACATTTTATATTTAGCTTTTAAAAATTTGTCCGTCACTTATGTAAAAAAATTGTTCTTATTTTCTACATTTAAGAATAATAATTGATTCTTCCTACATTACAACTCAGACTTGGAGTGACATGAAAGATCCAAGGAGGATACACATCATGGGATTAAGTTTATAAGAAAAAAAATTAAAAACTTTATTACAAATTCTGTTCGACCAAGTTCGGTCGCCCGAAACCTGAAATGGCAACCAAGTTAGGTCACCCAAAATATGAAATGACGACCAAGTTTGGTTGCCGAAAACTTAAAATGAAAACCAAGTTTGGTCGACCTGGCCAAATCGGTGGGAATAGAAAAAATACCGTTTTTTTGTTTTTTGATTGGTGGGGTAAGAAAAAGACTTGGTGGGGATAGACGCGCCCCTTAATGGAGGGGGTACATGAGATTTGTCCCTTTTGTGTATATATATAACAATAATGTTTCTTAGGCCCCAAACTTATAGGCCCCACACAGGCCCCATGATGTGACAATAGGACATTACCTATTATACCCTCTAATTGATAACCACCTTCAACAAAAAAGTTTGTTTTGATTTAATCCGAAAATCATGGAGATTTTATTAATCATTGTATTTCTTCTTCCTTGCATCGTATAAAATCATGAATCTCAAATACTATTCACTCGTTCGTTCCGTTTATTCTCTCTCTCTCTCTCTCACTCTCTCTCTCTGCGCTCCACAACAATGAATCGTCCCTGTGTGTTTCCTCTCCTCCTAATCTCCCTCTGGGCCTAGGTAAATGTCTATTCTACCCATTGTCTATGCGACCTCTCGTCATCCGATGGGATCTCGATCTATGAGGGGAGGGACATATTGATTGACCACGTGTCGCTGTCGCACTGTGCGGACGGTCTGATCGATGCCATCATGGGGTCCACGGGGATCACGATCTCCAACAACTACTTCTCGCACCACGATGAGGTGATGCTGTTGGGGCACAGTGACGATTACTTACCGGACACCGCGATGAGGTGATGCTGTTGGGGCACAGCTACTTCTCGCACCACGATGAGGTGATGCTGTTGCTTCAAATATTTGGTTTCTCAATCTCTCCAACAATAGGTTCACTTACTGTTACATTGTTGACATTATAAATATTCATTTTTTATATTTGTGTTTTTTTTGTTACATTCGTAAATGTAACAATCAACCATATGCGTGTATTGATTTATATTTGTTACATTCATAGATGTAGCACAAGTTATTGTTACATTTTATAAATGTAACACAAGTTATTGTTATATTTTATAAATGTGAGAGATGCAAATGTTTTGTTAAATGTAACATACAGTGAAAAAGATGTTTGACATTTTCTATAAAATGTAACTGACTATTAAAGAGAGAATATGTTTCTAAATTGTTTAAACATTGCATGTAATGTAAAAGTCAATCGCATACATGTAATTATTTATACATTTGTAAATGTAACAGTTAACTATAGGTGTATTGTTGTGGAAGTGTTACATTTTTTACATTACAATATAAATAGTCATTGAAGAGCAAAAAAAATTTATTTGCTTTTGTAGAGGAGTATGCTACATTGAAGTTACTGTTACATTTATACAGCACAGTTATACAATCATAAGATTATTACATTTACATTTATGCAATACTGTTACATTCTGTAACAGTTATAATCACATAAATGTAACAAAACCAAAACGACTAATTGTTACATTCACGATTAAAGTTCATGAATTTTTCAACTCATATATTGTTTTTTGTTACATTTATATATAAATGTAAAAAAATGAAACATTTACTAGCACATATTACATTGGTTACACAAATTTAAAAATAAATTATCTCCTTAATTGTTTCTTACATTTATTGAAGAAAGAAAGTAAAAATGTCACATTCTTGCGTACCATACAATAAAAAAAAATTGAAATGTTTTTTTTTGTTATTTAGATAATTTTGGTGTAATTTAGGTAAGTTTTGGTGTAATTTTGATGAAAAACAATTTAGGTAATTTTTGTGTAAGTTAGGTAAGTTTTGGTGTAACTGAAATAGAAAATTCATAAGAATTTCAAAATTTAAATTTTGAAATAGGCAAATTTTAGAGTGTGATATATTTTTCAAAATATACAAATTTCAAAATAGGCAAATTCAAATTAAGGTGAAAGATTAATAAGAGAAAAAGGGAGATTTGGGTTAATAGGATCTATTTTTAATGAAGGGCATATCTGTATTTTTCCATTTTATCCATTTTCAAAAGTCAACAAGCCAACCAATAAGGTGATGACACCTCATGGGGCCTGTGAGTGGGGCCTATGAGTTGGGGCCTGGGTATCACCACTCTATATATAATTATAAGTAGGGTTAATTGTCCAAATACCCCTGTAACCAACCTCCAATTATTTCTGTGCCCCCTCCTTTTGAAAAAAAATTTATGTACCCTTGTAGCAAACATCTAATTTTTTTCTACCCTCATCCCTTTAATTCCCCCACCCCATAAAATCGTAGTTTTCCCTCTATAAGTGCATATATGTTTTCTGTAACTTTCAGAATACTAAATGTAATTTATGTAAATATTATTTGTAAGTGCATTATTATGCATGTCATGTAAAAATGCTAACTTTCAAAACACTAGAGAAACATACGTTAATGCATAACACTTGAAAATATTATATTTTATCACAATAAATACATCAAAACACTTAATTCATCGAATGTTTACATTCTAATGTTCTTTTCCTACCCTAATGAATTGAGATGTTGTATTTTCTCTGATCATCTTCATGTCATTTTGGTTGAAATCGAATCCACTGTTATACCTTCGAGTTAGCAAGCATACATCATTAGGAAGAAAACACGGTTCAAACTATGTTAGAGATGCAACAATTAGTCAAACACCCAAATAAATCAAACACCAACAAGTGTGTACTTCATGACAATATAAGAACCACATATATATTAATGTTATGGATTAATGTATGTTTCTCTAGTGTTTTGTAAGTTACAATTTTTACATGCCCCAGGATCATGGGATGGTAGAACATGCTTTGCGAGGTTTCGCCTCCCCGTTTTGCACGGCCATTCTCAGAGAACGACTTCCACAAAAATTCGTTCAGCCCAAATTCAAGTTGTACAATGGCACGACGGATCCTTAGGACCATATTTTGGCATTCCGTCACTCCATGGCATTGTACGAACATTATGATGAGCTAATGTGCCGCCTCTTCCAATCCAACCTGGAAGGGGCAGCACTAACGTAGTTTCATCTTCTTCCTCCAACGACGATCCGTACTTTTGAGGAGCTCGGCACCATGTTTGCTGAGCACTTCATTTGCAGTAGACGGCGGAAGAAGGATCTCGGGGATCTAATGAAGATCTAGATGCAACAGGGTGAAATGATTCGTCAATATGTCGATCGTTTCCGCCTCTTGAAGTTTGAAGTTGAAGATTGCAACGAGGATGCTGCAATCATGGCTTTCCAAAACGGATTGCCAGCTGGGAACGGTCTCAAGCAGTCGCTCATCAAGCGCACTCCTTCCGACCTGCGTGATTTGATGGAGTGCGTTGAAAAGTATGTCAAGGTGGAGGAGGAGTCTAAGCTCCTCAAGCAGGTGATGGCTGTTGTAGATACCCCAATTTTAACCGTCCAAAGAAAAGAAATTTACTTCAAGTAACATTTTTAAATGACCACATTTGGACCATATAGAAAACTACCCAAAGTTGAATAGATATGGAAATAGAAGAAAAAGACAAAACTGCCGGAAGGTGGCTACTTGAAACTAGCCGCCCCTCCTCAGACAGCTACTTTGAAGTAGCCGTCGAACGCAGAGACAAGGTGGCTACTTGAAACTAGCCGCCCCTCCTCAAACATCTACTTTCAAGTAGCCGTCGGACACCTTCTCCCAAATCCATAGAGAAACCTGCAGAAATTAGAAAGCTACTTGAAACCAGCCACCTTCCTAAAGACGACTAGTTACAACATGCCGCCCCCCAACCGCTTCTCAGAGATGGGACATAAAGCAGCATTTAATGCTGATTCGCAGGTCATCATGGGGGCGGCATCTTGAAAGTAGCCGCCCCTCACTGGGCGGCTAGTTACAAGTAGCCACCCCATGTCTGGACAAATTTTCACAAAAAAAAATCTGAATTTCTTAGGGGTGAAGTTTGCTTAAAGCACTCTATTATCCAATCCATGTCATTGTCCAATGAATAACCCTATGCATCCCTTTCTACTATAAAAGGGGGGGTTGAGAAAGAGGGGGGGGGGGACAATTTCATTTCTAAAGTGTGTTAGAGAGAAAGAGAGAGAGAAAGAGAGGGAGAGAGCCATAGTTGAGAGAGAAGGAAAGCCATTTTCCCACCAAATTCCATTCTCCATAAACTCCCCCCCCCCCTGACCGTTTTTCCTAAACTTCTCTTAGCCCTAGCCAAACAAATCCAAATTCCTACTTAGGTGCTGCCCAAATCTAGAAGAAAAAACCATTAACACCACTTTCAATCCTCACTACCACCACCCTAGCCAAGCCAAACCACTTCCCTACCTAGGTTCTGCCCAAATCTAGAAAACCAAGAACCAGGTACTAGGCGGCTAGTCCAAACCAGCCATCAGACCCAGACGGCTAGGTTCAAGTAACCGGCGATTTACTGTTATTTTTATATTTATAATTACTTGCTTTATTTATCCGCTTTACTCATATATTTGCTTTTCGACCAATACTCGACGTTTCAACTAGAGGTGGCTAACACCCCCCTGGTTGAATTCTGTACGGTTGTTACTTTCTTCTTTTTACAACTTTTATTTACTACTGCTATATATCTGTTTTTTTTTTTTACCAATACTCAACGTTTCAACTAGAGGCGGCTAACACCCTCTTGTTGAATTCTGTACGGTGGTCATGTCTACATTCCCTCCCACGTGTCAGCAGCCCCCTTTTTCAAGTTCTTATCTAGCAGAAAAGGATTCCCTATTTTTCACCTATGTGTGCGGCAGGCCCGTAGCTCAGAGAGGAGAACCCACACAATTTCCCTTTGAGGCGATCAACAGCAACACCCAACTTTTCCTGCTTTTTTTTGAGAAAGCAGGTGGCGATCACAAACAAACCCCGTCTTTTCTGAGAAGCTATCGGGCGGCTCAAAAACGACTTACGGGCGGTGATCTGATCAGTCGCGAGACGAACCAGGACCAAGTTCGCAGAACCCCCAAGTTTTACATACCGACAGCTGCGACTCGGTCCTCACCGACAGCTACCACCCCCGCGCCTACAACAAAACACTTGTCAAAATCTCGTCAGAAGAACTGACGAGGCGAGAAGGACAAGAAGCAAGGCGCCTCAACGAATGAGGTGCGAGAGGGATGGGGGACGTTCTTCAAGATCCCACCGTCCCAAATTATGCCCAAGATTCAGGGGCAACAATGGTTCAGATGGCCTGAACCAATGAAGAGTGATGAGTCAAAGCGGGACCAATCTCTCCGCTGCGATTATCATAAGAGTCTGGGACACACCACCGACCGATGCCACATTCTCCAGGGGTTCCTGGAAGAACAAGTTTGTAAGGGACGCCTAAAGGAGTATGTTCCCACTGAGAAAGCTCAAGTTGCTGATGAGCAGCATGTGACGAACGTTGATCCCAACACTTTGGCGGGGATCATTGACGTTATTTTTGGGGGCGAGCCACATTTTGTCAAGCCAAGAGCGTCCGACGACACTCGAAGAAGATGCAAATCTCCTTCGAGATGATGTTGATTGACCAGGAGCTGAAGCTGGTCACTAAGAAGGCAAAAAGTTCATCACTTTCTCTGACGCCGACCTGGAAGGAGTCCAAGCCCAGCACTCGGATGCGCTGCTAATTACTTTGTGCATCTCCAATTTTGATGTCAAAAGGATTCTTATCGACACAGGGAGTTCGGCCGATATCCTCTTCATGCAACCCTTCCTTCTTCGGATGGGGTTGAAGGTGGCCCACCTCGTCCCGAATAAGGACCCTCTTGTCACCTTCAATTGTGCACAAGTTGTCTCGGCCAGATGCATCATGTTGCTGGTCCAAGCAGGGAACCAGATGTACATGATGGAGTTCACCATCATTGATCTACCGTCCCCATACAACGCCATCATTGGGCGCACGTGGTTGGCGGCGATGAAGGTGATCCCGTCCACTTATCGCCATTGTCTTCGTTTCCCCACAACCAAGGGGATAATGGAGATCAGGGGGGATCAAGTGGCCGCAAGGCATTGTTACATGGCGGCGTTGGCTGGAAAATCAACCCTGCCCGAGGAACTGCCCGAGAAATCCATCCTAAGAGGTAGCAATTACTTCAGGATCAAGTCAAGGAGGACGAAAGCTGACCCGGTCCCGAAGACAAGGTTCTTGAAGACCTTGAACAGGTCCCCATAGACCCTTTTGACCCCGAGAAATTCTTTCTTGTCGTGAGTTTACTTTCAGCTGAGGACAGAAAGGCAATACTCGACCTCCTTGTAAGAAACAAGGATGTCTTAGCCTGGAAACCTCAAGAAATACCGGGAATCGACCCCGAAGTGGCAAGTCACTGACCGTTCATCTCACCGGCCATTCGCCCAGTTTGACAGAAGCAACGACGAATGGCCTCGGTGCATGCAGAAGCAGTACGAGACGACGTGAACAAACTCTTGGCCGCTGGGTTCATCCGCGAGGTGCGACATCCCGATTGGCTTTTCAACACTGTGGTGGTCCCCAAGAAGAACAAGAAGTGGTGGGTCTGTGTTGACTTCACCTACCTTAACAGCGCATGCCCAAAGGACAGCTTCCCACTTACAAAGATCGACCAACTGGTGGACTCCTCATCGGGTAATGAACTAATGAGTTTTATGGATGCTTATTCAGGCTACCATCAGATCCCGATGTATGAGCCCGACCAAGAGAAAACCGCATTCATAACCCCTACCAGCATTTAAAGTTTTTGGGATATTTGACGATGCGGTGAGGAATCGAAGCCCACCCCGATCAGATCAAGGCAATCATGGAGATGGAGCCACTGCGAAATAAGAAGGAGGTGCAGAAGCTAACAGGGAGGTTGGCAGCCCTCAACCGTTTCATCTCCAGAGCTACTGATCAATGCCAGCCATTCTTCCTGCTGCTTCGAAAGGCCCAGAGGTTTGAATGGACGCCGGAGTGCCAGAAGGTGTTTCAGGAAATTAAAGAATACCTAACTACGCCACACCTCTTGGTATGCCCCTCTCCCGGAGATATCCTGCTTCTTTATATCGCAGCTTTCGAACATGCTGTCAGTTCTGCGTTGTTAAAAGACATGGACCCTGGCAGCGGGCGATCTACTATGCAAGTAAGGCGCTTAACCTGGCAAAAACCAAGTATTCCCGCATTGAAGAACTTGTGTTTGCCTTGCTTATTTCTGCCCAGAAATTACACCATTATTTTCAAGCCCATTCGATCCACGTCATCATCGACTCGCCTCTCAAGACCGTACTGTGAAAGGCGGATATCGCAAGACGATTGTTGAAATGGGCAGTGGAATTATCATCCTTTGATATCCACTACCAACCCAAGAATGCGATGGACAGGTGGTTGCAGACATCATTGTCGATCTCACACCCGCAAAGCGACAGGTCTACACCATCTCTGACTTCAGGCCGATTTCTTGGACACTCAATGTCGATGGGGCGTCCAATCGAAGAGGGGTCAGGAGCATGGCTGATCTTGTGAAGTGAAGACGGATTTCTCTTCGAGCATGCAATCAAGTTTGGCTTCAAGGTTTCTAACAACAAAGCTGAATACGAGGCCCTAATCGCGGGTTTAGAGTTCGCTATAGATCTCTCCGTGCGTAAATTGGTGATCTACAGCAATTCTCAGCTCATGGTTTGCCAGAGTACTGGAGAGTATTAGACAAAGGATGAGCGCATGGCTACCTATCAGAGCTATGTGCGCTGCTCGCACAAATCGGTGATTGGAAGACCACTCGATTGACCGCGAGCAAAACACCCAAGATGATGCCTTAGCGAATTTGGCTAGTGCTCTAGAAGGAGAACCATCTCGAGAGATTCAGGTTGAGTTTCTGGGGGAGCAAAGCATTGCTCATCTTGACTCCATCATGGCGATAAACTCAGAACCCCGAGAAGCGACTTGGATGGATCCCATCCTGTCTTACCTGAAGGACTTCGTCCTCCCGCTAGACAAGGAGGTAGCCAGAAAAATTAAGAATCGATTTGTTCAGTTCTTGATTTTTGATCAAGGCGTTCTTATAAGCAAAGCTTCAGCGGCCCACTCCTGTGATGCGTCACCCTCGAGGAAGCCAAGGAAGTCCTGGAAGAGATGCATTTGGGAATATGCAGGAGCCATACAGCCTCACGATCCTTGGCTCGACACGTATTGACTGTCGGATATTTCTGGCCAACCCTTGCGATGATGTGACAAGTGTTAGTGATTCGGTCCGCTGATCCACCGACCTGCTACAGAATTGAACACACTTCAAAGTCCTTGGCCGTTTGCTCAATGGGAGTTCGATATAGTCGGACCAATGCCCATGACTCCATCTCAGAAGCGGTTCCTCTTGGTCGCCACCGACTACTTCACCAAATGGGTGGAGGCTATGGCCCTGGGTAGGATTCGTGATGTCAAAGTACGAAGCTTCCTGTGGAAGGAGATTGTATCTAGGTTCGGAGTGCTGAACACTGTAATCTCTGACAACGGAACGCAGTTCGATAAAGCCACCACAAGGGAGTTTTGCGAGGAGTTGGGAATAAAACATCTATTTTTCTCTCCTTGCTACCCCCAAGGTAATGGTCGGGCAGAGATCACCAACCGTACTATCCAAGATGGGATTAAGAAGCACCTTGATGAGGCCAAAGGCAACTAGGTAGACGAACTCCCCTCGGTGTTATGGGCGTACCGCACAACAACACGAAGGGCCACAGGAGAAACTCCATTCTCCCTGGCCTTTGGCGTGGAGGCGGTAATCCCTATAGAGCTCGGGATCCCAACCTTTCAGACCGAGAATTTTGAGCCCCGCACTAATGAAGAAGTTCCCTTGTCCGACCTGGACCTAAGGGACGAGTGAAGGGAAGCGGCTTCCATCAGAATGGCTAACTACCGAAACCAAAATAGCTCGAAGCTACAACAAGAGGGTTTCGCGATGAAGCTTTCAAGTCGGAGACCTGGTCTTACAAGAGGAATTCCCCGAGTCCCGAAAGCAATCTGATGGTAAGCTCGGACCCAGTTGGGAGGGGGACCATATAAAGTCACTGGCTTGGGTCCAAAAGGGGCTTACTATGTAGAACGGTTGAATGGAGAGGCACTTCTTAGACCTCGCAATGTAATGCATTTAAAAATGTACGACTTTTGAAATAAAAGTTGTTCGCTTGGTTCCTATTCATGTCATTGTGAATATTTTATGTGAATGAAAGCCCGTTCGAGGTCACGCGTGAACTTGGTTTCGATTAGCACTCTAAGAAAAGAGGTCACGAATAAACTGTGTTTAGGTCGATTGGATGAGGTCACGCTGGGGACGCCTCATCCATCGATTAAGCACTCGAGTAAAAGGCATAAAAATGTGGAATGCATAGGCTACACTCACAAGACGAGGTCATTAGGAAGTACAAGCTTCCCCTATGCCCACTAGGGTCTCAAAGAGCCAAGGCTCTTCGACCAACCTCTAGAGGTCGCGATGAAAGGATAAACAGAATTAGTCTATTAGACGGGCTTGAATTCTGAAAGGGCATGCCCCTATTATCCTAACGAATAGCACTCCAACCCGAAGTACTCAAGGAAAAAATGAACATACATGAAAAGGACAAGTCGTTTATATAAACATTGTTCTTTACAAAATGTCAGTAATTATGATTACACCATTGGGACCAGAATCTGAACCGGAAGAAAGAGCGCTAGCGATGCGGTAAGATACATTGTTGGATCTATCTTCATATCCTTGACGATATCCATGATTGTAGTTCTTATCAGCGCAAGTCGTCAAAGAATCTAATATCTCCTTCATCTGATCTTTTCACCGTTGCGAAGGCCTCATCTTGACCCTTCGTCAGACCGTCCTCATAAGCGGCCACGACATCAGCTCAAAGGCCACATATAACAGCTTGTTGATCTCGTAACTCCTGTGTCAGAGCTTCAACTCGCTTCTCTGCATTCTCTGCTCGCGAAGAAAGCTTGGCTTGGTCGAAAGACTGAGAAAGTTTCAGATCGAGAAGCTCTCACTTGCTCCTCAGTAGCAACAGCACGGGCTTTAGCAGTGGCCAAGTCACGACGAGCAGAATATTCAGTTAGTTTCGCAGCAAGGCGAGCTCGATTCTCAATCGCAGTTTGCTCCTCGGCAATCTTCAACTGTGCTTCTCTGCAATGAGCAAGTTCCTGCGCTGTCTTCAAGAGGACTTCAGCTTTCCTCGCACCAAGTTCATGCTCGCTGAGCACCTGAAGAAGGACAGAACAAATTGTCAGGACATTGAGAAATGAATTTGAACAATAGGGATGAGCGTCTTACATTGTAGATGCTCCAACCAATCCGTATGAAGAGCGCCTCGGTTGTAGCCTGGCGAGTGTTTTCCAGGTCGTCGTCAAGACCTCCTCGACCTTCAGCTTGGGGGTATCCACCTTCGGTCCCCGAGGATGACATAGGTGGCGGCGATTCTTCGAGTCCCAGCCGTCTGGCATCCAGGGACCCCGGACCCGAATCCGGTGTGTTATGCCTGTGTCATTTGGAGCCATTTCGGTTAAGCCTTGGTCACTTCTAGGTCATTCAGGGCCTTTTTAATTTTTCGATCGGAGCCGCTAAAATTTTGGCTTTTAGCCACCTGTGGGAGTTAGAGTACTCTGATTGGAAATCTGACTGCATATTATGGGTCCTGGTACCGTTTAGTACTACCCATAAAAATTTCATCGAATTCCGGTAACGTTTGAAAAAATATGCAGTTCCGAATCGTATCCGGGTTTTTGAGAGTTCCTGGTTTGATTAGTCGAATAGTGTGAGATATTTTGGTGAATGTGGTGACCTTGGGTAACCTTACGTGGGCGAGTTTAGGTTAGGTTCACCCCCTCATTTTTCCAATACACTCACCCCCCCCCAAGAGTGGAAAAATCTCTCTCTCTCTCTCTCTCTCTCTCTCTCTCTCCCTCTCCCACTCCCTACGTGGACTCCTCTTGGGCTCTCTTTCTCTCTTTCACACACATCCCCCATGTGTTTGTGTTAATGCCTCAAAGAGAAGAGAAGGAGAAGGTGAAGGAGGAAGAGCAAGGTTTGTGTAGGTGTTGTTGTTGTTGTTGATCCTCCTCTCTCTAGCTCCCTTTACATGTCTTTCCCTCCTCTGTTTTTCAGCCAAGAAGGGCTGGTGAGAGGCTGAAGAGGAGGCGTGGTGGTGGTGGTGGTTGAGGTGGCCGTGGGCGCGTCGAGAGCCCCGCATCTCCCCCTTTCCCTTTCCCTCTTTTGGTAAGTCCTCTTCCCCTTCTTCTTGATTTTTTTGGGCTGTTGGGATGGTTGGGGAGGTCATGCATGCTAGGTAGATGGGTTAGAGTGTGTGTGAGGGGTTGGGGAGGGTTAAAAAGGGGTTAAGGATGGCTGGGCGCGCGCAGGCGCACGCGCAGAGGGGCGCTGGCAGGCGCAGGCGGGCGCGAGGGTGCGCGAGGACGCTGGCAGCTAGCGGAGTGCGCGCGAGCGTGCGCGTGCGCGGGGCAGTGCGCCTGGGCATGTGTCTGGGCACGCGGCTGGGTGCAAGATGTCTAGTATGGGCATGTATATTTGTAATGTGTATGGATGTATAGAATATGGCATGCCTTAGGTAGAAATTAATACTACTCCCACTATATAAATTGGAAATATCCAACATGATTAAGGCTGGGTTAATAACGGGCACCTGCCTAATATTCCCTTGCGATAAGACTCGAGGGCGTGGTGTAGTTGTTGCGCCCATGCTAATGGGGCAAAGCTATGACCAACTTCATGAGATGATGATCACTCTCGCCCTCTCGCTCTGCACGAACTGAGTAAGTAGTGGTGATTTCCTACTCGACTCGGGTTCGTTTGGAATATTAGCATTCACCTGTTAGTGCGCGAGATCGCGTTTGGAATATCATGCTTACATAGATTACATATTAATCAGTTAATATTAACTATGTGCCCCAGGGAAGGACGGTATACGCCCAAGTGCATATAGCGCCTCCCAACTGGGTGGGGTTGGGTTGTCCCACTCACCGATAGTCGGGTCGTCGCGCGACCGTCCGTCAAGATCTGCAAAATAGGGTAATCAATTCGGTGAGTAAAATACACAAATAAATCCACAAATACATTAAAATACACAATACTCGGACAAGCGTACATACGGCCTGTACGCACGCGAGCCCGAGCACTCCGACTCACTCCCGAACCCTCGGGCAGCCGTACGCGCGGCCACCCGACCCAGGCGCACAGCCGCGCCTCAGCCCGTGCGCCTAGTCGCACGGCTGAGCCCAGCCCGCACGCCCGGACACCCTGCCGAAACTCCCCGGGTGCACCGCGCGCTCACTGCGCCCCAGCGTAGCAACCCGCGCACACACCCGCACGCCCTGCGCCCCAGCGCCTCGCCCCGCGCGCACCCCGCGCGCACCACCCGCTCGCACCACTCGCTCGACCAGCCCCGGGTGCACCCGCACACCTGCCCGCTCACAGTCCCCGCTCGCACCGACAGCTCGCCCTGCGCGCACTACGCCCCCCTGCGCAGCACCCGCACACCACCCGCTCGTCCACGCGCCCCTGCGCAACGCTCCGCGCGCACGCCGCGCACTGCACCCAGCGCGCCTGACCGCACGCGCCCAGCCAGCCCGTCAGCACGCGCCCAGCGCGCCTGCCCGCAGCTCGCCCGCCTGCGCCTGACCGCCTGCGCGCGCCGCTTCCCGCATGCGTCCGAACTGAGTTCCACCCGCGCGCATGCCCGCGCGCACGCCCGCGCGCACGCCCACGCTGCCCTGCCTGCGCCCGACAGCGCCCAGCCCTGACTGGCTGCCAGCCTACCCGGGACAGCCCACCACCCTGCTCGAGCCACCCTACCACCTTTCACTGGCCACCAATGGCCTCTAACCGCCTCCGACCGCCACCAACGGCCACCCACAGCCACCCACAGCCACCCCAACTCAAAAACATCCTCCTAACAAGCATCTAAACAAGAAAGGAAGGAAAGAAGGCCTTACCCAAAGAAGGAGAGGAAGGAAGGGGAAGATCGGTTGCTCTCCGCGCACCGAAACACTTCCCCAAAGGCCACCAACACCAAGACCTCCCTCAGCACCAAAACCAGCTGAAATCTGAGGAGAAAAGAGGGTGAGAGGGGGGGAAATAGACACCGGAACTCAAATCCGAGACCACCGGTGGATAGATCGGGATGAGATCTAACCTTTCTCTTCTTTGGGTTTTTGATTTTAACCCCTCTAGCTAGGTCAAAATCAAGAAAAAGAGAGAGGGGGAGAGAGAAAATCACTTGGGGAAGATGATGAATAGTGGGGGAGAAAACATCTTGCTCACTTATATAAGTTAATCCCCACTTAGATTAGGATAAGCTAGGTTAATTAGGGTTTAAGCTAGCATTAGAGAGGATTAAGTGGGTTTTGACTTGGGTCAACCCAACCACACAAAAAAACAAAAGGGGTTGACCAAGTCATGGGCCCACTTTGACCAAGTCAACTCTCCCAATGACTTCTCGCTCGGCAAAACCCAGATACGCCCCGGAACTGTGAAATTCTGAGACGTTACCGGAATTCGATGAAACTTTCGCGAGTGGCTTGGAATGTCACCAGGACACATAATATGCAGTTAGATTTTCAATCGGAGTCCTCAAACTCAGGACGATAGCTAACAGTCCAAGATTTTAGCGGTTCCGATCGAAAAATGAAAAAAGCTGAAAAACTGCCAGAATGTCCCAACGGTTACCAGAAGGTTAAAAGTGACACATATATAACAGAGGCCACACCGGGAGAGTGCTACTGGATGATGTCGAGAGCGTGGACTCCCTGTGATGAATCTGCCCATGGAATGTAGGATGCTGGAGTTCCAATGGTTATAGTTGAGCGACCTATCTCTGGCGGCATGTGAAACACAGTTGTGGATACTGTCGCGTTTTGCCCCGACATGGGTCGTAAATAAGGAGACGCGATGCTAGCGTTTGTGATGGGACTCAACCGTCTTACCAGATAGATGATGTCGCATAGGCATTGTCGAGGTTCGACGACCCCTTATTGCGTGTCTTGTGGATTAAGTGCGGTTGAGCGGCTTACCAAGCATGTAAGTGTCATCATGAGCGCCAGCCATGCTCGAGGAGCAGAATCTGGACTTAATTGTTCGAGAATTATTTTGATCTCCCTGTGAGGGTTGAAGATCAGGCACCCCTTGCTGTGAATTCATGATCTATTTGACCAGCTCTGTTAGCGAGTGTCTTCTGTTAGATCAATCTTCGCACAAGGGTACCACAAGTTGGAGATCCGGGAGTTGGACATCCCGTTGATGGCCTTTCGTGACCGTTTCGGGCACTACGAGTTTTAAGTACTGCTGTCGGGGTTGACGAATGCGCCGGATGCCTTCGTGGATCTCAAAAGTTTTATTGGGCCTCCGTGGACTACTTTGAGGTAGTCTTCGTTGAAATTGCTAGTAGCGAGATGTTAAAGCGATGGGTAACTTTGTTTTCCCGGGTTGACATACCCTCAAGCAAAGTTCGAGAATCATCATTGAGTGGAACGCGTCAATCCATCGAGATTCCTTAGTGGACGTGGGAGTGGGTTATCAGGGATTGTTGAGGACTCGCTAATGTCACGTTCGGGTCACGACGCCGTCTAGGTGATCATTGACCGACTGACTAAGTCCGCGCTTCCCTCCCTAATCCGACTGATTGAGTCTCTGGACGCCTTGACGTGGGTTTCCACCTTCGCAATTGTTCGTCTTCATGGCACTCCGGTCGGCGCTATTTCAGGTTGAGACGCGAGGGTTACTTTGAGGTTGTGGCGTAGCCTTGGCAGGCTTTGGCGCGAGCCTCCATTTAAGTACAGCGTTTCATCACCGACGGACAGCTAGACAAAGAGGATGATTTAGACCTTGAAGGACATGCTAAGTGCCTGCGTGCTCGACTTAAAGGCAGTTGGGTGAGGCACCACCCATTTGTTGGGGTATGCCTGCAAGACAACTGCCATTCGAGCATCCTGATGGTACTGTAAAAGGCACTCTACGGGCTCAGTTTTATACCTCCCTAGTGTTGGGATGCTTAAAGAGCGCCAGTTGGAGGGGCCATAAGTTAGTTATTTGACCTTGCGGTGGCCAGGTTGGTTCGTGTGTGCATCTACACCTCCCGAAACCGATAGAAGGGCTATGCAGGTCATCGTCGCCAGGAGCTTACCCTCTGTTTCGACATTCGGGGCAAGCTGAGTTGGCTCTTCAATGGGACTGTTTCTCGTCATTGAGTGGATTTGGGAGGTGGCTTGTCATCTTGTTATGCCTGTGTCATTTGGAGCCATTTTGGTTAAGCCTTGGTCGCATCTAGGTCATTCAGGGCCTTTTTCTTTTTCAATCGGAGTCGCTAAAATTTTGGCTTTTAGCCACCTGCGGGAGTTGGAGTACTCTGATTGGAAATCTAACTGCATATTATGGGTCCTAGTATTGTTTTGTACTACCCATAAAAATTTCATCGAATTGCGGTAACGTTTTGAAAAATATGCAGTTTCGAACCGTATCCGGGTTTTGAGAGTTCCTGGTTGGTCGAATAGTGTGAGATATTTTGGGGATGTGGTGACCCTTGGTAACCTTACCCCCACCTTGCTTGGGGATGAAGAAACCATTGGTTATTTGATATGTGAGTGGGTGAGCCTAACCCTAACCTCACCCCCCCTTAAGGTCACCCCTAGGCACTATTTGGGCATGAAAATGACTTTTTTGCCCTCTCTCTCTCTCCCCCTCTCTCCCATTTCGTGGAACACCTTCTCTCCCTCTCTTGGTCTCTTTTTTTCTCCTCTTTGTGTGTGAAGAAGGAGGAAGAAGCAATTGAAGGAAAAGATGAAGAAGAAGCACAAGAAAGAGTGAGAAAGGGTGAGTATGTGTTGTTGTTGTTGTTGTTTCTCTTCTCTCTATCCCCTTCTCATGCCCCATTGCACCCCTGTTTTCTGCCATGAAGGGCTTGAGGAGATGCTGATGAGGTGGTGGTAGTGGTGGTGGTGGTTGAGGTGGTCGTGGGTGTGTCGAGAACCCCGCATCTCCCCATTTCCCTCCTCCTCTTTTGGTAAGCAGCACTCTGTATTTTAAAGATCTCAGTGAATCTAGTATTTAGAGGCACATTTTTAGGATTATGTCCTCATATGATATGATCATCTATGTGTCTAGTTGTTATATATGAAATTTGGGGTCATTGTGATATCTGTGGTGTAAGTTAGAACCAGTTTTGCATGGCCTGTCCAGATTCGTGTAGGAATTGACCTGCTTCTGGAAATAATTTATTTCGGGCTTGTAGAGGCAAAATTAGGTTCTAATGTCTTCATGGATTATGATCCCAGAATATCAGAGAATGTGCACGTTTTATTTCATAATTTTTGGAAGTGTATTGGGTGCTGTGGAGATCAATTAGTAGGGCTGGTTGCAACAGGTTAGGCAGTTTAGTTTGGTTGAGTGTCAAGGAGTTGTTTGCATGTGTCTTGTGTGATAATATGGAAGTATCAGGGGTTAGGGTCTTCATGAAGTAGGCTTATATGTGTGATAGGAGGTTCCATAATTTAATTATGGATCATTGGTTGTGTTTTGCAGATCTCGTAGACCGGACGCGCGACGATCCGGGTATCGGTGAGTGGTTTGATCCAACCCTTCGGGAAGCGTTGGATGCACGTAGTCGTGCGTCGCGCATCCGTTGGGCACCCTGAATATACTACTTAATTAGATAAGTAGTATGGTCATGTCTGACTCATAATATGTTAGATATCTTGCATGCTAGGCTTATATTGCATGTATTGTATCCATGTATGAATGACTGTATCGCATGCACCCCTCTAGTATGGGCATGTATTTCTGTAATGTGTATGGATGTATAGAATAGGCATGCCTTAGGTAGTATTGTAATACTACTCCCACCATATTAATTGGAATATCCAGCATGATTAAGTCTGGGTTAATAACGGACACCTGCCTAATATTCCCTTGCGATAAGACTCGAGGGTGTGGTGTAGTTGTTGCGCCCATGCTAATGGGGCAAAGCTATGACCAACTTCAAGAGATGATGATCTCTCTCTCGCCCTCTCCCTCTGCACGAACTGAGTAAGTAGAGGCGATTTCCTACTCGACACGGGTTTGTTTTGAATATTGGCATGCACCTGTTACTGCGCGAGATCGCGCGTGACCCTTCCCTTTTAAGTTGGTGATATCCAACGCGTGCTTAAGTATTGGCCATGTATGCATGTTATATGATTTGTTGTTTATGATGTATATCCATGTTAGGGAGTATCCCTATAATTATTTGATAGGTTATCGTGCATGTAGTTCATGTACATAACTAAGATATAATTCTCCTGGATATATATATGCGCATGTTAAAACTGATTAGGCCTATTTGAAATAGGCGTGGGTATGACCCGTTGTCAGGTTGTACCTTATTAGTTAGAGCGCTAGCGATGTAATCGCCCCTGTGCATCCGAGCGATGCACTCGTTTGGAATTCAAGAGAATTCATTATCTTATCGGTTTTGTTAAGCCGGTAGTTGTGGCATTAAGCTAGTCCTACCCGTGCTAGGCGTGTATATGAACCGCCTGTTGGGTTATGTGCCATGGGATTATTTCTGCGTGAGAGCAGAGGCAACCCCCCCCTTGTGTCCAAGCGACGCAACCGTGTGGGAGTGCAATAGTATTCGATATCATCGATATGTGATTATCGAGAGTAGTTGTTTTTCCATTGGGTTCGCTTTGCGAACATGGAGTGTTTCCTCCCAATGTCGTCTGTGTTGAAGCGGCCCAGGTTGTAGTTGTCCTGACAGAGGGGTTCCCATCCGTAGGTATCACCG
Source organism: Acorus gramineus (assembly GCA_030737835.1). Lineage (NCBI taxonomy): Eukaryota > Viridiplantae > Streptophyta > Magnoliopsida > Acorales > Acoraceae > Acorus > Acorus gramineus. The sequence continues at coordinate 2,782,129 of CM060849.1, forward strand.
ATGCTTTCAGAAGCGTACTGATCGTGAGAGTATACCAGGTAGAGGCTACGTGGGGAAAGGGCTACCGGTGGACCAAGGGTGTAGAGCAATCTAAGTCTCTTCCAAAAGTCCTATGTCACCTCTAAAGGGTGAGGGTGAGGATGAGGTGAAGATACATCGCCGCGTGACCCATTCGTTGTTCGTCCGTTCCCATAGTTGTTGGGTCCGGTTGCGTATCGATGTTCAAAGACATCGTTGGGCAGTTATCTAGATGTAGATGATCTAGTAGTGTTGTGTAGACCAGTAATTCCGGGTCTCTTCGACCAACGGTAGCGCATCTGGGCATGCGACTGGGCGCGCAGCAGGGCGCCAGTGCACGCGTGCGTGCGCGCGCGTGCAGGGGCACGCGCGGGGCTGCCCAGGGGCTCGGGTAGGTGCTGGGGCACTCGGGCATGCGTGCGTACGTGCGTGCTCGCATGCGTGCGAGCCCGTATGCGTGCATGTCTAAGTCTTTGGTATTTCTAGTAATTTCTATGCGTTATAATGTGATTTTACTCATCAAATTGATGCCCTTACCTTGCAGATCTCGTCGGATGGGATGCGCGAGGTCTCGGGTTGCGGTGAGTGGTTCGATCCAACCTTTGGGATGCGCTTCATGCACGTAGTCGTGCATCGCGCATCCATGGGGCTTCTTTGCACCCTAAATATGCTAGATATTTGCATGCTAGGATTGTATAGCTCGTATATTGCGTAGAACCCCCTTTTCTACCATATACTTGCCCATGTATCATAATCATGTGTGAATTATTATGTATGCTTGCGCCCTTCATGTATGGGCATGTGTGATGTGTTTTTATGAATGTATAGAATATGGCATGCCTTAGGTAGTCCCTATGAGAAATACTACCATATTAATTAGAATATCCAGCATGATTAAGTCTTGGTTAATAACAGGCACATGCCTAATATGACTCGAGGGCGTGGTGTAGTTTTGCGCCCATGATAGTGGGGCAAAGCTATGACCAACTTCAAGAGATGATGAGCTCTCTCTCGCCCTCTCCCTTTGTACGAACTGAGTAAGTAGATGCGATTTCCTACTCGACTCAGGTTCATTTGGAATATTGGCATGCACCTGTTAGTGCGCGAGATCGCGCTTGACCCTTCCCATTTAAGTTGGTGATATCCAACGCATGCTTAAGTTATGCCTTGTGTGCTTTATATGATTAATGGCCATGTATGCATTTTTAAGTGGGCCATACCTTGTATGCATGTTGTATGATTGTTGTTTATGATGTAAATCCATGTTAGGGAGTATCCCTATGATTAATTGATATGTGATCGTGCATATGGTTCATGCACATAACTAAGATTTAATTCTCCTATAAAATATATGAGCATGTTAAAACTAATTAGGCCCATCTGAAATAGGCGTGGGTACGACCCGCTGTCGGGATGTACCTCATTAGTTAGTGCGCAAGCGATGTAATCGCCCTTGCATCCGTGTGATGCACTTGAATGGAATTCAGGAGAACTCATTTGTTGTATCGTTTTTGTTGAACCAGTAGCGTTGGCATTAAGTAAGGCCTACTCGTGCTAGGTGCGTATATGAACCACCTGTTGGGTTATATGCCTTGGGCTTATTTCTGCGTGAGAGCAGAGGTAACCCCTCGCGTCTGAGCGATGCACTCGTGTGGGAGTCCAAGAGTATTCGTTATCATCGATATGTGATTATCGAGCGTAGTTGACTTTCCCATAGGGTTTGCTTTGTGAACATGGGGTGCTTCCTCCCGACATCGTCGTGCGTCGAACACCCCAGTGTCAAAGCTGTCCTGTTTGGGTGCCACCACTTGTAGGTGCTACTGATGCGTATCGCGGTACGCATCGGGCTGATGTACCGATCGTGGAAGGCCGACAGGTAGAGGCTACACGGGAAAGGGCTACCGGATGATTTTGTGAGCGTGGAATCGTTCTCCCCTTCTTCGGATCCGCATTGAAGCTACCCGACGTTAAAGCTGTCCTGACAGAGGGCTCCCACCTGTAGGTACTACCGATGCGTTCGGCAGATGTACTAATCATGGGAGTATACCAGGTAGAGGCTACTCGGGAGAGGGCTACCGGATGATGAAGGGTGTAGAACAAAAAGGTTTTCTTCCAACAGTCCTGTGTCACCTTAGGAGTGAGGGTGAGGATGAAGTGAAGTCACGTCGCCACGTGACCCATTCGTTTTTCGTCCGTTCCCATAGTTGTTGGGTCCAGTTACGTGTCAATGTTCAGAGACATCGTTGAGAAGTTATCTCGATGTAGATGATCCAGTAGTGTTGTGTAGACTAGTAATTTCACGTCTCTTCGACCAACGGTATGGTCTCCCCCCAAAAGTCCCAAGAGTCATCCTTCAGGAGTGAGGGTGAGGGTGTTGTTGGTCGCGCCGCCGCGTGACCTTGTTGTCCATTGGGTTTCCACCCATGTTTTCCTTGAAAGGAAATTGATTTAGTATTGAACTGTTGTATTGGTGATTTGTTTCTAGCCACTCACTGAGCTTGTAGCTCACCCCTCGCATACTGTTTCTTTTCAGGGGCAGTGTTGGGCGTGGAGCTGGAGCTTCCCTGTGGCGTGGTCTTATGTGCGTGGAGCGTTCTGTCCGGCGTGTTATGCCTGTGTCATTTGGAGCCTTATTTTTTTATCGGAGTCGTTAAAATTTTGGCTTTTATCTACCTACAGGAGTTGGAGTGCTCTGATTGAAAATTTGGCTACATAATTTTTCTCCTAGAAGTTATGCATTTCCAATTTGGTATTTGGATTTAATTTTGTTAAAATCCAAGATGAAGAGGTTTAAATATGATTTTTATCATGAAATGCTCAGTTTTGAGTTAGCTTTCATACAAAAGTGGAATTAGATCAACTGGATTCATGTAGTAAAAGTTATGGGTATTTTTCCAAGTATACCCCGGGGATGAGAAAATTCTGGCAGCAGCCCTGTTCAATGTTTAGCTCTCATTTCGGAATAGCTTGAGGGATTATATGATCTTGGCATAAACTTGAAAGTTGTAGATAATCATCTTGGATTTCCAAAGGATTTTGAATTGTGCAATTCGGAGCTATATCGTGGAAGTTATGGCTGTTCTAGTGAAGCCCGTCCAGAATTTCTGGTCAGGGACGATTTGGTCTTGTCCCCCCACCAACTCACTTTATTTCCATTTAAAGCCCCCTTTGTGTGGAAACCTCTCACTCTCTCTCACTCTCGTCTCCCTCTCCCTCTCTGTTTTTTTTGGTTGTGTGTGTGTTGTTAATGGAGGAAAAGATGAAGAAGAAGCACAAGAAAGAGTGAGAAAGGGTGAGTATGTGTTGTTGTTGTTGTTGTTTCTCTTCTCTCTATCCCCTTCTCATGCCCCCTTTGCACCCTGTTTTCTGCCATGAAGGGCTTGAGGAGATGCTGATGAGGTGGTGGTAGTGGTGGTGGTGGTTGAGGTGGTCATGGGTGTGTCGAGAACCCCGCATCTCCCCATTTCCCTCCCCCTGTTTTGATAAGGCAGCACTTCGTATTTTAAAGATCTCATTAAATCTAGTATTTAGAGGCACATTTTTAGGATTATGTCTTCATATGATATGATCATCTATGTGTCTAGTTGTTATATATGAAATTTGGGGTCATTATGATATTTGTGGTGTAAGTTAGAACTAGTTTTGCATGGCCTGTCCATAGGGATCCCATGTGGGTTGCAGCTTGCCTCTTGGGTGGGGCTGTCTTGATGCCATGATTTGCTTAAGTACTAGCTCCCCAATTTTAAATTTTCTCTCTATTACCTTCTTTTTCAAATGCCCTTGCCACCCTCCTCTGGTAGGCCTGGGCATGGTCCACGGCTCTTAACCTCTTTTTGTCCAACAGTTTGAGGCACAACAGGAGCGCTTCTCTTCTTTCTTCTATCTGTAGGTCTTCTTCTAATACTACTCTTAAGGATGGGATAAGAATTTCATAAGGTACTACCGCTTCCATCCTGAATGTGAGTGAATATGTCACGCCCCAGGGCGGCCGTCCCCGAGACGTGGCAATATATATAGTATCAGCTATCAATACCTGAGGTCAACAAAGACTCCAACAACAACACACAAGGTGGCAAAGCAAAGATAATGATGACTGACTGAAAAGTGGAAGCATAAGATATCAACAATGTCTGTAAACCAAAAACATTATTACAGACTCGAATACACAATCACTGTCCTGTGAGAGCCAAGTCTAATCCAAATAAAATACAACCTATGCCACATGCACGATTTACAATACATAAAATGACTCTAGGACTGCTGACAGCCTCGCACTCGCCACCCGTCGGAAGAACGCTCCACGCCCATAAGACCACGCCACAGGGAAGCTCCAGCTCCACGCCCAACACTGCCCCTGAAAAGAAACAGTATGCGAGGGGTGAGCTACAAGCTCAGTGAGTGGCTGGAAACCAATCACTAATACAACAGTTCAATACTAAAGCAATTTCCATTCGAGGAAAACATGGGTGAAAACCCAATGGATAACAAGGTCAGGCGGCGACGCGACCAACCTCACACTCACCCTCACTCCCGAAGGGAGACTCTTGGGACTTTTGGGGAGAGACCATACCGTTGGTCGAGGAGACCCGGGATTACTGGTCCACACAACACTACTGGATCACCAACCTCACCCTCTCACCCTCACCCTCACTCCCGGAGGGAGACTCTTGGGACTTTTCGGGAGAGACCATAACGTTGGTCGAAGAGACCCGAAATTACTGGTGTACGCAACACTAATGAATCGTCTACATCAAGATAACTGCCCAACGATGTCTTTGAACATCGATACGCAACTGGACCCAACAACTATGGGAACGGACGAACAACGAATGGGTCACGCGGTGACGTGTCTTCACCTCATCCTCACCCTCACCCTTTAGAGGTGACATAGGACTTTTGGAGAGATTAGACTCTTCTACACCCTTGGTCCACCGGTAGCCCATTCCCCGGGTAGCCTCAACCTGGTATACTCCCACAATCAGTACGCTTCAGAACGCATCAGTGGTACCTACGGATGGGAGCCCTCTGTCACGACAGCTTTTCCAATGCCGGGAAGTTCCTACACGGATCCAACGAGGGGAGAACGATTCCACGCACGCAATATCATTCGTTAGCCCTCTCCCGGGTAGCCTCTACCTGGTATACCCCCATGATTAGTACATCTTTCCGCATGCATCGATAGTACCTACAGGTGGGGGCCCTCTGTCAGGACAGCTACAACCTGGGCCGCTTCAACACGGACGACATTGGGAGGAAACAGTCCATGTTCGCAAAGCGAACCCAATGGAAAGACAACTACTCTCAATAATCACATATCGATTGTTATGCCTGTGTCATTTGGAGCCATTTCGGTTAAGCCTTGGTCACTTCTGGGTCATTCAGGGCCTTTTTAATTTTTCAATCGGAGTCGCTAAAATTTTGGCTTTTAGCCACTTGCGGGAGTTAGAGTACTCTGATTGGAAATCTGACTGCATATTATGGGTCTTGGTACCGTTTAGTACTACCCATAAAAATTTCATCGAATTCCGGTAACGTTTGGAAAAATATGCAGTTCCGAATCGTATCCGGGTTTTTGAGAGTTCCTGGTTTGATTAGTCGAATAGTGTGAGATATTTTGGTGAATGTGGTGACCTTGGGTAACCTTACCCCCCTTTGCTTAATGATGAAGCAACCATTTGGCTATTTGAAGTGTTAGTGGGTGAGTTTAGGTTAGGTTCACCCCCTCATTTTTCCATTACACTCACCCCCCCCCCCCAAGAGTGGAAAAATCTCTCTCTCTCCCTCTCCCACTCCCTACGTGGACTCCTCTTGGGCTCTCTTTCTCTCTTTCACACACATCCCCCATGTGTTTGTGTTAATGCCTCAAAGAGAAGAGAAGGAGAAGGTGAAGGAGGAAGAGCAAGGTTTGTGTAGGTGTTGTTGTTGTTGTTGATCCTCCTCTCTCTAGCTCCCTTTACATGTCTTTCCCTCCTCTGTTTTTCAGCCAAGAAGGGCTGGTGAGAGGCTGAAGAGGAGGCGTGGTGGTGGTGGTGGTTGAGGTGGCCGTGGGCGCGTCAAGAGCCCCGCATCTCCCCCTTTCCCTTTCCCTCTTTTGGTAAGTCCTCTTCCCCTTCTTCTTGATTTTTTGGGCTGTTGGGATGGTTGGGGAGGTCATGCATGCTAGGTAGATGGGTTAGAGTGTGTGTGAGGGGTTGGGGAGGGTTAAAAAGGGGTTAAGGATGGCTGGGCGCGCGCAGGGGAGGGGCGCTGGCAGGCGCAGGTGCAAGCCGGCGCGCAAGCGTGCGCTTGCGCGCGGAGCGGGCACGAGGGTGCACGCGGACGCTGGCAGCGAGCGGGGTGCGCGCAGGACGTGCGCGCGCGCGGGGCAGTGCGCCTGGGTGTGTGTCTGGGCGCGCGGCTGGGTGCCAGTGCGCGTGCGTGCGCGTGCTGGGGCATGCGTGGGGCTGGCCAGGGGCTCGGGTAGGTGCTGGGGCACTTGGGCATGCGTGCGTACGTGCGTGCTCGCATGCGTGCGAGCCCGTATGCGTGCATGTCTAAGTCTTTGGTAATTCTAGTGATTTCTAAGTGTTAAATTGTGATGTTACTCACCAAATTTGATGCCCTTACCTTGCAGATCTCGTCGGATGGGATGCGCGAGGTCCCGGGTTACGGTGAGTGGTTCGATCCAATCCCCCCCCCCTCTCGGGATGCGCTCGACGCGCGTAGTCGCGCGTCGCGCATCGATGGGGCCCCCTAGCTATACTACTTGTGTAGATAAGTAGTATGGCCATGCTTAAGCTATAATATGTAGATATCTTGCATGCTAGGCTTATATACATGTATTGTATTCATGTATGAATGATTGTGTTGCATGAGCCCCTCTAGTGTGGGCATGTATTTTTGGTAATGTGTATGGATGTATAGAATATGGCATGCCTTAGGTAATATTGTAATACTACTCCCACCATATTAATTGGAATATCCAGCATGAATAAGTCTGGGTTAATAACGGGCACCTGCCTAATATTCCCTTGCGATAAGACTCGAGGGCGTGGTGTAGTTGTTGCGCCCATGCTAATGGGGGCAAAGCTATGACCAGCTTCATGAGATGATGATCTCTCTCGCCCTCTCCCTCTGAACGAACTGAGTAAGTAGATGCGATTTCCTACTTGACTCATGTTCGTTTGGAATATTGGCATGCACCTGTTAGTGCGCGAGATCGCGTTTGACCCTTTCTTTTAAGTTGGTGATATCCAACGCATGCTTAAGTTAGGCCTTGTGTGCTTATGTGATTAATGACCATGTATGCATGTTGTATGATTTATTATGATGTAAATCCATGTTAGGGAGTGTCCCTATAATTATTAGATGATTGTGCATATGGTTCATGCACATAGCTAGATATAATTCTCCTGGATATATTTATATGCGCATGTTAAAAACTGATAGGCCTATCTAAAATAGGCGTGGGTATGACCCACTGTCGGGTTGTACCTTATTAGTTAGGGCGCTAGTGATGTAATCGCCCCGTGCATCCGAGCGATGCACTCGTTTGGAATTCAGGAGAATTCATTACCTTATCGGTTTTGTTAAGCCGGTAGTGGGGCATTAGGCTAGGCCTACCCGTGCTAGGCATGTATATGAACCGCCTGTTGGGTTATGTGCCTTGGGATTATTTCTGTGTGAGAGCAGAGGCAACCCCCTTGTGTCCGAGCGACGCAACCGTGTGGGAGTACAATAGTGTTCGCTCTCTTCGATATGTGATTATCGAGAGTAGTTGATTTCCATGGGTTCGCTTTGCGAACATGGAATGTTTACTCCCAATGTCGTCCGTGTTGAAGAGGCCCGGGTTGTAGCTGTCCTGACAGAGGGCTCCCATCCGTAGGTACCACCGATGCGTTCGGGGGCGTACTGATCGTGGGAGTGTACCAGGTAGAGGCTACCCAGGAGAGGGCTAACGAATGATATTGCGAGCGTGGAATCGTTCTCCCCTTCGTTGGATCCGATGTAGGAACTTCCCGGCGTTGGAAAAGCTGTCCTGACAGAGGGCTCCCATCCGTAGGTACCACCGAGGCATTCGGAAGCGTACTGATCGTGGGAGTATACCAGGTAGTGACTACCCGGGGAAAGGGCTACCGGTGGACCAAGGGTGTAGAGCAGTCTAGGTCTCTTCCAAAAGTCCCAAGAGTCTCCCTCCGGGAGTGAGGGTGAGGATGAGGTGAAGACACGTCGCCGCGTGACCCATTCGTTGTTCGTCCGTTCCCATAGTTGTTGGGTCCGGTTGCGTATCGATGTTCAAAGACATCGTTGGGCAATTATCCCGATGTAGATGATCCAGTAGTGTTGTGTAGACCAGTAATCCCGGGTCTCCTCGACCAACGGTATGGTCTCTCCCCAAAAGTCCCAAGAGTCTCCCTCCGAGAGTGAGGGTGAGGGTGAGGTTGGTCGCGCCGCCGCGTGACCGTGTTATCCATGGGTTTCCACCCATGTTTTCCTTGAAAGGAAATTGCTTTAGTATTGAACTGTTATGGTGATTGGTTTCCAGCCACTCACTGAGCTTGTAGCTCACCCCTCGTAGACTGTTTCTTTTCAGGGGCAGTGTTGGGCGTGGAGCGGGAGCTTTCCTGTGGCATGGTCTTATGGGCGTGGAGCGTTCTTCCGGCGGGTGGCGAGTGCGAGGCTGTCAGCAGTCCTAGAGTCATTTTATGTATTGTAAATCGTGCATGTGGCACAGGTTGTATTTTATTTGGTCTAGACTTGGCTCTCACAGGACAGTGATTGTGTATTCGAGTCTGTAATAATGTTTTTGGTTTACAGACATTGTTTATATATTATGCTTCCGCTTTTCAGTCAGTTATCACTATCTTTGCTTTGCCACCTTGTGTGTTGTTGTTGGAGTCTTTATTGACCTCAGGTATTGATAGCTGATATTTCATTATTGCCACGTCTCGGGGACGGCCGCCCTAGGGCGTGACAAAAGTTGGTATCAGAGCCTGGTCCTGTCAGAGCCTAAGTCTAGTTGTATAGATGATGAGTCGTAGGATTGTCATCTGAGTACTCTTGTTTTAGAAGTTATCTTAGGTTGCTGACATGCCTCCTCGCATCCGTTGACGTGGACGTGACCCCCCTAGACCCACCCTTAAGTTGTCGACTAGGTCGACTGAATAGGGTCAGTTGTTGGATCCCTTGTGGTGGGATTAAGGCTTGGGTGGAAGATTCCAGCCCAGTAGTATGATAGTGATGAAGTGGTCACAATTTCTAAGGTATGGATTGCGTCTCGATAATGGAGCTCTTTCCCGTGCATCGGTATTGCTGGTAACCATTGAGTTCGCGTGCGGCGCCAGTTTCAAGTGTTGAGGATGTGGCGTATTGCTCATTAAGGGATGATGTCTTCTTCCAGCCTTCCTACTCAGGATTAAGGGGCCTTGCGGGGTCATCGTTGAGACCCGGGCTAGGGTACTCCGTGTTCCTTGTTTGGTTGTCGGGATATCCTATATCGGGCCCTCTAGTGCCCTGCAAAGGTTCTTTTCCCAGTCAAGGAATACCTTTGAAGCATCAAATTGATGATGGATTTTTCCTCTCACTTGGAAGGTGCAGTAGCGAGTGGTGATGCATACGATCGGGATTGGGTGCATCCTATTGCAGCTTGGTGGGCGATTGCTTGTGGACTGGGTTCCATAGTGGCATCTAGAGTCGCTTCGATATATCATTATGCGTTGTAGCTGCCCGGTTGAGGCCAGAGCCCTGTGAGGTGCTCCCAGATACTATGCTTGTTGGTGCGCCCATATGGCAGAGATAGTGGGCTTGGGAGGCTACCAGGTAGAGGCCACACCGGGAGAGTGCTACTGGATTAGGCCTGTCAACGGGTCGGGTCCAGACCCGGATCCGACCCGATCCGGACCCGATTACACGTGTAATATACCCGACCCGATTTGGACCCGACCCGAGTTGGACCCGACCCGGCGGACCCGAACAAACAAACGGGTCGGGTCCGGGTCCACCCCGCCCTGACCCGTTGGACCCGTTGGACCCGACTGTTTTTTTTAATATATGTTCATATATTATAAGACCATTAGTATTAGTTGATACATAATTTTATTTCTTACTTAACTTATTTTTGTATCTACAAGTTCATAAATCATAATCATAACAAGCCTATAAATCGGTTTGTTTTGAACAATTAACTTATTAGCATTTGAATTTGTATGATTAATTAGTTTGTTGCATGATTTATGTTTATTATTTAGGTTAATATGTTAGTATTTATTGTTTTGAATGTTGTTTAGGTTAATATTGTTTTGAATGTTGTTTAGGTTAGTTATGTTTATTATTTAGGTTAATATGTTTTTTTATGTTAGTGATTATTGTTTTGGATGTTGTTTAATAATTTATTTACTTCTTTTGAATTGTATAAAATTATATTCAAACATAGTCTCATTAACAATAATGTTTTATTACAAAAAATTTCAAATAGAATGATAAGACAAACAAATACATGTGCTCTTCTCTTTCTTTTTTTTTTTTTTTACCCAACCATCCGGGTCGGGTTGGACCCGGACCCGACCCGGGTCCGACGGGTCCGGGTCCGGGTCCACATTTCTCCGGACCCGTCGACCCGCCGGGTCCTGGGTTGGACCTGGACCCGCCGGGTCCTGTCACGGGTCGGGTCCGGGTCCACCCTGACCCGACCCGGATCCGACCCGTTGACAGGCCTGTATTGGATGATGTCGAGAGCGTGGACTCACTGTGATGAATCTGCCCAGTGAGTGCATGATGCTAGAGTTCCAGTGGCTATAGTTGAGCGACCTCTCTGGCGGCATGTGAAGCACAGTTGTGGATACTGTCGCATTTTCCCCCACATTGGTCTCAAATAAGGAGACGCGATGCTAACGTTCGTGATGGGACTCAACCGCCTTATCAGATAGATGGCGTCGCATAGGCATTGTCGAGGTTCGACGACCCCCCTTTATTGCGTGTCTTGTGGATTAAGTGCGGTTGAGCAGCTTACCAAGCGTGTAAGTGTCATCAGGAGCGCCAGCCATGCTCGAGGAGCAGAATCTGGATTTAATTGTTCGAGGTGCTGTTTTGATCTCCCCGGTGGGAGTAGTATTATAATACTACCTAAGGTATGCCATATTCTATACATCCATACACATTACAGAAATACATGCCCATAGTAGAGGGGCGCATGCAACATAATCATTCATACATGGATATCTAACATATCATAGTTTAAGCATGGCCATAATACTTATCTACACAAGTAGTATAGCTAGGATGCCCCATCGATATGCGACGCATGACTACGCGCGTCGAGCGCATCTCGAGGGGGGGATTGGATCAAACCACTCACCGCAACCCAGGTCCTCGCGCATCCCATACGACGAGATCTGCAAGGTAAGGGCATCAAATTTGGTGAGTAACATCACATTATAACACTTAGAAATTACTAGAAATTCCAAAGACTTAGACATGCACGCATACGGGCTCGCACGCATGCGAGCACGCGCATACGCACGCATGCCCGAGTGCCCCAGCACCTACCCGAGCCCCTGGGCAGCCCCGCGCATCCCCCAGCCAACGCGTGCGTGCGAGCACTGGCACCCTGCCGCATGCCAAGGCCCGCTCAGACAACCTGCCCTGCGCGCGTGCATGCTCGGGCGCGCCCTCGCGCACTCGCGCGCGCTGTTAGCGTCCGCACGAACCTGCACGCTCCCTCCACTCGTACGCACCGCACGCATGCGCCCGCGCCTTCCCGCGCGCCGCCTGCGCCTGCCAGCGCCCCTCTGGGCGCGCGTCTACTCGCTCACGCGCGCAAACAATCCCGCACGCGCGCCCAGCACTCTTTTAACCCCTTTAACCCCTCCCCCACATCTCTCACTCACCCTAAAACCAACTACCTAGCATGCATGACTTCCCAAAAACCCCTAAGCCATGAAAAACCAAGAAAAGAAGGGGAAGAGCTCACCTAGGGAGGGGGAATGAAAGGGGGAGATTCGGGGGCCCTCGATGCACCCGCGACCACCTCAACCACCACCACCACTACCACCACCTCCATAGCCCTCTTCTGCCTTCTTTGGCTGCAAAACAGGGGGGGGGGGGGAAGACATGAGAGGGAGCTTGAGAGAGGAGAAACCACAACAACAACAACACATACACAAACCTTGCTCTTCCTCCTTCACCTTCTCCTTCTTTTGCTTCTTCCTCCTCCTTCTCCACACACACAAAGAGGGGAAAAAGTGACCAAGAGAGGGAGAGAAAGAGAGATCCACGAGTTGGGAGAGAGGGGGAGAGAGAGAGAGGGCAAAAAGGTCATTTCCATGCCCAAATAGTGTTTAGGGGTGACCATAAGGGGGGGTGAGGTTAGGGTTAGGCTCACCCACCCACATATCAAATAACCAATGGTTTCTTCATCCCTAAGTAAGGTGGGGGTAAGGTTACCGAAGGTCACCACATCCCCAAAATATCTCAAACTATTCGACCAACCAGGAACTCTCAAAACCCGGATACAGTTCGGAACTGCATATTTTTCAAAACGTTACCATAATTCGATGAAATTTTTATAGGTAGTACGAAACAGTACCAGGACCCATAATATGCAGTTAGATTTCCAATCAGAGTACTCCAACTCCCGCAGGTAGCTAAAAGCCAAAATTTTAGCGACTTCGATCGAAAAAAAGAAAAAGGCCCTGAATGACCCAGATGTGACCGAGGCTTAACCGAAATGGCTCCAAATGACACAGGCATAACAGCCCGCGCCCCTCTGCGCGCGCGGACAGACTCGTGCACGCGCCTAGCCACCCAAACCCTCCCCCAAGGCCCCACATGCACCCAAACCCAAACACATGGCATGCACTACTCCAAACACATCCATACATGTCAAAAACTAGATAAAGAAGAGGGAAACTAACTTACCAAGAGAGGGGAGGGGAAAGGGGGAGGTGTGGGGGCTCGCAAGCACGCCCGCAACCACCTCGACCGCCACCACCGCTACCACCACCTCCGCTTGGGTACTCTTCTTCTTGCTGAACCAGAGGGAAAGAGAGAGGGACAGCCACTTAGGAGCACAAGCTCACATAACCCACCTCAAGATCACCTCTTCATGCACTACATCCTTCTTGATCTCCTTCTCTTCTCTTTGAGGCATTAACACAAACATATGGGGGGGGGGGATTGAAAGAGAGACCCAAAGAGAGGTCCACGTGGGGAGTGAGAGGGAGTGAGTGGGTATTTAATGCCACAAAAGAGGGTAGGTGAGAAAAGTCACCCACAATCCGGTAACATCCAAACCCGGATGCGATTCAGAACTGCATATTTTTCAAAACGTTACCGGAATTTGATGAAATTTTATGGGTAGTACAAAACGGTACCAGGACCCATAATATGTAGTCAGATTTTCAATCAGAGTACTCCAACTCCCGCAGGTAGCTAAAAGCCAAAATTTTAGCGACTCCGATCGAAAAAGAAAAAGGCCCTAAATGACCCAGATGTGACCAAGGCTTAATCGAAATGGCTCCAAATGACACAGGCATAACAGAATATGGGGTATGGCCGGTGGGTGTTCGGATAGAGGTTCGGTAAGCCCAGAGGGCATCAACTAACTTTTCTGGCCAGTCAGTAGCTTTGTGGGTTTCTACTGTCTTTTTTATGATTCTGAGGAAGGTTTTGTTGGTGGCCTCTGCTTGCCCATTTCCCTGGGGGTAATATGGTGTGGAGTGATGAAGCTCTATGTGGTGTTTATTACACAGATCCTGGAATTCTTGGGAAATGAGTTGGGGGCCATTATCAAGTATGATCATTCAGGGGGTGCCGAACCGTGCAAGGATATGGGTACGAACGAAACGGGCCAGGGTGGAGCTTTTGATCAGTTCATAGGACTTGGGTTTGGCCCATTTGGTAAAATATTCTGTGGCAGTGAGGATGAAAGCTTCTTGGGTTGTATTTTCTACTGTGTCTCGGAATGGTCCTACTACATCTAATGCCCACATAGAAAATGGCCATGGTGAAGTAATGGGATGCAAGGAGGATACTGGTGCATGTATTTTGTTGGCATGAGTCTGACATTGGACATAGCGTCGAACATATTTGTTGCAATCCCCTTCGAGTGTTAGCCAGTAATAGCCCAATCTTAGTACCTTTTTTGCCAGCATTTGAGCGTTGACATGACCTCCGTAGAATCCAGTGTGAGCTTCTTCTACAATGGTGTATGCTTCCTCATCGTCTAGGCATCTGAGTAACTCCCCGTTGAAGGATGCTCGAAAGTGTATTCCCCCTCGGAGGCAGTATTTGGTCGATATCCTTTTAACTATTTTCTGATCGCCATTGGTAGCGTATTCTGGAAATGAACCGTCTTCAAGGTAGTTTTTGATATCAAAGTACCATGGATTTCCATCATCCATATCTTCTAGATTCAGGGCTAGGATTTTTGTGGTACTAGTGATTCCTTCCGTTTGGTTTTGTTGATTTAGGAGGTTTTGAGTTTTACAATCTCGATGTTCGGTGGCAGGTGTTTCTAGTCTCTAGATAGTGACTATTTCAGATTTCTTGGATATGGGGAAGGCAAGTGATGAAGCTAATGAGGCTAAAGAGTCTGCGAGAATATTGCTCGTTCTAGGTATAAAGATGTGGGTGACCTTACAGAACAGTTTCAATAGAGTTATAGCTAGCTCTCTATATGGTTTTAATTTTGGGTCCCTGGTCTGACACTTTTTTAGGGTCTGGTGAAATACTAAAAGTGAGCCTCCAATATTGTCTAGATTTTTGACCCCTAGGGCTAGAGCTGCCTTCAAACCTGCTATCAGAGCTTCATATTCGGCAATATTGTTGGTGGCATTGAATGTGAGCTGACACGCTCGTGGGATAATGATGCCTTCGAGGGAGATTAATGCTATTCCTATCCCTCTCCCTTGTTGATTAATTGCTCCGTCGAAGTACAGTGTCCATGTCTTCCTATCTTTCTCTTCGATGAGTGCAAATATTTCTTCGTCTGGGAAGTCGGTCCTCACTGGTTCATAATCAGGGAGAGGGAGCTGAGCGTGATGGTCAGCAATGGCTTGACCTTTAACGGACTTCTGAGTGGCGTAAGTGATGTCAAACTCATTTAACTGGACTTGCCATCAGGCCAAGCGATCAGTTAATACAGCTTTCTCGAATAGGAACCTTACTGGGTCTATTTTGGCAAAGTACTTGACTTTGTGGCAAGAAAATAATGGCGTAGTTTCTGGGAAGCCCAAACTAAAGCTAAGCAAGTCTTTTCTATGGGAGGGTAGGGTTGCTCATATTCAATTAGTGTCTTACTTAGATAGTAAACAGCCTTTTCTTTCCCTCCCGTGTCATCGTGTTGTGCAAGCACAGCGCTAATGGCCTCCTCGGTCTACATAAAGAAGTAGGGGTCATCCGGGTACCGGGGCTGAGAGGACTAGGGGATTAAGGAGGTATTTCTTTAAGCTATGGAAGGTTTTTTGGCATTCGTTATCCTTGTTAAACTTAACTCCCCCTTTTAGTAGTTTGTAAAAGGGGCGGCATCGTTCGGCATGTTGTGAGATGAATCTCCTGATGAATTGCAGCCAACCGATGAGTCCTCTCAATTCCTTTAAGTTCTTGAGTGGGGGCATTTGAGCAATGGCCCTTGCTTTGGTTGGATCAACTTCAATCCCCTTTTTGCTTACCATGAACCCCAAGAGCTTCCCGGAAGCGACACTGAAGCGACATTTTCTTGGGTTCATCTTAAGTGAAAATTCCCTGCATCTTTGTAGCACTTGTTTGAGTATATCCGCATGTCCTATTCGAGTCCTAGATTTGACTAGGATGTCATCTACGTAAACCTCTACTAGCTTATGCATCATATCATGAAATATTGAAATCATCGCTCTTTGATACATTGCACCCGCATTTTTAAGTCCGAAAGGCATTACTACATAGCAGTAGGTCCCCCAGGGTGTTGTGAAGGAAGTCTTTTCTTGGTCATCTTCTGCCAACCGAATCTGGTTGTATCCGGAAAAACCATCCATAAAAGAGAGCATTTCATATCTTGCCGTGTTATCGACAAAGAGATCAATATGCGGAAGTGGGAAATCATCCTTCGAGCATGCTCGATTGAGGTCTCCGAAGTCAATGCACACCCGGATCTTGCCGTCCTTTTTGGATACCGAAACAATATTAGCTACCCATTTCGGGTACAAGACTACCCGGATAAATTTAGCCTGGTGGAGTTTGTCCACCTCATCTTTAATTTTTAAAGCCACCTCCGGATGAAGCCACCTCAGTTTTTGCTTTACCAGTTTTGCGTTAGGCTCTAAAATTAATTAGTGCTCGACCAAAAGAGGTATCGAGCCCGGGCATGTCTTTGTAAGACCAGGCGAAGACATCAATATACTCGCGTAGTATTTTAACTAGACTTTCTTTTTGATCGGGCTTTAGCTCCGCACTAATCAGAATGACCTTGGGGATTGTGCTTCAGTCCCCAGGTTTAGTTCTTCAACCTTCCCATGTGCTTCTTCTGTCCTCTCATCAAACCTCTGGAGGCTCCGCTCAAATTCTTCGGAGATGTCTTCATCCTCTTTGATGTCTTCATCGCAGATTTTGAAACTCCCAAATCGTCATCTAAGTTTTCTATATTATCTAGGTCTGGTTCTTCTGTAACTGTTATAGACTCAAATTTTTCTAGGCCAAAGATAGTCGCACTATGTCCTTTTAATGATATGGTCAGGTATCTGACTTCTAGAGGTTGAGTTTTTTAAGTGGGGTGCTGGGGCTAGAATGTTTAGTTTGGCTAGCCAGATGTCACAAGTTATTTAGAAGATCAGAGTCAGTACTGAAGGGGTGCCATGCTGGGGTGAAGTCATCTTTGTCAAATAAGGACCCTAAGGTTTTAGTTTCCATTTTTTTTTTTGTTTTTTTGTTTTTGAAAGGAAAAGACAACTAATATTTACAACTTACTGGATTAATTTGGGTGCTTCAACTGACCTTCCTCCAACAACTGGCACTCCTTTGTTGCGATGCTTGCGCACTACGAGGAAAGTGCGCTTGGTCAGCTGAAGTTTCACCAACTGGTGGTGTGTCTAAGAGTTTATCTGGGTGTGGAAATAACCAGTTAAGGGAGCCCGAGAGATAGTCTGGCTCTCTTTCCTAGATAGAGGTTAAGGGACGAGGATACGTGGCTTCTTCAACCTGTTCCGCGGTTGTTCCCTTTATGAAGTGTTCATATAGTCCCCAATTACATTTCCTTTTTAAATCAGTGTGTTGGTTAGATGAGCCAAGGCCCTTCTTATCTAGTCAAGCTGGGAGTTGATGGGTTCTAGGATCCCACCTTTTAGCCCTAATGTTTTTCCTGGGATGTGACCCATGTCTTTCATCATGTGCCAACCTGGGTTTTTAGGTTTAGGGTGATTTGCCTTTACAGCACTGGTGGCTTCTTTTGGCTTTGAGTGGTTCAGCCAATTGGCTGGGAAGTCTAGGATGTGTCTTGAGGGTTCAGCCAATTGGCTGGGAAGTCTAGGATGTGAATGGTGGCTTCTTTTGGCTTTGAGTCGATGATCTTTATGGCGATAGTCTCACTACTGGTGGACCCTAATTTGGGTTCTTTGATTGCGTCCCCCCCGTATTTTGATTATTTGATTTCCCAAGGGGAATTTCAAACACTGGTGCAGGGGGGAAGAGACTCCTTTTATTGAGGCTAGCCACTTACGCCCCAAGATCATGTTATAGTCTGAGTCCATTTCCAGGACATATGCTTCAATGCTGGTTTCTAGGGACCCTACTTTTAACGGGAAGTTTTTAAAGCCAAGAACCGGACGAGCCGTTTTATCATAAGCAAATATACGGGTGTCCATCTCGAGGAGCGTGGTGACATGCCCACCAATCTGTTCAAAAGTGCGTAGCAACATAAGGTTTACCCCCGCACCGGTATCGACTAACACCTTATCTACTAGGTATCCTTCGATGTCAACTGTGAGGTGTTGATAACCTTATCGCGGATTTCTTCTTTGGGCCTAAAGGTTATCATGGGCCCTAGTCCTACAGAGGCTAAGGCTACTTGCATGTTTAAGGTGGAGATTTAAGGACGACTTGGACTCTCTCCAAAAACATCCCCAGGGCTCTTTGGTGATGTTCCTAGGTCTCGATCGGCTCCAAGATGGAAATTTTTGCAGAAATTCGTCGGAGCTGGTCGAGGATGTCGATCCTATCTCTGACATTCGCTTCCTCGATTTCTGCTTCAGGCATGGGACGTCTATAGGAGGGGACAGCGTTGAAGATTCTTCCCGCCCTAGTTGTATGATGGTTTAAGGTATCAACCATGGTTTGGGGATATTGGTTTCTTGATAAGCTCAAGTTTTTGTTAATTGGTAGGATGGGGGAAAGCTGTGGGGATGGCCTTATGTGAGAGAGCAGAGGATTTATGGGACTTGGGAGAATGGGGGAAGGTATGGGAAGAATTAGGCCACCTGGAATGATCCTGGGTGGTTCCTCGTGGTCTGTGGCCTCTATAGTGTAGACGCTTTCGAAACTGAGGTTCTCTGGTTCTTCCATGAGAGCTTGTACGATTGGTTTCGGGTCTTGTATTTTGGTTTTGACTATAGGGTTTGGATTTTCTAGGGTCTGACCTGGTTTGGGCAATGGTTTTAACTGGGTTCCCTGTGGTTTTGTAGTTGGGCCGTTTTTGAGTCCCCTGATGGTGGCCTAGTCTAGGAGTTTCTCTTCATCGAGGTCATAAACAATGTCTCGGAATGAGAAACACTGTTCAATGGTATGACCATTGTGTTGATGGTATGGGCAATAATGGGCAGTGTAGGTGCCAAGAGGTGAAGGCCTGGCTATAGGTAAAGAAATGCTACTAGTTTTCATTAGGGCCTTGAAGCTGTTTCCTAGGGTTTCTGGGAGTGGGGGATAACAATCCATTCTATTTAACCATCTTGGGCCATAGGAGGAAAAAGGTATAACCTCATTGTAGGAGCTTTGAATAAGCTGCCTAGGGGTTAGGTTTTGCGCTCTTGGGGGAGCGGAATAAGCATGGGGAGTCCTAGTTTGGCCTTGGCTTTGAATTATGGGGATCTAGACTGGAGGATTTTGGACTACTGGGTTTTGTCGTGTCGGCACAGGGGCGGGTACTGATTGAGGAATGAAGTTTTGATTGGCTTGCCGGGGCGACACATATCCGGATTAACCGGGTGTGTACTGTCTCGGAGCTGACCCTTGATCAGGAACTCATGCTCCGTTTGGGTAGAGTGCCAAAATTTGGGTGATCCCCTCTACCGTGCGGGTTTGTGCCTTTCTCTGCGGTTGTCCAACCCTATGGCTGATAGGTGGGGACTGGGTTTGGACTGCTGGGGCTACACAACAGGAAATCCTATTGTGGCGGTCAATGAGAAGCTGGTACATGGTACAGTCTCCGTACGAAAGACTCGTACGAAGCTCTGGACTCAGGCTTTGCAACATCATGTCAATTTCTTGACATTCCGTTAATTGCAGGCCAGTTCGGTGGACTAGGGTGTGCCACCTGGAAACGTACTATTCACCTGGAAACGTACTAAATTACTCCCTAGGCCTCATTCTTTCTACGGTTAGGTTTGAAATAGAGGGGTCCTAATCCTCTGATAACCGTAGCAGCCTAGAAACTTCTCACTTACAACTGAGAAGTTTGACAAATGATCTAGAGGGAGGGTGGAGAACCAATGCAGTGCTTTCTCCTTCCAATGATTTTTGGAAGAGGAATACTAGCAGAGGTTGGTTATCTAGAAATGGTCGGGCGTATAGATAAAAGGCGGTCAAATGAACGTCTGGGTCTCCACGACTGTTGTACCGGCAAAATTTCAGGATTTTAAATCCCTTCGGTAGGTGGACTGACGGGATCTGTCTCAGGTTGTGCAGAGACATGTGTTTTGGGGCAGAAGGGCCAGTTTCGGAGAGAATTCTTCAGATGGTTTCATCCAACGTTTCTCCCGTGGGAGGGCTGTTTAGTGGTCCCGGATTGGAGGTGGCCTGGTAAGGGCTCGGGGTAGAAGCGGTTGGAAATATTAGATTCGCGGGGGAAGGCGGGCTGAATGAAAAGGTGGGGGGAGAAAAGAGGCTTGGACTCGGATTTACCGAGAAGCCGGGTGTTGGTAGTGTATTGGGGGTGGGACAAGCCTTGGGGGTCTTGACAGGAGTTTTCTGCTTCAAAGTCTTGGCCTGGTGATAGTTGGTGAGGTCATTGAAAATGTCCTCGACCGACTGGTATCCTAGGGTAGCCATCCTCTCTCCTAGGTGGCTGACGAATTTGGCAGTTTGGTCTCCCTGGTTGTCTTTCTCCTCCACTATTTTCTCATGGGTGTAGGCCTCCATGGTGTGAATATGGAAAAGCCTAGGTGAAAATGAATGCATATTTAAAGCAATAAATAAAGCAGAAAAGGGGTGCGCAGCTCTGTGTGGCTTAAAGCAGTAAAAGGTGCGCAGCTGTGTACAGCTTAAAACAGTAAAGGGGTGCGCAGCTGTGTACGGCTTAAAAGAAATAAAGAGTGAGCAGCTGTGTGCGGCTTGAGGGGTGGGAAACCCTAGTTTTCCTAGTGGGGTGATGGCATTCTAGTTAGGTTATTGGAAGGAAGCAGAAGAGGATTACCTTTTGTTGTCTTTCACGAGGGTGGTCCCACCGTGATCGCTAGACTGTCGGTATCGGATTTCGGAAGGGGTTGGGGTTCGGTTGTGCTCCGAAAAGCCTTCCTCCCTCCTCCGGTCCTTCGGGGTCTGCGTGTATGGGATTTCTTCGGAGGTTCGGATCCGGTGCGTGCCTTGGCAGGCTTGGTTGGATCATCTCTCAGAAGGGTGGTGGGGGGTTTTTTGTTCCTAGCTGAGGCGGCCGACAGGTCCTTAGAAGGATTGACGGGTTGTTGTGATCACCACCTGCTTTTTGAGAAAAGTAGGAAAAAGTCGGGTGTTAGATTTGATCGCCTTCGTGGGGGAGTTTGTGGGGTCTCCACTCTGGGATTTGGGCATGCCGCACACGGAGGTGAAGACAGGGATCCTCTTCTACTTCGGCAACTTGACTAAAGGAGAGTTGGGACTCAGGGGGGGGGCGCAAGGGGAAGGGCCGGCTAGTTAGGTTTAGCCGCTTGGTGAGGGGCGGTTGGTTTTGAGTGGTCGCCTAGGACCTGGCTCAACTTGGACAGAACCTGGGTAGGGTTTGGTTTTGGGTGTTGGCAAAAAGGTTAACCTAGGTTTAACCTGGGTTTTGGAGAGTGGATTTGGAGAGTGATTTTGTGTAGGGAATGGGTTTCTCTGTCACTTTCTCTCTCAAGGGTTTTAAAGTGGTGTAGGGTTTGTGGCTTGATTTGTGAGTGTGGGTATGGATTGATTCTTGGTTGATTGATGATGATGAAGTGCTAGGTGACCCCCTATTTATAGTAAAAAAGGGGTAGGGAAGTTTCCACTGAACAATAGATCAAAATGGATAATAAGGTGCTTGATTTGACCTGCCATTAGATCTTTTTTCTCTGACAATGTCTAGATGAGGGGCGCCTACTCTCACGTAACTGCCCCTATCATGACCTGCCAAACGTCCCATCTCTGACAAGCGGTGGCTTGGGTCGCTTACTAAGGTTGAACTGGCCAAGATGGGGCGGCTAAAGGGCACAAACCGCCGCAATCATTAGCATTAAATGCTGCTTTATGTCCCATCCATGGAGGCGGTTTGGCATTGGCTAAAGGGGCAGCTAGTTGAAACTAGCCGCTCAATATGGGGCCGCTACTCTCTAGTAGCTGCCCCTATCCAGGTCTTTTAGACCTTCTAACTGTGGACTAGGAATTCCGGTTTAATTTTTCTAAGGAAGTTTTCTATTTGAATTTTCAGATGTAGCTGTTTCCAATATTACTTGAAGTAAATTTCTTTTCTTTGGACGGTCAAAATTAGGGTATCTACAGCTGGTGCATGTATTTTGTTGACATGAGTTTGACACTGGATACAGCGTCGCACGTATTTGTTGCAGTCACCTTCGAGTGTTGGCTTGTAGTAACCCATCCTTAGCATCTTTTTTGCCAGCATTTGAGCATTGACATGTCCTCCGCATACTCCAGAGTGAGCTTCTTCTACAATGGTGTATGCTTCTTCATTGTCTAAGCACCTGAGTAACTATCCATTGAAAGATGCTCGAAAGAGTATTCCCCCTCAGAGGCAGTATTTAGTTTCTATCCTCTTAACTATCCTTTGATCGTCGTTGGTGGCATATTCTGGGAATGAACCGTCTTCGAGATAGTTTTTGATATCAAAATACCATGGATTTCCATCATCTTATCTTCTAGATCGAGAGCTAGGATTCTTTCTGCTTGGTTTAGGAGGTCTTGAGTCCTATAATTTTGAAGTTCAGTGGCAGGTGCTTCTAGTCTCTGGATAGTAACTGTTTCAGATCTTTTGGATATGGGAAAAGTGAGTGATGACGCCGATGAGGCTAAGGAGTCTGCGAGTATATTGCATGTTCAGGGTATGAAGATGTGGGTGACTTTACGGAATTTTTTCAACAGGACCATGGCTAGTTCTCTATATGGTTTTAATTTTGGGTCCCTAGTCTGATATTTCCTCAAAGTTTGGCGAATCACTAAAAGTTATTCTCCAATAATATCTAGATATTTAACTTCTAATGCCAAAGCTGTCTTTAAACTTGCTATCAGAGCTTCATATTCAGCAATGTTATTGGTGGCGTTAAACGTGAGTTGAAATGCCCGTGGGATAATGATGCCTTCGGGGGATATTAATGCTATTACGATTCCTCTCCCTTGTTGATTAATCGCTCCGTCAAAGTATAGCGTCCACGTTTTCTGTCCTTTTCTTCAATGAGTGCAAATATTTCTTCGTCTGGGAGGTCGGTTTGCACTAGTTCATAATCGGGGAGAGGGAGCTAGGCGAGATGATCAGCGATGGCTTGACCTTTGACGGATTTTTGAGTGGCGTATGTGATGTCAAACTCATTTAACTGGACTTGACACCGGGCTAAGCAACCAGTTAATATAGCTTTCTTGAACAAGAATCTTACTGGATCCATTTTTGGAAAGTACTTGACTTTGTGGGCAAGGAAATAATGGCGTAGTTTTTGGGATGCCCACACTAAGGCTAAGCAGGTCTTTTCTGTGGGAGGGTAGGCTTGCTTGTATTCGATTAGTGTCTTACTCAGGTAGTAGATGGCCTTTTTTTTCCTTCCCATGTCATCGTGTTGTGCAAGGACTGCGCTGATGGCCTCTTCGGTTGCAGCAACATAAAGAAGCAGGGGTTGCCTGAGTACCAAAGTTGAGAGAACCAGGGGTTTAAGCAGGTATTTCTTGAGGTCATCGAAGGCCTATTGGCATTCGCTATCCTAGGTAAACTTAACTCCTCCCTTTAGCAATTTGTAAAAGGGGCGTTCAGCATGCTACAATATGAATCTTCTGATGAATTGCAGCCAACCGATGAGTCCTCTTAACTCTTTTAAGTTTTTAGGTGGAGGCATTTGGGTAATGGCCCTTACTTTAGTTGGGTCAACTTCGATCCCCCTCTTGCTTACCATGAACCCCAGGAGCTTCCCGGAAGAGACGCCGAAGCGACATTTCTTCGGGTTCATTTTAAGCGAAAATTCCTTACACCTTTGTAGGACTTGTCTAAGTATATCTGCATGTCCTATCCAAGTACTAGATTTAACTAAGATGTCATCTACATAAACCTCTACTAACCTGTGCATCATATCATGAAATATTGAAATCATTGCTCTTTGATACGTTGCACTAGCATTTTTTAGCCCAAAAGGCATTACCACATAACAGTAGGTTCCCCAAGGTGTGGTGAAAGAAGTTTTCTCTTGGCCTTCTTCTGCTAACCGGATCTAGTTGTACCCAGAAAAGCCATCCATAAAAGAGAGCATTTCATATCCTGCCGTGTTGTCGACAAGAAGATCAATGTGTGGGAGTGAGAAGTCATCTTTTGGGCATGCTCGATTGATGTCCCTAAAGTCGATGCACACCCGGACTTTGCCGTCTTTTTTGGATACTGGAACGATATTAGCTACCTATTTTTGGTATAAGACTACCCGGATAAACTTAGCCTGGTGGAGTTTATCCACCTCATCTTTAATTTTTAAGGCCACCTCCAGATGAAGGCGTCTTTGCTTCTGTTTCACTGGTTTTGCATTAGGCTCTAAAATTAATTAGTAATCGACCAAGGAGGTATCGAGCCAGGGCATGCCTTTATAAGACCAAGCGAAGATATCAACATATTCGAGTAGTATTTTGACCAGGCTTTCTTTTTTGTTCGATTTTAGTTCTGCGCTGATCATAATGACCTTGAGGCTAGCATTAGTTCCAAGGTTTAGCTCTTCTACTTTCTCATCCGCTTCTTCTGTCTTCTCATCGAATTTTTGGAGACTCCGCTCAAATTCTTCAGAGATGTCTTGTTCTTGTTTGTCGTCTTCATCACAGATTTCAAAGACTCCTAGACCATCATCTAAGTCTTCTATGTTGTCTAAGTCTGGTTCTTCTATGACTGCTATGGACTCAAATTTTTCTAGGCCAAAGATAGTCTCACTATGTCCTTTTATGTGGTTAATGATATGGTCAGGTATTTGACTTCTAGAGGGCCTGATTGTTTTAAGTGAGGTGATAGGGCTGGAATATTTAGTTTGGCTGGCCAGATGCCGTAAATTGTTTAAAAGATCAGAGTTAGCACTGAAGGGGTGCCATGCTGATGCTGGGTGAAGTCATCCTTGTCAAACAAAGACCCTAAAGTTTTAGCTTCCATTTTTTTTTTTTGAAAGGAAAAGAAATCTAATATTTACAACTTACTGGATTGAGTCAGGTGCTTCACCCAACTTCTCTCCAACAGCTGGCGCTCCTTTGTTGCGATGCTTGCGCACTGCGAGGGAAGAGCGCTCCGTTAGTTGGAGTCTTACTGACTGGTGGTGTGTGTGTTTTTAGGGGTTTATCTGGGTGTGGAAATAACCAATCAAGGGAGCCTGAGAGGTAGTCTGGCTCTCTTTCTTGGACAGGGTTTAAAGGACGGGTGTACGCAGTTTTGTTAACCTGTTCCACAACTGTTCCTTTTACAAAGTGTTTATACAATCCCCAATTATTTTTTGTTTTTAAGTCATTATGTTGGGGAGATGAGCCAATGCCCTTCTTGTCCAGCCAAATCGGGAGTTTGATGGGTTCCAAGATTCCTCCTCTCAGCCCTAGTGTTTTTCCTAGGATGTGACCCATGGCTTTCATCATATGCTGGCCCGGGTTCTTAGGTTTAGGGTGATCTGCCTTTATAGTACTGGTGAGAGTGCCTTGAAGGTTCATCCAATTGATCGGGAAGTCTAAGATGTGGATGGTGGTTTCTTTTGGCCTTGGGTTGATGGTCTTTATAGTGGTAGTCTCATTATTAGTGAACCCTGATTTGGTCTCCTTGATTGCGTCTTCCCTTATTTTGATTATTTGATTTCCTAAGGGGAATTTCAAACACTGATGTAGGGGAGAAGAGACCCCCTTGATTGAGGCTAACCATTTAAGTCCTAGAATCATGTTATAGTCAGAGTCCATTTCTAAAACATACGCTTCGACGATTGTTTCTAAGGACCCTATTTTTAATGGGAAGTCTTTAAAACCAAGAACTGGGTGAGCCATTTTGTCATAGGCGAATATCCGAGTATCTGTTTCCAGGAGCGTGGTGATATATCCGCCAATGTGTTCAAAGTTGCGTAGTGACATGAGGTTTACTCCTGCACCGGTATCGACTAATACTTTATCTACGGGATGCCCGTTGATATCAACTGTGATGCATAGGGTTCAGGTGTTGATAATTTTATCGCGGACTTCTTCTTTGGGCCTAAATGTTATAATAGGCCCCAGTCCTGCAGAAGCCAAGGCTACTGGCATGTTTAGGGTGAAGATTTGAGGGTAAACTTGGACTCTTTCTAAAAACACCCTCAGGGTCTGTTGGTGGTGTTCCGAGGTTTCGATCAACTCTAGGATGGAGATCTTCGCGGGGATTCTTCGGAGCTGGTCGAGGATGTCAATCCTATCCCTAACACTTGCCTCCTCGGTTTCTGCTTCGGGTATGGGACGTCTATAGGTGGGGACAGCATTAAATATTCTTTCGGCCCTGGTTGTATGGTGGTTTAGGGTATCAACCGTGGTTTGGGGAAATTGGTTTTTTGATAGGCTTGGGTTTTTGTTGGCTGGTAGAATGGGTGGGACTAAGCCCAAGGGCTGACCTTATATGAGAGGGGAGGGATTTTTTGGGGATTGTGAGGATGGGGGAAGGTGTTGGAAGAATTTGGCCACCCAGAATGATCCTGGGCAGTTCTTCGCGGTTTGTGGCCCCTATGGTGTAGATGCTTTCGAAACTCAGGCTTTCTGGTTCTTCTATAAAGGCTTGCATAGTTGGTTTTGGGTCTCTTGTATTTCGGTATTGATTATAGGATTGGGACATGCTAAGGTCGAGCACGCAGGCACTTAGCATGTCCTCCAAGGTCTGAATCGTCCTCTTTGCTTGGCCATTCATTGGCGGTGAAACGTTGTACTTTAAATGGAGGCTGGCGCCAAAGCCTGCCGAAGGCTATGCCAGCACCCCGAAGTAACCCTTGCGTCTCAACCCGAAATAGCGCCGACCAGAGTGCCATGAAGCCGAACAATACGAAGACGAATACCCACGCCAAGGCGTCCAGAGAGTCAGTCTGTCGGATAGGAGGGAAGCGCGGACTTAGTCAGTTGGTCAATGATCACCTAGATGGTGTCGCGACCCGAACGTGACTTTAGCGAGCCCGCAACAATCCATGATAACTCACTCCCACGTCCACAGAGGAATCTCGATGTACTGACGCTTTTCATGCGATGATTCTCGAACTTTGTCTGAGGGCATGCCAACCAAGGGGCAACGAAGTTACCCATATCGCCGTTACATTGACAACCTCAACGAAGACTACCTCATAGTAGTCCACGGAGACCCCATAAAACTTATGAGATCCCTTAAGGCGTCCGGCGCATTCGTCAACCTTGGCGGCAGTACTTAAAACTCAAAGTGCCCGAAACGGTCACGAAAGGCCATCAACGGAATGCCTGACTCCCGGATCTCCAATTTGTGGTACCCCGTGCGAAGTTCAATCTTAAAGCAGACACTTGCTCCTAGAGCATTTTAAACAGATCATCAATTCCTGGGGTACTTGATCTTCAACCCCCGCCCCCCCCCGGGAAGATCAAAACAACTCATCGAACAATTAAGTCCAAATTCTACTCCTCGAGCATGGCTGGCACTCATGATGACACTTACACGCTGGGTAAGCCGCTCAACCGCACTTAATCCACAAGACACGCAACAGGAGGTCGTCGAACAATGACAATACCTATGTGACATCATCTATCTGATATGGTGGTTGAGTCCCATCACGAACGCTAGCATCGCGTCTCCT
Organism: Acorus gramineus; assembly: GCA_030737835.1. Classification (NCBI taxonomy): domain Eukaryota; kingdom Viridiplantae; phylum Streptophyta; class Magnoliopsida; order Acorales; family Acoraceae; genus Acorus; species Acorus gramineus. The sequence continues at coordinate 2,809,503 of CM060849.1, forward strand.
CATTTGCGACCAATGTGGGGGCAAAACGCGACAGTATCGAGAACTGTGCTTCACATGCCGCCACCGACTGGTCAACCAACTACTGTTAGGCCTCTGTCATTTGGAGGCATATATTTTTTTTTATCGGAGTCGCTAAAATTTTGGTTTTTAGCTACCTGCAGGATTTGGAGTACTCTGATTGAAAATCTGTCTGCATAATTGTTTTCCTGGTATTGGCATTGGCCTACCTGTAAATTCGTGTCGCATTCTGACATCTATGTAGAAGTTATGCATTCCGATTGGTATTCGGATTTAATTTTGTTAATATCGAAGATGAAGAGGTTTAAATATGATTTTATCATGAGATGCTCAGTTTTGAGTTAGCTTTCATACAAAAGTAGAATTGGATCAACTGGATTCATGTAGTAAAAGTTATGGGTATTTTTCCAAGTATACCCCGGGGATGAGAAAATCCTGGCAGCAGCCCTGTTCGATGTTTATCTCACATTTTGAAATAGCTGGAGGGGTTATTTAATCTGAGCATAAACATGAAAGTTGTAGATAATCTTCTTGGCTTTCCAGTGGATTTTGAATTGTGCAATTCGGAGCTATATTGAGGAAGTTATGGCTGTTCTAGTGAAGCATGTACAGAATTTTGGGTCATGGACGATTTTTGTCCTTTGAACCCCACTTTGTCTATATAATGTCCTCCCCCCCAAATGTCTCCTCTCTCACTCTCTTTGGTCCAGCCCTCTTGAGTGTGTTTGGTAGAGTTTTAGAAGGGGAAGATGAGGAAGATGTGTTTGGAAGAGCAAAGAAGAGAAGGTGTGTGCCATTGTTGTTTTCTCTTCCCTCTCCTCCTCCTATTGCTCCCCCCTAATGTTACCCATGGATCCCCCCTCCCCTCTGGTTCAGCAAGAAGAAAAGGAATGAAGGCTGAAGGGGTGGTAGTGGTGGTGGTGGTGGTCGAGGTGGTCATGGGCGTGCTTGCGAGCTCCCACACCTCCCCCTTCCCTTTCCCCTTCTCTTGGTAAGCTTTCCCCTCTTCTTTTTTCTGGATTTTCAGCTCATTGGGTGTGTTGGGAGGTGGTGCATGCTAAGTGTTTGTGTTTTGGTTTGTGTGTGCTTGGTTGCTTGGGTGTAGGGGTGTCGGCGTGCCCGTGTGTCTGCTGCCCTGTGTGTGCTGCCTGTGCCCAGCATGCTCTGTCTGCTGCCCTGCCAGCACCAGCACTCATGCCCAGCAGCTGTGCCCAGCGTGCCCAGCGGCTGTGCCCAGCATGCCTTCCTGCTGCCCTGCCAGCACCTGCATCTATGCCAGGCGAGCCCTGCGTCTGTGCCCAGCGCGTCCTGCGGCGTGCCCTGCGTCTGTGCCCAGCGCGCCCTTTGCCTGTGCATAGCGCGTCCTCCGACGTGCCCTGCAGCGTGCCCTACACTGTGCCCAACGCGCCCTGTGGCGTGCCCTGCGTCTGTGCCCAGCGCGCCTTGCCCTGCCTGTGCATCCCGAGTGCTGCCCCGCGTGTGCGTGCCTCCCCCTGCATGCATGCTGCCCCGCTTGCCCAGCTCGCGTGCTGCCTCGCGATGCGCGACGACCCGGGTTGATGTGAGTGGTTCGATCCAACCCTATGGGATGCGTTCGATGCACGTAGTCGTGCATCGCGCATCCATGGGGCTTCTTTGCACCCTAAATATGCTAGATATTTGCATGCTAGGATTGTATAGCTCGTATATTGCGTAGAACCCCTTTTCTACCATATACTTGCCCATGTATCATAAACATGTGTGATGTGTTTGTATGGATGTATAGAATAGGGCATGCCTTAGGTAGTATTGTAATACTACTCCTACCATATTAATTGGAATATCCAGCATGATTAAGTCTGGGTTAATAATGGGCACACGCCTAATATTCCTTTGTGATAAGACTCGAGGGCGTGGTGTAGTTATTATTGAGCCCATGCTTACGGGGCAAAGCTATGACCAAGTACAAGAGATGATGATCTCTCTCTCGCCCTCTCCCCCTGCACGAACTGAGTAAGTAGATGCGATTTCCTACTCGACTCATGTTCGTTTGGAATATTGGCATGTACCTGTTAGTGCGTGAGATCGCGCTTGACCCTTCCCTTTTAAGTTGGTGATATTCAACGCATGCTTAAGTTATGCCTTGAGTTTGCTTATATGATTAATGACCATGTATGCATGTTGTTTATGATGTAAATCCATGTTAGGGAGTATCCCTATAATTATTTGATAGGTTATCGTGCATGTAGTTCATTTACATATGTCACGCCCCAGGGCGGCCGTCCCCGAGACGTGGCAATAATGAAATATCAGCTATCAATACCTGAGGTCAACAAAGACTCCAACAACAACACACAAGGTGGCAAAGCAAAGATAATGATAACTGACTGAAAAGCGGAAGCATAAGATATCAACAATGTCTGTAAACCAAAAACATTATTACAGAATCGAATACACAATCACTGTCCTGTGAGAGCCAAGCCTAGTCCAAATAAAATACAACCTGTGCCACATGCACGATTTACAATACATAAAATGACTCTAGGACTGCTGACAGCTCGCACTCGCCACCCGTCGGAAGAACGCTCCACGCCCATAAGACCACGCCATAGGAAAGCTCCCGCTCCACGCCCAACACTGCCCCTTAAAAGAAACAGTATGCGAGGGGTGAGCTACAAGCTCAGTGAGTGGCTGGAAACCAATCACCATACAACAGTTCAATACTAAAACAATTTCCTTTCAAGGAAAAACATGGGTAGAAACCCAATGGATAACAAGGTCACGCGGCGGCGCAACCAACCTCACCTCACCCTCACTTCCGGAGGAAGACTTTTGGGACTTTTGGGGATAGACTAACCGTTGGTCGAAGAGACCCGGGATTAGTGGTCCACACAACACTACTGGATCACCAACCTCACCCTCACCCTCACTCCCGGAGGGAGACTCTTGGGACTTTTGGGGAGAGACCATACCGTTGGTCGAAGAGACCCGGAATTACTAGTCTACGCAACCCTACTGGATCATCTACATCGAGATGACTGCCCATCGATGTCTTTGAGCATCGATACGAGACCGGACCCAACAACTATGGGAATGGACGAACCACGAATGGGTCACGCGGTGACATGTCTTCACCTCATCCTCACCCTCACCCTTTACAGGTGACGTAGGACTTTTGGAGAGATTAGACTCCTCAACACCCTTGGACCACCGGTAGCCCTTTCCGTGGGTAGTCACTACCTGGTATACTCCCACGATAAGTACGCTTCCGAACGCCTCGATGGGTACTTACGGATGGGAGTCCTCTGTCAGGACAGCTTTTCCATCGCCGGGAAGTTCCTACATCGGATCCAACGAAGGGGAGAACGATTCCACGCTCGCAATATCATTCGTTAGCCCTCTCCTGGGTAGCCTCTACCTGGTATACCCCCACGATCAGTACATCTTGCCGCATGCATTGATAGTACCTACAGGTGGGGGCCCTCTGTCAGGACAGCTACAACCTAGGCCGCTTCAACATGGACGACATTGGGAGGAAACACTCCATGTTCGCAAAGCGAACCCAATGGAAAAACAACTACTCTCGATAATCACATATCGATGATATCGAATACTATTGTACTCCCACACGGTTGCGTCGCTCAGACACAAGGGGGTTGCCTCTGCTCTCACGCAGAAATAATCCCAAGGCACATAACCCAATAGGCGGTTCATATACACGCCTAGCAGGGGTAGGCCTAGCTTAATGCCCCAACTACCGGCTTAACAAAACCGATAAGATAATGAATTCTCCTGAATTCCAAACGAGTGCATCGCTCGGATGCACGGGGCGATTACATCGCTAGCGCTCTAACTAATAAGGTACAACCCGACAGCGGGTCATACCCACGCCTATTTCAGATAGGCCTATCAGTTTTTAACATGCGCATATAAATATATCCAAGAGAATTATATCTAGCTATGTGCGTGAACCATATGCACAATCATCTAATAATTGACCATAAGGGTGACCCCTAACATGGATTTACATCATAAACAACAAATCATACAACATGCATACATGGTATGGCCCACTTAAACATGCATACGTGGCCATTAATCATATAAGCACACAAGGCATAACTTAAGCATGTGTTGGATATCACCAACTTAAAAGAAAGGGTCAAGCGCGATCTCGCACACTAACAGGTGCATGCCAATATTCCAAACGAACCTGAGTCGAGTAGGAAATCGCATCTACTTACTCAGTTCATTCAGAGGGAGAGGGCGAGAGAGATAGGGGCCCGTTAGCATGGGCGTAACAACTACACCACGCCCTCGAGTCCTATCGCAAAGGAATATTAGGCAGGTGCCCGTTATTAACCCAGACTTAATCATCCTGGATATTCTAATTAATATGGTGGGAGTAGTATTACAATACTACCTAAGGCATGCCATATTCTATACATCCATACACACTACAGAAATACATGCCCATACTAGAGGGGCGCATGCAACACAATCATTCATACATGGATACAATACATGCAATATAAGCCTAGCATGCAAGATATCTAACATATTATAGTTTAAGCATGGCCATACTACTTATCTACACAAGTAGTATAGCTAGGGGGCCCCATCGATGCGCGACGCGCGACTACGAGCATCAAGCGCCTCCCGGGACCTCGCGCATCCCTTTTGACGAGATCTGCATGGTAAGGGCATCAAATTTGGTGAGTAACATCATAATATAACACTTAGAAATTACTAGAAATACAAAAGACTTAGACATGCACGCATACGAGTTCGCACGCATGCGAGCACGCGCGTACGCACGCATGCTCGAGTGGCCCAGCACCTACCCGAGCCCCTGGGCAGCCCCACGCGTGCCCCTGCACGCGCACTGGCGCCCAGCCGTGCGCCCAGACACACTGCCCCACGCGCGCGAGCACGCCCGCCTGCACCTGCCAGTGCCTCTCTGCGCGCGCGTCTGCGCGCGCACGCACGCGGACAGACCCGCGCGCGCGCCCGGCACTCTTTTAACCCCTTTAACCCCTCCCCCACATCTCTCACTCACCCTAAACTAACTACCTAGCATGCATGACTGACTTCCCAACAACCCCTAAGCCATGAAAAACCAAGAAAAGAAGGGGAAGAGCTCACCTAGGGAGGGGGAATGAAAGGGGGAGATTCAGGGGCCCTCGATGCACCCGCGACCACCTCAACCACCACCACCACTACCACCACCTCCTCAGCCTTCTTTGGCTGCAAATCAGGGGGGGAAAGACATGAGAGGATGCTTGAGAGAGTAGAAGCCACAACAACAACAACAAATACACAAACCTTGCTCTTCCTCCTTCACCTTCTCCTTCCTTTGCTTCCTCCTCCTCCTTCTCCACACACACAAAGAGGGGAAAAAGAGATCAAGAGAGGGAGAGAAAGAGAGATCCATGAGTTGGGAGAGAGGGGGAGAGAGAGAGGGCAAAATGGTCATTTTCATGCCCAAATAGTGTTTTGGGGTGACCATAAGGGGGTGGTGAGATTAGGGTTAGGCTCACCCTCACTCAACCACTTATTTTTGCTTTATTGGGAAGCGTGCGGAGAAGCACCACACACGAAAATATCTCACCCACCGAAACCCATTAACGGCCAAACCCGGATCCGATTCGGAACTGCATATTTTTCAAAACGTTACCAGAATTCGGTGAAATTTTTATGGGTAGTACTAAATGGTACCAGGACCCATAATATGCAGTTAGATTTCCAATCAGAGTACTCTAACTCCCGCAGGTGGCTAAAAGCCAAAATTTTAGCGACTTCGATCGAAAAAAAGAAAAGACCCTGAATGACCCAGATGTGACCAAGGGTTAACCGAAATGGCTCCAAATGACACAGGTATAACAGACGCCTCCAACTCCGACACTCTATCCTAGAAGGAGTCTCGCTCGCGGCGTAAGATGGATGACTCCTCCTCTCCAATCACCATCCCTGACCGCAGCTGGCCCAACACCTCCTCCCTTGACGATCTCTCGGACCTCAACTGGTCCACCTCGTCCTCAGCTCTAGCAACCCTCTCCCTGGCAAGATCAAGCTCCATTCGAGTAGCCAGAAGCTCGCTACGGACCATGCCTAGCTCGTTCGCCAACTCGAGCTCTCAATCGGGGGTACTGGTCGGAGGAGTAGAGGAGGGAGGAAGAAGCGCCATCGGCTCTTGCTCTCGACAGAGCATCTACCTGAGCCTCAAGGACCCGAACCTCATCCTGTAGGCGTCACCTTGCACCCGCAAACCCTCTACCTGCCCAGCCCGTGCTTGAAGGTGCTCGTTGGCAGCCTTAAGCTTCTTCTCCAACTCATTCAGCTCAGCCTGCACCAAGAACACATCTTTTAATATGGAGTAGAAGAAAGAAAAGACGGAGAAGAGAAAGAGCTTTTCTTACGTAAGCGTTCGGGATCTCCTCCTCCATAGTCCCAAGGATGTCGACATATTCCTGGCGGTACCAAGCCATGTACTCCTCATTGCTAACAACGTCAAGGCGGCGCTCAATCAAGGTCCCCCTATCGACCCATCCCCGCAAGTACACAGCGTAATTCCTCTGGAGGTTCATGTCCCGAGGAATTCCAGCTACCGGGATCGGAGCACGCTTCGGCAGGTTGACGGTCACCCACTGATGATACCCAAGCTTGCAGACCACCCAGCTGGTCGCGTGAAAGACCACCTCGTTGAAAACGATCAGCCAGATGTCCATCGACAGCTTCTCCCGGACCTCCTCCTCCGTATATGGTCTCCAGGTCTTCTACAACAAAGGATACCATGGAATAAAGAAGAGAGCTCAGACAAAAGAAAATCAAATACAAGCTTTCCAGAAAATATATACCTCTTCTTCCCCTAAAACGCGGAAGGCCTCTCGAAATGGAGCGAGGCGACACAAGCGAGAAGCCCGTGGAGGCGCCCATCTCATAGCCCAAGGGAGGGCGCGGTTGAAGACCAGCCGGGTCAGACAAGCAATAGTGAAGTGCACGTACCCAAAAATCTGCAGAAGGAAAACCAAAACTAAAGTCAGGTGAAGTGAATAAACAGAGATCAAATCATTTCTATTTTCTCTAACTATACCTCCAGAAATGCTGCGAAACCGCCAAGGTTCTTGCCCCCGGCCCTCTTCACCTTCTTCGACAACTCCACGAAGAGATGAGCCAGCATGGCCGCGCCCCAAGCGAAGCGGCCCATCATCGCCAAGTCCCCCATCAGCAACAAGAAGTGAGAGGAAACCTTGTCGGAGGCCGTCGAGAAGAGGACTCGGCCGAAGAAATAGACGAAGAATGCCCTCAACTCTCTCTGAGCCCTCTGTGGGCATGCAGCGGCCTCCCTGGCCTCGATCATCAGCCTCCTCCTCTCAAAACTGGCCGCGGCCTCACCGTTCTGACGGCACGTGAACGAACCAAGGCCATACTGCCTCGATAGCTGTCCAAGAGGGATCCGGTTCAACGTCCTCTCCCGCTCCACGTACTCCCAATCCCCGATCAACTCCCGAAAGAGCGCCTTGTAGTCTGGACTGGTAGCCGCTATCACCGCCTCGCCCAAGGCTAGGAGGCTCTGTTATGCCTGTGTCATTTGGAGCCTTATTTTTTTTTTATTGAAGTCGCTAAAATTTTGGCTTTTAGCCACCTGCGGGAGTTGGAGTACTCTGATTAAAAATCTAACTGCATATTATGGGTCCTGGTACCGTTTTATACTACCCATAAAAATTTCATCGAATTTCAGTAACGTTTTGAAAAATATGCAGTTCTGAACCGTATCTGGGTTTTGAGAGTTCCTGGTTTGGTTGGTCGAATAGTGTGAGATATTTTTGGGGATGTGGTGACCTTTGGTAATCTTACCACCCTTTGCTTAGTGGTGAAGCAACCATTGGTTATTTTGTGTGTTAGAGGGTGAGAATAGGCTTAAGTGCACCCCCCCCCCCTTTTTCTCTCCTTCTCATCACCCCCCCAAAGTGAGAAAACTCCCTCACTCTCTCTTCCTCTCTCGTCTCCTCTCCCTCTCTGTTTTTTTTTGTGTGTGTATGTTGTTAATGAAAGAAAAGATGAAAAAGAACACAAGAAAGAGTGAGAAAGGGTGAGTGTGTGTTGTTGTTTGTTGTTTCTCTTCTCTCTATCCCCTTCTCATGCCCCCTTTGCACCCTGGTTTTCTGCCATGAAGGGCTTGAGGAGATGCTGATGAGGTGGTGGTGGTGGTGGTGGTTGAGGTGGTCATGGGTGCGTCGAGAACCCCGCATCTCCCCATTTCCCTCCCCCTGTTTTGGAAAGACAGCTCTCTGTATTTTAAAGATCTCAGTGAATCTAGTATTTAGAGGCACATTTTTTAGGATTATGTCTTCATATGATATGATCATCTATGTGTCTAGTTGTTATATATGAAATTTGGGATCATTATGATATCTGTGGTGTAAGTTAGAACCTGTTTTGCATGGCCTGTCCAGATTCGCGTAGGAATTTGATCTGCTTCTGGAAATAATTTATTTTGGGCTGTAGAGGCAAAATTAGGTTCTAATGTCTTCATGGATTATGATCCCAGCATATCAGAGAATGTGTATGATTTATTTCATAATTTTTGGATGTGTATTTGGTGCTGTGGAGATCAAATAGTAGGGTTGGTTGCAGCAGGTTTGGCAGTTTTGCTCGATTGTGTGTCAAGGAGTTGTTTGCATGTGTCTTGTGTGATAATATGGAAGTATCAGGAGTTAGGGTCTTCATGAAGTAGGCTTAAATGTGTGTTAGGAGGTTCCATATTTTAATTGTGGATCATTGGTTGTGTTTTGCAGATCTCGTAGACCGGACGCGCGGCGATCCGGGTATCGGTGAGTGGTTCGATCCAACCCTTCGGGAAGCGTTGGATGCACGTAGTCGTGCGTCGCGCATCCGTTGGCACCCTGACTATACTCCTTATTTAGATAAGTAGTATGGTCATGTCTCACCCATAATATGCTAGGTATTTGCATGCTAGGTTAGTATAGCTTGTATATTGTGTAGAAACCCCTATTTCTACCATATACTTACCTATGTATCATATTCATGTGTGAATTATTATGTGTGCATGCGCCCTTCATGCATGGGCATGCGTGATGTGTGTCAATATGAATGTATAGAATATGCATGCCTTAGGTAGTCTCTACTTATAGTACTACCTCCCTATGTTAGTAATACCTAGCATGATTAAACCAGGGTTAATAACCGGGTGCATACTTAATATTCCCAGGTCATAAGACTGGAGGACGTGGTATGGTTGTTGCTCCCATCATGTTGGGGCAAAGGTATGACCAGCTTCTGAAGAGGATGAGACTTTCCCTCTCTCTCGCCCTCTCTCTTTGCGGGAACTAAGTAAGTAGATGCGATTTCCTACTCAACTCAGGTTCGTTTGGGAATATTGGCATGCGCCTGTAAGTGCGCGAGATCGCGCTTGACCCTTCCCTTTTAAGTTGGTGATATCCAACGCATTTTAGGGTATATGCTTGAATGCTAGTATGCTTGTATGAGGTATGCTTGTATGCTTACATGAGGTATGCTTCGTAGGCTTGTATGCATATTATTTAGCTCATGCATTGTATATATATTGTTTATCGATTTTAGGGAGTATCCCTATAATTATTTGATATGTTATCGTGCATGTAGTTCATGTACATAACTAAGATAAAATTCTTCTGGATATATATGCGCATGTTAAAACTGATTAGTCCTATCTGAAATAGGCGTCGGTATGACTCGTTGTCGGGTTGTACCTTATTAGTTAGAGCGCTAGTGATGTAATCGCCCCCGTGCATCTGAGCGATACACTAGTTTGAAATTCAGGAGAATTCATCATCTTATCAGTTTTTTGTTAAGCCGATAGTTATGGCATTAAGCTAGGCCTACCCGTGTTAGGCGTGTGTATGAACCGCCTGTGGGGTTATGTGCCTTGGGCATATTTCTGCGTGAGAGCAGAGGTAACCCCTTGTGTTCGAGCGACGCACTCGTGTGGGAGTACAAGAGTATTCGATATCATCGATATGTGATTATCGAGCGTAGTTGACTTTCCCATAGGGTTGGCTTTGCAAACGTGAGGTGCTTCCTCCCGACATCGTCGTGCATCAAAAACCCCAGCGTTGAAGCTGTCCTGTTTGGGTGCCCCCACTTGTTGGTGCTACTGATGCATATCGCGGTACGCATTTGGCTGATGTACCGATCGTGGAAGGCCAACAGGTAGACGCTACGCGGGAGAGGGCTACCAGATTATTTTGCAAGCGTGGAATCGTTCTCCCCTTCTTTGGATTCGCGTTGAAGCTACCAAATGTTAAAGCTGTCCTAACAAAGGGCTCCCACCTGTAGGTACTACCGATGCGTTCGGCAGATGTACTGATCATGGAAGTATACCAGGTAGAAGCTACTCGGGAGAGGGCTACCAGATGACGAAGGGTGTAGAACAAAACGTTTTATTCCAATAGTCCTGTGTCACCCTTAGGGGTGAGGGTGAGGATGAGGTGAAGTCAGTTGCCGCGTGACCCATTCGTTTTTCGTCCATTCCCATAGTTGTTGGGTTCGGTTACGTATAGATGTTCAGAGACATTGTTGGGTAGTTATCTCGATGTAGATGATCCAGTAGTGTTGTGTAGATCAGTAATTCGGCGTCACCTCGACAAACGGTATGGTCTCTCCCCAAGAGTCCCAAGAGTCTCTCTCCGGGAGTGAGGGTGAGGGTGAGGTTGGTCGCGCCGCCGCGTGACCTTGTTATCCATTGGGTTTCCACCCATGTTTTCCTTGAAAGGAAATTGCTTTAGTATTAAACTGTTGTGATGGTGATTGGTTTTCAGCCACTCACTGAGCTTGTAGCTCACCCCTCGCGTACTGTTTCTTTTACAGGGGCGGTGTTGGGCGTGGAGCTGGAGCTTCTTTGTGGCGTGGTCTTATGTGCGTGGAGTGTTCTGTCCGGCGGGTGGCGAGTGCGAGGCTGTCAGCAGTCCTAGAGTCATTTTATGTATTGTAAATCGTGCATGTGGCACAGGTTGTATTTTATTTGGACTAGACTTGGCTCTCACAGGACATTAATTGTGTATTCGAGTCTGTAATGATATTTTTGGTTTACAGACTTATTGATATTTTTATGCTTCTGCTTTTCAGTTGAGTTATCAGTTATCATTGCTTTGCCAGCTTGTGTGTTATTTATTGGAGTCATTATTGACCTCTTGTACTTGATAGCTGATACTTTATATATTGCCACGTCTCGGGGATGGCCGCCCTGGGGCGTGACAGTTATCCGCTCAACATCTTCGAGCGTTGGCATCACTGCACCAGTGGGGAGGATAATTGTGCAGCTCTCCGGGTCCCATCGCTCCGCCAACACCTCAAGGTACGGGCGATGAACGTGGAAGGGCTCGATCAAAAATGAGCGGAAGCCCGCTCCGTCCACCAGGTCCCGCTCCCCCTGCCCCAAAGCGGAGTACCACCTCTTCATCCCATGCCATAGAGCTCGAATGCGGTTCGGCCGCTGAAACAACGAAAGAAAGGGGTTAGTCCAAGCACGAGGGTGTCCGGGAAGTAAGAATTCTGAATTTAAGCAAAGTTTTCATTCTAAACCATGCTCGCATACCAAAAATAAAATAAAAGCATGAAATATATGAGCCTAAAGGAAAATTCAGCCTCCCTTGCTACAAGACTTCTTCATATGGATCACATATTTACTCGTCCCTTTAGCCCACCAATGACCATCTCTATTATATGTTTACATGCTTTTCTTTATCACCTATCACACTTACATCCCCCTTTTATAACATGCATAACAAAAGCACATAAAAATTGTCCCTGTTATGCCTGTGTCATTTGGAGCCATTTCGGTTAAGCCTTGGTCACATCTGGGTCATTCAGGGCCTTTTCTTTATTCGATCGGAATCGCTAAAATTTTGACTTTTAGCTACCTGTGGGAGTTGGAGTACTCTGATTGGAAATCTAACTGCATATTATGGGTCCTGGTATCGTTTAGTACTACCCATAAAAATTTCATCGAATTCCGGTAACGTTTTGAAAAATATGCATTCTGAATCGCATTGGTAATCGCCTGTTGGGTGGGTTATGTGCCTTGGGATTATTTCTGCGTGAGAGCAGAAGCAACCCCCCCCCCCCTTAGGTCTGAGCGACGAAACCGTGTGGGAGTGCAGTAGTTGTTTTTCCATTGGGTTCGCTTTGCGAACATGGAATGTTTCCTCCCAATGTCGTCTGTGTTGTAGCGGCCCGGGTTGTAGCTGTTCTGACAGAGGGCTCCCATCCGTAGGTACCACCGATGCGTTCGGAAGCGTACTGATCGTGGGAGTATACCAGGTAGAGGCTACCCGGGAGAGGGCTAACGAATGATTGCAAGAGCGAAATCGTTTTCCCTTCGTTGGATTCGATGTAGGAACTCCCCGGCGTTGGAAAAGCTGTCCTGACAGAGAGCTCCTATCCGTAGGTATCACCGATGCATTCGGAAGTGTACTGATCGTGGGAGTATACCAGGTAGAGGCTACGTGGGGAAAGGGCTACCGGTGGACCAAGGGTGTAGAGGAGTCTAATCTCTCCAAAAGTCCTATGTCACCTCTAAAGGGTGAGGGTGAGGATGAGGTGAAGACACGTCACCGCGTGACCCATTCGTTGTTCGTCCGTTCCCATAGTTGTTGGGTCCGGTTGCGTATCAATGTTCAAAGACATCGTTGGGCAGTTATCTTGATGTAGATGATCCAGTAGTGTTGTGTAGACCAGTAATTCCGGGTCTCTTCGACCAACAGTATGGTCTCTCCCCAAAAGTCCCAAGTGTCTCCCTCCGGGAGTGAGGGTGAGGGTGAGGTTGGTGATCCAGTAGTGTTGTGTGGACCAGTAATTCCGCGTCTCTTCGACCAACGGTATGGTCTCTCCCCAAAAGTCCCAAGAGTCTTCCTCCGGGAGTGAGGGTGAGGGTGAGGTTGGTCGCGCCGCTGCGTGACCCTATTATCCATGGGTTTCCACCCATGTTTTCCTTGAAAGGAAATTGTTTTAGTATTGAACTGTTGTATGGTGATTGGTTTCCAGCCACTCACTGAGCTTGTAGCTCACCCCTCGCATACTGTTTCTTTTCAGGGGCAGTGTTGGGCGTGGAGCTGGAGCTTTCCTCTGGCGTGGTCTTATGGGCGTGGAGCGTTCTTCTGGCGGGTGGCGAGTGCGAGGCTGTCAGTAGTCCTAGAGTCATTTTATGTATTGTAAATCGTGCATGTGGCACAGGTTGTATTTTATTTGGACTAGACTTGGCTCTCACAGGATAGTGATTGTGTATTCGAGTCTGTAATAATGTTTTTGGTTTACAGACATTGTTGATATCTTATGCTTCCACTTTTCAGTCAATTATCATTATCTTTGCTTTGCCACCTTGTGTGTTGTTGTTGGAGTCTTTGTTGACCTCAGGTATTGATAGCTGATACTTCATTATTGCCACGTCTCGGGGACGGCCGCCCTGGGGCGTGACAAAAGTTGGTATTAGAGTCTGGTCTTGTCAGAGCCTAAGTCTAGTCGTATAGATGATGAGTCGTAGGATTGTAATCCCAGCACTCTTGTTTTTGAACGTTATCTTAGGTTGCTGACATGCCTCCTTGCATCCGTTGACGAGGACGTGACCCCCTTGGACCACCCTTCAGCCTCCCTTGCTACAAGACTTCTTCATATGGATCACATATTTACTTGTCCCTTTTGACCACCAATGACCATCTCTATCATACGCTTACATGCTTTCTTTATCACCTATCACACTTACATCCCCCTTTTATAACATGCATAACCAAAGCACATAAAAATTGTCCCTGTTATGCCTGTGTCATTTGGAGCCATTTCGGTTAAGCCTTGGTCACATCTGGATCATTCAGGGCCTTCTTCTTTTTTCAATCGTAGTCGCTAAAATTTTGGGTTTTAGCTACCTGCGGGAGTTGGAGTACTCTGATTGGAAATCTAATTGCATATTATGGGTCCTGGTACCGTTTTGTACTACCCATAAAAATTTCATCGAATTCCGGTAACGTTTAGAAAAATATGCAGTTCTGAATCGCATCCAGGTTTGGCTGTTATTGGGTTTCGGGGGGTGAGATATTTTCGAGTGTGTGGTGCTTCTCCGCACGCTTCCCAATAAAGCAAAAATAAGTGGTTGAGTGAGGGTGAGCCTAACCCTAACCTCACCACCCCTTATGGTCACCCCTAGGCACTATTTGGGCATGAAAATGACATTTTTGCCCACTCTCTCTCCCCTCTCTCCCATTTCGTGGAACACCTCCTCTCCCTCTCTTGGTCTCTTTTTTTTCCCTCTTTGTGTGTGGAGAAGGAGGAGGAAGAAGCAAATGAAGGAGAAGGTGAAGAAGGAAGCACAAGAGCCAAAGAAGGCTGAGGAGGGCTGTGGAGGTGGTGGTAGTGGTTGTGGTGGTTGAGGTGGTCGCGGTTGCATCGAGGGCCCCCGAATCTCCCCCTTTAATTCCCCCTCCCTAGGTGAGCTCTTCCCCTTCTTTTCTTTGGTTTTTCATGGCTTAGGGGTTGTTGGGAAGTCATGCATGCTAGGTAGTTGGTTTAGGGTGAGTGAGAAGTGTGGGGGAGGGGTTAAAAGGGGTTAAAAGTGTGCTGGCAGACGCGCGCGCAGAGGTGCGCTGGCAGGCGCATGCGTGAGCGCAGGCGGGCGCGTGCTCGTGCGCGTGGGTATGCGCGGAGTGAGCGCGCAGGTTCGCGCGGATGCTGGCAGCACGCGCGGTGCGGGCAGGTCGTGCGCGCGAGTGTGCGAGGGGTAGGTTGTCTGGGCGCGCCGGGGCATGCGGCAGGGTGCCAGTGCGCGCGCGCGCGTGCATGCACCTGCATGGGCATGCGCGGGGCTGGGGCACTCGGGCATGCGTGCATACGTGCGTGCTCGCATGCTTGCGAGCCCGTATGCGTGCATGTCTAAGTCTTTGGTATTTCTAGTAATTTCTAAGTGTTATAATATGATGTTACTCACCAAATTTGATGCTCTTACCTTGCAGATCTCATCGGATGGGATGTGAGAGGTCCCGGGTTGCGGTGAGTGGTTTGATCCAATCCCCCCCCCCCCCTCTCGAGATGCTCTCGACGCGTGTAGTCGTGCGTCGCGCATCGATGGAGCACCCTAGCTATACTACTTGTGTAGATAAGTAGTATGGCCATGCTTAAACTATAATATGTTAGATATTTTGCATGCTAGGCTTATATTGCATGTATTGTATCCATGTATGAATGATTGTATCGCATGCGCCCCTCTTGTATGGGCATGTATTCTGTAATGTGTATGGATGTATAGAATATGGCATGCCTTAGGTAGTATTGTAATACTACTCCCACCATATTAATTGGAATATCCAGCATGATTAAGTCTAGGTTAATAACGGGCACCTGCCTAATATTCCCTTGCGATAAGACTCGAGGGCATGGTATAGTTGTTGCACCCATGCTAATGGGGCAAGGCTATGACCAACTTCATGAGATGATGATCTCTCTCGCCCTCTCCCTCTGCACGAACTGAGTAAGTAGAGGCAATTTCCTACTCGACTCGGGTTCGTTTGGAATTTTGGCATGCACCCGTTAGTACGCGAGATTGCGCTTGACCCTTCCCTTTTAAGTTGGTGATATCCAACGCATGCTTAAGTTATGCCTTGTGTGCTTATGTGATTAATGGCCATGTATGCATTTTTAAGTGGGCCATACCTTGTATGCATGTTGTATGATTGTTGTTTATGATGTAAATTCATGTTAGGGAGTATCCCTATGATTAATTTATATGTAATTGTGCATATGGTTCATGCACATAACTAAGATTTAATTCTCCTATAAAATATATGCGCATGTTAAAACTAATTAGGCCTATCTGAAATAGGCGTGGGTATGACCCGTTGTCGGGTTGTACCTTATTAGTTAGAGCGCTAGCGATGTAATCGCCCCCGTGCATCCGAGCGATGCACTCATTTGGAATTGAGGAGAATTCATTATCTTATCAGTTTTGTTAAGCCGGTAGTTGTGGCATTAAGCTAGGCGTGTATATGAACCGCCTGTTGGGTTATGTGCCTTGGGATTATTTCTGCGTGAGAGCAGAGGCAACCGCCCCCCCGCCCCTTATGTCCGAGCGACGCAACCGTGTGGGAGTGCAGTAGTTGTTTTTCCATTGGGTTCGCTTTGCGAACATGGAATGTTTCCTCCCAATGTCGTCTGTGTTGTAGCGGCCCGGGTTGTAGCTGTCCTGACAGAGGGCTCCCATCCGTAGGTACCACCGATGCGTTCGGAAGCGTACTGATCGTGGGAGTATACCAGGTAGAGGCTTCCCAGGAGAGGGCTAACGAATGATATTGAGACCACGAAATCGTTCTCCCCTTCGTTGGATCCGATGTAGGAACTCCCCGGCATTGGAAAAGCTGTCCTAACAGAGGGCTCCCATCCGTAGGTACCACCGATGCGTTCGGAAGCGTACTGATCGTGGGAGTATACCAGGTAGAGGCTACGTGGGGAAAGGGCTACCGGTGGACCAAGGGTGTAGAGGAGTCTAATCTCTCCAAAAGTCCTATGTCACCTCTAAAGGGTGAGGATGAGGATGAGGTGAAGACACGTCGCCGCGTGACCCATTCGTTGTTCGTCCGTTCCCATAGTTGTTGGGTCCGGTTGCGTATCGATGTTCAAAGACATCGTTGGCAGTTATCTCCATGTAGATGATCCAGTAGTGTTGTGTAGACCAGTAATTCCGAGTCTCTTCGACCAACGGTATGGTCTCTCCCCGAGAGTCCCAAGAGTCTCCCTCCGGGAGTGAGGGTGAGGGTGAGGTTGGTGATCCAGTAGTGTTGTGTGGACCAGTAATTCCGCGTCTCTTCGACCAACGGTATGGTCTCTCCCCAAAAGTCCCAAGAGTCTTCCTCCGGGAGTGAGGGTGAGGGTGAGGTTGGTCGCGCCGCCGCGTGACCTTGTTATCCATTGGGTTTCTACCCATGTTTTTCCTTGAAAGGAAATTGTTTTAGTATTGAACTGTTGTATGGTGATTGGTTTCCAGCCACTCACTGAGCTTGTAGCTCACCCCTCGCATACTGTTTCTTTTCAGGGGCAGTGTTGGGCATGGAGCTGGAGCTTCCCTGTGGCGTGGTCTTATGGGCGTGGAGCGTTCTTCCGGCGGGTGGCGAGTGCGAGGCTGTCAGCAGTCCTAGAGTCATTTTATGTATTGTAAATCGTGCATGTGGCACAGGTTGTAATTTATTTGGACTAGACTTGGCTCTCACAGGACAGTGATTGTGTATTCGAGTCTGTAATAATGTTTTTGGTTTACAGACATTGTTGATATCTTATGCTTTCGCTTTTCAGTCAGTTATCATTATCTTTGCTTTGCCACCTTGTATGTTGTTGTTGGAGTCTTTGTTGACCTCAGGTATTGATAGTTGATACTTCATTATTGCCACGTCTCGGGGATGGCAGCCCTGGGGCGTGACAGTCCCTCCTCTAAAAACACACATACAACACTCATATATATATATATATACGTATATTTAGACACCACCATGATCACCCTTCTAGAAACCCCATAGACTCATAAATACATGTATGCTCACCCTTTCTTGCCCCACCATGATTAAAAACATATACCCCTACACCATATGCATGCAAGACCGCTAATAAAATGACACATACAAGCTTGCTATACTCTACTATTTCTTTCTTTTCTCCACCATGCCTCCTCTTTTATATATACATGCATAGCAAAAATAAATAAATAAATAAAAGTTGCCCTTTTTTATGCCATGCTCACTAAATCCCACCGTGATCATTTTTCCATATACACGATAAGCATGCCTATTAAAAGGACATGTATATACACTCCTTACACATTTCATGCATACCACCAAAACATATATATACCTAAGAATAAAATAATATACAAGGGAATTAGGGGAATACTATGGCTCGTATGGCTCCAGGAGCCTCCGCATCAGCCGCGTCGGGATCGTCCATCCCGTCGTCGTCTCCCTCGTCCTCATCATCCCCCTCCTCGCCAACCTCAGCCTCCGCGGCCTCCTCCGTACAAATACCCCTGGCCTCAACCCCAACCCCAATTCCCTCACCTTCTTCTGTGCCCACCGCTGTTATGCCTGTGTCATTTGGAGCCTTATTTTTTTTTTTTATCGGAGTCACTAAAATTTTGGCTTTTAGCCACCTACGGGAGTTGGAGTACTCTGATTGAAAATCTAACTGCATATTATGGGTCTTGGTACCGTTTTGTATTACCCATAAAAATTTCGTCGAATTGCGGTAACATTTTGAAAAATATGCAGTTCTGAACCGTATCCGGGTTTTGAGAGTTCCTGGTTTGGTTGGTCGAATAGTGTTAGATATTTTGGTGAATATGGTCACCTTGGGTAACCTTACCCCCCCTTACTTAATAGCTAAGTAACCCTTTAGTTATTTTGAGTGTGAGAGGGTGAGATTATGTTAGGTTTACCCCCCCCCCCTTTTTTCCACTTCACTCACCCCCCCCCAAGTGATCTTTGAAGCTCTCTCACGTGGACCTCTCTCCCAATTTTATGTTTCCCCCCCCCCCCCCGGCCAAATGTTTGATTAAATTCCACAAAGAAGGAGGTGAAAGAAAAGATGGAGGAGCAAGAAGAGGAAGTGATCAAGGTTTGTGTGTGCCTTTGTTGTTGTTGTTGCCTTCTCCCTCTCCTCCTCCCCTACCCCTCTAATGGTTTCCCCTCCCATTTGGTGAACAGCCATGAAAAAGAGAAGCAAGGATGGAGGTGGTGGTAGTAGTGCTAGTGGTCGAGGTGGTCAAGGCGCTTGCGAGCCCCTACATCTCCCCCTTCCCTTCCCCCTCTCTTTTGGTAAGTCTTCCCTCTTCTTTAGCTGGTTTTTATGCATGTTTGGGGGTTAGGGAGGTCAGGCATGTTAGATGAATGGGTTAGGGTGAGTGAGGAGTGTGGGGAAGAAGTTAAGGTTGGCTGGAGGCGCTTGCGGGTCTGTCCGCGCGCGTGCACGCGCGTAGATGGGCGCAGGCGAGCGCAGTCGGGCGCGTGCACCGGGCAACGAGTCTGGGCGTGCCTGGGCATGCGGCAGGGCACCAGTGCGCATGCGCGCGTGCTGGGGCACGCGCGGGGCTGCCCAGGGGCTCGGGTAGGTGCTGGGGTACTTGGGCATGCGTGCGTACGCGCGTGCTGGCATGCGTGTGAGCCCGTATGCGTGCATGTCTAAGTCTTTGGCATTTCTAGTTATATTCTAAGTGTTTTAATGTGGCTATACTCACCATTCTGATGCCCTTACCTTGCAGATCTCGTCGGATGGGGTGTGCGACGATCCGGGTATCGGTGAGTGGTTCGATCCAACCCTTTGGGATGCGCTCGATGCACGTACTCGTGCATCGCGCATCCATGGGGCTTCTTTGCACCCTAAATATGCCAGATATTTGCATGCTAGGCTTGTATATCTCGTATATTGCGTATAACCCTTTTCTACCATATACTTGCCTATGTATCATATTCATGTGTGAATTATTATGTATGCATGCCCCCTTCATGTATGGGCATGTGTGATGTGTGTTTTCATGAATGTATAGAATAAGCATGTCTTAGGTAGTCCCTATGAGTAATACTACCATATTAATTGGAATATCCAGCATGATTAAGTCTGGGTTAATAACGAGCACATGCCTAATATTCCCTTGTGATAAGACTCAAGGGCGTTATGTAGTTGTTGCGCCCATGCTAATGGGGCAAAGCTATGACCAACTTCAAGAGATGATGAGCTCTCTCTCGCCCTCTCCCTATTATGTATGAACTGAGTAAGTAGATGCGATTTCCTGCTCGACTCAGGTTCATTTGGTGCGCGAGATCGCGCTTGACCCTTCCCTTTTAAGTTGGTGATATCCAACGCATTTTAGGGTATACCTTGTATGCTTATATGCTGCATGAGGTATGCTTGTATGCTAGTATGCTTGTATGAGGTATGGTTATATGCTTGCACGCTTGTATGCATATTATTTAGCCATGCATGATATGTATGTTGCATGATTTATTGTTTATGATGTAAATCCATGTTAAGGGACACCCTTATAGTCAATTATTAGGTGATCATGCATATGGTTCATGCACATAACTAAGATATAATTCTCATGTAATATATATATATGCGCATGTTAAAACTAATTAGGCCTATTTGAGATAGGCAGGGGTACGACCCGCTGTCGGGATGTACCTCATTAGTTAGAGCGCGAGCGATGAATCTCCACCCTGCATCCGTCAGATGCACTTGAATGGAATTCAGGAGAATTCATTTGTTATATCGGTTTTGTTAAACTGGTAGCTATGGCATTAAGTTAGGCCTACCCGTGCTAGGCGCGTATATGAACCGCTTGTTGGGTTAAATGCCTTGGGCTGATTTCTACGTGAGAGCAGAGGTAACCCCTCGCGTCCGAGGGACGCACCCGTGTTGGATTACAAGAGTATTCGATATCATCGATATGTGATTATCGAGCGTAGTTGACTTTCCCATAGGGTTCGCTTTGCGAACGTGGGGTGCTTCCTCCCGACATCGTCGTGCGTCGAAACACCCCAGCGTCGAAGCTGTCCTGTTTGGGTGCCACCACTTATAGGTGCTACCGATGCGTATCGAGGTACACATCTGGCTGATGTACCGATCGTGGAAGGCCGACAGGTAGATGCCACGCGGGAGAGGGCTACTGGATGATATTGCGAGCGTGGAATCATTCTCCCCTTCTTCGGATCCGTGTTGAAGCTACTCGACGTTAAAGCTGTCCTGACAAAGGGCTCCCACATGTAGGTACTATCGATGCGTTCGGCAGATGTACTGATCATGGGAGTATACCAGGTAGAGGCTACTCGGGAGAGGGCTACCGGATGACGAAGGGTGTAGAACAAAAGGTTTTCTTCCAACAGTCCTGTGTCACCCTTAGGGGTGAAGGTGAGGATGAGATGAAGTCACGTCGCCGCGTGACCCATTCGTTTTCGTCCGTTCCCATAGTTGTTGGGTCCGGTTATGTATCGATGTTCAAAGACATCGTTGGGCAGTTATCTCGATGTAGATGATCCAATAGTGTTGTGTAGACCAGTAATTCCGCGTCTCTTCAACCAACGGTATGGTCTCTCCCCAAGAGTCCCAAGAGTCTCCCTCCGGGAGTGAGGGTGAGGGTGAGGTTGGTCGCGCCGCCGCGTGACCTTGTTATCCATTGGGTTTCCACCCATGTTTTTCCTTGAAAGGAAATTGCCTTATCATTAAATTGTTGTAATGGTGATTGGTTTCTAGCCACTCACTGATCTCGTAGCTCACCCCTCGCATACTGTTTCTTTTCAGGGGCAGTGTTGGGCGTGGAGCTAGAGCTTCCCGGTGGCGTGGTCTTATGTGCGTGGAACGTTCTGTCCGGTGGGTGGCGAGTGCGAGGCTGTCAGCAGTCCTAGAGTCATTTTATGTATTGTAAATCATGCATGTGGCACAGGGTGTATTTTATTTGGACTAGACTTGGCTCTCACAGGACATTGATTGTGTATTCGAGTCTGTAATGATATTTTTGGTTTACAGACCTATTGATATTTTTATGCTTCCGCTTTTCAGTTGAGTTATCAGTTATCATTGCTTTGCTAGCTTGTGTGTTATTTATTGGAGTCATTGTTGACCTCTTGTACTTGATAGCTGATACTATATATATTGCCACGTCTCGAGGACGGCCGCCCTGGGGCGTGACAACGGCACCAGAGGCCAAGACCTCATAGTCCCCCAAAGCCCTCCTCTCCTCCTCAAACCCGGCCTATCTGACCTCCCTCTCTAACATCCCTAGGATGGCATCCAAAGACGCCCTCTCCTCTACACTAACCCCCTCAACCCCAACATCTTCAACTAAACCTTCAGCTGACCCTCCGGCCTCCAAGCCCACCTCTTTGACCACCATCGGTCGAACCCCGCGCCTCCTCTTGCGTGAGTATCCTATCATACTACTCACCGCCCCCGGGACAGCCCCCAAAGGCGTGCCTCCGACTTCACCTACGCCCATCAATGGCGTCTCCGCCGTTTTGGTCGTCTCCTCCACAACCCTCATCTTCGAACCGTCGCTCTCCGATGAGCCCGACCCCGAGACATCCCCCCTCTACTCTCGGGAAGACCTGAGGCGCTTCATCATCGAAGCCATCCTCTTCCCCTTCGTCATCTCCTCGATTTCACATGAAAAGGAGAACCCAAAAGTTCTTAGGGTTTCAAAATCAAGAAGAAAGGAGTGATCTAGGGCGAAATCAAGCGAATCACACCGAGGTTTTTCGGTTTCAAATGAAGAAGAAGTAAGGAACCATTTTTGAAAACGTGCGGGAGAGAGAGAGGGTCTTTTTCGGTTATAAGGGACCCAGTCGGAAGGCGGCTACTCGCGAATTACCACCCCCTGCCCGACGGCTAAATACCATTAGCCACTCCTCCCCTCCGGCTAAACACCACTAGCCGCCCCTTGCCAGCTTCTCAAACACACTTATTTTCAAGTTTTCTAAAAACAAACAGCCATGTATTGGTCTATTTCCAAGTCTTACTTGATCAAACACAACTTTTTTTGAAGTTTTACCACAATTACTAGTACCATTCAGTTCAAATTTCTTTAGTTCTGGTTCTTTTCCAGAATCTTTGTCTTTCGAATGATCCAATTCACAAAATCAAACACATTTTATTTGCTTTCTGTCTGCGATATCCCTTTGATTTGCTGAGATACCCAAGCACTACGGTAGGCACAAGGAAACTGACGCCAGGCTGCTCCGTGCACGATGGCTAACAACCCCGTCTGAGGGTTGGATCACTCGCTTCTTTACTTTTACTCACTCTCCCACCTGGATCAGTCTTTAGATGACTATTCTAGTCAAAACCCATCCTCTGATGACCTAAATTAAATCCCTGAAAGGTATTGGTCATGTGTCCTAAGCTTCTTGAAAATCGGGCTGGCCAAAATAGGGGTCACTTTTCTTATCATCGGTCGAAGTCTTTCTACTTCGCATAAAAGACTCCGTCCGATGAGGGACAATTGTAGATACCCCAATTTTGACCGTCCAAAAGGACAAAAATACTTCAAGTAATGCTTAAGAATGACCACATTTGGACATCTAAATAGAAAACTCCCTTAGAAACCAAAACCGGAAACCCTAGTCCAAAACACTTAGAAAAATCAAAGACCTGGACATGGGCGGCTACTGTCAAGCAGCCGTCCAATACAAGGCGGCTAGTTGGAACTAGCCGCCCCCCAACCGACCCCAAACCGCCTTCCTGGATGGGACATAAAGCAAGCATGATTGCGGCGGATTGTCCCTTTTAGCCGCCCCATCTCAGCCGGTTCAACCTTAGTAACTGACCCAAGCCACCGCTTGTCAGAGATGGGACATTTGGCAGGTTATGAGGGGGGCGGCTACTTGCGAGTAGCCGCCCCTGACTGGGCGGCTAGTTTCAACTAGCCGCCCCTCACCTGGACACTGTCAGGCCACAAAGATCTAATGGAAGGTCAAATCAAGCACCTTATTACCCATTTTGATCTATTGTCCAGTGGACATTCCCCTACCCTTTTTTACTATAAATAGGGGGCATCCAATTCATATCCAAAACAATTCACATTCCCAATCATCAACAATTAATCAACGCATACAAGCCTATACCCCCCACACCACCATTTCAAAACCCTTGAGAGAGAAAGTGAGAGAGAAACCCATTCCCTACACCAAATCACTCTCCAAATCCACTCTCCAAAACCCAGGTTAAACCTAGCTTAACCTTTGCCAATACCCAAAACCAAACCCTACCTAGGTTCTGCCCAAGTTGAACCAGATCCCAGGCAGCTACTTGTAACCAGCCGCACCCACCCAGGCAACTAAACCCGACTAGCCGGCCCTTCCCCTAGCCCACCTGAGTCCCAATTCTCCTTTAGTCAAGTTCCCGAAGCAGAAGAGGATCCCTGTCTTCACCTCTGTGTACAGCATGCCCGTGTCTCAGAGCGGAGACCCCACAAACTCCCCCACGAAGGTGATCAAATACACCCCAACTTTTCCTGCTTTTTGAGAAAAGCAGGTGGTGATCACAACCACCCTTGAATCCTCCTGAGGACCCGTTGGCCGCCTCAGCAAGGAACGGACAAACCCCCCCCCCCTCCCCCCCAAAAAAAATCCTATACTGACACCCAGGGTGGCCGTCCCCGAGATGTGGCAATATATATAATATCAGTTATCAATACTTGAGGTCAACAAAAACTCCAACAACAACATACAAGGTGCCAAGGGAAAGATAAATGATAGCTCAACTGAAAATGCGGAAGCATAAAAATACCAATAAGTCTGTAAACCAAAACATTATTACAGACTCGAATACACAATTACTGTCCTGTGAGTGCCAAGTCTAGTCCAAATAAAATACAACCAGTGCAACACGCACGATTACCAATACATACGACACTAGGACTACTGACAGCCTCGCACTCGCCAATCGCCAGATGGGACGTTTCACGCACTCAAGACCACAGCATAGGGAAGCTCCAGTTCCACGCCCAACACCGCCCCTGTGGAAGAAACCGTATGCGAGGGGTGAGCTACAAGCTCAGTGAGTGGCTGGAAGCCAAACACCATCACAACAATTCAATACAAGGCAATTTCCTGTCAAGGAAAACATGGGTAGAAACCCAAAGGATAACAAGGTCAAGCGACGGCGCGACCACACCTCACCCTCGTTCCCGAGGGAAACTCAAAGACACTCGGGAAGGAACAAGCTATTAACCATAACACATGGTGTTACTGGATAATAGTTTACAACGAGTCTAACAGCTACGAGGTAGAGATAGACTATGATACCTGACATAACATAGTACAACAAGTCCTTCTGCTATGAGGTAGAGATACACTACAATACCTCAAGCGTTAGGCGTAACATACCCAGAGTATACTAGACGGATATAAGAGTTACATGAACACGTGACTCCCAACCCACCCTCACCCTAGCCCTTGGAGGGGTGACCCCATCTGCCGAACGCATCGGTAGTACCTACAAGTGGGAGCCCTCTTTCAGGACAGCTTCAACGCCGGGCAGCTTCAACGCGGATCCGATGAAGGGGATAACGATTTCATGCTCACAATGAGAACCACATAGGTCCACTACTCTCGATAGTCATATACCGATGATATCGAATACTCTTGAACTCACACGCAGATGCATCGCTCGGACGCGAGGAATTACCTCTGCTCTCGCGCAGAAATAAGCCAAGGCATAACCCAACAGGCGGTTCATACACGTGCGTAGCACAGGTAGGCCTAGCTTAATGCCATAACCATTGGTTTAACAAAACCGATACAATATTGAATTCTCCTAAACTCCATTGAGTGCATCACTCGGATGCAAGGTGGTGATTACATCGCTTGCACTTTAACTAATAAGATACATACTTATTACAGATAGGCCCAAATAGTTTTTAACATGCGCATAATTATAACAGGAGAATTTCTATCGCAGTTATATACATGAACCACATGCACGATAACCTAGAGATTAATTATAGGAGTACTCCCTAAAATGAATATACATTATAAACAACAAATCATACAACATGCATACAAGGTATGGCCTACTTAAACATGCATACAAGGCATTAATCATACAAACATACAAAATATACCCTAACATGCGTTGGATATCACCAACTTAGAAGGGAAGGGTTAGGCGCAGTCTCGCGCACCAACATGCGCATTCCAATAATCCCAAGCAAACCTGAGTCAAGTAGGAACCACATCATCTCAGGAAGCTGGTCATAGCCTTGCCCCAACAATATGGGCGCAACAACTACACCATGCCCTCACGTCTTATGACAAGGGAATATTAGGCATGTATCCATTAACCAAAGCTTAATCAAGCAAGGTATTACTAGAAAAGGGGGGTAGCTTTACAACCAAAGACTACCTAAGGCATGCCATATTCTATATATCCATATAAATACACAAGATCAATGCCATACAAGCAGAGCGCATGCAAACATGATCATTCATACATGAATACAAATACATAGGCAAGTAGAAGGTAGAATAGGGGGTTCTACACAATATACTAGCTATACAGTCCTAGCATTCAATATCTAAGACAATAGGGGTGCCAAGATGCCCCATGGATATGCGATGCATGACTACGTGCATCAAGCGCTTCCCGAATGGTTGGATCAAACCACTCACAGATACTTGGATCGTCGTGCGTCCAGTCTACGAGATCTGCAAGACACAACACGATATATATAAACAACGTGACAACCACAACTCAAATAAATGAATCATAAACATGATCCCTAGCGCAGGACAGTGCGCGGGGTAGGACGGGTAGCACGCGACGCACTCCCATGGCAACACAATTACATGAACAAAATGCCAGAACTTCTAAACCCTAAAACCAATGGTGCTCAAATCAAACATGAAGCTACTTGACACATATATAAACCTACATCATGAAGACACCAACTCTTAATATTTCCTACAGCATGCATAAATAACTCATTGACACAGTCATGTAAAACTGGTGCATCTGCAGCAAACAGCCCTACTCTTTGATCTCCACAACACCAAATACACATCCAAAAATTATGAAATAAATCATACACGTTCTCTGACATGTTGGGATCATAATCCGTTAAGACATCAAAATCTGATTTAGCCTCTACATGCTCAAAATAAAATATGTCCAGACACTGGTCAATTCCCACGCGAATCTGGACAGTCCATGCAATTCAGGTCATAACTTACAACACAAATCATAGTATGACACCAAATTTCATATATAGCATCTAGATGCATGAAGGATTATATCACATGTGGACATGATCCCAAGAATACACCTCTAAATACATGATCCACAAGGATCTTAAGAAGACAGAAATCTGCCTTACTTACAACACAAAGCCACCACCATCCATGCATAAACACAAACACCTCATGTGCAGCAGCAATTACACATAACGACACTCTCCCAACAACACCCACATGTGCTACATGTCACGCCCCAAGGTGGCCGTCCCCGAGATGTGGCAATATATAAAATATCAGCTATCAATTACAAGAGGTCAACAATGACTCCAATAAATAACACAAAGCTGGCAAAACAATGATAACTGATAGTTCAACTAAAATGTGGAAGCATAAAAATATCAATAAGTCTATAAACCGAAAACATTATTACAGACTCGAATACGCAATCACTGTCCTGTGAGAGCCAAGTCTATTCCAAATAAAGTACAACCAGTGCAATACGCACGATTTCAATTACATAAATGACACTAGGACTGTTGACATCCTCGCACTCACCAACCGCCGGACAGGACACTCCACGCACTTGAACCCCGCCAAAGGGAAACTCCAGCTCCACATCCAACACTGCCCCTGAAAAAGAAATAGTACGCGAGGGGTGAGCCACATGCTCAGTGAGTGGCTAGAAACCAAACACCATCACAACAATTCAATACTAAGGCAATTTCCTTTCAAGGAAAAACATGGGTAGAAACCCACAGAATAACAAGTCATGCGACGGCGTGACCAAACCTCGCCCTCGCCTTCACTCTCCGGAAGGAGGCTTTTGGGACACTCGAGGAGGAACAACTGTTAACCATAACACTTAGTGTTACTGGGTAACTGTTACAACGAGTCCTTCCGCTACGAGGTAGAGGTTTACTTCGATACCTCAAGCGTTAGGAGCAACATACCTAGAGTATACTCGATGGTATAAGAGTCACGTGACGACGTGACTTCAACTCATCCTCACCCTCACCCCTAAGGGTGACACAGGACTGTTGGAAGAAAATATTTTGCTCTACACCCTTCGTCATCCGGTAGCCCTCTCCCGAGTAGCCTCTACCAGGTATACTCCCATGATCAGTACATCTGCCGAACGCATCGATAGTACCTACAGGTGGGATCCCTCTATCAGGACAGCTTCAACATCGGGTAGCTTCAACGCGAATCCGATGAAGGGGAGAACGATTCCATGCTGGCAATATAATCCAGTAGCCCTCTCCAATGTAGCTTCTACCTATCGGCCTTCCACAATCGGTACATCCGCTAGATGGGTACAGCAGTACGCATCGGTAGTACTTGCAAGTGGTGGCACTACATAGGACAGCTTCAACGCTGGGGCAGCTTCGGTGCACGACGATATTGGGAGGAAGACTTCGCGTTCACAATGTGAACCCTATGGAAAATCAACTACCCTTGATAATCCCATACCGATACTATCGAAATATGCTTGAACTCCCATAGAGATGCGTCGCTCAGACGCAGGGAGTCACCTCTGCTCTCACACAGACATGAGCCCTAGGGCATAACCCAATAGGCGGTTCATACACTCGCCTAACATGGTAGGCCTAGCTTAATGCCATATCCACTGGCTTAACAAAACCGATATGACAATGAATTCTCCTGATTTCCATCGAGCGCATCACTCGATGCACGGGGGCGATTACATTGCTAGCGCTTTAACTAATACGGTGCAACCCGATAGCGAGTCATAACCACACCTATTTAAGATAGGCCTAATCAGTTTTAATATGCGCATATATATTTACAGGAGAATTATATCATAGTTATGTACATGAACTACATGCACGATAACATAACAAATAATCATAGGGATACTCCCTAACATGGATAAAATGCATAAACAACACATCATGCAACATACATACAAGGCAAGGCCTAAAGTATACTCTAATAAGTGCATATAAGGGCACTAATCATATAAACATACAAAATATACTCTAACATGCGTGGGATATCACCAACTAAAAAAAGGAAGGGTCAAGCGCGATCTCGCGCACTAACAGATGCATGCCAATATTTTCAAATGAACCTGAGTCAAGTAGGAACCGCATCTACTTACTCAGTTCATACAAAGAGAGAGGGCAAGAGAGAGCTCATCATCTCAAGAAGTTGGCATAGCTTTGCCCCATTAGCATGGGCGCAACAACTACACTATGCTCTCAAGTCTTATCGCAAGGGAATATTAGGTATGTGCTCGTTTATTAACCTAGGCTTACTCATGTTTGATATTACTAATAATATGGTAGTATTACTAGAAGGGACTACCTAAGGCATGCCATATTCTATACACCCATAAGACTCATACAAAAATACATGCCCAAACAAGACGGCGCATGAAAACACAATTATTCATACATGAATACAATACATGGGCTAGTATATGGTAGAATAGGGGGTTCTACGCAATATACGAGCTATACAAACATAGCATGCAAATATCTAGCATATTTTGGGTTAGACATGACCATACTACTTATTTAAATAGGTAGTATAATCAGGTTGCCCAACGGATGCGTGACACACGACTACGTGCATCCAATGCTTCCCGAAGGGTTGGATCGAACCACTCACCGATACCCGGGTTGTCGCGCATCCAACCGACGAGATCTGCAAGGCAAGGGCGTCAAAAGGGGGTGAGTACTTCAAACAAAGACTACCTAACTCTTGATGGTTTCCACAACATGCATAACAACTCCTTGACACACAATCGAGCAAAACTGCTAAACCTACTGCAACCAGCCGTACTATTTGATCTCCACGGCACCAAATACACGTTCAAAAATTATGAAATAAATCATACACATTTTCTAACATGTTGGGATCATAATCCAAGAAGACATCATAACCTAATTTAGCCTCTACAAGCCCGAAATAAAATGTTTCCAGAAGCAGGTCAATTCCCACGCGAATCTGGACAGACCATGCAAAACAGGTTCTAACTCACAACATAGGTATACTAATGACGCCAAATTTCATATATAACATCTAGACTCATATATGATCATATCATACCATATGATGACACAATCCAAAAAATATGCTTCTAAATACTAGTTTCATAGAGATCTACAAGACAGAGATCTGCCTTATCAAAAGAGAGGGAGGGAAATGGGGAGATGCGGGGCTCTCAACACACGCACGACCACCTCAACCACCACCACCACCACCACTACCACCACCTCATCAGCATCTCCTCAAGCCTTTCTTGGCTGAAAACAGGGGGGTTAAAGGGGGGCATGAGAGGGAACTAGAGAGAAGAGAATCATCAACAACAACAACAACACACACACCTTTTTGCACTCTCTCTTGCTTCTTCTTCTCCTTCTCGATCTTCTCAATAAACAAAGGAAAAGCAACCAAAAAAGGGGAGCCAAAGAGGGCCTCAGATGGATTTGCTAGGGAGGGAGAGAGAGAGAGAGAGAGAGAGAGAGAGTTCTCCCTCACAAAGGAAAACATGGGGGGGTTAATTTAACCTAAACTCACCCACTAACACTCAAAATAACCAAAGGGTTTCTTAACCATTAAGCAAGGGGGGGTGAGGTTACCAAAGCTCACCATATTCACCAAAATATCTAACATTATTCGACCAACCAAACCAGGAACTCTCAAAACCCGGATACGGTTCAGAACTGCATATTTTTTAAAACATTACTGGAATTCGATGAAATTTTTACGGGTAGTACAAAACGATATCAGGACCCATAATATGTAGTTAGATTTTCAATCAGAGTATTACAACTCCCGCAAGTAGCTAAAAGCTAAAATTTTAGCGACTCCAATCGAAAAAAAATAAGGCTCCAAATGACACAGGCATAAAACTACAAAACCAAAAAAGAAGAAGGAAAAGCTTACCAAGAGAGGGGGAGGGACAGGGGTAGGTGCGAGGGCTCTCGAACGCATCCATGACCACCTCGACCACCACCACTACTACCACCACCTCCTTTGCTTCTCTTCTTCATGGCTGGACCAAACGGGAAGGGGAAACAGGGGATCCATTAGAGGGAGTAAGAGGAAGAGGAGAGGGAAGAGACAACAACAATGGCACACACCTTCTCTTCTTGCACTTATTATTCTCCTTCACCCTCTCCTTCATCATCTTTGAATACACCAAACAAAAGGGAGTGAAAGAGAGATGGAGAGGCAAAAGAGGGCCTCGGATGGCCACTTTTTGCTTGAGAGGGAGAGAGAGAGAGAGAGATATTCAATTTGGGGGGGGGGGGTACTTTAAATGAACAAAAAGGAGTTTGGTGTGGTTGACTTGTCAACCTAACCACACAAGAAAACAAAGTCCCAAGACTTGGTCAAGAGCTCCCATTTAGGGTCCGTTTGGTTTCATGTAGTTTAATTTTCTAAGGATTTCCTTTTACAAAGAAAAGTTTTCTCGAAAAATGAAATTCATTTCTAGCATTTGGTTGTATTGAAATTATTTTACAGAAAATGATTTCTGTTATTTGTTTTCTCGTAAAATATTAGTCTTCTAGTGTTTGGTTATATAAATATGTGAAATCTTATTTTTCATCTATATGCATTAATATCAAATTATGAATAAAAAATAATAACCATAAACAGATAGAAATCATTGATAATTTTATTAAAAAATTAGTATTGCATTATATTTATTCATAATAAAGATATCTGCAATGTTTTACCTTACCTATGGAAAATGTCTAGCACAAAAAAGTTCAAATACCATGTAAATCCAAATTTTAAATTTGAATTTTGAATTTAAATTTTAAAGTGAGATCAAACTAGAAAATATATGAGATCTTTAGATATCAAATAGTTACTTTAGTATATTCTGAGAAAAATTTGATTAATTAAATTTACATCGGTCATATTTTTTAATTTTTTTGAAATTTGATTTTTAGTTACAAAAACTATTTTTAGTTATGAGATATAAATCATTTTATAAATTTTTCTACATATATATCCTAAAATCTCTTTAATTAAAATCAGAATATTTATCATAAATAAAAATTCTATTAAGATTTAATTAAATTTAGATATTTTTAAGGTTCTATCTTTTATTTTCAAACCTACCAACCAGATGGGTTCCAAATAATTTTGAATTTATATTAAATTGATTATAATATCATAGGACATATTTATAATATCATAAGTGTCACACCCCAGGGCGGCCGTCCCCCGAGACGTGACAATATATAAAGTATCAGCTATCAAGTACAAGAGGTCAACAATGACTCCAATAAATAACACACAAGTTGGCAAAGCAATGATAACTGATAACTCAACTGAAAAGCGGATATATAAAAATATCAATAAGTCTGTAAATCAAAAATATCATTACAGACTCAAATATACAATCAATGTTCTGTGAGAGCCAAGGCTAGCCAAATAAAATACATGTGCCACATGCACGATTTACAATACATAAAATGACTTTAGGACTGCTGACATCCTCGCACTCGTCAACCGCCGGACAGGACACTCCACACGCACGAACCCCACCACAAGGAAGCTCCAGCTCCAGCTCCACGCCCAACACTACCCTTGAAAAAGAAACAGTATGCGAGGGGTGAGCTACAAGCTCAGTGAGTGGCTGAAAACCAAACACCATTACAACAATTCAATACTAAGGCAAATTCCTTTTAAGAAAGAACATGGGTAGAAACCCAATGGGTAACAAGGTCACGCGGTGGTGCGACCAATCTCACCCTCACCCTCACTCCTGGAGGGAGACTCTTGGGGAGATACCATACCATTTGTCGATGAGACGCGGAATTACTGGTCCACACAACACTATTGGATTATCTACATTGAGATAACTGCCAAACGATGTCTTTGAACATCGTTACATAACCAGACCCAATAACTATGGGAACGGATGAACAACGAAATGGGTCACGCGGCTACTTGACTTTAACTCATCCTCACCCTAGCCCTTGGAGGGGTGACCCTAGGGACTTTTGGGATAAATCCGCTTGCTCTACACCCTTTGTCATCCGGTAACCCTCTCTCGAGTAGCCTCTACCAGGTATACTCCCATGATCAGTACGTCTTGCCGCATGCATCGATAGTATCTACGGGTGGGGGCCCTCTATTAGGACAGCTACAACGCCAGGTAGCATCGACACGGATCCGATGAAGAGGGAAACGATTCCACGCTCGCAATATCATTCGTTAGCCCACTCCCAGGTAGCCTCTACTTGGTATACCCCCATGATTAGTACATCTTGCCGCATGCATCGATAGTACCTACAGGTGGGGGCCCTCTGTCAGGACAGCTACAACCCGGACTGCTTCAACACAGACGACATTGGGAGGAAACACTCCATGTTCGCAAAGCGAACCCAATGGAAAAACAACTACTCTCGATAATCGCCTACCGATGCTATCAAATACATATGAACTCCCACACAGATGCGATGCTCGGACGCAAGGAGTTACGTCGGCTCTCGCACCAAAAATAAGCCAAAGGCATAACCCAATGGGCGGTTCATACACTCGCCTAACATGAGTAGGCCTAGCTTAAACACCATAACCACCGGTTTGAAACACCGGTATAACATTGAATTCTCCTTAATTCCAACAAGTGCATCACACGGATGCAGGGTGGCAATTACATCATTTGCGCTCTAACTAACTAAGGTACAATCCGACAACAGGTCATACCCACGCCTAGCACAAGTAGGCACGAATAGTCTAACATGCGCAATTTATAATAGGAGAATTCTATCACAGTTATATATATGGTCCACCTAACATGAATACACATCATAAACAACATATCATGCAACAAACATACAAAGCATGACCTGGCAACACATGCATACAAGGAAATTAATCATGCAAGCACGCAATATATATTCTAACATGCGTTGGATATCACCAACTTAAAAGGGAAGGGTTAAGCGCGATCTCGCGCACCAACAGGCGCATGCCAGCATTCCCAAGCGAACCTAAGTCAAGCAGGAACCACATCTACTTACTCAGTTCATGCAAAGAGAGGGCGAGAGAGAGATGAAGCCTCATCATCTCACGAAGGTCATAGCTTTGCCCCCAACAAGATGGGCGCAACAACTACACCACGCCCTCAAATCTTTATAACAACAACTGTACCTAAAAATTAACCCAAGCTTGATTATGCTAGATATAATTAATATAACGGTAGTATTACAAGACTACCTAAGGCATGCCATATTCTATACATTCATACACCACACATAAAGCAAGCCCAAACCAGAGGGGCGCATGTAACACAATCATTCTTAAATGAATACCATACATAGGCATGTACATGGTAGAATATACAGTCCTAGCATGCAATATCTAACATAATATGGGTGCCAAGATGCACCATGGATGCGCGATAAATGACTACGTGCATCGAACGCTTCCCGAAGGGTTGGATCGAACCACTCACCTAACGACCCATTCATCGCGAGTTCCGCCAACGAAGGCTGCAAAACACAACCAATAATGCTCAATTAAAATATGGAACCTCCTGACACACATATAAGTCTACTTCATGAAGACCCTAACTCCTGATAGTTTCCGCAACATGCATAACAACTCCTTGACACACAATCGAGCAAAACTGCTAAACCTGCTGCTACCAGCCTTACTATTTGATCTCCACAGCACCAAATACATATTTACAAATTATGAAATAAATCATACACATTCTCTTATATGCAGGGATTATAATCCATGAAGACATTATAACCTAATTTTTCCTCTACAAGCCCGAAATAAATCACTTCCAGAAGCAGGTCAATTCCTACGCAAATCTGGACAGGCCATGCAAAACAGGTTCTAACTTACAACACAGATATAACATCTAGACACATAGATAATCATATTACTTGATTACACAAGCCTCAAAATATTCCTCTAGGTACCTGATTCACAAGGATCTTCATAAGACATAAAACTGTCTTACTACAACACAAAGCCACCACCATTCACCACCATCACCACCATCTCCTTCACAGCACACCTTCTACATGGCTGGACCAAAAGGGGAGGGAAAAACAGGGGATCAGCTAGAGGAGGAGAGGGAGGAGAAACATCAACAACAACAACAACAACATAGGCACACACACACCATGATCTTCTTCTTCTTGCACTACCTCTTCCAAGCACTCCTTCTCTATCTACTTCTGCTTCAACCAACAAAAGGGAAAGCAAAAGAAAAGAAGAGCCAAAGAGGGCTCAGATGGTTTTGAGAGGGAGAGAGAGAGAGAGAGATATTCCACAACAAAGGGGGCTTTAAATGGGATTAAAGTGAGTTGGTGGGGGGTTGACAAGACCAAATCGTCCCTGACCAGAAATTCTGGACGGGCTTCACTAGAACAGCCATAACTTCCACGATATAGCTCCGAATTGCACAATTCAAAATCCTTTGGAAAGCCAAGAAGATTATCTACAACTTTCATGTTTATGCCAAGATCAAATAATCCCTCCAGCTATTCCGAAATGTGAGCTAAACATTGAACAGGGCTGCTGCCAGAATTTTCTCATCCCCGGGGTATACTTGGAAAAATACCCATAACTTTTACTACATGAATCCAGTTGATCTAATTCCACTTTTGTATGAAATCTAACTCAAAGCTGAACATCTCATGATAAAATCATATTTAAACCTCTTCATCTTGGATATTAACAAAATTAAATCCAAATACCCAATCAGAAATGCATAACTTCTAGGAGAAAAATTATGCAGCCAAATTTTCAATCAGAGCACTCCAACTCCCGCAAGTAGCTAAAAGCTAAAATTTTAGTGACTCCGATGAAACATAAGGCTCCAAATAACACAGGCATAACAATAAGACATACTTTTCCGTCATTCAAATTTTGAATTTATATGAAAAATTTATTATTAAATTGTAGATAATAATTTTAAATTTTTAAAAATATCATGTAATTAAATGAAATGTATTTTTACATCTTTAAAATATAAAAAACAATTGTTTCTAAAATATTTATATTTATAATATTCAAATAAAAAGAAGGTTAATGAAACTTTTGAGAAGTTCCTTAGAGTTCTCAATCCCTGGAAAATGGCGTACGAACCCCTCAAGGCGGATGCCAAAATCAGGATTTGAAAGAGGCTAAAGAAATAGTTTTTCATAATTGTTTTTTTCTAAAACTACCAAACATCCTTATGTAACTACTTTTCCTAAAAATTTGAGTTTTCATGGACTTTTACGTTGAAACAAACGGACCCTTAGACGTGTGCATTTTTCATCCCACCTCCCAAACCAGTAACAACCAAACCCGGATGCGATTCAAAACTGCGTATTTTTCCAAAATGATACCGAAATTCGATGAAATTTTTATGGGTAGTACAAACGGTACCAAGATCTATAATATACAGTTAGATTTTCAATCAGAGCACTCCAACTCCCGTAGGTAGCTAAAAAGCAAAATTTTAGCGGCTCTGGTCGAAAAATAAGGCTCCAAATGACACTAACTTAACCAGAATGGCTCTTTTATGACACAGGCACAACACTCTGGACTTCGATGGAGAGATCCTTCTTGTCAATATCCAGAGAAAGCTTATGGTCGAGGAGTTGTCATGCCCCAGGGCAGCCGTCCCCGAGACGTGGCAATATATATAATATCAACTATCAATACCTAGGTTAACAAAGACTCCAACAACAACATACAAGGTGGCAAGGCAAAGATAAAAGATAGCTAACTGAAAAGCAGAAGCATAAAATGTCAACAATGTCTGTAAATCAAAAACATTATTACATACTCGAATACACAATCACTGTCCTGTGAGAGCCAAGTCTAGTCCAAATAAAATACAACCAATGCAACACGCACTACTACAAATACAAGACTCTAGGACTACTGACAGCCTCGCACTCGCCATTCACCAGACGGGACGCTCCCACGCACGCAAGACCACGCCACAGGGAAGCTCCAGCTCCACGCCCAACACCGCCCCTGTAGAAGAAACAGTACGCGAAGGGTGAGCTACAAGCTCAGTGAGAGTGGCAAGAAGCCAAGCACCATAACAACAATTCAATACTAAGGCAATTTCCTTTCAAGGAAAACATGGGTGGGAACCAATGGATAACAAAGGTCACGTGGCGCCGTGACCAACCTCACCCTCTCCCTCACTCCTGGAGGGAGGCTCTTGGGACACTGGGGATGAACAATTGTTAACCATAACACATGGTGTTACTGGATAACAAAATACAACGAGTCCATCCACTACGAGGTAGAGATATACTTCGATACCTCACGCGTTAGGAGCAGCATACCCAGAGTATACTCGATGGGTATAAGAGTCACATGACGATGTGACTTCAACTTACCCTCACCCTCACCACCGTAGGGGATCCTAGTGACTTTTGGGATAAAACTGCTTGCTCTACACCCTTAATCATCCGGTAACCCTCTCCCGAGTAGCCTCTACTTGGTATACCCCCATGACTAGTACATCTTGTTGCATGCATCGATAGTACCTACAGGTGGGGGCCCTCTATTAGGACAGCTACAACGCCGGGCAGCATCGACACGGATCCGATGAAGGGGAGAACGATTCCACGCTCGCAATATCATTCGTTAGCCCTCTCCCGGGTAGCCTCTACCTGGTATACCCCCATGATCAGTACATCTTGCCGCATGCATCGATAGTACCTACAGGTG
Organism: Acorus gramineus; assembly: GCA_030737835.1. Lineage (NCBI taxonomy): Eukaryota > Viridiplantae > Streptophyta > Magnoliopsida > Acorales > Acoraceae > Acorus > Acorus gramineus. Next base: position 2,846,939 of record CM060849.1, read on the forward strand.
GGGGCCCTCTGTCAGGACAGCTACAACCCGGACTGCTTCAACACGGATGACATTGGGAGGAAACACTCCATGTTCGCAAAGCGAACCCAATGGAAAAACAACTACTCTCGATAATCGCCTACCGATGCTATCGAATACATATGAACTCCCACACAGATGTGTTGCTCGGAGTCAAGGAGTTACCTCGGCTCTCGCACCAAAAATAAGCCCAAGGCATAACCCAATGGGCGGTTCATACACTAGCCTAACATGGGTAGGCCTAGCTTAAACACCATAACCACCGGTTCGAAACACCGGTATAACATTGAATTCTCCTGATTCCAACAAGTGCATCACACGGATGCAGGGTGGCAATTGCATCATTTGTGCTCTAACTAACTAAGGTACAACCCGACAACGGGTCATACCCATGCCTAGCACAGGTAGGCACGAATAGTCTAACATGCACAATTTATAATAGGAGAATTCTATCGCAGTTATATATATGGTCCACATGCACGATAACATAGAATTAACTGTAGGGGTTCTCCCTAACATGGATAAATCATAAACAATATATATATGCAACATACATACCAGGCATGGCCTAAATAATATGCATACAAGCATACAAGGTATACCCTAACATGCGTTGGATATCACCAACTTAAAAGGGAAGGGTCAAGCGCAATCTCGCGCGCTAACATGTGCTGGCCAATATTCCCAAACGAACCTGAGTCAAGTAGGAACCATATCTACTTACTCAGTCCGCACAAAGAGAGAGGGCGAGAGAGAGCTCATCATCTCTAGAAGTTGGTCATAGCTTTGCCTCATTAGCATGGGTGCAACAACTACACCACGCCCTCATGTCTAATCACAAGGGAATATTAGGCATGTGCCCGTTTATTAACCCAGGCTTAATCATGCTGAATATTACTAATGATAGGGTAGTATTACTAGAAGGGACTACCTAAGTCATGCCATATTCTATACACCCATATAAACACACAAGATACATGCAAACATGATCATTCATACATGGATACAATACCTAGGAATGTATATGGTAGAATAGGGGGTTCTACGCAATATGCGAGCTATGCAAGCCTAGCATGCAAGATATCTAACATAATATGGGTTAGACATGACCATACTACTCATCTAAACAAGTAGTATAATCAGGACGCCCAAAGGATGCATGACGCATGACTACGTGCATCCAACGCTTCCTGAAGGGTTGGATCGAACCACTCACCTAACGACCCATTCATTGCGAGCTCTGCCAACAAAAGCTGCAAAACACAACCAATGATGCTAAATTAAAATATGGAACCTCCTAACACACATATAAGTCTACTTCATGAAGACCCTAACTCCTGATAGTTTCCACAACATGCATAACAACTCCTTGACACACAATCAAGCAAAACTGGTATATCTGCTACAACCAGTCTTACTATTTGATCTCCACAGCACAAAATACACATCCAAAAATTATGAAATAAAGCGTACACATTCTCTGACATGTTGGGATCATAATCCAAGAATACATCATAACCTAATTTATCCTCTACAGTCCTGAAATAAAATGTTTCCAGAAATTGGTCAATTCCCACGTGAATCTGGACAGGCCATGGAAAACAGGTTCTAACTTACAACACAGATATCATAATGACACCAAATTTCATGTATAATATCTAGACACATGAAGGATCATATCACATGAATACACCATCCCAAAAATATGCCTATAAATACTAGTTTCACAGAGTTCTTTACAAGACAGAGGTCTGCCTTACCAAAAGAGGGGGAGGGAAAAATGGGGAGATGCGGGGCTCTCGACACACCCACGACCATCTCAACCACCACCACCACTACCACCACCTCATCAGCCTCTCCTCAAGCCTTTCATTGTTGAGAACAAGGGGAAAGGAACATGAGAGTGAGCTAGAGAGAAGAGAATCAACAACAACAACAACATATGTACACACAAGCACACACACACAAACACACCTTTCTTTTCACCCCTTTTGTGCTTCGTCTACTTCTTCTTTTTCTCCTTCTTATACAACCAAACAAAGGGGACCAAAAGAGATGGAAAACAAAAGGGGAGGTCGGATGGATTTTTCCTAAGGGGGGAGAGAGAGAGAGAGAGAGAGGCCTTTAATGCTCCAAAAGGGGTTTGGTAGGAGGTTGGACATTGGTCAACCTAGCCAAGCTACCAAACAAAAATGGTTGACCAGTCAATGGTCAACTTTGACTTGGTCAAATTCTCCCCCCCCCCCATTGACAATCCAGTATCGATCAAAACCCGGATACGATTCAAAACTGCATAATTTCCTAAAACGTAACCGGAACTCGATAGAATTTTTATGGATAGGACCAAACAGTACCAGGACCCATAATATGCAATCATTTTATCAATCAGAGCACTCAAACTCTCGTAGGTAGCTAAAAGCTAAAATTTTAGTAACTCCGATCGAAAAATAAGGCTCCAAATGATACAGGCATAACATGAGTTCCCTTATCCACTCCTCTACTGCAGCGGCGCGAGCCTGTGCTTTGACCAAGTCAAGACGAGCAGAGGCTTCTACCCATTCCACAGTAAGCTTCGCACATTCTACGACTATCACTTGACTGGCTGCGTTCGTGATACACTACTCAGCTGCTTTCAGCAGCTCCTCACTCTATCTGGCGAGCTTCCGAGCTGCTTGCATCTGACTCTCGATCTTTCTCATGTTAGCATCTTGCTCCTCGAGCACGCACAAAAGGATGGCGTTCTGAAAACACGAGGTCTGAACATCATAAAGACAATAAAAAGAAGGAAGGACAGGATTCACTTTCATTGTAAAAAGTCCAATTTATCCTCGACAAGAGCGCTTCATTCGTTGCGTAGCGAGCGATATCCAGGTCGGCAAGGCTAAAGCATCCCCTGATCTAGGTGATCGCATATTCGCGATTGTGGAGCCCTATTGAGGGTCCTCGAAGAGCTATTCCTAAAGTACCCGCCACAGCATGAGGAGCAGCAAGAGAGACTCCAGCCACTCCGACTGGGGGCAATTCCACGTGGGCAGAAGTAGGAGAAGAGGCTTTAGTCACTTAAAACTGGGGGCACCTCTAGACAAACAGAAGCAGAGGGTGAAACTTCGGTTGTCACAACTAGGGGCACCTCTGGATAGACAGAGTGTCCAATTCTATCTATATGGAGAGGCTACCTCATCAGCAGAGTAGGGGCCTTAGCTCTTACAATCTCTGGCAGGGATGGATTCACCACCGCCGCTGGTGCAAGACTAGTTGTTGGACTCGATCGTTGCTCATCAATGACAAGTTTAATGGGTTGTCCAATGGACCCGGCAGAAGGCATTTCATGCTCGGAAGCAAGAGGAGAGGACCGAGGCACGACTATCAAGGGCTCATCGGCTGACCCAGCAGCAGAAATGCCAGGTTGTTTAGCTGGAGCTACCGACCCTCCACCAATGCACCAACAAAAGTTATATGGGCAACTTTTCATCTCTTCTTTTGGGGAAGGCTCAACCTCAGCCTCTTCTCTGAAACAGAAAAAGAATGAGCCTTGAGGTTAGTGAGTTCTTTGCTCACAACCTCGTCAATATCGGGATGACTGGAAGAAGGACCTTCATTTACTAGAGGGCGCCAGATGGCCTCAGCATCCTCTGAAAGGAGAGCACCTCTGGACAAACAGGAGCGGAGATTATCCTTTGAATTCCCTTATTGATACATCTCTTTGGAGTCCCTTTGGCTGACACCACACTAGTATCCCCATGATTCCTTTTTTAGTGTAAGATCCACATCGAACCGTAGAAAATATGCAATCGTCATCTTCTGCAGATATCGAGGGATAGTTGGCTCAAAACGCAACTGTTATGCCTGTGTCATTTGGAGCCATTTTGGTTAAGCCTTGGTCACATCTGGGTCATTCAGGGCCTTTTTCTTTTTCGATCGGAGTCGCTAAAATTTTGGCTTTTAGCCACCTGCGGGAGTTGGAGTACTTTGATTAAAAATCTAACTGCATATTATGGGTCCTGGTACCGTTTTGTACTACCCATAAAAATTTCATCGAATTCCGATAACGTTTTGAAAAATATGCAGTTCTGAACCGTATCCGGGTTTTGAGAGTTCCTGGTTGGTCGAATAGTGCGAGATATTTTGAGGATGTGGTGACCTTTGGTAACCTTACCCCCCTTTGCTTAGTGGTGAAGCAACCACTTGGTTAGTTAGTATGTGAGTGGGTGAGCCTAACCCTAACCTCACCCCCCCTTATGGTCACCCCTAGACACTATTTGGGCATGAAAAAGACATTTTTGCCCTCTCTCTCTCTCCCCCTCTCTCCCATTTCGTGGAAGACTTTCTCTCCCTCTCTTGGTCTCTTTTTTCCCCTCTTTGTGTGTGGAGAAGGAGGAGGAAGAAGCAAATGAAGGAGAAGGTGAAGAAGGAAGCACAAGAAGGTGTTTGTGCAAGTAGTTGTTGTTGTTGATTCTCCTCTCTCTAGCTCCCTTTTTATGCCCATTCTTTCCTCTATTTTTCAGCCAAGAAGGCTGGTGGAGAGGCTGAAGAGGAGGGTGTAGTGGTGGTGGTGGTTGGGGTGGCCGTGAGCACGTCAAGAGCCCCGCATCTCCCCCTTTCCCTTTCCTCTTTTGGTAAATCCTCTTCCCCTTCTTTTTGATTTTTATGGCTGTTGGGATGGTTGGGGAGGTCTTGCATGCTAGGTAGATGGGTTAGAGTGTGTGTGAGGGGTTGGGGAGGGGTTAAAAGAGCGTTGGGCGCACGCGCGGGTTTGTCCGCGCTCGTGCGCGCGCATCAGAGGGGCGCTGGCAGGCGCGTGCACGTGCACGCGGGCGCGCGGGTGCGCGGGGAGCGAGCGCGCAGGTGCTCGTGCGCGCTCTTGCGCCCTCGCGCGCATGACCCGCGCGCACCACGTGCGCTGCCAGCGCCCGCACGAACCTGCGCGCTCGCTCCCCGCGCGGGGCAGGTTGTCTGGGCACACCTAGGCATGCGGCAGGGTGCCAGTGCGCGTGCGTGCGTGTGCAAGGGCACGCGCGGGGCTGCCTAGGGGCTCGGGGGAGGTGCTGGAGCACTCGGGCATGCGTCCGTACGTGCGTGCTCGCATGCGTGCGAGCCTGTATGTGTGCATGTCTAAGTCTTGGGCATTTCTAGTAATTTCAAAGTGTTATAATGTGATGTTACTCACCAAATTTGATGCCCTTACCTTGCAGATCTTGTCGAATGGGATGCGCGAGGTCCCGGGTTGCGGTGAGTGGTTTGATCCAACCCCTCGAGATGCGCTCAACGCGCGTAGTCGTGCGTCGCGCATCGATGGGACACCCTAGCTATACTACTTCTGTAGATAAGTAGTATGACCATGCTTAAATTATAATATGTTAGATATCTTGCATGCTAGGCTTATATTGCATGTATTGTATCCATGTATGAATGACTGTATCGCATGCGCCCCTCTAGTATGGGCATGTATTTCTGTAATGTGTATGGATGTATAGAATAGGCATGCCTTAGGTAGTATTGTAATACTACTCCCACCATATTAATTGGAATATCTAGCATGATTAAGTCTGGGTTAATAACGGGCACCTGCCTAATATTCCTTTGTGATAAGACTCGAGGGCGTGGTGTAGTTGTTGCGCCCATGCTAATGGGGCAAAGCTATGACCAACTTCAAGAGATGATGATCTCTCTCTCGCCCTCTCCCTCTGCACGAACTGAGTAAGTAGAGGCGATTTCCTACTCGACTCGGGTTCGTTTGGAATATTGGCATGCACCTGTTAGTGCGCGAGATCGCGCTTGACCCTTCCCTTTTAAGTTGGTGATATCCAACGCATGCTTAAGTTATGCCTTGTGTGCTTATGTGATTAATGGCCATGTATGCATGTTGTATGATTTGTTGTTTATGATGTAAATCCATGTTAGGGAGTATCCTTATAAATAATTAATAGGTTGTCGTGCATGTAGTTCATGTACATAACTAAGATATAATTCTCCTGGATATATATGCGCATGTTAAAACTGATTAGGCCTATCTGAAATAGGCGTGGGTATGACCCGTTGTCGGGTTGTACCTTATTAGTTAGAGCGCTAGCGATGTAATCGCCCCCGTGCATCCGAGCGATGCACTCGTTTGGAATTCAGGAGAATTCATTATCTTATCGGTTTTGTTAAGCCGGTAGTTGTGGCATTAAGCTAGGCCTACCCGTGCTAGGTGTGTATATGAACCGCCTGTTGGGTTATGTGCCTTGGGATTATTTCTGCGTGAGAGCAGAGGCAACCCCCTTGTGTCCGAGCGACGCAACCATGTGGGAGTACAATAGTATTTGATATCATCGATATGTGATTATCGAGAGTAGTTGTTTTTCCATTGGGTTCGCTTTGCGAACATGGAGTGTTTCCTCCCAATGTCGTTCGTGTTGAAGCGGCCCGGGTTGTAGCTGTCCTGACAGAGGACCCCCATCCGTAGGTACTATCGATGCATGCGGTAAGATGTACTAATCATGGGGGTATACCAGGTAGAGGCTACCCGGGAGAGGGCTAACGAATGATATTGCGAGCGTGGAATCGTTCTCCCCTTCGTTGGATCCGTGTAGGAACTCCCCGGCGTTGGAAAAGCTTTCCTGACAGAGGGCTCCCATCCGTAGGTACTACCGGTGCGTTCAAAAGCGTATTGATCATGGGAGTATACCAGGTAGAGACTACCCGGGGAAAGGGTTACCGGTGGACCAAGAGTGTAGAGGAGTCTAATCTCTCCAAAAGTCCTATGTCACCTCTAAAGGGTGAGGGTGAGGATGAGGTGAAGACACGTCACCGCGTGACCCATTCGTTGTTCGTCCGTTCCCATAATTGTTGGGTCCGGTTGCGTATCGATGTTCAAAGACATCGTTGGGCAGTTATCTCGATGTAGATGATCCAATAGTGTTGTGTAGACCAGTAATTCCGGGTCTCTTCGACCAACGGTATGGTCTCTCCCCAAGAGTCTCCCTCCGGGAGTGAGGGTGAGGGTGAGGTTGGTGATCCAGTAGTGTTGTGTGGACCAGTAATTCCGCGTCTCTTCGACCAACGGTATGGTCTCTCCCCAAAAGTCCCAAGAGTCTTCCTCCGGGAGTGAGGGTGAGGGTGAGGTTGGTCACGCCGCCGCGTGACCTTGTTATCCATTGGGTTTCTACCCATGTTATCCTTGAAAGGAAATTGCCTTAACATTGAACTGTTGTAATGGTGATTGGTTTCCAGCCACTCACTGAGCTTGTAGCTCACCCCTCGCATACTGTTTCTTTTCAGGGGCAGTGTTGGGCGTGGAGCTGGAGCTTCCCTATGGCGTGGTCTTATGGGCGTGGAGCGTTCTTCCGACGGGTGGCGAGTGCGAGGCTGTCAGCAGTCCTAGAGTCATATTATGTATTGTAAATCGTGCATGTGGCACAGGTTGTATTTTATTTGGACTAGACTTGGCTCTCACAGGACAGTGATTGTATATTCGAGTCTGTAATAATGTTTTTGGTTTACAGACATTGTTGATATCTTATGCTTCCGCTTTTCAGTCAGTTATCATTTATCTTTGCTTTGCCACCTTGTGTGTTGTTGTTGGAGTCTTTGTTGACCTCAGGTATTGATAGCTTATATTTCATTATTGCCACGTCTCGGGGACGGCCGCCCTGGGGCGTGACAGCAAGGCGTCGGTTTCGACATATGTATCGATGACGTGGCACACTTATTGACTAGTCGATCAAACCTCTCCTTGTTGCACCAGCACTATACTTGGCAAATAAAGTCTGGTTGTTTTGGGTATTTTGATCGTGGGCATCCCGTTATAACCAAATCAAGGTTATTCTACCCACTACCATCGTTTCTCTGTTCGCTACTAAGATAAGTCACTTCGACTGGGGGCACCTCTAGATGAATAGAAGTAGAGGGTGAAACTTCAATTGCCGTGACTGGGGGGCACCTCTAGATGAATAGAAGTAGAGGGTGAAACTTCAATTGCCGTGACTGGGGGCACCTCTGGGCAGACGGAGTGTCCAATTCTATCTGGAGAGGCCACCTCATCAGTAGAAGGAGAGGCCTTAGCTCTTACAATCTCTGGTGGGGATGGATTCACCACTGCCATTGGTGTAGGACTAGTTGCTGGACTCGATCATCGCTCATCAGCAACAGGTTCAGTTGGCTGTCCAGTGGACACAACAGAAGCCACTTCATGCTCGGAAGCAAGAGGAGAGGATTGAGGCATGACTGTCGTGGGCTCATCGGCCAAACCAGCAGCAGAAGCGCTAGGTTGTTCAGCTGGTGCTACACTAGTATTGCCCTCCACCTCTGGACCAACAGAAATTATACAGGCAACTTTTTGTCTCTTCCTTTTCGGAAGGCTCGACCCCGGCCTCTTCTTTGAAACAGAAAGGAATTGAGCCTTGAGGTCAATGAGTTCTTTGCTCTGTACCTTGCCAATATGGGGATGATTGGAAGGACCTTCATTTACTGGAGGGCACGTGATAGCCGCAGCACCCTAATTTTTCCTTGTTTTTATTTGGAATTTATAAATAAGTTAAGCTAAATATATAAAAAAAACCCAAAATAAAAACCTGACATGGATTTCTGTGAAAAGAAGTCTCTCAAATCCTAGTAAAAAAATATGACGAGATTCTCCATAATGTGTAATAATAATTCTCCAAATCTGAATAGCCATTCTTATTCAGATCCTAACTTATCATATTCCCAATATGTTAACCAAACAACCAGCGTTTCAAATGGGCGCGTCTATCCCCACTAAACGTTTTTCTTACCCCACCAATCAGAAAAAAAATCTGGTGTTTGGCTGTTTCCACCAATCTAGGTCGACCAGACTTGGTCGTCATTTTAGGTTTTGGGCGACCAAAATTGGTCGCCATTTCAGGTTTTGAGTGACCGAAATTGGTCGCCGTCTCAGGTTTTGGACGACAGTAACTGGTCGAACAGGGTCCAGAACTATATTTACTTATTCTTTGTAAATAAATAAATTTTTGGGTTTATTCATCATATTCTACATTTATTCTTTTATCCAAATAACAGCTAAGGGACTGAAAAAAATGTAAGTAGTACTTTCAATTAATTCAATTTTTTATAGAAAAAGACCTTATTAGACAAATGTATATCATTTTTAAACTTCGTTTGAATTTGTAGTTAAGGGGATTATTTGTTTAAAAACAAAAAAATCTACCAGTTGATCCAAACACATTTTATATTTAGCTTTTAAAATTTGTCATTCACTTATGTAAAAAAATTGTTCTTATGTTCTACATTTAAGAATAATAATTGATACTCCCTATATTACAACTCAGACTTGGAGTTTCATGAAAGATCCAATGAGGATACACGCCATAGATTAAGTTTTTAAGAAAAAAAATTAAAAATTTTATTATAAATTCTGTTCGACCAAATTCGCTCATCGAAACCTGAAATGACGACCAAGTTAGATCGCTTAAAATGTGAAATGACGATCAAATTTGATCACTGAAAACTTAAAAAATAACAATTAAATTAGGTCGACCTTTGGGGGATAGACGGACCGTTTCAAATAGACGATAGACCCTGAAAAAAAAAAAACACTTCGTTTACGTGTTGAAGGAGAAAAGCAAAAGCAGAGGAGATCGAAGAGTGGGAGATGGATTACGAGCTGAGGTCGGCGAGGCAGAAATTGGAGAGGGAGCAGAGGGAGAGGAAGGAGAGGGCGAGGCTTATGATCGAAAGGGAGAGGAAAGCCATGGCCGAAGCCCTCCGCCAACGTGAGGCGATCGAGTACGCCCGGGCTGTGAAGAGGATTGAAGCCTCCGATGCACAGATCCTGGTCCGATTTCTTCCCCTCTTTTATCAATCCCTCTCTGTCTCTTTATTTGTTGATTTTCATTTTGATTCATGTTTGTTTGGTCTTCGTATGATTTCGTGATTAATTCCGGGTGAATTGGATTCGTGTGTATTTGTCGTCGTTTCTTCATCCCTTGTTGTGGTTGTCAATATGATTTTCTTGCTGAAAATGTTTGGGTGAATTGCTTTTTTATTTAATATGGATATTTAGCTTCTTCTTTTGGTCCATGGAACTGCTCAATCTGATGGGCCTTAGGGTTTGCATTATCGGTTCGTGAATGTATGTTATTTAATTTCATTTCAGTCTGCGAATGTAATCATCACGCCACACAATCTCTTAAAGTAATGTTATATATTATGCCTATTAGTTTCTCCTTTTGGCATATGGAACCGCGTATTCGAATGCGCCCTAGGAGTTTGCATTAGTGGTTCATGAATGCTTTTTTTTTGTTTTCATTAGGCTTTTTTACCATGCTTTGGTTCTTTGCAATTTGGGAATGAACGTATTCCCTTCATACAGGGCATGAGTCACATGGCGGGACAATTCCTTGAAGAGCATGAGAATTTAATGTTAAACACATAATAAAAAAAGTTGAGGGAGGAGATCGATTAAATATGAGTGATGTAACATATAATCAATTGCAAAAAGCGGGCAGTGCTATAGGTTTGTGGCCATGTAACTTGTAAATATTTATGGGTGATATGCAATGTATAGCGTCTTATGGACGGTGTTAGAAATGATTTGGCTTCTAAATGTTCAGTCTTGTCATGTTATTTGCCTCACCTTTTTTTTTCTTTTCAAAATTCAACTGCCTCAGTGGCCATGTCTCTTGGTGATGTCTGATAGGAGTAGGCATGGAATTGGCTTTTCTTCCTATATTCTTTTTTCTTTTTTAGCCGAACTTCTACTGTTTATTTGTTACCCATCTTATGATATGCTTACATGCATGAAGCATGCTTGCTTGAAAATTGAACTTTATCCTAGTAGTTGTATTTCCTTTGGGTGGTTCTCTTCAATCTTTTTTTTGTGTCCTGATTGAGATGGTGAGGGAATTATGCCGAGCTCCTCTGTGTTATTTTCTCTATTCGCTACATATTCATATGTGATTATTATTTAATTCCCAAGTGTATTTATATTTCATTTTGCTTTCTTAAATTATTTTGCACATCCTTTCTTTTTCGGACCTCGTTAAAGTCAAATTAATAATAATTGGGCCCATTTTATGGGAGATTTATATATTAAAATTATTGCTTTTGTACCTTCTTCATGTTCCACATCAATAATGATGAGTGATGTCTTGATGGTAATAGTTCCTAGACACCAAATTTACCAAATTAATTGTGTCTGGGTGTCATCATAGAACGATTCTTTTGGATGATTTATGTCAATCCTGGGAGACTAGTGGATATGAGAGTTAGTTGCTAAAAAGTGCATGCAAGTTTTCCTATTATGGGATAATGATAGATTTCGATCATTGTTTTAATAGGTTTTCTTCATTAGGTAAAAGGTGTATTCCTTTCTGGGCTATGCCACAGAAATGCAAATAAACTTTCTGTGACCATTGCCACTGGAAATGATTGAATTGCATTGCGATATGTCATCATATGGATTCCAATGAGTATGGTCTGCCTTTATGAAAAACGGGTTTTGCGTGATGTTTGATTATGATATTCACTGTTAGCCATTTGGATCAATTAATTGCAACCTACTGCTTTAGGATAACTCCACAGTTCTATGGGTTGTATTGAAAATTACATGAAACACTGATTTGTATATGTGATCGTTGGACGCTACATATTAGGAGTAAATTCTTGGGAATGAGTTTGGTGAGATGCATTACAATTAGAATGCTTACTAGCCACTAAAACTGTTCAAATGATGCAGCATGATATGTGAGAAGCTACAATTTCGCGATCTCCATAGGGAGGTAATGGAGGTTATTTGTATTGTGCTTCTTGAATAACTGTTACCATATTGGGGATAACATCATAGAAACAAATTTTGTATGGTGGATTATTATTGAAACTATATTTAGCCATTGGAAATGTAATTAATTGCATTTTCGTAGGTTCTGTGGAAAAGCTTAATGAATGCTGATTTAGATACTGTAGGGCTAGCCACTTCCGATTGTGAGTTAGTTCATAGAGACAAATTTGTTACATTAGTGTTGGTAACCATAAAGTTTCCTGCAGCTAATGTCCAAAAGGTCAGTATAAACCTGTGCAGAGTGTAAAGAATATTTATGTCACAAAATTTCAAGTATATATCTGATTTCACATTAAATTTAAGTAGCAGAAGTCTCTTCTTTCATTGAAATAAGACACCTTGTTTTTTTTTTTTTTTATATATATTACTAATGAGAAAACACCACACAATTTATGGACGTGGACACCCAAATAAATAAATCCATTCACATTTCACCCTGGGAAATTATTTTCTCTAGTCTAACGATTTGTGATTAGAAAGCAATGTTTCTTGAGTTGAAACATATTTTTTAGTCAAATAAGGCACCCTGCCAATAAAAGTAAGGTGTGAATAATGAGCAATCTGCATACTCCCTTTTTTTTTATCTTCTTTCTGTTCCAGCCAACTGACCCTCTTCTATATATATATCAATTTTCATTTATGTGCGTGAAGCACCAATGAGAAAACATCTTTGAATTTATTAGATATGCTCGCTTTAGATTTTTCTTTTATTTTCTTTCCTGGAATGTGAAATCTATGAAATGTGACTTACCATTCAGATTGGCATCACACAACTGTCAAGAAATTAGTTATACTAGTATAAAAAATAAACTTGATATTGGTGCGCAGTCACGAAGAATATAAGATATGGACATCTCATATGCTATTCATGGGTATTATTCTCTACTCATGTTCTGCTAATTTGGTGTGCCAAGGAGTTCCTAGACGTGGATTCATCTCCATAAATATTATCATCCATCCATGATTTAGCAATACCGCAGAATTTTTCCCATTTATGTTTATGTTTATATTGTGAGTCAGATATGTGATTTAGAGCATAGAAAAGAACCTAACCAAGAGCTATTCCTATAACAAAGGGAAGAAATAAAAAAATTATAAGAAATAAGAAAGAACATCATTTAAAAAGAAAAAGAAAAAAGAAGCGTCTAGCCCGTCTGGGAAGTGGGCTTGTTCATGGATGTTGCTCTGTTATCCTGTCTTATGGTAATGCAGTCTACATAGAACAGGATTTCTATTGTACAGTTATTAGCCTTCCCCAACGTATGATGTGCATGTAAATAAAAAAAAAATATTGTGAAAAACTGTCCACAACCAACGCCCGCAATTTTTTTTAATCCATTTATATGTGATATTATATCATGTTATATATACATAAATGATATAATTAATTTTTTTAATAATGATTGAATAAATCATTTGTAAAATTTATTAGGAAATTATACATAAAAGAGATGTTATAACTGAAAATGAGTTTTTTGCATACATACCCTCAATCAACCCTATATTGTCAAAATAACCCATTTAAAACTCTAAAACCAACAATATTGCTCGAATGAATAAAAAAATGACTTTCATGTACAATTTAAATCATTTTGAATGGTATTATTGGAAATAACAAATTATTAGGGATATTTTGCTAAAATGTGATTTTTGGGTATATATATATATATAAACTATTAAGATTTGGTGGATATGAATGATATAATCCAATCTATATATAGATAAAAAAAAACAAGAAATAAATTATTTTCGAAATTCTTTAAAAATTCATAATTTTTTAGTTATAAGTCTGATTGGGGTGATCAATAATTCGTTGAATTTTTGACATATACTTATGACTGTGAAATAGATTTTTCTCAAAAATAATTATTTCACGATGAAAGTGAATAAATATTGAAACTCATATTTGACCAAAAATTAGTTATTTATCACCTAATTTATATCTAATAAAAATTAACAAAAAAAAAATGATGATGTGGCACGATCATCACCATTCATTCAATATATCTTTAAAAAAATTATTAGTGTGACGAAGGAAGGAAGGAAGAAAGTTGAAAACACTTTTGGATAGTAATATAGATAGATTTATATATGATCTGGGAGAGTAAGTGAAATTTCTAACTAGGAGTGTCATTCAATTAGCACATCATCTTAGTTATTCGCTTAAGTTTGTTAACTAGAAGTTCTTCTTCATTTAAACTGTGTGTTTGGTTCAGTTACAATTTTTTTTTTTTGAATTAATAGGGTGTTATTTTCCAGCGCGTAGAGTGGTTTTTTAAAAGAAATTAACAGCTACGTGATCCTTGATGCATTTGTATAAATTATCCACTTGTAACCCTCTATGTTTGTTTCTCATCTATCCTTCGTCTTTTCTTGTTTGTAAACTTTATTTATTGCCCTATTATTTACAGTGTCATTATTGCACTAGCAGTTATTTGAGTGTTTGTTCGCCCCTGAGATTCTTTTTTCCCCTTTTGTTTGTTTCTTATCTTTACTTTGCCTTTTCTTGTTTATATAATTCCTTATATGCATGTGGGTTGCATCATAAATTATTAGTTTTTCATTGTCTTACTATTTAAATTGTCATCATTAAACTAGCAGTTGATCGATTGTTTGTTTCCTTGAGATTTCGGTTCTCCACTTCTTTCAGGAACTTTATAACTTCATAATGCTATGAAACTGTAATTTATTCCGTAAAACCTTTCACCTCCATCAGGCTGATAAACAACTGGAAGAAAGCTTACTTTTGGGAGATGGAATCATATTTTGCCAAATACTTGAAGCCATACCCTTTGATGGACTTGGAGATAAAATCAAGTTGCCACCTTCTTGTTTCTCTGAACTCTCTGAAAAAAGGGCTTTGGATAAAGGTCCAATGTACTTCCTGCTTTCAAAGCTTCACCAAGTTAGTGTGGCTGGTGCCAATGTCATGGAATATGAAACTGATGACATGACTCATTCTGGTGTTCTGGAATTTACTGCCCCTGAAGGCTATGTTGAGCTTCCTCCCCATGTCTGGGGAAACTTATTTCCTGCTTCCGGTAGTCTGAGTAACACGTTGATTGAAGTACGTTATGTTAGGCTACCAAAAGGGACATATGCCAAACTTCAGGCTAGTGAGATGGGCTTCCTGGACATACCCAATCACAGGGCTGTCCTGGAAACAGGTCTTCGCCAGCATGCAACTCTTTCCCAAGGTGACATAATTACTGTAAATTTTGGAGATCTGAGTTACAGACTTCATGTTCTCGAGCTAAGGCCATCCACTAGCGTGTCCGTCTTAGAAACAGATATTGATGTGGATATAGTCACGGCTGTTTCTGCTGTGGACCAAACAAACAAGCATGTTCTGATACCTCTCATCTTCGGGAAGGCAGAGTCGGGAGTAGTCAACGAAGGAAACTATGTTTATTACAAATTCTCAGTTGATGATGATACATGCAAAGAAATATCTTTAGGGAAGGAAAACCTTGAGGTGAAACTTGAAGCAGAGATGAATGAAGGGGACACAGATCTTTACGTGTCGAGGCATCCCATAATCTTCCCAACAAAGCACCAACATGAATGGTCATCCCATGATTTGGGTTCAAAGATCTTGATCCTTGGTGATAAAAATCATGGCCTGTCTGCAGGAACATATAGCATTGGTGTCTATGGATTCAAGAAACTGACAAAATATCAGATCTTGGTAACTATGAAAGAGAGCAGCAGTGGGCAAAGGGTGGGAGAAGTTTCCGTTCCTTCATCTGAAGACAATGTGGATAGTGTAGAGTGTAGCAACTGCAAACGTAACATATCAAGGAAGGCTGTAATGCTCCATGAAGCTTATTGCGCTAGACATAATGTGGTATGTAAGTATGAAGGATGCGGGGTGGTTCTCCGTAAAGAAGAAGCAGGTGATCATGTTCATTGCAACAAATGTCAACGAGCCCTCCAGTCGGGAGAGATGGAAAAACACATGAAAGTCTTCCATGAACCGCTTCACTGTTCCTGTGGTGTCATTCTAGAGAAGGAAGACATGGTATACCAACGCATTTATGCATTCTTTATGATTATAACATATATTTTTGGGAAAATGATCTAATAACAAAAATTGACAAATTTGGTGACCTAAGCTGAGGTAGGCCAATCACAAAAGTGATAGCATCTATAGATAGGATTACATATCTTTTTGTGATTTTTTCTGGATCACCACATCTCTCTTTTTTAGTAGTTGAAACTTGTTTTCGCCCTTGTACTGGTGGTGATGGCAGGTGAAGCACCAGTCTTCCGTTTGCCCCAAGCGCTTAATCGCCTGCCGATTCTGCGGGGACATGGTCTATGCTGGGAGTTCACCAATGGATGTCCGAGATCGTCTGAGAGGACTCTCGGAGCATGAAAGTGTCTGTGGATCTAGAACAGCTCCATGCGATTCTTGTGGGCGGTCTGTAATGCTGAAAGAGATGGATATACATATGATTGCTGTGCATCAAAAGAACTAAACTACATGAATTGATTTCGGGTTTGTAATCACCCCTCAAATTGAACTTCACGTGTGGATTGAAGGCAAAGAGTAAAAAAGGGGAAAACCCGTGCAAATTGGCAAGGTAATATTATGTACTGTAGGAGCCCCTTATGCAGTGTTTGGTTTCCTGCATGAGGCCCTGTCAGCTGGGTCTCATAATAAGCCACCATTCATTATGATTTCTTAGGGTGTCCAGATGGATTTGTGGCCTAAATTGATGATAAATTTAATCTAGAGCTAGCAACATGGGTTGGTTAAACCATCGATTATTTAGTCGGTTGGGTTGGTTTGCATGTATTTGAATTTGGATTTTTTTTTTTAAAAAATGCCGATACACTTGGATTTTTTTTTAAAAAAGTTTATATTGTTATATCATAATGTATCTCTATTGTTGTGTATGACGTAAGAAAAAAAATTATTTCTTCAAAGCAAAAAAAACTTATATTATTGTATTCCATTATATACTTTTATTTTATATAATAATATGTACTTTAATGTGAGAGTGTGATTTTTTTTTTTTTTTCATTGAGGGCCCTGTTTTTTGGTGGAAGTGATAAGGGAGCGTTCCATGATATACAGGGCCGTTGGAGTAGCTATGGTATGACAACTGAGGTACAACGCCATACATGTCTGCTCAGATTCAGTTACTGTGGTCACACTTTGTAACATCAGCCCATCCTTCCCACTACACTTTAAAGAAGATGTTGGTGATGACAACTGCTGCAACAGGGTTTGGATTAAAATTAACACGTCCCCTGCTCGATGGTCCCTTCAGTAGATGTGCTTGCCTGAGAGGTACAACTCTCTCAAGCACCACGTTTAGAGTATCTTCAATCTTTACTCAAAATATTATTTAATTTTTATTTTAATTTTGAGTAAAAATGTAATTTGATATTGATGTTTTTTTTATCTATCATTTTGAGTTTTGCTTAAATCATATCATGTCTCTTGGTATTAAAAAAAAAGGGAAAAATCTTCTTTAACTATCTGAAATCTTCTTGAAATCATAAAAAGTTCCTCTAAAGTAAAAAAATCATCCTAGATCTCCATAAAGTGTATATGGTTAACGAATTTAGTCCCCCGGTCAAGAGTATATTGAGATAAGTCCTCAGAAATTTACTAAAATTGGATTCAGTCCCTACAAATTTATAAAATCAGATTTAGTTCTTTTGTAAGATAAAAATACACGTCATTTTTCAACATTCTCATGTCCTAAAATGTCATACTTATCTGTAAAAAAAAAAAAAATCCGTCGAACCTCAATTGATCTATAAAATGAGTCATTTTTCAACATTTTTCCCTCAATCTCATTACAAAGACTGAATAAAAAAAAATTACAGTTTCATTAACTCCAATACAAAATCAGTAGAGAAAACAATTTAAAAACCAAATCAAAATTCTATAATACATTTTTAACTCAAAATTACTAGCAATAAAAAACATAACACCTTGACTATAAAACTATAATTTGTTTAATAAAATTTAAATAAATTAGTACATATTTTTAGATAATCACATGGATTTTTTTATGATGTTTAGAAGATTTCAGGGAGTTAAGACGATTTTTAAATTTCACAGGGACTTTTTTCGATTTTCATAAGTTTTCAGGGAGTTATATTGATTTTTCTAACAAAGAAAATAAATATTAAAAGGGAATAGCAGTAATTTACCATGCATGGTTAGCGTTAACCACACATCTGCTTAGTTATAGGGACTAAAATAAATATTATCTAATAAGATAGGGATCTAAGAGGATTTACCAATTTTACAAGGACTTTTACTTATTTTTATAAGTTTTCAGGGAGCTAGATCGATTTTTCCCTTAAAAAAATGAGTTTTATTTGGGGGTAAGGCTCTGAAACCAGAGCAGTTACAACATTTTCAAAAGATTATACATTGTGATAGGTGCCCTGGTTACTAATATAAGCTAGGCACCTGTATACACTATCCATGTGTGGAGATACAGAGTGATGTATCAGGCTATACGGTGTAATTACAGACCGCTATACATCAAAAAAATAACAATAATGATTCCTAGGCCCCAACTTTTTAGGCCCCATCACAGGCCTTATGATGTGGCAAGTGTACATTGTCTATTATACCCTTTACTTGATAACTACCTTAACATGTATTCCTATGATTGTGGAGTATCATTTAATTCTGAAAATTCTGTATTTATTCACCATTAATGGATTCTTAAAATCTTGCAACAATATTTGAGAGGGACTGGAGAAACCATTGATGTTGAAACAATTGAAAATCTGTCTTGTATGCGAAATGAGGAGGTTTTGCATTACGGAATTGATTTTGTTTATGAAGAATACGTGGGAGTAAATCGGAAATTCTATTTTTTTTTTTTCGATTTCGATCTCACATCAATGTCTTTTGGATCAGGTTTGACCTTATTAGATTCGTAAAAAAATTGTGTTTTTCTTTTTGTTTTAAATATTTAAACACAATTTTTTTTCATGTATTGAATGTCATTTATCACATTTTGATTTGTTTTTTTTCAATATCTAAATGTAACACTCGATACCGTTACATTTTATATATGAGTAGTTTGTTTGATGTTACTGCTACATTGTTGACAATGTAATTTTTCAAATCTGTATTATTTTTGTTACATTCGTAAATGTAACAGTCAACCGCATGCATATATTGATTTATATTTGTTACATTTATGAATGTAACATTCATTCGTGTATTGCATTTGTTTCAATGTAAATAGTAATTTATATTTGTTACATTTATTACTGTAACAGTCAAATACATATGTTTGTTAAATGTATCACACAATAAAAAAAGTGTTTGACATTTTCTATAAAATGTAACTGACTATTGAAAATATAATCTGTTTTTAAATTGTTTAAACATTGCATGGAATGTAAAATATTTAGGTAGGAAAATGAAATTGTTTGTTATATTTATGTAAATGTAACAGTTCTGATGTAAATGTAACAAATCGTTGTGAGAGATGTAAATATTTAATAAAGGTATTTGATGTAACTAATTCATATAGTAACCATATGTGTTTTTTTATTTAAATTTGAATACAATAAATATCCAACTTTTTTTAGTGTAATTTAGGTTCAATTGTAATTTAGGTAAGGATTTTAAAATTCAAAATTTGAAATGGTTAAATGGATTTCAAGATTCACATGGAAAGGTAATAACCGACTAGAGAAAATGGGGGGATTTGGGTTAATGAGACAGATTTTTAATGAAGGACATATTTGTATTTTGTTATTTTACCATTTTTAAAAGGTCAGCAAGTCAACTAATAACAATCAATAAGGTGATGACACCTAATGGGGCTTGTTAGTGGGGCTTATATTTTGGGGCCTGGGTATCACCATTGAAAAAATAAAAGACTGTCGAAGCATTAAAAAAAGGTTTTTAATTTTCCATTGATTTGATATAGGTTTGGGTCATAGGTTGGAGATGATATTGAGAGATTTTATTTTGAAATTTCAATTTGGTATGAGTTTTGTTGGAAAAATGAGCTATTATCTGATAAAAACAAAGAGAATATGAAGACAACGGATTAGAAGAACTCTGTTTGTGGATAATTTTTGGTGGAACACTTATTTTTTTTCGCATACTCTGAATTTCTACGAAGGTGGCCTTTTTATAGGCATAGAGATTCGACTGTTGGAGGTGTGACGTTGGCAATAATTACATGCACAAATTATGGTAAGCATTTACGGTTACCATATTTATTTTCAATGTTTAAAATTCAAACGTTGCCAGCCGTTGCGTAAAACAAAACGTTCCAAATTATTTTTCCGTTTAATCCATACCCATACCCGTGACCATGTCCGAGTTCAAAGTCCAAGATCCAAAATACGAAATACGCAAAAGCAAATGCATATGCAAATCACAAGCCCCAGCCCCTACTTGGGTGGTCCCTACCCAAGATTTACACGTTGCATATTTAAAAATTGTTTCATCGCATTCTTTAATTGATGTGGGACTATACATTTTAGAGAGAATTAATCATCCCATTAAATTTTTAATCCATATTTAGAAACTAATTAATACATTTTTTAAGGAAATATATTAATTTTCCAACAATCCCCCATGAGATTAAATAATTTTATTATAAAGAAAATATAAATTTGGGCGATACAATATTGTGCGTTTGATGAGGTAGCTTAGGGATTTGAACATCACTTAGTGTTAAAACTTCCATTTGAAGGGACATAGTGAACTAGGTCTTGAATTAGACCCTTTTGATCAAACTTCAGTAAGTCATACAACACATTATAAGCACTAGACCAGGCTCTTTATCGGTGTGCGCATTACGACCGTTACGCTTATCTGGTTTCATGAGTGCTTTAAAGATCAGCCCCTATTCTCATAGATCGTGGCCCCACGATCACACTCACATAGTAGAATTCTCAAAGGGTGCACTGTGAGGTGCTACACCCTGCCTTAGAGGCCTTGAATTCATTCAGAGCGATTGCTCTTCCTATACCGACACAGTTACAAATACTGGCACCATAGGGATGTTCTTTAAATAAAACACTGAAGTTCATTTTTATTTCCGTGCTTAACATAGATACACATCAGTTTGTTTTTCCCTTTGAACCTTTCCTCATGAGATCCCCATTTGAATAGCATGAGATCCCCATTTGAATAGGTAGGGTGTCCACTGTGGTACTACATTATGGGCTTTAGACCCATCCCCCTCGATGTAAAAAAGACTAGCCTCCTTGCTAGACCTTTAGTTAGTGGATCTGCAATATTGCTCACTGATTTGATGAAATCAAGTGAGATTACACCATGTTGTATGAGATCCCTTACATTTTGATATCTGAGCCTCATGAATCTCTTTCCAGGCTTATCCTTTGTTTGTTTAACCTTATCAATTATAGCTTTATTATCGCAGTAAATTGAGATAGCTGGTAGAGGCTTCTTTATTATTGGCAAGTCCTGCATAAGTTCTCAACCATTCTGCATGTTCTCTAGCGGTATTGAGCGCAATGAAATCGGCCTCCATGGTGGACTTTGCCCGGATAGTCTGCTTAGCCGATTTCTAAGAAATAGCTGTACCACCTAAAACAAACACATAGCAACTTGTAGATTTTGTTTGATCAAAATTAGAAATTCAGTTAGCATCAATAAATCCTTCTAGAACATAAGGATATCCTATATAATGCAATGCATAATCAATTGTACCCTTAAGGTATCTAAATAGTACTCTACGCAATGCAAACCAATGATCAGCATTAGGATTACTGGTATATCTGCTCCATCTCTCTATAGCATAAGAAATGTATGGTCTAGAGCAGTTACATAAATACATTAAACTATCAATTATTTGTGCATACTTAGCTTGCTGTATAGGTGCATTATCATTCACTTTAAATAAAAATTTGCATCATGTGGAGTTAGATACAGTAGTGCAATCAAAATATTCAAATTTTCTCAACACTTTTTCAACATAATGAGACTGAGATAAAGTAATGCCATTATCAAATCTAGTCAATTTAATACCCAATATCACATTAGCCTCACCAAGGTCCTTCATATAAAATTGGTCATTCATATAAAATTGACTGGATAAAAGTTTTAGTCTCATTTATAATATTAATATTTGTGCCAAAAATCAAAATATCCTCGACATACAAGCATAGAATAACACATGCACCATTTTGACTTTTACGAATGCAATTATTTGATTCATTGCTCACAAAACCAGTAGATAAAACAATTTTATTAAATTTTTCATTCGATAGTTTAGGAGCCTATTTTAAACCATACAAAGATTTAACCAATTTACATACTTTGTTTTCTTGTCCTGGTACTACAAACCCTTCAAGCTAATCCATATAAATCTCCTCATCAAGATCATCATTTAAATCTGCGGTCTTGACATCGATTTAATGAATCTTGAGCTTATGAATAGCAGCCAAGGCAATTACCACCCTAATAGAAGCAATTTTTGTTTCATGTGAAAAGGTATCAAAATAATCTATACCTTCTTTTTCTACTAAAACTTTTAGCAACTAATCTTGCTTTAAATTTATCAATAGAACAATCAGTTTTAAGTGTCTTTTTGAAAACCCATTTACAACCCAATAGTTTTGCAACCAGAAGGTAAATAAGTTAAAACCCAAGTGTGATTATGCATAATACTTTCAATTTCATTTTGAATGATTTCCTTCCAGAGACCAACATCTACAGAATTCATTGCCTCTTCATATGTCGTAGGATCATCATCAATAAGATAAGTTTAAAAATCAGGATCAAAACTTTTTTCAATTCTTGTTCTTTTACTTCTTCGAATGTCACCTGAAGCTTCAGATTCATTTTTATTTGGATACTCAGTTTCATCAAAAGATGGAACACCACTTGTCACGCCCCAGGGCGGCCGTCCCCGGGACGCGGCAAGCGTATACATGATATCAGCAATCAATACAGGAGATCAATAACATACCATAAACAACAGCTAAAAAGACAACACAGACAACAAAAAGGCTGACATGATGTATACACAGATAGCGGAAGCTAAAAAGGCTGAATTTGTAAATCAACAACACTGTACAGACTCAATACATAATCATATGTCCTGTGAGAGCCAATATAAACACAAACATCCAAATACAATCCAAACTAGGTGCCCAAGCACGGAAATATATACATACAATCAAAAGGATGCTGATGGCCTCTAAAACTCGAGGGACGTGGCGCTACTCCGCTACTGGTGCAGTCGCTCGGGGAGCTCCTCCTTCAAGTCCGCCTCGGTAATCACTGGAGAAAAATATTATGCGAGGGGTGAGCCACACGCTCAGTGAATAGCACAACCCATGCATCACAATTTATATTAACCACATTTAATCAAATCACTAGCCTCAAAGTGGCAGGAACTACACAAATCCGGTGGTTCGTTACATCGCCGAACCACCACACCCTCACCCTCACCCCTCAATAGGTGACAAAGGATATTGGGACTTAATAGGCTGATAATCATCCTTACACAAATCCAGTGGGTCACCACATCGCCGGCCCACCACACCCTCACCCTCACCCCTCAATATGGTGACATAGGATCTTGGGACTGGCTAGGCTGTTGGTCACCCTTGGTCCACTGATAGTCTCTCCCCACTCCGTAGGCCGCTTGGCCACCCCCACATTCAGCACAGTCCGTCCCAAATCAGGAGGTGCCTACTGATGGGAGCCCCTGCACGGGACAGCCTTTCTAACGCCGGGGCAGTCTCTACACGGATCCAACGAAGGGAACAGAACAACCTATCCATGCGCATATGATCCACTCAGATCCGCCGACAACACATCTCAACAACTCTAATGTCTTGAATTCTTCAGAATTCCTCCAGCGCGCATAACCAAGATGCGGGGAACATATAAAATAATAATGGGGAAAAGAAACCTTGGGAGGGCAACCTGAGGTCCCGATATAGGACATCCCGCCAACCAAACAAGGAACATGGAGTACCCTAGCCCAGGTCTCAATGTTGACCTCGCAAGGCCCCTTAATATTCCCTAAGGCATGCTAAAAAATCATAAGTTTGCATTTAATTTAATAAATTAAACTAATAGGACGCATGCATAGGTCGAGGCTTTCCTAGCATGATAACAAGGTGACAGGATGCACGGCTCTTACACATATCCTAAGGGTGCAAGTCCCTAACATACAAAGTCTGGGGTGGCATGCATTCTACTCACTAATCATACATGCACAGATTACATATTAATCAGTTAATATTAACTATGCTGCCTCAGGGGAGGACGGTATACGCCCAAGTGCATATAGCGCCTCCCAACTGGGTTGGATTGTCCCACTCACCGATAACCGGGTCGTCGTGCGACCGTCCGTCAAGATCTGCAAGACAGGGTAATCAACTAGGTGAGTAAAATACACAAAATACCACAAAAATACACAAAAATACACTAAAAAATATCCAACACTCGGACAAGCGTACATACGGCCTATACGCACGTGAGTCCGAGCACCCCGACTCACTCCCGAACCCCCGGGCAGCCGCCCGCACGGCCACCCGCCCCGGGCGCACAGTCGAGCCTCGGCCCGCGCGCCCAGACGCACTGCCGAGCCCATCTCGTACGCCCAGACACTCTGCCAAACCCCCCGGGTGCACCGCGCGCTCACTGCGCCCCAGCGCAACGACTCGCGCGCACACCCGCACGCCCAGCGCCCCATCGCCTTGCCCCGCGCGCACCCCGCGCGCACCACCGGCTCGCCCCACCGCGCACAGCGCCTCGCCCCGCGCCCAGCGCCTCGCCCCGCGCGCACCACCGCTTACGCGGCCCCCTGCGCGCGGCACGCACCGCGCCTCTACGCAGCGCCCCACGCGCACACCCGCGCACGGCGCCCAGCGCCCAGCACCCGCGACCATCGCCCAGCACCCGCGCCCAGCGCCCAGCACCTGCGACCATCGCCCAGCGTCCAGCGCCCAGCACACCCTCCTGCTCCACCCGAGCGCACGCCCGCGCGCACCCTGCCACCTGCTCTGCCTACTGCGCTGCCTGCTGCCTGTGCTGCCATCCTGCCCGAGACAGCCAACCACCCTACCCGAGCCACCCTACCTCCTCTAACCGGCCACCAATGGCCCCTAACCACCACCAACCACCACCAACAGCCACCACACACCAAAAACCACCCTCCTAACAAGCATCTAAGAAAGAAAAGGAAGGAAAGAGAGCTTACCCAAGGAAGGAAGGGAAGGAAGGGAAGTTCGGTTGCTCTCCGCGGACCGAAACACCTCCTCCAAGGCCACCACCACCGAGCTCTTCCTCAGCCCTCGAAATGGCTGAAAACAGGGAGAAAAGAGGGCGTAAGAAGGGGCTAAACACGTCGGAACTCGAATCCGAAACCACCGGTGGATAGATCGAGACCTTTCTCTTCTTTGGGTTTTGAGATCCAAGCTCTCTAACTAGGTCAAAAGAAGATTTTGAGAGAGAGAGAGAGAGAGAAAATCAAGTGGGGAAGATGATGAATAGTGGGGGAGATATTTTAGATTCACTTATATATAATCCCACACTTAGATTAGGGTTAACTAGGCTTAATTAGGGTTAAGAGAGGATTAGTGAGGCTTTAAGTGAGTTTTGACTTGGGTCAACCCAACCACACAAAAAAACAAAAGGGGTTGACCAAGTCATGGGTCCACTTTGACCGAGTCAACTCTCCCAATGACTTCTCGCTCGGTCAAAACCCGGATACGCCCCGGAACTGCGAAATTCTGAAACGTTACCGAATTCGATGAAATTTTCGTGAGTGGCTTGGAATGGCACCAGGACACATAATATGCAGTTAGATTTTCAATCGGAGTCCTCAAACTCAGGATGATAGCTAACAGTCCAAAATTTTAGCAGTTCCGATCGAAAAACGAAAAAAACTCAAAAACTGCCAGAATGCTCCAATGGTTACCAGAAGGCTAAAAGTGACACATATATAACATTCTCCCCCCCTTAGGAAATTTTGTCCTCAAAATAAATACAAGAACATCTAAGAAGGGAAAAGATGCGGATACGCGTCACGCATGGCGTCCTCGAGCTCCCAAGTGGCCTCGGCACCGGAACGGTGCTGCCATCGCACCTTGACCAGCTGGACGGTCTTGGTGTGGAGCCTCTTCTCGCGGCGGTCCAGGATCTCAATCGGCTGCTCGACGAAAGACAAGTCCGGCTCGAAGACGAGCGGCTCGAACGGGATGACGTGAGCAGGATCGTGGACATAGCGCCTCAGCTGCGAGACATGGAAGACATCATGAGCCTGAGCCAACTGTGGGGGCAGAGCTATGCGATAGGCCACCTCTCCAACTCGCTCGAGGATGAGGAACGACCCAATGAAACGCGGACTCAGCTTGCCCCGCACACCGAAATGGAAGATGCCCTTCATCGGGGACACCTTCAAGAAGACATGGTCACCAACCTCGAAGGCGAGCTCACGGCGACGACGGTCGGCGTAGCACTTCTGACGACTCTGAGCGACTCGGATACGCTCGCGAATCGTCTTCACCATCTCTGAGGTCTGGTGAACGATCTCTGGTCCCTCCAACTGGCGCTCTCCGACCTCGTCCCAACACAAGGGGGACCTGCAGCTGCGGCCATAGAGCGCCTCGTAAGGAGCCATCCGGATACTCGAGTGGTAGCTGTTGTTGTAGGCAAACTCCACCAACGGAAGGTGCCTCTCCCAACTGCCTCCAAAATCGAGAACACAGGCTCGCAGCATATCCTCAAGAGTCTGGATCGTCCTCTCCGACTGGCCGTCCGTCTGCGGATGAAACGCTGTACTGAAATGGAGGTTCGTATCAAGGGCGTGCTGGAGGCTACGCCAGAACCTCGAAGTAAAACGCGCATCTCGATCGGAAATGATGCTGACTGGAGTGCCATGGAGACGGACAATCTCAGAGACAAATAACTGCGCCAGGGTGTCCAGAGAATCGGTGAGTCGGATGGGGAGGAAATGAGCAGACTTCGTCAGCCGGTCGATGATCACCCAGATGGCATCGCGACCCGAACGTGACCTCGACAGACCCGAGACGAAGTCCATGGTGATCTGCTCCCACTTCCACTGAGGGATCTCAATGGACTGCAGCTTCCCTGCAGGGTGTTGATGCTCCGACTTCACCTGCTGGCATACTAGGCATCGGGCAACGAAACGGGCAATATCCGTCTTCATCCCGCGCCACCAGTAGCCGCGACGAAGGCCCCTGTACATCTTCGTGCCACCAGGATGCACTGTGTACCTCGAGCGATGGGCCTCGTCCAGAATCTTCCGCTTCAGCTCTGCGTCGTCGGGAATGCACACTCGGCCTCTGAATCGCAGGATCCCGTCCGCGCGAATCTGGTAGTCCTGACGCTCGCCCCGGGCGACGCCTTCAGAGAGGACTATAAAATGCGGATCCTGAGCCTGAGCCGTGCGGATCTCATCGAGAAGAACCGGCTGCACCACCAGCCTGGCCAAAAAGCCACCCGCAGGAGTCTCTCGAACACTGATCCAGCAAGCGGCCTCCTCCAGAAGCCTCCAACGACGGACAGCCATATGGGCGGCCATGCCCAAGGGCTGCCTACTGAGCGCATCTGCCACGACATTCGCCTTACCCGGATGGTAAGCGATGTCACAATCGTAGTCCATCAGGAACTCAACCCAACGTCTCTGACGCATGTTGAGCTCCGGCTGGGACTGCAGATATGTCAAGCTCTTATGATCGGTAAAGAGCTCGAACTCCTCTCCATAGAGGTAATGCCTCCACATCTTCAGCGCAAAGATGATCGCTGCCAACTCAAGGTCGTGGGTGGGGTAATTCTGCTCATGGGGCTTCAACTGACGCGACGCGTAAGCCACAACCTTACCGTGCTGCATAAGGACGCAATCCACACCCAACTGCGATGCATTAGTGTAAACTGCGAACCCACCACTCCCAGACGGAAGGGTAAGAACTGGCGCTGAGGTGAGCCTTCGCTTCAACTCCTGGAAGCTCTCCTCGCAAGACGGGGACCACTCGAACCGAACATCCTTCCGAGTGAGGCGGGTAAGAGGAACGGCTATCTTCGAGAAACCCTCGACAAACCTCCTGTAATAACCCGCCAAGCCCAAGAAGCTCCGAATCTCTGTGGGGTTCGACGGTCGACGCCAATTCGACACGGCGAGCGTCTTCTCCGGGTCCACAGATATGCCCTCACCGGAAATCACATGGCCCAGAAAGGCCATACGCTCCAACCAGAACTCGCACTTGCTGAACTTGGCGAACAACTGATGTCTGGCCAAAGTCTCCAAGACAGTGCGAAGATGGTGAGCGTGCTCCTCAAGACTCCTCGAGTACACCAATATGTCATCGATGAATACTACCACAAAGGAGTCGAGGAAGGGCCGAAAGACCCGGTTCATCAGATCCATGAAGGCCGCCGGCGCATTCGTCAACCCGAATGGCGGTACTCTGAACTCGTAGTGCCCATACCGGGTACGAAAGGTCATCTTCGGAATGTCTGACTCCCAGATCTTCAGCTGATAGTACCCCGAACGGAGATCGATCTTGGAAAAGACACGCGCTCCATGGAGCTGGTCAAACAGATCATCGATCCGCGGCAAGGGGTACTTGTTCTTCACTGTCCGCTTGTTCAGCTGCCTGTAATCAATACACAGCTGCAGCAGCGAACCGTCCTTCTTCCGACGAACAGGACAGGGGCTCCCCACGGAGAAACACTCGGACGTGCGAAGCCCTTCTCCAGCAACTCCTCCAACTGCTCCTTGAGCACCCTCAGCTCTGCAGGGGCCATTCGGTACGGAGCTCTCGAAATCGGCTCGGTCCCCGGAATCAGATTTATCTCAAACTCGATCGTGCGATCCGGCGGTAATCCCAGAAGATCATCGGGGAAAACCTCGGGATACTCTGCCACGACCGGAGTCTGACTGATATCTGCCCGCAGCGGTGCATCCTCCTGAGCAATATACGCTAGAAAGCCCTCGCATCCTCCCTGAAGGAGTCTCCACGCCTGCATGGATGACACGAACCCCAAAGGGGCTACGTCACGATCGCCCACGAACTGGAAGGACCTCCGACCCGGAAGGTGGAAAGACACCGACTTGGCAAAACAGTCGATGCTGGCGTGACTAGCTGCAAGCCAATCCATTCCCAGGATGGCATCAAAGTCCGTCATCGCGAGCTCCACCAACTCCACTGGAAACTCATGCTCCGCAACCGTCACCGTACACCCTCGGTACACAGAACTGAGGAGAATCCGGTCTCCCACGGGCAATGATACCTCCAAGATACCATCCAAAGGGGCGGACGCCACACCCATCCGTCTCACGAAAGCGGGAGACACGAACGAGTGTGTGGCTCCAGAATCAAACAACACATATGCAGGGAGCTGGGAGATCTGAACAATACCTCGGACCACGCTGCCTGATGCCTGAGCCTCCTCTGCTGAAAGCGCTGCCACTCGGCCCTGAACAAACTGAGGCTGAGGAGCAGGGGCACGCCTCGCCAGCTGCGCTGGCTGCCTCCTCTGGTCAGCTCGGCCACCCTGTGGCTGCTGCTGCTGACGCTGAGGCTGCTGCTGCTGCTGGCGCTGCTGCTGAAACGGCTGCTGCTGCAACTGCTGCTGCTGCGGAGGCATCACGCGGGGTCGGCCAGCGTCAGGGCAATTATACAAGATATGCCCGACGCGCTGACAGTGATAACAGCGCCGCGTCTCTGGTCGCCTCGCCTGGACTGGCACTGCTGCGATGGGTGCTGGACCTCGCACTGGCACCGCATCTGCTGGAGGAGAGGCAGCCGCTGACCGATCAAGCGGGGCCTCTTCTTCTTGCGTTGTCCCTGGGTCCTGGCTCCTGGGTGGCCTCTGGTCTGCTGAAGGGGTCGAAGCCCTCACGAGGATCCCGAGGTCTCGCTCGACTGTCTTCGCTCGAGACACCAAGTCGGAGTACCTCGTGAATGCCTGGGAGGTAACATGCACCCAAATGGCGCTGCTGAAACCAAGCTCGAATCGACGGCACCTCGTCTCCTCATCCATCACCAAAGCTGGAGCGAATCTGGACAGTCTCGTGAAGCGCGTGGAGTAGTCAGCGACAGACATAGTGCCCTGCGTCAGGTGCTCAAACTCCTGCATCACGATCTGTCGCGTCGAGAACGGGAAGTACTCCTCCAAGAAATACCTCCAGAATCCCGCCCATGTAAGCTGCTCCACTCCCTCCGGGATGTCCACTGATCTAGTAGCCCACCAGTCGGCGGCGCTACCCTTCAGCATAAAAGTGGCCAGGGAGACTCGCTGGCGGTCGGTGCAAAGCATGGTCGAGAAGATCGCATCCACCTCCATCAACCATCTCTCTGGAGCAAGGGGATCCACCGTCTGACCCTGGAACTCGGGAGGGTGGAGCTTCAGAAAGGCTGCGAGGCCACTCTGCTGCAGCGCTGCAGCCTCTAGCCCCACCTCCCTCTCC
Source organism: Acorus gramineus (assembly GCA_030737835.1). Taxonomy (NCBI): domain Eukaryota; kingdom Viridiplantae; phylum Streptophyta; class Magnoliopsida; order Acorales; family Acoraceae; genus Acorus; species Acorus gramineus. The sequence continues at coordinate 2,877,182 of CM060849.1, forward strand.
TGGGGATCCTGAACTCTGACCGCTGGAACCACCACGGGGACTGGGGGTACGTCGGGTACCACAGGTGGATCTGCCACCAAGGGGACCTGCGGAACTGCCTCGCGGGCCGCCCGCAGCTCCTGAATCTCCCGTGCCTGATCTGCCAATACTCTGGTCTGGGCCTCCAGTGCCCTGGTCTACGTCTCCACCAAATCTGCTATCCGCACAAACGCGCGCTCCCAGGCAGGAGGCTCCTGCGCTGATCCTGGCCTCACGGCTGAGGACTCACCAATAGCATCCTCGCCTCTGGTAGGTCCGGAAACCTCCAAAGGTCGAGAGGGACCACGTCCGCGCCGTCCTCTGCGAGGAGGCATATCAGCAACCTAAGAAAATCGGACACTAGGATCAGAATACTCATAGAAATCCTAGGACTCATCTCTACGAAAAAGAAGACAATTGGCTCTGACAGGACCAGGCTCTGATACCAACTTTTGTCACGCCCCAGGGCGGCCGTCCCCGGGACGCGGCAAGCGTATACATGATATCAGCAGTCAATACAGGAGATCAATAGCATACCATAAACAACAGCTAAAAAGACAACACAGACAACAAAGAGGCTGACATGATGTATACACAGATAGCGGAAGCTAAAAAGACTGAATCTGTAAATCAACAACACTTACAGACTCCATACATAATCATATGTTCTGTGAGAGCCAATATACACACAAACATCCAAATACAATCCAAACTGGTGCCCAAGCACGGAAATATATACATACAATCAAAAGGATGCTGATGGCCTCTAAAACTCGAGGGACGTGGCACTACTCCGCTACTGGTGCAGTCGCTCGGTGAGCTCCTCCTTCAAGTCCGCCTCGGTAATCACTGGAGAAAAATATTATGCGAGGGATGAGCCACACGCTCAGTGAATAGCACAACCCATGCATCACAATTTATATTAACTACATTTAATCAAATCACTAGCCTCAAAGTGGCAGGAACTACACAAATCCGGTGGTTCGTTACATCACCGAACCACCACACCCTCACCCTCACCCTCACCCCTCAATAGGTGACAAAGGATATTGGGACTTAATAGGCTGATAATCATCCTTACACAATCCTGTGGGTCGCCACATCGCCGGCCCACCACACCCTCACCCTCACCCCTCAATAGGTGACATAGGATATTGGGACTGACTAGGCTGTTGGTCACCCTTGGTCCACCGATAGTCTCTCCCCACTCCGTAGGCCGCTTGGTCACCCCCACATTCAGCACAGTCCGTCCCAAATCAGGAGGTGCCTACTGATGGGAGCCCCTGCACGGGACAGCCTTTCTAACGCCGGGGCAGTCTCTACACGGATCCAACAAAGGGAACAGAACAGCCTATCCATGCACATGATCCACTCGGATCCGCCGACAACACATCTCAACAACTCTAATGTCTTGAATTCTTCAGAATTCCTCCAGCGCGCATAACCAAGATGCGGGGAACATATAAAATAATAATGGAGAAAAGAAACCTTGGGAGGGCAACCTGAGGTCCCGATATAGGACATCCCGCCAACCAAACAAGGAACACGGAGTACCCTAGCCCGGGTCTCAATGTTGACCTCGCAAGGCCCCTTAATATTCCCTAAGGCATGCTAAAATATCATAAGTCATTTAATTTAATAAATTAAACTAATAGGACGCATGCATAGGTCGAGGCTTTCCTAGCATGATAACAAGGTGACAGGATGCACGGCTCTTACACATATCCTAAGGGTGCAAGTCCCTAACATACAAAGTCTAGGGTGGCATGCATTCTACTCACTAATCATACATGCACAGATTACATATTAATCAGTTAATATTAACTATGTGCCCCAGGGGAGGACGGTATACGCCCAAGTGCATATAGCGCCTCCCAAGTGGGTTGGGTTGTCCCACTCACCGATAACCGGGTCGTCGCGCGACCGTCTGTCAAGATCTGCAAGACAGGGTAATCAACTAGGTGAGTAAAATACACAAAATACCACAAAAATACACAAAAATACACTAAAAAATATCCAACACTCGGACAAGCGTACATACGGCCTGTACGCACGCGAGTCCGAGCACCCCAACTCACTCCCGAACCCCCGGGCAGCCGTCCGCACGGCCACTCGCCCCAGGCGCACAGCCGAGCCCCGGCCCGCGCGCCCGGCGCACTGCCGAGCCCAGCCCGCACGCCCGGACACTCTGCCAAGTCCCCCCATGGGTGCACCGCGCGCCCACTGTGCCCCAGCGCAGCACTCGCGCGCACACCCGCACGCCCAGCGCCCCATCGCCTCGCCCCGCGCGCACCCCGCGCGCACCACCGGGTCGCCCCACCGCGCACATCCGCACGCCCTGCGCCCAGCGCCTCGCCCCGCGTGCACCCCGGGGATGGAGTAGTTTAAATATGATTTTATTATAAAATGTTCAGTTTTGAGTTAGCTTTCATACAAAAGTGGAATTAGATCAACTGGATTCATGTAGCAAAAGTTATGGGTATTTTTTCAATTATACCCCGGGGATGAGAAAATCCTGGCAGCAGCCCTGGTCGATGTTTAGCTCATATTTTGGAATAGCTGGAGGGGTTATTTGATCTGAGCATAAACATGAAAGTTGTAGATAATCTTCTTGGATGGCCAAAGGATTTTGCATTGTGCAATTTAGAGCTATATTGTGTAAGTTATGACCTATTTTGCATGGACTGTCCAGATTCGTGTAGGAATTGCCTAGTGTCTGGTAATATTTTATTTCGGGAATTTAGAGATTAAATCAGATTATGATGTCTTTATGAATTATGATCCCAACGTGTCAGTGAACGTGTATGGTTTATTTCATAATTTGTGGATGTGTATTTGGTGCTGTGGAGATCAAATTGTAGGGCTGGTTGCAACAGATTTACCAGTTTTGCTTGATTGTGTGTCAAGGAGTTGTTATGCATGTTGTAGAAACTATCATGAGTTAGGTAGTCTTTGTTTGAGATTCTCACCCATTTTGATGCCCTTACCTTGCAGATCTCGTCAGTTGGATGCGCGACGGCCCGAGTATTGGTGAGTGGTTCAATCCAACCCTTCAGGAAGAGTTGGATGCACGTAATCGTGCGTCGCGCATCCGTTGGGCACCCCGACTATACTACTTATTTAGATAAGTAGTGTGGTCATGTCAGACCCATAATATGCTAGTTATTTGCATGCTAGGTATTTATGAGTATTTGCATAGCTCGTATATTACGTAGAACACTCTTATTCTACCTTATACTGGCCTATGTATAGTATTTATGAGTGAATGATCATGGTTGCATGTATCTTGTGTGTTTATATGGGTGTATAGAATATGGCATGACTTAGGTAATCCCTTCTAGTAATACTACCCTATTATTAGTAATATCCATCATGATTAAGCCCGGGTTAATAAACAGGGACATGCCTAACATTCCCTTGCAATAAAAACTTGAGGGCGTGGTGTAGTTGTTGCGCCCATACTAATGGGGCAAAGCTATGACCAACTTCTAGAGATGATGAGATCTCTCTCGCCCTCTCTCTTTGTGCGAACTGAGTAAGTAGATGTGGTTCCTACTTGACTCGAGTTCGTTTGGGAATATTGGCATGCACCTGTTAATGCGCGAGATCACGCTTGACCCTTCCATTTTAAGTTGGTGATATCCAACGCATGTTAGGGTATACTTGTATGCTTGTATGACTAATGGCCTTGTATGCATGTTTAATTAGGCCATATCATGTATGCATGATATGTTGTTTATGCTTTTATCCATGTTAGGGAGTACCATGATTAATTATTATGTTATCGTGCATGTGGTTTATGTACATAACTACGGTAGAATTCTCCTATTATGTTATGCGCATGTTAGACTAATTATGCCTACCCGTGCTAGGTGTGGGTATGACCTTTAGTTGGGTTGTACCTTATTAGTTAGAGCGCAAGCGATGTAATCGCCCTTGCATCCGTGTGATGTACTCACATGGAATTCAGGAGAATTCATTATTGTAACGGTCTTGTTAAACCGGTGGCCATGGTATTAAGTTAGGCCTACCCGTGCCAGGCGCGTGTATGAACCGCCTGTTGGGTTATATGCCTTTGGCTTATTTCTATGCAGGAGCAGAGGTAACTTCTCGCGTCCAAGCGACGCATCTGTGTGGGAGTTCAAGAGTATTCGATATCATCTCGGTATGTGATTATCGAGAGTAGTTGACTTTTCCATTTGGTTCGCTTTGTTAACATGGAGTATTTCCTCCCAATATCGTCCTTGTTGAAGCAGCCCGGGTTGTAGTTGTCCTAATAGAGGGCCCCCACCTGTAGGTACTATCGATGCATGCGGCAAGATGTACTGATCATGGGAGTACACTAGGTAGAGGCTACCCGGGAGAGGGCTAACGAATGATATTGCGAGTGTGGAACCTTTCTCCTCTACGTCGGATCCGTGTCGATGCTACCAGGCGTTGTAGCTGTCTTGACAAAGGGCCCCCACTTGTAGGTACTATCGATGCATGTGGCAAGATGTACTGATCCTGGGAGTATACCAGGTAGAGGCTACCAGGGAGAGGGTTACCGGATGACGAAGGGTGTAGAGTAAACGAATTTATCCCAAAAGTCCCTAGGGTCACCCCTCCACGGGCTAGGGTGAGGATCAGTTGAAGTCACGTCATCACGTGACTCTTATACCTGTCGAGTATACTCTGGGTATGTTACGCCTAACGCTTGAGGTATCGTAGTGTATCTCTACCTCATAGCGGAAGGACTTGTTGTACTATGTTATGTCTAACGCTTGAGGTATCGTAGTGTATCTCTACCTCATAGCGGAAGGACTTGTGTTGTACTATGTTATGTTTAACGCTTGAGGTATCATAGTGTATCTCTACCTCTTAGTTGTTAGTTGTTATCCAGTAAACACCATGTGTTATGGTTAACAGTTGTTCCTCCCCGAGTGTCCCAAGAGCCTCCCTTCGGGAGTGAGGGCAAGGGTGAGGTTGGTCACACCGTAGCGTGACCTTGGTATCCTTTGGGTTTCTACCCATGTTGTTCCTCGAAAGGAATTTGCTTCAGTATTGAATTGTTGTAATGGTGTTTGGTTTTCAGCCACTCACTGAGCTTGTAGCTCACCCCTCGTGTACTGTTTCTATTACAGGGGCGGTGTTGGGCGTGGAGCTGGAGCTTCCCTATGGCGCGGTCTTATGTGCGTGGAGCGTTCCGTCCGGCGGTTGGCGAGTGCGAGGCTGTCAGCAGTCCTAGAGTCATTTCTGGATTGATAAATTGTGCGTGTTGCACTGGTTGTATTTTATTTGGACTAGACCTGGCTCTCACAAGAGATTGTGTATTCGAGTCTATAATAATGTTTTGGTTTACAGACTTATTGATATTTTTATGCTTCCGCTTTTCAGTTAGCTATCACTTATCTTTGCTTTGCCACCTTGTATGTCGGTGTTGATCTCTTGTACTGATTACTGATATTATATATATTGCCACGTCTCGGGGACGGCCACCCTGAGGCGTGACACCTTCACCAACAGATCTAGAAACTTTATCTTTCATTGGAAAAAATAGTTTCATAATAAACAGCATCTTCAGGTCTAGTTTCAAAAATCTTATTAACATGAAAATCAGAAATTTCAGATTCAATAATCAGAAATCTATTAGCATGACTGTTATCAACATATCCAAGAAATATGCAATCTATAGTTTTAGGGCCCAATTTTCTTTTCTTCATCTCAGCAATTTTAACTTTAGGTAAACACCCCATACTTTTAAACATTTCAAAACGGGTGTCCTTTTAAACCAAAGTTCAAAAGGAGTTTCATCAACATGCTTATAAGGAATTTGGTTTAAAACAGAATTTGCAGTTAAAAGAGCTTCCCCCCATAGTCTATTACTAACACTAGATTTAGAAAGCATAGAATTAATCATATCAATCAAAGTTCTGTTTTTACTCTCAGCCACCCCATTTGATTGAGGTGAGTAAGGGGCAGAAACTTCAGGCACAATGCCATTTTTCTTCACAAAATTTATTAAGATCATTGAAGGTGTATTCACCACCTCTATGAGATCTTAATCTTTTAATTTTTGTTTCTGTCTGATTTTCTATGAAATTCTTATATGCCTTAAATTTATCAAATTGCTCATCTTTTGATTTCAGTAAATAAACATAACAGAATTTAGAATAATCATCAATAAAAGTAACAAAATATCTCATATTATCTCTAATAAGAATACCATCTAAATCACAAACATCAGAATGAACGAATTCAAGCATGCAGGAATTTCTTTCAACAAATTTAAATGGTTTCTTATGAAACCATATCTTTCAACAGCTTGAACACATATTTCACATATCTTGGAATTATCAATATGAGATTTAGGTATTTACTACATATTCATCATTTTCCTCATGGAATTTAGATTAACATGACCTAATCTAGCATGTCACACATTACAAGATTCAGTCAGAAGAGCAACAAAAGAATTATTATTACTACTAAAAACACAAGAGTCTAAAACATTCAATTTAAATAAACCATCATAGAGATATCATTTGTCAATAAAAGTATCAAACTTTGTTATTACAACCTTATTTGACTTGAACATTAACTTGTAACCCTCTTGGATTAACAAGGACCCACTAACTAGGTTTCTTCTTATTTTGGGAACATATTGCACGTTTTGAAGCGCTAGGACCTTTTCAGAAGTAAACTTCAGGTGAACTCATCCGAAGCCTTCAACCATTGCAGCCTCAGAATCTCCCATCGTCACGCTTCTTCCATCGTATTTCTGATACGAGTCAAAAAAGGAGCCGACAGAAGGAAACATGTGTATTAGCTTCAGTATCAATCCACCAATCAGTGGAAAGATTAACATAATTAATTTCAGGAGTTAAAGAAACAAACCTAGCAGTGTTCCCAGAAGTGTTCTCATCCAAGATCAGCATGTTGACATGGGAGATAATGGCAGCTTGAGGGTTTTTTTTTGGCTTTGGGATCCTTCCGTTTACAACAATCTTTAGCAAAGTGCCTATTTACCACAAACATAGCAATGGAAAGTCTTTTTCTGGTTTGAATTGGAGTTTTTCTTGGAGTTTGAGGGTTTGGAGAAAGCTTTCTTGGGTTTGAAAATTTTCCCCTTAGGTTTGAACTGCTTCTTGGTCTCTACAAGAATAACCTCAACTTGTTTATTTTTCTTGTCTTTGGTTCTATGGATATCCTCAGTTTTAAGGGATTTCAAAGGTTGGTCATAGACAAGGAACCCTGACGGTGCCTAAGAGTTTTGGCAAAATCATTACAGGAAGGAGGAAGTTTTTCAATAAGGGCCGCAACTTGGATATTTTCTTCTAGAGTAAAACCTTTGGTTCTAGCATTTTGAATAAGGTTGGTATACTCTAGGATCTGAGCGGTTATTGTTTTTGTTTCGACCATCTTGAATTCAAGCTAGTCAACGAAGGTATACCGCTCCTATCCAGCATCCTCTAGGCCATATTTTTCTTCTAGGGCAGTCCGTAATTCAAGGGAGGTTTTTGTTAAACAGTAGGCATCATACAATTCAGGTGATAAAGTGGACAAAATACGACCATGTCAGAGATAATCAATTTCTGTAAGACTAAGTTGTAATGTACTGGGAGGAGTGGTCTCAGTGGTGGCCGTGGTCTTAGTCGGATCAGGGGTGGTATATGTGAACTGAGTTTCTGTGGAAGTTCTATCAGTCTTGGTAGGGGTAGGTTTTAGGATGGCAGAAACAATACCAAGAGTAGTAAGCCCGTACCAAACTTGTTGCTGCCATCTTCGAAAATGGTTCCCATTGAACTTCTCATCAGGTTTGGCAAAGGTTTTATCATCGTTAAAAGCCATGGCAGAAAAATAAAGACTGATAATAGAATATTCTATTATGAAATTGTTGGAAAAATGAGCTATTATCAGACAAAAGCAAAGAGAATATGAATACAAGGATTAGAAGAGCCTGGTATGGAGTCACGTGGTAACGCTGTCTTCGTAACAGAATATGCCCCCTCAATCACACAGGCACGGGCACGGGCACGAGCTCGGATACGAGTACGGGTTTGGGTTAAATGGAAAAATAATTTGGAACGTTTTGTTTTTCACAACGGCTTGCAATGGTTGAAGTGTAAACGTTGGAAATAAATATGGTAACCGTAAACGCTTACCATAATTGGCGTGTGTAATTATTACCAATGTTAAACCTCCAACAATCGAATCTCTGTGCCTATAAAAAGGTCACCTTCGCATAAATTCAGAGTATGCGAAAAAACTAAGTGTTTCACCAGAAATCCTCTACAAACAGATTTCTTGTTTTTCTTGTTCTTTTGGGCGATCAAGTCTATGACCTATTCGACTTCTCTTCCTGCTTGCACCAAGAAGAGAATAGCGAGGGCCGGGTGATTTTATCTTGGGAATAGATCATTGAGAACCCTATTGAGAACATATCAATTGGTTTGGTTCAGTTTATAGTGAAACCATATTGAACCAAACTACTAACATATCCAAACCAAAACCGAACCGAAGTGGAAAAAAAGTAGACCGAACCAAAGTAATCGAACTAAACCGAACCAAACCAAAGTTAAAAAGACTATTTCACCAAAAAAAAACTAGTTAACACACCAACAATAGAGTAACAAAAATCTACAATGTCAAGAGGGGATGATGTAAAATCTATAGATTAGGTAGTTCGGTAAAATCTATAGATTAGAATTTTTAGTATAAAAAGAATGATTTAATGTATATATTTAATATAAATAATGATTTTTTAATTTAATCCAGTTCGGTTCGGTTTTTTCGGTTTTTCTTTAAGTGAAACTAAACCAAAATCAAATTAAATCGGTTCAATAATCTTTCAATCCATACCCAAACCAAACAAAAAAACTGTCAACCCAAACCCAAAAATATTAGTTTGGATCGGTTCCGATTCGGTTTAACCAACCAATGTTGCACCCCTAGGGGATCCTAATATATACAATGGATTGAAAAAACATTTTTCCATTGTGGACTAAAACATTTTAGAACACCTTTTTTAGAAAATAAAAGATGATAAAATTAAAACACATTACTTTGAAATATAATTTTTTATCCATAAAAAAACCCAACAAGCCTTCCATTTTAATTCAGAATCTGTCTTAACTTTTATTAAGGCCCGTTTGGAAAGAGGCATAAGTTATTCTAGAATCTCTCAACAACTTCATTAAATGAGAGGATGAAAACAAGTTGTCAGCCAGTTGGATTACAGCCATTGGAAATCAAGCATTAATTCACCCAAGCCCTCTCGCCTTAATCAATCGAAATTAGATCCGTTTGAATTCAAAAGCAGTGAAAATCTCTCAATTACAAGCGTTGATTCTCTCTCTCTCTCTCTCTCTCTCTCTCTCTTCTCTCCCCCCCCCCTCTCAACGTTTCCCTCTTAGGCCCCATTTGGTACTTTATTAAAAAGTCACTTTCAGCTTTTAGTGTAAAAGGGTTGCTTTTAAAAAAACACAAAAAATGCACTTTTTAGGAATCAAAGTCTATTTAAACCACTTTATTCAAAATCTTATTTTTCAAATGTGTTTCCAAACGGGTCCTTAGCCTAACCTGACAGTTTTCAAAAATAGTTTTTTTGTTTTTTTTAACCCATGATTCACCTTTTTCTATTAAAATGCCATACCTTAACTATATGTCGCTCATGATTTTGTTAGATAATGTAGGATCCTTATGCTTTATTTTTACCACAAAACTCGCCAACTAATAGCCATTAAAGGGAAAAGCTGTTACAACGACTATATGGCCCAACGAACCCTATAAAAAGGGAGGTAACATCAAGGAAAATGTATGAGTGATTCTCTAAACAAGTCATACTAAGAGTGAGATTATCCCTTGAATTCCCTTCTTGATTGATTTCTTCAAAGTCCCCTTGACTAACACCATACCGGTGTCCCCCTGATTCCTTTTTCTGTGCAGGATCCATATTCATTTGGGTCCAGATTTGAGAAGAAGGCTCTATTCGTTTAAGTTGACTGAAGGAAAAAAAAAATACCTTCTCATTTATGATTAATTATACAAATTAACATTTAATACTATAAGGGGTCCATCTTGGTGAAACATAGTCGGCCACCATTAAAAAAATAAGACGAATGTCTCTTATTCAATCACACATATCAATTTATATCCATCAGATTACCAAACACAAACAAAAATTCTGGAATTAGAATTGCCATTTTAAAAATTATAACCACTTATTCTCAATTTATCTAAGGTGAGCAAAATAACAAAAGAAAATGTTAGGGACAATCCTATGGACATTCTTACGGACAATTTTCACATGTTTTAATTTTTTCAAAATATTTAACATCATCTAATGAGATATTAATGAGATATATGTTTGATGAAAATATATATCACTCCATTTCAAATTGAAATGAATTTTTTTTATCAAATGTAAATTTTTTTATCAAGACATGTATATCTAGAGAGGCTAATGAGATATGAGATATATGAAACTGTGACGGGACTTGGTGTAAGAGCGCTATTTCATAAATTGCCCAAACTAAATTAAAGTGAAGATACACTTCTTTAAATGGGGCGATATTCCCACCCCATCAAATGAGAAGCCCAACATAAATTAGAGGGGAGATACAGTTCATTAAATGAAGCTATATTCCCACCCCATCAAATGAGAAGCCCAACATAAATTAGAGGGGAGATACAGTTCATTAAATGAAGCTATATTCCCACCCCACCAAATGAGAAGTCCATCCCACAAAAAAAATACAAAAAGATTTTTATGTTGTTTTAAAAGAAAATAAACTTCACCCTTGCTCCACTTCCATGGATTTTGACAAGTGAAGACCCAGAGGGAAGAGTGGGGCCTCGGGGAGGTGGAGCTCATCATAGGAGAATGGGTAAAGAAGAATTTGGATAGGGACGCGGTGGCCGAGGAAGTGGACTTTAAGAAGACCCAACCATAGGTGTGGGAGGCGACACAAATGGAGTGGGAGGCAATGGGGCAAGGGATGTGGCAGTTGTGTGAGTCGGAGCGGTTGAAGAAGGTGATGGTGCTCTAAGTTTTTAGGTATGAAACCTCCTAGTGATTTGGTCAGCTCCAGCAACAAGAGGATCGAGATCGAAGGGGGGAGTGACTTTCTATTTGTTTTCACTACCTGCTATCAATTGGAGGTGTGGGAGGTGGCCAATGATAGGCCGGCAAGCAAACTCAAAGGGATTGCGGTAGTAGGAAGGAGGGAGGAGAGATGTTATGATGGTGGGGTCTACGCGAGTAGACATCGAGGCGGGTGGAGCCGTAGAGTAGGAGCTCAAGGAAGGGGAGGCCGGGAGGGAGGTTGAAGGGAAGGAGAAACGGTTTTGTTGGGGTCGGGTTTCACTATCCAATCTCATGTACTTATTTTGGGGTAGGTTTGCAAGATGTACACTTCCGAACCCTTTCACGATATATAAAAGGGAAAAATCCAAATAACTCCTATAAACAGTATGAAAATTCATATAACCCCCTGACTTTTTCTAAAATCCATAAAATCCCCTAAAAACACCTATGTAAATTAAAATAACCCCATGAGTTAAATTTATGCTAGCAAATGAGAAATATTATGCGAATATTCTATTTAATTAACCTGGATGAAAACATAGTATACCAAAAACCCCCTATAATGTGTTAATAATGTAAAAAATCCTCTTAAATGATGATTTTACTCTTTTGGATATGCTTTTATAATCTATTGAAAGAGATAAAATCACCATTTACATAAGATCTTTTGCATTTTTTAACAAATAATTAGGGTTTTTTAGTATATTGTGTTTTCAGTTAGGGTTTACCAAACAAAATATTTATCATCTACCAGTGAAAGTTTAACTCACGGGTTATTTTGATTTATATAGGTGTTTTCAGGTGGTTATATGGATTTCAGACTTATATATATATATATATATATATATAGTAGACAGGCCCACAAGGGGTGGGTACATTGAACAAGGCTCAAATGCCCAAGAGGGCAACTACTCCACATGGAGGGGAACCGCGATCAAATCTGGGACATCCGCCAAAGGCGGGTGCAAATACCAATCCAACCATCCCGCAAAGCAAGGTGTTGTGTGAATTTATCTACTATATATATATATATTAGTAGTAGACAGGCCCACAAGGGGTAGGTACATTGAACAAGGCTCAAATGCCCAAAGTTATAGCCCAAGAGGGCAACTACTCCACATGGAGGCGAACCGCGATCAAATCTGGGACATCCGCCACAGGCGGGTGCAAATACCAATCCAACCATCCCGCAAAGCAAGGTGTTGTGTGAATTTATCTATACTCCATATGAAATAGCACAACAGGCAAGAGTTTGACCTTCTCAATGAGACAATCAAGTTGGGCTATTTGCAGATCGGCCCCCAGATCCTTGATATTTATAATCAGGTCCCTACAAAAATGGGCCATTTTCGTCAACTAGCAGGGTTATTTGCAGATAGGCCCCAAAGTTTCCTGATATTTATAATGCGGTCTTGAAAAAAATTGGCCAATTTTGTCCTTTTTTTATGGGATATTTGAAGTTCAGCCCTCAGTTTTTATCAGTTTCACAACCAGACCCTATGTGGGTTACAAAGAGAACCTTGATTCAAAATTTTAAATTTATAATAAGGTCCCTGGTCTTGCAGAACTTCAAATCTTATCCAGATTTTCTTTTTGGGACCATTAAGATACTTATAAAATTATAAAATAAATATTTTAGTCTCATTATTTAAGCTCATAAAGTTATTTATAAGAAGTCTCGTTTCAGTTTTCATTTTTATATTTACATTGATGATCATAAAACTAACTAACTGTAAATTTTCATAAATCTTTTTTTATTTTTCGCAGTAAGTGTATCGACTTATTCTTGACTCTCTTTATACTATATATGAAGTGCGAAGGGTACGGACAAAAATGGGCGAACCACGGGCAATCCGGTAATTTAGGGTTTGGTTAATTTTTTGATTTTTTGTCCTTTTCTGGGGTATTTGCATATCGACCCCCAGATTCTACCTATTTCACAACCAGGCCCTTATATTTGTTATAGGTCACTCATAGTTATAACCAGGTCTCTGAAAAAAATCGGCTAATTTTGTCCTTTTATGGGCTACTAGTTGTGACACATGTGCGTTGCACATTAATTATTTTGTTGATAATTTAACAAACAAAGAGTAAGATATTTAATTTCTTTTGAACTATTATGTCCCATTTTTTACTTATTTTCTATTTGAATCATCTATATATATTTTTACATTCTTGTTAGTGTTTGATTATGATCCTTGGTATATAAATTATTCAATAATTATCATTATAGTATATGTGTATGAGGTGTTACTTTGAAAATTATATGCATATAAAGAGAAATTTTATTCTTTTCCACTAACTGATCCACATAAATATGTAGAAATGATAAGCCCTAAATTTACATTGAACTTTAGATCATTACAAGTTTGTTATGTTTTGAAGTTTGTTGGACTCACATGTAATGGCTCCTTTCATTTTGTCATCATATGCATCGCTGCCATTCTATGAAAAAGAGAAAGAAGAAAGATAGTTTCAAAGTACTTTACCATTATAAATGGGAATTCGCTCTAAACATTAAGTCGAAAAATAATCACCCAATTATGAGAACTTGAATGTATGTTATATATTTATGAAGTAAATTTTCCACTTGAACTTATATGACAAAAGGTACAATGTGGATGAAATTATTACCTGTTTACAGTAGTTAGACTCAAAACAAACTCAATGAATTTCTACAGAACTTCCTACAAAGCTGCCTCTTCCACTGTAATTTTTTCAGTAGTAGTGCTCTTAGTCTCCACAAAATCCTTAATTCCTTATTTTTTTTAGCTTAAAGGGCCAAAATGTGGCAGAGAATCATGAAGCCCAACACTATAGAAAAAAAAGTGAAAATTAAAAAAATTCCTTTTGTATGCATAATGACTTATAATTATGAGAAAAACACCCTAAAGTGTATATGATGCCAGTCCAAGTTAAAACCTTATAATAACAACAAATTTATATCTTGAACAATAATTATTTTTCCTTTAATTTTTAGCATTACATATACCAAAAAATTAGTCAGGCATTTGTTAGAATAGCAATTGACCAGCATTTGTCAATGAAATCAATTTGACAATGAAGAAAGCCCTAAAATTTTGAAATGAGAATCGTTTATATCAGATCTGAAAATGGTTGTATTTTAGCATTATATGCTGAGAATAAGTGTTTAAAGGATGGTCATTTGAGAATTCCTTTTATTGTAGAATTTAAAGCCAGGCAAGTAAGAAAATGATTGCCATGAAATAAGATAACTTTATTGTTAGAAAAATTCCGGATGTTATTGATTCCTCTCCAATTTGTTTTTGAAGAGAGGGAGAAGAAGACACACAAAAACATATACGAACATAATTTCATGATTTTGCAGGATAATATGAAAAAAGAGAACCCCCCAGAGAGAGAATATGATGAAGATGGAGGCCAAATAGTATTGCGAACAATAGAAGAAGGACGATGGTCGTAAACGAAATGAAGTACCAACACTTTTCTTACTAAATCCACTTTTTAAATTTCCCCTTGTCCATAATTTATTTTATTTAAATATAATGTATAAAAATTATGTAATATTATTAATTTATATATTTTATAATAACTTGTGTATGAAAAGCAAACCAGAAATTGTGTATGATTTGTGGAGTGTGCTTACAATGTGAGGTTAAAATTCACCATTTAATTTTTTTATAAAGATTCAAGTAAAATGTATAACATAAATTTAACAAGAAACTCCTTATCCTTGAGAAATGATGAATTTTAGAGTGGGTAGGAGTCTCAACAAATTTTAACCATGTACGTTACCAAATATTGAAACTGAACGTAAACATAATCATGTACATACACATTATTAACCTCATCATCTATTAAGATTATTTTCCATATCTCCTCATACCCTTTGTTATTGTCGTTGTACAATTGTATCAATCTTCGCCGCATAATTAGGATCGTAATAGTCAATATGTAGCAAAATATTTTTAGATCACCTACCAGCGTCGATCATGAATAAGATATTCACGAACAGACATCATTTACTTCAGCCTCTTGACTACCCAAAAAAATAAGATGTATACGTAAGTTATGATATCGATTGAATGAAATAAGTGTTTAAAAGAAGTTGAGATATTCACGTAGCTCTACATCTCTAATACTTGCCTATATGTATGGTATTTGTTATCTTTGTCTTATATCTCATGTAGTGATTTAGATGTACGAATTTTTATATTACCTATTTTGAAGGAACACCTATTTATAAACCACATTTCTTGTGTATGTCCCTTGTGCATGCATGGGTTGTTTTGCTTTGACAAGGATTTTTGTTGTGGACATAGAAATCCCTCTAGACAAGGCAACGTATAACTGTCCATGAGAAAAAAAAACATGTTCAAGTACATATACGGCTACATGTGGTATTGTTTGACCCTGTTACGCCCCGGAGCAGCCGTCCCCGGTTTGTAACAATAATAGCAATATCAAAATATTGTACAGGAGGCCAACAAGATATCCACATACAAGGACTGATAGAGCAAACACTAGGCTGGGAAGCAGAAGCATAATATAAATAAGTCTGTAACCAAAAATATCATTACAGACAGAGGGTATACAATCACTGTCCCGTGTGACCCAAGTCTGATCAACAAAGAGAATACATACAATATGTGCCCAAGCACCAAAAAGAAATATATATAGAAATAACAAGACTCCTGATGACCTCACTTGCTAATCTCAAAAGACAGACATAACACAGGCAGCCAAGAAACACCTCATGGGAGCTCCGCCTTCATGACCTGCTCTGCCTCCACTGGAGAGAAACAAAAGAAAACAAGGGATGAGCTAAAAGCTCAGTGAATAGTCAACCACCATACAATGAAGATAATACATAGCCGACAGTTAAAAAAAATGCACAACAAGTAGTCAACAAATACTCCACAATCACTTCACGTCATCCGGTAGCCCACTCCCTGGCAGCCTGCTCACGACGGTACCAGTCTTGGGGCAGCACCTCACAGGGTAGCTCCGATGCTAGGTAGCTTCAACGCACGATGACGCCGGGGTGATATACTCCACACTCGCGGGGGATCACATTGATCAACGTGTACCATACTCGATAACTAGCTACTTGGAATCCATCAGAATTCTCAACAGGTGCATCACGAGGACGCGGGGAAAGAAATTTCTTATCCACACTTACTGATGTCAATTATGACCTTAAAAACTGGTCATACAGACATCTATCCTAAATAAATAGGATTATTAAGTTATTATTATGAACATGAGATAATTAAATACCCACCAATCATGCAAACATGGTGTAAAGGACAAGTAGAGGCAAGAGTTATAACTAACTCGAAGGAGCATAACAATAAGTATATGTAAATGATCCCTAAAACATGGTATTTAATCCTACAGAACACATCCATCATCATATACTAGCAATACAAACTAAATAAGTTCTCTATAGTACCATTACATTGCATAAAATATGCTATAGTGCCTAACAAGGATGCTATATATTATTTCTATTGCATGGGTCGGACCACTCACCAATACTAGATCATCACTCGGTCAATCCACGAGGAGTCGATGTGGGACAGTGAGTAGAGCAAAGGTGGGAAAAGCATGATGCACTCCCACAACAGCACAAACTTGTGAGAAATTTGATAACTTCTAGATCCTACAACCAATGGTGCTCAAATTAAATATGATAACTCTTGATACATATACAAGCATATTTCATTGAGACACCAGCTCCAGATATTGCTCACAGAATGCATAATAACATAAAGCTCAAACATCTCAAAACTGGCTTGTCTACCCCAAACATCCTCAAACTGTGATCTTGCTAGCACAAAATACACATCCAAACATTCTGAAATAAATTACACACATTCATTCCCATGTGAGGATCATGATCCTCCATGCAGACATCGGAGTCTAATTAATCCTCTAAATGCACGAAATAAAATAGTTTTAGAAGCTGGTTATTTTCCACCCGAATCTCAATAGTCCTTATAAATCAGCTTATAACTTCTAACACAAATAACATTATAACCCCAAATTTCATATGTAGAATCTAGACATAAGCATCATCATGGAACATGAAGCCAAACCTCTGAATATGCCTCTACATACTAGTATCACAAGGATTTAAGAACACAAAATATGCCTTCCCTCTCTAAGCAATATCCAAGACTCCCATCACCATAATCACTTTCTCCTCAACCTAACCACTGCTGGTCCACACAAAACAGAGCAAACAGAGAGAGGGGGCAAGGGTTATGAAGGGTGAATAACATAATACCAGCATACACAAGCCACTCTACATACCTGAACACCCTCACAATTCGTCCAACAAAGATCCACCAAAAATTTCTCACACTCCCCAAACCCTCTCAACAAACCAAACTAGGGCCACAAAACAAAAGTGGTAGAAATGAGGCTTAGATGACATAAAGTCACATAGTGGTTAAGGTAATAAGGGGGTGAACTTAAGCAAATCTTACCCAACCAATTACAAAAAAAAGGAAAAACCAACCAATGCGAGGTGAGACTTCTTAAGCTCACCCAAGGTGACGCTATCACACCAAAACAGTTCATAATTATCCATAACTATTCCACCACCAACCAGTAACGAACGAAAATCCAGATACCAATCGAAACTACAAAAGCCCAAAAAAAAATAAATATTCCCAATTACGCAAAGGCAGTTATCAAAACAAAGAAAACATTGATAACTCATTCAACCAGGGGGAACAATGTTATGCATGTGTCATTTGGAGTCTTATTTTCGATCGGAGTCGCAAAAATTTTGGCTTTTAGCCACCTGCAGGAGTTGGAGCGCTCTGATTGAAAATTTGGCTACATAATTTTTCTCCTAAAAGTTATGTATTTCCGATTTGGTATTTAGATTTAATTTTGTTAAAATCCAAGATGAAGAGGTTTAAATATGATTTTATCATGAGATGCTCAGTTTTGAGTTAGCTTTCGTACAAAAGTGGAATTAGATCAACTGGATTCATGTAGTAAAAGTTATGGGTATATTTCCAAGTATACCCCGGGGATGAAAAATTCTGGCAGCAGCCCTGTTCAATGTTTAGCTCTCATTTCGGAATAGCTGGAGGGATTATTTGATCTTGGCATAAACATGAAAGTTGTAGATAATCTTCTTGGCTTTCCAAAGAATTTTGAATTGTGCAATTCGGAGCTATATCGGGGAAGTTATGGCTGTTCTAGTGAAGCCCGTCCCGAATTTCTGGTCAGGGACAATTTGGTCTTGTTCCCCCCACCAACTCACTTTATTTCCATTTAAAGCCCCTTTGTGTGGAAACCTCTCACTCTCTCTCACTCTCGTCTCCCTCTCCCTCTCTGTTTTTTTTTGTTGTGTGTGTGTTGTTAATGGAGGAAAGGATGAAGAAGAAGCTCAAGAAAGAGTGAGAAAGGGTGAGAAAGGGTGAGTATGTGTTGTTGTTTCTCTCCTCTCAATCCCCTTCTCATGCCCTTGCACCCCTGTTTTCTGCCATGAAGAGCTTGAGGAGATGCTGATGAGGTGGTGGTAGTGGTGGTGGTGGTTGAGGTGGTCGTGGGTGTGTCGAGAACCCCGCATCTCCCCATTTCCCTCCCCCTGTTTTGGTAAGGCAGCACTCTGCATTTTAAAGATCTCAGTGAATCTAGTATTTAGAGGCACATTTTTAGGATTATGTCTTCATATGATATGATCATCTATGTGTCTAGTTGTTATATATGAAATTTGGGGTCATTATGATATCTGTGGTGTAAGTTAGAACCAGTTTTGCATGGCCTGTCCAGATTCTCGTAGGAATTGACCTGCTTCTGGAAATAATTTGTTTCGGGCTTGTAGAGGCAAAATTAGGTTCTAATGTCTTCATGGATTATGATCCCAGCATATCAGAGAATGTGCATGATTTATTTCATAATTTTTGGAAGTGTATTGGGTGCTGTGGAGACCAATTAGTAGGGCTGGTTGCAGCAGGTTTGGCAGTTTTGCTTGGTTGAGTGTCAAGGAGTTGTTTGCATGTGTCTTGGGTGATAATATGGAAGTATCAGGGGTTAGGGCCTTCATGAAGTAGGCTTATATGTGTGATAGGAGGTTCCATATTTTAATTGTGGATCATTGGTTGTGTTTTGCAGATCTCATAGACCGGACGCGCGACGATCCGGGTATCTGTGAGTGGTTTGATCCAATCCCCCCCCCCTCGAGATGCGCTCGACGCGCGTAGTCGTGCGTCGCGCATCGATGGGGCATCCTAGCTATACTACTTGTGTAGATAAGTAGTATGGCCATGCTTAAACCAATATGTTAGATATCTTGCATGCTAGGCTTATATGGCATGTATTGTATCCATGTATGTATGATTGTATTGCATGCGCCCCTCTAGTATGGGCATGTATTTTGTAATGTGTATGGATGTATAGAATATGGCATGCCTTAGGTAGTATTGTAATACTACTCCCACCATATTAATTGGAATATCCAACATAATTAAGGGTTAATAACGGGCACCTGCCTAATATTCCCTTGCGATAAGACTCGAGGGCGTGGTGTAGTTGTTGCGCCCATGCTAATGGGGCAAAGCTATGACCAACTTCATGACATGATGATCTCTCTTGCCCTTTCCCTCTGCACGAATTGAGTAAGTACGGGCGATTTCCTACTCGACTTGGGTTCGTTTGGAATATTAGCATTCACAAGTTAGTGCGCGAGATCGCGCTTGACCCTTCCCTTTTGAGTTGGCGATATCCAACGCATGTTAGAGTATATTTTGTATGTTTATACGATTAGTGCCCTCATATGCATGTGTAGTTAGGCCTTGCCTTGTATGTATGTTGCATGATGTGTTGTTTATGCCATATACTCATGTTAGGGAGAACCCCTATAGTTAAGCATATGTTATTGTGCATGTGGATCAAGTTCCTTCAGTGATAGAATTCTCCTGTAATAATGATGCGCATATTAAAACTGATTAGGCCTATCTGAAATAGGCGTGGGTATGACCCTTGTCGGGTTGTACCTTATTAGTTAGAGCGCTAGAGATGTAATCGCCCCCGTGCATCCGAGCGATGCACTCGTTTGGAATTCAGGAGAATTCATTATCTTATCGGTTTTGTTAAGCCGGTAGTTGTGGCATTAAGCTAGGCCTACCCGTGTTAGGCGTGTATATGAACCGCCTGTTGGGTTATGTGCCTTGGGATTATTTCGGTGTGAGAGCAGAGGCAACCCCCCCCCCCCTTGTGTCCGAGCGACGCAACCGTGTGGGAGTACAATAGTATTTAATATCATCGATATGTGATTATCGAGAGTAGTTGTTTTTCCATTGGGTTCGCTTTGCGAACATGGAATGTTTACTCCCAATGTCATCCGTGTTGAAGAGGCCCGGGTTGTAGCTGTCTTGACAGAGGGCTCCCATCCGTAGGTACCACCGATGTGTTCGGGAGCGTACTGATCGTGGGAGTGTACCAGGTAGAGGCTACCCGAGAGAGGGTTAACGAATGATATTGCGAGCGTGGAATCGTTCTCCCCTTCGTTGGATCCGATGTAGGAACTTCCCGGTGTTGGAAAAGCTGTCCTGACAGAGGGCTCCCATCTGTAGGTACCACCGATGCGTTCGGAAGCGTACTGATCGTGGGAGTATACCAGGTAGAGGCTAACCGGGGAAAGGGCTACTGGTGGACCAAGGGTGTAGAGCAGTCTAAGTCTCTTCCAAAAGTCCTATGTCACCTCTAAAGGGTGAGGGTGAGGATGAGGTGAAGACACATCGCCGCGTGACCCATTCGTTGTTCGTCCGTTCCCATAGTTGTTGGGTCCGGTTGCGTATCGATGTTCAAAGACATCGTTGGGCAGTTATCTCGAAGATTGATGATTCAGTAGTGTTGTGTGGACCAGTAATTCCACGTCTCTTCGACCAACGGTATGGTCTCTCCCCAAAAGTCCCAAGAGTCTTCCTCCGGGAGTGAGGGTGAGGGTGAGGTTGGTCGCGCAGGCGCGTGACCTTGTTGTCCATTGGGTTTCTACCCGTGTTTTCCTTGAGAGGAAATTGTTTTAGTATTGAACTGTTGTATGGTGATTGGTTTCCAGCCACTCACTGAGCTTGTAGCTCACCCCTCGCATACTGTTTCTTTTCAGGGGCAGTGTTGGGCGTGGAGCTGGAGCTTCCCTGTGGCGTGGTTTTATGGGCGTGGAGCGTTCTTCCGGCAGGTGGCGAGTGCGAGGCTGTCAGCAGTCCTAGAGTCATTTTATGTATTATAAATCATGCATGTGGCACAAGTTGTATTTTATTTGGACTAGACTTGGCTCTCACAGGACAGTGATTGTGTATTCGAGTCTGTAATAATGTTTTTGGTTTACAGACATTGTTGATATCTTATGCTTCCGCTTTTCAGTTAGTTATCAGTATCTTTGCTTTGCTGCCTTGGTTGTTGTTGGAGTCTTTGTTGACCTCAGGTATTGATAGCTGATATTTCATTATTGCCACGTCTCGGGGACGGCCGCCTTGGGGCGTGACAAACAAAATCCAAAAACAATAATAATAATAACGCCCATTTTATAAATTCTAAAATGACACAAATTTAACAGACCTTGTGCTTTATTTATGGTCATCACGAAACATAGACGAACTAGGAAATTTTTTCTTTTGAACTTGAATGGATAATCTTCATTTTCTGCTGGTGACAAGGGAAGTCTCAGAAGAAGCACGTGTTTTCCTGCATGCTACCTGTTTGCTATTTCAACCGGAATGACATTGCTTGCTAATTTCTATATACCATTCTTGTGCCGTTA
Source organism: Acorus gramineus (assembly GCA_030737835.1). Taxonomy (NCBI): domain Eukaryota; kingdom Viridiplantae; phylum Streptophyta; class Magnoliopsida; order Acorales; family Acoraceae; genus Acorus; species Acorus gramineus. The sequence continues at coordinate 2,899,036 of CM060849.1, forward strand.
CATAAACCATTCGACTGGTCTAAGTTCCTCAGAAGCATGATTGGGCAATTTGGTTTGAGGACCAATTTATGAGGTGTAAGTCCATTCGGCATCAAGGTGTTCAAGAATTCTTGTTGATAATAATTATTTGTATCATCTACTGCTTCATCATAGTTGTAGCATATCTAGCTGACCCCCAGAAAAATATCTATCAACTTCTCGTTCAACTCATCAACATCTCTATCAACTTCTAGTACCAAGAGTTGCACGTTCAATCATATATTTAGCAGATTCGTAATTTTTTTTGTAAAGATGGGAGTATACAGTCAATTTGTTTTGTTAATAGATTCCTCATCATTCTCGTGTCTGACGATCATTTCATGTGGAAGCAGGACCATATTATTGTTCATTGTTTCTTCAGTTCCATTTCCTCCTCTTAGAAGATAATAATTGAAATATGTATCTGTCATTGCCCTCATATTTGTCATCAAATGCAGCTTTCCCATGTCATCCCAAAAGTAAGAGCATACCAGACTTGCATTTACCATACTATTCTTGTACCACGACGCACCACCGGCAGCACTTACCTGAAATCGCCCCCAAAAATGATTGTTTTTCCACCGAATGGCTTTTGGACGTCCATAATATCTCTTAGGCTCCTATCTAAAGATTCAATAGCATAACTTTTTGCCATGGGCGCCTCATCCCAAATAATAAGTTTTGATTTTCGAATCAGTTTTACTATCCCACTTTGTTTTGATATACTACAACAGCTTGTATATGTGGTCAAGATAGGGATTTTAAAATGTGAATGTGCAGTTCTTCCACCTGGCATTATTGCAGCTGCGACACCTGATGTTGCTGCTGCAAACACTATCATTGTCATGCCCCAGGGCGGCCGTCCCCGAGACGTGGCAATAGATAAAGTATCAGCTATTAAGTACAAGAAGTCAACAATTACTCCAATAAATAACACACAAAGTTGGCAAAACAATGATAACTGATAGTTCAACTAAAATGCGGAAGCATAAGAATATCAATAAGTCTATAAACCAAAACATTATTACAGGCTCGAATAAACAATCATTGTCCTGTGACAGCCAAGTCTAATCCAAATAAAATACATCATGTGCAACATGCACGATTAACAAATACATGACTCTAGGACTGCTGACAGCCTTGCACTCGCCAACCGCCAGACAGAACGCTCCACGCACATAAGACCGCGCCACAGGGAAGCTTTAGCTCCACTCCCAACACTGCCCCTGTAAAAGAAACAGTACGCGAGGGGTGTGCTACAAGCTCTGGAAACCAAACACCATTACAACAATTCAATACTAAGGCAAATTCCTTTTGAGGAACAACATGGGTAGAAACCCAAAGGATAACAAGGTCGCCAACGGCACGACCAACCTCACCCTCGCCCTCACTCCCGGAGGGAGGCTATTGGGACACTCGGGGAGGAACAACTGTTAACCATAACACATGGTGTTTACTGGATAACAAGATACAACGAGTCTAACAACTATGAGGTAGAGATACACTACGATACCTCAAGCGTTAAACATAACATAGTACAACAAGTCCTTCCGCTATAAGGTAGAGATACACTACGATATCTCAAGCGTTAGGCGTAACATTCTCAGAGTATACTCAACGGGTATAAGTCACGTGACGACGTGACTTCCACTCATCCTCACCCTAGCTCCCGGAGGGGTGACTCTAGGGACTTTTGGGATAAATCCGTTTGCTCTACACCCTTCTGCCGGTATTGGATTTTGGGGAGGGGATCCGATAAAGTCGTCCTCTATTTCCTTTCGGTTTGGGGTGGCGAGTGGCGCCGCGTGTGTGGTGGTTCTTCGGGGTTTGGATCCGGTGCGCGCGCCTTTGGCAGGCTCAGTCGGATCGTCTCTCAGAAGGGTGGTGGGGGGTTTTCGTTCCTTGCTGAGGCGGCCGACAGGTTCCTCAGGAGGATTCAGGGGTGGTTGTGATTGCCACCTGCTTTTCTCATAAAGCAGGAAAAAGTCGGGTCGAATTTGATTGCCTTCATGGGGGGGGGGGAGGTTGTGGGGTCTCCGATCTAGGATACGGGCATGCCGCACGCAGAGGTGAAAAACAGGAATCCTATACTGCATCAGGAACTTGACTAAAGGAGAGTTGGGACTCAGGGGGGCTAGGGGAAGGGCCGGCTAGTTGGGTTTAGCCGCCTAGTAGGGGGCGGCTGGTTAGAAGTAGCCACCTGGGACCTAGTTCAACTTGGGCAGAACTTGGGTAGGGTTTGGTTTTGGGTGTTTGTTAAAAGGTTAAGCGAGGTTTAACCTGGATTTTGGAGAGTGATTTGGTGTAGGACATGGATTTCTCTCTCACTTTCTCTCTCAAGGGTTTTGAAGTGGTAGTGTAGGGTGCGGTTTGGGAATGAAATGTATGCTTGTTTTGAATTGGTGGTATTGTAATGGATTGGATTCTTATCAAATATGAGCTGGATTCCCTCTATTTATAGTAAAAAAGGGGCAGGGGAGTGTCCACTGGACAATAGATCAAATTGGGTAATAGAGTGGTTGATTTGAACCCCCATTAATCCTCTGTTCTTCTGACAATGTTCGGGTTAGGGGCGGCTAGCTAAAACTAGCCACCCAGTGAAGGGCCGTTACTCTCAAGTAGCCACCCCCATCATGACCTGCCAAACGTCCCATCTTTGACAAGCGATCGCTTGGGTCGGTTACTAAGGTTGAACCGGCCAATATGGGGCAGCTAAAGGGCACAAACTGCTGCAATCATCAGCATTAAATGCTGCTTTATGTCCCATCCAGGGAGGCGGTTTGGGGTTGGCTTAAGGGGCGGCTAGTTGAAACTAGCCGCCCAGTATGGGGCGGCTACTCTCCAGTAGCCACCCCTGTCCAGGTTTTTAGATCTTCTAAGTATGGACTAGGGTTTCCGGTTTAGTTTTTCTAAGTTTTCTATTGAATGTCCAAATGTTGTTGTTTCCAATTTTACTTCAAGTAAATTTCTTTTCTTTGGATGGTCAAAATTAGGGTATCTTCAATTGTCCCTCATTGGACGGTGTCTTTGTGTGAAACAGAAAGACTTCGATCGATGATAAGGAAAGAGACCCTTATTTTGGCCGGCCCAACCTTCAAGAAGTTTAGGTAACATGACCGGTACTATTCAGGGAGTTGATTTAGATTGTCAGAAGCTAGGTCTTGACTAGAATTTTCAACCGAAAGGATGATCCAGGTGGAAGGCGGAAAAAGTAAAGTAGCGAGTGATCCAACCCTCGGACGGGGTTCTTAGCCATCGTGCACGGAGCAGCCTGGCGTCATTTTCCTTTTGCCTACCGTACCTGTGCTTGGGTAGCTCAGCAAATCAAGGGGATATTGCAGACAGAAAGCAAGTAAAGGTATTGGTGTTGGTGAATTGGATCATCCAAAGGATAAAAAATTCTGGAAAGGAACCAGAACTGAAGAGATTCAAACTGAATGGTATTGGAAATGTGGTAAAAACTTTCAAGAAAGTTGTGTTTGATCAAGTAAGCTTTGGAAATAAACCAATACATGGCTGTTTGTTTTTAGAAAACTTGGAAATAAATGTTTTTGGCAAAGAGCATGGGCGGCTAGTGTAATGTAGCCGTCCGATGGGGGCGGATAGTCCATACTAGCCGCCTTCTGACTTGCCCCCTTTATAACGGAAAAAGGGTCCCTATCTCTCCCAAACTGTTTTAAAACGACTCGTCTCCCTCCATTTCCCCTTCTTCATTTTAAAGCGTAAAACCTTAATTTTCTTTACTTTCTTTTCCTCCATTTTGATTTAATCTTTCTCTTCTCCTTGATTTGGAAACCCTAAATATTTGGGTTCTCCTTTTTCTTCCTAACCCAAGGAGAATATGAGGTCGAAGACAATTGCTTCGAAGGGGAAACGACCACGGGTGGCTCGTGGGGAGCGTAGCCTGAGCTCTTCATCATCGGAGAGCGATAGGGTGGAGGAGGAGGTCATGGGAGATGTGGTAGGTGCGGCGAAGACGCCGTCGACGGGTGTTGGTGCGGATGAGGGTGCATCCTCGGGGGCTGTTATGGGAGGAGGGGCGGGGCTCATAGGGTATTTGCGCAAGAGAAGGCACGGGGATCGATCGGCGATGACCGAAGGTGTGGGTTTTGAGGTCTGAGGGTCGGCCGAGGGTGTGGGTGAAGGGGTAGAGGTCGAGGGGGTTAGTGACAGTGAGAGGGCATCTCTGGATGCTATTGTTAGGATTTTGGACAGGGAGGCCACAGAGGCCAGGGCTGAGGAGGAGAGAAGGGCTATGGGTGCCTTTGAGGCGTTGGCCTCTGGTGCAGTGGGCACGGAGGAAGGCGAGGTAGGGACTAAGGCCGCGGGGGCTGGGAGTGTCCACGTTGGGGCTGCAGGTGCTGAGGTTGGGGCTACTGGGGCTGCAGGTGCTGAGGTTGGGGCTACTGGGGCTGCAGAGGCCAAGGGCATTGGTGCGGGGGCCGAGGAGGCCATGGCTGAGGAGGAGGAAGACGACGACAGGATGGATTTCCCTGACGAGGCTGAGGTTCCTGGAGCCATACGAGCCATGGTATTCTCCTAATCCCCTTGGTCTGGCTTTTATTCTAGATATATGTCTTTGTGATATGAATAATGCATAAAATGTGTAAAAAAAAAAATTGTATATATGTGTTTTTGAATAGGCATGCTTGATGTGTATATGAGAAATGATCATGGTGGGATTTCATAAGCATGATTTATATTTTCCAATTGTAAAATGATGTGAGTATTGGGTTCAGAAAGGATTGGTCTTGCATGGGGGCTATGGTGGGTTTTACATGTATTTCATGAGTCTAAGAAGTAATCATGGTAGGTTTATATGTGCATTTTTAAGGGATGGACAGTCTTTCATGTGTTTTTATTATGGTGGTTTATATTGCAAAGGGTTATGTAAGCATGATAGAATGTAAGCGTAATTGAACATAATAAAGAGGACCACAGCAGGACAAAAGGGGAGGGGGTGACAATATGAATATATTTCATGCTTCATTTAAACTTTTGTGTGAGAGATTATTATTAAGCATGTCTTTAGAATGAATTTTAGGTTTAGGATTCTTACCCTCCCTTGGATGTCTTTGACTACTAATCCTTTCTCTTTGTTGTTTCAGCGGCCAAACCGCATTCGAGCTTTGTGGCATGGGACGAAGAGGTGGTACTCCACCTTGGGACAGGGGGAGCGGGACTTGGTAGATGGAGCAGGCTTCCGCTCCTTCTTGATTGAGCCATTCCACGTCCACCGTCCGTACCTTGAGGCATTGGCGGAGCGATGGGATCCGGAGAGCTGCACGTTCATCCTTCCCACGGGTGTGGTGATGCCGACACTCGAGGATGTGGAGCGGATCACAGGCCTCCCAGTCTTGGGCGAGGCGGTGATCGCAGCACTAGTTCTGACTACAAGGCGCTCTTCCGAGAGTTGATTGGCGACTGGGAGTACGTGGAGCGTGAGAGGACGTTGAATCGGATCCCTCTCGGACAGTTGTCGAGGTAGTACGGTCGGTTCGTTCACGCGGCGTCAGAATGGTGAGGCCACGGCCAGTTTTGAGAGGAGGAGGCTGATGATCGAGGCCAGAGAGGCCGCTGCATGCCCACATATGGCACAGAGGGAGATGAGGGCGTTTTTCCTCTATTTCTTCGGCCGGGTCCTCTTTTCGACAGCCTCTGACAAGGTCTCCTCCCATTTCTTGTTATTGATGGGGGCTTCGCGACGATGGAACGCTTCACGTGGGGCGCGGCCATGCTGGTTCATTTCTTGGTGGAGTTGTTGAAGAAGGTGAAGAGGGCCGGGGGCAAGAACCTTGGCGGTTATGCAACATTTCTGCAGGTATAGTTTAGTGAAGATAGAAATGATTTGATTTATGTTCATTAACTTCACCTAACTTTGTTTTTGACTTTCTTTTCCGCAGATTTTTGGGTATGAGCATTTTACCATTGCTCGCCCGACTCAGCTTGTTTTCAATCGAGCCCTTCCTTGGGCTATGAGATGGCACCTCCAGGGGCTTCTCGCCTGCGTCGTCTCGCTCAATTCCGAGAGGCGTTCCGTGCTTTAAAGGAAGAAGAGGTACATATTTTCTGGCCTTCTAGCTTGTATTTGATTTTATTTTGTCCGAGCTCTCTTCTTTATTCCTTGGTATCCTTTGTAGATGACCTGGAGGCCCTATACGGAGGAGGCGGTCCCTGAGGTGTTGTCGAGAGATATTTGGCTGATCTATTTTAACGAGGTCATTTTCCACGTGATCAGCCGAGTCGTCCGTCAGCTTGGGTACCACCAATGGGTGCCCGAAGCTCTGCCGAAGCGTCCTCCAATTCCAGTGGCCGGCATTCCTCGGGATACGAATCTTCCAAGGAATTACGCCATGTACTTGCGGGGATGGGTTGAGAGGGGGACCTTGGTCGAGCGCCGCCCCGACGCGACATCGAACGACGACTACCTAGCTTGGTATAGTCAGGAGTACGCAGACATCCTTGGGACCATGGAGGAGGAGATTCCTGATTCCTATGTAAGTGCAATCCTGGTCTTTCTTTTCTTTTTCTTTTCCCTTTCCTTAAGTGTTTTTGATGTATATAGATTTTTGTGCAGTTTGAAATGAATGAGCTAGAAAAGAAATTAGAAACAGCCAACCAACATCTCCAAGAGAGGACCGATCAGGTGGGACGCTTGAGGATCCAGAGGCGCTTGCATGATCAGGTGCGAGTCCGTGAGGTTCAGGTGGAGGCGTTGGTGAGGGCGAGGGCCGACGGTGCTTCTTCCTCCTCTGCTCCTCCTCCGACCACCCTTCTGATCCAGAGCTTGAGTTGAGGAACGAGCTAGATGTGGTCCGGAGTGAGCTCCTGGCCACTCGGATGGAGTTAGACCAGGCTAGGGAGAGGGCCGAGGACGAGGTGGACCAGTTGAGGTCCGAGGGAGACTCGAGGGAGGAGGAGATGGGCCAGCTGCGGTATGAGGTGGCGATGAAAGAGGGGGAGCTATCTACCCTATACAGTGAGTGGGACTCCGTTCAGGCCAGACTTTCAGAGTTGGAGGTGTTGGTGAGTGTTTCTAGCGGTTTGATGGGAGATCTTCTCCGTTCCCTTCAGGCGGCCGGAGATAGGGACAGGGATACGCTTCGGTTGAGCGAGGATAGACTCCAGGCTGCGGAGGCAAGGGCGCGTGAGCTTGAGGAGCGGTTGAGGGTGGTCGAGGATCGATCGAGGGGGATGGAGGGTTGTCTCTGCCAGAGGTTGGAGAGGAAGGACATGGAGCTTCAGCAGATCCACCTCTGAGAGGCCACTATGAGGGGGAAACTGTTGGAGGGGGTTCCATGACTGAGGCGGACCTCGACCTTCTTCCCGTTGAGCTAGAGCACTCGGTCTCTGCCTCCCTAGCCACCGGAGCTACCTTTAGTCGAGCTTCTCGCCCATCAGCCACTCGGAGTCATGGGATATATGCGAGGGCTGCTTCTTCGGTGAGGGAGACTCCTGCTGCTCCGTACGCTCCAGAAGTCCAGTCCTCTCATCAGCCACCACCTCCTTCTCAGCCAGGCCAAGATGCTCGTCCCTCGACCCAGCCTCCCACAGACGATGATACTCCAAGGTATAGCTTTGATGTCTTGGTTTTGGTAGAACAATTGTATGTATGGCAAAGAATTCATGTTTTCTTCTTTTCTTTTGGCTCAAGCGATTATTTTGGTGATGCACAGCCCAAGACTTCTGGATTTGAAGCCTTGGATGGACTTTATCTTCCTTTTACCTGTTTTTGTTTGAGCAATACTCTTCTATTTTCATTTAGGTGTGCCTTTTTTTGTTTATGAACGATCTATGTCTTTCTTTAGTTTGTAGATGGTTTATGTATGTGGACATGGATTTCTAGTTCTTGATAATAGTTGCTTGGATTTAGTTTGGTCAATGTGTGTGTATATGTATGTGTGGTAAATGGTTTCATATAGATTTGTTGTCGTGGGTGGATGAAATTGGTGTATGAATCCATGGTTTGGTATATGATTTTGGTTTTTGTTGCTGTTTGATTCATATTTATATAGGTTTTGGGATTGTGTACGTGTATGGAATGTGTATGTACAGGTTTTCGATGAAAATATTTTTGACAGGTCTTACGAAGGTCGAAGAGTTGATTGAACTGGATTGACAGGAATAGATGGGGCAGTAGGTGAGGGGCGGCTAGTTCCGACTAGCCGCCTAGGGTCAGGCGGCTAGTTTGTTTTAGCCGCCCCTTGACTGGGGGGTTTTAACCTGGGAAGGAGTTGGTCCGCCATGTTGGGAGTAGCCGCTTGATATTCGACGGCTTGTTTTCAATAGCCGGCCCCTGCCTGGGGCAATTTCCTGGTTCTGCTATCTGTCTGCTACTGCTGAAAGTCTTTGTGAGTGTTTGTTCAACCTTCAAAAACCTGTAAAAACATTCTTTCCATGGACCAAGTGTTAAATCTGTTCGGATTGTGTTCCTGCACTGACTTTCAAGCCCATCTTGCTTGAATTGTCAAGGGCTACAACCCATCTAAGGTAATTTTAAAGTAAAGCAGGGAAAAAGAGTACGAGAAGCCATGTCTGGCATACAAAGGAGGGAGCCTAGGTGACTCTAAGTGTGAGAATATGTGAGAATGGAAAAGTCTCAGGTGTGTATGAGAGTGGGGCAGTTTTCCTTCTCAAATGTGTGTGGAAGGGTATGAAATGAAAGTAATAGGGGCAATTTTCTTTTGGTGTGGGAGTCAATTGTGGTATTTTGAGAAAATTGAATGCCTAAATGTTTGGAAAAGGAAAATACAATCCTGTGCATAAGTGTGAAAGACATAGGGGAGCATTTTAATTCTTCAAAGGATCTTTTTATGTAGGAGGGCAATGTTTTCAATTTTCTAAAGTAAAAGATGCCATCAATGTCCCTGAAAAGGGGCCCTTGTGGTCACTCATGCCCAAACCAGGATTGTATTTGAAAGGTATTAACTCTAGGTGTCGATTTCTCAAGTTTGTGGTTCTCAAATGCTTGATCATATTATTCTAAACATGCTGAAAAATCCATGAATGTACAAGGAATCAAATCAAATAAGCTACCTTTGGACAGACAAGTTTTTAAATGAACTCATGTGAGTGTGTGCTGTTGTAAACATTGGAAAAGGTCTACCTTTGATCGAAATTTCACCTTTCCAAGCAGACATAGTCTAATTCCAGAACTCCACAGCAAAAAATAAAAGGGTGGGGGGTGAATGGGGTAAGAGTAATATCTCCCTCGGGGCAATATTTAGAATTGTCCTAGTCTAGCATATGTTCTAGGTCCCTCTGGCTTTCTTCTTTTTACCACTTTTTTATTTGGGTGAGGAGTACAGCCCGCCGGGCGTGTACCCGTGTTTTGAGTGGTGAGTACAATCCGTTTGCTTGGAGGTGTACTAGTATAGCTTTTTGCTTGGCATATACTGTGCGTAAAGGTGTTTTGTGCCTGCTAAATAGAGAGTTTAACCCGTTGTTTTGGGTGTTGTTTTTCTTTTGTTGGCCACTCATTGCCTGATTTTTTTTTTGTTTTGAGGGGGGGGGGGGGGGGCTTTTATGTTTTTTACCCCTATTCTTTTCTTCTTCCCCTCTAGAAGTGTTTGTATGGTGCCAGAGCTAGTTTTGGGACATATGCTAGGTCTAGGTAATTCTTCTTATTGACCTTGGGTTGATACGAGTAAGGGCAAAAAACAAAGGAGAGATGCTGGTAGGCCTGGGCATGGTCTGCGGTTCTTAAATTTTGAAAGCATGCAAGGGGTTTAAAATAAACAAATCTTTTGCTTTGTGTGTGGTTTCCCCTCTCTTTTTTTTTGTTTTTGTTTTTTTTTGTTCAAAAGCATGTAAACAGATATGTACAGGATTTTGAAAAGCATAAGCTGGTAAACAAATCTTCTTTTTGTTTTGTTTTGTTGTTTTTAGGAAAGCTGGAAACAAATATGTACAAGAAATTTTAAAGCGAAAGCTGATAAACAAATCCCCTTTTTGTTTTGGTTTTTTTTTGTTTTGGAAAGCTGGAAACAAATATGTACAGGAGTGAGGAATGAAAGCTGCTTACAATGTTTTTTTTATTGTTTTTTATTATTATTATTATTTTAATTTTTTACTTTTTTTTTTTTTTTGGGGGAAAGCATGTAAAAGTTTACAAGAATTTAAAAGTACGAAGACTTACTTGGGTGGATCAGTCCCAGGCTTGTGGATCTGAACCACTTCTTTGAGTCGGCTAGCCTTTGGAGGCCGACTTATATCCAGTGGCGGTTCCCTGTTTCCGGATTCTCCCTCTCTCAGCCTTTTTAGAGGTCTCCCTTCTTGTAGCAAGTCCTCATTGGTGGAGTCCGGTTTCCAGCATGCGAGCACCTCTAGCCGGATGCGCATGGCACATAACTCTAATTTCAGATTTGTGCCTCGCCAAAGCGTACTTCTCCCCAGATAGACATCACTTTCCCATGGTATGGGAAGCTAAGGCACTAGTGCCGGGTAGACGAAACAACTTCAATACCGTCGAGCCAGGTTCTTCCAACAATTAGGGGATGTAGTGACCCGATGTCCATCACCATGCAATTTACTATGGTGGAGGCTGAACCAAGTGTCACTAATCCACAAACGCCTCTCCGTGTGTTGTCGAAAGCAAAGATGAACTCGTCTGTTGGCTGCAGCTTGTAGGTTCGGTTTTTGATCTTGCTGTAGGCTGAGTAGGTCAGGACATTGGTTTCTGCCCCGGTGTCCACCAAGATGTGTCGGAATTCCCTCCCTCCGAGGCTTGCAGTGATCATAAGGGGTATTGAGAGTACTCCAGCTGGTGCGATCTCGTCGGGTAGGAAAGCAATGTGGTTGGGACCCATGTTGTTAGCTAAATTCGTGGTCCCAACTGGTCCTTCAACTGGACATAAGCCGTTGTGGGGTGATCTGGGCAAACTGTCACCTTCGGATTCAGCTCCTGGATACATGGCGAATGTGAACATATTATGCAGTACCCAGTTGTCTTCGTTCTCATATCGGAGGCGTGCTTCTCTCCAGATGGTCAGTATATGACCTCTAAAGGGAAACCGAAGGCATTGATGTCGGGGAGAGCAAATGGCCTGAATACTATCTAGCCACGGACGCCTTAGCATCAGAGGGTATCTCGTGTCAATGTCGGCTACGAAGCACTCCATCTCGCAAATCAGGGGACCAACGGCCAGCTCGAATATCCCGGGACCGTAGATGGTCTTTCCAGAATGGTTGAAAGCCTTGATAGTGTAGTGTACCGGCTGAATAAAGGGGCGGCCTCACTTGGGCATTTCTTGGTAGGTGGAACAAGTCATGATATTCATCCCTGATCCTGGATCGATGAAAATGTTGTTTAGCGGGATGGCATAGAGTCGCCCGCGAACATGGAGGGGATATACTCGCAGCCTTTGATCATGAAGGTCTTTGTCGGTGAAGGAGATGGTCATTGGATGGCAGGGGCCATCTACTATATCAGTGCTTTTGGAGGACCCGTTGTCGTCCGGATGCAGATCATCCGAAGTACATTCCCCTTCCTCGGGTCCTTCATTCGCTCCTTCAGGAACCTCTTCGAATGGTTCCTCCTCTTCCTCTTCTCCCGGATTGTCCAGTCTGCTTTCATCGGACTCTATGTTGATGACTTCGGGCAGGGCGGGGACTGCTTGTTCTTCCTCGCCATATAGTACGGCGAGGTCGTGGTCGTTGGAAAGGCCCGTCCTGTCTTTCCTCCTCGGACTCTTTGGATAAACTGCCGTCAGTAGTGCTCTCTGAGCTGCTCGGCTCTGGTGACGGACGTCTCCCCCTCCTGACCATATTGACAGTGCGGGCTCCGAAAGTGGAGGCTTGATCGTGATCTGGCATAGGGTCAGTGAATATGCCAAGTGGCTTGTTTGCTTGGGGATTGCCTTGGCTCACATGACTTTTGATCATGGCCCAATCAAGGTGCCTGTCATCATTTAAATCATAAACAAAGTCCCGAAAGACAATGCATTGTTCTACGGCGTGACCATGCTGTTGATGGTACTGACAGTAACGCGCGTTGCTGGCCCCGGGGAGTGAGGGCCTAGCAGCAGGAAGGGAGATACTATTGGTGTCCATCATCACCCTAAAAATCCTTGTTAAGTTTTCTGGAAGGGGTGGGTAAGAGTCTCTCTTTCCCATCCGTCTTGGGCCATAGGATGTTGAAGGGGAGACTTCATTGTAGGAGGCTTGTGTAGGCTGCCTAGGGGTTAGGTCTCTTGGGGGAGCGGAATAAGCAAGGGGAGTCTTAGTTTGGACTTGTCTTTGAATTATGGGGCTCTGGGCTGGAGGACTTTGGACTACTGTGTTTTTTCGTGTCGGGCACGGGGGCAGGTACTAATCGAGGAGTGAAGTTTTAATTGGCTTGCCGAGGCAACACATATCCGGATGAACCGGGGGTATAATGTCTCGGAGCTGACCCTTGATCAGGAACTCGTGCTTCGTTCGGGTAGAGTGCTGAAATTTGTGTGATCCCCTCTACCATTGGGGTTTGTGCCTTTGTTGGCGGTTGTCCAATCCTATGGCTGATTGGTGGAGACTGGGTTTGGACTGCTGGGGCTGCACAATGGGAAATCCTATTGTGGCGGTCAATGAGAAGCTGGTACGTGGTGCAGTCCCCATACGAAAGACTCGTACAGAGCTTTGGACTCAGGCTTTACAACATCATGTCAATTTCTTGACATTCCGTTAATTGCAGGCCATTTCGGTGGACTAGGGTGCGCCATCTAGACACGTACTGTTCAAACTCCTCCCTAGGCCTCATTCTTTCTACCGTTAGGTCTGAAATAGGGGGTCCTAATCCTCTGATAACCGTAGCGGCCTAGAAACTTCTCGCTTACAGCTGAGAAGTTTGACAAATGATCTAAGACAAATGATCTAAGAGGGAGGGTGGAGAACCATTGCAGTGCTTCTCCTTCCAATGATTTTTGGGAGGAGTACTAGCAGAGGTTGGTTATTTAGAAATGGTCGGGCATCTAAATAAAAGGCGGTCAAATGAACGTCTGGGTCTTCACGACCGTTGTACCGGTGAAAATTTGGGATTTTAAACCCCTTTGATAGGTGGACTGACGGGATCTATCTCAGGTTGTGTAGCGACATGTGTTGGGGGGCAAAAGGGCCAGTTTGGAGAGGATTCTCCAGATGGTTTCATCTAATGTTTCTCCCCTGGGAGGGCTGTTTAGTGGTCCCGGGTTGGAGGTGGCCTGGTAAGGGCTCGGGGTAGAAGCGATTGGGAATATTGGATTCGCGGGGAAGGCGAGGCGAATAAAAAGATACTCGGATTGACAGAGAAGCTGGGTGTGGGTGGGGTTTTGGGAGTCGCCTTGGGGGTTTCAGCAGGGGTTTCCTGCTTCAAGGTCTTGGCTTGGTGATAGTCGGTGAGGTCATCGAACATGTCCTCGACCGACTGGTATTCTAGGGTAGCCATCCTCTCCTCTAGGTGGCTAAAGAACTGTGCAGTTCGGCTCTCTTGGTTGTCTTTCCCCTCTACTATTTTCTCATGGGTATAGGTTTCCATGGTGTGAATATGAATATGGAATAGCCTAGGTGTGGATGAATGCAAATTAAAAGCATTAAATAAAGCAGAAAAGGGGTGCGCAGCTGTGTGCAGCTTAAAGGAGTAAAGGGTGCGCAGCGGTATGCGGCTTAAAGCAGTAAAAGGGTGCGCAGCTGTGTGTGGCTTGAAAGCAGTAAAGGGTGCGCAGCTGTGTGCGGCTTAAAGCAGTAAAGGGTGCGCAGCTGTGTGCGGCTTAAAAGCAGTAAAGGGTGCGCAGCTGTGTGCGGCTTAAAAGCAGTAAAGGATGCGCAGCTGCTAAAAAGCAGTAAAGGACGTTGTGACGCATTGTAGAGGAGAAACTAACTTGGAGGGTGGGAAATCTTAATTTTCCTAGAGGGGTGATGGCATTCTAGTCAAGTTATTGGAAGGAAGCAGAAGAGGATTACCTTTTGTTGTCTTTCATTAGGGAGGTCCCACCGTGATTGCCAGGCTGTCGGTATCGGATTTCGGGGAGGGTATCCGAGAAAGGCCTCCTCAGTTTCCTTCCGGTTTGGGCTGGCGAGTGGCGCCGCGTGTGTGGTGGTTCTTCGGGGTTTGGATGCGGTGCGCGCCTTTGGCAGGCTCGGTCGGATAGTCTCTCGGAAGGGTGGATGGGGGTTTTCGTTCCTTACTGAGGCGGCTGATAGGTCCTCAGGAGGATTAAGGGGTGGTTGTGATCGCCACCTGCTTTTCTCAAAAAGCAAGAAAAAGTAGAGTTGGATTTGATCGCCTTCGTGGGGGAGTTTGTGGGGTCTCCGCTCTGGGATACGGGCATGCCGCATGCAGAGGTGAAAAACCAGAATCCTATTATGCTTCGGGAACTTGACTAAAGGATAGTTGAGAATCAGGGGGGCTAGGGAAATGTCACGCCCTAGGGCGGCCGTCCCCGAGACGTGGCAATAATGAAGTATCACCTATCAATACCTGAGGTCAACAAAGACCCCAACAACACACAAGTGGCAAAGCAAAGATAATAATAACTGACTGAAAAGTGGAAGCATAAGATATCAACAATGTCTGTAAACCAAAAATATTATTACAGACCCGAATACACAATCACTGTCCTGTGAGAGCCAAGTCTAGTCCAAATAAAATACAACCTGTGCCACATGCACGATTTACAATACATAAAATGACTCTAGGACTGCTGACAGCCTCGCATTCGCCACCCGCCGGAAGAACGCTCCACGCCCATAAGACCACGCCACAGGAAAGCTCCAGCTCCACGCCCAACACTGCCCCTGAAAAGAAACAGTATGCGAGGGGTGAGCTACGAGCTCAGTGAGTGGCTGGAAACCAATCACCAATACAACAGTTCAATACTAAAACAATTTCCTTTCAAGGAAAAACATGGGTAGAAACCCAATGGATAACAAGGTCACACGGTGGCGCGACCAACCTCACCCTCACCCTCACTCCCGAAGGAAGACTCTTGGGACTTTTGGGAGAGACCATACCGTTGGTCGAAGAGACGCGGAATTACTGGTCTACACAACACTACTGGATCACCGACCTCACCCTCACCCTCACTGCCAGAGGGAGACTCTTGGGACTTTTGGGGAGAGACCATATCGTTGGTCGAAGAGACGCAGGATTACTGGTCTACACAACACTGCTGGATCACCAACCTCACCCTCACTCTTGGAGGGAGACTCTTGGGACTTTTGGAAGAGACTTAGACTGCTCTACACCCTTGGTCCACCGGTAGCCCTTTCCCCCGCGTAGCCTCTACCTGGTATACTCCCACGATCAGTACGCTTCCGAACGCATCGGTGGTACCTACGGATGGGAGCCCTCTGTGAGGACAGCTTTTCCAACGCCGGGGAGTTCCTACATCGGATCCAACGAAGGGGAGAACGATTCCACGCTCGCAATATCATTCGTTAGCCCTCTCCCAGGTAGCCTCTACCTGGTATACTCCCACGATCAGTACGCTTCCGAACGCATCGGTGGTACCTACGGATGGGAGCCCTCTGTCAGGACAGCTACAACCCGGGCCACTTCAACACGAACGACATTGGGAGGAAACACTCCATGTTCGCAAAGCGAACCCAATGGAAAAACAACTACTCTCGATAATCACATATCGATGATAGCGAATACTATTGTACTCCCACACGGTTGCGTTGCTCAGACACAAGGGGGGGGGGTTGCCTCTGCTCTCACGCAGAAATAATCCCAAGGCACATAACCCAACAGGCGGTTCATATACACGCCTCGCACGGGTAGGCCTTAATGCCACAACTACCGGCTTAACAAAACCGATAAGATAATGAATTCTCCTAAATTCCAAATGAGTGCATCGCTCGGATGCACGGGGGCGATTACATCGCTAGCGCTCTAACTAATAAGGTACAACCCGACAACGGGTCATACCCACGCCTATTTCAGATAGGCCTAATCAGTTTTAACATGCGCATATATACACCCAGGAGAATTATATCTAGTTATGTACATGAACTACATGCACGATAACCTATCAAATAATTATAGGGATACTCCCTAACATGGATTTACATCATAATAAATCATACAACATGCATACATGGCCATTAATCACATAAGCACACAAGGCCTAACTTAAGCATGCGTTGGATATCACCAACTTAAAAGGTAAGGGTCAAGCACAAATCTCACGCACTAATAGGTGCATGCCAATATTCCAAACGAACCAGAGTCGAGTAGGAAATCGTATCTACTTACTCAGTTCGTGCAGAGGGAGAGGGCGAGAGAGATCATCATCTCATGAAGTTGGTCATAGCATTGCCCCATTAGCATGGGCGCAACAACTACACCACGCCCTTGAGTCTTATCGCTAGGGAATATTAGGCATGTCCCCGTTATTAACCCAGACTTAATCATGCTGGATATTCCAATTAATATGGTGGGAGTAGTATTACAATACTACCTAAGGCATGCCATATTCTATACATCCATACACATTACAAAATACATGCCCATACTAGAGGGGCGCATGCGATACAATCATTCATACATGGATACAATACATGCAATATAAGCCTAGCATGCAAGATATCTAACATATTGGTTTAAGCATGGCCATACTACTTATCTACACAAGTAGTATAGCTAGGATGCCCCATCGATGCGCGACGCACGACTACGCGCGTCGAGCGCATCTCGAGGGGGGGGGGAGGATTGGATCAAACCACTCACCGCAACCCGGGGCCTCGCACATCCCATTCGATAAGATCTGCAAGGTAAGGGCATCAAATTTAGTGAGTAACATCATATATAACACTTAGAATGTACTAGAAATACTAAAGACTTAGACATGCACGTATACGGGCTCACACGCATGCGAGCACGCGCGTACGCACGCATGCCTGAGTTCCCCAGCACCTCCCCGAGCCCCTGGGCAGCCCCATGCATGCCCCTGCACGCGCGCGCACGCGCACGCACGCACACGCACTGGTGCCCAGCCGCGTGCCCAGAAGCACGCCCAGACGCCCTGCCCCGCGCTCACACTCACGCGCACCGCGCGCCCTACTAGCGCCCGCGCGCCCGCCTGCGCTTGCCAGCGCCCCTCTGCGCGCGCAGACAGACCCGCGCGCGCACCCAGCACCCTTTAACCCCTCCCCCACACTCCTCACTCACCCTAAACCAACTACCTAGCATGCATGACCTCCCCAGCCATCCCAACAGCCCTAAAAATAAAAAAGAAAGGGAAGAGGACTTACCAAAAGAGGGGGAATGGAAGGGGGAGATTCGGGGGCCCTCGATGCACCCGTGACCACCTCAACCACCACCACCACTACCACCACCTCCACAGCCTCTCCTCAGCCTTCTTTGGCTGAAAAACAGGGGGGGGGGAGACATGAGAGGGAGCTTGAGAGAGGAGAAACCACAACAACAACAACACATGCACAAACTCACCTTCTTGCACTTGCACCTGCACCTCCTCTTCTTGCTCCATCTTCGTCTCCTTGGCATAAAATCAAACACTTGGGGAGTGTTTGAAAGAGAGAAAGAGAGCCATAAGAGAGGGAGGGAAAGTGTTCCACGAAATGGGAGAGAGGGGGAGAGAGAGAGAGGGCAAAAAAGTCATTTTCATTCCCAAATAGTGCCTAGGGGTGACCATAAGGGGGGGGTGAGGTTAGGGTTAGGCTCACCCACTCACATATCAAATAACCAATGGTTTCTTCATCCCTAAGCAAGGTGGGGGTAAGGTTACCAAAGGTCACCACATCCCCAAAATATCTCACACTATTCGACCAACCAGGAACTCTCAAAACCCGGATACGGTTCGGAACTGCATATTTTTCAAAACGTTACCGGAATTCGATGAAATTTTTATGGGTAGTACGAAACAGTACCAGGACCCATAATATGCAGTTAGATTTCCAATCAGAGTACTCCAACTCTCGCAGGTGGCTAAAAGCCAAAATTTTAGCGACTCTGATCGAAAAAGAAAAAGGCTCTGAATGACCCAGATGTGACCAAGGCTTAACCGAAATGGCTCCACATGACACAGGCATAACATTCTCCCTCCCCTTAGGAAATTTAGTCCTCGAAATTTAAGGAAACCCAAAGGGAAGACCGAATATAGCAAGTATCACGCATAGACCTTTTGCTCCCAAGTGGTCCATGCACCAGACTGGCGCTACCGACACACTGTAATCAAAGGAACGGTCTTAGCGTGGAGCCTCTTCTCATGCTGGTCCTTGACCTCGATCCACTGCTCCACGAACGACAAATCCAGCTCGAGGATGAGACGGTCAAACAGAATGACATGTAAGCAGGATCGTGGACATAACGCCTCAGCCCTGAGACAAGGACGACGTCGTGGGCATGAGCCAGCTGTGGGGGAAAGGCTACATGACAAGCCACCTCCCCAATCCACTCATAGATGAGAACCGGTCCGATGAAGGGCCGACTCAGCTTGCCCCAAACGTCGAAGCGGAGGGTGCCCTTAAACCCGGACACCTTCAGGAAAACATGGTCGCCAAACCCGAAGGTAAGTTCCTGGCGACGATGACCCGCGTAGCCCTTCTATCGGTTCTGGGAGGTGCAGATGCACACATGAACCAACTTGGCCACTGCAAGGTCAAATAAATAGCTTGTGGCCCCTCCAACTGGCGCTCCTCAACCATCCCAACACAAGGGAGGTATAAAACTGTGCCTGTAGAGTGCCTTTTTGAGGTCCATCTAGATGCTCGAATAGCAGTCGCCTTGCAGGCATACCCCATTAAATGGTGATGCCTCTCCAACTACCCCTCATTCGAGCACGCAGGCACTTAGCATGCCCTCCAAGGTCTGAATCGTCCTCTTTGTCTGGCCGTCCATCAGCGATGAAACGCTACACTTAGATGGAGGCTCGCGCCAAACCTTCCAAGGCTGCGCCAAAACCTCAAAGTAACCCTCGCGTCTCAACCGAAAATAGCGCCGACCAGAGTGCCAAGAAGACGAACAATCGCAAAGGGTGGAAACCTACGTCAAAGCGTCGAGAGACTCAATCTGTAAGATTTGGGAGGGTAGCGCGGACTTAGTCAGTCGGTCAATGATCACCTAGACGGCGTCGTGACCCGAATGTGACATTAGCGAGTCCGCAACAATCCCTGATAACCCACTCCCACGTTCACTGAGGAATCTCCATGGACTGACGCTTTCCAACGCGATGATGATTCTCAAACTTTGCCTGAGGGCATGCCAACCTGGGGAAACAAGGTCACCCATATCGCCTTTTCATCGCACCACTAGCAATCTCAATGAAGACTACCCCAAAGTAGTCCACGGAAGCCCAATAAAACTTTTGAGATCCACGAGGGCATCCGGCGCATTCGTCAACCCCGACAGCAGTACTTAAAACTCGTAGTGCCCGAAACGGTCACGAAAGGCCATCTACAGGATGTCCAACTCCCGGATCTCCAACTTGTGGTACCCTTGTGCGAAGATCGATTTAACAGCAGACACCCGCTCCCAGAGATGGTCAAACAGATCATCGATTCGCGGCAAGGGTAATTGATCTTCAAGCTTCATTGGGAGATCAAAAGAACACGTCAAACAATTAAGTCCAGATTCTGCTCCTCAAGCATGGCTGGCGCTCATGATGACACTTACACGGTTGGTAAGCCGCTCAACCGCACTTAATCCACAAGACACGCAATAAGGGGGGTCGTCGAACCTCGACAATGCCTATGTGACGTCATCTATCTGATAAGGCGGTTGAGTCCCATCACCAACGCTAGCATCGCGCCTCCTCATTTACGACCAATGTGGGGCAAAACACGACGGTATCCGCAATTGTGCTTCACATGCCGCCAGAGATAGATCGCTCAACTATAACCATTGGAACTCCAGCATCCTGCACTCCATGGGCAGATTCATCACGGGGAGTCCATGCTCTTGACATCATCCACTAGCACTCTCCCGGTGTGGCCTCTAACTGGTAGCCTCCCAAGCCCACTATCTCTGCCATATGGGCGCACCAACAAGCATAGTATCTGGGAGCACCTCATAGGGCTCTGGCCTCAACCGGGCAGCTACAACGCACAATGATATATCGAAGCGACTCCAGATGCCACTATGGAACCCTGTCCACTAGCGATCGCCCACCAAGCTGCAATAGGACGCACCCAATCCTGATCGTATGCATCACCACTCGCTACAGCACCTTCCAAGTGAGAGGAAAAATCAATCATCAATTAGATGCTTCAAAGGTATTCCTTGACTGGGAAAAGAAACCTTGGGAGGGCACCATGAGGTCTCGATATAGGATATCCCGACAACCAAACAAGGAACACGGAGTACCCTAGCCCGGGTCTCAACGATGACCCCGCAAGGCCCCTTAATCCTGAGTAGGAAGGCTGGAAGAAGACATCACCCCTTAATGAGCCATACGCCACATCCTCAAAACTTGAAACTGGCGCTGCACGCGAACTCCATGGTTACCAGCAATACCGATGCACGGGAAAGAAGCTCCATTATCGAGACGCAATCCATACCATAGAAATTGCGACCAATTCATTACTATCATACTACTGGGCATGAATCTCCTACCCAAGCCTTAATCCCACAACAAGGGATCCAACAACTGACCCTAATCAGTCGACCCAGTCGACAACTTAAGGGTGGGTCCAGGGGGGTCACGTCCACGTCAACGGATGCGAGGAGGCATGTCAGCAACCTAAGATATACTTCTAAAACAAGAGTACTCGGATGGCAATCCTACGACTCATCATCTATACGACTAGACTTAGGCCTTAGGCTCTGAACCAGGCTCTGATACCAACTTTTGTCACGCCCCAGGGCGGCCGTCTCCGAGACGTGGCAATAATGAAGTATCAGCTATCAATACCTGAGGTCAACAAAGACTCCAACAACAACACACAAGGTGGCAAAGCAAAGATAATGATAACTGACTGAAAAGCGGAAGCATAAGATATCAACAATGTCTGTAAACCAAAAATATTATTACAGACTCGAATACACAATCACTGTCCTGTGAGAGCCAAGTCTAGTCCAAATAAAATACAACCTGTGCCACATGTACGATTTACAATACATAAAATGACTCTAGGACTGCTGACAGCCTCGCACTCGCCACCCGCCGGGGAGAGAGGGGTAGAGAGAGAGAGGGCAAAAAAGTCATTTTCATGCCCAAATAGAGCCTAGGGGTGACCATAAGGGGGGGGGTGAGGTTAGGGTTAGGCTCACCCACTCACATATCAAATAACCAATGGTTTCTTCATCCCTAAGCAAGGTGGGGGTAAGGTTACCAAAGGTCACCACATCCCTAAAATATCTCACACTGTTCGACCAAGCAGGAACTCTCAAAACCCGGATACGGTTCGGAACTGCATATTTTTCAAAACGTTACCGGAATTCGATGAAATTTTTATGGGTAGTACGAAACAGTACCAGGACCCATAATATGCAGTTAGATTTCCAATCAGAGTACTCCAACTCCCGTAGGTGGCTAAAAGCCAAAATTTTAGCGACTTCGATCGAAAAAGAAAAAGGCCCTGAATGACCCAGATGTGACCAAGGCTTAACCGAAATGGCTCCAAATGACACAGGCATAACAGGAAAGGGCCGGCTAGTCGAGTTTAGCCACCTGGTAGGGGGCGGCTGGTTAGAAGTAGCCGCCTGGGACTTGGTTCAACTTGGGCAGAACCTTGGTATGGTTTGGTTTTGGGTGTTTGGCAAAGGTTAAGCTAGGTTTAACCTAGGTTTTGGAGAGTGATTTGGTGTAGGAAATGGATTTCTCTCTCAAGGGTTTTGAAGTGGTAGTGTAGGGTGTGGGTTTGGGAATGAAATGTAAGCCTTGTTTTGAATTGGTGGTATTGTAATGGATCGAATTCTTAGTAAATATAAGTTGGATGCCCTCTATTTATAGTAAAAAAAAAGGGGCAAGGGAGTGTCCACTAGACAATAGATCAAATTGGGTAATAGAGTGGTTGATTTGACCCCCCATTAATCCTCTGTTCTTCTGACAATGTCCAAGTTAGGGGCGGCTAACTAAAACTAGCTGCCCAGTGAGGGGCCGTTACTCTCAAGTAGCCACCCCCATCATGACCTGCCAAACGTCCCATCTCTAACAAGCGATCGCTTGGGTCGATTACTAAGGCTGAACCGGTGAAGATGGGGCAGCTAAAGGGCACAAACCACCGCAATCACCAGCATTAAATGCTGCTTTATGTCCCATCCAGGGAGGCGGTTTGGGGTTGGCTTAAGGGGTGGCTAGTTGAAACTAGCTGCCCAATATGGGGCGGCTACTCTCCAGTAGCCACCCCTGTCCAGGTTTCCGGTTTAGTTTTTCTAAGGAAGTTTTCTATTGAATGTCCAAATGTGGTTGTTTCCAATTTTACTTGAAGTAAATTTCTTTTCTTTGGACGGTCAAAATTAAGGTATCTACCTACACCTTCGTCATCCGGTAACCCTCTCCCGGGTATACTCTCATTATCAATACATCTTGTTGCATGCATTGATAGTACCTACAGGTGGGGGCCCTCTATCAGGACAGAGGAGAACGATTCCACGCTCGCCATATCATTCGTTAGCCCTTCTACCTGGTACACTCCCATGATCAGTACATCTTGCCGCATGCATCGATAGTACCTCCAGGTGGGGGCCCTCTATCAGGACAGCTACAACCCGGGCCGCTTCAACACGGACGATATTGGGAGGAAATACTCCATGTTCGCAAAGTGAACCCAATACAAAAGTTAACTACTCATGATAATCACATACCGATGATATCGAATACTCTTGAACTCCCACACACATGCGTCGCTCGGACGCGAGGAGTTACCTCTGCTCTCGTGTAGAAATAAGCCAAAGGCATATAACCCAACAGGTGGTTCATACACGCGCCTAGCATGGGTAGGCCTAACTTAATGCCATGGCCACCGGTTTAACAAAACCGATACAATAATGAATTCTCCTGAATTCCATATGAGTGCATCACATGGATGCAAGGGCGATTACATCGCTTGCGCTCTAACTAATAAGGTACAACCCGACTAAGGGTCATACCCACGCCTAGCACAGGTAGGCACAATTAGTCTAACATGCGCATAACATAATAGGAGAATTCTACCATTGTTATGTACATAAACAACATGCACGATAACATAATAATTAATCATAGGGGTACTCCCTAACATGGATAAAAGCATAAACAACATATCATGCATACATGTATGGCCTAATTAAACATGCATACAAGGCCATTGGTCATACAAGCATACAAATATACCCTAACATGCGTTGGATATCACCAACTTAAAAGGGAAGGGTAAAGCGCGATCTCGCGCATTAACAGGTGCATGCCAATATTCCCAAACGACCCTGAATCAAGTAGGAACCACATCTACTTACTCAGTTTGCACAAAGAGAGAGGGTGAGAGAGAGCTCATCATCTCTAGAAGTTGGTCATAGCTTTGCCCTTTTAGCATGGGCGAAACAACTACACCACACCGTCAAGTCTTTTTGCAAGGGAATATTAGGCATGTGCCTGTTTATTAACTCAGGCTTAATCATATTGGATATTACTAATAATAGAGTAGTATTACTAGAAGGGATTACCTAAGTCATGCCATATTTTATACACCCATATAAACACACAAGATACACGCAACCATCATCATTCACACATAAATACTATACATAAGGCCAGTCTAAGCTAGAATAAGAGGGTTCTAAGCAATATATGAGTTATAATAACCCAGCATGCAAATAGCTAGCATATTATGGGTCAGACATGACCACACTACTTATCTAAATAAGTAGTATAGTCAGGGTGCCCAACGGATGCGCGACGCACGACTACATGCATCAACGCTTCCCGAAGGGTTGGATCGGACCACTCACCGATACCCGGGTCGTCGCGCATCCGACCGACGAGATCTGCAAATAAAGGGAATCAAAAGGGGTGAGTACCTCAAACAAAGACTACCTAACGCCTGATAGTTTCCACAACATGCATAACAACTCATTGACACACAATCAAGCAAAACATGTAAATCTGCTGCAACCAGCCCTACAATTTGATTTCCACAGCGCCAAATACACATCCAAAATTAAATCATACACATTCACTAACATGTTGGGATCATAATCTATGAAGACATCATAATCTGATTTAATCTCTAAAAGCCCGAAATAAATTATTACCAGACACTGGTCAATTCCTACACAAATCTGGACATTCCATGCAAAACAGGTCATAACTTACAGCACAGATATCATATTGACACCAAATTTCATATATAACATCTAGACACATAGCCGATCATATTACATGAAGACATATGTCTCAATATATTCCTCTAGGTACTAGTTCCACAAGGATCTTAAGGAGACACAAATCTGCCATACTACCACACAAAACCACCACCATCCATGCATAAACAAAAACACCTCATGTGCAGCAGCAATTACACATAAAAAAATCCTCTCAACAGCACCCAAATGTGCTACAAAACCAGAAAAAAGAGGGAAATACTTACCAAGAGAGGGGGAGGGAAAGGGGGAGGTGCGGGGCCTTTCGAGCGCACCCACGACCACCACTACCACTACCACCCTCTCCTTTGTTTCTCTTCTTCATGGCTGGACCAAGGGAAGGGGGGAAAAACAGGGGAACATGAGGGGAGGCATGAGAGGGAGGAGAAACATCAATACAACACATATAACCAATGCATACTCACTAACCCTTCTCTTTGATCATCCCTTCCAAGCACTCCTTCATCTTGCTTCGTCCTCCTTCTTCCCTCACAAAGAGGGGAAAAAGAGACCAAAAAGAGAGATAGAGAGACTAAATAGAGTGATTCTCGGATGGAGAGAGAGAGGGGTGTGCAAAGGCTGACAAAAGTCACTTCGGGGTGCACACAAGGGAAAAATGGGGGGGGGGGGGTGAGGTTAAGCATAAAGTCACCCACACTCAACAACTTTTATTTGCTTTATTGGGACGCGTGAAGTGAAGAATCACATCACTTGTAATATCTCATCCACCGAAACTCAGTAACGGCCAAATCCAGATACGATTCAGAACTGCATATTTTCTGGAACGTTACCAGAATTATGTGAAATTTTTATGGGTAGGACCAAACAGTACCAGGAACCATAATATACAGTTAGATTTTCAATCAGAGTACTCCAACTCCTGCAGGTAGCTAAAAGACAATTTTAGCGACTCCGATCGAAAAATAAGGCTCTGAATGACACAGGCATAACATTCTCCCCCTTTTAGGAAATTTAGTCCTTGAAATTTAAGGAAACCCAAAGGGAAGACCGAACGTAGCCAGTCTCACGCATTGACCTTTTCCTCCCAAGTGGTCTATGCACCAGGCTGGTGCTACTGACACACTTTAATCAAAGGAACGGTCTTAGTGTGGAGCCTCTTCTGATGTTGGTCCATGATCTTGATCCACTGCTCCATGAACGACAAATCCAGCTCGAGGATGAGGCGGTCGGACGGAATGACATGAGCAGGATCGTGGACATAACACCTCAGCTACGAGACAAGGACGATGTCATGGGCATGAGCCAGCTGTGGGGGAAAGACTACATGACAAGCCACCTCCCCAATCAATTCAAGGACGAGAACCAGTCCGATAAAAGGCCAACTCAGCTTGCCACGAACGTCGAAATCGAGGATGGACACCTTTAGGAAAACATGGTCGCCCTTCTATCGGTTCCGGGAGGTGCGGATGCACAAACGAACCAACCTGGCCACCGCATGGTCAAATAATTAACTTGTGGCCCCTCCAACTGGCGCCCTTCAACCGTCCCAACACAAGGGAGGTATAAAACTGCGCCCGTAGAGTGCCTTTTTCAGTTCCATCTGGATGCTCGAATGGTAGTCGTCTTGTAGGCAAACCACCCCACCAAATGGGTGGTGCCTCACCCAACTACTCCAAGTCGAGCACGCAGGCACTTAGCATGTCCTCGAAGGTCTGAATCGTCCTCTTTCCTTGGCC
Source organism: Acorus gramineus (assembly GCA_030737835.1). Taxonomy (NCBI): domain Eukaryota; kingdom Viridiplantae; phylum Streptophyta; class Magnoliopsida; order Acorales; family Acoraceae; genus Acorus; species Acorus gramineus. The sequence continues at coordinate 2,925,004 of CM060849.1, forward strand.
ATCCATTGGCGGCGAAACGCTTTACTTTAAAATGGAGGCTTGCACCTAAGCCTACCAAGGCTGCGCCACAACCTCAAAGTAGCCCTCACGTCTCAACCTGAAATAGCGCCGACCGGAGTGCCATGAAGACGAACAATCGCGGAAGCAAATACCCACGCCAAAGCATCTAAAGACTCAGTCAGCCGGGTAGGGAGGAAATGTGCGGACTTAGTCAGTTAGTCAACAATCACCTAGACGGCATCGCGACCCAAATGTGACTTTAGCGAGCCCACAACAATCCATGATAACCCACTCCCACGTCCACTAAGGAATCTCGATGGACTGACGCATTCCAACGCGATGATGATTCCCAAACTTTGCCTAAGGACGTGCCAACCAGGTGAAACCAAATTACCTATATCGGCTTTACTTCGCGCCACCAGCAACCTCGACGAAGACTATCTTAAAATAGTCCATGGAGGCCCAAATAAAACTTTTGAGATCCCCGAAGGCATCCGGCTCATTCGTCAACCTTGACGGCAGTACTTAACTCGTAGGGCCCGAAACGGTCATGAAAGGCCATCAACGGAATGCCCGACTCCCGGATGTCCAATTGTGGTACCCCGTGCGAAGATCGATCTAAAAGCAGACACTCGCTCCCATAGCAGGTCAAACAAATCATCAATTCACGGCAAGGGGGGTACCTGATCTTCAACCTCCACGGGGAGATCAGAACAACTCCTCCAACGATTAAGTCTAAATTCCGCTCCTCGAGCATCTCGATACTCCTCGGCCTGGCGCTCATGATGACCCTGACATACTGGGTAAGCCACCCAACCGCACTTAATCTGCAACATGCGCAACAGGGGGTCATCGAACCCCGACAATGCTTGTGCGACGTCATCTACCTGAAACGGCGGTTGAGTTCCATCATGAATGCTTACATTGCGTCTCTCCATTTATGACCAATTTGGGCGCAAAACACGACAGTATCAACAACTGTGCTCCACATGCCGCCAATGACAAGTCACCCAATCACAACCATTGGAACTCCAGCATCCTGCACTCAACGGGCAGATTCATCACGGGGAGTCCACGCTCTTGATATCATCCGGTAGCCCAGTCCCAGTGTGGCCTCTACCTAGTAGCCTCCCATGCTCACTATCTCTGCCATATGGGCACACCAACAAGTTTCTTGGATAGTACCTGGGAGCACCTCACAGGGCTCTAGCCTCAAACGGGTAGCCTCAATGCGTGATGATATATCGAAGTGACTCCAGATGTGGCTATGGAACCCAGTCCGTAAGATTTTGCCCACCAAGCTACAAAAGGACGCACCCAATCCCAATCGTACGCATCACTACTTGCTACAGCACCTTCCAAGTGAGAGGAAGAAGTAATCAAATAGATGTTTCAAAGATATTCCCTGATTGGGGAAAACAACCCCTTGGGAAGGCACCATGAGGTCCCGATATAGGATATCCCGACAACAAAACAAGGAACACGGAGTACCCTAGCCCGGGCCTCAACGATGACCTCGCAAGGCCCCTTAATCCTGAGTAGGAAAACGGAAGAAGACGTCGCCCATTAATGAACAATATGCCACATCCTCAAAAACTTGAAACTGGCGCCGCACACGAACTCCATGGTTACCAGCAATACCGATGCACGAGAATGAAGCTCCATTATCGAGACATGATCCATACCTTAGAAATTGCAACCAATCCATCACTACCATACTACTGGGCTAGAATCTCCTGCCCAAGCCTTAATCCCACAACAAGGGACCCAACAACTGACCCTATTCAGTCGACCCAGTCGACAACTTAAGGGGGGTCCAGGGGTGGCCACGTTCACGTCCACGGATGCGAGAAGGCGTGAACGTTCACGTTCACGTCCACGTTCACGTCCACGTTCATGTCAGCAACCTAAGATAAACTTCAAAAACCAGAGTGCTCAGATGACAATCCTATGACTCATCTATACGACTAGACTTAGGCTCTAACAGAACCAGGCTCTGATACAAACTTTTGTCACGTCCCAGGGCGGCCATCCCCGAGACGTGACAATAGATAAGTATCAGCTATCAAGTATAAGAGGTCAACAATCAATCCAATAAATAACACACAAAGCTGGCAAAACAATGATAACTGATAGTTCAACTAAAATGCGGAAGCATAAGAATATCAATAAGTCCGTAAACCAACACATTATTATAGACTCGAATACACAATCATTGTCTTGTGAGAGCCAAGTCTAATCCAAATAAAATACATCATGTGCAACACGCACGATTAACAAATACATGACTCTGGGACTGCTGACAGCCTCGCACTCGCCAACCGCAGGACGGAACGCTCCACGCACATAAGATTGAGCCACAGGGAAGCTCCATCTCCACGCCCAAGACCTCCCCTGTAAAAGAAACAGTACGCGAGGGGAGAGCTACAAGCTCAGTGAGTGGCTGGAACCCAAACACCATTACAACAATTCAATGCTAAGGCAAATTCCTTTGGAGGAACAACATGGGAAGAAACCCAAAGGATAACAACGTCACGCGACGGCGCAAGCAACCCCACCCTCGCCCTCACTCCCGGAGGGAGGTTCTTGGGACACTCGGGGAGGAACAATTGTTAACCATAACACATGGTGTTTACAGGATAACAAGATACAACGAGTCTAACAACTATGAGTTAAAGATACACTACAATACCTCAAGCGTTAAACATAACATAGTACAACAAGTCCTTCCGCTATGAGGTAGAGATACACTACGATACCTCAAGCGTTAAACATAACATAGTACAACAAGTCCTTCCGCTATGAGGTAGAGATACACTACGATACCTCAAGCGTTAGGCGTAACATACCCAGAGTATACTCGACGTGTATAAGAGTCACGTGACGACGTGACTTCAATTCATCCTCACCCTAGCCCCCGGAGGGGTGACCCTAGGGTCTTTAGGGATAAATCCGTTTGCTTTACACCCTTCGTCATCCGGTAACCCTCTCCCGGGTAGCCTCTACCTGGCCGGTATACTCCCATGATCAGTACATCTTCTCGCATGCAGCAATAGTACCTATAGGTGGGGGCCCTCCATCAGGACAGCTACAACCCGGGCCACTTCAACACGGACAATATTGGGAGGAAATAATCCATGTTCGATTAGCGAGTCAATGGAAAAGTCAACTATTCTCGATAATCACATATCGAATACTCTTGAACTCCCACACAGAAGCGTCGCTCGGACGCGAGGAGTAACCTCTGCTCTCGCGCAAAAATAAGCCAAAGGCATATAACTAACAGGCAGTTCACACACACGCTTGGCACGGGTAGGCCTAACTTAATGCCATGGCCACCAGTTTAACAAAACCGATACAATAATGAATTCTCCTTAATTCCATATGAGTGCATCACACGGATGCAAGGGCGATTACATCGCTTGCGCTCTAACTAATAAGGTACAACCCGACTAGGGGTCATACCCACGCCTAGCACGGGTAGGCACAATTAGTCTAACATGTGCATAACATAATAGGAGAATTCTACCGTAGTTATGTACATAAACAACATGCACGATAACATAATAATTAATCATGGGGGTACTCCCTAACATGGATAAAAGCATAAACAACATATCATGCATACAAGGCCATTAGTCATACAAGCATACTAATATACCCTAACATGCGTTGGATATCACCAACTTAAAAGGGAGGGGTCAACCGCGATCTCGCGCATTAACAGGTGCATGCCAACATTCCCAAACGACCCTGAGTCAAGTAGGAACCACATCTACTTAATCAGTTTGCACAAAGAAAGAGGGCGAGAGAGAGCTCATTATCTCTAGAAGTTGGTCATAGATTTGCCCCATTAGCATGAGCGCAACAACTACACGCTTAATCATGCTGGATATTACTAATAATAGGGTAGTATTACTAGAAGGGATTACCTAAGTTATGCCATATTCTATACACCCATATAAACACACAAGATACATGCAACCATGATCATTCACACATGAATACTATACATAGGCCATTCTACAGTAGAATAAGAGGGTTCTACGCAATATATGAGTTATAATAACCTAGCATGCAAATAGCAAGCATATTATGGGTCAGACATGACCACACTACTTATCTAAATAAATAGTATAGTCAGGGTGCCCAACGGATGCGGGACGCACGACTACGTGCATCCAACGCTTCCCGAAGGGTTGGATCGGACCACTCACCGATACCCGGGTCGTCGCGCATCCGACCGACGAGATCTGCAAATAAAGGGAATCAAAAGGGGTGAGTACCTCAAACAAAGACTACCTAACTCCTGATAGTTTCCACAATATGCATTACAACTCCTTGACACACAATCAAGCAAACTGGTAAATCGGCTGCAACCAGCCCTACAATTTGATCTCCATAGTGCCAAATACACGTTCACTGACATGTTGGGATCATAATCCATGAGACATCATAATCTGATTTAATCTGTAAATGCCCAAAATAAATTATTTCCAAACACTGGTCAATTCCTACACAAATCTGGACATTCCATGCAAAACAGGTCATAACTTACAGCACAGATATCATATTGACACCAAATTTCATATATAACATCTAGACACATAGCCGATCATATTACATGAAGACATAAGCCTCAATATATGCCTCTAGGTACTAGTTCCACAAGGATCTTAAGGAGACACAAATCTGCCTTACTACCACACAAAGCCACCACCATCCATGCATAAACAAAAACACCTCATGTGCAGCAGCAATTACACATAAAAGAAATCCTCTCAACAGCACCCATATGTGTTACAAAACCAGAAAAGAAGAGGGAAATGCTTACCAAGAGAGGGGGAGGGAAAGGGGGCGGTGCGGGGACTCTCGAGCGCACCCATGACCACCACTACCACTACCACCACCTCCTTAGCTTCTCTTCTTCATGGCTGGACCAAGGGAAGGGGGGAAAAACAGGGGAACATGAGGGGAGGCATGAGGGGGAGGAGAAATATCAATACAACACATATAACCAATGCATACTCACTAACCCTTCTCTGTGATCATCCCTTCCAAGCACTCCTTCATCTTGCTTCTTCCTCCTCCTCCTTCCCACACAAAGAGGGGAAAAAGAGACCAAAATGAGAGAAAGAGAGACTAAATAGAGTGATTTTCGGATGGCGAGAGAGAGGGGTGTGCACTTCTAAAAGTCACTTGGGGGCTGCACACAAGGGAAAAATGGGGGGTGGGGGTTGAGATTAAGTATAAAGTCACCCACACTCAACAACTTTTATTTTCTTTATTGGGAAGCGTGAAGTGAAGAATCACATCACTCGAAATATCTCACCCACCGAAACTCAGTAACAGCCAAACCCGGATACGATTCAGAACTGCATATTTTCTGCAACGTTACTGGAATTTGGTGAAATTTTTATGGGTAGGACCAAACAATACCAGGAACCATAATATACAGTTAGATTTTCAATCAGAGTGTTAAGACTATGTCACTTTTTAAAGGTCAAATATCGTGTTTTATTAATTTTAATGGTTTGGGCATTCAGTTCAAAATCTGACTGCATATTTGTTCTCCTGGTACTGGCATTGGCCTACCTATAAATTTTCGTCGCATTCTAACGTCTTTTTAGAAGTTATGTAGTTTCAATTGTTATTTAGATTTAATTTTGTTAATGCCCAAGATGAAGTAGTTTAAATATGATTTTGTTATGGGATATTCAATTTTGAGTTAGCTTCCATACAAAAGTAGACTTAGATCATTTGGATTCATGTAGCAAAAGTTATGGGTATTTTTCCAATAATACCCTGGGGATGAGAAAAGTCTGGCAGCAGCCTTGTTTGATGTTTAGCTCATATTTTAGAATAGCTGGAGGTGTTATTGGATCTTGGTATAAACCCGAAAGTTGTAGATAATCTTCTTAGCTTTCCAACAGATTTTTAATTGTACAATTCGGAGCTAGAATGTGGAAGGTATGGCTGTTTTAGCAAAGCCTGTCCAGAATTTTTAGTCCGGGACAATTTGGTCCTTTCACCCCCACTAAACGAGTGATGGTTTTGAGTGCACAAAAGGGGGTTTTGCTGGTATTTTAGTGTTCCAGCAGATGAAATCTGAGGGAGAGAAGAGAAGAGGAGAAGAGAAGAAGGAGAGAAAGACTAGGTGAGAATGCTTGATTTTGGTGCCTTGTGAGGCTTAATCTCTCTCCCTCTCTTTCTCTTCTACGCTCTCTTATTTTACTTACTTTGCATGTCCATCTAGCCAAGGATGTGAAGAGGTGGAGGATTGGAAGAGTTGGTGTGTTGGAGGATGGAATGTGTGTGCTTATGAGCCCCCACACCTCCTTTTCTTTCCCCTCTCTTGGTGAGTTTTCTTTCCCTCCTTGTATGATTTTTCTTGTGTTCTTGAATGTTATTGTAGGCATGCAATGTAGGTGTTTGTGTTTATGCTTCAATGAAGTATGAATGTTTTTATCAAGTGCTTTGGGTTGTCAGCATGGATGCTCAGGTGGTGTTGTATGTGTTTTTCCCCATTTTTTTGTTGTTGGGGGTTTTGTGTCATAGTAAGGCAGATTTCTATCTTGTAAAGATCCTTATGAAACTAGTACTTAAAGGCAGATTATGAGCATTATGTATCATGTGATATGATCATCTATGTGTCTTGATACTATATATGAAATATGGTGTCATTATAATAACTGTGTTGTACGTTAGAACCTGTTTTGAATGGATTGTCCATATTCACGTGGGAACTGACCAGTTTCTGAAAATATTTAATTTCGAGCATGTAAATGTTAAATCAGGTTATGATGTCTTCACAGATTATGATCCCAACATGTCATAGAATCTGTGTGATTTATGTTAGAATTTTTGGAGTGTATTTGGTGCTGTGGAGACCAAAGTTTAGGGCTGGTTGCAGTAGATATACCAGTTTTGCATGATTATGTGTTAAAGAGTTATTATGCATGGTGTGGCTTGTATATGTGTCAGGATGCTTGTATATGAAGTTATTATCAGGAGTTGTTGTCTTCATGAGGTTGGCTTGTATATGTGTCAGGATGCTTTATATTTAATTGGGCATCATTCATTGTGTCTTGCAGATCTCGTAGACCGGACGCGCAACGATTCAAGTACATGTGAGTGGTTCGATCCACCCCTTTTGGGAAGTGCTCGATGCATGTAATCGTGCATCGCGTATCCATGGGGCTTTTATAGTTATACTTAATCATGATTGGTAGATTGTATTGATATATTAGATCCATACCTGTTAGCATTAGGTGGTATTATATATATCATGAAGTATAGAGTATGGCTTGTCATAGGTAGTCTTTTGTAGTGTTGCCCTCGTATAAGTAAATACTTAGTATGATTGTGTCATATTTAGCCATGGAATGACATTTATGCTAGCTTACTAGTAGGCATAGGTTGAATTGTATAAAGTGTGTATGTACATGGTTTATTCTTAGGATAATTGTGCGTATATTTAGTGGCTTGACCGTAACACTTATGTAGTAATATGCATGTTATTTACTGTTGATCTCTATATACTCTAAAAGCATGTTAACATGTACATATTAGCAAATATTGTGGTGTAAACTTTTTAAGGTGATGTCAATTGTTCACTTGTTGGAAAGTTCCATGTCGAATGGCTTTTATTTTGTTTGAACACATAGTTTTGGAGTGCGGGTTGGATTTATATCAGTTGAGCCATTTTAGGGAGTTGGGTATTGGTCATTGAACCCTGTTCCTTGTGAGAATGTAGTTAAGACTCATTCCATTATGAAATTCTTGTTTGTTTGGTGTTTTGCCTTTACCTTGAACTTTAGATAGGTCTTATTTACCTCTACTTGATATTGGATGAGTCATTATGTGAAATCATAGTGATGAAGTTTGTTTGTGATTTTCTTTCATTTCCTTAGAGTATTCTATGAGGAGTGGTGAGCTTATTTATCTCATAAGTTACTTAGCATTGTCATTCGTTGATTACCCGCTTGTTTAGGTAATCCAATTCCATATGCTTGTACTTATTGATAGCTAATGAATGGGTCTCACTATTATCTTGTGCATATAGTGGAATCATGTGATTGATTTAGGAAATATGCAGTTCATTCTTGAATGTTAGGTTCTTTATATCTTCTTTTGAGATTAAATTTCTCCTGTGCTATATTGCGCACATGTTAGACCGACCAAGCCTATCTATAATAGGCGAGTGCATGATCTTCTGTTGGTCATACTTTATTATTCTTGTGCTTAAGAAAAGTAGTTAATAGCCCTGCATCCATGCGATGCACTTATATGGGATTTCAGGATAATTCATTTAATGTAACGGTGTTCATTAATCGATAGCTATGATAGTATGTTTGGCCTATCTGTAATAGGCGTGCTTGGATGACCTATCTTTAAGGTCATGCCTTGTCATTGCTGAGTGTTATGCCTGTGTCATTCGGAGCCTTATTTTTCGACCGGAGTCGCTAACATTTTAGCTTTTAGTTACCTGCGGGAGTTGGGGTGCTCTGATTGAAAATTTGGCTGCATAATTTTTCTCCTAGAAGTTATGCATTTCCGATTTGGATTTAATTTTGTTAATATCCAAGATGAAGAGGTTTAAATATCATTTTATCATGAGATGTTCAGTTTTGAGTTAGCTTTCATACAAAAGTGGAATTAGATCAACTATATTCATGTAGTAAAAGTTATGAGTATTTTTCCAAGTATACCCCGAGGATGAGAAAATCCTGGCAGCAGCCCAGTTCAATGTTTAGCTCACATTTTGGAATAGCTGGAGGGATTATTTGATCTTGTCATAAACATGAAAGTTGTAGATAATCATCTTGGCTTTCCAATGGATTTTGAATTGTACAATTCGGAGCTATATTGTAGGATTTATGGCTGTTCTAGTGAAGCCTGTCCAGAAATTTCTGGTCAGGGATGATTTGGTCATTTGAATCCCTATTTTGGCTATTTAATGGCCCAAATGTCTCTCTCGCCTAGCACTCTCGACCACCACTTCTTGTATGGAAATGAAGAAGAGAAAGTGGAGGTGGTGATGAGGTCCCCTCTTCTGATGTCATGGTATGTATGTTGTTTGGAGGGAGGTGCGGGGCGTCGATGGTGATAGCGGTGGAGCTGTGGCGTGAGGGCGTGCCAGAGCCGCGTATGGACCTCCCGCTCTCCTTGTTTGGGTTCAGCCAAGTCTTTTGTAGCTGTTGGGGAGGAGTGGAAGCTCCATTGCTTTGTGTTGTTGTGGTGTGTCCATGGAATTGAAGAGGGCAAGGGAGAGAAGCTCATGGTTGTCCTGTTGGGTGTTGTGTATGTGTGCACGCCACCCATTTGAGGGTATGTGTGAGTGAACCTTGCATGTCCCTCCTTCTCCTCCTTCCAATAGTTTTCCTCTTACATACAAGTTTATGTGCTAAAGGGGTGTAGGATTGGTGCATCGTATGCTCAAGATCGCATGGGCGTGCTTGGCATTGTCCGATGCATGCAGAGTGCGTGGGCAGTGTGCACGAGGTGCTCGAGGGCGTGCCTGGCATTGTCCGATGCGTGCGGAGTGCGTGGGCAGTGTGCACGAGGTGCTCGAGGGTGTGCTTTGCGTTCTCCGATGCGTGCGGAGTGCGTGGGCAGCGTGCACGGGGTGCTCGGGGGCGTGTTTGCGGTGTTCGGACGCGTTCAGAGTGTGTTTCGGGGTATCGAGCACCTTGTTATAGCCCAATCCAAACCATTGGTCAATTTCGGGATTGGATGATTCTTGGTGGATTGGTATCATGCTTCGGATTCAATTTGTCGCCCCTCTTGCGTTTCACGAGCCGTGCTCGTTAGGTGAGTGGTTCGATCCAACCCCTCGAGATGTGCTCGACGCGCGTAGTCGTGCGTCGAGCATCGATGGGGCACCCTAGCTATACTACTTGTGTAGATAAGTTGTATGGCTATGCTTAAGCTATAATATGTTAGATATCTTGCATGCTAGGCTTATATTACATGTATTGTATTCATGTATGAATGACTGTATCGCATGCGCCCCTCTAGTATGGGCATGTATTTCTGTAATGTGTATGGATGTATAGAATAGGGCATGCCTTAGGTAGTATTGTAATGCTACTCCCACTATATTAATAATATCTCACTTGACTAAACCTGGGTTAATAACCGGGTGCATACTTAATATTCCCTAGTCATAAGACTCGAGGACGTGGTATGGCTGTTACACCCATCTTGTTGGGGCAGAGCTATGACCAGCTTCCGAAGAGGATGAGACTTTCCCTCTCTCTTGCCCTCCCTCTTTGCGTAAACTGAGTAAGTAGATGTGGTTCCTACTTGACTCAGGTCCGCTTGGGATTATCGGCATGCACCGGTTAGTGTGCGAGATCGCGCTTGACCCTTCCTTTTTAAATCTGTGATGTAAAACGCATGCTTCAGTTAGACCTTGTATGCTTATATGATTAATGGCCTTGTATGCATGTTTAAGTGGGCCATACCTTGTATGCATGTTGTATGATTTGTTGTTTATGATGTAAATCCATGTTATGGGATACCCTTATAGTCAATTAATGGTTATCATGCATATGGTTCATGCACATAGATATGATATGATTCTCCTTTAATATATATACGCATGTTAAAACTAATTAGGCCTATCTGAAATAGGCGTAGGTATGACCCGCTGTCGGGATGTACCTCATTAGTTAGAGTGCGAGCGATGTAATCGCCACCCTGCATCCGTGAGATGCACTTGAATGGAATTCAGGAGAATTTATTTGTTGTATCCATTTTGTTTAATCGGTGGCTATGGCATTGTGTTAGGCCTACCCGTGCTAGGTGCGTATATGAACTGCATGTTGGGTTATATGCCTTGGGCTTATTTATGCGTGAGAGCAGGGGTAACCCCTCGCGTTCGAGTGACGCACCCATGTGGGAGTACAAGAGTATTCGATATCATCGATATGTGATTATCGAGTGTAGTTGACTTTCCCATAGGGTTCGCTTTGCGAACGTGGGGTGCTTCTTCTCGACATCGTCGTGCGTCAAAACACCCCAGCGTCGAAGCTGCCATGTTTGGGTGCCACCACTTGTAGGTGCTACAGATGCATATCACGGTACACATCTGGCTGATGTACCGATCATGGAAGGCCGACATGTAGAGGCTACGCGAGGGAGGGCTACCGGATGATATTGCGAGCGTGGAATCGTTCTCCCCTTCTTTGGATCTTTGTTGAAGCTACCCGACGTTAAAGCTGTCTTGACAGAGGGCTCCCACCTGTAGGTACTACCGTTGCGTTCGGCAGATGTACTGATCATGGGAGATGTCCTAGAGTCCAGGTGGAAGCTACTCGCGAGAGGGCTACCGGATGACAAAGGGTGTAGAATAAAAGGTTTTCTTCCAACAGTCCTGTATCACCCTTAGGGGTGAAGTCACGTCACCGCGTCACCCATTCGTTTTCGTCCGTTTGCCATAGTTGTTCGGCCCGGTTACGTATCGATGTTCAAAGACATCGTTGGATAGTTATCTCGATGTAGATGATCCAGTAGTGTTGTGTAGACCAGTAATTCCACGTTTCGTCGACCAAAGGCATGGTCTCTCCCCAAGAGTCCCAAGAGTCTCCCTCCGAGAGTGAGTGTCACGCCCCAGGGCGGCCGTCCCCGAGACGTGGCAATAATGAAATATCAGCTATCAATACCTGAGGTCAATAAAGACTCCAACAACAACACACAAGGTGGCAAAGCAAAGATAATGATAACTGACTGAAAAGCGAAAGCATAATATATAAACAATGTCTGTAAACCAAAAACATTATTACAGACTCGAATACACAATCACTGTCCTGTGAGAGCCAAGTCTAGTCCAAATAAAATACAACCTGTGCCACATGCACGATTTACAATACATAAAATGACTCTAGGACTGCTGACAGCCTCGCACTCGCCACCCGCCGGAAGAACGCTCCACGCCCATAAGACCACGCCACAGGAAAGCTCCCGCTCCACGCCCAACACTGCCCCTGAAAAGAAACAGTATGCGAGGGGTGAGCTACAAGCTCAGTGAGTGGCTAGAAACCAATCACCATACAACAGTTCAATGTTAACACAATTTCCTTTCAAGGAAAAACATGGGTAGAAACCCAATGGATAACAGGGTCACGCGGCGGCGCGACCAACCTCACCCTCACCCTCACTCCCGGAGGAAGACTCTTGGGTCTTTTGGGGAGAGACCATACCGTTGGTCGAGGAGACCCAGGATTACTGGTCCACACAACACTACTGGATCACCAACCTCACCCTCACTCCCGGAGGGAGACTCTTGGGTCTCTTGGGGAGAGACCATACCGTTGGTCGACGAGACCCGGAATTACTGGTCTACACAACACTACTGGATCACCTACATCGAGATAACTGCCCAACGATGTCTTTGAACATCGATACGCAACCGGACCCAACAACTATGGGAACGGACGAACAACGAATGGGTCATGCGGCGATGTGTCTTCACCTCATCCTCACCCTCACTCCCGGAGGAAGACTCTTGGGACTTTTGGAAGAGACTTAGACTGCTCTACACCCTTGGTCCACTGGTAGCCCTTTCCCCGGGTAGTCACTACCTGGTATACTCCCACGATCAGTACGCTTCCGAACGCCTCGGTGGTACCTACGGATGGGAGCCCTCTGTCAGGACAGCTTTTCCAACGCCGGGAAGTTCCTACATCGGATCCAACGAAGGGAGAACGATTCCACGCTCGCAATATCATTCGTTAACCCTGTCCCAGGTAGCCTCTACCTGGTACACTCCCACGATCAGTACGCTTCCGAACGCATCGGTGGTACCTACGGATGGGAGCCCTCTGTCAGGACAGCTACAACCCGGGCCTCTTCAACTCGGACGACATTGGGAGTAAACATTCCATGTTCGCAAAGCGAACCCAATGGAAAAACATCTACTCTCGATAATCACATATCGATGATATCGAACACTATTTTACTCCCACACGGTTGCGTCGCTCGGACACAAAAGGGGGGGGGGTTGCCTCTGCTCTCACGCAGAAATAATCCCAAGGCACATAACCTAACAGGAGGTTCATATACACACGCCTAGCACGGGTAGGCCTAGCTTAATGCCACAACTACCGGCTTAACAAACCGATAAGATAATGAATTCTCCTGAATTCCAAACGAGTGCATCACTCGGATGCACGGGGGCGATTACCTCGCTAGCGCTCTAACTAATAAGGTACAACCCGACAACGGGTCATACCCACGCCTATTCCAGATAGGCCTAATCAGTTTTAACATGCACATAATTATTACAGGAGAATTCTATCACTGAAGGAACTTGATCCACATGCACAATAACCTATACTTAACTATAGGGGTTCTCCCTAACATGAGTATATGGCATAAACAACACATCATGCAACATACATACAAGGCAAGGCCTAACTACACATACATATGAGGGCACTAATCGTATAAACATACAAAATATACTCTAACATGCGTTGGATATCACCAACTTAAAAGAAAGGGTCAAGCGCGATCTCGCGCACTAACAGGTGCATGCCAATATTCCAAACGAACCTGAGTCGAGTAGAAAATCGCATCTACTTACTCAGTTCGTTCAGAGGGAGAGGGTGAGAGAGATCATCATCTCATGAAGCTGGTCATAGCTTTGCCCCATTAGCATGGGCGCAACAACTACACCACGCCCTCGAGTCTTATCGCAAGGGAATATTAGGCAGGTGCCCGTTATTAACCCAGACTTAATCATACTGGATATTCCAATTAATATGGTGGTAGTATTACAGTACTACCTAAGACAGGCCATATTCTATACATCCATACACATTACAAAAATACATGCCCATACTAGAGGGGCGCATGCAACACAATCATTCATACATGGATACAATACATGTATATAAGCCTAGCATGCAAGATATTTAACATATTATAGCTTAAGCATGGCCATACTACTTATCTACAGAAGTAGTATAGCTAAGATGCCCCATCGATGCGCGACGCACAACTACGCGCGTCGAGCGCATCTCGAGAGGGGGGGGATTGGATCAAACCACTCACCGCAACCCGGGACCTCGGGCATCCCTTTCGACGAGATCTGCATTCTAAGGGCATCAAATTTGGTGAGTAACATCATAATATAATGCTTAGAAATTATTTGAAACACCAAAGACTTAGACATGCACGCATACGGGCTCACACGCATGCGAGCACGCGCGTACGCACGCATGCCCAAGTGCCCCAGCACCTACTCGAGCCCCTGGGCAGCCCCACGCATGCCCCAGCACGCGCACGCACCCGCGCGCACACACTCACACCCAGGCGCATGCCCAGACACACGCCCAGGCGCACTCCGCGCGCACGCGCCCGCCTGCGCCTGCCAACGCCCCTCTGCGCGCGCGCCTGCGCGCCCAGCCATTCTTAACCCCTTTTTAACCACTTATAACCCCTTCCCCTCACTTCTCACTCACCCTAAACCAACTACCTAGCATGCATGACTCCCCAACAACCCCTAAGCCATGAAAAAACCAAAGAAAAGAAGGGGAAGAGCTCACCTAGGGAGGGGGAATGAAAGGGGGAGATTCGGGGGCCCTCGATGCACCCGCGACCACCTCAACCACCACCACCACTACCACCACCTCCACAGCCCTCCTCAGCCTCCTTTGGCTGCAAAACAGGGGGGGAAGGACATGAAAAGGGAGCTAGAGAGAGGAGGATCAACAACAACAACAATTACACAAATCTCACCTTCATGCACTTGCACCTCCTCTTCTTGCTCCATCTTCTTCTCCTTGGCATCAAATCAAACACTTGGGGAGTGTTTGAAAGAGAGAAAGAGAGCTTAAAGAGAGGGAGGGAAAGTGTTCCACGAGTTGGGAGAGAGGGAGAGAGAGAGGGCAAAAAGGTCTTTTTCATGCCCAAATAGTGTTTTGGGGTGACCTTAAGGGGGGGGGGTGAGGTTAGGGTTAGGCTCACCCACACACAAACCAAATAACCAATGGTTTCTTCCTCCCCAAGCAAGGTGGGGGTAAGGTTACCAAGGGTCACCACATCCCCAAAATATCTCACACTATTCGACCCACCAGGAACTCTCAAAACCCGGATGCGATTCGGAATTGCATATTTTTCAAAATGTTACCGGAATTCGATGAAATTTTTATGGGTAGTACTAAACGATACCAGGACCCATAATATGCAGTTAGATTTCCAATCAGAGTGCTCCAACTCCCGAGGTGGCTAAAAGCCAAAATTTCAGCGACTCCGATCGAAAAAAGAAATGGCCCTGAATGACCCAAATGTGACCAAGGATTAACTGAAATGGCTCCAAATGACACAGGCATAACAATGAGGGTGAGGGTGAGGTTAGTCTCCCCACCGCATGACCGTGTTATCCATTGGGTTTCCACCCATGTTTTCCTTGAAAAGAATTGCCTTAACATTAAACTGTTGTAATGGTGATTGGTTTCTAGCCACTCACTGAGCTTGTAGCTCACCCCTCGCATACTGTTTCTTTTACAGGGGCGGTGTTGGGCGTGGAGCTGGAGCTTCCCTGTGGCGTGGTCTTATGTGCGTGGAGCGTTCTGTCTGGCGGGTGACGAGTGCGAGGCTGTCAGCAGTCCTAGAGTCATTTTATGTATTGTAAATCGTGCATGTGGCACAGGTTGTATTTTATTTGGACTAGACTTGGCTCTCACAGGACATTGATTGTGTATTCGAGTCTGTAATGATATTTTTGGTTTACAGACTTATTGATATTTTTATGCTTCTGCTTTTCAGTTGAGTTATCAGTTATCATTGCTTTGCCAGCTTGTGTGTTATTTATTGGAGTCATTGTTGTCCTCTTGTACTTGATAGCTGATACTTTATATATTGCCACGCCTCGGGGACGGCCACCCTGGGGCGTGACACTGAGTGCGAGGACTTAAAACATTTTCCTGCGTCCGAGTGATGCAACGGTATGGGAATTAAGGAGAATTCATTAGCCTTGTTAATTACTAGATGATTATAGTTGATCCTTGAGGATCGTATTGCGAGCGCGGAATGCTTCTCCACTACCTCGTATCCGCGTTGAAGCTACCCGATGTTGGAGCTATCCTGGATTGTGCCTCCACATCGTAGGATGCCTAATGTATATTTCTATACCGTTTTGGCATCGGACCTACCATGGATGACTACCAGGAAGAGGGCTACCGGAAGGTTAAGGGAGTTAGCGGGTTGTTTTCTGTTTCCAATAGTCTCATGTCACCCCTAGGGGTGAACGTGAGGATCAGGATAGAGTGCTTCCTCTCCGTATCATCGTGCGTCGAAGCTGCCTAGCGTCGAAGCTTCCCTAAATGGTGCAACACATCGGAAGGCCGCTAGGGAGAGGGCTACCGGATGATATCGCGAGCGTGGAGTACTATTTCCCTACATCATCATGCGTCGAAGCTACCCGGTGTCGAATCTGTCCTGCGTTATGCCATCGTATCGTTGGGAATGCCCAAAGTATGATGTGACTACCATACGAGGCTCGAGTACCAACCACGGGTGATGCCGTATCGTTGGGAATGTCGAGAGTATGACGTCACTACCGTACGAGGCTCGAGTACCGACCATTGATGGCCGCCAGGATGAGGACTACCAGGGAGAGGGCTACCGGATGATGCGAGGCATCGTAACGTATTATACATCGATGAGGATAATCCTTGTAGCGTTGTACTAGTTTGTGATACTACACGTTACTGTTAATAGATTAGTTGTTTCCCAAATGTCCCCCTCCCCCTTCTGAGGTGAGGGTAGGGTGAGGTGAGGTCAAATCTCCACGTGACATTTATATCTGTTGGGTTCTCCCGTCCATTTCTTTTCCTTGGAAGGAAGAATGAACTAATATTATATTATTAATTTAGAGCTTGGATTCTTGCCACTCACTGAGCTTCTAGCTCACCCCTCATGTATTGTTTGTGTTATATTTGTGTCACTTTTAGCCTGCTGGTAACCGTTAGAGCGTCCTGGCAGTTTTAAAAATTTTTAGGGTTTTTGGTCGGAACCGCATAATTTCAGACTGTTAGCTATCGTCTGAGCTAGAGGACTCCGATTGAAAATCTAACTGCATATTATGTGTCCTGGTGCCATTTTAAGCCACTCATGAAAATTTCATCGAATTCTGGCATCGTTTGCAAAAATTTCGCAGTTCCGGGGCGTATCCGGGTTTTTAAGTCGCGCTCTACTTAAAAGGGAATTTAAAATCGAGTAGCACTATTCATCATCTTCCCGACTTGATCCCTCTCTCTCCTCTCCTCCGTTTTTCTTCCGTTTGAGCCCCCTCCACCCCTCAAAATCGAAAACCTAAAGCACGGGAAGTGTAGATCGGGTCCTGATCTACACACCGGTGTCTTCAAATCCAAATTCCGAAGATCCTAGCCTCCCCGACCTCCTCTCTCTCTCCTCTGTTTCGAGCCAAATCGAGGGCCGTGATAGATCGGGTCGTGAGAAGGCTTGTGGGAAGGGTTTCGGCGCGTGGAGATCCACCGGACACCTCCTCCTCCCCTCGGTAAGCCTCTTTTCCCTCTCATTTCTTGTCTAGATGATTGCTAGGGGAGGGTTTTGTGGTTGGGAGGTGGTTGGTGGCGGTGGGGGTCGTCGGAGGGTGGTCGGAGGTGGTTGGAAGTGGTCGGGGCAGTGGGAGGGGTGGTTGGAGGTGCTCGGCAGGCTGGGGCCCTGTCCTCGGGCAGCAGGCAGAGCAGCAGCGGCGCGCAGGCTGGGTGCGCGCGGTCATGCGCGCGTGCGTGCGCGGGCGCGCGTGCGCGCGGCGTGCGAGCTGGCGCGCGCGGGCGGCGTGCTGTGCCGGTCGTGCAGGCGTGCTGGGGGCCTCAGGCAGCGGGGCAGCGAGCGCGAGGAGCTGGTGCGCGAGGTGCTGGACGGGCTGGCAGTGCTGGCAGCGAGCGCAGGGGGCCGGCTGGGCGTGCGCGCGTGCGTGCGCGCGAGCGTGCGCGCGCGGGCGTGCGCTCGGAGGTGCGGCGAGGTGGTGGCCGAGGTGCTGGGCGTGCGCGCGTGCGTGCGCGCGAGCGTGCGCGCGCGGGCGTGCGCTCGGAGGTGCGTGCGAGGTGCGCGCGAGGTGCGGCGAGGTGGCGGAGGTGCGTGCGAGGTGCGCGCGAGGTGCGGCGAGGTGGCGGAGGTGCGTGCGAGGTGCGCGCGAGGCGCGGCGAGGTGGCGGAGGTGCGTGCGGGGTGCGAGCGAGTCGAGGCGCTGCGCGCGGGGGCGCGCAGGGTGCTCGCGGGCGGCGCGAGGCGCGCGGGGTGCGCGGGCGGAGGCGCGGCGGTGCACCCGGGCGGTCGGGTGGCCGTGCGGGTGGTTGCCGGCCGCGCGGGTAGTTGTCGGAGTGCTCGGGCTAGCGTGCGTGCGGGTCGTATGCACGTTTGCCCGAGTGTTGGGAGTTTAATTGTGGGTTTATGTATTTAATAATATTTGTGGATTTATACTTACCAAGTAATACCCTGTCTTGCAGATCTCGACGGACGGTCGCGCGTCGACCCGATTTCCAGTGAGTGGGACAATCCAACCCAGTAGAGAGGTGTTATACGCACTTGGGGCGTATACCGACCTCTCCTGGGGCGACATGGATAAATATTACCTGCAAATAATATGTAATCCATGCTTGTGTGAATGATGTGTAGAATGCATGCTACCCTAGGCTTTTATGTTAGGGACTTGCACCCATAGGATATGCGTATGAGCCATGCAGCATGTCCCCTGGTTTTCATGCTAGGAAACCCCGGCCTATGCATGCGTCCTACTAGTTTAATTATTAAATTAAATGCTGGTATCTGTTAGATCGCATGCCTTAGGATAATATTTTTGGGAGGAGCCTTGCGAGGTCAACGCTGAGACCCGTGTTAGGGTACTCCGTGTTCCTTGTTTGGTTGTCGGGATGTCCTGTATCGGGACCTCGGGCTGCCCTCCCAAGGTTCTAGTCCCAATAATATTATATGTAATGATTGTATGATTGGTATAATTATTAGTATAGTTGGTAGATATTATAGGGGAGGGGCCTTGCAAGGACAGCGGTGAGACCCTGGTTAGGGTACTCCGTGTTCCTTGTTTGGTTGTCGGGGTATCCTGTAACGGGAACTCACGCCGCCCTTCTGAGTTTCTTTCCCCCAATGATATTCCAGCCTTACTGATTTTTGTACATGTTCCCGCATCTTGATGATGCACCTGGTTGAATTCAGAGGAATTCATGACATTTGAGTTGTAATGATATGTAGTCGGCGGATCCGAGTGGATCATATGCGTATGGATAGGCTGTTCTGTTCCCTGCGTTGGATCCGGTAGAGGCTACCCCCAACGTTAGACAGGGCCTTCCTGACAGAGGGCTCCCATTAGTAGGCACCTCCTGATTTGGTTTCGGACTGTGCTGAATGTGGGAGTAGACCAGGCGGCCTACGGAGTGGAGGGAGAGACTATCGGTGGACCAAGGGTGACCAACAGCCTAGTCAGTCCCAAAATCCTATGTCACCCATTGATGGGTGAGGGTGAGGGTGTAGTGGGTTGGCGATGAGCGACCTACTGGATTTGTGAATAGATGATTATCAGTCCCAAAATCCTATGTCACCCATGGATGGGTGAGGGTGAGGGTGTGGTGGTTCGGCGAAGTACGAACCACTGGTTTATGTTGTTATGTATTGATGGCTGAATAAAATAATGGAATATTGGTAAATATTGTCTGTGTTGCGTGGGTTGTGCTGTTCACTGAGCGTGTGGCTCACCCCTCGCATATGTTTTTCCCCAGTTGCCACTGAGCCTGAGCTGGAGCCGGAGCAGCAGTTGGAGCTTTCCGAGGGATTTCTTCAGTAGCAGAGCAGCGCTACGTCCGCGAGTACCAGAGGCTATCAGCATCCCTTATCTCAGTTGTATGTATTGTATTTCCGTGCTTGGCACGTGTTGGTATATGTTCAGTTGTATATTGTGTATATTGGCTCTCACAGGACGTATGATTGTGTATCGAGTCTGTAGAATGTTTATTCACAGATTCAGTCTTTTGCTTCCGCATTTGGTGTATATATCATGTCAGTTCTTTTGTTGCATGTGTGTCATTCTAGTTGTCTGTGTATGATATATTATTGATCTCCTGTGTTGGTTTCTGATATGATATATATACTCTTGCCGCGTCCCTGGGTTGGCCGCCCTGGGGCGTGACAGTTTGTCCACCACGGACTGGGTTGGCGTGGTTCGTGTGTGGAGTGTTCCACCTTTCGGTTGGCGAGTACGAGGCTATCAGCAATCCTATTTTCTTGTGTATTTATTAGTAATCGTGCGTGTTAACACATATGGTTGTATTTTGACCGACCTGGACTCTCACAAGACAGTGATTGTGTATTCGGGTCTGTAATAATGATATTTGTATTTTATGCTTCCACATTTTTAATTGGCTATCGCTTCCCTGTTGTCTTGTTACCTTATTCGATCCTCGTTAGTTATTGTCGTCTTTTATTTGGAGTCGTTATTGGCCTCTTGTGTATGACTCCTGATATTGTATGATTGGTAACGTCTTGGGGACGGCCGCTCCTGGTGCGTGACACAAAGTACTCCAACTCCCACAGATAGCTAAAAGCCAAAATTTTAGCTACTCCGACCTAAAAATAATGCTCCGAATGACACAGGCATAACATTCATGCCTTCCTTTCTAATATCTGTAAGTATTGCACGATAAAGATACGTTTTTTCAGTTCCCCCACGGCCATCAATGAAGAAAACTCCCGAATCTCCACGCTTGACTCGTTCCATTATGAATGTATATGCAGCCCTTTGCTCCACATTCAAATTCGATGATGCAACGTAATCTTCTGGTGGGGTTTTCACTGCCATTTATTCCACAATCTCTGCCAAGTATGAGTTATGGTCACTGGTCTGTTCTGAATGCATTGGAGGCAAATCATAGTCTCTAATTCTTTTCCCCATGTTTTCCAATAATAATTCAATGCTTTTCAACATCAATGATACATAATTTTCATTTGAATGGCCATGTTTTATTCAAAAATCCTCATGCATATGTTCCAAGTACGTATTCCAAAGCTCCCTGAAATCAGATGGTTCACAATAAACCAAAATGATAGTAAACAATGTACAAAGAGCATTTGGCATTTGGTACATCATTGCCTCATTTAAACATTGTTAGAAGGCTGTCATTTGATTCCAAGAGTCCTCTCCTTTGCGCAAAATCTTTAAATTATGAGCATGACACTCCATCAATAGTTAACAAATCTGCAAATGAAGTGGGGCCTCTTACATAATATAATAATAATCTTAAATAATATCTTTCTCCTTCTATAGGATTTACTACATTAACACGACCACTGACCTCTCCTTTTTTTCTTTTAGTCCAACATTTCATCTATTTATTCCACACATAATGCTCTGGGAACTCTGAATACGACAAGCAACGTGCTTCATTATCAGTTGAACATTTTTTGAAGAATTCTGTGAGCATTGTTCAATCAATAGTGTCCCTATGGATTACAACATGGAGATCCTGGGTCTCCTAATAACACACTAATTGCCTATTCAAAAGATGAAGTTGTAAATTTATCGCCGCTGGGTATATATCTCATTCAGATTAAACTAAAAAATTATCCATACCGCCTCCTATGCTGATACCCATCTTGCATCCTAAAATTGCTGAATCTCATCAGTTTTGCACTCTCCATCAGATGCAATGTAAACTGCCATCTTATCATGTCCTTTGTAAATATACTTATACAATTATTTAACTACTTTCAAACTTGAGCAGATCTCAACATTTAGATGACAATCATATCTGCTCAATAAATAAGGATTATAAGGAACTACCCATCTGTTATCCAACATCTTATTGTGCACCCTTACTTGTTGATCATCATCTCTCCTTCTGTAAATACCCATCTCTCCTTGCAATGTTTTTGAACAAAATGATCTAGGGTATCGATTCTTGCATTGCCCGTCAACCATGCATGATTTTTTCTTATTTAAATTACCATAAGGTCCATGCATCATATGTTTCACAACCATTTGATGTAGAACTGGGATTTTTTTTTTATTAGGGATCTCAGTGCATATAAATTTGTCATAGTCATTTGCAGTATTTATTTTATATCCAGGCTTCAATATGACCAGACATGTGTGCATGTAAGTCCTCTTTTCTGAAATTCAATGACGTGGACATGTGCTGCAACTTTGCCAAATATTTCTTTCTTGAATAGTTGATCCTTTAGGTCCTACCGCCTTGCACGAAATACTCTTGAAGTTAAATCATGTCACGCCCCGGGCGTCCCCGGAACGCGGCAAGTGTATATAGGATATCAGTCCAAACAGGAGTTCAATAACATACTCACACAACAGTTAAAATGACAACACAGATAAAAGCAGGGCTGACATAATATATACACAAATAGCGGAAGCTAAAAGACTGAGCCTGTAATTCAAAAACATATTACAGACTCGATACATAATCAAATGTCCTGTGAGAGCCAATATATACAATGACGTCCAAATAATATACAAACGCGTGCCCAAGCACGGAATATAACACATACAATCAAAAGGGATGCTGATAGCCTCTGATACTCGCGGGACGTGGCGCTACTCCGCTACTGATGAAGTCCCTCGGGGAGCTCCTCCTCCAGATCCGACTCAGATGACACTGGAGAAAAATATTATGCGAGGGGTGAGCCACACGCTCAGTGAGCAGCACAACCCATGCATCACAGCTTATATTAACCACAACCAGAGTTTTATTAATCAAGCCACAAAATGGCAGGAACTACACAAATCCAGTGGGTCGCTATCGCCAACCCACTACACCCTCACCCTCACCCCTCAATAGGTGACAAAGGATATTGGGACTAAACAAACCAGTGGGTCGCTATCGCCAACCCACTACACCCTCACCCTCACCCCTCAATATGGTGACATAGGATATTGGGACTGACTAGGCTGATGGTCACCCTTGGTCCACCGATAGTCTCTCCCCACTCCGTAGGCCGTTTGGCCACCCCCACATTCAGCACAGTCCATCCCAAATCAGGAGGTGCCTACTGATGTGAGCCGCTGCACGGGACAGCCTTTCCAACGCCGGGGTAGTCTCTACACGGATCCAACGAAGGGAACAGAACAGCCTATCCATCGCATATGATCCACTCGGATCCGCAGACAACACATCATAACAACTCTAATGCCATGAATTTTTCAGAATTCCCTCCAGGGCGCATAACCAAGATGCGGGGAACATATATAATAATAGTTATCAACAAGAGTTATAATAATAATTATTAACAAGAGTTATAATATTATTGGGACAAGAAACCTTGGGAGGGCAGCATGAGGTCCCGATACAGGACATCCCGACAGCCAAACAAGGAACACGGAGTACCCTAGCCCGGGTCTCAATGTTGACCTCGCAAGGCCCCTCCCTATAATATTATACAAGGCATGCTAGCATTTAATTTAATAAATCAAACTAATAGGACGCATGCATAGGTCGAGGCTTTCCTAGCATGGTAACAAGGTGACAGGATGCACGGCTCTTACACATATCCTAAGGGTGCAAGTCCCTAACATACAAAGTCTAGGGTAGCATGCATACTACATTTTTATCATGATTGCATGGATTACACATTACAACAAGTTAATATAAATCCAAGGTGCCCCAGGGGAGGGCGGTACACGCCCAAGTGCGTCTAGCGCCTCCCTACTGGGTTGGATTGTCCCACTCACCGATAGTCGGGTCATCGCGCGACCGTCCGTCAAGATCTGCAAAATAGGGTAATCAATTCGGTGAGTAAAACGCACAAATACAACTAAAAATACATTAAAATACCCCAACACTCGGACAAGCGTACATACGGCCTGTACGCACGCGAGTCCGAGCACCCCGACACACTCCCGAACCCCCGGGCAGCCATACGCACGGCCACCCGCACGCGCACGCACGCACACACCCCGGCACCATCGGCGCACTGTCGCGCGCCTGCCCGTGCGCCCCGACGCGCTGCCGCACGCACGCGCACCGCGCGTCCAGCCCGCGCCCCGCGCACGCCCCAGCACGCGCACGCACGCACGCGCGCACTGCTCCCCAGCTCCGGGCCCAGGTGCATGCCCAGGCGCCCTGCCCCGCACCCAGGCGCAGTCCCCAGGCGCCCTGCCCGCGCGCACCCCTGCTCGCACCCCCGCTCGCGCCTGCACCCGTGCGCACTCCCACAAGCACCCGCGCGCGACTGCGCGCACGCGCGCAGACCGCGCCCAGCGCGCGCCCAAGCCCACTAAACCACATTTTTATCCATCCCAACCCCTCACACACACCCTAACACCTCTACCTAGCATGCATGACTTCCCAACCAACCCCTTAAGCCGAGAAAACCAAGAAAAAGGAGGGGAGGAGCTCACCTTGGGAGGGAAAAGAAAAGGGGGAGGTTCGGGGCCCTTCGCGCACCGAAACGCCGCCACCCGGAACCACCACCACCTCCACTCAGCCTCCTCATGGCAGCAAAACAGGGGGGGGGGGAGATCCATGCAAAGAGAGCTTGAGAGAAGGGAAGAAACAACAACACAACAACACATACACAAGGATCTACCATCCCTTAAATTCTGCGCAAGCTTCCCTGGAACAGCCATAACTTCCCCGATACAGCTCCGAATTACTTGATTCCAAGACCGATGGAAAGCTAAGAAGATTATCTACAACTTTCATGTTCATGGAAAGATCAGATAATCTCTCTAGCTAATCCGAAATTAGAGCTAAACATGGAACAGGGCTGCTGCCAGAATTTCCATCCCCGGGGTATACTTGGAAAAATACCCATAACTTTTACTACAAGAATCCAGTTGGTCTAATTCCACTTCTGTGCGAAAGCTAACTCAAAACTGGACATCTCATAATAAAATCATAATTAAACCTCTTCATCTTGGATTTTAACAAAATCAAATCCAAATACCAAATCAGGAATACATAACTTAGAAAAAAAAATTATGTACCTAAAACTTCAAACAGAGCGCTTCAAATGACACAGACTCAACATAATCAAGTCTGTCTTGGGGGAGCTGTCCTTTTAATTTCTCTTTCACTTCTTTCCATTCGGAATTACATGTCATAGTAATGAACAAAATAGGTTTTCCAAACCGTTGAACCAATGCCATCACATCGAGGTATCTCTAGCGCATGTCTTGTGGTCCTCCAACAAAAGACGCTGGGAGGACTATTCTCTGCCCAATTTGATTTCCTCTTATTTTTATTTGCTGTCTTCGATAATAATCCGACCTTGTAGTTACAAGTTTTATGTACATATCCACAATATATTGTTGGAGTTATCTCCCAGCTAAAAAAAGATTAGATTGATCAACTTCAAGAATTTGTAGCTTATAAGAATAGTATTGGCGACACGAAACATTTCCAATTTTCTCGTGAGAGTATTCCGCATCAGAAGATTTTCTTATGAGTTATATTGCCAATAATAAATTTTTTAAGATATAATTTGGATTGAAAGATGATAAATTCAAAGTTATACATATAATATAATATTACAGTGGCATTCTCGATCGAATATGCTAGCAGTTGTTGTTAAGACATATGTACTTGATGAATTTTGTCCCTCAAACACTGTGTTCAATTGTGAATCCTTTGAATAGCCTTTTTTTTTAATAGTTTGATGCCATCCAACCTCTCTCCTTTAGGGAATAATAAAGGATATTGCAATGAATCATAGCATCCAAAGTAATGTTTGACTCTATGCCTTTGACCAGAATGAGCATGAACTATTATATCTCTCTGAAATGGTACAGTTGGATTATTTCCTTCAATCCATATGGCAGCGAGTTCTGCTGAGGGTAAGTTATAAACTCTCTGGTCGAGTCTTACATCCTTTGTGATTCCAATATTGAAGTTATCCAATGAAGGAAACTCCTTTAAGCAGCATAAGATCTGAGCATAAGGGTTTCCTTCTAGAATTTTCATCAGTTTGACGACCAAGACCTCATTCAACTCAGCATCCGGAACGACATGCATTCTGTTATGCACTTCATTATTTGTGTCATAGAAGTACAACTAAAAGTAGTGTCACGCCCAAGGCGTCCCCGAGACGTGGCAATAATAAAATATAATATCAGCTATTAATACCTGAGGTCAATAAGGACACCAACAACAATACACAAGGCGACAAAGCAAGATAAAGATAACTGACTGAAAAGCGGAAGCTTAATATATAACAATGTCTGTAAATCAAAAACATTATTACAGACACGAATACACAATCAATGTCCTGTGGAAGCCAAGTCTAGACCAAAGAAAAATACAACCTGTGCCACATGCACGATTTACAAAGCATAAATGACTATAGGAATGCTGACAACCTTGCACTCGCCACCCGCCGGCAGAACGCTCCACGCCCATAAGACCACGCCACAGGAAAGCTCCAGCTCCACGCCCAACATGCCCCTGAAAAGAAACAGTATGCGAGGGGTGAGCTACAAGCTCAGTGAGTGGCTGGAAACCAATCACCATTTTACAGTTCAATACATAACCAATTTCCTTTCTCAAGGAGAAACATGGGTAGAAACCCAATTGATAACAGGGTCACGCGGCGGCGCGACCAACCTCACCCCCACCCTCACTCCCGGAGGGAGTCTTTTGGGACTTATGGGGAGAGACCATAGCGTCGGTCGAAGAGACCCGGATTTACTGGTGTAGGGACCATGCCGTCGGTTGAAGAGACCCGGATTTACTGGTCCACTCAACACTACTGGATCATCTACATCTAGATAATCGCCCAACGATGTCCTTCAGCATTGAACACGAGACCGGACCCAACATCTATGGGAACGGTCGAACAACGAATGGGTCACGAGGTGACACGTCTTCGCCTCATCCACACCCTCACTCCTGAAAGGAGACATCTTGGGACTTTGGGAGAGACTTAGACTGCTCTAAACCCCTGGTCCACCGGTAGCCTCTCCCCGCTCCGTAGCTTACCTGGTATACTCCCACGATTCAGCACTGTCCGAAACACATCAGGAGGTGCCTACTGATGGGAGCCCTCTGTCAGGATAGCCCGTCTAACGCCGGGGATGTCACTACACGGATCCAACGAAGGGGAGAACGATTCCCACGCTCGTAACATCATTCGTTAACCCTCTCCCGGGTAGTATCTACAACCCGATCTCCTCAACTCACCGCTCTTACCCTTGGTCCACCGGTAGCCTCTCCCCCCCCCCTCGTGGCCTCCGCCTAGTCCTCTGACAGGTATAGCCAACGCCGGGGAGTCCCTACATCGGATCCAAACGAAAGGGAGAGCGATTCCATGTTCGCAAAGCGAAACCCAATGGAAAACAATCACTCTCGATACTCGCTCATCGAGATATCACACACATGCATAACAGCAACCAACACAGTAGTCATAGTCCCCAAACGGGAGTAACTACACAATCCAGTGGGTCGTTACATCGCCGACCCACCACACCCTCATCCTCACCCTTGAAGGGGTGACATGGTCTTTTGGGACTGACTAGGCTGTTAATCATCCTTGGTCCACCGGTAGCCTCTCCCCGCTCCGTAGCTTGCCTGGTCTATTCCCACGATTCAGCACACTCCGAAACACAATCAGGAGGTACCTACTGATGGGAGCCCTCTGTCAGGACAGCCTATCTAATGCCGGGGCTGTACTACACGGATCCAACGAAGGGAAGAGAACAGCCTACCCACACGCATGCGATCCTCTTGGATCCGTCGACAACGCTTCCTAACATTTCTAATGACATGAATTCTCAAGAATTCCTCCAGGGCGCATAACCAAGATGCGGGGAGACATATATTATAACAACAAGGTTATAATATTCTCTAAGGCATGCTTGCAACTAAATGCTCACATGATCCCCTAAGATGCGGGGAGACATATATCAAAACCACAAGGTTACAATATTCTCTAAGGCATGCTCACATTCTGATTTAATTAGATTAAACTAGATGGGAACATGCATAGGTTCAGGGCTTTCCTAGCATGAAAACATGGTATCAGGACGCATAGGCCTCTATCCTCAACATTAGGGTGCATATTCCTAGCATACAAAGCCTAAGGTGGCATGCATACAACATAATGATCATGCATAGCACATATATTCAAGGCTTTTAAGTACAGGACATGGTGTCCAGGCATGTACGGGCCTCTATACACGATACATGGATGTATATCCCTAGCATGCAAAATATCTACATATTAGTTAGGGGGGCCCATCGATGCGCGACGCGCGTCTATGCGGGTCGAGCGCATCCCTAGAGAGGGGGGGGGGATTGGAATCAAACCACTCACCTTACGACCTGGGACCTCGCGCATCCCATCCGACGAGATCTGCAAGGTAGGGGCATCGAATTGATGAGAAACAACACAATTTACACAAAGAAATCATTAGAAATACCCAATACTCGGACAAGCATGCATACGGGCTCGCACGCATGCGAGCACGCACGTACGCACGCGAGTCCGAGCGCCCCGACACCTACCCGAACACTCGGGCAGCCATATGCATGCCCCCCCGCATGCGCACGCACGAATGCGCACGCACGCACGCACCCTGGCACCATCGGCGCACTGCCGCGCGCCTGCCCGCACGCCCAGACGCGCTGTCGCACATGCGCGCACGCTCGCGGGCGCCCGCGCGCACCGCGCGTCCAGCCAGCGCCCCTCGCGCAGCACCCCGCGCACGGCCCAGCACATGCGCACGCGCACGCACGCACTGGTCCCCTGCCCCGCGCCCAGTCTCATGCCCAGGCGCCTTGCCCGCGCTCGCGCACGCCCGCGCACTCCCGCACGCGCACGCGCGCCGACGACCAGAAACGCGCGCCCGTGCGCACTCCCGCACGCGCACTCGCGTAGAAGACCCGAAACGCGTGCCCAGCCAACCCTTACCCCTTTTTAATCCTTCCCAACCTCTCACACACACCCTAACACATCTACCTAGCATGCATGACTTTCCCACAACCCCTAAGCCAATAAAACCAAGAAAAGAAGGGGAGGAGCTCACCTTGGAGGGGGAACAAAAGAGGGAGGTTCGGGGGCCCTCAATGCACCCGCAAGCACCTCAACCGCCACCACCACTACCACCACCCCTCAGCCTCCTCCTCAGCCTCCTCTTCCGCTGAAAATCAGGGGGGGGGGATCCATGCAAAGAGAGCTTGAGAAGAAAGAAGACAAGCAACAACAACACATAGACAACCCTCACCAACACTACCTCTACCACCCTCTCTTTGGGGAAATTAATCAAACACATGGGGGGCTTGAATGAGAGAAAGAGAGGGCCAAAAATTTGGCGTGGACGTGGGGGTTTGGGAGGGGAGAGAGAGAGAGAGAGAGAGATATTTATCACAAATATCTAAGGAGAAATGACCTAGTCGCCCTTTGACTAGAAATTCTGCGCATGCTTCACTGGAACAGCCATAACTTCCTCGATATAGCTCCGAATTGCACAATTCCAAGACCGTTGGAAAGCCAAGAAGATTATCTACAACTTTCATGTTTATGCCAAGATCAAATAATCTCTCCAGCTATTCCAAAATTAGAGCTAAACATCGAGCAGGGCTGCTGCCAGAATTTCCATCCCCGGGGTATACTTGGAAAAATACCCATAACTTTTACTACAAGAATCCAGTTGATCTAATTCCACTTCTGTGCGAAAGCTAACTCAAAACTGGACATCTCATAATAAAA
Source organism: Acorus gramineus (assembly GCA_030737835.1). Taxonomy (NCBI): domain Eukaryota; kingdom Viridiplantae; phylum Streptophyta; class Magnoliopsida; order Acorales; family Acoraceae; genus Acorus; species Acorus gramineus. Next base: position 2,954,706 of record CM060849.1, read on the forward strand.
TCATATTTAAACCTCTTCATCTTGGATTTTAACAAAATCAAATCCAAATACCAAAACAGGAATACATAACTTAGAAGAAAAAAAATTATGTACCCTAATTTTTCAAACAGAGCGCTCCAAATGACACAGGCACAACAAGTAGGATGGTGTATTCTCTTTAGGGATTAGTCATGGTAGATTGCGATATATTTGGCCTTGCACACGAAAAGTGTAGACACCTCGTCCTGATGTTGCGAGCTCTTTGTCTAGATGTACACCGAAAGATGTGAATGAGAAAATACTATTATATGCTCTAATGTTCCGTCTGAAGTGATTTGCTTCAGCTGAATTGGACGTGAATAAATCATGCAGATCTTGCTGAAATTCCACTTTAGTTAGGTCAATTTCACCGTGTGACAACAGAACGTTGATGGTTCAAATTGGAATTTGTTTGCCCCACAATGGATACAATGGATGTTGCTCTCCAATTGTAGCAAAGTTGAACATACTGGTTCATATACTTGTTCACCTATAACATAATTGTAGTATTAAAGACGTAAATATTTATCTTTTTCTACCAACCTTAAAAGATTAAATGTTTCTAAATTGTACAATATCTATATGTTTATGTACACACACATACACACACAGATCATTCACTGACCTTGATATTCATATGAATTGAGTTGCACTCTAAGCAGACAACTTCTTCTACTTTGACTTGTACTTCCTAATTCTTCCTTTCTCGCAGCATCACTCATTGTCTTCCTCCTTTTTTGTCACTCTTCAACTCTTTGAATATATAAAAATCTTTCTTCATTACCCAATCTTGCATATATATTCACGGCTTGTTCAATTACTTTATGTGATATTTCTGTAATGAAAAAAAATAGATATCATTTTCATGTGTATTAACATTTTGTTAATGTTTATAAATGACCGAATCCTATGATAGTAATGTTGTAGTTTTGCTTATCCCAAGTCATCTAAATAACAATCATAGTATATGAAATCCATATTAAAATTTGTAAATAATATCATGTGGAAAAGCAGTACCATGACATTGACTTACTAATTGCATTATACAGTACCATGCATTAGATTGATACATGCAATATTATAAATCGTCCAAAAATAAAATACGTGAAATTTGGTTGCATTAAGTGTGTTTCGAAGGAAGAATCCTTTTATAAATGCTCTATGAGCCATGTCCAAAAGCTAAAGTATGGAAAAATAATATACAATCCAACAGTTAGTAGACAGTAAGCGCTTCATGAACATGTAATATTGCAAATTGATAATCTGTTTCTCAACTCAAGGAAAAAGCATCCTAAATATAAGCAATTAGTAGAAGAAATGAGCAAATAATAGAGATGCAATCAACCTTAACATTCACTCAGTAATATGATCTTCATATTAAATATCAGCTCTTAGAAACAAATCATTAGAAGTTTGGACATACATTCATTTGTTTTCTGCACATTGAGAGTTTTTCTTTATATTTTCTTCTGAATTTAAGTTTGTCAAGTTACAAAAAAAAAAAAAAAAAAAAATTGAATGTGGACAGGATTATTGGTCAGTGGTCTTTAGCATCTTTTAAAAAAATTAGATGGTAGTACTAATACAAAAACAATTTATAACCAATTGATAGGGAAAATATACCTTATTATTATAGATACCAATTTTCACATCCAAGCAAATGTACATGAACCAAGGAACTTTAAAATAGTCACGTAATTACATAATCAAACCTTTGATCCGCTTAAATCATTTAATAAATTAAAATTCCAAGGCATTTATTGATACATGTAAATGTATTAATAATTTTTACATTGATAAGGAAAAGCGAAATGTTTAAAATGTAATCCTAAAATTATTTGAGCATCATCCCATATTGGTTTTGAAACGCTTCATTATTTGAGCATCAATCTATTATTCAATAACTCTCCTTCTGCTGTAATAATTGGCACAAGATTCTTCCCTACAAAATGTTCTAATTCATAATCAAACATGAACTTCTTCAGAAAACTGATTCCAATTGACTCCAAAGAGTAAGAGCGATTTGACATAAATATTCGTACACTTGTGAATAGATTTTGAGCGATGGAAAATGAGTATAAGCAAAAAAAGTATGATAGAAATGTTCTATGAAGGGAAAAAAAAAGAGTTCAAATACCTCATAATTGCAATATGAATTAATGATGTAAGCAACATTCATTTAATCTAGGTACTTACCACCTCATGCGCTCCTACGGTACTCCCAACCAGATTAGAGAAATGAAGAAGAATCTGTTAAGGGAAAAACAATATATTTTATATGTGATTTCTTCTTTTCATTTTTGAGTAACAAGAAAGAAAGGAAGACACGATGCAACAATAAGCAAATAAATTGCTAACATTAATTGATAACCGAAAAAAATATTGAGAAGACAAGACTTTGCGCACATACGAATATAAACATAAACTTAACAGTATAGTACAACATTCGATTCCTGAAGAAATCCTCAAGGTATAAGGTTTGGGCTTAATAATGAAGATGTTAATCTTGGTTAAGAACATGTGTTAATATGATGTGTTAATATAATTTTTTAATTTGGTTTAAAGGTTAACCAAACAACCAAAAACTAACTTTAACGTTTCCCAATGAGAATAACATAAAAATCAATGAAAAAAAAATTTACCTATTCAACATGGATTGTTATCTATCCCAGTATAGGTATGAAACGCGAACAATCCCATGTCACACCCCAAACGGGGGGACATGGTATAAGGTTTGTGCTAACTAATGAAGTTGTTAATCTTGATTAAGAACATGTGTTATCTTTGAAAGCTTCACAAAGAATAGATTTTTTAGAAATACAAGAAGGAAAAAAAAGAAGCCATTTTAACTCTACCTAAATCGAATGACTACATGGAACTATACACTCAATACATATACTACTGTTGATTTCAAACATTGTAGGCCAAACCCAATGTTGCCTAACAAATTATCAGGACCTATGCCAAATCTGTAGACGAGTGATACATTGAAAAAGGAGACACATACATATCCAGAGCCAAGATGTCACACAAGCTCATAGGAAAAATTAAATTTACATGAAAAAAATTCTAAATGCTCTGATTACACACCCATAACAAACCCCATCAGATCAACAAACACAAAACCCCAAAATAAATTAAAAACAGCCAAATCTGCATATGAAGTGTTATGCCTGTGTCATTTGAAGCCTTATTTTTCAATTGGAGTCGCTAAAATGTTGGCTTTTAGCTACCTGCGGGAGTTTGAGTGATCTGATTGAAAATCTAACTGCATATTATGGGTCCTGGTACTGTTTTGTACTATCCATAAAAATTTCATCAAATTCCGAAAATGTTTTGAAAAATATGCAGTTCCAAACCGTATCCGAGTTTTGAGAGTTCCTAGTTTGGTTAGGCGAATAGTGTTAGATATTTTGGTGAATAAGGTGACCTTTGGTAACCTCACCCCCCCTTGCTTAATGGTTAAGAAACCCTTTGGTTATTTTAAGTGTTAGAGGGTGAGAATAGGCTTAAGTGCACCCCCGCTTTCTCTCCTTCTCATCACCCCCCCCCCAAAGTGAGAAATCCCTCACTCTCGTCTCCCTCTCCCTCTCTATTTTTTTTTAGTGTGTGTGTTGTTGTTGTTGTAGTCGTTGTTGTTGTTTCTCTTCTCTCTGTCTCCCTCTCATGCCCCCTTTACACCCCTGTTTTCAGCCATGAAGGGCTTGAGGAGATGCTGATGAGATGGTGGTAGTGGTGGTCGTGGTTGAGGTGGTGGGTGTGTCGAGAACCCCGCATCTCCCCATTTCCCTCCCCCTCTTTTGGTAAGGCAGATCTCTGTCTTGTAAAGATATATGTGGAACTAGTAATTAGGGGCTCGTCTATCCCCACCAAACATTTTTTTTATCCCACCAATTAAAAAAAAACGGTATTTGGCTGTTCCCACCAATCCAGGTCGATCGAACTTCATCGCCATTTCAGGTTTTGGACGACCGGACTTGGTCGCCATTTCAGATTTTAGGCGACCGTAATTGGTCGCAATTTCAAGCTTTGGGCGACTGTAATTGGTCGAACAGGGTTCAGAACTATATCTACCTATTTTTTGTAAACAAATAAATTTTTGGGTTTATCCATCATATTCTACATTTATTCTTTTATCCAAACAACAGCTAAGGGACCGAAAAAAATGTAAGTAGGTATACTTTCAATTAATTCAAATTTTTATAGAAAAATATCTTATTAGACAAATATATATCATTTTTAAGCTTCGTTTGAATTCGTAGTTAAGAGGATTCTTCGTTTGAAAACAAAAAAAACCTATCAGTTGATCCAAACACATTATATATTTGGCTTTTGAAAATTTGTCCGTCACTTATGTAAAAAAAATTGTTCTTATATTCTACATTTAAGAATAATAATTGATTCTCCATACATTAAAACTCAGACTTGGAGTGGTATGAAGGATTCAAGGAAGATATACGTCATGAGATTATGTTTTCAAGAAAAAAAAATTATAAACTTTATTACAAATTATGTTCGACCAAGTTCGGTCGTTCGAAACCTGAAATGACGACTAAGTCCGGTCGCCCAAAACCTAAAATGACGACCAATTACGGTCGACCTGGTCGGATCGGTTGGAAAAGATAAAACACCGTTTTTTTGTTTTTGTTTTTTTTTTCGATTGGTGGGGTAAGAAAAATGCTTGGTGGGGATAGCCGCTCCCGCAATTAGAGGCATATTTTTGGGTTTGTGTCCTCATGTGATATGATCATCTGTGTGTCTAGTTATATATGAAATTTGGGGTCATTATGATATTTGTGTTGTACATTAGAGCCTGTTTTGCATTGCCTGTCCAGATTCGGGTAGGAATTGACCTGCTTCTGGAAATAATTTATTTCGGGCTTGAGAAGAAAAATTAGGTTATAATGTCTTCATGGATTATGATCCCAGCATGTTAGAGAATGTGTATGATTTATTTCATAATTTTTAGATGTGTATTTGGTGCTGTAGAGATCAAATAGTAGGGTTGGTTGTAGCAGGTTTAGCAATTTTGCTTGATTGTGTGTCAAGGAGTTGTTATGCATGTTGTGGAAATTATCAGGAGTTAGGGTCTGCAGGAAGTAGACTTATATGTGTGTCAGAAGGGTCTATATTTTAATTGAGCATCATTAGTTGTGTTGTGCAGCTTTCATTGGCAGAGCTTGCGGTGAATGGGTCATTAGGTGAGTGGTTCGATCCAACCCCTCGAGATGCGCTCGACGCGCGTAGTTGTGCGTCGCGCATCGATGGGGCACCCTAGCTATACTACTTGTGTAGATAAGTAGTATGGCCATGCTTAAGCTATAATATGTTAGATATCTTGCATGCTAGGCTTATATTACATGTATTGTATTCATGTATGAATGACTGTATCGCATGCGCCCCTCTAGTGTGGGCATGTATTTCTGTAATGTGTATGGATGTATAGAATAGGGCATGCCTTAGGTAGTATTGTAATACTACTCCCACTATATTAATAATATCTAGCATGATTAGCCGGGGTTAATAACGGGCACATGCCTAATATTCCCTTGCGATAAGACTCGAGGGCGTGGTGTAGTTGTTGCACCCATGCTAATGGGGCAAAGCTATGACCAACTTCAAGAGATGATGAGCTCTCTCTCTCTCGCCCTCTCCCTTTGTACGAACTGAGTAAGTAGATGCGATTTCTTACTCGACTCAAGTTCGTTTGGAATATTGGCATGCACCTGTTAGTGCGCGGGATCGCACTTGACCCTTCCCTTTTAAGTTGGTGATGTCAAATGCATTTTAGGGTATACCTTGTATGCTTGTATGCTAGGATGCTTGTATGAGGTATGCTAGTATGTTTGTATGAGGTATGCTTATATGCTGGCACGCTTGTATGCATATTATTTAGCCATGCATGATATGTATGTTGTATATGTATATTGTTTATGCTTTCTATCCATGTTAGGGAGTATCCCTATAAATAATTGATATGTTATCGTGCATGTGGTTCATGTACATAACTAAGATATAATTCTCCTGTAATATATATGCGCATGTTAAAACTAATTAGGCCTATTTGAAATAGGCGTGGGTATGATCCGCTGTCAGGATGTACCTCATTAGTTAGTGCGCGAGCGATGTAATCGCCCCTGCATCTGTGATGCACTTGAATGGAATTCAGGAGAATTCATTTGTTGTATCGGTTTTGTTAAACCGGTGGCTATGGCATTAAGTTAGGCCTACCCGTGCTAGGCGCGTATATGAACCGCCTGTTGGGTTATATGTCTTGGGCTTATTTTTATGTGAGAGCAGAGGTAACCCCTCACGTCCGAGTGACGCACCTGTGTGGGAGTACAAGAGTATTCGATATCACCGATATGTGATTATCGAGCGTAGTTGACTTTCCCATAGGGTTCGCTTTGCGAACGTGGGGTGCTTCCTCCCGACATCGTCGTGCGTCGAAACACCCCAGCGTCGAAGCTGTCCTGTTTGGGTGCCACCACTTGTAGGTGCTACCGATGCGTATCGCGGTACACATCTGGCTGATGTACAGATCGTGGAAGGCCGACAGATAGAGACTACACGGGAGAGGGCTACCGGATGATATTGCGAGCGTGGAATCATTCTCCCCTTCTTTGGATCCGCGTTGAAGCTACCCGACGTTAAAGCTGTCCTAACAGAGGGCTCCCACCTGTAGGTACTACCGATGCGTTTGGCAGATGTACTGATCATGGGAGTATACCAGGTAGACGCTACTCGGGAGAGGGCTACCGGATGACGAAGGGTGTAGAACAAAAGGTTTTCTTCCAACAGTCCTGTGTCACCCTTAGGGGTGAGGGTGAGGATGAGGTGAAGTCACGTCGCCGCGTGACCCATTCGTTTTTGTCCGTTCCCATAGTTGTTGGGTCCGGTTACGTATCGATGTTCAAAGACATCGTTGGGAAGTTATCTCGATGTATATGATCCAGTAGTGTTGTGTAGACCAGTAATTCCGCATCTCTTCGACCAACAGTATGGTCTCTCCCCAAGAGTCCCAAGAGTCTCCCTCCGGGAGTGAGGGTGAGGGTGAGGTTGGTCGCGCCGCCACGTGACCTTGTTATCCATTGGGTTTCCACCCATGTTTTCCTTGAAAGGAAATTGCCTTAACATTAAACTGTTGTAATGGTGATTGGTTTCCAGCCACTCACTGAGCTTGTAGCTCACCCCTCGCATACTGTTTCTTTTCAGGGGCAATGTTGGGCGTGGAGTTGGAGCTTCCCTATGGCGTGGTATTATGGGCATGGAGCTTTCTTCTGACGGGTGGCGTGTGCGAGGCTGTCAGCAGTCCTAGAGACATTTTTATGTATTGTAAATCGTGCATATGGCACAGGTTGTATTTTATTTGGTCTAGACTTGGCTCTCATAGGACAGTGATTGTGTATTTAATCATACCAAATGATAAACCATAACCAGGATCTAAACATAACTCATCCTAAACGCGGATGATTACACACACAATAGTTTTAACACAACATCCAACTATTTTTGTTGAAAGGGACTAAGGAAACTACATGCCAAGGAAAGGCTTATTTAACCACCTAGATGCAATGGAAGATAAATGCACAAACTATGATTGCCACCACCGAGATCGATGATCACCAACGGCTACTCTGAAAGGTTGGAAAAAGAGGGGTGAGCTACCACACGCTCAGTGAATGGACATTTACGTCCCAATAAAATAATATATTCCAAAATAATAACCTTAATAAAATGTCGTAGAAACAGTTGCATATATAATAACGATACTTCAATAACCATAACTTAAACAAGAACAACATTTTAGATGTATAATCTCCAAGAACTTTCTCATGCCCGTATTCCATGGAACCTTGCCATAAGGATTTTGCTCTAGAAATCGTGTCACATAGACATGTCACCCAGACGTGGTCACCTAGACGAAGTTGTAGATGCCCTAATTTTAACCGTCCAAAGAAAAGAAATTTACTTCAAGTAATATAGGAAACTACCACATTTGGACATCTAATAGAAAAAACTCCCTCAGAAACCGAGACCGAAAACCCTAAGTTTAACACTTAGAAAATTTTTAAAGCCTGGACAGGGGTGGCTACTTGAGAGTAGACGCCCCATACCAGGCGGCTAGTTCCAACTAGCCGGCCCCCAGACCGGTCCCCAAACCGCCTTTCTGGATGGGACATAAAGCAAGCATGATTGCGGCGGATTGTCCCTTCTAGCCGCCCCATCTTAGCCGGTTCATCCTTAGTAACCGACCCAAGCCACCGCTTGTCAGAGATGAAATGTTTGGCAGGTTATGATGGGGGCGGCTACCTGAGAGTAGCCGCCCCTCACTAGGCGGCTAAACACAACTAGCCGCCCCTCACCTGGACATTGTCAGAGAACAAAGATCTAATGGGAGGTCAAATCAAGCACCTTATTACCCATTTTGATCTATTGTCCAGTGGACATTCCCATACCCCTTTTTTACTATAAATAGGGGGGCAACCAATTCATATCAACAATCAATAACAAGCAATAGGAATCAATAGCAATCAATACCCATCAATAACCCCCAACCACCCACATTCCCAACCATCAAGCCTATACCACCACTTCAAACCCTTGAGAGAAAAGTGAGAGAGAAACCCATTTCCTACACCAAACCACTCTCCAAAACCCAGGCTAAACCCGGTTTAACCTCTGCCAAAACCAAACCCAAACCCTACCCAGGTTCTACACAAATTGAACCAGACACCAGGCGGCTACCTACAACTAGCCACCCCCTACCAGGCGGCTAAACTCAACTAGCCGGCCCTTCCCTAGCCAACCTCAAGTCCCAATTCTCCTCTAGTCAATTTCCCGAAGCAGGATAGGATCCCTGTCTTCACCTCTGTGTACAGCATATCTGTGTCCCAGAGCGGAGACCCCACAAACTCCCCACGAAGGCGATCAAATCCGCCCCAACTTTTCCTGCTTTTTGAGAAAAGCAAGTGGCGATCACAACAACCCCTGAATCCTCCTGAGGACCCGTCGGCCGCCTCAGCCAGGAATGAACAACCAACCCATCACCCCTTCTGAGAGACGATCTGATCGAGTCTACCAAGGCGCAGCTCTCTAGATCCGAGCCTCCGAAGAACCCCCCCACACACACAGACCACCGGAGGACCGAAGAGGAAGGAAGAGAGGGCCCCTTTCTTTCCTTTTCCCGAAATCCGATACCGTAGCCCCCCTGACTGACCCCAAACCGCCTTCCTGGATGGGACAGAAAGCAAGCATGATTGTGGCGGATTGTCCCTTCTAGCCGCCCCATCTCAGCCGGTTCAACCTTAGTAACCGACCCAAGCCACCGCTTGTCAGAGATGGGACGTTTGGCAGGTTATGATGGGGGCGGCTACTTGAGAGTAGCCACCCCTCACTGGGCGGCTAGTTCCAACTAGCCGCCCCGAACCTGGACATTGTCAGAGAACAAAGATCTAATGGGAAGTCAAATCAAGCACCTTATTATCCATTTTGATCTATTGTCCAGTGGACACTCCCCTACTCCTCTTTTACTATAAATAGGGGGTCTCCAAGCATTCATATCCACAACATCCCACATTCCCAATCATCAACAACACATACAAGCCTATACCCCCCACACCACCATTTCAAAACCCTTGAGAGAGAAAGTGAGAGAGAAACCCATTTCCTACACCAAATTATCCTCCAAATCCACTCTCCAAAACCCAGGTTAAACCCAGCTTAACCTCTACCAAACACCCAAATTAAACCCTACCTAGGTTCTACCTAAATTGAACCAGACACTAGGCGGCTACTCCTAACTAGCCGCCCCCTACCAGGCGGCTAAACACAACTAGCCGGCCCTTCCCCTATCCCATCGAAGTCCCAATTCTCCTTTAGTCAAGTGCCCGAAGTAGAAGAGGATCTCTGTCTTCACCTCTGTGTACAACATGCCCATGTATCAGAGCGAAGACCCCACAAACTTCCACACGAAGGCGATCAAAACCACCCTCAACTTTTCGTTCTTTTTGAGAAAAGCAGGTGGCGATCACAACCACCCCTGAATCCTCCTGAGGACCCGTCGACCGCCTCAGCCAGGAACAAAAAACCAACCCACCACCCCTTCTGAGAGATGATCCGACCGAGCCTGCCAAGGCGCAGCTCTCCGGATCCAAGCCTTCGAAGAACCCCCACACACACACAACCCCGAAGGACCAGGAGGAAGAGAGGGAGGAAGGCTTTCCGGATCACCCCCCAACCAAACCGTCCCTTCCAAAATCCGATACCGACAGCCTGGTGATCATGATAGGACCACCCTCGTGAAAGACAACAAAAGGTAATCCTCTTCTGCTTCCTTCCGATAAACCTGGCTAGAATGCCATCACCCCTCTAGGAAAACTGGGATTTCCCACCCCTCAAGTCTGACCCTCCTCTACTTTGCATTACAACATCATTTTTTGCTTTAAGCCACACACAGCTACACACCCCTTTTACTGCTTTAAGCCACACACAGCTGCGCACCCCTTTACTGCTTTATTTACTTCTTTAAGTCTGCGTTCATTCACACCTAGGCTTTTCCATATTCACAACATGCAGACCTACACCCAGGAGAAAATAATAGAGGAGAAAGACAACCAGGGAGACCAAACCTCCCAATTCCTCAGCCACCTAGAGGAGAGGATTGCTACCCTAGGATACCAGTCGGTCGAGGACATGTTCAATGACCTCTCCGACCTGTTATATATGTGTCACTTTTTAGCCTATTGGTCACATTTGGGTCATTTCTGGCCATTTTCCAATTTTTCTTTTTTCGATCGGAGCCGCTAAAATTTTGGATTTTTAACTATCTGTGTGAGTTCGAGTACTCCGATTGGAAATCTAACTGCATATTATGGGTCCTGGTACCATTTAGTACTACCAATAAAAATTTCATCAAATTTCACTAATGTTTTAAAAATTATGCAGTTCCGAACCGTATTCGGGTTTTGGTCGTTACTGGTTTGTTTGGTGGAATAGTGTTGGGATATTTTGGTGGTTATGGTCACCTTGGGTAACCTCACCCCCCTCTTGCTTAATGGTTAAGAAACCATTGGTTATTTTTGGTGTGTGTGGGTGAGATTAGCTTAAGTTCACCACCCCCCTTTTTCCCTTCTCATCACCCCCCCCCCCATTTGAGAAAAATGCCCCCTCTCTCTCTCTTTCACCCCCTCTCACGCCTCCCTCTCCCTCTCTTGATTGTGTGTGTGTGTTTTGAAGGAAAAGAAGGAGAAGGAGCACAAGGCACATTGTGTTGTTATGTTGTTGTAGTTGATCCTTTCCCTCTTTCCCTTCTCTTAGGCTCCCTCTCATGCTCCCTTTTTGCCCCTGTTTTGCAGCCATTAGAAGGCTGAGGAGGAGTTTGAGGGGTTGTGGTGGTGGTTGTGGGTGCCGTTGGTGCACACGAGGGGCCCCCGAGCCTTCCCTTTCCTTCCCCCTCACTTGGTAGGCTCTCCTCCTCCCCTATCTTTGTGTTTTTCTTGTTGTTGGGGCTGTTGGGGATGTCACGCATGCTATCCGGTGGGTTAGGGTGTGTGAGAGGGTAGGGGAGGGGTTGGGGCGAGCGCAGTCGGGCACGCTGGCAGGCGGGCGCGAGTACAGGCAGGTGCGCACGGCAGCGCTTCTAGGCGCGCAGTTGGGCGCGCGACAGTGCGCCTGGGGATGCGAGGGCGCTTGCGCGCGTGCTTATGCGTGCGTACGTGTGCAGGGGCCACGCGTGTGGCTGCCTGAGGGTTCGGGTAGGTGTCGGGCCACTCAGACTTGCGTGCCTACGTGCGTACTCGCATGCGTGAGAGCCCGCATGAGTGCTTGTCCGAGTCTTTGGCATTTCTAGTAAATTCTAAGTATATTTACGTAATTATACTCACCAATTTGGATGCCCTCATCTTGCAGATCATGGCAAACGGTCAAGCAACGACCCGGGTTGCGGTGAGTGGGTCGATCCTGTTATGCCTATGTCATTTGGAGCCATTTCGGTTAAGCCTTGGTCACATCTGGGTCATTCAGAGCCTTTTCTTTTTCGATCGGAGTCGCTAAAATTTTGGCTTTTAGCCACTTGCGGGAGTTAGAGTACTCTGATTGAAAATCTAACTGCATATTATGGGTCCTGGTACCGTTTAGTACTACCCATAAAAATTTCATCGAATTCCGGTAACGTTTTGAAAAATATGCAGTTCCGAATCGCATACGGGTTTGGCCGTTACTGGGTTTCGGTGGGTGAGATATTTTCGAGTGTGTGGTGCTTCTCCGCACGCTTCCCAATAAAGCAAAAATAAGTGGTTGAGTGAGGGTGAGCCTAACCCTAACCTCACCACCCCCTTATGGTCACCCCAAAACACTATTTGGGCATGAAAATGACCTTTTTGCCCTCTCTCTCTCTCCCCCTCTCTCCCAATTCGTGGATCTCTCTTTCTCTCCCTCTCTTGGTCTCTTTTTCCTCTCTTTGTGTGTGGAGAAGGAGGAGGAAGAAGCAAAAGAAGGAGAAGGAGAAGGTGAAGGAGGAAGAGCAAGGTGTGTGAGTTTTGTGCATGTGTTGTTGTTGTTGTGGTTTCTTCTCTCTCAAGCTCCCTCTCATGTCTTCCCCCCCCCCTTGTTTTTCAGCCAAAGAAGGCTGAGGAGGGCTGTGGAGGTGGTGGTAGTGGTGGTGGTGGTTGAGGTGGTCGCGGGTGCATCGAGGGCCCCCGAATCTCCCCCTTTCATTCCCCCTCCCTAGGTGAGCTCTTCCCTTCTTTTCTTGGTTTTTCATGGCTTAGGGGTTGTTGGGAAGTCATGCATGCTAGGTAGTTGGTTTAGGGTGAGTGAGAAGTGTGGGGGAGGGGTTAAAAGAGTGCTGGGCGCGAGCGCGGGTCTGTCCGCGCGCGTGCGCGCACAGACGCGCGCGCAGAGGGGCGCTGGCAGGCGCAGGAGGGCGCGTGCGCGTGCGGGTGCTCGGGGAGCAAGAGCGCAGGTTCGCGCGGACGATGGCAGCACGCGCGGGTCGTGCGCGCGCGCGAGGTACGTTGTCTGGGCGCGCCTGGGCATGCGGCAGGGTGCCAGTGCGCGCGCGCGCGTGCGTGCTTATGCTGGGGCATGCGCGGGGATGGCCAGGGGCTCGGGTAGGTTTTGGGGTACTCGGGTATGCATGCGTACGCGCGTGCTCGCATGCGTGCAAGCCCGTATGCGTGCATGTCTTAGTCTTTGATATTTCTAGTAATTTCTAAGGGGCCATTTGGTTCACTTGATATTCAGCACTTATTTAACTAAATCTAGATTTTCAGTGCTTATTTGTTTAAAATGTTTGGTTGGATTTCAAATCCAATACTTAAAATTTTTGTTTTAGCATTTTTTTCCACTGAAAAATAAGCTCTCTCGACCTTACTTATTATTCTGTACTCGCATTCTGCTAATTTAGAGCCCCAGAGAAAATACCTGTAATTACCAAGGGTATTTAACCCAGGAAACCCACTTTCACAACCATTGCCAAGACAACCAAAACAAAAAATGTGAACTTCATCTGTCATCGCCGTCTGGTCTACGATTCTCCACCATCCGATTGGTGATTGACATTCCGATCTACGATTCTCTGCCGTCCGATTGGGGATCCGCCGTCCGATTGGAGATCTGTCATTCGATTAACGATCGGCTTTCTAATCTGCGATTTGTCGCCGTCCAATTGGAGATCATTCAATCGGAGATTCTCCACTGTCCGACCATCTTCATCGTCTCTAATCTTGTCACAGTCGCCAACGATTGTTGCAGTTCACGCATTGGGTTTTTGTTGATTCTTGATTTTGGGTGGAAAATTTGTCTGAGTTGTGTTTCTTTCCTCATATTTGTTGATTTGTCCTTCAATTTTTTTTGTTTATATGGTGATTTTTCACATTTATATGTTATAGTTTCCTTTAATTATGGATTCAGATACACAAAATACACATGTTTCTGTGTTTTTACCAGGTTAATAGGTGCATATTTGTAGTAGTTTTTGTACTCCATGTTATTCTTTGTAATCTCAAGAGATAGATAGAAGTTTATAATTATTAGAGATCGTGGCAGGTTCAACACAAAATTATTTATTTTTCATGTGTAAGTATCCGAAAATATTTCATTGTTCTACATTTTTTTTTATTGTGGTTGATGTATTTCATGGCAAAAAAATAATAATCTTTAATATCATGTTTCAGGTTTTCAATTAAACATCAAAATAACATTCAGCACTTATAAAATGGACTGAAATACTCTCTGAATAAGCACATATGTTAAATGGTCAACCAAACACACTTATCTAAATAACTGCATAATATTTTCCATTGTACCAAACACTTTTTTTCTGAACTCCTTAAAGATTATCAGCATAACCTCTTTCTGCACTTATTAATCAGTACTTAAAATCCGCATTTTGCCGTGCCAAACGCCACCTAAGTGTTATAATGTGATGTTACTCACCAAATTTGATGCCCTTACCTTGCAGTTCTCATCGAAAGGGATGTGCGAGGTCCCGGGTTGCGGTGAGTGGTTTGATCCAGTCCCCCCCCTCGAGATGCGCTCATCGCGCGTAGTCGTTCGTCGCGCATCGATGGGGCATCCTAGCTATACTACTTGTGTAGATAAGTAGTATTGCCATGCTTAAACTATAATATGTTAGATATCTTGCATGCTAGGCTTATATTGCATGTATTGTATCCATGTATGAATGATTGTGTTGCATGCGCCCCTCTAGTATGGGCATGTATTTCTGTAATGTGTAGGGATGTATCGAATATGACATGCCTTAGGTAGTATTGTAATACTACTCCCACCATGTTAATTGGAATATCCAGCATGATTAAGCCTTGGTTAATAACGAGCACCTGCCTAATATTCCCTTGCGATAAGACTCGAGGGCGTGGTGTAGTCGTTGCGCCCATGCTAATGCGGCAAAGCTATGAACCAACTTCATGAGATGATGATCTCTCTCGCCCTCTCTCTCTGCACGAACTGAGTAAGTAGAGGCAATTTTCTACTCGACTCGGGTTCGTTTGGAATATTAGCATTCACCTATTGGTGCGCGAGATCGCGCTTGACCCTTCCCTTTTAAGTTGGCGATATCCAACGCATGCTTAAGTTAGGCCATGTATGCATGTTGTATGATTTATTATTATGTAAATCCATATTAGGGAGTATCTCTATAATTATTTGATATGTTATCGTGCATGTAGTTCATGCATGTACATAACTAGATATAATTCTCCTGGATATATATGCGCATGTTAAAACTGATTAAGCCTATCTAAAATAGGCGTGGGTATGACCCGTTGTCGGGTTGTACCTTATTAGTTAGAGCGCTAGCGATGTAATCGCCCCGTGCATCCAAGCGATGCACTCGTTTGGAATTCAGGAGAATTCATTATCTTATCGGTTTTGTTAAGCCGGTAGTTGTGTTATTAAGCTAGGCCTACCCGTGCTAGGCGTGTATATGAACCTCCTGTTGGGTTATGTGCGTTGAGATTATTTCTGCGTGAGAGCAGAGACAACCCCCTTGTGTCCGAGCGACGCAACCATGTGGGAGTACAATAGTATTCGCTATCATAGATATGTGATTATCGAGAGTAGTTGTTTTTCCATTGGGTTCGCTTTGCGAACATGGAGTGTTTCCTCCCAATGTCGTCCGTGTTGAAGCGGCCCAGGTTGTAGCTGTCCTGACAGAGGGCCCCCACCTGTAGGTACTATCGATGCATGCGGCAAGATGTACTGATCATGGGGGTATACCAGGTAGAGGCTACCCAGGAGAGGGCTAACGAAAGATAGATCGAGCGTGAAATCGTTCTCCCCTTTGTTGGATCTGATGTAGGAACTCCCCGGTGTTGGAAAAGTTGTCCTGACAGAGGCTCACATCCGTAGGTACCACCGATGCGTTCGGAAGCGTACTGATCATGGGAGTATACCAGGTAGAGGCTACCCAGGGAAAGGGCTACCGGTGGACCAAGGGTGTAGAGGAGTCTAATCTCTCAAAAAGTCCTATGTCACCTGTAAAGGGTGAGGGTGAGGATGAGGTGAAGACACGTCGCCGCGTGACCCATTCGTTGTTCGTCCGTTCCCATAGTTGTTGGGTCCGGTCTCATATCGATGTTCAAAGACATCGTTGGGCAGTTATCTCGATGTAGATGATCCAGTAGGGTTGCGTAGACCGAGAATTCTGAGTCTCTTCGACCAACGGTATGGTCTCTCCCCAAAAGTCCCAAGAGTCTCCCTCCGGTAGTGAGGGTGAGGGTTAGGTTGGTGATCCAGTAGTGTTGTGTGGACCAGTAATCCCGAGTCTCCTCAACCAACGGTATGGTCTCTCCCCAAAAGTCCAAAGATTCTTCCTCCGGGAGTGAGGGTGAGGGTGAGGTTGGTCGCGCCGCCGCGTGACCTTGTTATCCATTGGGTTTCTACCCATGTTTTTCCTTGAAAGGAAATTGTTTTAGTATTGAACTGTTGTATTGGTGATTGGTTTCCTGTTATGCCTGTGTCATTTGGAGCCATTTCGGTTAAGCCTTGGTCACATCTGGGTCATTCAGGGCCTTTTCTTTTTTCGATCGGAGGCGCTAAAATTTTGGCTATTAGACACCTGCGGGACTTAGAGTACTCTGATTGAAAATCTAACTACATATTATGAGTCCTGGTACCGTTTAGTACTACCCATAAAAATTTCACAGAATTCCGGTAACGTTTTGAAAAATATGCAGTTTCGAATCGCATCCGGGTTTGGCCGTTACTGGGTTTCGGTGGGTGAGATATTTTCATGTGTGTGGTGCTTCTCCGCACGCTTCCCAATAAAGCAAAAATAAGTGGTTGAGTGAGGGTGAGCCTAACCCTAACCTCACCACCCCCTTATGGTCCCCCCAAAACACTATTTGGGCATGGAAATGACCATTTTGCCCTCTCTCTCTCTCCCCCTCTCTCCTAACTCGTGGATCTCTCTTTCTCTCCCTCTCTTGGTCTCTTTTTCCCCTCTGTGTGTGGAGAAGGAGGACGAAGAAGCAAAGGAAGGAGAAGGTGAAGGAGGAAGAGCAAGGTTTGTGTATATGTTGTTGTTGTTGTGGTTTCTCCTCTCTCAAGCACCCTCATGTCTTCCCCCCCCCCTGATTTGCAGCCAAAGAAGGCTGAGGAGGGCTGTGGAGGTGGTGGTAGTGGTGGTGGTGGTTGAGGTGGTCGCGGGTGCATCGAGGGCCCCTGAATCTCCCCCTTTCAATCCCCCTCCCTAGGTGAGTTCTTCCCCTTCTTTTCTTGGTTTTTCATGGCTTAGGGGTTGTTGGGAAGTCATGCATGCTAGGTAGTTGGTTTAGGGTGAGTGAGAAGTGTGGGGGAGGGGTTAAAGGGGTTAAAAGAGTGGTTGGAGCGCGTGCGGGTCTTTCCGTGCGCGTGCAGGGGCACGCGTGGGGCTGCCCAGGGGCTCGGGTAGGTGTTGGGGCACTCGGGCATGCGTGCGTACGCGCGTGCTCGCATGCGTGCGAGCCCGTATGCGTGCATGTCTAAGTCTTTGGTATTTCTAGTAATTTTTAAGTGTTATATTATGATGTTACTCACCAAATTTGATGCCCTTACCATGCAAATCTCATCGAAAGGGATGCCACGAGGTCCCGGGTTTCCTACTCGACTCAGGTTCGTTTGGAATATTGGCATGCACCTGTTAGTGCGCGAGATCGCGCTTGACCCTTGTGTGCTTATATGATTAATGGCCACGTATGCATGTTTAAGTGGGCCATACCATGTATGCATGTTGTATGATTTGTTGTTTATGATGTAAATCCATGATAGGGGTCACCCTTATGGTCAATTATTAGATGATTGTGCATATGGTTCATGCACATAGCTAGATATAATTCTCCTGGATATATTTATATGCGCATGTTAAAAACTGATAGGCCTATCTGAAATAGGCGTGGGTATGACCCGCTGTCGGGTTGTACCTAATTAGTTAGAGCGCTAGCGATGTAATCGCCCGTGCATCCGAGCGATGCACTCGTTTGGAATTCAGGAGAATTCATTATCTTATCGGTTTTGTTAAGCCGGTAGTTGGGGCATTAAGCTAGGCCTACCCATGCTAGGCGTGTATATGAACCGCCTGTTGGGTTATGTGCCTTGGGATTATTTCTGCGTGAGAGCAGAGGCAACCCCCTTGTGTTCGAGCGACGCAACCGTGTGGGAGTACAATAGTGTTCGCTATCATCGATATGTGATTATCGAGAGTAGTTGTTTTTCCATTGGGTTCGCTTTGCAAACATGGAGTGTTTCCTTCCAATGTCGTCCGTGTTGAAGCGGCCCAAGTTGTAGCTGTCCTGATAGAGGACCCCCACCTGTAGGTACTATCGATGCATGCGGCAAGATGTACTGATCGTGGGGGTATACCAAGTAGAGGCTACCCGGGAGAGGGCTAACGAATGATATTGCGAGCATGGAATCGTTCTCCCCTTCGTTGGATCCGATGTAGGAACTTCCCGGCGTTGGAAAAGCTGTCGTGACAGAGGGCTCCCATCTGTAGGTACTACCGATGCGTTCGGAAGCATACTGATCGTGGGAGTATACCAGGTAGAGACTACCCGGGGAAAGGGCTACCGGTGGACCAAGGGTGTAGAGCAGTGTAAGTCTCTTCCAAAAGTCCTATGTCACCTCTAAAGGGTGAGGGTGAGGATGAGGTGAAGACACGTCGCCGTGTGACCCATTCGTTGTTCGTCCGTTCCCATAGTTGTTGGGTCCGGTTGCGTATCGATGTTCAAAGACATCGTTGGGCAGTTATCTCGATGTAGATGATCCAGTAGTGTTGTGTAGACCAGTAATTCCGGGTCTCGTCGACCAACGGTATGGTCTCTCCCCAAGAGACCCAAGAGTCTCCCTCCGGAGTGAGGGTGAGGGTGAGGTTGGTGATCCAGTAGTGTTGTGTGGACCAGTAATTCCGCGTCTCTTCGACCAACGATATGGTCTCTCCCCAAAAGTCCCAAGAGTCTTCCTCTAGGAGTGATGGTGAGGGTGAGGTTGGTCGCGCCGCCGCGTGAACCTGTTATCCCTTGGGTTTCTACCCATGTTTTTCCTTGAAAGGAAATTGTGTTAGCATTGAACTGTTGTAATGGTGATTGGTTTCCAGCCACTCACTGAGCTTGTAGCTCACCCCTCGCATACTGTTTCTTTTCAGAGGCAGTGTTGGGTGTGGAGCTGGAGCTTCCCTGTGGCGTGGTCTTATGGGCGTGGAGCGTTCTTCCGGCGGGTGGTGAGTGCGAGGCTGTCAGCAGTCCTAGAGACATTTTTATGTATTGTAAATCGTGCATGTGGCACAGGTTGTATTTTCTTTGGACTAGACTTGGCTCTCACAGGACAGTGATTGTGTTTTCGAGTCTGTAATAATGTTTTTGGTTTACAGACATTGTTGATATCTTATGCTTCCGCTTTTCAGTTAGTTATCATTATCTTTGCTTTGCCACCTTGTGTGTTGTTGTTGGAGTATTTTTTGACCTGAGGTACTGATAGTTGATATTTCATTATTGCCACGTCTCGGGGACGGCCGCCCTGGGGCGTGACATTTCCAGCCACTCACTTAGCTTGTAGCTCACCCCTCGCATACTGTTTCTTTTCCGGGGCAGTGTTGGGCGTGGAGCTAGAGCGTCCCTGTGGCGTGGTCTTATGGCGGTGGAGCGTTCTTCCGACGGCTGGCGAATGCGAGGCTGTCAGCAGTCCTAGAGTCATTTTATGTATTGTAAATCGTGCATGTGGCACATGTTGTATTTTATTTGGACTAGACTTGGCTCTCACAGGACAGTGATTGTGTATTCCAGTCTGTAATAATGTTTTTGGTTTACAGACATTGTTGATATCTTATGCTTCCGCTTTTCAGTTAGTTATCATTATCTTTGCTTTGCCACCTTGTGTGTTGTTGTTGGAGTATTTGTTGACCTCAGGTATTGATAGCTGATACTTCATTATTGCCACGTCTCGGGGACGGCCGCCCTGGGCGCGACAAAAGTTGGTATTAGAGCCTGGTCCTGTCAGAGCCTAAGTCTAGTCGTATAGATGATGAGTCGTAGGATTGTCATCCAAGTACTCTTGTTTTAGAAGTTATCTTAGGTTGCTGACATGCCTCCTCGCATCCGTTGATGTGGACGTGACCCCCTTGGACCCACCCTTAAGTTGTCGACTGGGTCGACTGAACAGGGTCAGTTGTTGGATCCCTTGTTGCGGGATTTAGGTTTGGGTAGGAGATTCATGCCCAACATTATGATAGTGATGAATTGGTCGCAATTTCTATGGTATGTATTGCGTCTCGATAATGGAGCTTCTTTCCCGTGCATCGGTATTGCTGGTAACCATGGAGTTCGCGTGCAGCGCCAGTTTCAAGTTTTGAGGATGTGGCGTATTGCTCATTAAGGGGTGATGTCTTCTTCCAGTCTTCCTACTTAGGATTAAGGGGCCTTGCGGGGTCATCGTTGTTAGGCCTGTGTCATTTGGAGCCATTTCGGTTAAGCCTTGGTCATCTGGGTCATTCAGGGCCTTTTTCTTTTTTCGATCAGAGTTGCTAAAATTTTGGCTTTTAGCCACCTGCAGGAGTTGGATTGCTCTAATTAGAAATCTAACTGCATATTATGGGTCCTGGTACCGTTTAGTACTACTCATAAAAATTTTGTCAAATTCCGGTAACGTTTTGAAAAATATGCAGTTCTGAATCGCATCCGGGTTTGGCTGTTACTGGGTTTCGCAGGGTGAGATATTTTCGAGTGTGTGGTGCTTCTCCGCACGCTTCCCAATAAAGGAAAAATTAGTTGTTGAGTGAGGGTGAGCCTAACCCTAACCTCACCACCCCCTTATGGTCACCCCTAAAGATATGCTACAAATCAGTTAAAGATGTGAAGGAGAATCAAGAGTTTCTAGAAGATCCTTATGGAAAAAGATTTGGTTAAGATTGAATAAAAATCAATCCAATCAAATATATTCTTCAAAATCCCGTCCCACTGTTTTGATCATAACTTTTGCCTCAAGTATCTGATTTATTCTCATGATATGGCGTTGGAAAGATAATTTCAAGATCTACAAATCACTATTTCATGAAGATTTCGTAATTCCATCTTATTACGGGTCAAAAAGCCATCTGAAGATTCTGCAGAAAATCAATGACGGGAATTAAATCTAAACTTCATATGAGGAAGGTTGAGGCCAATCTTAACTACCAAATCTTAACCATCCATTATATTGCAAATAAATGGTTGAGATTCAAGAGCTGGAGACTATAAGAGGAGGCACAAAGCAAACAATAGGAGAAGAAGAATTCAAGAGTTTTGCTTTGTTTTTGTTTTTCTTTTCATCTCATATATTTTGATTCTTGTATTCCATTAGATCTGAATTTTAATATTAATTTTGTGTTTTTATTTTCAAGAATTTTTTAATAATATGATGTCTTTTATTTTTCTTTTCTTTTATTTGATCATGTTTTCTAGTAGCTAAATCTTCAACTAGGGTTGAAGATGAAACCATGCAATGCTAGTTTAGGATTTTATATTTAAATCTGAATTCTCCATATTGTTTGTTTTATTGCGTATCAATCTCTCCTTCAATTCTCTTTTGAAACCTTTTATGTGAATTTCTTATTACCTTCTTCAAAAATCTCTTGTATTTGATTTGATAAAATATGCTTTGATTGAGTTCTATGATATTTTGTGCTCTTCTTAACATGTTGAATATTGAGTTGGTAGATTTTATACAGGGAAGGGAGATAGATCATTCTATTGGGTTTTCATAAATCAAGATTTTTAATCGTAGAACCATCTTCAATGATCTCTTATTTAGGGTTTGATAGGGTATGCTTGGTTAACTATTTGATATCTTATTATCTTCCTAATATGTGAATATTGAGATGATTGTTTTGATTTCAAATCTGATTTTATGAAATAATTAATATGATTTTAAATATTTATTTTCCGATTGGTATTTGATTAACGTCAATATTGATTGAGTTAGATGGTGCAGTTTCATATTTGAATATAATCCCTAAATTGGTATTGCATGGTGGATTTTAAAACCCTAGTTATCTTTTCATATTAATATTCTCTTTTTAATAATAATAATAATAACAAAAACTTCATCAATCTTTCTTTCTAGTTCGATTAGTTAAATTGATTAATAATTTGATTTGAACAACTGTGGGTTCGACCCGTATTTGCTAGATCTATACTTCTGTAACGATCCGTGCACTTGCGGTAATTAATAACAAGTACAATATTCAATCACAAGCCTAATATTCCCTTGCGATAAGACTCGAGAGCGTGGTGTAGTTGTTGCGCCCATGATAATGTGGGAAAGCTATGACCAACTTCAAGAGATGATGAGATCTCTTTCGCCCACTCCCTTTGTACGAACTGAATAAGTAGGTGCGATTTCCTACTCGACTCAGGTTCGTTTGGAATATTGGCAAGCACCTGCTAGTGCGCGAGATTGCGCTTGACCCTTCCCTTTTAAGTTGGTGATATCCAACGTATGCTTAAGTTATGCCTTGTGTTCTTATGTGATTATTGGCCATGTCTGCATGTTGTTTATGATGTAAATCCTTGTTAGAGAGTATCCCTATAATTAATTGATAGGTTATCGTGCATGTAGTTCATGTACATAACTAAGATATAATTCTCCTGGATATATATGCGCATGTTAAAACTTATTAGGCCTATCTGAAATAGGCGTGGGTATGACCTGTTGTCGGGTTGTACCTTATTAGTTAGAGTGCTAGCGATGTAATCGCCCTCGTGCATCCGAGCGATGCACTCGTTTGGAATTCAGGAGAATTCATTATCTTATCAGTTTTGTTAAGCCGGTAGTTGTGGCATGCATTAAGATAGGCATACCCGTGCTAGGCGTTTATATGAACTGCCTATTGGGTTGTGTGCCTTGGGATTATTTCTGCGTGAGAGCGGAGGCAACCCCCTTGTGACTGAGCGACACAACCGTGTGGGAGTACAAAAGTGTTCGATATCATCGATATGTGATTATCGAGAGTAGTTGTTTTTTCATTTGGGTTCGGTTTGTGAACATGGACTGTTTCCTCCCAATGTCATCCGTGTTGAAGCGGCCCGGGTTGAAGCTGTATTGATAGAGGGCTCCCATCCGTAGGTACCACCGATGCGTTCGGAAGCGTACTGATCGTGGGAGTGTACCAGGTAGAGGCTACCCGGGAGAGGGCTAACGAATGATATTGCGAGCGTGAAATCGTTCTCCCCTTCATTGGATCCGATGTAGGAACTTCCCGGCGTTGGAAAAGCTGTCCTGACAGAGGGCTCCCATCCATAGGTACCACCGATGCGTTCGGAAGCATACTGATCGTGGGAGTATACCAGGTAGAGGCTACCCGGGGAAAGGGCTACCGGTGGACCAAGGGTGTAGAGGAGTCTAATCTCTCCAAAAGTCCTATGTCACCTCTAAAGGGTGAGGGTGAGGATGAGGTGAAGACACGTCGCCGCGTGACCCATTCGTTGTTCGTCCGTTCCCATAGTTGTTGGGTCCGGTCTTGTATCGATGTTCAAAGACATCGTTGGGCAGTTATCTCAATGTAGATGATCCAGTAGGGTTGCGTAGACTAGTAATTCCGGGTCTCTTCGACCAACGGTATGCTCTCTCCCCAAAAGTCCCAAGAGTCTCCCTCCGGGAGTGAAGGTGAGAGGTTAGTGATCCAGTCGTGTTGTGTGGACCAGTAATCCCAGGTCTCCTCAACCAACGGTATGGTCTCTCCCCAAGAGTCCCAAGAGTCTCCCTCTAGGAGTGAGGGTGAGGGTGAGGTTGGTCGCGCAGCCGTGTGACCTTGTTATCCATTGGGTTTCTACCAATGTTTTCCTTGGAAGGAAATTGTTTTAGTATTGAACTGTTGTATTGGTGATTGGTTTCCAGCCACTCACTTAGCTTGTAGCTCACCCCTCGCATACTGTTTCTTTTCAGGGGCAGTGTTGGGCGTGGAGCGTTCTTCCGGCGGGTGGCGAGTGGGAGGCTGTCAGCAGTCCTAGAGTCATTTTATGTATTGTAAATCGTGCATGTGGCACAGGTTGTATTTTATTTGGACTAGACTTGGCTCTCACAGGACAGTGATTGTGTATTCCAGTCTGTAATAATGTTTTTGGTTTACAGACATTGTTGATATCTTATGCTTCCGCTTTTCAGTTAGTTATCATTATCTTTGCTTTGCCACCTTGTGTGTTGTTGTTGGAGTCTTTGTTGACCTCAGGTATTGATAGCTGATATTTCATTATTGCCACGTCTCGGGGACGGCCGCCCTGGGCGTGACAAAAGTTGGTATCAGAGCCTGGTCCTGTCAGAGCCTAAGTCTAGTCGTATAGATGATGAGTCGTAGGATTGTCATCCGAGTACTCTTGTTTTAGAAGTTATCTTAGGTTGCTGACATGCCTCCTCGCATCCGTTGACGTGGACGTGACCCCTCTGGACCCACCCTTAAGTTGTCGACTGGGTCGACTGAATAGGGTCAGTTGTTGGATCCCTTGTGGTGGGATTAAGGCTTGGGTAGGAGATTCCAGCCCAGTAGTATGATAGTGATGAATTGGTCGCAATTTCTAAGGTATGGATTGCGTCTCGATAATGGAGCAACTTTCCCGAGCATCGGTATTGCTGGTAACCATGGAGTTCACATGCAGCGCCAGTTTCAAGTTTTGAGGATGTGGCGTATTGCTCATTAAGGGGTGATGTCTTCTTCCAGCCTTCCTACTCAGGATTAAGGGGCCTTGCGGGGTCATCGTTGAGACCCGGGCTAGGGTACTCCGTGTTCCTTGTTTGGTTGTCAGGATATCCTATATCGGGACCTCAGGGTGCCCTCCCAAGGTTTCTTTTCCCAGTCAAGGAATACCTTTGAAGCATCTATTGATGATTGAGTTTTCCTCTCACTTGGAAGGTGCTGTGGCGAGTGGTGATGCGTACGATCGGGATTGGGTACATCCTATTGCAGCTTGGTGGGCGATCCCTTGTGGACTGGGTTCCATAGTGGCATCTGGAGTCGCTTTGATATATCATTGTGCGTTGTAGCTGCCCGGTTGGGGCCAGAGCCCTGTGAGGTGCTCCCAGATACTATGCTTGTTGGTGCGCCCATATGGCAGAGATAGTGGGCTTGGGAGGCTACCAGGTAGAGGCCACATCGGGAGAGTGCTACTGGATGATGTCGAGAGCGTGGACTCCCTGTGATGAATCTGCCCATTGAGTGCATGATGCTGGAGTTCCAATGGTTGTAGTAGGGCGACCTGTCGGTGGCAACATGTGAAGCACAGTTCACAATACTATCACGTTTTGCCCCCACATGGGTCGTAAATAAGGAGACGCGATGCTAACATTCGTGATGGGACTCAACCGCCTTATCAGATAGATGACGTCATATAGGCATTGTCGAGGTTCGATGACCCCCCTTATTGCGTGTCTGTGGATTAAGTGCGGTTGAGCGGCTTACCAAGCGTGTAAGTGTCATCATGAGCGCCAGCCATGCTCGAGGAGCAGAATCTGGACTTAATTGTTTGAAGTGTTGTTTTGATCTTCCCGTGAGGGTTGAAGATCAGGTACCCCTTGTTGTGAATTGATGATCTATTTGACCAGCTCTGGGAGCGGGTGTCTGCTGTTAGATCGATCTTCGCACAAGGGTACCACAAGTTGGAGATCCGGTAGATGGCCTTTCGTGACCATTTCGGGCACTACGAGTTTTAAGTACTGCCGTTGTGGTTGACGAATGCGCCGGATGCCTTCGTGGATCTCAAAGTTTTATTGGGCCTTCATGGACTACTTTGAGGTAGTCTTCATTGAGATTGCTAGTGGTGCAATGAAAAGGTGATATGGGTGACCTTGTTTCTCCAGGATGGCATGCCCTTAGGCAAAGTTCAAGAATCATCATCGCGTTGGAAAGCGTCAGTCCATGGAGATTCCTCAGTGGACGTAGGAGTGGGTTATCAGGAATTGTTGCGGACTCGCTAATGTCACGTTCGGGTCACGACGCCGTCTAAGTGATCATTGATCGACTGACTAAGTCCGCGCTTCCCTCCCTAATCCGACTGATTGAGTCTCTGGACGCCTTGACGTGGGTTTTCACCTTCACGATTGTTCGTCTTCATGACACTCCGGTCGGCGCTATTTTTGGTTGAGACGCGAGGGTTACTTTGAGGTTGTGGCGCAGCCTTGGCAGGCTTTGGCGCGAGCCTCCATTTAAGTATAGCGTTTCATCGCCGATGGACAGCCAGACAAAGAGGACGATTCAGACCTTGGAGGACATGCTAAGTGCCTGCATGCTCGATCTTAAGGGCAGTTGGGTGAGGCACCACTCATTTGTTGGGGTACGCCTGCAAGAAGACTGCCATTTGAGCATCCAGATGGATCTGAAAAAGGCACTCTACAGGCGCAGTTTTATACCTCCCTTGTGTTGGGACGGTTGAGGAGCGCCAGTTGGAGGGGCCACAAGTTATTTATTTGACCTTGTAGTGGCCAGGTTGGTTCATGTGTGCATCTGCACCTCCCAGAACCGATAGAAGGGCTACGCAGGTCATTGTCGCCAGGAGCTTACCTTCGGGTTTGGCGACCATGTTTTCCTGAAGGTGTCCCAGTTTAACGGCTTTCGATGTTTCGACGTTTGGGGCAAGCTGAGTTGGCCCTTCATCGGCCCGTTTCTCGTCATTGAGTGGATTAGGGAGGTGGCTCATCATGTAGCCTTTCCCCCACAGCTGGCTCATGCCCACGACGTCGTCCTTGTCTCATGGCTGAGGCATTATATCCACGATCCTGCTCAGTCATTCCGTTCGACCGTCTCATTCTCGAGCTGGATTTGTCGTTCGTGGAGCAGTGGATCTAGGTCAAGGACCAACATGAGAAGAGGCTCCACGCTAAGACCGTTCCTTTGATTACAGTGTGTCGGTAGCGCCAGTCTGGTGCATAGACCACTTGGGAGCAAAAGGTCTATGCATGATACTTGCTATATTCGGTCTTCCCTTTGGGTTTCCTTAAATTTCGAGGACTAAATTTCCTGGGGGGGGGGGGGGAGAATGTTATGCTTGTGTCATTTGGAGCCATTTTGGTTAAGCCTTGGTCGCATCTGGGTCATTCAGGGCCTTTTTCTTTTTCGATCGGAGTCGCTAAAATTTTGGCTTTTAGCCACCTGCAGGAGTTGGAGTACTCTGATTGGAAATCTAACTGCATATTATGGGTCCTGGTACTGTTTCGTACTACTCATAAAAATTTCATCGAATTCCGGTAACGTTTTGAAAAATATGCAGTTCCGAACCGTATCCGGGTTTTGAGAGTTCCTGGTTGGTCGAATAGTGTGAGATATTTTGGGGATGTGGTGACCCTTGGTAACCTTACCCCCACCTTGCTTGGGGATGAAGAAACCATTGGTTATTTGATATGTGAGTGGGTGAGCTAGGGGTGCAACTCGGGCGGGTTGGGTCGGGTTAGGCTTTAACCCACATTGCACAGAGCCCACCCTGAACCCGAGCCCGACCCGAAGGGTTCAACCCGAACCCGAACCCGACCTCAACCCGCGGGTTCGGGTCGGGTTCGGGTTGAATTCGGGCTCGGGTCGGGCTCGGGTTTAATACTTAAAATATCATAAAAATTATTTAATAAACAACACAATAAACTCTAATTAATTAAATGTATATTCACCATAAAAAAAACTTACAAAATCTAAATAGTTTATGAATACATATTCTAAATTTTAATTAAGCTAAACATAACTTCATCGTTTTTCAACAAAAATATAAAAAAAACATTTACCAATTCGGGTTTGGGTTGAGCCCGCATAACCCGATCCTCCAACCCAAACCCGACCCGAATTGGGTTCGGGTTAGTTCGGGTTCGGGTCGGGTTGAACCCAGCAGAGAAAAACCTCAACCCAAACCCGCCCATGAACCGGGTTGGGTCAGGTTCAACCCGCCCAAGTTGCACCCCTAGGGTGAGCCTAACCCTAACCTCACCCCCCCTGAAGGTCACCCCTAGGCACTATTTGGGCATGAAAATGACTTTTTTGCCCTCTCTCTCCCTCTCTCCCATTTCGTGGAACACCTTCTCTCCCTCTCTCGATCTCTTTTTTTCTCCTCTTTGTGTGTGAAGAAGGAGGAGGAAGAAGCAATTGAAGGAAAAGATGAAGAAGAAGCACAAGAAAGAGTGAGAAAGGGTGAGTATGTGTTGTTGTTGTTGTTTCTCTTCTCTCTATCCCCTTCTCATGCCCCTTTGCACCCCTGTTTTCTGCCATGAAGGGCTTGAGGAGATGCTGATGAGGTGGTGGTAGTGGTGGTAGTGGTTGAGGTGGTCGTGGGTGTGTCGAGAACCCCGCATCTCCCCATTTCCCTCCCCCTGTTTTGGTAAGGCAGCACTCTGTATTTTAAAGATCTCAGTGCATCTAGTATTTAGAGACACATTTTTAAGATTATGTCTCATATGATATGATCATCTATGTGTCTAGTTGTTATATATGAAATTTGGGCTCATTATGATATCTGTGGTGTAAGTTAGAACCAGTTTTGCATGGCCTGTCCAGATTCGTGTAGGAATTGACCTGCTTCTGGAAATAATTTATTTCGGGCTTGTAGAGGCAAAATTAGGTTCTAATGTCTTCATGGATTATGATCCCCGCATACCAGAGAATGTGCATGTTTTATTTCATAATTTGTGGAAGTGTATTGGGTGCTGTGGAGATCAATTAGTAGGGCTGGTTGCAGCAAGTTTGGCAGTTTTGCTCGGTTGTGTGTCAAGGAGTTGTTTGCATGTGTCTTGTGTGATAATATGGAAGCATCAGGAGTTAGGGTCTTCATGAAGTAGGCTTATATGTGTGATAGGAGGTTCCATAATTTAATTATGGATCATTGGTTGTGTTTTGCAGATCTCGTAGACCGGACGCGCGGCGATCCGGGTATCGGTGAGTGGTTTGATCCAATCTCCCCCCCCCCCCTCTCGAGATGCACTCGACGCGCGTAGTCGTGCGTCGCGCATCGATGGGGCATCCTAGCTATACTACTTGTGTAGATAAGTAGTATGGCCATGCTTAATCTATAATATGTTAGATATCTTGCATGCTAGGCTTATATGGCATGTATTGTATCCATGTATGTATGATTGTATTGCTTGCGCCCCTTTAGTATGGGCATGTATTTTGTAATGTGTATGGATGTATAGAATATGGCATGCCTTAGGTAGTATTGTAATACTACTCCCACCATATTAATTGGAATATCTAGCATGATTAAGTCTGGGTTAATAACGGGCACCTGCCTAATATTCCCTTGCGATAAGACTCAAGGGCGTGGTGTAGTTGTTGCGCCCATGCTAATGGGCTATTACCAACTTCATGAGATGATGATCTCTCTCGCCCTCTCCCTCTGCACGAACTGAGTAAGTAGAGGCGATTTCCTACTCGACTCGGGTTCGTTTGGAATATTAGCATTCACCTGTTAGTGCGCGAGATTGCGCTTGACCCTTCCCTTTTGAGTTGGCGATATCCAACGCATGTTAGAGTATATTTTGTATGTTTATACGATTAGTGCCCTCATATGCATGTGTAGTTAGGCCTTGCCTTGTATGTGCGTTGCATGATGTGTTGTTTATGCCATATACTCATGTTAGGGAGAACCCCTATAGTTAAGCATATGTTATTGTGCATGTGGATCAAGTTCCTTCAGTGATAGAATTCTCCTGTAATAATTATGCGCATATTAAAACTAATCAGGCCTATCTGAAATAGGCGTGGGTATGACCCGTTGTCGGTTCATGAGGGATGTATATGAACCGCTTGTTGGGTTATGTGCCTTGGGATTATTTCTGCGTAAGAGCAGAGGCAACCCCCTTGTGTTCGAGCGACGCAACCGTGTGGGAGTACAATAGTATTTGATATCATCGATATGTGATTATCGAGAGTAGTTGTTTTTCCATTGGGTTCACTTTGCGAACATGGAATGTTTACTCCCAATGTCGTCCGTGTTGAAGAGGCCCGGGTTGTAGCTGTCCTGACAGAGGGCTCCCATCCGTAGGTACCACCGATGCGTTCGGGAGCGTACTGATCGTGGGAGTGTACCAGGTAGAGGCTACCTAGGAGAGGGCTAACGAATGATATTGTGAGCATGGAATCGTTCTCCCCTTCGTTGGATCCGACGTAGAAACTTCCCGGTGTTGGAAAAGCTGTCCTGACAGAGGGCTCCCATCGTAGGTACTACTGATGCGTTCGGAAGCGTACTGATCGTGGGAGTATACCAGGTAGAGACTACCCGGGGAAAGGGCTACCGGTGGACCAAGGGTGTAGAGCAGTCTAAGTCTCTTCCAAAAGTCCTATATCACCTCTAAAGGGTGAGGGTGAGGATGAGGTGAAGACACGTCGCCGCGTGACCCATTCGTTGTTCGTCCGTTCCCATAGTTGTTGGGTCCGGTTGCGTATCGATGTTCAAAGACATCGTTGGGCAGTTATCCTGATGTAGATGATCCAGTAGCGTTGTGTAGACCAGTAATTCTGGGTCTCTTCGACCAACGGTATGGTCTCTCCCCAAGAGACCCAAGAGTCTCCCTCCGAGAGTGAGGGTGAGGGTGAGGTTGGTGATTCAGTAGTGTTGTGTGGACCAGTAATTCCGCGTCTCTTTGACCAACGGTATGGTCTCTCCCCAAAAGTCCCAAGAGTCTTCCTCCGGGAGTGAGGGTGAGGGTGGGTCAAATAGTGTGAGATATTTTGGTGAATGTGGTGACCCTTGGTAACCTTACCCCCACCTTGCTTAGTGATGAGGAAACCATTGGTTATTTAGAGTCTTAGTGGGTGAGTTTAGGTTTAGGTTCACCCCCTCTCCCAATCTTGTTCTCACCCCCCCCCCCAAATGAGAATTTCTTTCTCTCCCACTCCCTACGTCTCCCTCTTTTTGGCTCTCTTTCTCTCTTTTACACATCCCCCATGTGTTTGATGAAATGCCAAGGAGAAGAAGATGGAGCAAGAAGAGGAAGTGCAAGTGTAAGACTAGGTGAGTGTGCGTGAATGCATTGTTGATTGTTTCTCCTCTCTCTAGCTCCCTTTTATGCCCCTTCTTTTCCTCTATTTTTCAGCCAAGAAGGGCTGGTGGAGAGGCTGAAGAGGAGGTGTTGTGGTGGTGGTGGTTGAGGTGGTCGTGGGTGCGTCAAGAGCCCCACATCTCCCTCTTTCCCTTCCCCTCTTTTGGTAAGTCCTTTTCCCCTTCTTTTCTAATTTTTAATGGCTGTTGGGATGGTTGGGGAGGTCTTGCATGCTAGGTAGTTGAGTTAGGGTGTGTGAGGGGGGTTGGGGAGGGGTGTTGGGTGGCTGGGCGCGCGCGCGGGGCTGTCCGCAGGCGGGCGCAGTCGGGCACGCGGGCGTACGCGCGGGGTCCTGGCGGGGGCGCGGTGTGCGCAGGTCGTGCGCACGGGCGCGCGCGATCGGGGCAGCGTGTCTTGGCGCACCTAGGTGTGCGGCAGGGCGCCAGTGCGCGTGCGGGGGCACACGCGGGGCTGCCCAAGGGCTCAGGTAGGTGCTGGGGCACTCGGGCATGCATGCGTACGCGCGTGATCGCATGCGTGCGATCTCGTATGCGTGCATGTCTAAGTCTTTGCTATTTCTAGTAATTTCTAAGTGTTATATTCTGATGTTACTCACCAAATTTGATTCCCTTACCTTGCATATCTCATCGGATGGGATGCGTGAGGTCCCGGGTTGCAGTGAGTGGTTTGATCCAATCCCCCCCCCTCGAGATGCGCCCCTCTTGTATGGGCATATATTTTCTGTAATGTGCATGGATGTATAGAATAGGCATGCCTTAGGTAGTATTGTAATACTACTCCTACCATATTAATTGGAATATCCAGCATGATTAAGTCTGGGTTAATAATGGGCACACGCCTAATATTCCCTTGCGATAAGACTCGAGGGCGTGGTGTAGTTATTGCGCCCATGATAATGGGGCAAAGCTATGACCAACTTCAAGAGATGATGAGCTCTCTCTCGCCCTCTCCCTCTGCACGAACTGAGTAAGTAGATGCGATTTCCTACTCGACTCAGGTTCGTTTGGAATATTGGCATGCACCTGTTAGTGCGCGAGATCGCGCTTGACCCTTCCTTTTTAAGTTGGTGATATCCAACGCATTTTAGAGTATAGCTTGTATGCTTATATACTTGTTTGAGGTATGCTCATATGCTTGCACGCTTGTATGCATGTTGTATGATTTTGTTGTTTATGATGAAAATACATGTTAGGGGATACCCTTATAGTCAATTATTAGATGATTGTGCATATGGTTCATGCACATAGCTATGATATGATTCTTCTGTTATATATATGCACATGTTAAAACTAATTAGGCCTATCTGAAATAGGCATGGGTACGACCCGCTGTCGGGATGTACCTCATTAGTTAGTGTGCGAGCGATGTAATCGCCCTTGCATCCGTGTGATGCACTTGAATGGAATTCAGGAGAATTCATTTGTTATATCGATTTTGTTAAACCGGTAGCTTTGACATTAAGTTAGGCCTACCTGTGCTTGGCGCGTATATGAACCGCCTGTTGGGTTATATGCCTTGGGCTTATTTCTGCGTGAGAGCAGAGGTAACCCCCTCGCGTCTTAGCGATGCACTCGTGTGGGAGTCGAAAAGAATTTCGTTATGATTGATATGTGATTATCGAGCGTAGTTGACTTTCCCATAGGGTTCGCTTTGCGAATGTGGGGTGCTTCCTCCCGACATCATCGTGCGTCGAACACCCCAGCGTCGAAGCTGTCCTGTTTGGGTGCCACCACTTGTAAGTGCTACTGATGCGTATCGTGGTACGCATCTGGCTGATGTACCGATCGTGGAAGGCCGACAGGTAGAGGCTACGCGAGAGAGGGCTACCGGATGATTTTTGCGAGCATGGAATCGTTCTCCCCTTCTTCGGATCCGCGTTGAAGCTACCCGACGTTAAAGCTGTCCTGATAGAGGGCTCCCACCTGTAGGTACTACCGATGCGTTCGGCAGATGTACTGATCATGGGAGTATACCAGGTAGAGGCTACTCGGGAGAGGGCTACCGGATGATGAAGGGTGTAGAACAAAAGGTTTTCTTCCAACAGTCCTGTGTCACCCTTAGGGGTGAGGGTGAGGATGAAGTGAAGTCACGTCGCCACGTGACCCATTCGTTTTTCGTCCGTTCCCATAGTTGTTGGGTCCAGTTACGTATCGATGTTCAGAGACATTGTTGGGCAGTTATCGCGATATAGATGATCCAGTAGTGTTGTGTAGACCAGTAATTCCGCGTCTCTTCGACCAACGGTATGGTCTCTCCCCAAAAGTCCCAAGAGTCTTCCTCCGGGAGTGAGGGTGAGGGTGAGGTTGGTCGCGCCACCGCGTGACCTTGTTATCCATTGGGTTTCCACTCATGTTTTCCTTGAAAGGAAATTGCTTTTGTATTGAACTATTGTATTGGTGATTGGTTTCCAGCCACTCACTGAGCTTGTAGCTCACCCCTCGCATACTGTTTCTTTTCAGGGGCAGTGTTGGGCGTGGAGCTGGAGCTTCCCTGTGGCGTGGTCTTATGTGCGTGGAGCGTTTTGTCCGACGGGTGGCGAGTGCGAGGCTGTCAGTCCTAGAGTCATTTTATGTATTTTAAATCGTGCATGTGGCACAGGTTGTATTTTATTTGGACTAGACTTGGCTCTCACAGGACAGTGATTGTGTATTCGAGTTTGTAATAATGTTTTTGGTTTATAGACATTGTTGATATTTTATGCTTCCGCTTTTCAGTCAGTTTCATTTATCTTTGCTTTGCCACCTTGTGTGTTGTTGTTGGAGTCTTTGTTGACCTCAGATATAGATAGCTGATACTTTATATATTGCCACGTCTCGGGGACGGCCGCCCTGGGGCGTGACAGAGATAACTGCCCAACGATGTTTTTGAACATCGCTACACAACCGAACCCAACAACTATGGGAACGGACGAACAACGAATGGGTCACGCGGAGATGTGGCTTCACCTCCTCCTCACCCTCACCCTTTAGAGGTGACATAGGACTTTTGGAAGAGATTAGACTGCTCTACACCCTTGGTCCTCCAGTACCCCTTTCCCCGGGCTAGCTACCTGGTATACTCCCATGATCAGTACACTTCCGAACGCATCAGTGGTACCTGCGGAAGGGAGCCCTCTGTCAGGACAGCTTTTCCAACGCCGGGAAGTTCCAACATCGGATCCAACAAAGGGGAGAACTATTTCACGCTCGCAATATCATTCGTTAGCCCTCTCCCGTGTAGCCTCTACCTGGTATACCGCTCTACACCCTAACGGACGAACAACGAATTGGTCACGCGACGACGTGTCTTCACCTCATCCTCACCCTCTCCCTTTAGAGGTGACATAGGACTTTTGGAAGAGATTAGACTACTCTACACCCTTGGTCCACTGGTAGCCCTTTCCCCGGGTAGCCTCTACCTGGTATACTCCCACGATCAGTACGCTTCCAAATGCATCGGTGGTACCTACGGATGAGAGCCCTCTGTTAGGACAGCTTTTCCAACGCCGGGAAGCTCCTACATCGGATCAAACGAAGAGGAGAACGATTTCACGCTCGCAATATCATTAGTTAGCCCTCTCCCGGGTAGTCTCTACCTGGTATACTCCCACGATCAGTACGCTCCCGAACGCATCGGTGGTACCTACGGATGGGAGCCCTCTGTCAGAACAGCTACAATCCGGGCCACTTCAACACGGACGACATTGGGAGTAAACACTCCATGTTCGCAAAGCGAACCGAAGGGAAAAACCACTACTCTCGATAATCGCCTAACTTAATGCCAAATCTATCGGTTTAACAAAACCGATACAACAAATTAATTCTCCTGAAATCCATTCAAGTGAATCGCACGAATGCAGGGGCGATTACATCGCTCTCACACTAACTAATGAGGTACATCCCGACGGTGGGTCGTACCCACGTCGGCTTCAGATAGGCCTAATTAGTTTTAACATGTTCGTATATATAACAGGAGAATTATATCTTAGTTATGTACATGAACTACATGCACGATAATCTATCAAATAATTATAGGAAACTCCCTAACATGGATTCACATCATAAACAACAAATCCTACAACATGCATACATGGTCATTAATCATTTAAGCACACTCAAGGCATAACTTTAGCATGCGTTGGATATCACCAATTTAAAAGGGAAGGGTAAAGCGCGATCTCGCGCACTAATAGATGAATCCCAATATTCCAAACGAACTTGAGTCGAGTAGGAAATCGAACCTACTTACTCAGTTCGTGCAGAGGGAGAGGGCGAGAGAGATCATCATCTCGTGAAGTTGGTCATAGATTTGCCCCATTGGCATGGGCGCAACAACTACACCACGCCCTCGAGTCTTATCGCAAGGGAATATTAGGCAAGTGCCCTTTATTAACCCAGACTTAATCATGCTGGATATTCCAATTAACATGGTGGGAGTAGTATTACAATACTACCTAAGGCATGCCATATTCTGTACATCCATACACATTACAGAATACATGCCCATAGTAGAGGACCGCATGCGATACACTCATTCATACACGAATACAATGCATGCAATATAAGCCTAGCATGCAAGATATCTAACATATTATAGTTTAAGCATGGCCGTACTACTTATCTACATAAGTAGTATAGCTAGGGTGCCCCATCGATGCGCAATGCACGACTACGCGCGTCGAGCGCATCTCGAGGGGGGGGATTGGATCAAACCACTCATAGATACCCGGATCATCGCGCGTCCGATCTACGAGATCTGCAAAACACAACCAATGATCCACAATTAAAATATGGAACCTCCTATCACACATATAAGCCTACTTCATGAAGACCCTAACCCCTGATACTTCCATATTATCACCCAAGACACATGCAAACAACTCCTTGACACTCAACCAAGCAAAACTGCCAAATCTGCTGCAACCAGCCCTACTAATTGATCTCCACAGCACTTAATACACTTCCAAAAATTATGAAATAAAACATGCACGCCCCAGGGCACCGTCCCCGAGACATGGCAATAATGAAGTATCAACTATCAATACCTGAGGTCTACAAAGACTCCAACAACAAGACACAAGGTGGCAAAGCAAAGATAAAATGATAACTAACTGAAAAGCGGAAGCATAAGATATCAAAAATGTCTGTAAACCAAAAAACATTATTACAGACTCGAATACACAATCACTGTCCTGTGAGAGCCAAGTCTAGTCCAAATAAAATACAACATGTGCCACATGCACGATTTATAATACATAAAATAACTCTAGGACTGCTGACAGCCTCGCACTCGCCACCCGTCAGAAGAACGCTCCATCGCCCATAAGACCACGCCACAGGGAAGCTCCAGCTCCACGCCCAACACTGCCCCTGAAAAGAAACAGTATGCGAGGGTGCGCTACACGCTCAGTGAGTGGCTAGAAGCCAATCACCAATACAATAGTTCAATACGAAAGCAATTGCCTTTCAAGGAAAACATGGGTGGAAACCCAATGGATAACACGGTCACGCGGTGGCGTGACCAACCTCACCCTCACTCCCGGAGGAAGACTCTTGGGACTTTTGGACAGAGACCATACCGTCGGTCGAAGAGACGCGGAATTACTGGTCTACACAACACTACTGGATCATCTACATCGAGATAACTGCCCAACGATGACTTTGAACATCGCTACACAACCGAACCCAACAACTATGGGAACGGACGAACAACGAATGGGTCACGCGGCGATGTGGCTTCACCTCATCCTCACCCTCACCCTTTAGAGGTGACATAAGACTTTTGGAAAAGATTAGATTGCTCTACACCCTTGGTCCACTGGTAGCCCTTTCCCCGGGTAGCCTCTACCAGGTATACTTTTGTCATTTTCATGCCCAAATAGTGTCTAGGGGTGACCATAAGGGGGGGGGTGAGGTTACGGTTAAGCTCAGCCACTCATATACCAAAAGACCAATGGTTTCTTCACCATTAAGCAAGGTGGGGGTAAGGTTACCAAAGGTCACCACATCCTCAAAATATCTCACACTATTCGACCAACCAGGAACTCTCAAAACCCGGATACGGTTCGGAACTGCATATTTTTCAAAACGTTACCGGAATTCGATGAAATTTTTATGGGTAGTACGAAACAGTACCAGGACCCATAATATGCAGTTAGATTTTCAATCAGAGTACTCCAACTCCCGCAGGTAGCTAAAAGCCAAAATTTTAGCGACTCCGATCGAAAAAGAAAAAGGCCCTGAATGACCAAGATGTGACCAAGGCTTAACCGAAATGGCTCCAAATGACACAGGGCATAACAGTTAGTGCTCGAGCGATGTAATCGCCCCTGCACCCCACTTGAATGGAATTCAGGAGAATTCATTTGTTTGATCGGTTTTGATAAACCGGTGGCTATGGCATTAAGTTAGGCCTACCCGTGCTAGGCATGTATATGAACTGCTTGTTGGTTATATGCCTTGGGCTTATTTCTGCGTGAGAGCAGAGGTAACCCCTCGCGTCTGAGCGACGAACCCGTGTGGCAGTACAAGAGTATTCAATATCATCGATATGTTATTATTGAGTGTGGTAGACTTTCCCATAGGGTTCGCTTTGCGAATGTGGGGTGCTTCCTCCCAACATCGTCGTGCGTCGAACACCCCAGCGTCGAAGCTGTCCTGTTTGGGTGCCACCACTTGTAGGTGCTACTGATGCGTATCGCGGTACGCATCTAGCTGATGTACCAATCGTGGAAGGCCGACAGGTAGAGCCTACGTGGGAGACGGCTACCAGATGATTTTGTGAGCATGGAATCTTTCTCCCCTTTTTCGAATCCGCGTTGAAACTACCCGACGTTAAAGCTGTCCTGATAGAGGGCTCCCACCTGTAGGTACTACCGATGCATTCGGCAGATGTACTGATCATGGGAGTATACCAGGTAGAGGCTACTCGGGAGAGGGCTACCGGATGACGAAGGGTGTAGAACAAAAGGTTTTCTTCCAACAGTCCTGTGTCACCCTTAGGGGTGAGGGTGAGGATGAGGTGAAGTCACGTCGCCACGTGACCCATTCGTTTTTCGTCCATTCCCATAGTTATTGGGTCCAGTTACGTATCGATGTTCAGAGACATCGTTGGGCAGTTATCTCGATGTAGATGATCTAGTAGTGTTGTGTAGACCAGTAATTCCGCGTCTCTTCGACCAACGGTATGGTCTCTCCCCAAAAGTCCCAAGAGTCTTCCTCCGGGAGTGAGGGTGAGGTTGGTCACTCCGCCACGTGACCTTGTTATCCATTGGGTTTCCACCCATGTTTTCCTTGAAAGGAAATTGCTTTAGTATTGAACTGTTGTAATGGTGATTGGTTTCCAGCCACTCACTGAGCTTGTAGTTCACCCCTCGCATATTGTTATGTCTATGTCATTTGGAGCCATTTTGGTTAAGCCTTGGTCACATCTAGGTCGTTCAGGGCCATTTCTTTTTTTCGATTGGAGTCGCTAAACTTTTGGCTTTTATCCACCTGCGGAGTTAGAGCACTCTGATTGGAAATCTAACTGCATATTATGGGTCCTGGTACTGTTTCGTACTACCCATAAAAATTTCATCGAATTCCGGTAACATTTTGAAAAATATGCAGTTCCGAACCGTATCCGGGTTTTGAGAGTTTCTTGGTTGGGCGAATAGTGTGAGATATTTTGGGGATGTGGTGACCCTTGGTAACCCCACCTTGCTTGGGGAGGAAGAAAACATTGGTTATTTGATTTGTGAGTGGGTGAGCCTAACCCTAACCTCACCCCCCCTTATGGTCACCCCAAAACACTATTTGGGCATGGAAATGACCATTTTGCCCTCTCTCTCTCTCCCCTCTCTCCCAACTCGTGGATCTCTCTTTCTCTCCCTCTCTTGATCTCTTTTTCCCCTCTTTGTGTGTGTGGAGAAGGAGGAGGAAGAAGCAAAAGAAGGAGAAGGTGAAGGAGGAAGAGCAAGGTTTGTGTTTGTGTTGTTGTTGTTGTTGATCCTCCTCTCTCTAGCTCCCTTTTCATGTCTTCCCCCCCCCCCCATGTTTTGCAGCCAAAGAAAGCTGAGGAGGGCTGTGGAGGTGGTGGTAGTGGTGGTGGTCCTATTTGGGTGCAACCACTTGTAGGTGCTACTGATGCGTATCGCGGTATGCATCTAGCTGATGTACCGATCGTGGAAGGCAGATAGGTAGAGGCTACGTGGGAGAGGGCTACCAGATGATTTTGCGAGTGTGGAATCATTCTCCCCTTTTTTGGCTCCGCGTTGAAGCTACCCGACGTTAAAGCTTTCTTGACAGAGGGCTCCCACCTGTAGGTACTACCGATGCGTTCGGCAGATGTACTGATCATGGGAGTATACCAGGTAGAGGCTACTCAAGAGAGGGCTACCGGATGACGAAGGGTGTAGAACAAAAGATTTTCTTCCAACAGTCCTGTGTCACCCTTAGGGGTGAGGGTGAGGATGAAGTGAAGTCACGTCGCCACGTGACCCATTCGTTTTTCGTCCATTCCCATAGTTGTTGGGTCCGGTTACGTATCGATGTTCAAAGACATCGTTGAGCACTTATCTCGATGTAGATGATCCAGTAGTGTTGTGTAGACCAGTAATTCCGCGTCTCTTCGACCAACGGTATGGTCTCTCCCCAAAAGTCCCAAGAGTCTTCCTCCGGGAGTGAGGGTGAGGTTGGTCGCGCCACCGCGTGACCTTGTTATCCATTGGGTTTCCACCCATGTTTTCCTTAAAAGGAAATTGCTCTAGTATTGAACTGTTGTAATGGTGGTTGGTTTCCAGCCACTCACTGAGCTTGTAGCTCACCCCTCGTATTGTTATGCCTGTGTCATTTGGAGCCATTTCGGTTAAGCCTTGGTCACATCTGGGTTATTCAGGGCCTTTTCTTTTTTCAATCGGAGTCGCTAAAATTTTGGCTTTTAGCCACATGCAGGAGTTAGAGTACTCTGATTGGAAATATAACTGCATATTATGGGTCCTTATACTGTTTTGTACTACCCATAAAAATTTCATCGAATTCCAGTAACATTTTGAAAAATATGCAGTTCTGAACCGTATCCGGGTTTTGAGAGTTCCTGGTTGGTCGAATAGTGTGAGATATTTTGGGGATGTGGTGACCCTTGGTAACCTTACCCCCACCTTGCTTGGGGAGGAAGAAAACATTGGTTATTTGATTTGTGAGTGGGTGAGCCTAACCCTAACCTCACGACCCACTTATGGTCACCCCAAACACTATTTGGGCATCAAAATGACCATTTTGCCCTCTCTCTCTCTCCCCCTCTCTCCCAACTCGTGGATCTCTCTTTCTCTCCCTCTCTTGATCTCTTTTTCCCCTCTTTGTGTGTGTGGAGGAGGAGGAGGAAGAAGCAAAAGAAGGAGAAGGTGAAGGAGGAAGAGCAAGGTTTGTGTTTGTGTTGTTGTTGTTGATTCTCCTCTCTCTAGCTCCTTTTCATGTCTTCCCCCCCTGTTTTGCAGCCAAAGAAGGCTGAGGAGGGTTGTGGAGGTGGTGGTAGTGGTGGTGGTGGTTGAGGTGGTCGCGGGTGCATCGAGGGTCCCCGAATCTCCCCCTTTCATTCCCCCTCCCAAGGTGAGCTCTTCCCCTTCTTTTCTTTGGTTTTTCATGGCTTAGGGGTTGTTGGGAAGTCATGCATGCTAGGTAATTGGTTTAGGGTGAGTGAGAAGTGTGGGGGAGGGGTTAAAAGGGGTTAAAAGGGGGTTAAGAATAGCTGGGCGCGCGCAGGGGTCTGTCTGCTCGCATGAGGGGTACTGGCAGGCGTAGGCGGGCGCGTGCGCGTGGGCGCGCGGGTGCGCGCGGACGCTGGCAGCGAGCGGGGTGCGCAGGACGTGCGCGCAGGCCCGCGGGAGTGCGCGTGGGCGCGGGGCAGTGCGCCTGGGCATGCGGCAGGGTGCCAGTGCGCGCGCGCGCGGGCGTGCTCGTGCGTGCGCGTGCTGGGGCATGCGCGGGGCTGCCCAGGGGCTCAGGTAGGTGCTGGGGCACTCGGGCATGCGTGCGTACGTGCGTGCTCGCATGCGTGCAAGCCCGTATGCGTACTAGTCTAAGTCTTTGGTATTTCTAGTAATTTCTAAGTGTTATAATGTGATGTTGCTCACCAAATTTGATGCCCTTACCATGCAGATCTCGTCGGAAGGGATGCGCGAGGTCCCGGGTTGCGGTGAGTGGTTTGGTCCAATCCCCCCCCCCCTCGAGATGCGCTCGACGCGCGCGGAGTCGTGCGTCGCGCATCGATGGGGCATCCTAGCTATACTACTTGTGTAGATAAGTAGTATGGCCATGCTTAGACTATAATATGTTAGATATCTTGCATGCTAGGATTATATTGCATGTATTGTATCTATGTATGAATGATTGTGTTGCATGCGCCCCTCTAGTATGGGCATGTATTTTTGTAATGTGTATGGATGTATAGAATATGGCATGCCTTAGGTAGTATTGTAATACTACTACTCCCACCATATTAATGGAATATCCAGTATGACCTGCCTAATATTCCCTTGCGATAAGACTCGAGGGCGTGGTGTAGTTGTTGCGCCCATGCTAATGGGGCAAAACTATGACCAACTTCATGAGATGATGATCTCTCTCGCCCTCTCCCTCTGCACGAACTGAGTAAGTAGAGGCGATTTCCTACTCGACTCGGGTTCGATTGGAATATTAGCATTCACCTGTTAGTGCGCGAGATCGCGCTTGACCCTTCCCGTTTAAGTTGACAATATCCAACGTATGTTAGAGTATATTTTGTATGTTTATACGAGTAGTGCCCTCATATGCATGTGTAGTTAGGCCTTGCCTTGTATGTATATTGCATGATGTGTTGTTTATGCCATATACTCACGTTAGGGAGAACCCCTATAGTTAAGCATATGTTATTGTGAATGTGGATCAAGTTCCTTCAGTGATAGAACTCTCCTGTAATAATTATGCGCATGTTAAAAATTGATAGGCCTATCTGAAATAGGCGTGGGTATGACCCGCTGTTGGGTTGTACCTTATTAGTTAGAGCGCTAGCGATGTAATCACCCCGTGCATTCGAGCGATGCACTCGTTTGGAATTAAGGAGAATTCATTATCTTATCGGTTTTGTTAAGCCGGTAGTTGGGGCATTAAGCTAGGCCTACCCGTGCTAGGCGTGTATATGAACCGCCTGTTGGGTTATGTGCCTTGGGATTATTTCTGCGTGAGAGCAGAGGCAACCCCCCTTGTGTCCGAGCGACGCAACCGTGTGGGAGTACGATAGTGTTCGCTATCATCGATATGTGATTATCGAGAGTAGTTGTTTCATTCCATTGGGTTCGCTTTGCGAACATGGAGTGTTTTCTCCAATTGTCGTCTGTGTTGAAGCGGCTCAGGTTGTAGCTGTCCTGACAGAGGGCCCCCACCTGTAGGTACTATCGATGCATGCGGCAAGATGTACTGATCGTGGGGCCAGGTAGAGGCTATCCGGGGGAGGGCTAACGAATGATATTGCGAGCGTGGAATCTGTTATGCCTGTGTCATTTGGAGCCATTTCGGTTAAGCCTTGGTCACATCTGGGTCATTCAGGGCCTTTTAATTTTTCGATCGGAGTCGCTAAAATTTTAGCTTTTAGCCACCTGCGAGAGTTGGAGTACTCTGATTGAAAATCTAACTGCATATTATGGGTCCTGGTACCGTTTAGTACTACCCATAAAAATTTCATCGAATTCCGGTAATGTTTTGAAAAATATGCAGTTCCGAACCGTATCCGGGTTTTGAGAGTTCCTGGTTGGTCGAATAGTGTGAGATATTTTGGGGATGTGGTGACCCTTGGTAACCTTACCCCCACCTTGCTTGGGGATGAAGAAACCATTGGTTATTTGATTTGTGAGTGGGTGAGCCTAACCCTAACTTCACCCCCCCCCCCTTATGGTCACCCCTAAACACTATTTGGGCTTGAAAAAGACATTTTTGCCCTCTCTCTCTCTCCCCCTCTCTCCCATTTCGTGGAACTCTCTCAAGCTCCCTCTCTTGGTCTTTTTTCCCCTCTTTGTGTGTGGAGAAGGAGGAGGAAGAAGCAAATGAAGGAGAAGGTGAAGAAGGAAGCACAAAGAAGGTGAGTTTTGTGTATGTGTTGTTGTTGTTGTGGTTTCTCCTCTCTCAAGCTCCCTCTCATGTCTTCCCCCCCCCCCCCCTGTTTTTCAGCCAAAGAAGGCTG
Organism: Acorus gramineus; assembly: GCA_030737835.1. NCBI lineage: Eukaryota > Viridiplantae > Streptophyta > Magnoliopsida > Acorales > Acoraceae > Acorus > Acorus gramineus. The sequence continues at coordinate 2,997,891 of CM060849.1, forward strand.
AGGAGATGCTGATGAGGTGGTGGTGGTGGTTGAGGTGGTCGTGGGTGTGTCGAGAACCCCGCATCTCCCCATTTCCCTCCCCCTGTTTTGGTAAGGCAGCACTCTGTATTTTAAAGATCTCAGTGAACCTAGTATTTAGAGGCACATTTCTAGGATTATGTCTGCATATGATATGATCATCTATGTGTCTAGTTGTTATATATGAAATTTGGGGTCATTATGATATCTGTGGTGTAAGTTAGAACCAGTTTTGCATGGCCTGTCCAGATTCGCGTAGGAATTGACCTGCTTCTGGAAATAATTTATTTCGGGCTTGTAGAGGCAAAATTAGGTTCTAATGTCTGCATGGATTATGATCCCAGCATATCAGAGAATGTGCATGATTTATTTCATAATTTTTGGAAGTGTATTGGGTGCTGTGGAGACCAATTAGTATGGCTGGTTGCATTAGGTTTGGTAGTTTTGCTTGGTTGAGTATCAAGGAGTTGTTTGCATGTCTTGTGTGATAATAGGGAAGTATCAAGGGTTAGGGTCTTCATGAAGTAGGCTTATTTGTGTGATAGGAGGTTCCATATTTTAATTGTGGATCATTGGTTGTATTTTGCAGATCTCGTAGACCGGACGAGCGACGATCCGGGTATCTGTGAGTGGTTTGATCCAATCCCCCCCCCCCTCGAGATGCGCTCGACGCGCGTAGTCGTGCGTCGCGCATCGATGGGGCATCCTAGCTATACTACTTGTGTAGATAAGTAGTATGGCCATGCTTAGACTATAATATGTTAGATATCTTGCATGCTAGGCTTATATTGATGTATTGTATCTATGTATGAATGATTGTGTTGCATGCGCCCCTCTAGTATGGGCATGTATTTTTGTAATGTGTATGGATGTATAGAATATGGCATGCCTTAGGTAGTATTGTAATACTACTCTCACCATATTAATCGAAATATCCAGTATGATTAAGTTTGGGTTAATAACGGGCACCTGCCTAATATTCCCTTGCGATAAGACTCGAGGGCGTGGTGTAGTTGTTGCGCCCATGCTAATGGGGCAAAGCTATGACCAACTTCATGAGATGATGATCTCTCTCGCCCTCTGCACGAACTGAGTAAGTAGAGGCGATTTCCTACTCGACTCGGGTTCGTTTGGAATATTAGCATTCACCTGTTAGTGCGCGAGATCGCGCTTGACCCTTCCCTTTTGAGTTGGCGATATCCAACGCATGTTAGGGTATATTTTGTATGTTTATACGATTAGTGCCCTCATATGCATGTGTAGTTAGGCCTTGCCTTGTATATATGTTGCATGATGTGTTGTTTATGCCATATACTCATGTTAGGGAGAACCCCTATAGTTAAGCATATGTTATTGTGCATGTGGATCAAGTTCCTTCAGTGATAGAATTCTCCTGTAATAATGATGCGCATATTAAAACTGATTAGGCCTATCTGAAATAGGCGTGGGTATGACCCGTTGTCGGGTTGTACCTTATTAGTTAGACCGCTAGCGATGTAATTGCCCCCATGCATCTGAGCGATACACTCGTTTGGAATTCAGGAGAATTCATTATCTTATCGGTTTTGTTAAGCCGGTAGTTGTGGCATTAAGCTAGGCCTACCCGTGCTAGGCGTGTAGATGAACCGCCTGTTGGGTTATGTACCTTGGGATTATTTCTGCGTGAGAGCAGAGGCAACCCCCCCCCCCCTTTGTGTCCGAGGGACGCAACCGTGTGGGAGTACAATAGTGTTCAATATCATCGATATGTGATTATCGAGAGTAGTTGTTTTTCCATTGGGTTCACTTTGTGAACATGGAATGTTTACTCCCAATGTCGTCCGAGTTGAAGAGGCCCGGGTTGTAGCTGTCCTGACAGAGGGCTCCCATCCGTAGGTACCACCGATGCGTTCGGAAGCGTACTGATCGTGGGAGTGTACCAGGTAGAGGCTACCCGGGAGAAGGTTAACGAATGACATTGCGAGCGTGGAATCGTTCTCCCCTTCGTTGGATCCGATGTAGGAACTTCCCAGCGTTGAAAAAGCTGTCCTAACAGAGGGCTCCCATTCGTAGGTACCACCGAGGCGTTCGGAAGCGTACTGATCGTGGGAGTATACCAGGTAGTGACTACCCGGGGAAAGGGCTACCGGTGGACCAAGGGTGTAGAGGAGTCTAATCTCTCCAAAATTCCTTTGTCACCTGTAAAGGGTGAGGTTGAGGATGAGGTGAAGACACGTCGCCGCGTGACCCATTCGTGGTTCGTCCGTTCCCATAGTTGTTGGGTCCGGTTGCGTATCGATGCTCAAAGACATCGTTGGGCAGCTATCCCGATGTAGATGATCCAGTAGTGTTGTGTAGATCAGTAATTCTGGGTCTCATCGACCAACGGTATGGCCTCTCCCCAAGAGACCCAAGAGTCTCTCTCTGGGAGTGAGGGTGAGGGTGAGGTTGGTGATTCAGTAGTGTTGTGTGGACCAGTAATTTCGCGTCTCTTCGACCAACGGTATGGTCTCTCCCCAAAAAGTCCCAAGAGTCTTCCTTCAGGAGTGAGGGTAGGTGAGGTTGGTCGCGCCGCCGCGTGACCTTGTTATCCATGGGTTTCCACCCATGTTTTTCCTTGAAAGGAAATTGTTTTAGTATTGAACTGTTGTAGGGTGATTGGTTTCCAGCCACTCACTGAGCTTGTAGCTCACCCCTCCCATACTGTTTCTTTTCAGGGGCAGTGTTGGGCGTGGAGCTGGAGCTTTCCTGTGGCGTGGTCTTATGGGCGTGGAGCGTTCTTCCGGCGGGTGGCGAGTGCGAGGCTGTCAGCAGTCCTAGACTCATTTTATGTATTGTGAATCGTGCATGTGGCACCGGTTGTATTTTATTTGGACTAGACTTGGCTCTCACAGGACAGTGATTGTGTATTCGAGTCTGTAATAATGTTTTTGGTTTACAGACATTGTTTATATATTATGCTTCCGCTTTTCAGTCAGTTATCAATCCTTGCTTTGCCACCTAGTGTGTTGTTGTTGGAGGCTTTATTGACCTCAGGTATTGATAGCTGATATTTCATTATTGCCACGTCTCAGGGACGGCCGCCCTGGTGCCTGACACGTATACTATTTCTTTTATAGGGGCAGTGTTGGGCAAGGAGCTGGAGCTTCCCTGTGGCGTGGTCTTATGTGCGTGGAGCGTTCCGTTCGGTGGGTGGCGAGTGCGAGGCTGTCAGCAGTCCTAGAGTCATTTTATGTATTGTAAATCGTGCATGTGGCACATGTTGTGTTTTATTTGGACTAGACTTGGCTCTCACAGGACATTGATTGTGTATTCGAGTCTATAATAATGTTTTTGGTTTACAGACATTGTTGATATCTTATGCTTCCGCTTTTCAGTTAGTTATCATTTTTCTTTGCCTTGCCACCTTGTGTGTCATTGTTTGAGTCTTTGTTGACCTTAGGTATTGATAGCTGATACTTAATATATTGTCGTGTCTCGGGGACGGCCGCCCTGGGGTGTGATAGTTTGGGGTCGGTCAGGGGGGCGGCTATAATATATAATCTTCCATTTCATTATATATTCTATTAGAAAAATGTAAAAAAAATAATTCATTAACTAGTATTACTTCTACAAAAAAATTAAAGCGACTCTAGATTGCAAATGACACCAGAAAAACAAGGATGAACATATCAATTTAAACAATGAAATTATATGAAATGGATCTTCTATGTATGCTCGGTTAGTTCCAACTAGCCGCCTGGTATGAGAGTAGCCGCCCCTGTCCATGCTCTTAGATATTTCTAAGTGTTGGACTTAGGGTTTTTGGTTTCAATTTCTAAGGGAGCTTTCTATTTGAATGTCCAAATGTGGCTGTTTCCAATATTACTTGAAATAAATTTCCTTTCTTTGGACGGTCAAAATTAGGGTATCTACAGGCGCGACCAACCTCACCCTCACCCTCACTCCCGGAGGGAGACTCTTGGGACTCCTGAGGAGAGACCATACCTTTTTTCGAGGAGACGCGTAATTACTGGTCCACACAACACTACTGGATTATTTACATCGAGATAACTGCCCAACGATGTCTTTGAACATCGATACATAGCTGGACCCAACAACTATGGGAACGGATGAACAAGGAATGGGTCACGCGGCGATGTTAGTTCAACTCATCCCCCGCCCCTGCCCCGAAGGGAAACTCTTGGGACACCCGGGGAGAAATGAAGGTTAACCAGAACACCTAGTGTTACTGGATAACCTAACAAACTAGTCCCTCTGCTACGAGGCAGAGCTATACTATGATACCTCAAGGATTAGGAGTAGCATACCCAGAGTATACTCTATGGGGCTGTTTGGCTAGAGGAATAGGGGTGGAATAGGGGGGAATAAGGCAAAAAAGGTGTTTGGGTAGAGGGAATAAAGGGGTATAGCTATGCGGAATTAGGAGAGAATAAGCTGGTATTTGTATTCCAAGTCCACCCATGGAATTGTGTTATTCCTCCACTGGAATAAGGGGACCCACCTATCAAATCACATATCATCACATCAAATCACCTGTCATCACCTCTTATACATCAATGGGGCCCACATGTCAAATCAACTTTTTACACCTTATTCACATCTTATTCTTCATCAACCAAATACTCCAACCTTTATTATTACGTTTCTCAATGAGAATAACTGAAAACACAACCAAACACAAAATCTCTTATTCCATTAATAAAGTCAACAATTCCTGGAATAGGTATAAACCCCAGAATAGCTTATGTCTCTATCCAAACGGGCCAGATGGGTATAAGGGTCACGTGACGACGTGACTTCAACTCATCCTCACCCTAGTCCCCGGAAAGGTGACCCTAGGGACTTTTGGAATAATCCTTATGCTTTACACCCTTCGTCATCCGGTAGCCCTCTCCCGGGTAGCCTCTACCTGGTATACTCCCATGATCAGTACATCTACCGAATGCATCGGTAGTACCTACAGGTTGGAGCCCTCTGTCAGGACAGCTTCAATACCAGGCAGCTTCAACACGGATCCAACAAAGGGGAGAACGACTCCACACTCACAATATCGTTCGTTAGCCCTCTCACGCTGAGCCTCTATCTGTCGGCCTTCCACGATCAGTACATCAGCCAGATGTGTACCGCGATACGCATCGGTAGCACCTACAAGTGGTGGCACCAAACAAGACAGCTTCGACGCTGGGTAGTTTTGACGCACGACGATGTCGGGAGGAAGCACCCCACGTTCGCAAAGCGAACCCTATGGGAAAGTCAACTACTCTTGATAATCACATATCGACGATAACGAATACTCTTGTACTCCCACACGAGTGCGTCGCTCGGACGCGAGGGGTTACCTCTGCTCTCACGCAGAAATAAGCCCAAGGCATATAACCCAACAGGCGGTTCATACACGCGCCTAGCACGGGTAGGCCTAACTTAATGCCATAGCCACCGGTTTAACAAAACAGATACAACAATGAATCTTCCTGAATTCCATTCAAGTGCATCACTCGGATGCGGGGTGGCAATTATATTGCTCGCGCTCTAACTAATGAGGTACAACCTGACAGCGGGTCGTACCCACACCTATTTTAGATAGGCCTAATTAGTTTTAAAATGCATGATAACATATAATTAATTATAAGGTACTCCCTAACATGAATATACATCATAAACAATAAATCACGCAACATACATACAAGGCATGGCCTAACTACACATGCATATGAGGCACATTAATCATATAAGCACACAAGGTATAACTTAAGCATGCGTTGGATATCACCAACTTAAAAGGGAAGGGTTAAGCGCGATCTCGCGCACCAACCGGTGCATGCCGATAATCCCAAGCGGACCTGAGTCAAGTAGGAACCATATCTACTTACTCAGTTTCCGCAAAGAGGGAGGGCGAGAGAGAGGGAAAGTCTCATCCTCTTTAGAAGATGGTCATAGCTTTGCCCCAACAAGATGGGTGCAACAGCCATACCACGTCCTCCAAGTCTTATGACAAGGGAATATTAAGTATACACCCGGTTATTAACCCAGGTTTAATCATGCTAGATATTATTAACATAGGGAGGTAGTACAATAAATAGGGACTACCTAAGGCATGCATATTGTATACATTCATTATAAACACACATCAAACATGCCCATACATGAAGGGTGCATACAAACATAATAATTCACACATGAATATGTTACATAGGAAAGTATATGGTAGAATACGGGGTTCTACACAATATACGAGCTATACTAACCAAGCATGCAAATATCTAGCATATTATGGGTTAGACATGACCATACTACTTATCTAAATAAGTAGTATAGTTAGGGTGCCCAACGTGTTATGCTTGTATCATTTGGAGCCTTATATTTTTTCGATCGGAGTCGCTAAAATTTTGGGTTTTAGTTAACTATGGGAGTTGGAATACTCTGATTGAAAATCTAACTGCATATTATGGGTCCTAATACCGTTTTGTACTACCCATAAATATTTCATCAAATTCCGGTAACGTTTTGAAAAATATGTAGTTCCGAACCGTATCCGGGTTTTGAGAGTTCCTGGTTTGGTTGGTCAAATAGTGTGAGATATTTTTGATGATGTGGTGACCTTTGGTAACCTTACCACCCTTTGCTTAGTGGTGAAGCAACCACTTGGTTACTTAGAGTGTTAGTGGGTGAGTTTAGGTTAGGTTCACCCCCACATTTTTTCTTTTGGACTCACCCCCCAAAGAGAGAAATCCCTCACTCTCTCACTCTCTTTCACTCTCGTCTCTCCCTCTCCCTCTCTGTTTTTGTGTGTGTGTGTGTGTTGTTAAAGAAGGAAAAGAAGAAGAAGAAGCACAAGAAAGAGTGAAAAAGGGTGAGTGTGTGTGTTGTTGTTGTTGTTGTTTCTCTTCTCTCTATCTCCCTCTCATGCCCCCTTTACACCCCTGTTTTCAGCCATGAAGGGCTTGAGGAGATGCTGATGAGGTGGTGGTAGTGGTTGAGGTGGTCGTGGGTGTGTCGAGAACCCCGCATCTCCCCATTTCCCTCCCCCTCTTTTGGTAAGGTAGATCTCTTCTATCTTATAAAGATATTTGTGGAACTAGTAATGAGAGGCATATTTGTGGGATTGTGTCCTCATGTGATATGATCATCTATGTGTCTAGTTGTTATATATGAAATTTGGGGTCATTATGATATCTGTGTTGTAAGTTAGAACCTGTTTTGCATGGCCTGTCTAGATTCGCGTATCAATTGACCTGCTGCTGGAAATAATTTATTTTGGGCTTGTAGAGGCAAAATGAGGCTGTAATGTCTTCATGGATTATGATCCCAGAATATCAGAGAATGTGTATGATTTATTTCATAATTTGTAGATGCGTATTTGGTGTTGTAGAGATCAAATAGTAGGGCTGGTAGCAGCAGGTTTAGCAGTTTTTCTCGATTGTGTGTCAAGGAGTTGTTATGCATGTTGTGGAAAGTAACAGGAGTTAGGGTCTTCATGAATTAGGCTTTAAGTGTGTCAGGATGTTCCATAGTTTAATTGTGAATCATTGGTTGTGCTTTGCAGATCTCGTAGACTGGACGCGCGGTGATCCGAATATCGGTGAGTGGTTCAATCTAACCCTTCGGGAAGCGTTGGATGCACATAGTTGTGCGTTGCGCATTTGTTGGGCACCTTGATTATACTACCTATTTAGAAAAGTAGTATGGTCATGTCTAACCGACAAATATGCTAGATATTTTGCATGCTAGGTTTGTATAACTTGTATATTGCTGTTATGTCTCTTCTTCTACCATATACTTGCCTATGTATCATTGTCACGCCCCAGGCGTCCCCGAGACGTGGCAATAATAAATAAGATATCAGCTATCAATACCTGAGATCAATAAGGACACCAAAAACAATACACAAGGCGTCAAAGCAAGATAAAGATAACTGACTGAAAAGCGGAAGCATAATATATAACAATGTCTGTAAATCAAAAACATTATTACAGACCCGAATACACAATCAATGTCCTGTGGAAGCCAAGTCTAAACCAAAGAAAATACAACCTGTGCCACATGCACGATTTACAAAGCATAAAAAGACTCTAGGAATGCTGACAGCCTCACACTCGCCACCCGCCGGAAGAACGCTCCACGCCCATAAGACCACGCCACAGGAAAGCTCCAGCTCCACTCCCAAAACTGCCCCTGAAAAGAAACAGTATGCGAGGGGTGAGCTACAAGCTCAGTGAGTGGCTGGAAACCAATCACCATTCTACAGCTCAATACATAAATCAGTTCCCTTCTTCAAGGAAAAACATGGGTAGAAACCCAAGGATCACTGGGTCAGGCGGCGGCGCAACCAACCTCACCCCCACCCTCACTCCCGGTGGGAGTCTTTTGGGACTTATGGGGAGAGACCATACCGTCGGTCGAAGAGACCCGGATTTACTGGTCTAGGGACCATGTCGTCGGTCGAAGAGACCCGGATTTACTGGTCCACTCAACACCACTGGATCATCTACATCTAGATAATCGCCAATCGATGTCCTTCAATCATCGATCACGAGACCGGACCCAACATCTATGGGAACGGTCGAACAACGTGTCACGAGGCGACGCGTCTTCGCCTCATCCATACCCTCACTCCTGAAAGGAGACATTTTGGGACTTTGGGAGAGACTTAGACTGCTCCTCACCCCTGGTCCACCGGTAGCCTCTCCCCGCTCCGTAGCTCGCCTGGTCTACTCCCACGATTCAGCACAGTCCGAAACCAAATCAGGAGGTGCTACTGATGGGAGCCCTCTGTCAGGACGGCCTGTCTAATGCCGGGGATGTCACTACATCGGATCCAAATGAAGGGGGAGAACGATCCCATGTTCGCAAAGCGGAACCCAATGGAAAACAACCACTCCCGATACTCGCTCATCGCGATATCACACAAATGCATAACAGCAACCAATACACTCATATTAATCTCAAAGTAGTCAAAGTCCCTAAACGGGAGTAACTACACAAGCTAGTGGGTCGTTACATCGCCGACCCACCACACCCTCATCCTCACCCTCAAGGGGGTGACATAGGCTTTTGGGACTGACTAGGCTGTTAATCACCCTTGGTCCACCGATAGCCTCTCCTCCACACCGTAGCTCGCCTGGTCTACTCCCACGATTCAGCACAGTCCGAAACCAAATCAGGAGGTGCCTACTAATGGGAGCCCTCTGTCAGGACGGCCTGTCTAACGCTGAGGAGTCCCTACACGGATCCAACGAAGGGAAGAGAAACAGCCTACCCACACGGATACGATCAACTTGGATCCGCTGACACCGATCTCAACTCTATATATGACATGAATTCTTCAGAATTCCACCAGGGCGCATAACTCAGATGCGGTGAAAGCATATATTATAACAACTGGGTTATAATAATCTCTAAGGCATGCTTGCAACTAAATGCTCACATAATCCCCTAAGATGTGGGGAGACATATATCATAACCACAAGGTTACAATATTCACTAAGGCATGCTCACATTCTGATTTAATTAGATTAAACTAGATGGGAACATGTATAGCTCGGGGCTTGGTATCTAAGCATGCATAGGCCGCTATACATGATATAAGGGTGCATATCCCTAGCATACAAAGTCTAAGGTGGCATGAATGCATCATAGCAAAACATGCATAGATCAAGGCTCTTAAGTACAGGACATGGTGTCCAGGCATGTACGGGCCTCTATACATGATGTATGGGTGTATATCCCTAGCATGCAAGGTCTAAGGTGGCATGGATACATCATAATAATCAGGCATGCACAGGTGGCTACATCATTTAGCTAGGGGCCCCCATCGATGCGCGACGCGCGTCTATGCGGGTCGAGCGCATCCCTAGAGAGGGGGGGGGGGATTGGAATCGAACCACTCACCATACGACCCGGGACCTCGCGCATCCCATCCGACGAGATCTGCAAGGTAGGGGCATCGAACTGGTGAGAAACAATACAATTTACACAAAGAAATGATTAGAAATACCCAATACTCGGACAAGCATGCATACGGGCGAGCACGCATGCGAGCACGCATGTACGCACGCGAGTCCGAGTGCCCTGACACCTACCTGAACACTCGGGCTGCCACACGCATGGCCCCCCGCATGCGCACGCACGAATGCGCACGCACGCACGCACCCCAGCACCATCGGCGCACTGCCGCGCGCCTTCCCGCGTGTCCAGCCCAGCGCGCCCCCGCGCGCACTGTGCCCCCGCGCACGCGCACGCACTGGTCCCCTGCAGCGCGCCCAGGCGCATGCCCTAGCGCCCTGCCGCGCGCGCGCACTCCCGCGCGCAACCCCGCTCGCACCCCCGCTAGCGCCTGCACCCACGTGCACCCGCACACCCGCGCGCGTCTGCGCGCCCAATTTCGCCTGCCAGCGCCTGCCTGCGCCCGATTGCGCGCGCTCACGCGCAGATAGCCCCCAACGTGCGCCCACCTTGCCCTAACCCCATTTTAACCCTTCCCAACCCCTCACACACACCCTAACACATCTACCCAACATGCATGACTTTCCCACAACCGCTTAAGCCAAGAAAATCAAGAAAAGAAGGGGAGGAGCTCACCTTGGAGGGGGAACAAAAGGGGGAGGTTCGGGGGCCCTCGACGCACTCGCGACCACCTCAACCGCCACCACCACCACCACCACCTCCTCAGCCTCTCCTCAGCCTCCTCCTCAGCTGAGAATCTGGGGGGGGGGGGATTCATGCAAAGAGAGCTTGAGAGAGGGAAGAACAAACAACCACAACACAAAAACCAACCTTCACTTCCTTCTCCACCATCTCCTTCTCTTTGGGGCAATTTATCAAACACATGGGGGCTTGAATGAGAGAAAGAGAGGGAGCTGGAAATGCAGTCGATGAGGGGATTTGGGAGGGGAGAGAGAGAGAGAGAGAGAGATTTATCAAAATATCTTAAGGGGGAATTACTAAGTCGCCCTTTGACTAGAAATTCTGCACAAGCTTCACTGGAACAGCCATAACTTCCTCGATATAGCTCCGAATTGCACAATTCTAAAACCGTTGGAAAGCTAAGAAGATTATCTACAACTTTCATGTTCATGCCAAGATCAAATAATCTCTCCAGATATTCCGAAATTAGAGCTAAACATCGAGCAGGGCTGTTGCCAGAATTTCCATCCCCGGGGTATACTTGGAAAAATACCCATAACTTTTACTACAAGAATCCAGTTGATCTAATTCCACTTCTGTGCGAAAGCTAACTCAAAACTGGACATCTTGTAGTAAACTCATATTTAAACCTCTTCATCTTGGATTTTAACAAAATCAAATCCAAATACCAAATTAGGAATACATAACTTCGAAAAAAAATTATGTACCCAAAATTTTCAAACAGAGCGCTGCAAATGACACAGGCACAACAATCATATTCATGTGTGAATTATTATGGTTGCTTGCGCCCTTCATGTATGGGCATGTGTGAAGTGTGTTTATATGAATGTATAGAATATGCATGACTTAGGTTGCCCCTATTTATAGTACTACCTCCCTATGTTAGTAATATCTAGCATGATTAAACCTGGGTTAATAACCGGTGCATACTTAATATTCCCTGGTCATAAGACTAGAGGACGTGGTATGGTTGTTGCACCCATCTTGTTAGGGCAAAGCTATGACCAGCTTTCCGAAAGAGGATGAGACTTTCCCTCTCTCTCGCCCTCCCTCTTTGCGTAAACTGAGTAAGTAGATGTGGTTCCTACTTGACTCAGGTCCGCTTGGGATTATCGACATGCACCGATTGGAGCGCGAGATCGCGCTTAACCCTTCCATCTTAAGTTGGTGATACCCAACGCATATTAGGGTAATGCTTGTGTGCTTGTATGCATATTATTTAGGCCATGCCTGGTATGTATGTTGTATATATATCTATTTATGTTTTATCCATGTTAGGGAGTATCCCTAAAATTAATTGTTATGTTATTGGGCATGTAAGTTCATGTACATAACTATGATATAATTCTCCTGTAATGTATATGCACATGTTAAAACTGATTAGGCCTATTTGAAATAGGCATGGGTACGACCCGTTGTCGGGTTGTACCTCATTAGTTAGAGCGCGAGCGATATAATCGCCACCCTACATCCGAGAGATGCACTTGAATGGAATTCAGGAGAATTCATTGTCATATCGGTTCTGTTAAGTCGGTAGTTATGGCATTTAGCTAGGCCTACCCATGTTAGGCGAGTGTATGAACCACCTGTTAGGTTATGCCTTAGGGTTTATCCTTGCGGGAAAGCAGAGGTGACTCCCTGCGTCCTCTGAGCGATGCATCTCTATGGGAGTTCAAGCGTATTTCGATAGCATCGGTATGGGATTACCTAGGATAGTTGATTTTTCATAGGGTTCGCATTGCAAACGTGAAGTCTTCCTCCCAATATCATCGTGCACCGAGGCTGCCCAGCGTCGAAGCTGTCCTGTGTAGTGCCACCACTTGTAAGTGCTACCGATGCGTACTGTTGTACCCATCTGGCGGATGTACCGATCGTGGAAGGCCGATAGGTAGAGGCTACGCGGGAGAGGGCTACCGGACGATATTGCGAGCATGGAATCATTCTCCCCTTCATCGGATCCGCGTTGAAGCTGCCCGACGTTGAAGCTGTCCTGACAGAGGGCTCCCACTTGTAGGTACTACCGATGCATTCGGCAGATGTACTGATCATGGGAGTATACCAAGTAGAGGCTACTCGGGAGAGGGCTACCGGATGACGAAGAGTGTAGAGCAAAAGGTTCTCTTCCAACAGTCCTGTGTCACCCTTAGGGGTGAGGGTGAGGATGAGTTGAAGTCACGTCGTCACGTGACTCTTATACCCATCGAGTATACTCTGGGTATGCTGCTCCTAACGCTTGAGGTATCGAAGTATATCTCTACCTCGTAGCGGATGGACTCGTTGTATTTTGTTAACCAGTAACACCAAGTGTTATGGTTAATAGTTATTCCTTCCCAAGTGTCCCAAAAGCCTCCCTCTAGGGAGTGAGGGTGGGGGAGAGGTTCGGTCGCGCCGTCGCTTGACCTTGTTATCCTTGGGGTTTCTACCGATGTTTTTCCTTGAAAGGAAATTATCTTAGTATTGAATTGTTGTAATGGTGTTTGGTTTTCAGCCACTCACTGAGCTTGTAGCTCACCCCTCGCGTACTGCTTCTTTGTCAGGGGTAGTGTTGGGCGTGGAGCTGGAGCTTCCCTGTGGCGTGGTCTTGCGTGCGTGGAGCGTTCTGTCTGGCGGTTGGCGAGTGCGAGGCTGTCAGCAGTCCTAGAGTCATGTATTTGTTAATCGTGCGTGTTGCACATGATGTATTTTATTTGGGTTAGACTTCGCTCTCACAGGACAATGATTGTGTATTCGAGTCTGTAATAATGTTTTTGGTTTACAGACTTATTGATATTTTTATGCTTCCGCATTTTAGTTGAACTATCAGTTATCATTGTTTTGCCAGCTTTGTGTGTTATTTATTGGAGTCGTTGTTGACCTCTTGTACTTGATAGCTAATACTTTATATATTGCCACGTCTCGGGGACAGCCGCCCTGGGGCGTGACACAACGGATGTGCGACTTACGACTACGTGCATCCAACGCTTCCCGAAGGGTTGGATCGAACAACTCATTAATACCCAGATCACCGCACGTCCGGTCTACGAGATCTGCAAAACACAACCAATGATCCACAATTAAAATATGGAACCTCCTGACACACATATAAGCCTAATTCATGAAAACCCTTACTCGTGATACTTTCCACAACATGCATAACAACTCCTTGACACACAATCGAGCAAAACTGCTAAACCTGCTACAACCATCCCTACTATTTGATCTCCACAGCACCAAATACACATCCAAAAATTATGAAATAAATCATACACATTCTTTGACATGCTGGGATCATAATCCCTGAAGACATTATAACCTAATTTTGCCTCTACAAGCCCGAACTAAAATATTTCCAGAAATTGGTCAATTGCCCCGCGAATCTGGACAGGCCTTGCAAATCAGGTTATAACTTACAACACAGATATCATAATGACACCAAATTTCATATATAACAACTAGACACATAGAGGATCATATTACATGCCGACACAATCCCAAAAATATGCCTCTAATTACTAGTTTCACATATATCTTTATAAGACAGAGATCTGCCTTACCAAAAGAGGGGGAGGGAAATGGGGAGATGCGGGGCTCTCAACACACCCACGACCACCTCAACCACCACCACCACTACCACCACCTCATCAGCATCTCCTAAATCCCTTCATGGCTGAAAACAGGGCTGCAAAGGTGGCATGAGAAGGAGATAGAGAGAAGAGAAACAAGGCACACCAACAATACATGAACACACAAGCACAAACACCTACCTTTCACTTCTTTTTCCTTTTCACCTTCACCTTCTCCTTCTATCTCTTCTTCTTCCCTTAAAAACCAACAAAAGGAGCAGAAAAAAGGAGAGTGAAGAGGAGGGCACGTTGAGGGAGAGAGGGGAGAGAGAGAGAGCAAAAGTCACTCACAAATAGGGCTTTAAATGGGGAAAAAGTGAGTTGGTGGGAGCTTTGACAAGTCAACCCAACCAAGCTAAAGGACAAAACCATTTGACCATGGTCAATGGTCTTTTTCGACTTGTCAAAGTCTCCAATTGACTTGGTCATAGTCCCCCCCACCCCTAACAAGCCAGCATCGACCAAAATCTGGATACGATTCGAAATTGCATAATTTTCTAAAACGTAACCGGAATTCGATGAAATTTCTATGGGCACTACTACTAAATGGTACCTCGACCCATAATATGCAGTTAGATTTTCAATCAGAGTACTCCAACTCCCACAGGTCGCTAAAAACTAAAATTTTAGCGACTCCGATAGGAAAAAAAAGGCTCCAAATGACACAGGCATAACACGAGTCCCTGATCAAGGGTCAGCTCCGAGATAGTACACGCCCGGTTCATCCGGATATGTGCCGCCTCGGCAAGCCAATCAAAACTTCATTCCTCGATCAGTACCCGCCCCCGTGCCGATAAGACAAAACCCAGTAGCCCGAAGTCCTCTAGTCCAGAGCCCCATAATTCAAAGCCAAGGCCAAACTAGGACTCCCCCTGCTTATTCCGCTCCCCCAAGAGCGCAAAGCCTAACCCCTAGGCCGCCTACATAGAGCTCCTACAATAAAGTCACTTCCCCTTCCTCCTATGGCCCAAGATGGTTAAATAGAAGGGATTGTTATCCACCGCTCCTGGAAACCCAAGCAAACATCTTCAGGGCCTTGGTAAAGACCAATAGTATTTCTTTGCCTATAATCAGACCTTCGCCTCTTGGTGCCGATACTGCTCGTTACTACCCATACCATCAACATCATGGTCACACCATTGAACAGTGCTTTTTATTCAGAGACATCGTTTATGACCTCGATAAAGAGAGACGCCTGATTGAGCCACCATCAGGGGACTCAAAAATGGCCCAACTACGAAACCACTAGGGACCCACTTGAATTCTTTACCCAAACAAAACCAAACCCTAGCGTGTCCCAAACCTGTAATCAATGCCCAAACACAAGACCAAACCAAACATGCAAGCCTTCATAGAAGAACTAGAAAGCCTGAGTTTTGAAAGCATCTACACCATAGGGGCCACAAACCACGAAGAACTGCCCAGGATCATTCACGGTGGCCTAATTCTTCAAGCAACTTCCCCCATCTTCCCAAGCCCCATAAAGTCCCTCCCCTCTCATATAGTCTAAGCATGGTCATACTTCTTATCTACACAAGTAGTATAGCTAGGACGCCCCATCGATGCGCGACGCACGACTACGGGCGTCGAGCACATCTCGAGAGAGGGGGGGGGGGGGGGTTGGGCCAAACAACTCACCTCAATCCGGGACCTCGCGCATCCCATCCGACGAGATCTGTAAGGTAAGGGCATCAAATTTGGTGAGTAACAACACATTATAACACTTAGAAATTACTAGAAATACCAAAGACTTAGACATGCACGCATACGGGCTCGCACGCATGCGAGCACGCGCGTACGCACGCATGCCCGAGTGCCCCAGCACCTACCCGAGCCCCTGGGCAGCCCCGCGCATGCCCCAGCACGCGCACGCGCGCGCGCTCCCGCATTGGCACCCTGCCGCATGCCCAGGCCCCCCAGACAACCTGCCCCGTGCGTGCGCAAGCTCGCGCGCACCCGCGCGCACTTGTTCGCACGTATTGCGCGCACCCCGCTCGCTGCCAGCGTCCGCGCGCACCCGCGCGCCCGCCTGCGCCTGCCAGTGCCCCTCTGCGCGCGCGTCTCCGGCACGCACGCGGACAGACCCCTGCGCGCCCCCAGCCATTCTTAACCCCTTTTTAACCCCTCCCCAACCCCTCACACACCCTAACCCATCTACCTAGCATGCATGACTTCCCAACAACCCCCTAAGCCATGAAAACCAAGAAAAGAAGGGGAAGAGCTCACCTAGGGAGGGGGAATGAAAGGGGGAGATTCGGGATCCCTCGATGCACCCGCTACCACCTCAACCACCACCACCACTACCACCACCTCCACAGCCCTCCTCAGCCTTTTTTGGCTGCAAATCAGGGGGGGAAAGACATGAGAGGGGGCTTGAGAGAGGAGAAACCACAACAACAACAACACATACACAAAACTCACCTCTTGTTTCCTTCTTCACCTTCACCTTCAATGGATTCTTCCTCCTCCTTCTCCACACACAAAGAGAGGAAAAAAAAGAGACCAAGAGAGGGAGAGAAGATGAGATCCACGAGTTGGGAGAGAGGGGGAGAGAGAGAGAGGGCAAAATGGTCATTTCCATGCCCAAATAGTGTTTTTGGGTGACCATAAGGATGTGGTGAGGTTAGGGTTAGGCTCACCCTCACTCAACCACTTATTTTTGCTTTATTGGGAAGTGTGCGGAGAAGCACCACACACTCGAAAATATCTCGCCCACCGAAACCCAGTAACGGCCAAACCCGGATGCGATTCGGAACTGCATATTTTTCAAAACGTTACCGGAATTCGATGAAATTTTTATGGGTAGTACGAAACAGTACCAGGACCCATAATATGCAGTTAGATTTCCAATCAGAGTACTCTAACTCCCGCAGGTGGCTAAAAGCCAAAATTTTAGCTACTCCTATCGAAAAAAAAAAAGGCCCTGAATGACCCAGATGTGACCAAGGCTTAACCGAAATGGCTCCAAATGACACAGGCATAACAGCACGGCTATCTTCGAGAAACCCTCGACAAACCTCTGATAATAATCCGCCAAAGCCAGGAAGCTCTGAATCTTGGTGGGGTTCGACGGTCGCCGCCAATTCGACACGGCGAGCGTCTTGTCCGGGTCCACAGATATACCCTCGCCGGAAATCATGTGGCCCAGAAAGGCCACACGCTCCAACCAGAACTCGCACTTACTGAACTTGGCGAACAACTGATGTTAGGCCAAAGTCTCCAAGACAATGCGAAGATGGTCAGTGTTCTCCTCAAGACTCCTCGAGTACACTAGAATATCATCGATGAAGACTACCACAAAGGAGTCGAGGAAGGGCCGAAACACCCGGTTCATCAGATCCATGAAGGCCGCCGGTGCATTCGTCAACCCAAACGGCAGTACTCGGAACTCGTAGTGCCCATAACGGGTACGAAAGGCCGTCTTCGGAATATCTGACTCCCGGATCTTCAGCTGATAGTAGCCCGAACGGAGATCGATCTTTGAAAAGACACGCGCTCCCTGGAGCTAGTCAAACAGATCGTCAATCCGTGGTAAGGGGTACTTGTTCTTCACGGTCCGCTTGTTCAGCTGCCTGTAATCAATACAAAGACGCAGCGAACCGTCCTTCTTCCGAACAAATAGAACAGGGGCTCCCCACGAAGAGACACTCGGACATGCGAAGCCCTTCACGAGCAACTCTTCCAGCTGCTCCTTGAGCACCTTCAGCTCTGCCAGGGCCATCTGGTACGGAGCCCTCAAAATCAGCTCAGTCCTTGGAATCAGATTAATCTCGAACTCGATCGCGCGATCCGGCGGTAGTCCCGGAAGATCATCGGGAAAAACCTCTGGATATTCTGCCACGACCGGAGTCTGACTGATATCTGCCCGCAGTGGTGCATCCTCCTCAGCAATGTACGCCAGAAAACCCTCACATCCTCCCTGAAGGAGTCTCCACGCCTGGATGGATGACACAAACCCCAAAGGGGCTATGTCTCGATCGCCCACGAACTGGAAAGATCTCTGACCAGGGATGTGGAAGGACACCGACTTGGCAAAACAGTCGCTACTGGCGTGGCTAGCTGAGAGCCAATCCATTCCCAGGATGGCGTCGAAGTCCGTCATGGCGAGTTCGACCAACTCCAATGGAAACTCATGCTCCGCAATCGCCACGGTACACCCCTGATAAACAGAACGGAGGAGAATACGGTCTCCGACTGGCAATGATATCTCCAGCATAGCATCAAGAGGGGCGGACACCACGCCCATCCGTCTCGCGAAAATGGGAGACACGAACGAGTGCGTAGCCCCAGAATCAAATAGCACATAAGCAGGAAGCTGGGAGATTAGAACAATACCTCAGACAATGCTACCCGAAGCCTGCGCCTCCTCGGTCGTAAGTGCTGCAACACGACCCTGAACAAGCTGCGGCTGAGGAGCAGGGGCACGCCTCGCAGGCTGCACTGGCTGCCTCCTCTGGTCAATCCGACCACCCTGTGGCTGCTGTTGCTGACGCTGCGGCTGCTGCTGCTGGCGTGGCTGCTGCTGCTGCGGTTGCTGCCGAGGCACAGGAGGTCAGCTCGCATCAGGGCAATCATAGGAAATATGTCCGACCCGCTGACAATGGTAACAACGTCGCGTCTCCGGTCGCCTAGCCTGGAATGGTACTACAGCAATGGGTGCTGGACCCCGCACTGGCACCACATAGACTGGAGTAGCGGCGGCCGCTGGCCGATCAAAGAGGGGCCGCTTGTTCTTGCGACGTCCTTGGTCCTGGCTCTTGGGGGGCCTCTGGTCCGCAGAAGGGGTTTGAACCCCCAAGGGAACCCCAAGGTCTCGCTCGACTGTCCTCGCACGAGACACCAAGTCTGAGTACCTTGAGAACGCCTGAGAGGTGACGTGCACCCTGATGGTGCTAATGAGACCCATCTCGAACTGACGGCATCGCGTCTCCTCATCCATCACTAAGGCGGGGGCGAACCGAGAAAGCCTCGTGAAACGTGTAGAGTAATCAGCGACTGACATGGAGCCCTTCGTCAGCTGCTTGAACTCCCGCATCACGATCTGACGTGTCAAAAACGGGAAGTACTCCTCCAGGAAGTAGCTTCGGAATCCGGCCCATAGAAGTTGCCCCACACCCTCAGGGATGTGCATCGATCGGGTAGCCCACCAGTCGGCGGCGCTACCCTTCAACATGAAGGTGGCCAGTGAGACACACTGGCGGTCGGTGTAGTGCATGGTCGAGAAGATCTTGTCTATCTCCATCAACCAACGCTCGGGGGCAAGGGGGTTCGTCGACAAGCCATGGAACTCGGGAGGGTCAAGCTTCAGAAAGGCGGTGAGGCCGGTCTGATGCACACGTGCCGGCGGTGCCGCAGCCTCTAGCTCCACCTCCCCCTCCAGGGGATCCTTAATTCCCTCTACTGGAATCTCCACTGGGACAGGGGGTACTTCGGGCACCACCGATGGATCTGCTACCAAGGGGACCTGTGGGACTGCCTCACGGGCCGCTCGCAGCTCCTGGATCTTTCACACCTGCTCAGCCAATGCCCTAGTCTGGGCCTCCAATGCCCTAGTCTGAGTCTCCAATATATCTGCTATACGAGCATAAGCACGCTCCCAAGCAGGAGGCTCGTGCGCTGGTCCTAGCCCAATAGCCGAGGACCCTTCAGTAGGCTCCTCGCCTCTGGTAGGTTTAGAAACCTCCAAGGCTTGAGGGGGACCACATCCACGCATCCGTCTGTGAGGAGGCATATCAGCAACCTAAGAAACAGACAATAGGATCAAAATACTCATACAGAAATCCTAGGACTCATCTCTAAGAAAACAATTGGCTTTGACAGGACCAGGCACTGATACCAACTTTTGTCACACCCCAGGGCGGCCGTCCCCGATACGTGGCAAATATATATAATATCAGCAGTCCATACACGAGATCAATAAAAGACTCTAAACAACATCAAAGGTAATAACACAATTAACAATGTAGCTGACATAATATACATACATATAACGGAAGCTTAAACGACTAAGTCTGTAATTCAAAGACATATTACAGACCAGAATACATAATCAACTGTCCTGTGAGAGCCAATATAAAACAAAGACATCCACATACAAGTACTGTGCCCAAGCACGAGTAACAATACATACAAGGAAAAGGGGGATGTTGATGGCCTCTCACTCGCAAGACCCAAAACGCGAACGCTGCTCCGCTACTGGTGTGATGCCTCGGGGAGCTCCTCCTTCAGATCCGACTCAGCGACAACTGGAGGAAAAAGATATGCGAGGGGTGAGCCACACGCTCAGTGAATGGTACAATCCATGCAACACAACTCATATTTAACCTTTAAAATCATTAAAGTCCCTAAGATGGGAGTAACTACACAAATTGGTGGGTCGTACCGACGCCGGCCCACCACACCCTCACCCTCACCCTTTAGAGGTGACATAGGACTTTTGGGAGAGATTAGACTGCTCTACACCCTTGGTCCACCGGTAGCCCTTTCCCCGGGTAGCCTCTACCTGGTATACTCCCATGATCAGTACGTTTCCGAATGCATCGGTAGTACCTACGGATGGGAGCCCTCTGTCAGGACAGCTTTTCCCAACCCGGGTAGTTCCTACACGGATCCAACGAAGGGGAGAAAACAATCTACACTCACGGATACGATCCTCTTGGATCCGTCGACAACGGTTACTAAACACTGATGAGGTAACGAATTCTCCTTCTTTTTTTCCTTCAAAACACACACACACACACACACAAACAAGAGGGAGAGGGAGGCGTGAGAGGTGGTGAAAGAGAGAGAGAGAGAGAAATCACTTTTTCTCAAATGGGGGGGTGATGAGAAGGGAAAAAGGGGGTGGTGAACCTAAGTTAAACTCACCCACACACATCAAAAATAACCAAAGTTTTCTTACCTATTAAGCAAGAGGGGGGGGGTGAGGTTACCCAAGGTTACCATAACCACCAAAATATCCCAACAGTATTCCACCTAACAAACCAGAAATGACTGAAACCCGGATACGATTCGGAACTGCATAATTTTTAAAACGTTACCGGAATTCGATGAAATTTTTATTAGTACAAAATGGTACCAGGACTCATAATATGCAGTTAGATTTCCAATCGGAGTACTCGAACTCACGCAGATAGCTAAAAGTCCAAAATTTTAGCGACTCCAATCGAAAAAAGAAAAATTGGAAAATGGCCAGAAAAGACCCAAATGTGACCAATAGGCTAAAAAGTGACACATATATAACACCGTTTGAAACCAAAAAACTTGGTTTTGATTCGCTTAATTTCACCCTAGATCACTCCTTTCTTCTGGATTTCAAAACCCTAAGAACTTTTGGGTTCTCGTTTTTCTTGTGAAATCGAGGAGATGACGAAGGGGAATAGAACGGCTTCGATGATGCCTTAGGTCTTCCCAAGGGCAGAGTGGGGCTGCCTCGGGGTCTAGCTCGTCGGAGAGCAACGGGGCGGAGAGAAGGGTCGTGGAGGAGATGACCCAAATGGCGGAGGCGCCGTCCGGAGGTGCTGGCGCGGGTGTGGTCGGGGACGTGCCTTCGGGGGCTGTTCCGGGGGTTTCTACAGTTCCTAGGGGTGATGTGATTGGGTATACGGGCAAGAGGAGGCGCAGTGATCGACCGGTGGCAGCTGAAAGCGTTGGTTTGGAGGTTGGAGGATCGGCCAAGGGTGTAGCCGAGGAGGTAGGGGCTGAGGGGTTTAGTGAGGGTGTGAGGGCATCATTGGATGCCATCATAGGGATGTTGGATAGGGAGGCTACAGAGGTTAGGGCCGAGGAGGAGGCCTCGAGGGCCTTGGGGGTTTTTGAAATGTTGGCTTCCGGTGCGGTGGGCACGGAGGAAAGTGAGGGAGTTGGGGTTGGGGGTGAAGAGGCCATGGGTGTGGACACAAGGGCCACGGGGGCCGGTGCTGAGGTTGAGGCCGAGGAGGCCATGGCTGAGGAGGAGGGGGATGATGAGGAGGGAGACGACGACGGGATGGACGATCCCGATGAGGCTGAGGTGGAGGCTCCTGGAGCCACCCGAGCCGTGATATGCCTCTATTTCCCTTTGTCTATTATTTTGTTCTAGATATATGTATATATATGTTTCGGTGGTATGAAATGTGTTAGAAGTATATATATGCGTCCTTTTAATAGGCATGCTTGTTTGTGTATGAAAAATGATCACGGTGGGATTTCATAAGCATGCATTTCTTTATGGCTTATGTGGTGCTTCATTGTGTATAGAGATATGGTGTTGGTTTTGATAAGAGATGTATGTGTTTGTAAAAGGGAATAACTCTTTGAAATAATATGCCTTTAGGTGTGATAGTAATATAGGATGGCATGTAGGCATGCGTTTATGATCATGGTGGGAGTGTTATAAGCATGCTATTTCATAGTCTATAGAATGTTTTAACATGCTTGCATAATGGGTTTGCATATATAGGTATGGTGTTGTTCTAGTACAAGAGATGGTGGTGGGTTTGCATATGCCTGAGTATGTGAGTTTTTTAGGGGAGTGACAACTTTTGAAATAGATATGCTTTGATGTGATAGTGGCATAGAAAGGCAAGTAAGCATGTGTTGATGGTCACGGTGGGAGTTTTATAAGCATGCTTTACAGGGATGAATAGGTTTATATATATAAAAAAAAAAAAGAAAATGTCTTTGTGTAGTTTTAAGCAAGTTAAATCTTGAATAGTCTTTGGTCGTCTTAAGAGATAGGCCATGGTGGGATATTTTTGGGGAAAGTACAGGTGTATTTCATGCTTTGTTTAATTTGAATAATTTTCTAAGCATTCGTTTAGGATTCTCACCTTTCAGACGTCTTTTGTTTCGGACTAACCCCCCTTCTTCCGTTGTTTCAGCGGCCGAATCACATTCAAGCCTTGTGGCACGGCACGAAGAGATGGTACTCCGCCTTGGGGCAGTGGGAGAGGGACGTGGTGGATGGAGCGGGCTTCCGCTCCTTCTTTTTGATTGAGCCCTTTCACGTTCATCGCCCATATCTTGAGGCATTGGCGGAGCGATGGGATCCGGAGAGCTGCACATTCATCCTCCCCACCGGTTCGGTGATGCCGACGCTCGAGTATGTTGAACGGATCACGGGCCTCCCAGTCCTGACTACAAGGTGCTCTTCCGGGCGTTGATTGGGGATTGGGAGTACGTGGTGCGCGAGAGGTCACTGAACCAGATTCCCCTTGGTCAATTGTCGTGGCAGTATGGCCTTGGCTCCTTCACGCAGCGTTAGAAGGGTGAAGCTGCGGCTAGCTTTGAGATGAGACGGCTAATGATTGAGGCGAGAGAGGCGGCCGCGTGCCCACAAAGGGCACGGAGGGAGTTGAGGGCGTTCTTCCTCTATTTTTTTTGGCCGGGTCCTCTTCTCGACAGCCTCTGACAAGGTCTCCTCCCACTTCTTGTTGCTGATGGGGGACTTGGCGACGATGGGCCGCTTCGCTTGGGGTGCGAACATGCTGGCTCATCTCTTCGTAGAGCTGTCGAAGAAGGTGAAGAGGGCCGGGGGCAAGAATTTTAGCGATTTTGCAGCATTTCTACAGGTATAATTAGCGAAAATAGAAATGATTTGATCTTTGTTTCTTCACTTCACCTGACTTTGGTTTTGGTTTTCCTTCTACATATCGCCATTGCTCGTCCGACCCAGCTGATCTTCAACCGCACCCTCCCTTGGGCTATGAGATGGCCGCCTCTAGGGGCTTCTCGCTTACGTCGCCTCGCTCAGTTCCAGGAGGCCTTCCGCGCTTTAAAGGAAGAAGAGGTATATATCTTTTGGATTTCTTGCTTGTACTTGATTTTCTTTTGTCTGAGCTCTCTTCTTTATTCCGTGGTATTCTTTGTTGTAGATGACCTCGAGACCCTATACTGAGGAGGCAGTCCCTGAGGAGCTGTCGCGGGACATCTGGCTGATCTTCTTCAACGAGGTGGTCTTTCATGCAATCAGCCGGGTGGTCCACCAGCTTGGGTACCATCAGTGGGTGCCTGATCCTCTATCGAAGCATCCCCCAATCCTTGTGGCCAGAATTCCTTGGGATACGAACCTCCCGAGGAACTACGCAGTGTACGTGGCGGGATGGGATGCGAGAGGGACCTTGGTCGAGCGTCATCCCGAGGTGGTTGGCAGCGAGGAGTACATGGCCTGGTTCCGTCAGGAATATGTTGACATCCTTGGGACTATGGAGGAGGAGATCCCGGACGCTTACGTAAGAAAAAGCTCTCTCTCTTCTCTGTCTTTTCGTTTCTTCTACTCCATATTTAAAAGATGTGTTCTTGGTGCAGGCTGAGCTGAATGAGCTGGAGAAGAAGCTCAAGACTGCCAATGAGCACCTCCAAGCACGGGCCGGGCAGGTAGAGGGGTTGTGGGAGCAGAGGCGACGCTTATAGGACCAGGTTCGGGTCCTTGAGGCTTAGGTGGATGCTCTGTCGAGAGCAAGAGTTGATGGCACTTCTTCCTCCTCTGGTCCTCCTCCGACCAGTGCCTTCGATCGAGAGCTCGAGTTGACAAACGAGCTAGGCATGGTTTGAAGTGAACTCCTGGCTACTCGGATGGCTTGATCTTGCCAGGGAGAGGGTTGCCAGGGCTGAGGGTGAGGTGGACCAGTTGAGGTCTGAGAGATCGTCAAGGGAGGAGGTGTTGGGCCAGTTGCGGTCCGAGATGGTGTTGGGAGAGGAGGAGTCATCCACCTTACGCCGCGAGCGAGACTCCCTCCAGGCTAGAGTGTCGGAGTTGGAGGTGTCGGCCGGCGTGCCTGGTGGTTTGATGGGAGACCTGGTCCGTTCCCTCCAAGCAGATGGGGATAGAGATCGGGAGGCTCTCAAGGTCTCGGAGGTGAGGGCACGGGAGCTGGAAGAGAGGTTGAATGTCGTCGAGGATTGACCCAGAAGCATGGAGAGCCGCCTTCATCAGAGGTTGGAGAGAAGAGATCGGGATATGCAGCAAGTCCACCTCTGGGAGGCCACCATGAGGGGAAAGCTGGTTGGCGGAGGGTCTATGACGGAGGCGGACCTCGACTTTCTCCCCCTCGAGCCTGACCATTCTGTCTCTGCCTCCCTAGCCACCGGAGCTTCTTTGAGCAGAGCTTCCCGTCCATCAGTGATCCAGAGTCGTGATATATATGCGAGGGCGGCTTCATCGGTGAGGGAGGCTCCTGCTGCTCTAGACGCTCCAGCGGTTCGATCTTCTCCTCTGCTACTACCCCCTTCTCAGCCCGGTCAGGACGTTCCTCCTTCGACCCAGCCTCCCGGGGATGACAATACTCCGAGGTATAGTATTTGTGTCTTGATTTTGGTAGAAGAAATGTATATATGCAAGGAATTCATTCTTTTCTTCTTTTCTTTTAGCTTAGGTGATTATTTTGATGATGGACAGCTCAAGACATCTGGATCAAGGCTTCTTTGGTGGACCTCTACCTTTTTACTTGTTTTATTTTATAAAACACTCTTTTGGTTTATTTTAGGATTGTTTTCTGTTTATGAACAAACTATACCTTTCTTTTGGTGTATGGATGGGTGATTTCTAATTTGGTTTGAAAGGGTGCTCATTAGTTCTAATTTGGTTTGTGTATGTGTGTGGTGAATGGTTTGGTATGTGATTTTGGTTTCTGCTGCTGTTTGATTCGTTTTTATACAGGTTTTATGAATGTATATGTATATGAAATGCGTGTATGCAGGTTTTGGGAAGAAATATTCCAGATAGGTCTCAAAGGTTTGAAGAGTTGATTGTCAATGGGGACTGATAGTGCAGAGTGGGCAGCAGGTGAGGGGCAGCTAGTTGTGTTTAGCCGCCCTAGGACTGGTGGAATTTACCTGTATGGAGACGGCTAGCCTATTTCAGCCGTCTGATGGCAGGCGGCTAGTCGGGTTTAGCCAGCCCTGGCCTGGGACAATTTTCTAATTCTACCATTTGTCTGCTACTACTGAAAGTCCTTGTGAGTGTTTGTTCAACCTTCAAAACTAGTAAAAACATTCTTTCCATGGGCCAAGTGTTAAATCTATCCGGATTGTGCCCCTGCACTGACTTTCAAGTCCTACTTGTTCAAATTGTCAAGGGTGACAACCCATCTAAAGTAGTAAAGCAAAGAAAAAGATGCGAGAAACCGCGTCCGGTATACAAAGGAGGATTATGTGAGAATGGAAAAGTTTTAGGTGTGTATGAGAGTGGGGTAGTTTTCCTTCTCATGTGTGTGTGGAAGGGTATGAAATGAAAGTAATTCTTTTGGCATGGGAGTTAATTGTGGTATTTGAGAAAATTGAATGCCTAAATGTTTGGAAAAGGAAAATGCAATCTTATGCATAAGTGTGAGTGACATAAGGGAGCATTTTAAGTCTTCAAAGGATCTTTTATGTGGGAGGGCAATGTTTTCAATTTCCTAAAGTAAAAGATGCCATCAAGTGCTTGAAGAGGGTCCTTGTGGTCACCCATGTCCAAACCAGGATTGTATTTTAAAGGTGTTGGCTTCAGGTGTTAATTTCTCAAGTTCATGGTTCTCAAATGCTTGATCATATTATTCTAAACATGCTGGGAAATCCATGAATGCACCAAGATTTAAGTCAAGTTAAGTGAACTCATGTGAGTGTGTGCTGTTGTAAACATAGGAAAAAGTCTATCTTTGGTTGAGATTTCGTCTTTCCAAGTAGACATAGTTCAATTCAAACTCCATAGCAAGAAATAAAAGGGTGGGGGTGAATGGGGTAAGAGTAATATCTTCCTTTGGGGCAATATTTTAGAATTGTCCCAGTCTGGCATATGTCTTACTTTCTAGGTCCCTCTGGCTTTCTTCTTTTTACCACTTCTTTATTTGGGTGGAGAGTACAGCTTGAGGGGCGTATACCCGTGTTTCGAGTGGAGAGTACAATCCGTTTGCTTGGATGTGTACTAGTATAGCCTTTTGTTTAGCATATACTGTGCGAAAAGGCGTTTGCGCCTACCAATGTAGAGAGTTTAACCCGTTGTCTGGGTGTTGTTTTGATTTTTGGCCTCTCATTGCCTTTCTTTTGTTTTTTTGTTTTGTTTTGAGGGGGGGGGGGGGGGCTTTTCTGTTTTTCACCCCTGTTCTTTTCTGCTTCCCCTCTAGAAGTGTTTATACAGTGCCAGAGCCAGTTTTGGGACATATGCTAGCTCTGGGTAATCCCTCATTTTGCCTTTTGGTTGATACGAGTGGAGGCGAGAATAAGGGGAGATGCTTTGGGTTTACAAAATTGTCCCAGTCTACAGGGTAGGCAATTTCTCCCTTTATCAGGTAAACCAGTCCCTAAGTCATACTGGTGTGATGAAGGTGGCATGAGTGGTGAATATATGAGTTCAAATAAAATACAAGTTATCTTTGAGAGTCTTACAATTCTATCATCAGGTTTAAACACTGGAAATAACAGAAAGGAAGAATAAGATTTCTCAAGTATTGAGAGTTTCATGCATGGAATTTCTTTAGATAAAGTGCATTCCACGAACCTGAGACTTCGACTCCTCCGGCGTCCACCAAGCAATAGGCATTCCCGGAATAGGCATGGGTGATCACATAGAGTCCCTCCCATGTGGGTTGCAGCTTGCCTTTGGGGTGGGGCTACCTTGATGGCATGATTTGTTTAAGTACTAGCTCCCCAATTTTAAATTTTCTCTCTATTACTTTCTTTTCAAATGCCCTTGCCACCCTCCTCTGGTAGGCCTGGGCATGGTCTGTGGCTCTTAACCTCTTTTCGTCTAATAGTTCAAGGCGTAGCAGGAATGCTTCTCTTCTCTCTTCGATCTGCAGGTCTTCTTCTAATACTATTCTTGAGGATGGGATAAGAATTTTGTAAGGTACTACCGCTTCTACCCCGAATGTGAGTGAATATGGGGCCTGGCCGGTGGGTGTTCATATAGAGGTTCGGTAAGCCTAGAGGGCATCAACTAATTTGTCTGGCCAGTCAGTAGCTTTGTGGGTTTCTACTGTCTTATTTATGATTCTGAGCAAGGTTTTGTTGGTGGGGCCTCTGCTTGCCCATTTCCCTGGGGGTAATATGGTGTGGAGTGATGAAGCTCTATGTGGTGTTTATCACACAGATCTCAGAATTCTTGGGAAATGAATTAGGGGCCATTATCAGTTATGATCATTCTGGGGGTGCCGAACCATGCAAGGATATGGGTACGAACGAAACGGGCCAAGGTGGAGCTTTTGATCAATAAATAGGACTCGGCTTCGGCCCATTTGGTAAAATATTCTGTGGCAGTGGGGATGAAAGCTTTCTGGGTGATTTTCTACTATGTCTCGAAATGGTCCTACTACATCTAATGCCCACATAAAAAATGGCCATGGTGAAGTCGTGGGATGCAAGGAAGATGCTGGTGCATGTATTTTGTTGGCATCAGTCTGACATTGGACACAGCGTCGAACATATTTGTTGCAATCCCCTTCGAGTGTGGGCCAGTAATAGCCCATTCTTAGTACCCTTTTTGCTAGCATTTGAGCATTGACATGACCTCCGCAGACTCCAAAGTGAGCTTCTTCCACAATGGTGTGTGCTTCCTCATCGTCTAGGCTTCAGAGTAACTCCCCGTTGAAGGATGCTTGAAAGAGTATTCCCCCTTGGAGGCAGTATTTGATCGCTATCCTTTTAACTATCTTCTGATCGCCGTCAGTAGCTTATTCTGGAAATGAACCATCTTCGAGGTAGTTTTTGATATCAAAGTACCATGGATTTCCATCATCCGTATCTTCTAGATCAAGGGCAAGGATTTTTATGGTACTAGTGATTCCTTCTGTTTGGTTTTGTTGATTTAGGAGGTTTTGAGTTTTACAATCTCGAAGTTTGGTGGCAAGTGATGAAGCTAATGAGGCTAAAGAGTCTGCAAGAATATTGTCTGTTCTAGGTATAAAGATGTAGGTGACCTTACAAAACTGTTTCAATAGGATTATAGCAAGCTCCCTATATGGTTTTAATTTTGGGTCCCTAGTCTGACACTTTTTCAAGGTCTGGCGAATTACTAAAAGTGAGTCTCCAATAATGTCTAGATCTTTGACCCTCAGAGCTAGAGCTATCTTCAAACCTGCTATCAGAGCTTCATATTCTGCAATATTGTTGGTGGCGTTGAATGTGAGCTGAAACGCCCGTGGGATAATGACGCCTTCAGGGGAGATTAATGCTATTCCTATCCCTCTCCTATCCCTCTCCCTTGTTGATTAATTGCTCCGTCGAAGTACAATGTCCATGTCTTCCTATTTTTCTCTTCGATGAGTGCAAATATTTCTTCGTCTGGGAAGTCGGTCCTCACTGGTTCGTAATCAGGGAGAGGGAGCTGAGCGAGATGGTCGGCAATGGCTTGACCTTTAATGGACTTCTGAGTGGCGTAAGTGATGTCAAACTCATTTAACTGGACTTGCCATCAGGCCAAGCGACCAGTTAATACGGCTTTCTCGAATGGGAACCTTACCGGGTCTATTTAGGCAAAGTAATTGACTTTGTGGGCAAGAAAATAATGGCGTAGCTTCTGGGAAGCCCATACTAAAGCTAAGCAAGTCTTTTTTATGGGAGGGTAGGCTTGTTCATATTCAATTAATGTCTTACTTAGATAGTAAACAGCCTTTTCTTTCCTTCCCATGTCATCGTGTTGTGCGAGCACAGCACCAATGGCCTCCTTGGTTGCTGCTACATAAAGAAGTACGGGGTCGTCCGGGTACCGGGGATGAGAGGACTGGGGGATTAAGGAGGTATTTTTTTAAGCTATCGAAGGCCTTTTGGCATTCGTTATCCCAGTTAAACTTAACTCCCCCTTTTAGTAGTTTGTAAAAGGGGCGGCATCGTTCGACATGTTGTGAGATGAATCTTCTGATGAATTGTAGCCGACCGATGAGTCCTCTTAATTCCTTTAAGTTCTTGGGTGGGGGCATTTGGGCAATGGCCCTTGCTTTAGTTGGATCAACTTAAATCCCCCTCTTGCTTACGATGAACCCCAAGAGCTTCCCCGAAGAGACACCAAAGCAACATTTCTTTGGGTTCATCTTAAGTGAAAATTCCCTGCATCTTTGTAGCACTTGTTTGAGTATATCCGCATGCCCTATTCGAGTCCTAGATTTGACTAGGATGTCATCTACGTAAACCTCTACTAGCTTGTGCATCATATCAAGAAATATTGAAGTCATCGCTCTTTGATACGTTGCACCCGCATTTTTAAGCCCGAAAGGCATTACTGCATAGTAGTAAGTCTCCTAGGGATTGGTGAAGGAAGTCTTTTCCTGGTCATCTTCTGCCAACCGAATCTGGTTGTATCCAGAAAATCCATCCATAAAAGAGAGCATTTCATATCCTGCCGTGTTATCGACAAGGAGATCAATATGCGGAAGTGGGAAATCATTCTTCGGGCATGCTCGATTGAGGTCCCTGAAGTCAATGCACACCCGAATATTGCCGTCCTTTTTGGATACCGGAACAATATTGGCTACCCATTTCGGGTACAAGACTACCCAGATAAATTTAGCCTGGTGGAGTTTGTCCCTCATCTTTAATTTTTAATGCCACCTCCGGATGAAGGCGCCTTAGCTTCTGTTTTACTGGTTTTGTGTTAGGCTCTAAAATTAATCGGTGCTCGACCAAAGAGGTATCGAGTCCAAGCATGTCTTTGTATGATCAGGGGAAGGCGTCAATATGCTCACGTAGTATTTTAATTGGACTTTCTTTTTCATTGGGCTTCAGCTCCGCACTAATTGGAAATGACCTTGGGGCTAGCTTCAGTCCCCAGGTTTAGTTCTTCCACCTTCTAGTCTACTTCTTCCGTCCTCTCATCAAACCTCTGTAGGCTCCGCTTAAATTCTTTGGAGATGTCTTCTTCTTCTTTGCTGTCTTCATCGCAGATTTCGAAACTCCCAAACCGTCATCTAAGTTTTCTATATTATCTAGGTCTGGTTCTTCTATAACTATTATAGACTCAAATTTTTCTAGGCCAAAAAAGGTCCCACTATGATTTTTTATGTGGTTAATGTTATGGTCAGGTATCTGACTTCTAGAGGGCTTGACTGTTTAAGTGGGGTACTGGGGCTGGAATGTTTAGTTTGGCTGGCTAGATATCGCAAGTTATTTAGACGATCAGAGTCATCACTAAAGGGGTGCCATGCTGGGGTGAAGTCATCTTTGTCAAATAAGGACCCTAAGGTTTTAGTTTCCATTTTTGTTTTGTTGTTTTTTTTTGTTTCTTTTTTTTTTGGTGTTTTTTTTGTTTTTTGTTTTTTTTTTTAAAGGAAAAGACAACTGATATTTACAACTTACTGGATTAATTTAGGTGCTTCAACCGACCTTCCTCCAACAGCTGGCGCTCCTTTGTTGTGATGCTTGCGCACGGCGAGGAAAGAGTGCTTGGTCAGCTGGAGTTTCACCGACTGGTGGTGTGTCTAAGAGTTTATCGGGGTGTGGAAATAACCAGTTAAGGGAGCCCGAGAGATAGTCCGGCTCTCTTTCCTGGATAGAGGTTAAGGGACGAGGATACATGGCTTCTTCAACCTGCTCTGTGGTTGTTCCCTTTATGAAGTGTTCATATAGTCCCCAATTACATTTCCTTTTTAAATCAATATGTTGGTTAGATGAGCCAAGTTCTTATCTAGCCAGGCTGGGAGTTTGATGGGTTCTAGGATCCCACCTTTTAACCCTAATGTTTTTCCTGGGATGTGACCCATGGCTTTCATCATGTGCCAACCTGGGTTTTTAGGCTTAGGGTGATTTGCCTTTACAGCACTGGTGAGGGTGTCTTGAGGGTTCAGCCAATTGGCTGGGAAGTCTAGGATGTGGATGGTGGTTTCTTTTGGCCTTGGGTTGATGGTTTCGATAGTGGTAGTCTCATTATTAGTGAACCCTGATTTGGGTTCCTTAATTGCGTCTCCTTGTATTTTGAGTATTTGATTTCCCAAGGGGAATTTCAAACACTGGTGCACGGGAGAAGAGACCCCTTTATTTAGGCTAACCATTTACGTCCTAGGATCATGTTATAGTCAGAGTCCATTTCTAAAACATATGCTTCGACAATTGTTTCTAAGGACCCTATTTTTAATGGGAAGTCTTTAAAACCAAGAACTGGGCGAGCTGTCTTATCATAGGTGAATATCCGAATATCTGTCTCCAGGAGCGTGGTGATATGTCCGCCAATGTGTTCAAAGGTGCGTAGTGACATGAGGTTTACTCCTGCACCGGTATCGACCAGTACTTTATCTATGGGATGCCCGTTAATATCTACTGTGATGCATACGGTTGAGGTGTTGATAACTTTATCGCAGACTTCTTATTTGGCCCTAAATGTTATCATAGGCCCCAGTCCCGCAGAAGCCAAGGCTACTGGCATGTTTAAGGTGGAGATTTGAGGGTCAACTTGGACTCTTCCTAAAAACAACCTTATGGCCTGTTGGTGGTGTTCCGAGGTTTCGATCAACTCTAGGATAGAGATCTTTGCGGGGATTCTTCGTAGCTGGTCGACGATGTCAATCCTATCCCCGACACTTGCTTCCTCGGTTTCTGTTTTGGGTATGGGACGTCTATAGGTGGGGACAGCATTAAAGATTCTTCCGGCCCTAGTTGTATGATGGTTTAGCGTATCAACCGTGGTCTGGGGAATTTGGTTTTTTAATAGGCTAAAGGTTTTTGTTAACTAGCAGGATGGGGCTTAATATATTAGATATTTTGCATGCTAGGCTTATATTACATGTATTGTATCCATGTATGAATAATTGTGTTGTATGCGCCCCTCTAGTATGGGCGTGTATTGCTGTAATGTGTATCGATGTACAGAATATGGCATGCCTTAGGTAGTATTGTAATACTACTCCCACCATATTAATTGGAATATCCAGTATGATTAAGTCTGGGTTAATAACGGGCACCTGCCTAATATTCCCTTGCGATAAGACTCGAGGGCGTGGTGTAGTTGTTGCGCCCATGCTAATGGGGCAAAGCTATGACCGACTTCATGAGATGATGATCTCTCTCGCCCTCTCCCTCTGCACGGACTGAGTAAGTAGATGCGATTTCCTACTCGACTCAGGTTCGTTTGGAATATTGGCATGCACCTATTAGTGCGCGAGATCGCGCTTGACCCTTACCTTTTAAGTTGGTGATATCCAACGCATGCTTAAGTTAGGCCTTGTGTGCTTATGTGATTAATGACCATGTATGCATGTTGTATGATTTATTATGATGTAAATCTATGATTAGGGAGTATCCCTATGATTAATTGATATGTGATCGTGCATATGGTTCATGCACATAACTAAGATTAAATTCTCCTATAAAATATATGCGCATGTTAAAACTAATTAGGCCTATCTGAAATAGGCGTGGGTATGACCCGCTGTCGGGTTGTACCTTATTAGTTAGAGCGCTAGCGATGTAATCGCCCCGTGCATCCGAGCGATGCACTCGTTTGGAATTCAGGAGAATTCATTATCTTATCGGTTTTGTTAAGCCGGTAGTTGGGGCATTAAGCTAGGCCTACCCGTGCTAGGCGTGTATATGAACCGCCTGTTGGGTTATGTGCCCTGGGATTATTTCTGCGTGAGAGCAGAAGCAACCCCCCTTATGTCCGAGCGACGAAACCGTGTGAGAGTACAATAGTGTTCGCTATCATCGATATGTGATTATCGAGAGTAGTTGTTTTTCCATTGGGTTCGCTTTGCGAACGTGGAGTGTTTCCTCCCAATGTCGTCCGTGTTGAAGCAGCCCAGGTTGTAGCTGTCCTGACAGAGGGCCCCTATCTGTAGGTATTATCAATGAATGCGGCAAGATGTACTGATCGTGGGGGTATACCAGGTAGAGGCTACCGGGAGAGGGCTAACGAATGATATTGCGAGCGTGGAATCGTTCTCCCCTTCGTTGGATCCGATGTAGGAACTTCTCGGCGTTGGAAAAGCTATCCTGACAGAGGGCTCCCATCCGTAGGTACCACCGAGGCGTTCGGAAGCGTACTGATCGTGGGAGTATACCAGGTAGTGACTACTCGGGGAAAGGGCTACCGGTGGACCAAGGGTGTAGAGGAGTCTAATCTCTCCAAAAGTCCTATGTCACCTGTAAAGGGTGAGGGTGAGGATGAGGTGAAGACACGTCGCCGCGTGACCCATTCGTGGTTCGTCCGTTCCCATAGTTGTTGGGTCCGGTTGCGTATCGATGTTCAAAGACATCGTTGGGCAGTTATCTCGATGTAGATGATCCAGTAGTGTTGTGTAGACCAGTAATTCCGGGTCTCGTCAACCAACGGTATGGTCTCTCCCCAAGAGACCCAAGAGTCTCCCTCCGGGAGTGAGGGTGAGGGTGAGGTTGGTGATCCAGTAGTGTTGTGTGAACCAGTAATCCCGGGTCTCCTCGACCAACGGTATGGTCTCTCCCCAAAAGACCCAAGAGTCTTCCTCTGGGAGTGAGGGTGAGGGTGAGGTTGGTCGCGCCGTCGCGTGACCCTGTTATCCATTGGGTTTCTACCCATGTTTTTCCTTGAAAGGAAATTGTGTTAGCATTGAACTGTTGTATGGTGATTGGTTTCCAGCCACTCACTGAGCTTGTAGCTCACCCCTCGCACACTGTTTCTTTTCGGAGGCAGTGTTGGGCATGGAGCGGGAGCTTTCCTGTGGCGTGGTCTTATGGGCGTGGAGCGTTCTTCCGGCGGGTGGCGAGTGCGAGGCTGTCAGCAGTCCTAGAGTCATTTTATGTATTGTAAATCGTGCATGTGGCACATGTTGTATTTTATTTGGACTAGACTTGGCTCTCACTGGATAGTGATTGTGTATTCGAGTCTGTAATAATTGTTTTTTTTACATACATTGTTTGTATATTATGCTTCTATTTTCTAGTCGGTTATCATTATCTTTGCTTTGCCACCTTGTGTGTTGTTGTTGGAGTCTTTATTGACCTCAGGTATTGATAGCTGATATTTCATTATTGCCACGTCTCGGGGACGGCCGCCCTGGGGCGTGACACGTGCCTCTGACCCGCCTCAAACGGAAGGATGTCCAGTTCGAGTGGTCCCCGTCTGGCGAGGAGAGCTTCCTGGAGTTGAAGCGAAGACTCACCTCAGCGCCAGTCCTTACCATTCCGTCTGGGAGTGGTGGATTCGCAGTCTACTTCGACACATCGTGGCTGGGTTTGGGTTGCGTCCTGATGCAGTATGGTAAGGTTGTGGCTTATGCGTCACGTCAGTTGAAGCCCCATGAGCAGAATTACCCCACCCATGACTTGGAGTTAGCGGCGATCATCTTTGCGTTGAAGATATGGATGCACTATCTCTATGGTGAGGAGTTCGAGCTCTTCACGGATCACAAGAGCCTGACTTATTTGCAGTCCCAGCCGGAGCTCAACATGCGTCAGCGACGTTGGGTCGAGTTCCTGAAGGACTATGACTGTGACATCGCTTACCATCCGGGTAAGGCGAATGTCGTGGCCGATGCTCTCAGCAGGCAGCCCTTGGGCATGGCCGCCCACTTGGCTGTACGTCGTTGGAGGCTTCTGGAGGAGGCCGCTTGCTGGATCAGCGTTCAAGAGACGCCTGCGGGTGGTTTTTTGGCCAGGCTAGTGGTGCAGCCCGTTCTTCTCGACGAGATCCGCATGGCTCAGGGGTGGGATCCTCACTTTCTAGTCCTCTCTGAAGGCGTCGCCCGGGGCGAGCGTCCGGACTACCAGATTTGCGAGGACGGAATCCTGTGGTTCAGAGGTCGGGTATGCATTCCTGACGACGCAGAGCTGAAGCAGAAGATCTTAGACGAGGCCCATCGTTCGAGGTACACAGTGCATCCTGGTGGCACGAAGATGTACAGGGGCCTTCGTCGTGGCTACTGGTGGCGCGGGATGAAGGCGGATATTGGCTGTTTCGTTGCCCGTTGCTTGGTATGCCAGCAGGTGAAGTCAGAGCATCAGCGTCCTGCGGGGAAGCTGCAGTCCATTGAGATTCCTCAGTGGAAGTGGGAGCAGATCACCATGGACTTCGTTTCGGGTC
Organism: Acorus gramineus; assembly: GCA_030737835.1. Classification (NCBI taxonomy): domain Eukaryota; kingdom Viridiplantae; phylum Streptophyta; class Magnoliopsida; order Acorales; family Acoraceae; genus Acorus; species Acorus gramineus. Next base: position 3,034,074 of record CM060849.1, read on the forward strand.
TGCCGAGGTCACGTTCGGGTCGCGATGCCATCTGGGTGATCATCGACCGACTGACTAAGTCCGCTCATTTCCTCCCCATTCGACTCACCGATTCTCTGGACACCCTGGCGCAGTTGTTTGTCTCCGAGATTGTTCGTCTCCATGGCACTCCCGTCAGCATCATTTCTGATAGAGATGCGAGGTTTACTTCGAGGTTCTGGCGCAGCCTCCAGCACGCCCTTGGTACGAACCTCCACTTCAGTACAGCGTTTCATCCGTAGATGGACGGCCAATCGGAGAGGACGATACAGACCCTGGAGGACATGCTGTGAGCGTGCGTTCTCGACTTTGGGGGCAGTTAGGAGAGGCATCTCCTGTTGGTGGAGTTCACCTACAACAACAGCTACCACTCGAGTATTCGGATGGCACCATATGAAGCACTCTATGGCCGCAGCTGTAGGTCTCCCTTGTGTTGGGACGAGGTCGGAGAGCGCCAGTTGGAGGGACCAGAGATCGTCCGCCAGACCTCAGAGAAGGTCAAGACGATTCGTGAGCATATCCGAATCGCTCAGAGCCGTCAGAAGAGCTACGCCGATCGTCGTCGCCGTGAGCTCGCTTTCGAGGCTGGTTACTGTGTTTTCCTGAAGGTGTCCCCGTCGAAGGGCATCTTCCGTTTTGGTGTGCGGGGCAAGCTGAGTCCGCGTTACATTGGCCCGTTTCTCATCCTTGAGCGGATTGGAGAGATGGCCTATCACATAGCCTTGCCCCCACAGTTGGCTCAAGCCCGTGACGGCTTTCATGTCTCGCAGCTGAGGTGTTTAGTCCACGATCCTGCTCACGTTATCCCATTCGAGCCGCTCGTCTTCGAGCCGGACTTGTCATTCGTGGAGTAGGCGATCGAGATCCTGGACCGACGCGAGAAGAGGCTCTGCACCAAGACCATCCAGTTGGTTAAGGTGCGTTGGCAGCACCGTTCTGGTGCCGAGGCCACTTGGGAGCGCAAGGACGCCATGCGTGGCGCATATCCACATCTTTTCCCTTCCTAGATGTTTTTGTATTAAATTTTGTGGACAAAATTTCCTGGGGGGGAAGAATGTTATATATGTGTCACTTTTTAGCCTATTGGTCACATTTGGGTCTTTTCTGGCCATTTTCCAATTTTTCTTTTTTCGATCGGAGCCGCTAAAATTTTAGACTTTTAGCTATCTGCGTGAGTTCGAGTACTCCGATTGGAAATCTAACTGCATATTATGAGTCCTGGTACCATTTTGTACTACTCATAAAAATTTCATCGAATTCCGGTAACGTTTTAAAAATTATGCAGTTCTGAATCGTATCCGGGTTTCGGTCGTTTCTGGTTTGTTAGGTGGAATAGTGTTGGGATATTTTGGTGGTTATGGTAACCTTGGGTAACCTCACCCCCCTCTTGCTTAATTGGTAAGAAAACTTTGGTTATTTTTGATGTGTGTGGGTGAGTTTAACTTAGGTTCACCACCCCCTTTTTCCCTTCTCATCACCCCCCCCCCCATTTGAGAAAAAGTGATTTCTCTCTCTCTCTCTCTTTCACCACCTCTCACGCCTCCCTCTCCCTCTTGTTTGTGTGTGTGTGTGTGTGTGTTTTGAAGGAAAAAAAGAAGGAGAAGAAGAAGCAAAAGAAGAGGAGAAGTGAAAGAGAAAGAACACTCAAAGGTGTGTTCATGTGTTGTTGTTATTAGGTGTTGATTCCTTTCTCTTAGGCTCCCTCTCATGCTCCCTTTTTGCCCCTGATTTTCAGCCAAGTAAGGCTGAGGAGGTGGTGGTGTTGGTTGCGGTGGTTGCGGTGGTTTTGGTGCGCCAAGAGCACCCGAATTCCTCTCCTTTTCTTTCCCCTCTATTGGCTCTCCTCCTCCCTTATCTATGTTTTAATGGTTGTTAGGGCTGTTAGGGTGTTCATGCATGCCATGCATGTGGGTTAGGGTGTGTGAGAGGGCTGTGGAGGGGGTGGGAGAGGTCTGGGCGCGCGCGTCTGCGTGCGCAGTGGGGTACTGGCGGGCGTACGCTCAGGCGCGCGAGCGTGCGTGCGAGGAGCGGGCGCACGCGCGTAGTGCGCACGAGCGCGCCCGAACATGCGCGCGCGCGGCAGCGCGTCTGGACGCACGGATGGGCACGCGGCAGTGCGCCAGGGGGTGCGGGGGAGCGTGCGCGCGTGCTTATGCATGCGTACACGTGCGGGGGCCACGTGTGTGGCTGCCCGAGAGTTCGGGTAGGTGTCGGGGCACTCGGACTTGCGTGCGTACGTGCGTGCTTGCATGCGTGCGAGCCCGTATGCGTGCTTGTCCTAGTTTTAGGCATTTCTAGTAAATTCCATGTATATTTATGTAGTTATACTCACCATATTAGATGCCTTTGTCTTGCAGATCTTGGCGAACGGTCACGCAACGACCCGGGTTGTGGTGAGTGGGTCGATCCAACCCAGTTGGGAGGCGTTCGATGCACGTAGACGTGCATTGCCCTCCCCTGGGGCATCATAACTGCATATTAGCCATATTTGCATGTGGATGTTATTATTGGGCTTGCTAGGTTGCATCCATGCCATGTTAGAACTAACATGTTAGGGTTATATACATCCTAGTACCATGTGTAGGGACCAATGCTCGTTCATGCATCATGTCCCATGTTAGGATAATATTTGATTCCTGCATGTACCCCGACCTTACCTAAGTATACCCTTAGATATTTATGAAAAGCATAAGTGTAAGCATGCCTTAGAAAATATTACAACCATGTTATTATAATATTTAAATGCTTCCATGATGAATTCCTTGTATATTCATTATCCACGTTATATGCTTAGGTTGAGTCTCAAATCTTGCCTAATGAGTTTAGGCAAGTGTATGACCGCTTATGGGGATCATACTTGGCAATTGTCACTATGAATAATATGTTTTTCCCCGCATCTTAGTTATGCGCCCTGGAGGAATTCTTGAGAATTCGTTACCTCATCAGTGTTTAGTAACCGTTGTCGACGGATCCAAGAGGATCGTATCCGTGAGTGTAGATTGTTTTCTCCCCTTCGTTGGATCCGTGTAGGAACTACCCGGGTTGGGAAAAGCTGTCCTGACAGAGGGCTCTCATCCGTAGGTACTACCGATGCATTCAGAAACGAACTAATTATGGGAGTATACCAGGTAGAGGCTACTCGGGGAAAGAGCTACCGGTGGACCAAGGTGTAGAGCCATCTAATCTCTCCCAAAAGTCCTATGTCACCTCTAAAGGGTGAGGGTGTGGTGGGCCGGCGTCGGTACGACCCACCAATTTGTGCAGTTACTCCCATCTTAGGGACTTTAATTATTTTAAAGGTTAAATATGAGTTGTGTTGCATGGATTGTACCATTCACTGAGTGTGTGGCTCACCCCTCGCATATCTTTTTCCTCTAGTTGTGGCTGAGTCGGATCTGAAGGAGGAGCTCCCCGAGGCATTACACTAGTAGTGGAGCAGCGTTCGCGTTTTGGGTCTTGCGAGTGAGAGGCCATCAGCATCCCCTTTTCCTTGTATGTATTGTTACTCGTGCTTGGGCACAGTACTTGTATGTAGATGTCTTTGTTTTATATTGGCTCTCACAGGACAATTGATTATGTATTCTGGTCTGTAATATGTCTTTGAATTACAGACTTAGTCGTTTAAGCTTCTGTTATATGTATGTATATTTTGTCAGCTACGTTGTTAATTGTGTTATTACCTTCGATGTTGTTTAGAGTCATTTATTGATCTCGTGTCTGGACTGCTGATATTATATATATTTGCCACGTATCGGGGACGGCTGCCCTGGGGTGTGACAAACGGAGAAGAAGAAGAAAAGAGGGAATAGCAACCGTTTTTAAAAACGTGCGGGAGAGAGAGGGTCCTTTTTTCGGTTATAAGGGACCCAGTCGCCCGGCGGCTACTCGCGAGTACCCGCCCCTATCCGATGGCAAAATAACCTAGCCGCCCCTCCCTGCCTGCTAAACACCACTAGACCCCTGCCAGCTTCTCAAACACACTTATTTCTAAGTTTTCTAAAAACAAACATCCATGTATTGGTTTATTTCCAAGTTTTACTTGATCAAACACAACTTTTTTGAAGTTTAACCACAATTACCAGTACCATTCGGTTCAAATTTCTTCAGTTCTGGTTCTTTTCCGGAATCTTTGTCTTTCAAATGATCCAATTCACCAAATCAAAAACACTTTATTTTACTTTCTGTCTGCGATATCCCCTTGATTTGCTGAGCTACCCAAGCACGGGTACGGTAGGCACAAGGAAACTGACGCCGGGCTGCTCCGTGCACGATGGCTAAGAACCCTGTCCGAGGGTTGGATCACTCGCTTCCTTACTTTTTACTCACTCTACCACCTGGATCAGTCTTTAGATAATCATTCTAGTCAAAACCTAGCCTCTGATAACCTAAATTAACTCTCTGAATAGTATTTGGTCATGTGTCCTAAACTTCTTGAAGGTTGGGTCGGCCAAAATAAGGGTCTCTTTCCTTATCATCGATCGAAGTCTTTCTGTTTCACACAAAGACTCCGTCCGATGAGGGACAATTGTAGATACCCTAATTTTGACCGTCCAAAGAAAAGAAATTACTTCAAGTAATATTGGAAACTACCACATTTGGACATCTAATAGAAAACTGCCTCATAAACCAAGACCGGAAAATCTAAAGTCCAACACTTAGAAAAATCTAAGAGCCTGGACAGGGGCGGCTACTTGTAAGTAGCCGCTCCATACCATGCGGATAGTTTTAACTAGTCGCCCCCCTGACCGACCCCAAACCGCCTTCTTGGATGGGACATAAAGAAGGCATGACTGCGGCGGATTGTCCCTTCTAGCCGCCCCATCTCAGCCGGTTCAACCTTAGTAACCGACCCTGTTATGCCTGTGTCATTTGGAGCCATTTTGGTTAAGCCTTGGTCACTTCTGGGTCATTCAGGGCCTTTTTAATTTTTCGATCGGAGCCGCTAAAATTTTTGCTTTTAGCCACCTGCGGGAGTTAGAGTACTCTGATTGGAAATCTAACTGCATATTACGGGTCCTGGTACTGTTTCATACTACCCATAAAAATTTCATCGAATTCCGGTAACGTTTTGAAAAATATGCAGTTCTGAATCGCATCCGGGTTTGGCCGTTACTGGGTTTCGGTGGGCGAGATATTTTCGAGTGTGTGGTGCTTCTCCGCATGCTTCCCAATAAAGCAAAAATAAGTGGTTGAGTGAGGGTGAGTCTAACCCTAACCTCACCACCCCCTTATGGTCACCCCAAAACACTATTTGGGCATGGAAATGACCATTTTGCCCTCTCTCTCTCCCCCTCTCTCCCAACTCGTGGATCTCATCTTCTCTCCCTCTCTTGGTCTCTTTTTTCCCTCTCTTTGTGTGCAGAAGGTGGAGGAAGAATCCATTGAAGGTGAAGGTGAAGAAGGAAACAAGAGGTGAGTTTTGTGTATGTGTTGTTGTTGTTGTGGTTTCTCCTCTCTCAAGCCCCCTCTCATGTCTTTCCCCCCCTGATTTGCAGCCAAAGGAGGCTGAGGAGGGCTGTGGAGGTGGTGGTAGTGGTGGTGGTGGTTGAGGTGGTCGCGGGTGCATCGAGGGCCCCCGAATCTCCCCCTTTCATTCCCCCTCCCTAGGTGAGCTCTTCCCCTTCTTTTCTTGGTTTTCATGGCTTAGGGGGTTGTTGGGAAGTCATGCATGCTAGGTAGATGGGTTAGGGTGTGTGTGAGAGACTGGGGAGGGGTTAAAAGGCTGGGCGTGCGCAGGGGTCTGTCTCCGCGCGTGCACGCGCAGGCGCGCGCGTAGAGGGGCACTGGCAGGCGCAGGCGGGCGCGCAGGCGGCGCGTGCACGTGCGCGTGGGCGCGCGGGTGCGCGCGGGCAATGGGAGCGCGTGTAGTGCGCGCGCGCAGGGCAGTGCGCCTGGGCATGTGTCTGGGCGCGCGGCTGGGTGCCAGTGCGCGCGCGCGCGTGCTGGGGCATGCGTGGGGCTGCCCAGGGGCTCGGGTAGGTGCTGGGGCACTTGGGCATGCGTGCGTACGCGCGTGCTCGCATGCGTGCGAGCCCGTATGCGTGCATGTCTAAGTCTTTGGTAATTCTAGTAATTTTTAAGTGTTAATTTGTGATGTTACTCACCAAATTTGATGCCCTTACCTTGCAGAACTCGTCGTATGGGATGCACGAGGTCCCGGGTTGTGGTGAGTTGTTCAATCCAATCCCCCCACTCAGGATGCGCTCGACGCGCGTAGTCGCGCGTCGCGCATCGATGGGGCCCCCTAGCTATACTACTTGTGTAGATAAGTAGTATGGCCATGCTTAAGCTATAATATGTAGATATCTTGCATGCTAGGCTTATATACATGTATTGTATTCATGTATGAATGATTGTGTTGCATGAGCCCCTCTAGTATGGGCATGTATTTTTGGTAATGTGTATGGATGTATAGAATATGGCATGCCTTAGGTAGTATTGTAATACTACTCCCACCATATCAATTGGAATATCCAGTATGATTAAGTCTGGGTTAATAACGGGCACCTGCCTAATATTCCTTTGCGATAAGACTTGAGGGCGTGGTGTAGTTGTTGCGCCCATGCTAATGGGGCAAAGCTATGACCAGCTTCATGAGATGATGATCTCTCTCGCCCTCTCCCTCTGAACGAACGGAGTAAGTAGATGCGATTTCCTACTCGACTCAGGTTCGTTTGGAATATTGGCATGCACCTGTTAGTGCGCGAGATCGCGCTTGACCCTTCTTTTAAGTTGGTGATATCCAACGCATGTTAGAGTATATATTTTGTATGTTTATACGATTAGTGCCCTCATATGTATGTGTAGTTAGGCCTTGCCTTGTATGTATGTTGCATGATGTGTTGTTTATGCCATATACTCATGTTAGGGAGAACCCCTATAGTTAAGCATAGGTTATTGTGCATGTAGATCAAGTTCCTTTAGTGATAGAATTCTCCTGTAATAATTATGCGCATGTTAAAACTGATTAGGCCTATCTGGAATAGGCGTGGGTATGACCCGTTGTTGGGTTGTACCTTATTAGTTAGAGCGCTAGCGATGAAATCGCCCCCGTGCATCCGAGCGATGCACTCATTTTGAATTCAGGAGAATTCATTATCTTATCGGTTTTGTTAAGCCAGTAGTTGGGGCATTAAGCTAGGCATACCCATGCTAGGCATGTATATGAACCGCCTGTTGGGTTATGTGCCTTAGGATTATTTCTGCGTGAGAGCAGAGGCAACCCCCTTGTGTCCGAGCGACGCAACCGTGTGGGAGTACAATAGTGTTCGCTATCATCGATATGTGATTATCGAGAGTAATTGTTTTTCCATTGGGTTCGCTTTGCAAACATGGAATGTTTACTCCCAATGTCATCCGTGTTGAAGAGGCCCGGGTTGTAGTTGTCCTGACAGAGGGCTCCCATCCGTAGGTACCACCGATGCGTTCGGGAGCGTACTGATCATGGGAGTGTACCAGGTAGAGGCTACCCGGGAGAGGGCTAACGAATGATATTGCGAGCATGGAATCGTTCTCCCCTTCGTTGGATCCGATGTAGGAACTTCCCAGCGTTGGAAAAGCTGTCCTGACAGAGGGCCCCCATCCGTAGGTACCACCGAGGCGTTCAGAAGCGTACTGATCGTGGGAGTATACCAGGTAGTGACTACTCGGGGACAGGGCTACCGGTGGACCAAGGGTGTAGAGCAGTCTAGGTCTCTTCCAAAAGTCCCAAGAGTCTCCCTCCGGGAGTGAGGGTGAGGATGAGGTGAAGACACGTCGCCGCGTGACCCATTCGTTGTTCTTCCGTTCCCATAGTTGTTGGGTCCGGTTGCGTATCGATGTTCAAAGACATCGTTGGGCAGTTATCCCGATGTAGATGATCCAGTAGTGTTGTGTAGACCAGTAATCCCGGGTCTCCTCGACCAACGGTATGGTCTCTCCCCAAAAGTCCCAAGAGTCTCCCTCCGGGAGTGAGGGTGAGGGTGAGGTTGGTCGCGCCGCCGCGTGATCGTGTTATCCATGGGTTTCCACCCATGTTTTCCTTGAAAGGAAATTGCTTTAGTATTGAACTGTTATGGTGATTGGTTTCCAGCCACTCACTGAGCTTGTAGCTCACCCCTCGCAGACTGTTTCTTTTCAGGGGCAGTGTTGGGCATGGAGCGGGAGCTTTCCTGTGGCGTGGTCTTATGGGCGTGGAGCGTTCTTCCGGCGGGTGGCGAGTGCGAGGCTGTCAGCAGTCCTAGAGTCATTTTATGTATTGTAAATCGTGCATGTGGCACAGGTTGTATTTTATTTGGTCTAGACTTGGCTCTCACGGGACAGTGATTGTGTATTCGAGTCTGTAATAATGTTTTTGGTTTACAGACATTGTTTATATATTATGCTTCCATTTTTCAGTCAGTTATCATTATCCTTGCTTTGCCACCTTGTGTGTTGTTGTTGGAGTCTTTATTGACTTCAGGTATTGATAGCTGATATTTCATTATTGCCATGTCTCGGGGACGGCCGCCCTGTGGTGTGGCAGACCAAAGCCACCGCTTGTCAGAGATGGTATGTTTGGCAGGTTATGATGGAGGCAGCTACTTGAGAGTAGCCGCCCCTCACTGGGCGGCTAGTTTCAACTAGCCGCCCCTCACCTGGACATTGTCAGAGAACAAAGATCTAATGGGAGGTCAAATCAAGCACCTTATTATCCATTTTGATCTATTGTCCAGTGGACACTCCCCTACACCTCTTTTACTATAAATAGGGGGTCTCCAAGCATTCATATCCATCATCAATAATCCACAACAACCCACATTCCCAATCATCAACAACACATACAAGCCTATACCCCCCACACCACCATTTCAAAACCCTTGAGAGAGAAAGTGAGAGAAACCCATTTCCCACACCAAATTATCCTCCAAATCCACTCTCCAAAACACAGGTTAAACCCTGCTTAACATCTGCCAAACACCCAAATCAAACCCTACGCAGGTTCTACGCAAATTGAACCAAACACCAAGCGGCTACTCCTAACTAGCCCCCCACTAGACGGCTAAACCCAACTAGCCGGCCCTTCCCCTAGCCCACCTGAGTCCCAATTCCCCTTTAGTCAAGTTCCCACAGCAGAAGAGGATCCCTGTCTTCACCTCTGTGTACGGCATGCCTGTCTCAGAGCGGAGACCCTACAAACTCCCCCACGAAGGTGATCAAATCCACCCTCAACTTTTCCTGCTTTTTGAGAAAAGCAGGTGGCGACCACAACCATCCCTGAATCCTTCTGAGGACCCGTCAGCCGGCTCAGCTAGGAATGAAAAAAACCAACCAACCACCCCTTCCGAGAGACGATCCGACCGAGCCCACCAAGGCGTAGCTCTCCGGATCTGAGCCTCCGAAGAACCCCCACACACGCACAGACCACAAAGGGACCAGGAAGAGAGGGAGGAAGGCTTTCCGGAGCACCGCCCCACAACCCCCCTTCCGTAAAAGGATACCGACAGAAGTCACCTAGACTTGGGTCCATTCTGAACCGTAGTCACCTACACTGAGCTGTGCCACCTAGGCGACATGATGCATGCATGATCAACCACCTGTTTTATATTTCAAATATATATACATGCTGCAGTTTCAAAATATTCATATTTTCCAATTCAGTAGTAATGAGCATCAACCTATATATCATATGACATGCTCGAATTTAATACATAAAATAGCAATTGAAATCATTTATAAATCTTTCAAAAATTACATACGAGACTAGACCCACTCACCTTAGGTCCGACAACACGAAAAAAAACTCCAGAATGGCCTAAGGTAACCTAACCAGACCTGAAAACGATATGAATCGATCACAAGATGCACAAATAGTACAGAACCTGATGTACCCGAAATCACAGAAAACCCGACGGCTCTCTTAAGAGCCGTCTGAGGTGTCACACCCCAGAACGGCAGTCCCCGAGACGTAGCAATTATATAATATCAGTTATCAATACCTGAGGTCAACAAAGACTCCAACAACAACATACAAGGTGGCAAGGCAAAGATAAATGATAGCTAACTGAAAAGCGGAAGCATAAAAATAACAATAAGTCTGTAAACCAAAACATTATTACAGACTCGAATACACAATCACTATCATGTGAGAGCCAAGTATAGTCCAATTAAATACATCCTATGCAACACGCATGATTAACAAATACATGACTGTAGGACTGCTGATAGCCTCGCACTCTCCAATTGCCGGACAGAGCGCTCCACGCACGCAAGACCAAGCCATAGGGAAGTTCCAGCTCCACGCCCAACACCGTCCCTGTGGAAGAAACAGTATGCGAGGGGTGAGCTACGAGCTCAGTGAGTGGCAAGAAGCCAAGCACCAATACAACAATTGAATGACAAGGCAATTTCCTTTCAAGGAAAACATGGGTGAAAACCCAACAGATAACAAAATCACGTGACGGCCCGACCACACCTCACCCTCGTTCCCGAGGGAAACTCAAAGGACACTCGGGGAGGAACAAGCTATTAACCATAACACATGGTGTTACTGGATAATAGTTTACAACGAGTCTAACAGCTACGAGATAGAGATACACTACGATACCTCAAGCGTTAGACTTAACATAGTACAACAAGTCCTTCTGCTATGATGTAGAGATACACTACGATACCTCAAGCGTTAGGAATAACATACCAGAGTATACTCAACGGGTATAAGAGTCACATGACCACGTGACTCCCAACTCATCCTCACCCTAGCCCCCGGAGGGGTGACCCTAGGGACTTTTGGGATAAAACCTTTTGCTCTACACCCTTCGTCATTCGGTAGCCCTCTCCCGAGTAGCCTCTACATGGTATACTCCTATGATCAGTACATCTGCCGAACGCGTCGATAGTACCTACAGGTGGGAGCCCTCTGTCAGGACAGCTTCAACACGGATCCGATGAAGGGGAGAACGACTCCACGCTTGCAATATCATCCAGTAGCCCTCTCTCTTGTAGCCTCTACCTGTCGGCCTTCCACGATCGGTACATCCGCAAGATGTGTACCGCGATACGCATCGGTAGCACCTACAAGAGGTGGCACCATATATGACAGCTGACGCCGGTAGCTTCGACGCACAACGATGTCGGGAGGAAGCACCCAACGTTCGCAAAGAGAACCCTATGGAAAAGTCAACTACACTTGATAATCACATATCGATGATATCGAATACTCTTGAACTCCCACACAAATGCGTTGCTCAGACTCGAGGAGTTACCTCTGCTCTCGCGTAGAAATAAGCCAAAGGCATATAACCCAATAGGCGGTTCATACACGCGCCTGGCACGGGTAGGCCTAACTGAATGCCATGGCCACCGGTTTAACAAAACCGATACAATAATGAATTTTCCTAAATTCCATGTGAGTGCATCACATGGATGCAAGGGCGATTACATCGTTTGCGCTCTAACTAAATAAGGTACAACCCGACTAAGGGTCATACCCACGCCTAACACGGGTAGGCACTGTTATGCCTGTGTCATTCGGAGCCTTATTTTTTTATCGGAGTTGCTAAAATTTTGGCTTTTAGCTACCTACAGGAGTTGGAGTGCTCTGATTGAAAATTTGGCTACATAATTTTTCTCCTAGAAGTTATGCATTTCTGATTTGTATTTGGATTTAATTTTGTTAATATCCAAGATGAAGAGGTTTAAATATGATTTTATCATGAGATGTTAAGTTTTGAGTTAGCTTTCATACAAAAGTAGAATTAGATCAACTGGATTCATGTAGTAAAAGTTATGGGTATTTTTCCAAGTATACCCTGGGGATGAAAAATTCTGGCAGCAGCCCTGTTCAATGTTTAGCTCACATTTCGGAATAGCTGGAGGGATTATTTGATCTTGGCATAAACATGAAAGTTGTAGATAATCTGATTGGCTTTCCAAAGGATTTCGAATTGCGCAATGCGGAGCTATATCGCGGAAGTTATGGCTGTTCTAGTGAAGCCCATCCAGAATTTCTGGTCAGGGACGATTTGGTCTTGTCCCCCCCCCCCCCCCCCACCAACTCACTTTATTTCCATTTAAAGCCCCCTTTGTGTGGAAACCTCTCACTCTCTCTCACTCTCTGTTTTTTTTTTGGTTGTGTGTGTGTTGTTAATGGAGGAAAAGATGAAGAAGAAGTACAAGAAAGAGTGAGAAAGGGTGAGTATGTGTTGTTGTTGTTGTTTCTCTTCTCTCTATCCCCCTCTCATGCCCCCTTTGCACCTTTGTTTTCTGCCATGAAGGGATTGAGGAGATGCTGATGAGGTGGTGGTAGTGGTGGTGGTGGTTGAGGTGGTCGTGGGTGTGTCGAGAACCCTGCATCTCCCCATTTCCCTCCCCCTGTTTTGGTAAGGCAGCACTCTGTATTTTAAAGATCTCAGTGAATCTAGTATTTAGAGGCACATTTTTGTCTTCATATGATATGATCATCTATGTGTCTAGTTGTTATATATGAAATTTGGGGTCATTATGATATCTGTGGTGTAAGTTAGAACCTGTTTCTCATGGCCAGTCCAGATTCGCATAGGAATTGACCTACTTCTGGAAATAATTTATTTCGGGCTTGTAGAGGAAAAATTAGGTGCTAATGTTTTCATGGATTATGATCCCAGAATATCAGAGAATGTGCATGATTTATTTCATAATTTTTGGAAGTGTATTGGGTGCGGTGGAGACTAATTAGTAGGGCTGGTTGTAGCAGGTTTGACAGTTTTGCTTGGTTAAGTATCAAGGAGTTGTTTGCATGTGTCTTGGGTGATAATATGGAAGTATCAGGGGTTAGGGCCTTCATGAAGTAGGCTTATGTCACGCCCCAGGGCCGGCCGACCCCGGGACGCGGCAAGTGTATATATGATATCAGTATAACAGGAGTTCAATAACATACTCACACAACTAAAACGACAACAAAGACTACAAAAGCAGGGCTGACATAATTTATACACCAAAAGCGGAAGCTAAAAGACTGAATCTGTAACTCAAAAACATAGTACAGACTCGATACATAATCAACTGTCCTGTGAGAGCCAATATATACAAAGACATCCAAATACAATACATAGACGCGTGCCCAAGCACGGAATAAATACATACAATCACAAGGGATATCATATTAATTATTAACAAGAGTTATAATATTATTGGGACAAGAAACCTTGGGAGGGCAGCATGAGGTCCCGATACAGGACATCCCGACAACCAAACAAGGAGCACGGAGTACCCTAACCCGGGTCTCAATGTTGACCTCGCAAGGCCCTCCCTATAATATTATACAAGGCATGCTAAAATTTAATTTAATAATCAAACTAATAGGACGCATGCATAGGCCGAGGCTTCCTAGCATGGGAACAGGGTGCATGGCTCTTACACATATCCTAAGGGTGCAAGTCCCTAACATACAAGTCTAGGGTAGCATGCATACTACATTTTAATCATGATCGCATGGATTATACATTACAACAGTTAATATAAATCCATGGCACCCCAGGGGAGGACGGTACACGCCCAAGTGCGCAAGCGAATCCCTACTGGGTTGGATTGTCCCACTCACCGGTAGCCGGGTCGTCGCGCGACCGTCCGTCAAGACCTGCAAGACAGGGTAACCAACTAGGTGAGTAAAATACACAAGAATACCACAAAATACACAAAAATACTCTAAAAAATACCCAACACTCGGACAAGCGTACATACGGCCTGTACGCACGCGAGCCCGAGCACTCCGACTCACTCCCGAACCCCCCGCAACCACCCGCACGGCCACCCGCCCTCGGATGCACCGCCGTGCCTCAGCTCGCGCACCCAGGCGCACTGCCGGGCCCCGGCCCGCACGCCTGGACACGCCGTCGAGCCTCCCGGGTGCACCGCGTGCCCACTGCGCCCCAGCGCAGCAGCCCGCGCGCACACCGCACGCCCCGCGCCCAGCGCCTCGCCCCGCGCGCACCACCGCTCGCATCACCCGCTCGTCCAGCCCTGGGTGCACCCGCGCGCACTGCGCCCCAGTGCAGCGCCCGCACACCTGCCCGCTCACACTCCCCGCTCGCACCACGCGCCCTTGCGCAGCGCTCCGCGCGCACGCAGCGCACTGCGCCCAACGCGCCCGACAGCGCCCAGCGAGCCCGTCAGCACGCGCCCAGCGCGCCTGCCCGCAGCTCGCCCGCCTACGCCTGCCTGCCTACGCGCGCCGCTGCCCGCATGCGCCCGAACCGAGCTCCACCCGCGCGCACGCCCTCGCGCACTCCCACGCTGCCCTGCCTGCCTGTGACCATCACCCAGCGCCCAGCACCAGAGCGCACGCCCGCGCGCACGCGGGCGCGCGCGCGCCCTGCCACCTGCTCCGCCTGCTGCCATCCTGCCCGAGACAGCCAACCTACCTACCCGAGCTACCCTGCCTGCCTGGCCGAGCCACCCTACCTCCTCTATCCGGCCACCAATGGCCTCCGACCTCCCCTAACCACCACCCACAGCCACCAACCGCCACCACACACCCAAATACACCCCCTAACATGCATCTAAACATGGAAAAAGGAGGAAAGATGGCTTACCCAAAGGAAGGAGAGGGAAAGGAAGGGGACTGGGAGCTCTTCGTGCACCGAAACACCTCCACTAGGACCACCACCACCTAGATCTCCACCTAGCCAAAGAAAAGCTGAAATCAGGGGAGAAAAGAGAGGGTGAGGAGGGGCTAAACACCTCGGATCTCGAATCCGAGACCACCGGTGGATAGATCGGGAGCTCCCCTCACCTTTCTCTTCTTTGGGTTTTAGGTTTTGGGCACCCTAGCTAGGTCAAAAGATGGTTTAAAGAGAGGGAAGAGAGAGGGTTTACTCGGAGAAGATGATGAATAGGAGAGGAAAAGAAGTCGTGGGATTTCTTTATAACCACCCCCATCCCACACATACTCACACCCCTAATTAGATTAGCCCTAATTAGGCTTAAGGGGGGGGTTTAAGGGGTCTTAAGTGAGGTTTAAGTGTGGTTTGACCCAAGTCAACCCAACCACACAAAAAGCCAAAAACCTTTGACCAAGTCATGGGCCCCACTTTGACCAAGTCAAGTCTCCCAATGACTTCTCGCTCGGTCAAAACCCGGATACGCCCCGGAACTGTGAAATTCTGAAACGTACCGAAATTCGACGAAATTTTTGTGAGCGGCTTGGAATGGCACCAGGACACATAATATGCAGTTAGATTTTCAATCGGAGCCCTCCATCTCAGGGTGATAGCTAAAAACCCAAAATTTTAGCGGTTCCGACCGAAAAACGAAAAACCTGAAAAACTGCCAGAATGGTCCAACGGTTACCAGAAGGTTAAAAGTGACACATATATAACAATATGTGTGATAGGAGGTTCCATATTTTAATTGTGGATCATTGGTTGTGTTTTGCAGATCTCGTAGACCGGACGCGCGACGATTCGGGTATCTGTGAGTGGTTTGATCCAATCCCCCCCCCCTCGAGATGCGCTCGACGCGCGTAGTCGTGCGTCGCGCATCGATGGGGCATCCTAGCTATACTACTTGTGTAGATAAGTAGTATGGCCATGCTTAAACTATAATATGTTAGATATCTTGCATGCTAGGCTTATATTGCATGTATTGTATCCATGTGTGAATGATTGTATCGCATGCGCCCCTCTAGTATGGGCATGTATTCTGTAATGTGTATGGATGTATAGAATATGGCATGCCTTAGGTAGTATTGTAATACTACTCCCACCATATTAATTGGAATATTCAGCATGATTAAGTCTGGGTTAATAACGGGCACCTGCCTAATATTCCCTTGCGATAAGACTCGAGGGCGTGGTGTAGTTGTTGCGCCCATGCTAATGGGGCAAAGCTATGACCAACTTCATGAGATGATGATCTCTCTCGCCCTCTCCCTCTGCACGAACTGAGTAAGTAGATGCGATTTTCTACTCGACTCAGGTTCGTTTGGAATATTGGCATGTACCTGTTAGTGCGCGAGATCGCGCTTGACCCTTCCCTTTTAAGTTGGTGATATCCAACGCATGCTTAAGTTAGGCCTTGTGTGCTTATCTGATTAATGGCCATGTATGCATTTTGTATGATTTATTATGATGTAAATCCATGCTAGGGAGTATCCCTATAATTATTTGATAGGTTATCGTGCATGTAGTTCATGTACATAACTAAGATATAATTCTCCTGGATATATATGCGCATGTTAAAACTGATTAGGCCTATCTGAAATAGGCGTGGGTATGACCCGTTGTCGGGTTGTACCTTATCAGTTAGAGCGCTAGCAATGTAATCGCCCCCGTGCATCCGAGCGATGCACTCGTTTGGAATTCAGGAGAATTCATTATCTTATCGGTTTTGTTAAGCCGGTAGTTGTGGCATTAAGCTAGGCCTACCCGTGCGAGGTGTGTATATGAACCGCCTGTTGGGTTATGTGCCTTGGGATTATTTCTGCGTGAGAGCAGAGGCAACCCCCCCCCCTTGTGTCCGAGCAACGCAACCGTGTGGGAGTACAATAGTATTCGATATCATCGATATGTGATTATCGAGAGTAGTTGTTTTTCCATTGGGTTCGCTTTGCGAACATGGAGTATTTCCTCCCAATGTCGTCCGTGTTGAAGCGGCCCGGGTTGTAGCTGTCCTGACATAGGGCCCCCACCTGTAGGTACTATCGATGCATGCGGCAAGATGTACTGATCATGGGGGTATACCAGGTAGAGGCTACCCGGGAGAGGGCTAACGAATGATATTGCGAGCGTGGAATCGTTCTCCCCTTCGTTGGATCCGTGTAGGAACTCCCCGGCGTTGGAAAAGCTTTCCTGACAGAGGGCTCCCATCCGTAGGTACTACCGATGCGTTCGGGAGCGTACTGATCATGGGAGTATAGCAGCTAGAGACTAACCGGGGAAAGGGCTACCGGTGGACCAAGGGTGTAGAGGAGTCTAATCTCTCCAAAAGTCCTATGTCACCTCTAAAGGGTGAGGGTGAGGATGAGGTGAAGACACGTCGTCGCGTGACCCATTCGTTGTTCGTCCGTTCCCATAGTTGTTGGGTCCGGTTGCGTATCGATGTTCAAAGACATCGTTGGCCTGTTACCTTGATGTAGATGATTCAGTAGTGTTGCGTAGACCAGTAATTCCACGTCTCTTCGACTAACGGTATGGTCTCTCCCCGCAAGTCCCAAGAGTCTCGCTCCGGGAGTGAGGGTGAGGGTGAGGTTGGTGATCTAGTAGTGTTGTGTAGACTAGTAATTCCGCGTCTCTTTGACCAACGGTATGGTCGCTCCCCAAAAGTCCCAAGTGTCTTCCTCCGGGAGTGAGGGTGAGGGTGAGGTTGGTCGCGCCACCGCGTGACCTTGTTATCCATTGGGTTTCCACCCATGTTTTCCTTGAAAGGAAATTGCTTTAGTATTGAACTGTTGTATTGGTGATTGGTTTCCAGCCACTCACTGAGCTTGTAGCTCACCCCTCGCATACTGTTTCTTTTCAGGGGCAGTGTTGGGCGTGGAGCTGGAGCTTCCCTGTGGCGTGGTCTTATGGGCGTGGAGCGTTCTTCCGATGGGTGGCGAGTGCGAGGCTATCAGCAGTCCTAGAGTCATTTTATGTATTGTAAATCGTGGATGTGGCACAGGTTGTATTTTATTTGGACTAGACTTGGCTCTCACAGGACAGTGATTGTATATTCGAGTTTGTAATAATGTTTTTGGTTTACAGACATTGTTGATATCTTATGCTTCCGCTTTTCAGTCAGTTATCAATATCTTTGCTTTGCCACCTTGTGTGTTGTTGTTGGAGTCTTTGTTGACCTTAGGTATTGATAGTTGATACTTCATTATTGCCACATCTCAGGGACGGCCGCCCAGGGGCGTGACAGGCACAATTAGTCTAACATGCGCATATTATAACAAGAGAATTTCTATCGCAAGTAAGCTACATGATCCACATGCACAATAACATATGATTTACTATAGGGGCTCTCCCTAACATGAATATATGGCATAAAAAAAACATCATGCAACACGCATACAAGGTATGGCCTAATTAAACATGCATACAAGGCCATTAATCATACAAGCATACAAAGCATACCCTAACATGAGTTGGATATCACCAATTTAAAAGGGAAGAGTTAAGCGCGATCTCGCACACCAATAGGCGCATGCTAATAATCCTGAGCAAACCTGAGTCAAGTAGGAACTACATCTACTTACTCAGTTCGAGCAAAGAGTGAGGGCAAGAGAGAGAGAAGGCCTCATCATCTCAGGGAACTGGTCATAGCTTTGGTCCAACAAGATGGGCGCAACAACTATACCACGCCCTCAAGTCTTATGACCAGGGAATATTAAGTATGCACCCAGTTATTAACCAAGGCTTAATCATGTTAGATAATACTAACAGGGGGGGTAGTATTACAAGCAAGACTACCTAAAGCATGCCATATTCTATACATCCATATAAATACAAAGAGATACATGCCCGTACAAGCAAGGCGCATGCAACATGATCATTCATACATGAATGCAATACCTATAATATAAACTTAGCATGAAAGATATATAACATATTATGGTTTAAGTATGGCCATGCTATTTATCTACACAAGTAGTATAGCTAGGGTGCCCCATCAATGCGCGACACATGATTACGCGCGTCGAGCGCATCCCGAGGGATTTGATCGAACCACTCACCGCAACCCGGAGCAGCACGCACGCGAGATGGCACATGTGCGGGACAGCCAGGACAGCATGCACGCGGGCAGCACGCACGCACTTGGAAGAACGCACACACGGGGCAGTATCCGGGATGCACAGGCGCAGCCCGGTGCGCTGGGCACACTGCAGGGCACAGGCGCAGGGCACGCCACAGGGCACAGGAGCAGGGATGGCAGGGCAACAGGCAGGGCATGCTGGGCACAGGCGCTGGTGCTGGCAGGGCAGCAGACAGGGCACGCCACAGGGCACAGGAGCAGGGATGGCAGGGCAACAGGCAGGGCACGCTGGGCACAGGCGCTGGTTCTGGCAGGGTAGTAGACAGGGCACGCTGGGCACAGGCGCTGGTGCTGGCAGGGCAGCAGGCAGGGCACGCGGGCACAGCGACACCCCCTATATACCCAAGCAACCATGCACACACACACCATTCAAACATAAACACAAACACATGGCATGCATAGACTACCCAAACCCTCAAGGGACAACAATTTCCAACAAAATGCAAGGAGGGAGGGAGGAAAGCTCACCTAGAAAGAGATAGGGTCAAGGGAGGGGGCACCATCACTCCCAAGTGCACACACCCTCACCATCCAAGCCCTCCTTCTCTTCCAACCACCTCCATCAACATTTCAGCTTTTAAGCTTGTTGTCCAAGCACCAAGTGAGCAAAACAAAGGAAAGGAAGGGAAATGGTGTTGGAAGGCAAGGGTGACCAAAGAAACAAAGGCACACACACCTCTTCACAGACAAGCACACCATCTTCACTTCCTTCACACCTTCCATGGCTGACCCAACACACAAAGAGGGAACAAAGAGAGAGCTTGAAAGAGAGAGATCAAGCAACAAAACCTAATCACTTTCTTTTGATCTTCCTTTTCTATTTGATCTCCTTCTTCTACTTCTTTCTTCTTCTTTTTTCACACCCAAAGAGGGAAAAAGAGACCAAGAGAGGGAGAGAGAGAGGTCCACGAGAGAAGTGCAAAAAGGGGTTTGAGAGCATTAAATGCCAATAAAGGTGTTAGGTGACTTTACTCACCTACCAATCCAATAACGACTAAACCCGGGTGCAATTCAGAACTGTATATTTTTTCAAAACGTTACTGGAATTCGATGAAATTTTTATTGGTAGTACAAAACAGTACCAGGACCCATAATATACAGACAGATTTTCAATCGGAGTACTCAAACTCACGCA
This sequence comes from Acorus gramineus, assembly GCA_030737835.1. Taxonomy (NCBI): domain Eukaryota; kingdom Viridiplantae; phylum Streptophyta; class Magnoliopsida; order Acorales; family Acoraceae; genus Acorus; species Acorus gramineus. The sequence goes on from CM060849.1 coordinate 3,053,959, forward strand.
GATAGTTAAAAACTAAAATTTTAGCAACTCCAATCGAAAAATATAAGGCTCCAAATGACACAGGCACAACATGAGGCAAACCGATGGCTCCCACAGGGGCCGTGCATGACAAAACCGATGGCTCCTCTGGGAGTCATCTAGAAACATGCCCGATGGCTCTCAATCGTGCCGTCCCGAGGTAGAAAGCATGAAACCCTAATATTTTTTATAAAAATACTTTAAAGCATTCTATCATTGAATACAAAACACAAGTCATTTTAAAACAGTGTAAAAAATAAGGAACTCATAACGAAATCAAATCATGTGTATGAAAAATTGAATTAAAACAAATCAAGGACTCATTAAAAACATCTTTGGAAACCCTAGATCTATCGTAGGCATAATAACTAATATAGATCTGTGTTTAAACTCAGAAAAGTCAAAAAAATATGTATAGGTTTGGATCTATGCGTATAAGCATTGAAACCAGACTTAAATGATCATAAAACACGATTTCTACCTTGAACAAACAATCCTAAACATGATATATACATAAACATATTCATTTATATATGAAAGGCTTATAAGTTATTTACAATCACATAATATAATAATTATAACATAAGATCCGAAAGTCTTTTATACAATATAAAATAATCATGAGGAATCTAACAAGAAAAACTCAAGAAATCATCAATCTCGAATATATACTCATGAGACCTAATACCATCATCTAAAACTTGTTAAAAAGTCATAAATCCTCGAGATAACATTGATAAAATACAAGGACCCAAAATCACACGAAAACTTTCAAGAATTGAGAAGAAAAATCCATTCTTTTTGTTGGAAAAACCTTAAAAATGAAATCATATAATAGAGCTCACAAGGGAAATCAATATAAGTCAAAACTCTTCATAAACAGAGGGTAATACTTATTAAAAATATATGTTCAACTCCCTTCTCGAGCTCCTCAACAATGGTGCCGTAGAGAAGAAGAAAACTTTGGGGTTTTAGGGTTTTGATGCAAAGGAGAGAGAGAAAGAGAGGTTAATAAACCTCACACACGCATGGGGACAGAAATATGACACCATCAAATCAGAATAGTCACAATCAGTGCCTTTATTCTTTCCAAAAATGAATTTAATTTGAATTTGAAAACCGCCCAGATTGACGACTCTGGTTGAGCCCGTCGCCCAGATCCCGACAGCACCTCCAGGAGCCGTCAAAAACCATTGTTGTTACAATATGTCTAATCAAATATCATTTGGAGTAGGAATGTATTTGTTTAGACATAGACGAAGGCAAAGTGCGCAGTGAAGTCCTCTAGGTCACAGAAACTACCGATCACGGTATAATTCAAGCATGCATTGACAAAAATGATCTTCACCTCATGTATTGCCGATGAAGCACTTCAATGGTGCGTGAATGAAAGCACTTCAATTGATTATATATTAATTCTGAAAAATATTATATATATAATACCTAAAATAAAATTCATTGGTCAGAAATTTCCTAATTTTACACATATAATAATTTGAATAATACACACACACACACACAATACGAGGCTTTCGCCACATCTGAATGTAATAAAAAACTTAATAACACAATACAACTTTTGAAAATTAAAGAATTCCTCAAGGTAGAATGTTTAGGCTAAATAATGAAGATGTTAATCCTGGTTAATAACATGTATTAATATGATGCGTCTTCTTTTACTTGACCAGTAGCAATGACAGAAATAATTCTTAGAATGAAGAAGTGAAGCCTAATTATTGGAACCCATACAAAAAAATGAACAGTATAACATTATAAATATAAAATATAGAGGTGATGAACATAATAAATATAATTTTTTCCTGATATATAATAATCAGAAGCCCATATAGACAATTCACCTATGAACAACAACCAAAATAAACATATTGTATTATTTTGTATAGTATATTTCTGTTAATAATTGTTTCACACAAGGATTAATGTGTAGATCCAATAGTACATGAATAAGCACCATGGATTATCATTGTTATCCAAACATTTGACATCCTGAAATTTATAACATCAGCTATATGTTAAACAATCCAAATTACATATGTTCATAAACATACAACAATCATTAAAATATAAAGTTTGAAAATTCTTCCTTATTCAGCCAAACCAGTAAACACAAAAAAAGGAGTCAGAAGAATGATCTTTTGAAATTATAATTTTCTTCTTTTGTTTTGGCATTCATTGTCCTTGTTGATGTCTTCATCTTCTACATCAGTGATACACTCTACATATTGAGCAATACAATGTCCCATAGCTCTGTCATCTTGACTTATTTTATTGGCTTTTGTGTAGAACTCATATTTCTTCCCGACGCATGAGATCAACTTCCTATTAAATTTGGATTGCATGTCTTTTTGTAATAACATGAGAATCTATTTAGTTACTCAACTATTTTAAAAATTGTAATTAATTGCTCATTGTACCTCCTCATTCATGCCGATATATTCTGAGACTGGACAACCAATTAAGATCTCTGATTCGTCGAACATGGTAATCTTAATACTTTGTTCACCATCAGTTACGATAAGCTTGAGGATGTACCTGAAATCCACGGAAGTTATAAGTTGTCATATGAGTAGTATAGTTATTTATTCTATATTCGACATCAATGTTTTTACATTTGTAGCATTCCACTGTGCCTTCTTTCATGTCAATTTTACTATAACATTTCTTGCATGCATTGTAATATGTTTCCCTTTTGTTTTCAATGCTCATGATGGTTCCTTGGAAGTAGCAGAAAGTAGTATGCAATTTCAATTAACTTTGAAAAGTTAAATCTTCATAATAATTATTTGTACTATACACATGTTATATATGTTATGCCTGTGTCATTTGGAGCCATTTCGATTAAGCCTTGGTCACATCTGGGTCATTCAGGGCCTTTTTCTTTTTCGATCGGAGTCGCTAAAATTTTAAGATTTTAGCCACCTGCGAGAGTTGGAGTACTCTGATTGAAAATCTAACTGCATATTATGGGTCCTAGTGTCATTTTGTACTACCCATAAAAATTTCAACGAATTCCGGTAACGTTTTGAAAAATATGCAGTTCTGAACCGTATCCGGGTTTTGAGAGTTCCTGGTTTGCGAATAGTGTGAGATATTTTGGGGATGTGGTGACCCTTGGTAACCTTACCCCCACCTTGCTTAGGGGTGAAGAAACCTTTGGTTATTTGTTATGTGTGTGGGTGAGCCTAACCCTAACTATCTCCCTATATTTGGTGTTTGATACCTATACCTGGATAATGTGAAATTATATAGGGAAGTGATTGCACATGGATTCTCAATGTGAAACTACACTTAAAATTACATAAATGTAAAGTCAATAAATTTTTTGGTATATGGATATTCACTTAAGTATACCAAAGTGGAACAAAAACTAATTGTTAAACATTTAATTAGTGTCTGGGTCTATCACAAATACAGGGAATCCTTGTGTTAGTGTAGAAAAACACTACATAGGTGACAAAAATTAACTACTTCTAATGAAAATGATGATGTTTTATCCACTATTTACAGAAAGATTTGCCCGATCTTGAAACCGGGGCTATGATAATAATTATATTTACATATTGGTGATTTAATAAAATGACATTATTAAAGTTTGATTAAACTCCTCTTAATCTAAAATTGAGACATATATCCCTTTCAACTATGGCCTTACAAGCAATAGAAAAAGACTACACCAAAATATCCCTTTCAACCGGTGCGCGCAGGAAGTGTGCGCGAGTGCGCGCGGGGTAGTGTGTCTGGGTGCCAGTGCGCACGCGCGCGCGCTTGTGCGTGCTGGGGCATGCGCGGGGCTGCCCAGGGGCTCGGGTAAGTGCTGGGGCACTCGGGCATGCGTGCGTACGCGCGTGCTCGCATGCGTGCGAGCCCGTATGCGTGCATGTCTAAGTCTTTGGCATTTCTAGTAATTTCTAAGTGTTATAATATGATGTTACTCACCAAATTTGATGCCCTTACCTTGCAGATCTCGTCGGATGGGATGCACGAGGTCCCGGGTTGCGGTGAGTGGTTTGATCCAATCCCCCCCCCTCGAGATGCGCTCGACGCGCGAAGTCGTGCGTCGCGCATCGATGGGGCACCTTAGCTATACTACTTGTGTAGATAAGTAGTATGGCCATGCTTAAGCTATAATATGTTAGATATCTTGCATGCTAGGCTTATATACATATATTGTATTCATGTATGAATGATTGTGTTGCATGCGCCCCTGTAGTATGGGCATGTATTTTTATAATGTGTATGGATGTATAGAATATGGCATGCCTTAGGTAGTATTGTAATACTACTCCCACCATATAAATTGAAAATATCCAACATGATTAAGTCTGGGTTAATAACGGGCACCTGCCTAATATTCCCTTGCGATAAGACTCGAGGGCGTGGTGTAGTTGTTGCGCCCATGCTAATGGGGCAAAGCTATGACCAACTTCATGAGATGATGATCTCTCTCGCCCTCTCCCTCTGCACGAACTGAGTAAGTAGAGGCGATTTCCTACTCGACTCGGGTTCGTTTGGAATATTAGCATTCACCTGTTAGTGCGCGAGATCGCGCTTGACCCTTCCCTTTTAAGTTGGCGATATCCAACGCATGTTAGTGTATATTTTGGATGTTTATACGATTAGTGCTCTCATATGCTTGTGTAGTTAGGCCTTGCCTTGTATGTATGTTGCATGATGTGTTGTTTATGCCATATACTCATGTTAGGGAGAAACCCTATAGTTAAGCATATGTTATTGTGCATGTGGATCAAGTTCCTTCAGTGATAGAATTCTCCTGTAATAATTATGCGCATGTTAAAAGTGATTAGGCCTATCTAAAATAGGCGTGGGTATGACCCGTTGTCGGGTTGTACCTTATTAGTTAGAGCGCTAGCGATGTAATCGCCCCGTGCATCCGAGCGATGCACTCGTTTGGAATTCAGGAGAATTCATTATCTTATCGGTTTTGGTTAAGCCGGTAGTTGTGGCATTAAGCTGGGCCTACCCGTGCGAGGCGTGTATATGAACCGCCTGTTGGGTTATGTGCCTTGGGATTATTTCTGCGTGAGAGCAGAGGCAACCCCCCCCCCCCTTTGTGTCCGAGCAACGCAACTGTGTGGGAGTGCAATAGTATTCGATATCATCGATATGTGATTATCGAGAGTAGTTGTTTTTCCATTGGGTTCGCTTTGCGAACATGGAATGTTTACTCCCAATGTCGTCCGTGATGAAGAGGCCCGGGTTGTAGCTGTCCTGACAGAGGGCTCCCATCCGTAGGTACCACCGATGCGTTCAGGAGCGTACTGATCGTGGGAGTGTACCAGGTAGAGGCTATCCGGGAGACGGCTAACGAATGATATTGCGAGCGTAGAATCGTTCTCCCCTTTGTTGGATCCGATGTAGGAATTTCCCGGCGTTGGAAAAGCTGTCCTGATAGAGGGCTCCCATCCGTAGGTACCACTGATGGGTCCAGAAGCATACTGATCGTGGGAATATACCAGGTAGAGGCTAACTAGGAAAAGGGCTACCGGTGGACCAAGGGTGTAGAGGAGTCTAATCTCTCCAAAAGTCCTACGTCACCTGTAAAGGGTGAGGGTGAGGATGAGGTGAAGACACGTCGCCACGTGACCCATTTGTGGTTCGTCCGTTCCCATAGTTGTTGGGTCCGGTTGCGTATCGATGTTCAAAGACATCGTTGGGCAGTTATCTCGATGTAGATGATTCAGTAGTGTTGTGTAGACTAGTAGCTCCGGGTCTCGTCGACCAACTGTATGGTCTCTCCCCAAGAGACCCAAGAGTCTCCCTCCGGGAGTGAGGGTGAGGGTGAGGTTGGTGATCTAGTAGAGTTGTGTAGACCAGTAATTCCGCGTCTCTTCGACCAACGGTATGGTCTCTCCCCAAAGGTCCCAAGAGTCTTTCTCCGGGAGTGAGAGTGAGGGTGAGGTTGGTCGCGCCGCCGCATGACCCTGTTATCCATTGGGTTTCTACCCATGTTTTCCTTGAAAGGAAATTGTGTTAGCATTGAACTGTTGTAATGGTGATTGGTTTCCAGCCACTCACTGAGCTTGTAGCTCACCCCTCGCATACTGTTTCTTTTCAGGGGCAGTGTTGGGCGTGGAGCTGGAGCTTCCCTGTGACGTGGTCTTATGGGCGTGGAGCGTTCTTCCGGCGGGTGACGCGTGCGAGGCTGTCAGCAGTCCTAGAGACATTTTTATGTATTGTAAATCATGCATGTGGCACAGGTTATATTTTTTTTTGCTAGACTTGGTTGTCACAGGACAGAGATTGTGTATTCGAGTCTGTAATAATGTTTTTGGTTTACGGACATTGTTTATATATTATGCTTCCGCTTTTCAGTCAGTTGTCATTATCCTTGCTTTGCCACCTTGTGTGTTGTTGTTGGAGTCTTTATTGACCTCAGGTATTGATAGCTGATATTTCATTATTGCCACGTCTCGGGGACGGCCGCCCTGGGGCGTGACACAGTGTTGGGCGTGGAGCTAGAGCTTCCTTGTGGCGTGGTCTTATGGGCGTGGAGCGTTCTTCCGGCGGGTAGCGAGTGCGAGGTTGTCAGCAGTCCTAGAGTCATTTTATGTATTGTAAATCGTGCATGTGGCACAGGTTGTATTTTATTTGGACTAGACTTGGCTCTCACAGAACAATGGTTGTGTATTCGGGTCTGTAATAATATTTTTGGTTTACAGACATGGTTGATATCTTATGCTTCCGCTTTTTAGTCAGTTATCATTATCTTTGCTTTGCCACCTTGTGTGTTGTTGTTGGAGTCTTTGTTGACCTCAGGTATTGATAGCTGATACTTCATTATTGCCACGTCTCGAGGACGGCCGCCCTGGGGTGTGACATTCTTTGGCTGAAAAAAAGGGGGGGGGGAAGACATGAGAAGGAGCTTGAGAGTGGAGAAACCACAAAAACAACAACACATGCACAAAACTCACCTTCTTGCATTGCACCTCCTCTTCTTGCTCCATCTTCTTCTCCTCGGCATAAAATCAAACACTTGGGGAGTGTTTGAAAGAGAGGGAGGGAAAGTGTTCCACGAAATGGGAGAGAGGGGGAGAGAGAGAGGGCAAAAAAGTCATTTTCATGCCCAAATAGTGCCTAGGGGTGACCTTAAGGGGGGGTGAGGTTAGGGTTAGGCTCACCCACTCACATATCAAATAACCAATGGTTTCTTCATCCCTAAGCAAGGTGGGGGTAAGGTTACCAAAGGTCACCACATCCCCAAAATATCTCACACTATTTGACCAACCAAGAACTCTCAAAACCCGGATACGGTTCGGAACTGCATATTTTTTAAAACGTTACCGGAATTCGATGAAATTTTTATGGGTAGTACGAAACAGTACCAGGACCCATAATATGCAGTTAGATTTCCAATCAGAGTATTCCAACTCCCACAGGTGGCTAAAAGCCAAAATTTTAGCGACTCCGATCGAAAAATTAAAAGGCCCTGAATGACCCAGATGTGACCAAGGCTTAACCGAAATGGCTCCAAATGACACATGCATAACAACTTTATTCCTAATTCTTTGTGCAGATTTGGTCTTCCACAAATGCCCCCTTTTTCTGGTCTTCCACAAATGCCCCCTTCTTCTGGTCTTCCAGACGCTGGATGGATAGAAGAACAGCTACACGAAGTTCTCGCCATGGATAAGGCCAAATCATTGAGACGTGTAGGTCGGGATACGAAGCGCCCACCTCTTTGGATTCTGTGGAGTTGTGGGCGCGGGTGTAAAGGACCCTCGACGCCCACGCCTCCACTTACTCGATCATGTATCCTCCTCGGGTCTCCGCCCCTCCTAAATGGTGAATTCATGAGTGGAGTTAGTGGTGGCTTTTAATCCGGCTACCACGTTCTCCCAGGTGGTGACGGTTCGAGTCGCCACCTGCGCCTATAAATGTACGATATTTTCCCTTTTTCTTTTCTCACTTCGATTCAGACTTTCTTTTAGTCTCCCCCTCAACGAAACTAATGGCCCAGTTTCCCGACAATGTCCCAGCCGAGGCGTACCCAGGGGACTTACCACCGCCCTCTGATCCTGAGTCTCTATTCTTGTACTCCGGCCAGATAGAGGTTGGCAGGCTTTCTTTCCTGCTTCCCTGGTTGGTCATAGAGTTTCTTAGCTTTTTCGACATCCACCCTCTGCAGTTCACCCCCGGGGCATACCAGATTTTGATGAGCGTTGTTGCTCTGAATGCGGCATGTGGAACACATCTTGGTCTCCATGAAGTTAGGAGTTTCTACATGGTGAAGCTCCTAAATGACAACCACAAGATGTTCTATCTGTCTAGGAGGATGACTTCTAGGGAGATGATCAAGGATGCTCAAGATTTCGTTTACGACTAGCGGACCAAGGTCTTCAGGATACTTGGGGCATAGAAGCCGGAAGGCTGCGGATGGCACGATCCGATCTACTGGAGGAGTACGGCGCTGAGTATAGGTGATCTCTACTCTCAGCCCCACTTTTCTTCTTTCTATCTATCTGTTGTTTTTGCCTTCATTTAACTTCTTCCTCTTCCTAGGTGAGTTGTTCCTCAATTCTGCCCCTTCAGAGGAGGGCCTGAAGATGGAGGGATTGAGAGAGCCCTCGGCTTCCCAAAAAGGGGGTGGAGGGATCTCCTTCAAGCAGAGCCGTTTGCACCTCATCCTCTCGCGCCTCCATTCCAACAGACGTCGGAGGGTCATGCCACCCGGTGAGCCCCCTCTGGTGCTGGTCACAACGGGCCGTCCAGCTCTTCAGCCAGCGGAAGCAAGTTGCTGAGGTGTTTGGGTCGACTCTGCCGTGTTGCCGTCTGATCCCGGGTGTCGTACTGTCATCCCGTCATCATCGTCAACGATCAAGACGCATCTCTTCTAGGGGTCCCCCAGATTGTTCAGGAACAACCCCCACACCAACTAGTTTTACCCATGCAGCTTTCTCCCCCCAGAGTAGTGTAGGAAGAGGTCTCCCCAAAGGTTCGCAATGCGGAGGTCGACCAAGGACTCCAAGCGCCGGATCCACCCCGGAACGCCCCGCAGCCCATGGAGGATGATGCGGTCTAGTTCATTGTGCCCCTGCCAACCCAACGCTTGCTAGCGTGGCGATGTGGCAGTACGTCATCGCGATTGAAGAGGCGTCTAACCGACTACACCTGCAGATCCAGGAAGAAGAAGATGAACGGGAGAAGGACTTCCGTGCTGGTTTTCATGCCAGCTTCATGACAGGGCGCAAAGGCGATCCATTCGCGTCGAGTGTGTGCCTAGCGGGCGTCTATAGCGCCTCTCTCCTTGGGAGGCGCTATGGTAGTCATGTCGGAGCATTCTCGAGCACCTCAGCGAGGCAGGCCATGTTTGACCCCCTCCCCCACCATTGACTAGACAGACCCCCATTTTTTTTTGCTTTTCAAACTCTCTCTCTTTCTCTCCAAACTTACATTCTGGTTTTATCCGGCTGCGTCCCGTGGGTTTTAAGGATAGCGTAATTTTTTGTGTGGCCCATGTGGGTTCTCTTGGATGCTTGTTGTGGATGGAGTTCTGATCATTTTGCTTACTGCTGGTCATGCTAACTTATTGATGATTTAGCCATCGTAGTATTTTTGCATGCTCCTATTTGCTTCTGCGCTCGCTTTCCTTTTTGCTTTGCTTCTGCAGGTTAGGTCGGCCATAGATTAGGGATCCGTTGTCAGGTCGCGAGGGCTTGCGACACCGCCGTTAATTGGGTTGGTCGGGCGATTCGGCGTATCTTCTTTTGTCGGAAGTCATTGCGACTTTCCACGTGGCATGGGGCGTCAATATTTAAGGTGCTCGATTTTCACAGTAATCATTATCGTTGTCGTTTTTCTTCAGAAAACCCTAACCGCCATTCCTTTGTCTAGTCGAAGAGATGTGCCGATATTATGGCGCTATCCCACGTTTAAGGCGGTGCTTAGTGGGGCTTAGGTGGAGAAGAGAGAGGTGGACCTTCGACATATAATCGAACCAGGTATAGATTCCAACTTCGTCTGTGAGCCCGGCTAGATCGTCTCTCGGAAAGGGGTGTGGTTCCTTGCTGAGGTGCCCGACAGCTCCTCAGGAGGATTCAGGGGTGGTTGTGATCGCCACCTACTTTCTCAAAAAGCAGGAAAAGTTGGGTGTTATTGTTGATCGCCTTCATGGGGGGATTGTGGATTCTCTACTCTGAGATACGGGCCTGCCGCACATAGAGGTGAAAAATAGGGAATCATTTTCTGCTTCGGGAACTTGACAAAGGGAGGTTTAAAAGATAAGGGAGTGGATGAGGGTTGGCTAGTGGGTTTTAACCACCTAAAAGTGGACGGCTAGTTAGGGTTAGCCGCCTGGTCTCTGGTTCAATTTGGACAGAACCTGGGTAGGAAATGGGTTAGGGTTTGGCAGAGGTTAAGCTAGGTTTAACCTTGGTTTTGGAGAGGGTTTTTTGGAGAGTGGATTTGGTAGGGAATGGGTTTCTCTTTCTCTCTCAAGGGGTTCAAATAGTGGGTGTGGGGGGAGTTAAGGATGCTTGAATGTGTGGGTGATGGTTGATTATTGATTGTGGGTTAATTGAATGGGTGATTGATCTTATGAAGAAGTGCATAGACCTCCCTATTTATAGTAAAAATGGAGCAGGGGACTGTCCACTGGACAATAAATCAAATTGGATAATAAGGTGGTTGATTTGGCCTCCCATTACATCTTCGTTCTTCTAACACGGTCCAGGTGAGGGGCGGCTAGTTGTAACTAGCCGCCCCGTGGGGGGTGGCTACTCTCAAGTTGCCGCCTCTATGATGACCTGCCAAACGTCCAATCTCTGACAGGCAGTGGCTTGAGATGATTACTAGTTTTGAACCATCAGAGAAGGGGGCGGCTAAAAGGAATAAATTACCGCAATCATCAGCATTAAATGCTGCTTTATGTCCATTCTAAGGGAAGCGGTTGGGGGCGGTTAAAGGGGCGGCTAGTTTGAGGGGCGGTTACTTCAAACTAGCCGCCCTATCTCTGGTTCTTTAATTTTTCTAAGTGTTTGTCACCAGGGTTAATCCTTTTAAAGAGATGTTTTCTTTATTAATTTTTCAAATGTGGTCATTTCTGTCACCCTTTACACACCCCTCTCTCTCTCCATCCGAAAATCACTCTATTTAGTCTCTCTTTCTCTCTTTTTGGTCTCTTTTTCCCCTCTTTGTGTGGGAAGAAGGAGGAGGAAGAAGCAAGATGAAAGAGTGCTTGGAAGGGATGATCAAAGAGAAGGGTTAGTGAGTATGCATTGGTTATATGTGTTGTATTGATGTTTCTCCTCCCTCTCATGCCTCCCCTCATGTTCCCCTGTTTTTCCCCCTTCCCTTGGTCTAGCCATGAAGAAGAGAAGCAAAGGAGGTGGTGGTAGTGGTGGTCGTGGGTGCGCTCGAGAGCCCCCGCACCTCCCCCTTTCCCTCCCCCTCTCTTGGTAAGCCTTTCCCTCTTCTTTTCTGGTTTTGTAGCACATTTGGGTGCTGTTGAGAGGATGTTTTTATGTGTAATTGCTGCTGCACATGAGGTGTTTGTGTTTATGCATGAATGGTGGTGGTTTTGTGTGGTAGTAAGGCAGATTTGTGTCTCCTTAAGATCCTTGTGTAACTAGTACCTAGAGGCATATATTGAAGCTTATGTCTTCATGTAATATGATCGTCTATGCGTCTAGTAGCTATATATGAAATTTGGTGTCAATATGATATCTGTGTTGTAGGTTATGACCTTTTTTGCATGGACTTTGCAGATTCGTATAGGAATTGACCAGTGTCTGGAAATTTTTTTATTTCGGGCATTTAGAGATTAAATCAGATTATGATGTCTGCATAGATTATGATCCCAACATGTCAGTGAACATGTATGATTTATTTCATAATTTTTGGATGTGTATTTGGTGCTGTGGAGATCAAATTGTAGGACTGGTTGCAGCAGATTTCAGTTTTGCTTGATTGTGTGTCAAGGAGTTGTTATGCATGTTGTGGAAACTATAAGGAGTTAGGTAGTCTTTGTTTGAGGTACTCACCCCTTTTGATGCCCTTGCCTTGCAGATCTCGTTGGTTGGATGCGCAACGACCCGGGTATCTGTGAGTGGTTCGACCCAACCCTTCGGGAAGCGTTGGATGCACGTAGTCGTGCGTCGCGCATCCGTTGGGCACCCTGACGATACTACTTATTTAGATAAGTAGTGTGGTCATGTATGACTCATAATATGCTAGCTATTTGCATGCTAGGTTATTATAACTCGTATATTGCGTAGAACCTTCTTATTCTACCTTATACTGGCCTATGTATAGTATTTATGCGTGAATGATTATGGTTGCATGTATCTTGTGTGTTTATATGGGTGTATAGAATATGGCATGACTTAGGTAATTCATTCTAGTAATACTACCCTATTATTAGTAATATACAGCATAATTAAGCCTGGGTTAATAAACAGGCACATGCGTAATATTCCCTTGCAATAAGACTTGAGGGTGTGGTGTGGTTGTTGTGCCCATGCTAATGGGGCAAAGCTATGACCAACTTCTAGAGATGAGCTCTCTCTCGCCCTCTCTCTTTGTGCGAACTGAGTAAGTAGATGTGGTTCCTACTTGACTCAAGGTTGCTTGGGAATATTGATTGGCATGCACCTGTTAATGTGCGAGATCGCGCTTGACCCTTCCCTTTTAAGTTGGTGATATCCAACGCATGTTAGGGTATAGTTGTATTCTTGTATGACTAATGGCCTTGTATGCACGTTTAATTAGGCCATACCATGTATGCATGATATGTTGTTTATGCTTTTATCCATGTTAGGAAGTACCCCCATGATTAATTATTATGTTATCGTGCATGTTGTTTATGTACATAACTACGGTAAAATTCTCCTATTATGTTATGCGCATGTTAGACTAATTGTGCCTACCCGTGCTAGGCGTGGGTATGACCAATAGTCAAGTTGTACCTTATTAGTTAGAGCGCAAGTGATGTAATCACCCTTGCATCCATGTGATGCACTCATATGGAATTCAAGAGAATTTATTATTGTATCGGTTTTATTAAACCGGTGGCCATGGCATTAAGTTAGGCCTACCCGTGCCAGGCGCGTTTATGAACCGCCTGTTGGGTTATATGCCTTTGGCTTATTTCTGCGTGAGAGCAGAGGCAACTCCTCGAGTCCGAGTGACGCATCTGTGTGGGAGTTCAAGGGTATTCGATGTCATCGACATGTGATTATCAAGAGTAGTTGACTTTTCCATTGGGCTCGCTTTGCAAAAATGGAGTATGTCAGCCCAATATTGTCCGTGTTGAAGCTGCTCGGGTTGTAGCTGTCCTCATAGAGGGCCCCCACCTGTAGGTACTATCAATGCATGCGGCAAGATATACTAATCATGGGAGTATACCAGGTAGAGGCTACCCGGGAGAGGGCTAACGAATGATATTGCAAGCTTGAAATCGTTCTCTTCGTCGAATCTGTGTCGATGCTGCCCGGCGTTGTAGCTGTCCTGACAGAGGGCCCCCACCTATAGGTACTATCGATGCATGCAGCAAGATGTGTTGGTCATGGGAGTATACCAGGTAGAGGCTACCCGGGAGAGGGTTACTGGATGACGAAGGGTATAGAGCAAACAGATTTATCCCAAAAGTCCCTAGGGTCACCCCTCCAAGGGCTAGGGTGAGGATGAGTTGAAGTCACGTCGTCATGTGACTCTTATACCCGTCGAGTATACTCTAGGTATGTTAAGCCTAACGCTTGAGGTATCGTAGTGTATCACTACCTCATAGAGGAAGGACTTGTTGTACTATGTTATGTTTAACGCTTGAGGTATCGTAGAGCAATATGTATTGTTAGACTCGTTGTATCTTGTTATCCCGTAAACACCATGTGTTATGGTTAACAGTTGTTCATCCCTGAGTGTCCCAAGAGCCTCCCTCCACGAGTGAGGGTGAGGTTGGTCGCGCCGTCGCGCGACCTTGTTATTATTTGGGTTTCTAGCCATGTTGTTCCTCGAAAGGAATTTGCCTTAGTATTGAATTGTTGTAATGGTGTTTGGTTTCCAGCCACTCAATGAGCTTGTAGCTCACCCGTCGCGTACTATTTCTTTTACAGAGGTGGTGTTGGGCATGGAGCTGGAGCTTCCCTATGGCGCGGTCTTATGTGCGTGGAGCGTTCCGTCCGGCGGTTGGCGAGTGCGAGGCTGTCAGCAGTCCTAGAGTCATGTATTTGTTAATCGTGCGTGTTGCACATGATGTATTTTATTTGGATTAGACTTGGCTCTCACAGGACAGTGATTCTGTATTCGAGTCTGTAATAATGTTTTGGTTTACAGACTTATTGATATTCTTATGCTGTTGCATTTTAGTTGAACTATCAGTTGTCATTGTTTTGCCAGCTTTGTGTGTTATTTATTGGAGTCATTGTTGACCTCTTGTACTTGATAGATGATACTTTATCTATTGCCACTTCTCAGGGATGGCCGTCCGGGCGTGACAATTTCTAAGTATTACTTGAAGTATTTTCATTTCTTTGGACGGTCAAAATTGGGGTATCTATAGTCCTGTCTTCCGTTCTCCTTTCTCTTTCAACCCCTTTTATCTCCTTCGAATCACCATGAGGGCGTCGATCGTCAAGTCCGTAGAGGGCATCCAGCAGATGTTCAACGTCCTCGAGTCGGTGGGTTTGTCTTGGTCTGCCTTTAGGAAGTTTCCATTGCCCTTTGAGAGCTTCGACCACTCGAGTATGTACATATACCCTTCTCACATCGTTAAGGGCACTTTGTCCTTTCCGTTTCTCCCATTAATGAGGAAGTTTTTGTCGACCTTCGATCTCCACCTGACCCAATGCAACCCTAACTTCTTTAGGATTTTAATGTGTTATGTGGCATTTAACAGAGACTTTGGCCTGGACTTAGGTGTTCCTGAAATTCTATATACTTACGAGATTAGGAGATCTGGCAGAGTTTACCACCTTAGGGCTAGGGATTCAAAGGAGAAGTTTATAGACGAGTTTCTGGATTCTGACAAGTGCTGGTCAGACAATAAGCTCATTGTTCTGTCCATTGATTGGTACTTCAGCGTGGGTCCGAAAGTCGCCTGGAGGGTTCCCCGTTTTATTTTAATGAACCCGGTAGGTCGATTGTTGGTGCTCAACATGTCTATAAGCCCCCTTCTATTTTAGGCTACTGCTACCCTTTGCTGACCTAGCTTTCTTCCCTTGTGCAGCTCCAGCGGCAAGCGCTTGGCCGAGCCAAGGTTCCGTGAAGTGGGATCACATCCAGATTGCCTGGAAGAGGAGCGCCAAGGTTTTCTTCAAGATTATGGGTTGGGACAACCCTAACCCTAGCAGCTCTCGTAGGCTTGGGCCCCACTTGGGTGACATCTTTGCTGCTCCCTCTCTTCCTCCTGCCTGACAGTCGCCTCCTCCTGCTTTGAGCGCCAGTGAGCTTCGTGAGGGAGAAGGCCAATCGGAAGAAGATTTGGAAGAACTGTTCACTCTGGGGTTTGGTGATCCAATGGCCACGGAAAGCTCTTCTGGCGGTGCTCATCACGGTTCTCATTCTCGATGAAGCTCTCGGGAGGACCCCAAGCCAGGTGAGAAGCCGGACTATGACGCCCTTGAGGAAGAAAAGATTGCCCGAGTGAAGGAGTTGAAGTCGGACATAGACCGGAGGTCTGGAAACATCGGTGGTCTACCCTCTTTGGAAAAAAGGGGCATTCACCTGGTAGGCAGGCTGGGGGCACTCCATCCAAGAGAATCAAGCTTGCTATGGGTGGGCAGCCCTCCATCGTGTCAAGGCCTCCTCCTTCTATCCCCTCCACTTCCCTGAATAAGGGGAAGAATGTCACACCGGGCCCTCCATTCTTACCATTGTCGATCGGGGGTGAGGACCCCTCTATACAAGTGTTTTGCCCTACTCCGCGGACCAAGACCTGTGCGATCCCTGCTTCTGATTGTGGGCTAAAGGATATTGATGTGGCTTTGGGACTGATGAACTATGTCATTCTGGAGAAGGACAGGTCCCTGGTCATTGCGATGCCCCCTTCCAAAACCTAGCAGTTTTTGCAAGGTCTCGCCTATTAGGTACTTACCTGAGCTTGCAACCTTTGTTCTGAAAAGCTTCGCCTTATTTGGTTTGTAACATGGTCCTATTTCACGTCGTAGCTTAATGTCTATTCAAGCACAGTGGGCCGCTCTTACGACCTTATTATCAGCAATGTCGTGAGGGCGCATTGTGATCGTGACGAAGAGCGAGCGCGTCGAAAGAAAGCTGAGGCCAACGCAAAGGCTGCCTATGACGAATACTCGCGGGTAACAGAGAGGCTCAAAAAAGACTTTAAAGCGGTTTCCGAGGAGCCAAAAAGAGAACAGGTTGAGAAGGCCCACGTGATCTCCAAAGCAGAGCGGAAGAGGAAAGAGATGGAATTGGATTTCAAAATCCAAATTCTCGAGAGGGTCCAGGAGGAGCTAGGTCGGATCGAGTATGCAGCGGTGGAGGCTGTGGCGGCCTGGTACGATAGTGGTTACCGCAAGGGTTTCAGAGACCGTGGTGACGGGGTGCCGGACCCGGGCCTTGAGCGGGTCGCTAGAGCGCTTGGGCCCTCGTTGCTCGATCCAGGGGTTGACGCAGGCAAGGTTGATTCCTTATGTCCGACTTCCTCTATTCGTGATGAAGAAGTGGTTGACCAGTCGTCGAATTCTCTTGCTAGGCCTGGGGAGGTAGCCGACCAAACCAGTGGTTCCCCAAGTCGACAAAAGGTTCCCGACCAGGACGTCAGCTCTCCGGCTCGGTAGAAGGTGGTGCCCGATCAAGCCACTGTCTCTTCCGCTCGGCAAGAGGAAGTTCGTGTACAGGTAACGAGTTTTCTTGGTTGCAATCTTGGGGACATAATCAATGTTGACGATCTTCCCTCCCCTGGTCATCACGGTGGTGCTTCTACTATGAAATCAGGGGTTGCGCTAATTGCAGGGGTGAAAGCGGAATTGGCTGTCATCGTTGAGGGGACAGAGGTCCACCCTCCTAAAAAAGGCGTCACTACATCGTCTTCCCAAGAGGGTGATGGGCCAGATGGCGGTGAGCCCGTGACTCAACCAAGTGACGACCTGGAGGAACCTGAGGATATCTCCGCCAACCCGAAACGCCGACCACCTTCATTACGGCTGCGTAATGGGAGAAACTAAACCCTCCGCCCGACCAGCGTCTTCCAGCTTTCTGAACTTCAAAACATACGACTTTTGTTTTTGATAGCTTTCGTTTTTTATAGTGCGGCCTGGGTGCCTTTTTATTGTATGTCTGTGTACTGGACACCGTATATGCTGTTTTGGTTTTTTTTTACCTTAACTGATCGTATCGTTTTGTTACTTTGTGTATGTTGTTGGTTTGCCGAGTAGTTTTAACCGATACAGGGTCGAGGTGTGTGGACTTCCTAATTTACGCTTTACCCTACCCCCCCCCCCCCCCCATTTTCTTTCGAATTTGTGAAAAAAGGTGAGAGAAAATGTGTTGATAGGACGTTGTCTCACGAACGCTTCGTTCCTTCGTTGTAATAAAGGCAAGAAGTAAAATTGTTATTGATTTTGACGTAATTAACTCCTCGTATTCAAGGGGTCTGTAGCAGTCCACGATGATCTTTTGGGTAACCGAAGCGGGCATTAAATAGCTATGGGCCTCTATATAAGGCAGGCTCCCTCGTCGCAGTCCACTATCTCGTCGAACTTCATTGTTACCGACACCATATCTAGGCGTCATGGCTCAAGCTTCTGTGGAGATTTAGATTGAGTATCAAGGTGGAATGCCCCCAGCGCCCAACCCCTCAACTTGCGTTCTGTACTACAGTCAGATTGAGGTGGGGAGGTTGCACTTTCCTCTCACTGACTTAGTCGGGCAATTTTTGGAGTATTTCGAACTTCATCCCCTTCAATTCGTTCCTGGGGGGTACAGGATTCTGATGAGCGTGATAGTGCTGTGTTCGGCCGCCGGGGTCCGGCTTGGTTTGAAAGAGGTGCGCCGGTTTTATCAAGTCAAACCGTTCTGCCGAGAGGAAGGCACCTACTACCTTGCTAGGCGCTTGAACATGCCTCCTTTGATTCAAGACTCCGGAGATGCCATTTATGGTTGGAAGACCTAGCCAGTGAAGGTTACCGGTGCGTGGAAGTCTCTGGGGTCGAGATGGCAACTTCCCCTAGTCATGAGGAGGGCGCCACCGACTGACTAATTGTTGTACTTCTCTGCCCGCTTACTTTTGATTAATGTAGTTGAAGTCTGGTTGTTTGCTGACCATGCGAGCGCTTGACGCATCAGGTGAATCGGATTGCCAGGCTTGCCCTATTGATAGCGAGCTGACGCGGGGCGATATAACCCGGGCTTTAGCTTTTCTGAGGAGGAGCTGGAT
Source organism: Acorus gramineus (assembly GCA_030737835.1). NCBI lineage: Eukaryota > Viridiplantae > Streptophyta > Magnoliopsida > Acorales > Acoraceae > Acorus > Acorus gramineus. The sequence goes on from CM060849.1 coordinate 3,072,347, forward strand.
AACTTTGCTAGGGGGCGCCGCGTGTTGGTTGGCGCTGATAAGAGCCTTCCATGTGAGTCCCTCCCCCTTGTCGTGCCCCATATCTTCTGGTGGAGAGGCGGCCTCCTCGCGGATCCCACCTGTTCTAGCCAATCCTCCTTCATCGGCATAGCCTCGTGGGTCGGTGCCTGCACCTAGGGCTGGTAAACGAGCCGAGCAGCTCAGGCTCTGCTCGGGCTCGACTCGGTTAAAGCTTGTTTAGACTTGTTCGATTAGATAAACGAACCGAGCTTGAACAAATTTTAAAGCTCGGTTTGTAAACGAGCTGAGCTCGAGCCGAGCCCGAGCTTAGACGAGCTCGTTTACCAAGCCCACTAGTGTTAGCCCAGCCTGACTATTCTACCTGACTACTCGGCTGTGTAGCCCGACTACCCGACTAGCATACTCGATTTTCATTTTTCAATCTCTAATTCTCTCCCTCCTCTCTTGACTCTCAATCTGTCTCTGCAAATGAAATATTGAAAACCCTAGCCGAGCCATCTCTGCAATAGAAACCTGAGCCGATCCCTCTCTCGCGAGTCGTGACAATACCTCGGCGTAATCTCTCGGCGATCTCTCTCTCTCAAAAGCCTCTCTTTCTCAGGTATGATTTTTTGAATTGCAATTCCTCACCGATCCAGTCACCGCATTGTTATTCTTGCGTTTAAAGTCATCCTTATTTTTTCACTCTTTCAGTTCTCTCACTTTCAGGAGACACAAAGATCGGCAAATCCTCGTCTATTTTTCTTCGGTTTCGGATCTGAATCTCTTATCCTGAGGATTCCGATTTTCTCGGTTATTTGTTTATCCCAATTTTTTTAATTTGTTTTTCCATTGATTTGGTTCGCAAATCCGTTGATGTAATCAAACAAGATTGGTCTCTGAAAGTTAGGGTTTTCTTTAAAGAATGTCTCAATGTGATTTTATTGGTTTTTCTCAAAAATGGGTTCTTTATTTTTTGTTCAAATTCGTGCATTTCAAATTAAAAAATTACTTTTTCACTGATTTTGTTAGATCTCTGCATTGCTGATTGTGGTGGTGATGACTATTTGGATTTTGTAGGTTTGGGTTTTGGAGATTTTGTTGTTATTTAAGTTTCTGGAGTCAATAAAGTCAAAAAGTTCATTCAAGGTGTTAATGGATTCATGAAGTTGATTTTTCACTTATCAAAGAAGATCTATACATAATATTTGTGGAATGGTAGGAACTGAATTGTGTGTTGTCCCCTCAATAGAGATGCCTGCAAACTTAGAAATGGATGTATGTCATACAATTGATAATATCCTATTTCATGCCTCTCAAATAAAAAGAAAAAAGAAAAAAATATCTTACTTCATGTTTAGCATACTCCTACGTATGTATGACACCATGGATTATCATTGTCAAGCAGGTTGCTTTTCTTTTTCATGTGATAAGCACATCTGTCTTGAAACAGAGGAGAGAATATCAATGACTGCCGTTTTGTTTTTTTTTAGAATAAGGCATGATTTTAAGGTGTTTTTGTTTAGAATTAGGCATGATTTTAAGGTCATTCATATAAAATCTCATGCGTTCTCTTAGAGTTTTTATGGGCTCAAGATGTTTAAATTTTAATGTGTCATGCCCCAGGGCGGCCGTCCCCGAGACGTAGCAATATATAAAGTATCAGCTATCAATTTCTAGAGGTCAACAATGACTCCAATAAATAACTCACAAAGCTGGCAAAACAATTATAACTGATAGTTCAACTAAAATGCGGAAGGATAAAAATATCAATAAGTCTGTAAACCAAAAACATTATTACAGACCCGAATACACAATCACAGTCCTGTGAGATCCAAGTCTAGTCCAAATAAAGTACAACCAGTGCAACACGCACGATTTCAAATACATAAATGACACTAGGACTGCTGACATCCTTGCACTCGCCAACCGCTGGACGGGACACTCCACACACTCGAACCCTGCCACAGAGAAGCTCCAGCTTCACGCCCAACACTTCCCTTGAAAAAGAAACAGTATGCGAGGGGTGAGCTGCAAGCTCAGTGAGTGGCTGGAAACCAAACACCATTACAACAATTCAATAAGGCAAATTCCTTTTAAGGAAGAACATGGGTAGAAACCCAATGGATAACAAGGTCACGCGGCGGCGCGACCAATCTCACCCTCACCCTCACTCCCGGAGGGAGACTCTTGGAACTCTTGGGGAGAGACCATACCGTTTGTCGAAGAGACGGGGAATTACAGGTCCATACAACACTACTGGATTATCTACATTGAGATAACTACTCTACGATGTTTTTTAACATTGATACATAACTGGACCCAACAACTATGGGAACGGACGAACAACGAAATGGGTCACGCGGTGACGTGACTTCAACTCATCCCCCGCCCTGCCTCGAAGGGAAACTCCTAGGACACCCGGGCAGAAACGAAGGTTAACCATAACACCTAGCGTTACTGGATAACCTAACCAACCAATCCCTATGCAACGAGGCAGAGCTATACTACGATACCTCAAGCGTTAGGAGTAGCATACCCAGAGTATACTCGATGAGTATAAGGGTCACATGAAGACGTGACTCAACTCATCCTCACCCTAGCCCCCGGAGGGGTGACCCTAGGGACTTTTGGGATAATCCTTATGCTCTACACCCTTCGTCATCCGGTAGCCCTCTCCCGGGTAGCCTCTACCTGGTATACTCCCATGATCAGTACATATATCGAACGCATCGGTAGTACCTACAGGTGGGAGCCCTCTGTCAGTACAGCTTCAACGCCAGGCAGCTTCAACACGGATCAAACAAAGGGGAGAACAACTCCACACTCGCAATATCGTTCGGTAGCCCTCTCCCGCTTAGCCTCTACCTGTCGGCCTTCCACGATCGGTTCATTAGCCAGATGTGTACCGCGATGCACATCAGTAGCACCTACAAGTGGTGGCACCAAACAGGACAGCTTCGATGCCGGGTAGTTTCGACGCACGACGATGTCGGGAGGAAGCACCCCACGTTCGCAAAGCGAACCCTATGGGAAAGTCAACTACTCTCGATAATCATATATCGATGATAATGAATACTCTTGTACTCCCACACGAGTGTGTCGTTCGGACGCGAGGGGTTACCTCTGCTCTCACGCAAAAATAAGCCCAAGGCACCTAACCCAACAGGCGGTTCATACACTAGCCTAGCACGGGTAGGCCTAACTTAATGCCATAGCCACCGGTTTAACAAAACCGATACAACAATGAATCCTCCTGAATTCCATTCAACTGCATCACTCGGATGCGGGGTGGCGATTATATCTCACACTCCAACTAATGAGGTACAACCCCGCAGCGGGTTGTACCCACACCTATTTTAGATAGGCCTAATTAGTTTTAACATGCGCGATAACATATGATTAATTATAGGGTACTCCCTAACACGAATATACATCATAGACAATAAATCATGCAACATACATACAAGGCATGGCCTAACTACACATGCATATGAGGCACATTAATCATATAAGCACACAAGGTATAACTTAAGCATGCGTTGGATATCACCAAAATAAAAGGGAAGGGTTAAGCGCGATCTCGCGCAACAACCGGTGCATGCCGATAATCCCAAGCAAACCTGAGTCAAGTAGATACCATATCTACTTACTCAGTTTACACAAAGAGGGAGGGTGAGAGAGAGGGAATGTCTCATCCTCTTCAGAAGCTGGTCATAGCTTTGCCCCAACCAAATGGGTGCAATAGCCATACCACGTCCTCCAGGCTTATGACTAGGGAATATTAAGTATGCACCCGGTTATTAACCCAGGTTTAATCATGCTAGATATTACTAACATAGGGAGGTAGTACTATAAATAGGGACTACTTAAGGCATGCATTTTCTATACATTCATTATAACCACACATCACACATGCCCATACATGAAGGGTGCATGCAAACATAATAATTCACACATGAATATGATACATAGGCAAGTATATGGTAGAATAGGGGGTTCTACAAAATATACGAGCTATACTAACCTAGCATGCAAATATCTAGCATATTATGGGTTAGACATGACCATACTACTTAAATAAGTAGTATAGTCAGGGTGCCCAACGAATGCGCGACGCACGACTACGTGCATCCAATGCTTCCCGAAGGGTTGGATCGAACCACTCACCGATACTCGGACTGTCGCACGTCCGGTCTACGAGATCTGCAAAACACAACCAATGATCCACAATTAAAATATGGAACCTCCTGACACACATATAAGCCTAATTCATGAAGACCCTCACTCCTGATACTTTCCACAACATGCATAACAACTCCTTGACACACAATCGAGCAAAACTGCTAAACCTGCTACAACCAGCCCTACTATTTGATCTTCACATCACACCAAACACATATCCAAAAATTATGAAATAAATCATACACATTCTTTGACATGCTAGGATCATAATCTCTGAAGACATTATAACCTAATCTTGCCTACAAGCCCGAACTAAAATATATCCAGAAACTGGTCAATTCCCCAGCGAATCTGGACAGGCCTTGCAAATCAGGTTATAACTTACAACACATTATCATAACGACACCAAGTTTCATATATAACAACTAGACACATAGAGGATCATATTACATGCTGACACAATCCCAAAAAAATGCCTCTAAATACTAGTTTCATAGATATCTTTACAAGATAGATATCTGCCTTACCAAAAGAGGGGGAGGGAAATGGGGAGATGCGGGGTTCTCAACACACCCACGACCACCTCAACCACCACCACCACTACCACCACCTCATCAACATTTCCTCAAGCCCTTCATGGATCAAAGCATGGGTGCGAAGGGGGCATGAGAAGGAGATAGAGAGAAGAGAAACAAGGCACACCAACAATACATGAACACACAAGCACAAACACCTACCTTTCACTTCTTTTTCTTTTTCACCTTCACCTTCTCCTTCTATTTCTTCTTATTCTCCTTAAAAACCAACAAAAGGAGCAAAAAAAAAGGAGAGTGAAGAAGAGGGCACGTTGAGGGAGAGAGGGGAGAGAGAGGGAGCAAAAGTCACTCACAAATAGGGCTTTAAATGGGGAAAAAGTGAGTTGGTGAGAGCTTTGACAAGTCAACCCAACCAAGCTAGAGGACAAAACCATTTGACCATGGTCAATGGTCTTCTTTCACTTGTCAAAGTCTCCAATTGACTTGGTCATAGTCCCCCCCCCCTCTGACAAGCCAGCATCAACCAAAACCCGGATACGATTCTGAGGAGGATATTTTTCCCCTTCAGTTAGATTTGCAAGTTTACTGAGAATAAGAACTCAAGCAATATGAATTCTTGCAGCTATGCTTTGATTCTCTCAACGACTGAATAGGAAGTAACACAAACAGAGCTCAATGATTGGGCTTGACTCAATGGGTAACTCTCTTGACCTTTCTTGACTGTGCATGTAGAGTGCTGAGCGCGTGACCTCTTTATAGGCTGCCTACGTACCCCTTGGGGATCAAGTCACACTTAGTTCCTTTAACGCCCTTGTAACCTCCTTGCCACTAAGTGCTTAGTGGGCCTTTTTCCAGGGAAACGTCCCCGGTATTTATGTTCCACGTCGGTCCCTGACTACCCACGTTTTGTTGGTAATGGGCCTTAAATGCTACCTCGGCAATTACATGCATTAGTGGTCTTCTGACCGTTTCTTCTTCTTGCTCGGGGTCTCTTGATGTGCTCGCCCGTACGCTTCACATCATGCCTTCGAGGAGTAAGGTCGACCGACCAGACCTCATGTCTGGTCGTGCCTTAGACTACTCGCCTTCGAGGAGTAAGGTCGACTGACCAGACCTCATGTCTGGTCGTGCCTTAGACTACTCGCCTTCGAGGAGTAAGGTCGACCGACCAGACCTCATGTCTGGTCGTGCCTTAGACTACTCGCCTTCGGGTGCCCAACCGCCCAACTAGACACTGGATCTAGTCGTGTCAGCACATCTAGGAGAGTCATCATGACCAAGGATTGGAACTCGGATTTGCGGGTCCCACGGTAGGCCCACGTTCGTCCTGGTGTGACGCATTACCCCTTGAGGTGACACGTGTCGCGGTGAGGATTTTTACCTCCACAGATGCCCCCTCTTCTGCTCTTTTGGCTTGCCGAGAGAGCAGGAGATCATGATAAATCACCTCGCCCCCATTCCTCTTTGGGGGTCAAAGATCCGGTCATCTGCCTTCTCGGGATTCTCTGATCGCCTAGGATTTGATGGCGGATTTTTCTTTGTTAGCCTTAATGGCGTGTGGCCTTTAAATGGCGTATGGAAAATCCAAACGTCAGCATCCCTTCGGATTCTGTGAATCCCTCCTCGATACTCGCAGTGAAATAAGTGCGGCTGTCTTCTCGAGGCACCGCTTCAATGGATATAAAAAGGGGGGGTGAGATGGAGGAGCCCCTCATCCCATCTCACACCTTCCTTCATTATCATGGAGGAAACTGCCACTGCCGCAGCCCTCCACAGAGAGTTGAGCCTCTCGTTTGACTTCGTGGTTGACGAGTTGGCCGAAGATGAGGTCCCCACCCTTTATCTTGATTCCATTCTCCTCCATCCCAGCCATTTCACAGATGGAGGTCTTTCTCTCCCTCTGCCACGCTTGGTGGCAGAGTTTCTTGATTTCTTTGGCCTCCATCCCATCCTGGTCGTTCCCAACGTATACCACGTCTTGATGTGCGTGGTCGCGTTGGGGAAGAAGACAGGAGTTGAGCTGGGCTTGACCGAGGTCCGTTGGATTTATCAGGTCAAGGCTTCATCCTCCAAGCGGTCCCTGCCCTTCTACGTCTCTCGTCGGGCCAGAGCACCAGAGCTGGTCCTCGGCATGGCACAGGGTGACATCCACGACTGGGAGAGTCACCGGATTAGGGTCCTGGGTTCCTGGATGCCAAACGGTTGGGATACGTCCCATCGCCATTTGTGTCACCCCTGGAGGCCGATGGTGGATGCCCCCAGGCCGGAGGTCGAGGAGGTGAAGATGAGCGAAATCTCTCGGGTGATGGACTATCTGGACCGATCGTGGTGGGAGCTCCTTGAATTGGATGAATTGCGACGTGCTCCACCCGTTGCAACCTTTCTTGCCGGTGTGGTCGAGTCAGCGGGTGGCTCTGGTCCAGTTCCTCCTACCACCGCCCTGCACAACAGGACGAGGCGGCGCTCCTTGAGGCTCCTCCGGCTGGATTTTGGATCAAATTCCATTGCCTTGCTGGTGGACTTAACCTTGTCTCCTCCGCATTCTGTTCCACCATCTCCACCACCGGTAGTTCAATCATCTTCCTCTTCTTCTTCTTTTTCTTCATCGGGTGTTCCTCTTGAGAAACCTGTTCCTCCCACCCATGAAACGGATGCTGACACCCTAGTGACTTCGGGCGCTAGGGCTGATGTTGCTCCTACTCCCAGAGATCGTCTACAGAGTGTCCTCCTCCCCTCAGGCGGCCCTTCAAGGAATTTGCAGACCTCCGTTCATGCCGCCTCCCTCTCTCCATAACTCATTAGTTGCAGTTGCTCCGCGAAGCCTGTGAGGGTGATGAGGAAGATCGCCTTCTAGACTTCATCAGCGGATACCGTTTGGGCTATGCTGACCATTCTCGTGGTTTTCGAGAGATGAGCAACAAAGAGCTTCCTGGACTGCACCAAGCTGTGAGGGAGAGGAGACTTCATGGGAAAAAACGAGTAGAAGACCGAGCAGAGGGTTGAAACCCCCTTCTTTTTTTTTGTAACCTTTATCCAGTTAATGAATAAAAAATTACTTTCTTTGCTCAACCTTGATCGTCATTTATCTACTCGCTTGCTTTGACTATTACATCTCCTCGCTTTACAATTCTATTTGTGGGTCGTGGAGTCTCAAAAACTTGTCGTATCTGAGATCACCCTCGAACAGGATTTATGAACCAGGTTCACGAACAGGATTTCTCTGGTCGTGCCCACGTGTTCGTTGGGGCTTTCTTGTTGTTCCGTCTCTTCTTCATGCCACGTGGTAAATTCATCATAATAAATTCACCACGTAGGCTGCACGTTTATCAAAATTGGCGCCTCGTTTCTCTCGCAGCTGTCCCTCGATATTTGCAGAAGATTTCGGTGTCAAATCTTCCATGATTTTGATTTTCATGCTCCTATCATGATTGAGGGGCTTCTTCGAGGGAGGACCGTTCTATAAGTTTCCATCATTCGACGAGAAGAGGAGAGAGAATTCAGAAATTGAATCCCCTGCTCATTTTCAAACTTTACCTCTTCTCGAATTTCTCCTCATGCCACCATGTCGATAGACATTGTTCAAAAACGATCTTAAAGGCGGCAGCTCTGAGAAGCTCTTCATGTATCCTTCTCAGATGCTGAGGAGCTCTCTTTCTTTTCCTTTTCCTGAGCTGGTCAGGGACTTCATGCGCCGATTCAATCTTCACCCAGTGCAATGCTCCCCTAATCTGTTACGGGTGATGATGTGCATCGTCACGATTAACCACAAGCTGCAACTTCAGCTCGGGGTGGACGACATCCACCATCTGTATGATTTGAGGAAGTCAGAGCACCCCTACTATCTTCGGGCGATACCTGACGCGGTCCCTCTCGTGGAGAATCTTCCTTCATCCGACAGTGGATGGAGGGATGAATACTTTGTCCAAGTGACCGGCCCGTGGGCGCTTCCTTCCATTACTTCGGGTGACGCGCCGTGGGTGCCATGTCGCCTTTGCCAGGCGAAATTGGGTTAGCATGAAATCACCGGATCTTATACAGCTTAGCTGCCCTTGCCTTCTCTCTTTAGCCAATAGGCCTCCTTATGCTTCTTGCAGATGATTCGAAGCGCGTGCCCCCAGACCCATCGGTGGTGAAGCTAGATCAGATTGCCAGGGCTCAAAAGCTGGAGGAAAAGGATTTCCATAAAATTTTTAACCTCCCCGCATCCAGGGCTGCCAGCTCTTGTTTGACGGTAGCCAGCTCATCTTCGGGGTTCGATGCATCTCCTGCCCTTGCTGAGGCTGCCGCTTCCGAAGAAGTAGGCGAACGGTCCGCTGCCTCCAGAGGCAAGTTGGCTTTGAAGAAGAGGCCTAGACTGCCACTTCCTTCGAAACGGCGGACCCAAGCTGCTCGCCCGACCTCATCGGTTGAGGGAGCGGACTCTGAAGGCAGAGTCAAAGCCCTACTGGATGTTTCCCCTGTATCCCCCGTGGGAAGCGAACTACCTTCGAGTGCTGTCGGTGTGGCTACCGCCGAGCTTTCTTTGCCCTCCACCGAAGAGGGATGCCCACAAAGCTCTCTAGTCATTCATGTACCAGAGATGGTGGATGTTCCCTCTTCTCCGGAAGTCGATCCCTCCCTTGTTGAGGAGGTAGTGGCCACGGCTTTATCAGCTCCCCTGCATGGGGTTGTTCCAGTTACCGCGGCAGGCTTAGTGCCTGCGGTCGCTGCTTTGTCAGAGGTGCCTCCAACCGAGATGCCGGAGGGTACTTTTAACATGACTACTCCTTTGGATGCGCCACCAATCGTCCCGACTCCTGCTGAGATGCCCCCAGTCGCTTCGGCCGTGGTGGACGCTCCTTCTGTCACGACGTTCGCAACTTCACCTGGCGCTGCCATGGAGGCTTGGCTGGAGTTTTTACAACGTACGTGTTCGACACCTATCTTTTAAGTTTCTTCTTCAAGCCTTTAACCATTTGCTTTTCAGAATTCTGTCATCTGGTAGGTACTCAACTAGTGAATCCTGGATGCGATGAGGTCTGAAGACCTCCTGAAGTCGGCCCAGGAGCTCGCTCAACGCAGAGAAGCACAGCTTAAGTTGGCTGAGGAATAGACTGTGATCGCGAAGCAAGCGCGTCTTGCCGCGGAACTTGCCAAATCCTCCGCTCGTCAGGACTTTTCTGCTACTCAGGTTCGAGCTGTTGCTGCTGAAGATTGTGTTAGAGAGCTCCTTGAGCTGAAGCTCTCTCAGTCGTTCGATCAGGCTTCCTTTTCCTTGCAGGCGCACAACGCGGAAAAGCGAGTCGAGGCCCTGATGTGTGAGTTGCAAGAGCAGCAAGTCAAGCTCTGCGAACTTCGAACCGACTGCGCAGTTGCTTTTGAGGATGGTCTATTGAGGGGTCGAGCAGATGCCTTTGCGACTATGAGGGACCAAATGAAGGAACTTTCGGATTCTTTGACGACTTGTGCCGAGAAGAACTACAATTGTGGATATTGTCAAGGTTATGAAGATAGATCCAACAACGTCTCTCCTCGTATCGCCGTTGATCCCCCTTCTGTTCATGATTCTAGCCCTGATGACGGGTCTCAGACTTAGACATTTTGTAAAATAAACAATGTTTTCATAAACGACTTGTCTTTTACATGTCTGCTTGTTTTCGCATGATCTGAATGTTTGGAGTGCTTATTGTCGCGATAATAGAGCTTTTGCGCCCGCTCGATGGACTAACTCTGACTTATCCCGTCATCGCGACCTCCGTAGGGCCGGGGCCCCTAGAATGGCAAGGGAAGGTTATCCCTCTTTTCGCCCTTCTTGTGCGAGTGTGTCTTGTGCGTTCCTTCAACTCCTGCTTGCGGATTTTGTAGATGGAGTGCTTAGGACGAGAGAGAGGTACCCTTTCAGAATTAAGTCCTGGGACTAATCCTGCTTGTCCTTTCCTAGAGACCTCCAAGGGGTAAATTAAGGATCGGCATAGTAATGAACTCCGTCATAGTGGTCCGATTCCCTCCTCGAACCGGCAGTGTGATTCGTCCAGCGGGGACAACTCGTGCTTCGTTGAACGCGACCAGAGGGTCCTTCGTGGGAGTGAGGTCAGCAGCTTTTAACCCCATCCGAAGAAAGGGTTTCATGAAGAGGATGTCGGCCGAGCTTCCTGTATCAACGAGAATTCTCTTAACGTCAAAATTAGAGATACGCAGGGTGATTACTAGAGCGTCCGAGTGCGGGGCTTGGACTCCTTCCAGGTCGGCATCAGAGAAAGTGATGGCTCCTTCATCACCGCTTCTTTGTCTTTTCACGATTAGCTTCGGCTCCTGGTCGATGTGCATCATTTCGAAGGAGACCTGCATCGTCTTCGAGTCTTGACAGGCACTTTTTGGCGAGATATAATGCGGTACGCCTCCAAAAATGACATCAATGACCCCTGTTGATGTATTAGGGCCAATGCTCGTCACATGCCGCTCACCGGAAGCCGGGGGTTTCTCGACAGGATCATATTCCTTCAAGCGTCCCTTTTAGAACTGGGTCTCCAAGAAGCCCCCCAGAGGATTCGGCATTGGTCGGTAGTATGGCCCACGCTCTTGTGGTAGTTGCAACGGAGAGCTTGGTCCCACTTTGATTCGTCGCTCCTCATGGGTACGGGCCATCGGAACCACGGCTCCCTCTGGATTTTAGATAGGATCTGTGATGGAGGGACTTTGAAGAACATCCCCCGTCCTTCTCGTACCTCGTTTGTTGAGGCACCAAGCTTCTTGCCCTTCTCGCTTTGTTGGTCCTTCTTATGCAGCTCCTGTGAATGTTTTACTGCTGGTGACGGGGAGGCAACCGTTGGTGGAGACCGGGACACAGCCATCGCCTGCTTAAGGGTCCTCGATTCTTCTTCCACCTTGGCGTACTTTTCAGCACACCCCATTAAATCACGTAAGTCGTATGGGGTACTCTTGATAAAGCGACTCCTTGAGGCCGTTTCCAAACGGCAGGCTGTTCTGGAAAGCCATTATTGCATCGTCCTCATTGCAGTCTTCCACTTCAAATTTAAGGATGCTAAAGCGATCGACAAACTGCCAAATCGTCTCTCCTGACAGCATCTGGATCTTCATGAGATTGCCGAGGTCCTTCTTCCTCCGCCGACTACAGATGAAGTGCTCGGCGAACATAGTGCTGAGCTCCTGAAAGTTCTGATTGTCGCAGTGGGAAGGAGATGGAACCATGTCAAAGCGGCCTCTTCCAGGATGGAAGGGAAGAGGTGGCACATAAGCCCATCATAGAGCTCATACAGGCCATCGAATGTCGAAATGCCAAGATGTGATCATAGGTCCGTCGTGCCATTGTACATCTTGAATTTGGGTTGGACGAACTTTCGAGGAAGTCGTTCCTTGAGAATCTCGGTGCAAAACAGGGAGGCGAATCCCCGTATTGCGTGCTCCACCATCTCGCGATTCAGAACGCGCCGTACCTCGGAGCGCAAAGCGTAACGCGGCTGGGCGACCGCTTCCCCAGCTCGAGGGTGGGGTGGGGAATCACACTGACGCCCTTCCGAAACCTCACGTAAGATCGATCACCCCTGGTGTGTTTGCCTCCGAGAGGCCTCCCGTTCTCGCGGAGCGTTCTCCATGAGGTAAGCGCCCCCGCCTTTGTCCTTCGTGGGGCCGTCGACCAGCTCGAGGGGTGCGCGAGCGCCAATGAGACCGCTGCCTCTGATTGGAGGAAGAGGTACTTCCTTCCGAACCTTCAGCGTTGATGGTAGGGGGGTTGGGCCTTACAAAAGGTGGCGGCCGGATTTCTTCTTGGACTGGCTGTTGTCGATCCACGTTTGTATAGAACTGTTTCATTGAGGCTTCAATCATCTGCTGCATTGACTCTTGTAGATGAGTATATAGAGTTTCCTGCGTGGACTCCATTACCCGCCTAAGGCCCTGGACCTGACTAGCCAAGGTTTCCGGGGAGCCGTTGGAAGCATCGGATAGGAGAACGTCTTGTTCCTGTCGTCCTCCTACATTAGTGTCACTCGGACCTGACATTGCTGACACTGGCTTTTTGTTTCAATGTCCCATAGACGGCGCCAAACTAAGGAGGATATTTTCCCCCTTCAGTTAGATTTTTAAGTTTACTGAGAAAAAGAACTCAAGCAATATGAATTCTGGCAGCTATGCTTTGATTCTCTCAACGACTGAATAGGAAGTAACACAAACAGAGCTCAATGACTGGGCTTGACTCAGTGGGTAACTCTCTTGACCTTTCTTGACTGTGCCTGTAGAGTGCTGAGCGCACGACCTCTTTATAAGCAGCCTACGTACCTTGGGGATCAAGTCACACGTACTTCCTTTAACGCCATTGTAACCGCCTTGCCACTAAGTGCTTAGTGGGCCTTTTTCCAGGGAAACGTCCCCGGTATTTATGTTTCACGTCAGTCCTTGACTACCCACGTTCTGTTGGTAATGGGCCTTAAATGCTACTTCGGCAGTTACATGCATTAGTAGTCTTCTGACCGTTTCTTCTTCTTGCTTGGGGTCTCTTGATGTGCTCACCCGTACGCTTCACATCATGCCTTTGAGGAGTAAGGTAGACCGACCAGACCTCATATCTGGTCGTGCCTTAGACTACTCGCCTTCGAGGAGTAAGGTCGACCGACCAGACCTCATGTCTGGTCGTGCCTTAGACTACTCGCCTTCGAGGAGTAAGGTTGACCGACTAGACCTCATGTCTGGTCGTGCCTTAGACTACTCGCCTTCGGGTGCCCAACCACCCAACTAGACACTGGATCTAGTCATGTCAGCACATCTGGGAGAGTCATCATGACCAAGGATTGGAACTCGGATTTGCGGGTCCCACGGTAGGCCCACGTTCGTCCTGGTGTGACGCATTACCCCTTGAGGTGACACGTGTCGCGGTGAGGATTTTTACCTCCACAGATTTGAAACTACATATTTTTCTAAAACGTAACCATAATTCGATGAAATTTCTATGGGCATTACTAAATGGTACCTTGACCCATAATGTACAGTTAGATTTTCAATCAGAGTACTCCAACTCCCGCAGGTAGCTAAAAAGCCAAAATTTTAGTGACTCCGATCAAAAAAAAAAAGCTCCAAATGACACAGGCATAACATTCTCCCCCCCTTAGGAAGTTTAGTCCTCGAAATTTAAGGAAACCTAAATGGAAGACCGAACGTAGCCAGTATAACACATTGATATTTTGCTCCCAAGTGGTCTATGCACCAGACTGGCGCTACCGACACACTTTAATCAATGGAATGGTCTTAGTGGGAGCCTCTTCTCACGTTGGTCCTTGACCTTGATCCACTGCTCAACGAACGATAGATCTAGCTCGAGGATGAGGTTGTCAAACAAAACGACATGAGCAGGATCGTGGACATAACGCCTCAACTTCGAGACAAGGACGACGTCGTGGGCATGAGCCAACTGTGGGGAAAGGCTACATGACAAGCCACCTCCCCAATCCACTCAAGAACGAGAACCTGTCCGATGAAGGGCCGACTCAACTTGCCCCGAACATCGAAATAGAGGATTCCCTTAAACTGGGACACCTTCAGGAAAAATATGGTCGCCAAACCCGAAGGTAAGCTCCTAGCGACGATGACCTACGTAGCCCTTCTTTCGGTTCCGGGAGGTGCGGATGCACACACGAAACATCTTGGCCACTGCAAGGTCAAATAAACAATTTCTGGCCGCTCCAACTGGCGCTCAACAACCGTCCCAATACAAGGGAGATAAAAAAACTACACTCGTGCCTTTTATAGTTCCATCTAGATGCTCGAATGGCAGTCGCCTTGTAGGCAAACCCCACCAAATGGGTGGTGCCTCACCCAACTGCCCCAAGTCGAGCACGTAGGCACTTAGCATGTCCTCCAACGTCTAAATCATCCTCTTTGCTTGGTCATCCATTGTCGGTGAAACGCTGTACTTAAATGGAGGCTGGCGCCAAAGCCTGCTGAAGGCTATGCCAGCACTCCGAAGTAACCCTCGTGTCTCAACCCAAAATAGCGCCGACCGAAGTGCCGTGAAGACGAACAATCGCGAAGATAAATACCCGCGCCAAGGCGTCTAGGGAGTCAGTCAGTCAGATAGGGAGGGAAGCGCGGACTTAGTCAGTCGGTCAATGATCACCTAGACGGTGTCACAACCCAAATGTCACATTAGTGAGCCCGCAACAATACATGATAACTCACTCCCACGTCCACTGAGGAATCTCGATGGACTGACGCTTTCCACGTGATGATGATTCTCGAACTTTGCCTGAGGGCATGCCAACCAAGGGGCAACGAAGTTACTCATATCGCCTTTACATTGACAACCTCAACGAAGACTACCTCAGAGTAGTCCACGGAGACCCAATAAAACTTATGAGATCCCTAAAGGCATCTGGCACATTCGTCAACCTTGACGGTAGTAATTAGAACTCGTAGTGCCTGAAACGGTCTCGAAAGGCCATCTATGGAATGCCTGACTCTTGAACCTCCAATTAGTGGTACCCTGCGCGAAGATCGATCTAAAAACAGACACTCAATCCCATACCAGGTCAAACAGATCATAAATTCGCGGCAAGGGGTACTTGATCTTCAACCCCCACAAGATCAAAACAACTCATCGAACGATTAAGTCCAAATTATGCTGCTCGAGCATGGCTGGCGCTCATGATGACACTTACACGCTGGGTAAGTCGCTCAACCACACTTAATCCGCAAGACAGACAACAGGAGGTCATCGAACCCCGACAACGCCTACGCGACATCATCTACCCGATATGGCGGTTGAGTCCCATCACGAATACTAGCATCGCGTCTTCTCATTTGCGACCAATGTGGGGGCAAAACACGACAATATCGAGAACTGTGCTTCACATGCTGCCGCCAACTGGTCGCCCAACTACAACCATTAGAACTCCTGCATCCTGCACTCAATGGGCAGATTCATCCATCCCGGGGAGTCCACACTCTCGACATCATCTGGTAGCACTTTCCCGACGTGGCCTCTACCTGGTAGCCTCCCATGCCCACTATCTCTGCCATATGGGCTCACCAACAAGCATCCTGGATAGTATCTAGGAGCACCTCACAGGGCTCTGGCCTCTACCGGGCGGCTACAACGCACGATGATATATCGAAGTGACTCCAGCTGTGGCTATGGAACTCAGTCCATAAGAAATTGCCCACCAAGCTGCAAAAGGACGCACCCAATCCCGATCGTACGCAACACCACTTGCTACAGCACCTTCCAAGCGAGAGGGAAAGGCGATCATCAAACAGATATTTCAAAGATATTCCCTGACTGGGGGAAAAGAACCTCTTGGGAGGGCACCATGAGGTCCCGTTATAGGATATCCCGACAACTAAACAAGGAACGCGGAGCACCCTAGCCCAGATCTCAACGATGACCCCCCAAGGCCCCTTAAAAAGACATCGCCCATTAATGATAAAAATGCCACATCCTCCAAACTGGAAGCCAGTGCCGTACGCGAACTTCATGGTTACCTGCAACACCGATGCACGGACGAAGCTCCAT
This sequence comes from Acorus gramineus, assembly GCA_030737835.1. Classification (NCBI taxonomy): domain Eukaryota; kingdom Viridiplantae; phylum Streptophyta; class Magnoliopsida; order Acorales; family Acoraceae; genus Acorus; species Acorus gramineus. The sequence continues at coordinate 3,088,568 of CM060849.1, forward strand.
TTATCGATATGCGATCCACGCCTTAGAAATTGCAACCAATTCATCACTACCATATTATTGGGATGGAATCTTCTGCCCAAGCCTTAATCCCACAACAAGGGACCCAACAACTGACCCTATTAAGTCGACCCAGTCGAACTCTTAAGGGGGGTCCAGGGGTGGCCACGTCCACGGATGCGAGGAGGCATGTCAGCAACCTAAGATAAATTTAACCAGAGTACTCGGATAACAATCCTACAACTCATCTATACGACTAGACTTAGTCGCTGACAGGACCAGGCTCTGATACCAAGTTTTGTCATGCCACAGGGCGGCCGTCCCCGAGACGTGGCAATATATAAAGTATCAGCTATCAATTTCTAGAGGTCAACAATGACTCCAATAAATAACACACAAAGCTGGCAAAACAATGATAACTGATAGTTCAACTAAAATGTAGAAGCACAAAAATATCAATAAGTCTGTAAACAAAAAACATTATTACAGACCCAAATACACAATCACTGTCCTGTGAGAGCCAAGTCTGGTCCAAATAAAGTACAACCAGTACAACACGCACGATTTCAAATACATAAATGACACTAGGACTGCTGACATCCTTGCACTCACCAACCACCGGACAGGACACTCAACACACTCGAACCTCGCCACAGGGAAGCTACAACCCCACGCCCAACACTTCCCTGAAAAAGAAACAGTATGCGAGGGGTGAGCTAGAAGCTCAGTGAGTGGCTGGAAACCAAACACAATTACAACAATTCAATACTAAAGCAATTTCCTTTCAAGGAAAAACATGGGTAGAAACCCAAAAGATAACAAGGTCACGCGGCGGCGCGACCAACCTCACCCTCACCCTCACTCCCGGAGGGAGACTCTTGGGACTCTTGAGGAGAGACCATACTGTTTGTCGAAGAGACGGGGAATTATTGGTCCACACAACACTACTGGATTATCTACATCGAGATAACTGCCCTACGATGTCTTTTAACATCGATACATAACTGGACCCAACAACTATGGGAACGGCCGAACAACGAAATGGGTCACGCGGCGACGTGACTTCAACTCATCCCCCGCCCCCTCCCCAAAGGGAAACTTCTGGGACACCCGGAGAGAAACGAAGGTTAACCATAACTGTCACGCCCCAGGGCGGCCGTCCTTGAGACGTGGCAATAATGAAATATCAGCTATCAATACCTAAGGTCAACAAAGACTCCAACAACAACACACAAGGTAGCAAAGCAAAGATAATGATAACTGACTGAAAAGCGGAAGCATAAGATATCAACAATGCCTGTAAACCAAAAACATTATTACAGACTCGAATACACAATCACTGTCTTGTGAGAGCCATACCTAGTCCAAATAAAATACAACCTGTGCCACATGCACGATTTACAATACATAAAATGACTCTAGCACTGCTGACAGCCTCGCACTAGCCACCCGTCGGAAGAACGCTCCACGCCCATAAGGCCACGCCACAGGGAAGCTCCAGCTCCACGCCCAACACTGCCCCTGAAAAGAAACAGTATGCGAGGGGTGAGCTACAAGCTCAGTGAGTGGCTGAAAACCAATCACCATTTCAACAGTTCAATACTAAAGCAATTTCCTTTCAAGGAAAACATGGGTAGAAACCCAATGGATAACAAGGTCACGCGGCGGCGCGACCAACCTCACCCTCACCCTCACTCCTGGAGGAAGACTCTTGGGACTTTTGGGGAGAGACCATACCGTTGGTCGAAGAGACCCGGGATTACTGGTCCACACAATACTACTAGATCACCAACCTCACCCTCACCTTCACTCCCGGAGGGAGACTCTTGGGACTTTTGGGGAGAGAGCATACCGTTGGTCGAAGAGACCCGGAATTACTGGTCTACGCAACCCTACTGGATCATCTACATCGAGATAACTGCCCAACGATGTCTTTGAACATCGATACGAGACCGGACCCAACAACTATGGGAACGGACGAACAACGAATGGGTCACGCGGCGACGTGTCTTCACCTCATCCTCACCCTCACCCTTTAGAGGTGACATAGAACTTTTGGAAAGATTAGACTCCTCTACACCCTTGGTCCACCGGTAGCCCTTTCCCCGGGTAGCCTCTACCTGGTATACTCCCACGATCAGTACGCTTCCGAACGCATCGGTGGTACCTACGGATGGGAGCCCTCTGTCAGGACAGCTTTTCCAACGCCGGGAAGTTCCTACATCGGATCCAACGAAGGGGAGAACGATTTCACGCTCGCAATATCATTCGTTAGCCCTCTCCCGGGTAGCCTCTACCTGGTAAACTCCCACGATCAGTACTTCCAAACGCATCGGTGGTACCTACGGATGGGAGCCCTCTGTCAGGACAGCTACAACCCGGGCTGCTTCAACACGGACGACATTGGGAGGAAACACTCCATGTTCGCAAAGCAAACCCAAATGGAAAACACAACTACTCTCGATAATCACATATCGATGATATCGAACACTATTGTACTCCCACACGGTTGCGTCACTCAGTCACAAGGGGGTTGCCTCTGCTCTCACGCAGAAATAATCCAAAGGCACATAACCCAATAGGCGGTTCATATACACGCCTAGCACGGGTAGGCCTAGCTTAATGCCACAACTACCGGCTTAACAAAACCGATAAGATAATGATTCTCCTGAATTCCAAACAAGTGCATCGCTTGGATGCACGGGGGCGATTACATCGCTAGCGCTCTAACTAATAAGGTACAACCCGACAACGGGTCATACCCACGCCTATTTCAGATAGGCCTAATCAGTTTTAATATGCGCATATATATCCAGGAGAATTATATCTTAGTTATGTACATGAACTACATGCACGATAACCTATCAAATAATTATAGGGATACTCCCTAACATGGATTTACATCATAATAAATCATACAACATGCATACATGGCCTAACTTAAGCATGCGTTGGATATTGCCAACTTAAAAGGGAAGGGTCAAGCGCGATCTTGCGCACTAACAGGTGAATGCTAATATTCCAAACGAACCCGAGTCGAGTAGGAAATCGCCTCTACTTACTCAGTTCGTGCAGAGGGAGAGGGCGAGGGAGATCATCATCTCATGAAGTTGGTCATAGCTTTGCCCCATTAGCATGGGCGCAACAACTACACCACGCCCTCGAGTCTTATCGCAAGGGAATATTAGGCAGGTGCCCGTTATTAACCCAGACTTAATCATGCTGGATATTCCAATTAATATGGTGGGAGTAGTATTACAATACTACCTAAGGCATGCCATATTCTATACATCCATACACATTACAGAAATACATGCCCATACTAGAGGGGTGCATGCAACACAATCATTCATACATTGATACAATACATGCAATATAAGCCTAGCATGCAAGATATCTAACATATTATAGTTGCATGGCCATACTACTTATCTACATAAGTAGTATAGCTAGGATGCCCCATCGATGCGTGACGCGCGACTACGCGCGTCGAGCGCATCTCGAGGGGGGGGATTGGATCAAACCACTCACCGCAACCTGGGACCTCGCGCATCCCATCCGACGAGATCTGCAAGGTAAGGGCATCAAATTTGGTGAGTAACATCACATTATAACACTTAGAAATTACTAGAAATGCCAAAGACTTAGACATGCACGCATACGGGCTCGCACGCATGTGAGCACGCGCGTACGCACGCATGCCCGAGTGCCCCAGCACCTACCCGAACCCCTGGGCAGCCCCGCGCATGCCCCAGCACGCGCACGCACGCGCACTGGCACCCTGCCGCATGCCCAGGATCCCCCAGACGCGCTGCCCTGCGCGCGCATGCTCACGAGCGCCCTCATGCACTCGCGCGCACTACCCGCGCGCACTGCCAGCGTCCGCGCGAACCTGCGCGCTCGCTCCACCCGCACCCGCGTGCCCGAGCGCACGTGCCCACCTGCGCCTGCCAGCGCCCCTCTGATGCTCGCGCAAGCGCGCGGACTGACCTGTGCGCGCGCCCAGCACCCTTTTAACCCCCTTTAACCCCTCCCATACACCTCTCACTCACCCTAAACCAACTACCTAGCATGCATGACTTCCCAACAACCCCTAAGCCATGAAAAACCAAGAAAAGAAGGGGAAGAGCTCACCTAGGGAGGGGAATGAAAGGGGGTGATTCGGGGGCTCTCGATGCACTCGCGAGCACCTCAACCACCACCACCACTACCACCACCTCCACAGCCCTCCTCAGCCTTCTTTGGCTGCAAAACAGGGGGGGAAGACATGAGAGGGAGCTTGAGAGAGGAGAAACCACAACAACAACAACACATACACAAACCTTGCTCTTCCTCTTTCACCTTCTCCTTCTTTTGCTTCTTCCTCCTCCTTCTCCACACACACAAAGAGGGAAAAAGAGACCAAGAGAGGGAGAGAAAGAGAGATCCACGAGTTGGGAGAGAGGGGGAGAGAGAGAGAGGGCAAAAAGGTCATTTTCATGCCCAAATAGTGTTTAGGGGTGACCATAAGAGGGGTGAGGTTAGGGTTAGGCTCACCCACTCACTTATCAAATAACCAATGGTTTCTTCATCCCTAAGTAAGGTGGGGGTAAGGTTACCAAAGGTCACCACATCCCCAAAATATCTCACACTATTCGACCAACCAGGAACTCTCAAAACCTAGATACGGTTCGAAACTGCATATTTTTTCAAAACGTTATCGAAATTCGATGAAACAGTACCAGGACCCATAATATGCAGTTAGATTTCCAATCAGAGTACTCCAACTCCCGCAGGTAGCTAAAAGCCAAAATTTTAGCGACTCCAATCGAAAAAAGAAAAAGGCCCTGAATGACCCAGATGTGACCAAGGCTTAACCGAATTGGCTACAAATGACACGAGCATAACAATAACACCTAGTGTTACTAGATAACCTAACCAATCAGTCCCTCTGCTACGAGGCAGAGCTATACTACGATACCTCAAGCATTAGGAGTACCATACCTAGAGTATACTCGATGGGTATAAGGGTCACGTGACGACGTGACTCAACTCATCTTCACCCTAGCCCCCGGAGGGTGACCCTAGGGACTTTTGGGATAATTCTTATGCTCTACACCCTTCGTCATTTGGTAGCCCTCTCCCAGGTAGCCTCTACCTGGTAAACTCCCATGATCAGTACATCTGCCGAACGCATCGGTAGTACCTACAGGTGGGAGCCCTCTGTCAGGACATCTCCAACGCCAGGCAGCTTCAACACGGATCCAACAAAGGGGTGAACAACGCCACACTCGCAATATCGTTTGGTAGCCCTCTCCCGCTTAGCCTCTACCTGTCGGCCTTCCACGATCGGTTCATCAGCCAGATGTGTACCGTGATACACATCGGTAGCACCTACAAGTGGTGGCACCAAACAGGACAGCTTCGATGCCGGGTAGTTTCGACACATGACAATGTCGGGAGGAAGCACCCCACGTTCGCAAAGAGAACCCTATGGGAAAGTCAACTACTCTCGATAATCATATATCGACGATAATGAATACTCTTGTACTCCCACACGAGTGCGTCGCTCGGACGCGAGGGGTTACCTCTGCTCTCACGCAGAAATAAGCCCAAGGCACCTAACCCAACAGGCAGTTCATACACTAGCCTAGCACGGGTAGGCCTAACTTAATGCCATAGCCACCGGTTTAACAAAACCGATACAACAATGAATCCTCCTGAATTCCATTCAAGTGCATCATTCGGATGCGGGGTGGCGATTATATCTCTCACACTCCAACTAATGAGGTACAACCCGGCAGCGGGTCGTATCCACACCTATTTCAAATAGGCCTAATTAGTTTTAACATGCGCGATAACATATGATTAATTATAGGGTACTCCCTAACACGAATATACATCATAGACAATAAATCATGCAACATACATACAAGGCATGGCCTAACTACACATGCATATGAGGCACATTAATCATATAAGCACACAAGGTATAACTTAAGCATGCGTTGGATATCACCAACATAAAAGGGAAGGGTTAAGCACGATCTCGCGCAACAACCGGTGCATGCCGATAATCCCAAGCAGACCTGAGTCAAGTAGGAACCATATCTACTTACTCAGTTTACACAAAGAGGGACGGTGAGAGAGAAGGAATGTCTCATCCTCTTCAGAAGCTGGTCATAGCTTTGTCCCAACAAAATGGGTGCAATAGCCATACCACGTCCTCCAGTCTTATGACTAGGGAATATTAAGTATGCACCCGGTTATTAACCCAGGTTTAATCATGCTAGATATTACTAACATAGGGAGGTAGTACTATAAATAGGGACTACCTAAGGCATGCATATTCTATACATTCATTATAAACACACATCACGCATGCCCATACATGAAGGGCGCATGCAAACATAATAATTCATACATGAATATGATACATAGGCAAGTGTTCTACACAATATACGAGCTATACTAACCTAGCATGCAAATATCTAGCATATTATGGGTTAGACATGACCATACTACTTATCTAAATAAGTAGTATAGTCAGGGTGCCCAACGGATGCGCGACGCACGACTACGTGCATCCAATGCTTCCCGAAGGGTTGGATCGAACCACTCACCGATACTCGGACTGTCGCACGTCCGGTCTACGAGATCTGCAAAACACAACCAATGATCCACAATTAAAATATGGAATTTCCTGACACGCATATAAGCCTAATTTATGAAGACCCTAACTCCTGATACTTTCCACAACATGCATAACAACTCCTTGACACACAATCGAGCAAATCTACTAAACCTGCTATAACCAGCCCTACTATTTGATCTTCACAGCACCAAACACATATCCAAAAATTATGAAATAAATTATACACATTCTGTGACATGCTGGGATCATAATTTCTGAAGACATTATAACCTAATTTTGCCTCTACAAGCCCGAACTAAAATATTTCCAGAAACTGGTCAATTCCCCCGCAAATCTGGACAGGCCTCGCAAATCAGGTTATAACTTACAACACATTATCATAACGACACCAAATTTCATATATAACAACTAGACACATAGAGGATCATATTACATGCTGACACAATCCCAAAAAAATGCCTCTAAATGCTAGTTTCACATATCTTTACAAGACAGACATCTGCCTTACCAAAAGAGGGGGAGGGAAATGGGGAGATGCGGGGTTCTCGACACACCCACGACCACCTCAACCACCACCACCACTACCACCACCTCATCAGCATCTCCTCAAGCCCTTCATGGATGAAAGCAGGGGTGCAAAGGGGGCATGAGAAGGAGATAGAGAGAAGAGAAACAAGGCACACAAACAATACATGAACACACAAGCACAAACACCTACCTTTCACTTCTTTTTCCTTTTCACCTTCACCTTCTCCTTCTATTTCTTCTTATTCTCCTTAAAAACCAACAAAAGGAGCAAAAAAAAAAGGAGAGTGAAGAGGAGGGCACGTTGAGGGAGAGAGAGAGAGCAAAAGTCACTCACAAATAGGGCTTTAAATGGGGAAAAAGTGAGTTGGTGGAAGCTTTGACAAGTCAACCCAACCAAGCTAGAGGACAAAACCATTTGACCATGGTCAATGGTCTTCTTTCACTTGTCAAAGTCTCCAATTGACTTGGTCATAGTCCCCCCCACAAGCCAACATCGACCAAAACCTGACGGATACGATTTGAAACTCCATATTTTTCTAAAACGTAACCGGAATTCGATGAAATTTCTATGGGCAGTACTAAATGGTACCTCGACCCATAATATACAGTTAGATTTTTAATCAGAGTACTCCAACTTCTGCAGGTAGCTAAAAGTCAAAATTTTAGCGACTTCGATCAAAAAAAAAAAAAAGGCTCCAAATGACACAGGCATAACATAATGAATTCATTTTTATCAAAACATTAGAAACTTTATTTGCATTCCTTTAGAGCTATAGGATTCAATGATATTTATAAAAATTCATATAGGGGATAGAGGCAAAAATTCCTTTAGAGCTTTAATTTGTGATGGAGATTGGTTATGCACTGATTTTGGTCTTGTTGAGTCATCAAATGTAAGTATAATTATATATTCTACATTTCTTCTATTAACGCAGTGATTACAGAATATGTATAATGTATCTCATTTATCTTATATGTTATATGTACAGACCGAGGAAGAATTCATGCAAGTTGTCCTTGAAGGTGGAGAGACTGCTACAAAGGTATATCTCATTTTTATTTTAAATCTTTGGCATTTTCTTTGTCTGTGTGAATCCATTGTGTCAAATATCAATCCATTGTTGGAACTTATGCATCTTTTGCTATTTTATTTTTTTGTTTAATGCAGTAATCTATACGGTGTTGATCGGAGGTGTTCAAGGTGGTTTGGACTCACTAGATTGTTTATTAATGTGGTCTGTGTGGACTGTTATCTATTATCAACTATGTTTGTTTATTAGTGTGGACTATTTGTTAGTGTGGACTCACTGGATTGTTTATTAGTGTGGTCTGTCTAGACTGTTATCTATTACTATTAGTGTGAACTGCTATCTATTATCAAATATGTTTGTTTATTAGTGTGGACTATTTGTTAGTGTGGACTCGCTAGATTGTTTTTTAGTGTGGACTATGGACTGTTATCTATTATTAAATATGTTTGTTTATTAGTGTGGACTGTTTGTTAATGTGGATTCACTGGACTGTTTATTAGTGTAGACTGTTATTAGTGTGGACTGTTTATTAGTGTGGATTGTAAGGAGTCTAGGGTGGTTGATTTATGAAAGGCTGTTTGATGGTTGAATTATGAAAGCTGTTTGATTAATATGTTTGGTGTTGACTGTTGGAGTTGTTTAAGGTGATGAATTTTGAGTATGTTGTTTATTTTTTGTTTATTTTGAATATGTTGTTTATTATTAGTGTAGAAATTTGAACATCTACAAAGTGTTGTGATTTATGAAAATTGACTTCTAAAATGCTCAAAAAAAAATAATTTTACCTTCTAATGAGCCTAAGCCGAGCTTCAGCCGAGCTTTGCACGAGCCCAACGAGCCAAGCTTGAACACAAAATTAAGCTCGTAATCGAGCCAAGCCCGAGCCGAGCCTAAAAATAAACGAGCTGAGCCTGAGCAGGTCGAAGCTCGCCTCGTTCGGCTCGTTTACCAGCCCTACCTGCACCTGAGCGTTCAAGGAAAAGGAGGCATTGTGATCACCCTGAGGAAAAGGCCGACGACCCCACTATGGTATTTCCTTTGCCAACCAGAGGTTTGAGCGTCCCGTACGAGATGCTCGAGACCTCCCTTGCTATAGAGGAGCAACTCACGAAGTTGTGTCGGCTGGCTCAAGACTTGGAGGATGAAATGGTGAAAGATTACACGTCCGGGTACCAGGCCGGGTTTGAGGATGGCCGGTTGGGTCGTGCCTTCCCATCCCCAGGGCAGCTCGATGAGGGCTACCGTACGTCGTTAACTCGCAGGCACTCTGCAGGCTAGGCCAGCAGGGGCGACACAGCGGGTTTTTTTTGGGAATCCAGCGAATGTGCATCACCTCCTTGATGTGACACCATTTACCTTAATCATTTATTCGTTTGTATGTAGTCGCGCCTTAGTTTTGCCGTTGCGGCTAGTGCACGACCCTTAGTCTGGGGCGACTCGAGTGCTACCCAGTAAGTGAATAGAGTATGACTCCTCGTGACCTTGGGCCTAGTCGGTTGCAAGGTGTGATTCACTTAACGGCGGGTTTTAATCCCTCGCCACCACGTCTGTGCCCCACCCCATTGGGGTGCGTCTTAATTGTGCCGTTACGGCTAGTGCGTGACCCTTAGTCCGGGGCGACCCGAGTGCTACCGGTAAGTGTAATGACTATGGTTTTCCTAGACGTTTCTTGATATTATGCATTAGGTCATATTCCTATAAGGTTTTAGAAAATTTATATACCTCCAATTTCAGAAGTTAAGGTATGGTTGGAATCATTATTATGTTAGCTTTCCAACGCTTTTTAGACGTTTCTTGATATTATGCATTAGGTCATATTCCTATAAGGTTTTAGAAAATTTATATACCTCCAATTTCAGAAGTTAAGGTATGGTTGGAATCATTATTATGTTAGCTTTCCAACTCTTTTTACAGATAGTCAATCGGATGAGTATCGATCAAGTTATGGGCCAAATTGTGACAAGAGGTCGGACAGAGGAATAGTGACGGCTCCAAGGGGAGCCGTTGATTTTTCCAACGGATTCAACAGGAGCCGTCGATCTGGAAACAATTTCAAACCCAAATATTTCAGTTTTTAGAAGGTTTTAATGTGTATTATTATTGATTGATATGTTTGGGATACAGTTGGTTTTGATTTCCCCACGTGTATAAAGCTTATATATACCCCTCTCTCTCTTTTTCATTGAAAACCCTAAAACCCTAAAACCCTAAAGTCTACTTCTTCTTCTTCTCTTGTTTTCGGCACCATTGTTGAGGAGCTCGGTAAGGGGTTCGAATAGAGGGTTCTTGTGAGTATTATCCTCTGTTCGTGAAGAGTTTTGATTGATAAGGATTCCCTTTAGATGTCTTTGTTATATGATTTCTTTTTTAGGTTTTCCTAACAAAAAGATTTGGATTTTCTTCTTGATACTTGAAAGTTTTTGTATGATTTCGGGTCCTGATGACATAACAATGAAATCATAATTTTTTGTGATGTTTTACAAAGTTTTAGATGATGCTATTAGGCCTCGTATGTGTATTTTTGGATTTTTTATTTCTTGAGCTTTTCTTCTTGGGTTTTCATAAATCTTGATGTAGGTTATATGATTTTGGATCCTTATGCTATAGCTATGAAACCATAAAGTTTTCAAGGTGTTTTTCATATCTTTTATGTTAAATGAATAGGATATGTATATATATATCTTACCTAGGTTTGGTTATTAAACATAAAAATCATGTTATGAATTGTTTAAGGTCTTGTTTGACCCTATATGCATAGATCCAAACCTATACATGCTTTTATGATTTTGTAAGAGTTTTTATCATAGATCCATGTTAGTTGTTTCTACATATAATAGATCTATGGTTTTTGAGGATTTTTGTAATATGGTTTAATTGTTTTTATATATGTTTTTTTATGAATCCTTTTAAATCTAGGGTTTTGAATAGAGGGTATCATGCTAGGTTTAATAATATGTTATCTCTTGCGGTTTTCAAAGTATTTTTAAATGTATATTCAGATCCTTGGGTGTACCAAGAGTTTTAACGTTTCATTGATATTTTTATCGTTATTCCATAAGCTAGGGTTTCAAATGGATTTTCTTATATACGATTTTTTATCTATCTCCTAAATGTTTTGTATCGTTTACATATTATATATTGATTTTTGATAATATGAATAAATCTGAGTTTTTTAGAAGTTTAATAAGATTTATTTGGTTTTATATACATGTTTTGTGAATCCTTATAAACTAGGGTTTTAATTGGATTTTTTACACATGAATAATTTTTTATATTCCTTAGTGACTTACATTGTTTTACGCGACTCATATATGTATGTAAATGGTAAAAGGTACTAGGTTGTCTTAACAAAAAAAAAAAAAAAAAATAGAGTTTTTGGATTGGTTTTAATTGAATTTCTCGTATGCATGATTTGATCTTCGAGATGAGTTCTTTATCGTTTTCCGCCGTTTTAAACAACTCGTTTATGGTTTTTCAATGATAGAATGCGTTAGGATATTTTTAATTAAAAATTAGGGTTTCATGCCTTTTGCCTCAGGACGGCTCTGTCAAGAGCCATCGGGCAGGTTTTGGACGGCTCCCCGAGTAGCCTTCGGGTTTGTAAGGGACGGCCCCAAGAGGAGCCGTCAAGTTTTTGTGATTTTTCTGTGTGTACGGCTCCATCAGGTCCCGTACTATTCGCGCATTTTGTGATTGATTCCTATCGTTTCAGGACTGGTTAGGTTACCTTTTAAACCTTCTGGAGTTGTTTCGTATCGTTGGAACAGAGGTGAGTGGATCTAGTCTCTACGTAGATTTTGAAACTACTTATATTTATATCATGATTGCATCATGCCTATTTTATGAATGCAACTGTTATCTTGATTATGGAATACATGAGCATGACACCATGATTTTAAGGTATTATTTTACGTATAATCTATATTGGAGACTATGTTATTCTTGCATGCAAATTACGGTTTGATAAATTGATCTTGCATGCATATCATCCGTCTGCGTGACACTTGTCTGCATGACATTGTCTGCGTGACGACCAGTCTGCGTGACCCAGTCCAGCGGGACCTTGTCTGCGTGACGTCTGCGTGACCAAGCTCTAGATGGAGCATCTTTCGGCTGCGTGCCATACGGGCATGCGTGTCCGTTGCATCATACGCATCATGTAGTATAGTTCATGTGAATTTTATGGTTATTCCTCTAAAGAGGTGCATTATTATTTTATAAATTTAGTACGACTTACAAATGTTTTCCTTATTATGATATACTATGTTCTGCGTGACTTAGATTCTATAACTCTGTTATTTTCAAAGTTATTATTAACGGGACGCCATAGGTCCATTCACTGAGCGTGTGGTTGCTCACCCCTCCTTTTTCCCATCTTTCATATTAAAGGTTTAGAGTGGTTGATCTCATATAGCTGTGGACGAGATCATGTTTTCTAGAAGGCTAGACTTTGCATAGAAGGTGTTGGTCTTTTCTTTGGCATGTAAAGGGCCCGAATGTATGATAATATGGTCATATTTAGAGTTCAGTTGTTCCCGATGTATATCCAGTATTTGAGAACTTTTGGATTTTATCTTTGATAATTGATGAATAAAATATGGTGATGTTTTCTTATGTTCTTTGGATAAAAGGAAAAAAAAATAGAACTCTGAGATTTGAGAAAATTTAGTTAACGCAACTGAATCTCACGCTTCAAAACGGAGTCATGGATTCGGGGGCGTTACAGTAAGCGAATAGAGTATGACTCCTTGCGACCCTTGGCCTGGTCGGCGGCAAGGTGCAATTCACTTAGCGGGCGGGGTCTTAACCACTCGCGACCTCACTTGTGCCCCATCCCATTGGGGTGTGTCTTGATTGTGCCGTTACGGCTAGTGCGCGATCCTTAGTCTGGGGTGACCCGAGTGCTACCTGGTAAGCGAATAGAGTATGACTCCTCGTGACCCTTGGCCTTGTCGGCGGCAAGGTGAAATTCACTTAGCGGGTGGAGCCTTAACCCCTCGCGACCTCGTCTGTGCCCCATCCCATTGGGGTGTGTCTTGATTGTGCCGTTACGGCTAGTGCACGACCCTTTGTCCTGTAACGCCCCTAAATCCACGACTTCATTTTAAAGCGTGAAATCTGATTGCATTAACTTAATTCCTCAAATCTCATAGTTCTATTTTTTTTTTTTATCCAGGGAACAAAAGAATACATCACCATATTTATACATCAATTGTCAAGGCTAAAATCCAACACAAATTCAATATACATTGGGAACAACTTAATTTATATATCCACACTATCATACATATCAGTCCTCTACATGCCAAAGAAATGACTAACACCTTCTATACAAGTCTAGTGCTCTGAAAAGCATTATCTTGATCGCTACTACAAGAGATCCATTAATCTAAGTCTTTAACCTAAAAGGGGGAAATAATGAGGGGTGTGCAACCACACACTCAGTGAATAGACTATCATTATCCCGTTAGTATAGTTGTATTCAAAATATCATAATCATAGAATGCCCACACAGGCATGCAATATATCAAAAGAGTAAATATACAAAAGGCCACCAAGACATGCAATAATATATATACACACACACACACAATCATATCCAACATGATGCATGCAACACCACGAACACGCATGTCCGTCTTCGCAACACCTAACTCGCAGGGCCTTTCACAGGCGTGGCCACGTAGACATAGCCACAAAGACTTGGGTCATACGTTCTCGGACCTGGCCACATAGACGTATGCCCACCTAGACATTGGCCACAAAAACTGAGTCACCTAGACGGAATGTATGCATTTGCTAATTTACCACATCTTCAAAACTGCAAAAAAGACAGCATGTACAATCTCAACATACAAACCATAATAATACATATATCAACAAAAGCATGCTAATATTTTTATATCAAAACTAGATGTTGTATTCCACAAAATAAGATGGTCCTAGCATGAATACATGATATATTCTTTTGAAATTTACATATGAGACTCAAGTCCACTCACCTCCAGTCCACGCAATACAAACCGATGCACGTGCATGAACGACACACACTTGCATGTGGATAACCTAGCATAACAATTATGCAATAATAAATCAGAAATTATTTGATCATGACCCAAACAACTGACAACCAACTTACAACAACACTCGGCCCAATATATCCCAAGAGTCCATACCTAATACACCCACAATCCGCAACTCACCTCAAAAGCCTAACAAAAATCCCAACTCCGAATAAATATTAAAATATTCATATACTCAAGAATGATCTGATAATCAGTATCCATTTAATTCATAAGGCCCACATAATCGATCAATCCTCGAATAAATATTTAGACAATTCCAATAAGGCTCCACTACAACTCCAATGATCCAAATAACTTAACTCAACCAATTTACATCCAAATAACAATAATATCCAATTAATATTCCTTGATCCCACTAAGTCAAATTAATTGATTTAAGATCCAATTTGAGTCACCAAGATCAATAAAATCATCAAAACCCACAATCAAATTATACTCATTAAACATCCATTTGGGATCCCTTTAATCTCTAAAATTCATCAAACTTGGTCATGAAGCTAAACATTTGAATTCTAATAAACTTCATAACTTTCTACCTGTAACTCCGAATTGGACAATTCATGATTTGTTGGAAAGATCTTTTCAAAACCTATTTCTGTTACATTTTACCCAGAAATGACTCTATCATAGTCAAAAACAAGATTTAACGTCCAGGTATATAATCAACCCGAAAATAACCCTTTAATCCCAAAACCAATAAATCTAATTTGATCTTAAGAAATCCGTTGAGATCCATTTAAATCTAATCAAATAATCATCTAATTAAAATCAATCAAATCCTAACCCTAATCCATCAACCTTCTTCCCCAAACAATCGATTGACACAATAATCTCCAAACCAAAAATAAATTATAACACTAAACAACAAAATCAATAGAAAATGATTTCTCACCTTGTGGTAATTGACAGGTAGGGTTAGGTCATCACCACCCTTCATGCCTTATGCGATTTGGATTAAACCATAACCCACAACGTGATATTTATATGGGGTTTTACTAAAATTACAGAACGACCCCTCAAGTATTCTGGGTTTACAACTAGGTCCCTATCATATTTGCAGACAGATCCCTATCCAATTTAGAAACAGATCCCTGAAGGCTATTAAAAGGTTTTCTAGATTCGCAACTAGATCTCTGGGCCCAATAAATTTCCCGAACTCCGAATCTCACCAAATTTCAACCAAATTTTCTTGAGACTATATAGATCTCCAGAAAAATATAAAATAAATATTTCAACATAAATTTAATATTATTATAATTATAAATAAAATTAGACCTATTTCGGCCCACCACCAAAATGAAAAAATAGAAGAACTTAATTTCAATTAAAATTTCCATTATATATTTAAAATAAATATATAATGTTGAAAAATACATAAACTTTACAAGTCCGGGGCAACCTGAGTACTACTCGGTAAGCGAATAGAGTATGACTCCTCGCGACCCTTGGCCTGGTCGGCGGCAAGGTGCAATTCACTTAGCGGGCGGGGCCTTAACCCCTCGCGACCTCATCTGTGCCCCATCCCATTGGGGTGGGTGCTTCTTGATTGTCGCCTCTTGAACATGTGCGGTGTTGTGGTGCCGTAATGTTGGATATATCGCATGCATTGACTCATTCACGCAAGACAAAAGACAACTTGCACAACAACACATTCATTTCATTCAGAAGTAAAATTTTTTGAGATGAATTACATTCCATGGCCTTTGAATCTCGATTCCTTCCATAGTTTCTAAATGATATGCACCGTTCGGCCCATTGCGTGAGACCTTGTAGGGGCTTTCCCATGTGGGTCCTAGCTTGCCGTCGCTCATGTTCTTCTACTTGGGAAAGACCTCCCTGAGGACCAGGTCGGAAACTCCTATGCGAGATGCGCCAATTGTAATACCGAGCTATCTGATTTTGATAGTCGGCTGTCCTTATAGCGGAGATCTCCCTTTGCTCGTCACGGAGTTCGAGGTCTTGCATCAACTGGGCATCGTTCTCAACTCGGTCGAAGCTTTGCGTCCGCATGGTCGGCAGCCCTACCTCCACAGGTATGACGGCTTCGATCCCAAATGCTAGTGAAAATGGGGTTTCCCCGGTTGGCCTCCTCGATGTGGTTCGATAAGCCCAAAGGACTGAGGGCAGTTCCTCCACCCAAATCCCCTTGGCGGCATCGAGCCTTTTCTTAAGGCTGCTTAGGATGGTACGGTTGGTGATCTCCGTCTGGCCGTTACTCTGTGGATATCGAGGTGTTGAGAAATGGTGTTGGATGCCGAGTCTCTCGCAGCACTCCTTGATCAGAGAGTTGTCGAATTGCTTCCCATTGTTGGAAATGATAGAGTGGGGGACACCAAAATGGCACATGATCTCCCTCCACAAGAACGCCTTGACTTCAACATCCCTGATCCTTGCGAACGTTACGGCTTCGACCCATTTTGTGAAATAGTCGATGGCCACCAGGAGGAAGCGCCTCTGCAAAGGGGTGGTTGGCAACGGCCCAACTATATCGAGTCCCCACTGGGTGAAGGGCCAAGGGCACTTGAGCGGGGTCAAATTTCCAGCTGGTTGGTGGATGAGAGGTCTGAACCTTTGGCATTTCTAACATTCTTGAAGAGATCTGCCGAATCATGTTTCATGGTTGGCCAAAAGTAGCCAATGGAGATTACTCGCAGTGCGAGCGGCCTCAACCCGATGTGTCCTCTACACAAGCCTGAGTGTAAAGTGTTTAGCACTCGATTTGTTTCCCATGGCCCCACGCACCTCAGGTAAGGGCCTTGGAAACTTCTTTTATATAGTATACCCATGGATGACATCCAGAACCTGGATTCCCGCTGCTTCAGTTTCTTAGCTTTGAGTTTATCTGTTATATATGTGTCACTTTTAGCCTTCTGGTCACCTTTGGGACATTTCTGGCAGTTTTTCAACTTTTTCTTTTTTCGATCGGAACCGCTAAAATTTTGGACTTTTAGCTATCATCCTGAGCTTGAGAACTCCGATTGAGAATCTAACTGCACATTGGGTGTCCTGGTGCCATTTCAAGCCACTCCCAAAAATTTCATCGAATTCCGGTAACGTTTCAGAATTTGGCAGTTCCGAATCGTATCCGGGTTTTGACCAAGCGAAAAGTCATTGGGAGACTTGACCAAGTCAAGTTTGACCATTGACTTGGTCAAATCATTTTGTTTGTTAGTGTGGTTAGGTTGACCCAAAGTCAAACACAACAAAAACCCTAAATACCCTAAGTGTGTGAGTGTGTGTGTGTGTGTGTGCAACCACTTAGGCGTGCCCTTCCTCTTCCTCTCCTCTTCATCTCTCTCTTTCTCACTCACTCCCTCCTCTTATTTTCCACCATTAGAGCTAGTAGGAGAAGAAAATCAAGAAAGCCATAGAAGGGAAAAAGATTGGTAAGGGCTTGATCTACCTTCCCATGGTTTTGTTTTTTATTTCCCCTTTGTTGACCTCCTCTCATGGCTTCCTTCTCCCCTGTTTCAGCCCTCTTTAAGCCTTGTTAGAGGCTGAGGTGGTGGTGGTCTCGGTGGTGACGTTTTGGTGCGCGAAGGGCACCCGAGTTCCCTCCCTTTCTCTTCCTCTCTTTGGGTAAGTCATTCTCCTCCCCTAGCTAGGTTAGATGCTTGTTTAGGGCATTTAATTGGTTATGCATGCTTGCATGGGTTTTAGGGGGGTGTGGGAGGGCTAAGGAGGGGGTGGAAGGGGCTCGGGCGCGCATGCGGGGTCATCTGCGCGGGTGCGCGCGAGTCTGCGCGCGCAGGCAGGCGCTGAGAACGGGTGCGCTGGTGGGCCGCACGCGTACGCGCGGGCGTGCGCGCGGAGTGCTACGCGGGGGCGCAGTGCGCGCGGAGTGCTACGCGGGGGCGCAGTGCGCGCGGTGCGAGCGGGTGTGCGCGTGGGCGTGCGCGTGGGGTGCTGCGCGGGGGCGCAGTGTGCGCGGGTACGCCAAGGATGTGCGCGCGGGCGCGTGCGGCAGCGTGTCTGGGCGCGCGGGCAGGGGCGCGGCAGCGCGTCTGGGCGCGCGGGCTGGGGCACGGCAGTGCGCCCGGGGCGCAGGGGCGCGTGCGTGCGTGCGCCTTCGTGCGTGCGCGTGCGGGTGGCCGTGCGTATGGCTGCCCGTGGGTTCGGGAGGGTGTCGGGGCACTCGGACTCGCGTGCTCGCGTGCGTGCGGGCCCGTATGCATGCTTGTCTGAGTATTGGGTATTTCTAGTAAATTTCTTATGTAATTATGTGGTTTACTCACCGTTTTGACTGCCTATGTCTTGCAGATCTGGACGGGCGGTCACGCAACGTTCCGGGTTTCAGTGAGTGGGACAATCCAACCCAGTAGGGAGGCGTTCTATGCACGTAGGCGTGTATTGCCCTCCCTTGGGGCACCATAGTTGCATATTAACTAGTATTAAATGTAAACTATGCATGCATGATTAATATGATATATCCATGCCACCTTAGACTTTGTATGCTAGGGATATGCACCCTTATATCATGTATAGCGGCCTATGCATGCCTAGACACCTTGCCCCGAACTATGCATGTTCCCATCTAGTTTAATTTAATTAAATCAAATGTGAGCATATAGTTACAGCATGCCTTAGATAATATTATAACCTTGTTGTTATAATATATGTTTCCCCGCATCTTAGTTATGCGCCCTGGAGGAATTCTTGAGAATTCATGACATTATTTAGCGTTACAATCGGTGTCGACGGATCCATGAGGATCGTATCCGTGTGAGTAGGCTGTCTTCTCCTTTTGGTTGGATCCGATGTAGGAACTCCCCGGCGTTGGCTGTACCTGACAGAGGGCTCCCGTCCATAGGTACCTCCGATGCGTCGGACTGCAGTGATAGTGGGAGTATACCAGGTGGAGGCCCGAGGGTGGGAGAGGCTACCGGGTGGACCAGGGGTGGAGAGCGGTCTAGTATGCCCCAAGAGGCCCATGTCACCCCCCGGAAAGGGTGAGGGTGAGGGGGGGAGGTGGGTTGGCGATGAAACGACCCATTAGAATGTGTTGTTGCTCCTGTGTTAGGGGCTATAAATTATATAAGGTTGATATGAATTGTGATGCATGGGTTGTGCTATTCACTGAGCGTGTGGCTCACCCCTCGCATATATTTTTCTCCAGTGATATCTGAGTCGAATCTGAAGGAGGAGCTCCCCGAGGCACATCAGCAGTAGTGGAGCAGCGTCACGTTCTGCGAGTGAGAGGCCATCAGCATCCCCTTCTTGATTGTATGTATTGTATTCCATGCTTGGGCACATACTTGTATTTGGATGTCGTTGTATATATTGGCTCTCACAGGACAGTTGATTATGTATCGGGTCTGTAATATGTCTTTGAATTACAGACTCAGTCGTTTGAGCTTCCGCTATTTGTATATATTATGTCAGCTGCCTCATTGTCTATGTTGTCATTTTTGATGTTGTTTAGAGTATGTTATTGATCTCCTGTATAGACTGCTGATATTATATATACTTGCCACGTCTCGGGGATGGCCGCCCTGGGGCGTGACATTATCATCCGGCAGGAACCCGTCTTTTAGGTGGCTCATTATATCCGTCACCCAGTTTGGCAATTCTTTTGCGCATGCAATCATCATGACCTCCCCCTTCCACTCGATACTCGGGTACTTCAAGTAATCGACACTTATGTCACGGGGAGGGCTTCCCGCTGATTGCCGAAGCTAAGTTGGCCAAGGCGTCAACTTGGGCATTCAATTCTCTTTCTACCTGAAAGATGGGAGCTGAAGTGAATTGTGAGAGTAACTGTTGCACCTTCTTCTGATATGCAATCATTCGATCGTCATGAGCTTCGTACTCCCCCGTACTCTGGAACACTACCTACTATGAGTCGTTGAAGACATCCATGGCCTTGACGCCGAGATGGATCACGAGATCCAGCCCGGCAATAAGTGCTTCATATTCAGCTTCGTTATTGGAGGCCTAGAAGCCCAGCTTTATGGCATGTTCGAACAGGAGCCCTTCGTTGTTCCACAAGACCAAGCCTGCTTCTGAGCCCCTCCGGTTAGAAGCTCTGTTGACATTGAGGCTCCAAGTCGATCCTCCGGTTGGAGCTTTGTCGTCCACCAAATAGACTTTTGTGGATGGTGGCGTCAGGTCGGCCAGTACGTCAGCAATCACTTGTCCCATGATGGCATTCCCAGGAATGTAGTGGATGTGGAAAGGGGACAACTCGATCGCCCATTTGAGTAGCCGGCCAATAATGTCAGCCTTCTTCAGGATGACTTTGAGTGGGTAGTCGGTCACCACACGAATAGAGTGAGGTTGGCCAATAGTCAGCAATCACTTGTCCCATGATGGCATTCCTGGGAACGCAGTGGATGTCGAAAGAGGACAACTCGATCGCCCATTTGAGTAGCCGGCCAGTAATGTCAGCCTTCTTCAGGATGACTTTGAGTGGGTAGTCGGTCACCACACGGATAGAGTGAGCAACAAAGTAATGCCTAAGTTTGCGTGAAGAAACAAGGAGGGCATAGGCAACTTTTTCCAAGTACAGATACTGGGATTCAGGTCCGCCTAAGGATTAGCTCACATAGTAGACTAGCCGCTGCACACCCTCGTGCTCCCTCACGATGGCTGAGTTGACCGCATGGTCAGAGGCTGTGACGTACAGGTACAATGGCTCTCCCGAGCTCGGCTTCATAAGCAGCGGGGGTGATGCCAGGTATTGTTTGAGTTCTTTGAAAGCCTCTTGGCATTTTGGTGTCCAATCGAACTTTTCATCCTTTCGAAACAACTTGAAGAACGGCAAGATCCTTTCGGTAGCCTTTGAGATGAAGCGGTTAAGGGCTGCCAGCCGGCCAGTTAGCTTTTGGACTTCCTTCCGATTCCTGGGGGGAGCACGGCTTTGATCTAGTCTAGATTCGCCTCTATTCCCCAGTGGGACATCAGGAAACTCAGGAACTTGCCTGACTCTACCCCAAAGGAGCACTTGGACGCGTTGAGCTTCATGTGATATCACCTCAATATCTTGAACACCGCTCGGACATGTGCAACATGGTCTGCCCGGTCTTCACTCTTGATGAGCATGTCATCTATATAAGCCTCCACGGTCTTGTCAATGTGTTGAGCGAACATTTTGGTGATGAGCCGTTGATAGGTCGCTCCTGCATTTTTTAGCCTGAAGGGCATTACCTTGTAGCAAAAGGTGCCCATCGGCGTGATGAAGGCCGTCTTCTCCTGGTCGTACTTATACATCAGGATTTGGTGATACTCGAAATAGCCATCCATGAAGCTCATGGGCTTGTTGCCGGAGGACACGTCCACCAGTTGGTCTATTTTGGGCAGAGGGGAGCTTTCCTTCGGGCAAGTGCTGTTGAGGTCTGTAAATCAACGCAAACCTGCCATTTGTTGTTTTTCTTCGGTACCACCACCGTGTTGGCCAACCAGTCGGGTACCGTTCTTCCTTAATAAATTTTGCGGCCAGCAGCTTTTCTACTTCTTCTTTTATCGCCTCGGCGTGAACTGGAGCCACCTTTCTCTGCCGCTATTTGACAGGCCGTATTGTGGGAGATATGCACAGTCAGTGACATGTGACTTCGGGATCGATCCCAGGCATGTCGGATGGCTTCCAAGCGAACACATCAACATGCTCATGAAGCAGGTGAATTAGGCTGGCTCTCTCTCTCACCTAAGGTTGCGCTGATGTGGAAATACTTCTCTAGGTCGTTGAAGTCAATTGGAACTCGTTCGAGATCCTCCACGTGTCACGCCCCAGGGCGGCCGTCCCCGAGACGTGGCAATAATGAAATATCAGCTATCAATACCTTAGGTCAATAAAGACTCCAACAACAACACACAAGGTGGCAAAGCAAAGATAATGATAACTGACTGAAAAGCGGAAGCATAATATATAAACAATGTCTGTAAACCAAAAACATTATTACAGACTCGAATACACAATCACTGTCATGTGAGAGCCAAGTCTAGTCCAAATAAAATACAACCTGTGCCACATGCACGATTTACAATACATAAAATGACTCTAGGACTGCTGATAGCCTCGCACTCGCCACCCGCCGGAAGAACGCTCCACGCCCATAAGACCACGCCACAGGGAAGCTCCAGCTCCACGCCCAACACTGCCCCTAAAATGAAACAGTATGCGAGGGGGTGAGCTACAAGCTAAGTGAGTGGCTGGAAACCAATCACCATTACAACAGTTCAATGCTAACACAATTTCCTTTCAAGGAAAAACATGGGTAGAAACCCAATGGATAACAGGGTCACGCGGCGGCGCGACCAACCTCACCCTCACCCTCACCCTCACTCCCGGAGGAAGACTCTTGGGACTTTTGGGGAGAGACCATACCGTTGGTCGAAGAGACGCGGAATTACTGGTCCACACAACACTACTGGATCAGCAACCTCACCCTCACCCTCACTCCCGGAGGGAGACTCTTGGGTCTCTTGGGGAGAGACCATACCGTTGGTCGACGAGACCCGGAATTACTGGTCTACACAACACTACTAGATCATCTACATCGAGATAACTGCCCAACGATGTCTTTGAACATCGATACGCAACCGGACCCAACAACTATGGGAACGGACGAACCACGAATGGGTCACGCGGCGACGTGTCTTCACCTCATCCTCACCCTCACCCTCACCCTTTACAGGTGACGTAGGACTTTTGGAGAGATTAGACTCCTCTACACCCTTGGTCCACCGGTAGCCCTTTCCCCGGGTAGTCACTACCTGGTATACTCCCACGATCAGTACGCTTCCGAACGCCTCGGTGGTACCTACGGATGGGAGCCCTCTGTCAGGACAGCTTTTCCAACGCCGGGAAGTTCCTACATCGGATCCAACGAAGGGGAGAACGATTCCACGCTCGCAATATCATTCGTTAGCCCTCTCCCGGGTAGCCTCTACCTGGTATACCCCCACGATCAGTACATCTTGCCGCATGCATCGATAGTACCTACAGGTGGGGGCCCTCTGTTAGGACAGCTACAACCTAGGCCGCTTCAACACGGACGACATTGGGAGGAAACACTCCATGTTCGCAAAGCGAACCCAATGGAAAAACAACTACTCTCGATAATCACATATCGATGATATCGAATACTATTGTACTCCCACACGGTTGCGTCGCTCGGACACAAGGGGGTTGCCTCTGCTCTCACGCAGAAATAATCCCAAGGCACATAACCCAACAGGCGGTTCATATACACGCCTAGCACGGGTAGGCCTAGCTTAATGCCCCAACTACCGGCTTAACAAAACCGATAAGATAATGAATTCTCCTGAATTCCAAACGAGTGCATCGCTCGGATGCACGGGGCGATTACATCGCTAGCGCTCTAACAAATAAGGTACAACCCGACAGCGGGTCATACCCACGCCTATTTCAGATAGGCCTATCAGTTTTTTTAACATGCGCATATAAATATATCCAGGAGAATTATATCTAGCTATGTGCATGAACCATATGCACAATCATCTAATAATTGACCATAAGGGTGACCCCTAACATGGATTTACATCATAAACAACAAATCATACAACATGCATACATGGTATGGCCCACTTAAACATGCATACGTGGCCATTAATCATATAAGCACACAAGGCATAACTTAAGCATGTGTTGGATATCACCAACTTAAAAGAAAGGGTCAAGCGCAATCTCGCGCACTAACAGGTGCATGCCAATATTCTAAACGAACCTGAGTCGAGTAGGAAATCGCATCTACTTACTCAGTTCGTTCAGAGGGAGAGGGCGAGAGAGATCATCATCTCATGAATCTGGTCATAGCTTTGCCCCATTAGCATGGGCGCAACAACTACACCACGCCCTCGAGTCTTATCGCAAGGGAATATTAGGCAGGTGTCCGTTATTAACCCAGACTTAATCATGCTGGATATTCCAATTAATATGGTGGGAGTAGTATTACAATACTACCTAAGGCATGCCATATTCTATACATCCATACACACTACAGAAATACATGCCCATACTAGAGGGGCGCATGCAACACAATCATTCATACATGGATACAATACATGCAATATAAGCCTAGCATGCAAGATATCTAACATATTATAGTTTAAGCATGGCCATACTACTTATCTACACAAGTAGTATACGCGCGTCGAGCGCATCCCGAGGGGGGGGATTGGATCAAACCACTCACCGCAACCCGGGACCTCGCGCATCCCTTTCGATGAGATCTGCATGGTAAGGGCATCAAATTTGGTGAGTAACATCATAATATAACACTTAGAAATTACTAGAAATACCAAAGACTTAGACATGCACGCATACGGGCTCGCACGCATGCGAGCACGCATACGCACGCCTGCCCGAGTGTCCCAGCACCTACCCGAGCCCTTGGGCAGCCCCACACGCACACGCACGCACGCGCGCGCGCGCACTGGCGCCTAGACGCACTGCCCCGCGCGCGCGCATGCGCACGCGCCCGCCTGCGCCCGCCAGTGCCTCTCTGCGTGCGCGTCTGCGTGCGCACGCACGCGAACAGACCGACGCGCGCGCCCGGCACTCTTTTAACCCCTTTAACCCCTCCCCCACACTTCTCACTCATCCTAAACCAAACTACCTAGCATGCATGACTTCCCAACAACCCCTAAGCCATGAAAAACCAAGAAAAGAAGGGGAAGAGCTCACCTAGGAAGGGGGAATGAAAGGGGGAGATTCGGGGGCCCTCGATGCACCCGCGACCACCTCAACCACCACTACCACCACCTCCACAGCCCTCCTCAGCCTTCTTTGGCTGCAAATCAGAGGGGGGAAAAGACATGAGAGGGTGCTTGGGAGAGGAGAAACCACAACAACAACAACAAATACACAAACCTTGCTCTTCCTCCTTCACCTTCTCCTTCCTTTGCTTCTTCCTCCTCCTTCTCCACACACACAAAGAGGGGGAAAAGAGACCAAGAGAGGGAGAGAAAGAGAGATCCACGAGTTGGGAGAGAGGGGGAGAGAGGGTAAAATGGTCATTTCCATGCCCAAATAGTGTTTTGGGGTGACCATAAGGGGGTGGTGAGGTTAGGGTTAGGCTCACCCTCACTCAACCACTTATTTTTGCTTTATTGGGAAGCGTGCGGAGAAGCACCACACACGAAAATATCTCACCCACCGAAACCCAGTAACGGCCAAACCTGGATGCGATTCGGAACTGCATATTTTTTAAAACGTTACCGGAATTCAGTGAAATTTTTATGGGTAGTACTAAACGGTACCAAGACCCATAATATGCAGTTAGATTTTCAATCAGAGTACTCTAACTCCCGCAGGTGGCTAAAAGCCAAAATTTTAGTGACTCTGATCGAAAAAAAGAAAACGCCCTAAATGACCCAGAAGTGACCAAGGCTTAACCGAAATGGCTCCAAATGACACAAGCATAACACCACGACCCTCTCGGTCAGATCGGGTCTCGCCTCACCAGCCTTTACCCAGTCCGCCAGTAATTGCTATCTTTTGGGATGTATGTCATCACCTATCGGGCTCTCCTTCACATCGGGAGCTTTGCCTGAAGTGGAGATGGCATAACATCTCCTAGTGGCGAGTTGATCTCCGCGGATCTCCATAATTCACGCAACGTGGGGAAGCGTAGCTTCTGGTGGTAGGTGGATGGGATGGCCTTCATTGCCCCCAGCCAAGTTCACCCCATGATGGCATTGTACGGGGATGGAAAGTCCATCACGATAAACACGGTCATGACCGATTCCTCTCCAGCTCGCACCGGCAAACTGATCCGTCCAGCGATGAGCGGATTACTTATGGGTTCAAGGCTTGAATGCTTCAATCCCATCTTGACGAATGGTTGTATGAACAGGACGTCAGCTGAACTTCCTGTGTCGATCAGGATTCTCTTAACGTCGAATTTGGTTATGCGTAAGGTGATGATGAGTGCGTCGTTGTGGGGTGTATGCACGCCGGTCAGGTCTTCGTTCGAGAACGTTATGAACCCGGGCTCCTTTGGCTTCTGCTTTTTGGCTACCAGGCGCGGCTCTAGGTCGATCTACATCACTTCACCAGAGTCGGAGCCCCTTTTCATGGCTTGTCATGCCAACTTCGGATCTTCCAAGCTAGGGAGCCCCCCACATATTACATCGATGACCCCGGGCCATGCTGGATGAGGCAATCGCCGTGACGTGCTTTTCAGGGCCTCTATCCTCCTCTTTGTCGATGAACTCCCTCAGCTTCCCCTTCTTGACCAGAGTCTATAGGAATCCTTGGAGCGTGCGGCATTTTTCAGTCTGGTGACCAAAGTCCCTATGATAATCACACTTAAGGCCTTTGTCCCTCTCAGCTAGGTCGCCTTTCATGGGAGGTGCCCAGCGGAAGAAGGGGGCGCGCTTGATCTTATCTAGGATTTGCATGAGGGGAATGTTGAATTTGGTGATCGGCCTCTCACGGACCTCATTCTCCATCACAGAGTCCTTCTTGTCGCTTCGAGGCTTTTGTCCCCTGTCTTCCCGAGCCAAGGGGTTCTTCAAAACCGCCACCACAGCCATAGGTCAAAAGGAGACGGATTCATCCTCGACCTTGGCGTACTTCTCGGCCCGTCACATCAACTTGTTGAGCGTCTCCGGGACCTTCTTGACAAGAGAATTCTTCAGGTCATGCTTTGGTGGCAGGCCGTTGCGGAACGCCATCACAGCAGCGTTCGGATCGCATCTTTCGACCTCAAACATGAGGAGGCGGAAGCGATCGACGTACTAGCGTATTGATTCTCCGGGTTGCATATGCACCTTCATGAGGTCTCCCAAATCCTTTTTCCTTTTTCAGCTGCATATGAAGTGTTCTACAAACAACGTACCGAGCTCTTCGAAGTAGCAAATTGTTCCTCTAGGGAGTTGGTGAAACCAACTCAAGGCAGCTCCCTCTAGACCGAATGGGAACAGCCAGCACATGAGCTCGTCGTGCTGCTCGTAGAGCGCCATTGCGTGCCTGAAGCTCAACACATTGTCAAAGGGGTCTACAGTGCCGTTGTACAAGCGAAACTTTGGCTGGACAAACTTTCTAGGTCGGGTTGTTTGCAAGATTCTTTGAGTGAAAGGGGATGCAAAACCCCTAAGTGCCCTGGTGATGAAATCGTGGTCCTGAGTGACGTTCATCTCGCTTTGGTACATTTGTCATGGCCGGCTGAATCGCTCTTCCTTGTAGTCGTTGCCGGATGACGTCAAGTACCAGTCGGGGACTCTCTCCCTGTGGCACTCGTGGCGTGGGGATACACCTCTCCGCCATTCTTTTTCGACCCTTGCATCCGCTCTTGCCGGAGGCGACCCCGAGTGTGAGTGCCCTCTTGCTCGACGTCACCGTTCTCCTCCAGCAAAGTACACGGATTCATGTCTCCGCTCATGGGCTTGCCGGCTTTGACGGTCTTCATTCCGTGGCTCGGCTCCAACCTTCATGGGTTCTTCATGGTCCCGAACCTCAGAGGCCGGAGGTGGCGGCGGCGGCGCGACACCTGGTCCCTTTAGAACCTCTTCCATCCGATTCTCAAGTCGACGGTATCTTTGGCCCATCTCATCGAGCTTCTTCGCGAGGTCTCCCTCTGCCAACGTCTTCAGATGCTGCGGGGTGGATCCTCCTACCGGAAGATCTCGTGGAGAGGGAGGATCGTCTGGGGTGACGCGCTCCTCGACGTGTTCGTGAATTGTGAACCTCTCCAAACCGCTTCGGGTCTTCACCATCCTTCCTTTGGATCTCCTTTCTAGGGGAACGGTCTTTTCTCCCTTGTCGTGCCCCACGGTGGACGCCAATTTGTGGGGGGTGATTTATGGTCTCCCTCCATGTGGCTGGATCTCGAAGACGATCCGAACTTTGAATGTGGATCTGAAAGGGGATGGATAAAGCTCTCCTTCAAGATCGTCGGGTCCCGCCGGTGAGTCTCCTGGCTCATCCTCCTACTTCAGTAACCTGCAACTCACACCAGTGTGGCGCCGGCTAACACCCCCTCCAACGCTCAAGTCAGTATACAAATCTGCTTAAGCTTAATAGGTTACTGTGGAGGTGTAAGTGTGTGTGTTTGCATACCTCGTGGAGACGATGATGTCTCCCCTTTTATATGTGAAGAGGGTGCGCCGTCTTCACTCCATGGAGTGAGGTTACCAGAGGTACGGACGGGATCGTCCAGGTGGCATCGGGATCGAACGCCACGTATGACCTTGCAGTGTAACTGTCCCCTGGCAACCGCCTGTCACTACGGTGTCAGAGGATATTCTCTGCAGTCGTCGTTATCTCCATGGTGTGGACGCATGGTCGGACCTCCTCAGCCAGGCCTGACGTCCTGGTCGGGCTATGCCAGGCCAACCGAGGTCTCCTCTCTCGGCCTCCTTCGCTCTGGTTGGACGGATGGTGGACCCCCACCTATCTGGTCAGGCACTTATCAGTGCCCGACCAGCCTCTCGTGGGCTTCCTTGGATAGATGTTCCTGCCTTAGTCCCATTGGGTCGAACAGCTGCTACCTGGTTGAGGGTCCACTGACCGACGGCCTCTTATGGGACAATTGGGCTTCCATGGGCCGGCTTATCTTGCAGGCTATCCTCATCCCCTTCCATTGTTCCAGTATAACTCTATTCCTAATTCTTTGTGAAGATTTGGTCTTCCACAAGGAGCTAATACTATAAAGGAATGTTTTGGTATATAGTTGTTGTTTGTTTATTATTGAAATGCCATGTAATGTTTTTGTATGTAATTACGATCTGAATCAGTTAAATCAGTTAAATGTTGAGAAGTCTTATTGTATAGTTTCCGTTATCAAGCTTATATTCCTTTATCTTCTAAGCTTAATTATAAATTTAATGAGTCCGGTATGTGTGTCATTAGGCATAGTTAAGTGAAAGGCAAAGTAAAGTGAATTACCTTCGGACATGGTACCATTTGCTCTTGAAATTGCTATTATAGGATTATGTGCGATCAATTCCTCTAATTCTTTTCCTTCATTGTCAACGAGATCGTCCCATAATATGAGTTTAATTGACTTTGACCTGTTGGTACCAATAAAAAAACCATTATTTACTTGTTGTATACATATGTTAGATTATAATAAGACGAAGTTTCATATGATTATACTCTATATCTTTAATGATAATTTCTCGAACTCTTGTTGGTGGACGTTCCTTATCTTTCCCCATTCTATGTGTAGTCCTCACATTTAACACAAAAGCTATGGTGTTTGCATGAAATATTCAGCAATGATTAATAGTCTTTATGTATGAATATTGAATCAACTATTTGTTGTATTTTTTAAGTTTTAGTATACATACCAAATTGCTCCTCCACATTTCTACTTTGAATAATGTTCTTCAGTGGTGTGAAATCATATATCGAATCTCAAAAAATCAAATCGCTTTCCGATTCCATAATGTGCGTGTGAATTGTCAGTGATAGCTCCATTTTGTGAACATAGGTATAATCTGGGTGAACTAGTTTGACCATTCCATTAGAAATATGGTACATCTTATCTTTTAGCAGCAATGCCTCAAATTTTGAGATCGCCTATTTGAACATTACTGCTTGCATTCTAGTCCCCTGCAAGTGTTAGTTGGTAAAACTTTTAAAAATGAAATTGTCATGAAAACATAAAACCATGTACACATTACTAACCTCATCATCTATTAAGATCACTTTCCATATCTCCCCAAACCCTTTATGGTTGTTGTACGTTTCTATAGATCCTCGTCTTATAACTCGGACCTTAATATTCCATATCTTGTCATAAAATTTCAAAGCATTTAACGTTGTAGGATGATGAATCAAATCTTCATAAGCAGACGTCAATTTTTTAGCCTCTTGTCTAATAATTAAAAAATAATAATCAATGTTCATAACCATTTTAAAACTTCATATGACCATACAAAATATATCTTACACAACCCAAAATCTTAAAACTTAATATGACCATAAAAATGAGGTATTACTTTTATTTGTAACATTTATTTCATGCTATTTGAATGAGATTGAATTTCATATGAATACAAGGAAAAAGAAAACAGGGGGCATATGAATACAAGGAAAATTAAAAAGCAATAGAAAACAGGGGCCATATGGATACAGGGAAATTGAATTTCATACAAGTTTTTTTTATTGTTGTTGTTGAAGGATTCAATGTTACTAGATATAATGGTTTTTCATACACAATAATGAAGACAAATTTTTTTGTATTTGTATTCAACTCCGGAACAAAATAAAGAAAATGGTGTTGAACTGGGCAACCCACTGCTGTCTAAAGGCTTACACAACCCAAAATCTTAAAACTACATATGACCATACAAATCAGGTAATAAATTTATTTGTAACGTTTATTTACCGCTATTTGAATGAGATTGAATGAACGATAAAAATTAAAGAGCAAAAGAAAACAGGGGGCATATGACTATGTGTAAGATTTCACAAATGCATGTTTTCTTTTGCACAACTTTAAAAAGAGAGTGCGGCATAGGCGTGTGAATTAAACTTCATTTGGGACATGGATGAATTTTCAAGAATCATGTGTGTAAAAGTGTCAACCAAAGGTGTTTTCAGGATTGGTTCTTCTATAGGTAGTATAAAAACCTAATAATGACTAAGTTTCAAGATTGGCTTCATGAAGATTAATAGATATTGCTTATAATCTATTTTAAAGGAATAAACAGCACCTTTTTCTATAATCGACAGACAAAGGATGTGTTATCAATTACAATTAAACAAAATAATTTTTGGTTTCGCTACTAAGTGTTTGATGTTACACTGACTTTTATTTTGTACACCTGAGATTCCTTCAAATTTAAGTCCCATAACATAGCAGCCCCAAGTGTGCCCTATTGTTTAAATTTTGGATTATCTAGTGTACAACACAGGTGTCAAGAGATGCATGCCACCTATTTGATCTACAGACATAATGGCTTCCAGAGTAGTCATGCTAACTGCAGTTACACTATTGATTAAACAAATAGCACCTCAAATTGACCAATGACTGCCCAAACAAACATGCATGGACTTTTATGCATTTTCATTTTAGAATCCCGAAAATATTCAGAAGAGACATGCAAACCTATTAATTTTTGGATTGTCAGAACAAATATGTATTTTTAGAAGAAACCTTCATTTCTTGCTTTTATCATCTAACTTTGGGTCTAATCAAACATGAGTGAATGTGGTTGACCAGAAATGAAAGGCTTTCTGAAGGAAGAGATTGTTATATTGGGAATGGTTGGTCATGTGTGGTTAGCTTCCTAATGCAAATGTGAGTAAGCCACATCCCTGTAAGTTAGTCTGGAAAAGAATTTCATAAATGTATAAATGTAGATGGGATATCAAAATGAAAATTTCAACAATTTTAAGTTTTTTGTTTTGTTATGTCCTTCAAAAAAAATTCTATTTTTGTCAAAGTATTAACTTAAGTTACCTGGAAGTTGACAATGTTGTTCCTACAACCACACATGTACCTACCTACAATACAAAAAGTACATAAACTATTATTTAGTTCTTATAATTTTGTCATCAACTCATCATCTTCGTATCAGTTGATAATTTTGTAATTAAGTGTTACACTAAAAATTCAAAACCCTTGATCACTCATATATTCCATTGGTTAGTTAGTGATTCCTTTTTGTATTCATGATCTTATCTAAATTCATACATCATACCTACCGAATCATTCGGATTAGTCGGATACAACTTAGGTGCAGAATTTTTTTTCATTTTATTGGATAATCATATTCTCAATCAAAGCTAATAATACAATAATACAAGTTGCGTATACTATTAATGTTTTTTTTCATTATTATTATTAACACATCATTAAAAACAATCATAATAATATAATAATAGTAAGGCAATTGGTAGCCAAAGCTCAATGGGGGGGTTCAGAGTATATTGCAGTGGCAGCTTTTGCAACAGGGTGATGGTGTTTTTCCTCTTTCCTTCATACTATCAATCCTTTGATGCCTTCTTCTGCAGGAACAATGCATTCACTCATTTAGTGTCATGCGTTCCATTAACTATACTATTTTTTTAAAATGAGATTTAATATTATTATGTGTGTGAGACTCTAAATTATAATAAGAACCACATTAAGTTATAAAGGATATATACACAACAAACATGAAAAACTATTGTAACAAATTAACACAAACAAGAATTAAAAGGTGGTCCAAAAATAATTCAAAGTTCCAAACAAAAAGATCAGATGCAAAGAATTAGAGAAAGCATTGTGAAACCAAACACCTAATGGCAAAAACAATACCTAGAGAGAGATAGAGAAAGAGATAGGATAACAAAATCTAACAATTCAGACATTAAATATAAGGGAAGAAAAAAAATCATTGGGGGTAGTCAATTGATTGGTGGTGGAAAAACAAATTTTTGGATTGTAAAATCAAACCAAATGAAGCTCGAAGCTTATCAAATGATCGGATATATTGAGCCATCTTGACAAGATGGTCCACTGCCACTAAAAATGCATAATGATATTCATCTTCCGAACTAGATGAGAATCCAGAGAAAAAATTTCTCACTAACTAGATGAGAATCCAGAGAAAAATTTTGAACAATTTTAAATTTAATGTTTTGTTATGTCCTTAAAGAAAAATGCTTTTTTTGTCAAAATATTAACTTAAGTTACATAATAGTTCACAATGTTGTTCTTACAACTAGACATATACCTACCTACAATACACACGGGGAAAAAAAGTATATAAACTCTTATTTAGTTCTTATAATTTTGTCATCAACTCATCATCCTTGTATCAGTTGTGTAATTAAGTGTTACACTAAAAACTCAAAGCACTTAATCACTCATATACTCCATTTGCTAGTTAGTGATTCTTTTTTTTCTTTTCTTTCTATGGAAAAAGCTAGTTTGTAAATCTTGCAAAATTTGTTAATATGATTCATCGATATCCCTATTACTGGCATCCCCAAACATCATAACTTGACATTTAAACAAGTTAATTCTTGCACGATCCAATGTCAAATCTCAACAATTCTGTGTGATACTGCTTATAAATTACAATTGAAATAACAAGAATGTACTATGATAATGCCAAAGACAATAAATTAAGTCAATAAATATATTTATTAAAGACCAACTATAGGGCGTTGAGAGACAAGATAGAATAAATAAAATCGAAGAAAAAACATCATGATAGAAATTCATAGATATACACAAGGAAGCACAATCTTGTGAATTAAATTTCATTTGGGACATGAATGAATTTTCAAGAATCGGGTGTGTAAAAGTGTCAACTAAATGTGTTTTTAGGATTGGTACTTCTATAGGTAGTATAAAAACCTAATAATGACCAATTTTCAAGATTGGCTTCAATAGATCTTGCTTATAATGTATTTTAAAGGAATAAACAACACCTTTTTCTACAATCGACGACAAACAATGAATCAAGAATTTACATAATACATATATGTGTAATCAATTATAATTAAACAACAATAGGCAATCATAATGTCAAAGGAATTATGTAAAAATGAAAGGCTTTTTAAGATTTATAGGAAGACACGAAAAGATGAATTCTATATAGAATGAACAGATAATCTTAAATAATATGAAGGAAGTATCAAGTAAATGCCAACCGATAAATTGCAAACATTGATTAAGAAGGGGAATTTTTTTTTCAGAACATGATACTTAATACTATAACACATACAAATGTAAATGAAAACTTAATACCCACAGACAAATGTAAATGAAAACTTAATACTATAGCACAACATTTGAATGTTAAACAAATCATGAAGGTTGAAGGTTAATGCTATAGCACAACATAAACTTCTTAAAAAATCATGAAGGAATAAGATAAATATTCCTACACATGTGAATTGTAATTCGTAGATGAAAGGTTATTATAAGCCAAAATTTAAAAAAGAAAACTTCATCCAACCAAAAATGAATATTCAAGTAATTCATAGTTGCAATACGAAAAAATGATGTAAGCAAATATTATTTTAATCAAGGTACTTACCACCAGATGCACACCTGTCCTATGTCCAACCAGAATAGAGAAATAAAGAAGAATCTATTAAGGGCAAAATAATATATTTTGTATTAGATTTCTTGTTTTCACTTTTGTGTTGCAACTAACAATGAAAGACACATGCAATAATAAGAATATAAATTTCGAACATTGATTAAGGCCCCGTTTGGTTGCACGTTTGGGGCAGCTTTTACTTTTTAAAAAGCTGAAAAGCTCAAATTGTGCAGCCAAATAGGGCAGCTTTATTCAGAATCGGAAGCTGGATTTCTTTTAATTTTTCCCTCAAAATTCGTGTTTTGAAAAGCTCAAAAACATTGCATTTTAGTCAGAATCGATTTTTTGAATTGAAAAGCAATTTTCTCTACCAAATATCAACTGTTTTGAAATATTGATTCCTGAATTAAAAAAAAACATTTCAATAAAAGTCAATGTCTAAAATCATCTTAAAAAACAGTTTTATTCCAAAAGCTACTTTTCAATCTGTGTTTCCAAACGGACCCTAAGAAGGGGGAAAAAAAACTTTCATAACATGATACTTGGCCCACAGACGAATGTAAACGAAAACTTAATACTATAACACAACATTTGAATGTTGTTCTAAATCATCAGGGTTGAAGGTTTTGGCTAAGTTGAATATTTAATTCCTGGTTAAGAACATTTGTTACTATGACGTGTCTTGTTTCACTTGACCAGCAACAAAGAAAGAAATAATTCAATGAATGAAGAAGTCAAGTCTAACTGTACGAACCTATAACAAACAATAAATACCAAAAACATTATTAAAAAAAATACAGAGTTGAAGAACAAAAATTATTTTTCCTCATACATAACAATGAGAGCCCATAAAAAATACCGACAAAGAAAGAAATAATTCAGTGAATGAAGAAGTCAAGTATAACTATACAAACCTATAATAAACAATGAGTTGACGAACAAATTTTTTTTTCTCATACATAACAATGAGAAGGCCATAAACAAAAATAAATGAAGAACAACCAAAATAAACCAAAAAGGGGGATTTAACGAAAAAAATTAACATTTGTCATTCAAAGTATGCATCATATATATACGAACGATGAACGCACCTTCGTAATGGCAGAAATGTTTTTTTACAGAAAGAGGAAAGAAGAGATCGATGATGGATCCACATAAATGAGGACGGAGATGATCGTGCTTTTCCGGTGAAGCTCCTCAATGTCGTGCGAATGAATGCGACCGTTTGTGAAACACCGTCGGTTGACATCTCAGAGAAGATGAGGGGTTTTAACGTCGAGATTGAATGGCTAAGGCATGAACTGGAAGGTTTTATGAGGGGGAAAGATGAAAAGCCAAAGATTTAAACAACATGCCCTAGTTTTCAATTGAGAAGTTTCGATTTTAATGTCTTTGTCGTACATTCTTCACGAAAAAAAAAGCCGAATTTTAATAGGGACTATTCACCCGTCGTATTCTTTGTTTGTTTATTAAGAAGTAACATGTGGATCTGACGTTCATGTAACTTTATATATATATAATTTTATATTGTCAACAATATACAATTTTTAAAATACATCTTAAATTTATATACATGGTGACGAAGCCTATCAATTATCCGAATCTGATCTGAATTCATATCCGGAAAATAAAAAATATATGATATCGAAGATCCACAGTGTGGATATGGATATCAGTTTATAAAATCAAAAAAATATCCGTGTATCTGAAGAGATCCGAATCCGAAAATTAATATTTGTATCTGAATATAAAAGTTAGGATATTGATATTAGCACATATGATCCGTTTCCATCCGATTGACAGACTTACATAATATGACTTTTCCATAATGTAGATTATCATTATATATTAAATATCTAAAAAATACATACTATATATATATAAATTTAATATTTAATATATAATTATATTAATGAAATTTAATATATATAGGTTAATATGGTAATATGTGCATGAAATATAATATATATTAGGATTTTATAATAATTTAGATACATTGATTAAACATAAACTTCATGTACAAATTTATTTAGAAAATATCATGATACATATATGACATATAATTTGAAAGAGTTAGGTTATGGATATTAGCATATCCAATTCGTATCCGTCCGATTGACAGACTTACATAGTGTGACTTTACCTTAATGTAGATTATCATTATATATTAAATCTCTAAAAAATACATACTATATATATAAAATTTTGATATTTAATATATAACTTTATTAATGAAATTTAATATATATATATATATATATATATATATATATATATATATATATATATATAGGTTAATTTGGTAACATGCGCATGTAATATAACATATATTAGGATTTTATAATAATTTAGATTAATTGATTAAAACATAAACTTCATGTACAAATTTATATTTAGGAAATATCGCGATACATATATGACATATAATTGAAAGGGTATATATTAAATTTTGGTTGAATTCTTTCCCCCTTCCAGATTTATTGAATTTTTTTTATTAATAATTAAATACATAGAGCTTCTATTATATATAAGGATTTTCTAGCTGTTACAATATATTCGTAGGTATATTATATAATTATATAAAATGAAGTTGCATATATTAAATTTAGACATATAATCATGTAATTGATTGTGAAGAATGTTAAATGGTAAATACAAATAAATGTATAGAATTA
Organism: Acorus gramineus; assembly: GCA_030737835.1. Taxonomy (NCBI): domain Eukaryota; kingdom Viridiplantae; phylum Streptophyta; class Magnoliopsida; order Acorales; family Acoraceae; genus Acorus; species Acorus gramineus. Next base: position 3,125,472 of record CM060849.1, read on the forward strand.
ACATAAATGTATAAATTAAATACATTAAACACATTATATAGGGTATTTAATTTCAAAGAATGTGAAAGGATAAATATATCTAATCAAATATCATTTGGGGTAGGAATAGATTTTCATGAATCGGTAAAAGTAAACATGTCCAATGAATGTTTTTTCATGGATTGATACTTAAATTAAATATATTAAACACATTATATAGTATATTTGATTTCATAGAATTTGAAATGATAAATATGTCTGATCAAATATCATTTGGGGTAGGAATGAATTTTCATGAATTGGTAAGAGTAAACATGTCCAATGAATATTTTTCATGGATTGATACTTTTATAGATAGAAGATAGATAGATAAATATAGATATAGATATAGATTTACAGATCCATCCCCAGGTTCTACCAGTTTCACAATCAGATCTCGATGTAATAAAAATGTCCCTCATTCAAATTTTTAGATTTATAATAAGATCACTAGTCTCAAAACATGACTTCCCATACTTCAAGTTTCATAAAATTTCATTCAATGTTTTTTGAGACCATTAAGATACCTATAAAATTATAAAATAAATATTTTAGTATCATTTAATAAATACTAAAATTACAAATGGAATCGAATCATATCATATCCATTTGAGCCTATAAAGTTATTAATGACAAGTCTTTAATGTATTTTCAGTTTTTATTTTCATATTTACAACCATATATTTTCGCATCTGGTATTTTACGTTGATGATTAGAAAACTAACTATTTTATAAATTTTCATAAATCCTTCTTGATTTCACGCAACAAGTGTATTTGCCTCTCTCTCTCTCTCCCCCCCCCCTTCAATAGAAGATTTTGATTTCCAATAAAAAGATTTAAATTAGTTTGTTAATGATTAGTGCATAAATATTATTGAATATTAGTTATTAAATATTATTATTGCATTGATCATTTGAGGAGAGAGTAAAACGTAATTTACATAGACCGCGTAATGCTATGTTCATATAGCTGTATTGTTATTGTTGGATATTGGATCTGGTTGATCCGATTAATATCCCGTCCACATAAAAAAAAGGAGAGAAATGAGTGAGATGAGGCGGTTACGAAACCACCCCTTCTTGTTGGTTATAATAACAGCAGAGTCTCGTCGGTTACAATAATAACCGCAGAGACTTTAAATCTTCTTCGGATCTCTCCCAAAAAGAATGAACAGTATTAACTCTGCCTCTCTGGATCTCAAAATTATTTTCAATCCCTCTAAGGCCACCATCTCTAGGCCTTTGAATTTGAAGGGTGGATAACAGATAAGTCTCTCGTAGTCTTATCTTTATTGATGAAGAAGTTTATTGAAGGGTTTGTAATCCAAGGAAGAAGAAGATTCTGTATCTGTGAAGGGTTCAAAGAGGTATTCCGCATAAAATCTATCTAGGATGATAGTTTACAGTTATATCCTCTCTTTTTTTTTAACAAATGGATTCCATAAATAAATTCCTGCAGACTGTTTATTATTTCCTTAAACTAATTACACTTCACAGTTAATTAAATTTGAAGTCATATGAATCAGTTAAATTACCTGTTAAATTTTTTTCTTTTGTATTAATGTTTTTCAATTACTATTTGAGGTAGACTCTTTCTCATAGAAGGAAGAACTATTCATACTATAGTTTTTGTTCTATTTGAATTTAATATTTATTAAAAATATTTCGTATTAAAATACGCGCATACGCAATACACTAGTATCCCTATAAACAACGACCAGCTCTCCTGCTTAAAACCCTTCCAAAGATTTTAGCTACGCATTGGTGCGCATTTCACCATCCTTATCAACAAAGAAGCTGAGCAGCGGCAATTCAAAAAAAAAGAAAAAAAATAGAACCAACAATGGCGACCTCTTCGACTAGTTTCTTCCTTTCTCCTCCACTTGGAATCCCAAAGCACCGCCACAGCCGCAACCGCGGAACCAGCACTGTATCCATCCGACGTTCCCGCAGAGGGACCTGTTCCGCCACGGCCAAACAAAAACCGAACCCGCGCAAGACCGAGCCATCTCGGCCGTACCCCGGCGCGGTCGACCCCGTCGGTTTCCTCTCCAAGATCGGCATCTCCGACCGCGCTTTCGCTCAGTTTCTCCGTGAAAGGTTGGCTTCAGCGATCGATTTCTCCTTTTTACCCCACTCTTCTTCAGGTTTCGTTTGATTCGTTCATCCTTTTTTTTTTTTTTCAGGTACAAGGTTTTGAAGAACCTCAAAGAGGAGATGTCCACTCGGTATCAGAGCCTCTTAGAGTTGGCTTCAGGGTTGGTGCTTCTAAAATTTGTGTTTAAAGAAGTGTGTTTTTTTTTTTTTCATTGATGTGTTTTTGGTTTGGATTCTGTTTAGGTATGAGATATTGGGCATGCATCGGAATGTACAGCACCGTGTTGATTACATGGAGTGGGCGCCAGGTATATTTAAAATTGGCTTTGATTTTGATCTCTTTTTGCGGGTCTCATTTGTCTATCTACATGGGCGCTTTTGTGTAGTCGATGCGTAGGAGAACTTGATGCATTTTAGTTCATTTGTGGGCATATGTTGTTTGCCCCTTAAACTTGGATTTCCTAACCTTGATGAATGATGACCAATCATTAATTTATAGGTAGAAAAAATTTATCTAACAAAGCAATCATAGACAACAAATTATGTAATAATTTCTATGCTTTTATGCATGGAGGAGTTCTTTCTATATTTTTGTTTATAATACTACATTTTTTTTCTCAATAGGTGCTCGATATTGTTCAGTCGTTGGTGATTTTAATGGGTGGTCGCCTACAGAAAACAGTGCTAGAGAGGGATACTTTGGGCGGGATGATTATGGTTATTGGCTAATCATTCTTGAAGACAAGCTCAGGGACGGAGAAGAGGCTGCTAAATATTATTTTCAGCAGTACAACTATGTGGATGACTATGATAATGGTGATCATGTTGATGTTGAGGAGCTGCTTAAGAAAATAGATGATGAATATTGGGAACCAGGGGAGGATCGGTTCCGGAAGTCCCGTTTTGAGGTAGTAGCAAAACTATATGAACAGATGTTTGGTCCAAATGGTCCCCAGACAGAAGAGGAGCTTGATGATATACCAGATGCCGAAACACGTTATAAAGCATGGAAAGAGGCCCATAAAGATGACCCTCCAAGCAACTTGCCTCCCTTTGATGTTATTGATAATGGAAAAGAGTATGATGTATTCAACGTGGTGGATGACCCAGTTTGGCGTGCAAAATTTCGGCTAAAGAAACCTCCTATTGCGTACTGGCTTGAAATGCGAAAAGGAAGAAAGGCGTGGTTGAAGAAATACATTCCTGCTATTTCTCATGGAAGCAGGTATCGGGTTTATTTCAACACTCCCAATGGGCCTTTGGAGCGAGTGCCTGCCTGGGCAACGTATGTTAAACATGGTAAGTCTCGTCAATAATCATGTGCTTTCATGACCTTTTGTCTTTACCATCATTAGTAACAAATAACTAACCTCTCGTAGTTGAAGGAGCTAAATTTGTTGCATTCTATATCCACATTCTTTTGGAGGAAGATCATGTCAATCATTTTATTAATTAACTGGTAGACTACAAAAAGCTAAAACAAGAAAATGGACAACTTTTTTCGTAATTAGATTCACTTAGGTAGATCTTGTACCCATCATAGTTCAAAATAACTTTTGGTACTTCAAATGCTTACATCATCTCTTCTGCATCCTTCATAACCACTATATAGTGCATCTTTCCAAATTTTAGAATCACCTGTCATCATGGTTCAACAAGATGGTAAGCAGGTTGTCATATTTTTTTTGGTGTAAAAATGGTTAAATAAATGTTACAATCCTGAGTATGTAAGAAAAATATTTTTATCCATTTATTGGAATCTGTGTGGCTTCTTGCCTATTTAATTCTTTCAAGCTTGTTTATGTGTGTGTTTTGCATGTGTTTCAGATGTAGATGAAAAGCAGGCTTTTGCTGTGCACTGGGAACCACCACCTGACAAGGTCTATAAATGGAAAAATGAGCGTCCTAAAGTACCAACATCACTTCGTGTGTATGAATGCCATGTTGGAGTTAGCGGATCTGAGATGAAAATTTCATCCTTCAAAGAATTTACATTAAAGGTAGTCTCCATATTTAAATCATAATACTCGAAAAGTAATATCTTATTACAATTTAATTTCTCCCCATTTATTAGGTTCTTCCACACATCAAGAAAGCTGGATACAATGTTGTTCAAATATTTGGGGTCTCTGAGCACAAAGATTATTCCTCTGTTGGATATAAAGTGAGTTGGATTTTTTCTTTTCTGCTACATCCCACTAAACTTAGATTCAACTGACACATTTTGCATGAATCCCAAGTAGCTTAAGATATCTCTCTCTCTCTTTTTCTAATACAATGAAAATTGCTGGTGGAGATATAAATTGATCATAATTTCATATCGGATAGGTTCACTGTATCACAAGCACGTGTTGACAAAGGGAGTCTAATGTTTTTAATGAAGGTTGTGTTAATACAACACAACATATGGAGTTGCCACCAAGCCTTACGATGAAAAGTCGGAAATTTATATCCGAAAATGAAAAAGAAGGGCGTAGCATACCAGAGATTTGTTCAACTCTGCACCATACTTACCATTACAGATTGTGAGGGACTTTCAAGAATGCACTTTATCTCACTTGAGCCAAAGATCAGTCCTTAAACATGGATCTCAAGTTAAGATCTGAAAACATTAGTCAAAATGGTCTTTGAATCCATAATCAAATAAAAAAACAACTATAAGCATTTTGAATTGGTTAACACTTATCAAAACAATTGCAAAAGTGAAAAAGCACAAGAAACTGAATAATCTAGAACAAATCACAATGCTAAATACAATAAAACCAAATAAAGTGGAGTGCATTTGCCTATGCTTTCTTGTCCCGACCATTGGATTGAAAATTGTAAATTTGATCTAGGGTAGATTTGTAATGCCCACGTAAATCTAAACCATACCATGGGTAGATTCCCCACTTGATGATCTAGAATCTTAGAGTAGCTATGGTAACTTATTCATTCATCCACATTCATATTTATAAAAAAAATAAAGGTTTAAGCAAATTAAAACATCACCGAGATTCAAAAAATAAAACATTCCGAGTTTGGATGAATAGACAATAAGACATTATTTAAAACTGTTCCATTACATCCTATGATTTTGCTGTTAAAGCAAAGAATAACAGAGATCATCTTTATGCCAAAAGAAAGAGGCTTATTAACCTATTAAGAAGCAAGTACTAACACCAGCGACAATAAACTGCAAGCTCAAACACTGACAGTGAGATGAACGCTCCTCAACAGCTCTATTGTGAAAAAGGGCACGTCTCAAGAGTACAGTTTATATCAACAATTATAAGGAGAGTAAAGAATGTATATGGGTGCATATGGATCACAATCAAATGACAAAACAATAGGAGTTGAGGCTAAAAAAAGATCAACTTACATTGGAATCAAAACAATCTTAAAAATCTCTTACAATTCAAACAAATATATATATATATATATATATTTCAACTCCCTTTTCTCTTAATCTCCTGATAATTATTTATAGATCTCAGAAGTTCTGGAAAATCCCTGAAAATCCTCCACAAATCAGAAATTTAGATGGGTCTCTTTATCCCTGAAAATCCTCCACAAATCAGACATTTGACTGAATCTCCTTATCCCTGATATCAAACTAGGCATTTAACAAAGTCTCTTTATTTCTCTCACTATTTGAATTCCAATTCAAATTTGAATTTCAAATTTCAAATTTAGAAGATGGATTGCGTCATCCTCCCCAAATTGGATAGAGTTCGTCCTTGAACTGTTGTCGACATGCATGAGATGGAGGAGTAAAGCCCGATGCAGCGCTTCACCAAGCATTTTTCCGCTCCGTGTCATGAATAATGCATGTCAAGGTGTTGATTGTGGCGACCCATATGTGATTTTGTACAATCACCAAATTCGAAGTCAATGAAATACAAGTCCCCTCATGATTATTCTCAACTTTATACAGTTGTACGGGTTCCAAGACGTCATACAATCCAGGTCGTGACATTCGAACTCTCCCACGCCATCTAAAGCCACTCTTTGAACCGTTTACAGGATTTCTTGATATGCATGATGATTCATGTTGGTCTCTGCAATAATTTAAGGTTAGAGATGCATTAACTTTTCTTTTAAAATCACAGAGTAAGTAGTCTCATACATGAGAATTGTAATTTTTTGCATATCATTTTTAGTGATCTAATTCCGTTAGTTATTGTATATGGGCAATGAATGCTGGGGATTTATAACTACCTTTTTTAAACTAAAAGTTTGTTGGATACAATAATCATGCATTTTTTTTTACTGTCATAATAACATCTTTCCTTTCGTACATATCATGCAGGTTACCAATTTTTTTGCTGTCAGTAGCAGATTTGGCACTCCTGATGATTTTAAGCAATTGGTCGATGAGGCACATGGTTTGTTTTGATTAAATCTATCCTCTCAAAACAATTCTCTTCGCAAAAATCTTAGATTCATCCAAGGAATAATCTCTTTTCCCAAAAAGTAGTTCTGTGAAAACACACACACACACTAGGTTTGAAAAAAGTAGTTCTGTGAAGAGATGTCCCGTGATGCAATATTTTCTGGAGCCCCACATTCAGAAGAAACATAAGGGAACAAGAGGTTTCACTTCTTTCTTCAATGGTTGCAGGGTCTTCGGATTATGATAGAGCATAGACAGGGTGATTAGATGTCCTAATTGGATAGAAGGGTTCTTCATTAAGAACTGTCATGGTTGGCTACTAAAAAGGATGCACAATTCAAGTGAGTACAACTATGAAGTATAGATAAATATGGGGTGGATAAAAATCCCTTTTGAAAATGCAGTATTTTACGTAGAGGCTGGTGAAAAGGATGTATAGAACCAAATGAGTTTAGGGGGGTCCACTATGTGCAATTTATGTGATCAAATGGATGAAACAGTGAAATAACTCTTCTGCCAGTGCTATCTTTCAAGATTCATCTGATCCAAATTAGGGGACAGTGGAATTGGAGTGTGCTTTCTAGTTTCCACAATCCGGATCAATTGTGGGAAGCGGGGAAAAAGCTAAGGAGAAAAGGGTACAGGAGCTTGAAGGCTAAGGTTTCTCAACTCCTGATCCTGGCAGGGTTTTGGGCTGTCTGGTTGACGAGGAACCAAGCAATTTTCAAATCGGTCAACCCATATGCAAAATAAAAATTAAAATGGGAGGGTGGTATTGGGTTCATTAAGGATTAGGCAGTAAATTGTGTGGGGACTGGGAGGGTCCACCTAGAGGAGTAAGCAATTTGCTACATACTAAATTCTTATATCTTGATATATATTTACGCAGATCTCTCATCTTCTGTTTTTAATTTTTCTGGAATTGTTCCCCAAAAATTAATGAATTCTGGTGGTATGATTCCTGCTGGTTCCTCAAAAATAAAAAAGAAGATATAACAGAAGAATTTTTTATTTGTTGCAATTGTGTGTTTGTTAATGTTATGTTTTGATTATTTTTTTTTGAAGGGTAAGCGGTGGGACTTGAACCTAAACTTCATGTTTGCAAAATCTATTGTCAGTCATTGAGCTGTCGGTCCAACCATTTATATTTTTATTTTGATTGAGTCCTTTTGTTATATTTTCTTAAACTGCATCACAAAGAGATTAGCCTTCCAAACATGCCAACATTTTGGTTGAATTTGCAACCGGTTTTAGATTAGGTTTGATTGTTCAATTCTTTCACTTATTGGCAAGATAAGGATGGCAGATATCTATTCTTCACCTTGAGGGAAAATATTGATACACATTCCCATAAGAATATTTAGTTTTTCCCTTTTCATATCGTGTGATGTTTTATTGCATTTCTTATATGACCTGGAAGGTGTGTTGGTCTTCACCCTTCTAGTTATATAAAGATGCTTACTTGCTTAGAGTGCCACAAGGACAGGTTTGAATCTTGACAGTCGTCTCTCTCTTTTCTTAACACCACCACACACCCCCCCCCCAACATCTCCCCATGTTTGTGGAACTTTTGTATGTTTCACACCGGCTACCTAGTATAGGATATTCTTTGTGTTCAGTTATTTTTTCAATAAATTTTGCGTCAAGTAATAAAATTGGAAACGGATACTTGCATGCAGATTGATACTCCCAGAGATCCTAGTACATCTCTCACAATAATTATTTAACCCTCCCTTAAATGTTAAGCTTCTGGGTGAGCATGACTCATACAATTCCTTATCAAGGTGTTATTATTAATTTTACAGTAATTATGTTCTGGTAAATGTGTAAAATATTGTCTCTCTCTTACTTGAATTTTACACTTCTGGTGAGCATGTTTGGCCAGTGCAAGCACCGTCATAAAATTCCTTACGAAGAATTATTATTCAAATTCACGAATGTTCTCTGAAAAGTTAATTAGGTTTTCAAATATCAATTGTCACTTTTCACTTGCTTAAAGTTTGTCTGTGTTAAACATTTTTTGTATACTTGTTTTACAACCTGCAGGACATGGACTGCTAGTGTTTTTGGATATTGTCCACTCTTACGCTGCGGATGATGAGATGGTTGGATTGTCACTTTTTGATGGATCAAATGATTGCTTCTTTCACACTGGTACTATTTTATTTTAAGTTTTAGGATTTTACTTCAAATTTGATCCTGCCTACATGGTCTCAATATGCTATGTACTTGGACGAGAAACCTCATTATATAATATTATGTTTTTCTGGGTCACCTTATCTATACATATTTAACTTATATATCTTGTAGTTGTGGGAAGCGATTGCACTATTAATGATGAATTGAAGGTTATGTAATCTATTTCCTCTCTATTCCTCTCACCTCCAATTCAGACCTGTACTCATAGTTTAAAAAATATGTGCGGACCCCATGTGCGGTGGGGTCCGCATACAGTACATGCGGCAGCACATTGTTTATATATATATATATATATTTAAAATTTAGTATATGGGCGTTTGAATCTCGTTCGAACAGAATTCGAACGCCAAAGGACCGTTTGAATCCCGTTCGAACTGGGTTCGAACGCGTAAGGGTTGTTTGAATCCCATTCGAACGGGGTTCGAACTGTTTGAACCAGGTTCGAACGCCTAAAGGCTGTTTGAATCCCATTTGAACTGGGTTCGAGCACCTAAAGGGCTGTTTGATTTCCCGTTCGAATTGGATTCAAACGTCTAAGGCCTGTTTGATTCCCGTTCAAACTTGATTCGAATGGCTGACCGCACATGATTGCACATGGCTGCACATGGACAACACTTGGGTAGCACCAGGGCGCTGATGTGCCAATCAGCATGTGCGGCGGCACTTTGAACTATGCCTCTACTGATCCATTTTCATATTGAAATCGATTGGTGGCGAGTGTCTTACCATTTTCAAAAAAAAGAAAAAGAAAAAAAAGAAATGATGAATTGAGGGTTATGTTGAGTAAACTTGGAGGAATTTCTCTGTTGTTATTCAAAAAATTATCCTAGAGATATTGGTGTAGATTTGGGATATTGTTACATTCATTTTGCTAGATCAAATAATCAAGTCTTGGGCAATTTTTTTTTTTTTTACCAGTCTCCCTCCACCTTGCAAGCCCTCTGCCTGACCTCCCTCATGCCATCTCACTGGAAGGAGAGTGGTTCCCCCATAGTTTGAAGTGCGGCCGCACCGGTACGTGCGGCCGCACATGCTGATGTGCGCCCCTGGGCGCACATTCCCCCCAACAGACAAAAAACTCACTGCCTAGTTTACCAGTTACAACAATTCCCTTCGTTTCACAATTCCAGACATCCTCTTCACCATCTCAGCCATCCATTTGAAATACCTTCAGCATCCCTTATTTTCTCCCAGTCAGCCACCATATTTGAAGATATGTTAAATCTGGCCATCTACCTGGCTAAGTGACCCTTTCAGGGTGGCTTGGGCCAGAACTCCTCCAAGGTGGTTCCACTCTGATTTTGTTGTCTTATTTCTCCTTGTATATTGAAGCAAGGAAGGTGAAATTCCCTTAGTGATATTGCAAACTGACACCATGTAAGAATCTCTTAAAATTATACCAAATTGGTTTAACATTCAAACTAGTCTAGTATGCACCCTATCAATTTCCAGAAAATTAGAACAGCCAGATTTTAAAAAAAAACATGGAATACCCTTTCGGGAAAAATCAAAAGACCTCGTCCAGAGAAAACCAACCAAGAAAATATTAACATGGATTTGGTACACTAGATGCACACAACATTGACATGATTCTGATCTGGGTCCACGAGCCTCACTCTATTGCTTTCCTCGTCTCCCGTACACTGTGCTTCACGATTGACTCCAATTATTCTCTCCTTTGTTCTGGATGTTATCTCTTATTCTTAATGGATTCTTTTTCTATTCAATATATGTGCACGCGATTCTTACTTCCATGTAAGATTTGATGATATGATATACTGGAGGAATGGAAAATGTAGCACCATGGTTGTTCTCTCGGTTGAATCATTCAGATAATATTGTTCGAGCTGCAGTTCTGATTCCTGAGCTTGTGGTATGATCCATTTTTCACTAAGTGTTTGAACATAAAATTTTGTTTGCCTGATTAGGTAAACGAGGTCATCATAAATACTGGGGTACAAGAATGTTCAAGTATGGAGATCTTGATGTATTGCATTATCTGCTGTCTAACTTAAAATGGTATGCCTAACCATCTTTTAGCCTTTCAAGTCCTAGCAATCCTATAAAAAATTCATCTTTTAGCTGTTTAATGTTATCCTTTTAGTACTAACATGAAAATTGTTTGATCCAAATTCCTTCATTACCATCATTTTGATGTCTATCATATATCTAATTTATTTTTCATAATAAGTGGTGGGACAATTTTTTGATCTTAGGTGATGCATCTTTGTTGAATATATTGACAGGTGGGTTGTGGAATATCAGATTGATGGATTTCAATTCCACTCTATCGCATCAATGATATATACCCACAATGGATTTGCTTCATTCACCGGTGAAATGGAAGAGTAAGCATCCTATGTACTATTTTTTTCTTCTTGTAGCAATAGACAACTCAATGCAGAGCGTATCTTATTATTTGTTTGTTTCTTTTAATTTCTTTGGGGTTGGGGTTGGGGTGGGGGTGTGGATATGGTACTTTGTCCTTGGTGAACAAAAAAGGATAACGGAATATCAAAGGAAGAAGTGGTAGGGTAAAAAGGAGACTTTTACTGATGATTCAAATCAATATTAGGGCTATTGATGTTACCTAAAATACTCAAATAGGTTTACAAATTCTGAGATGACAAAAACACGAAGTTTTTACAGGGTTCAGAGTCGATTCTACCATTGTATGGAGGTTCTAGAAATTGTTAAGCTATTGTAAGAATCGGTGGTTAATAGAGACCTTTAATGAGAATGATGATTGATGACATTTGGAGACTCTTGGACCCACTATTTGGTGGTAGTCACAACAAGCCTATCAAATCCTCCTATCCTAATAACCCATTCTATTTTTCATGACATTGTTATTTTGGGCTGGTTTGGCAAGGGGATAAGTGTTGGGATAAGGGGTAATTATGGAGATAAGTGAGTAGGAGGACAACTTATCCTCATTTGGTATAAAAAATAATTAGGATAAACTGTGGACAATTGTCTCGATTTTGAAATGAAAATGGGGATATTTCGTTCTACCTAAAGGCAGGGATATCATTTATCCCCACTTTTTATCCCAATTTTGACAAATGTAAATATGAACAAAATTGGTGGACCTTTTATCCTCAACTTATCTTCAAAACCTTATCCCTTTGCCAAACTAGCTCTTTTAAGTTTATGAGTTTACCACCACAGTTATAAATGGAGAAAACAAGCGGCCATCTTGTCAAACAAATGGGTAAACAGAAACTAAACGACTAACTTTCTAGTCTACATAAACTATTGACTATCTAGCATTGTCTGCGAAGGGTATCTCCTTTAGGTCACCCACACAAAGAAATGTGCCATTTCTATGCTACTGTTGTAGTGAGGACAGCATCACTTTTTGCACTTGCCACCCGTGGTGATGATTTCCTCTGCGCACCTCTGCAGTTGTTGCTGCCTTTTCTCTTGGTGTACCCACTTTCTTTGTTTGGATGAGCATACTTATTTTCTGTTTCACAGGTCCGCTTGCATCACTTATTGGCTGTGAATTGATTAGGAGGTTGGCTATATTAATAGTAGTTTCTTTTGCATTAATATTTTAGTGTACTTTACCTAAAAAAAAGAAAAAAGAAGAGTGTAGAATGGTAATAAGTTCAAAGAAAATTCTCGAATCTTTCTTTTTCCTTAACCTTATCAAATTTGTTTAGCTTATACTTCCCTTAATATTTAGAGTTTTTTTGCCAAATTAGGTGTAACAAAATATTATACCAAACTTATTATTTGACTTAAAAAAATAAAGCAGCCATTTTGTCCATGCCTTTATTTTATTTTTTAAAATTTGAGATCTGAAAAAGCTATTTGATGTGGTATTTTTTATTGGGTTGTGATAAAAACATCATTTGCAATGACGTTTTAATGTAGCATTGAATATGCTATTGTTAAGGGCATTTTCAAACTCTTAGCAATTTGTTTATTATTCAGTGAAGATGTCATTGAGAAAAATAAATTTCATTCTAATAAATCAGATCAAACCAAATCTCAATCTAAAAAACCAAATCTTATCATAATAAACTAAATATTTGAATATATCAAATTAACTAACTCAAAATCTTGAAAAAAATCAAATATGCCATTCTGAGTGACAGCTTCATAGTATCAGAAAAAATCACTAAGGGTCCGTTTGGTTGTGTTTGGTTTGAGTTCCTTCATAATTCATTTTACTTGGAGAAAATTTTTTAGGAAAATGAAATTCAAATCCGGTGTTTGGTGATATTGAAATTATTTTCCGGAAAATGATTTTCGTTGTTTGTTTTATCAAAATATATTTACATGAATTTGATTTCTGGTGTTTGGTTATAAAAACTGGATATGTCATATATGCAAAAATATCTTATTCTAAACATTAAAATAAACCAAAAAAATAATAAAATGGCTATAAATTAATACACATACATCCAACATCACATTTATTCATAAATAGAAATCTAATCACATTTTTTAATAATTAAAATATTTATGGTGATAGCATTATTAAATGATTGAAAAACTAATGTACCTATCATTTTCAAATTTAGATGTAAATCCGAAATTTAAATGTAAATTTAAATTTTGATTTTTAAATGTAGAATTTGAATTTAAATTTCAAAGTGATATCCAATTAGCAAATATATTAATATTTACATTCTTCCGAGATATATATTGTGTGTTAAAATTACAATCGGACATTTTTAAAATTTTTGAATTTTGATATAAAATATTCAAATTTGTAAGGTCTTATTTCTACCCCAAATTTCTCAATAGAATCATTTTATTAATGTTTTCAGTTATATCATAAAAAATTATAATTTAAATTGTAGATAATCTTTCTAATTCAAAATCAGAATCTTTTTTATAAATCTAAAAATCTATTATGATTTAATTAAATCTAGATATTGTATTTTCAAACCTAACAACATTATGGGTTCTATATATGACACAATTTTTTTATAATAAAATTTTTCGAATTTCTATTAATTTTTTTATTAAATTGTAAAAATAATTTATTTTTATAATATATTATTAGTATAAAGTATTTTTACATCTTGGAATATTAAAAATATTTAGATTTAAAATATTTAAATGAGTAATATTCATGTAAAAGAGATCTTTTATTTCTCTTCTAAAATCCTCAATAGAATATTTTCCATAGCTTCCATACATATCAAAAGGTATAAAATGATTAGAAAATATTAAACTATCCGATTTATTAAACATTTTGTGTGTTTTTAAGCCAACAGAGAGAAAATATCCTACTAATTTATAATATATTAACAACCGAATAATGTACACATGAAAAAAAAAAAATTATGTAGCAAAAATTTGAAATCAAAATAAGTAAAAGAAATGATGTTACCTTTTTTTTTTTGAAGTAGAAATGCAATGGAGAAGACAAATATGAAAAACAGAAGGAAAGTTGAAACTTTTAAGAAGCTTTTGTGATATATGAAGTTCTCAATCCCTAGAAAACGGCTTACCTACCTCTAAAGTCGATTCCAAAATCAGGATTTTGAGGCAATCAAAACAGTTACTTAAATGCATCCAAACGTGATTGTGTAACCACTTTCCCTGAAAAGTTGGGAAATACCAGAGTTTTCTTGTCAAACAAACGGACCCTAAGTGTTTGAAGACATCATCTACAATATTGTCTTCAATGCCTGTATACTAAAAAGGCTGTTGGAAATGACGTTTATATCATATAACTAAACAAAAACATCATTTGCAGTGGTGCTGTCATATCTCAATTTTTTTTTTTAAAAAATGAGCCATGATTGACTGGTCAACATAACTATTTTGATATATATTTTAACGCAAAAAATTAGTTTGGCATATCTATTTGGGTAAAAATACCTAGTATATGTCATCATTAAAAAAAAAACCTAGTTCACAATGGTTTTGGTGGTCTCTATGCATCAGATAACTTTCAGAGGTCATTCCTTATATTATATCAGTAAATGATTTGAATTTATTTTATGCAAAATGTAAGTTAAATAAATTAGCGCTGCACATAAATTAATGTTCTAATTTATATCATCTTGTGTTCTCTTTCATCTCTCTTTCCATTATAGGTACTGTAATCAATATGTTGACAAGGATGCTCTAATCTACCTCATTTTAGCCAATGAGATGCTGCATGAGCTTCATCCAGATATCATAACAATTGCTGAAGATGTAAGTTAATGACTTTCCACTTCTCTACAGCCTACTTATATTTGTTCTTCTCATGTAATGAGAGCAGATTAAAAATAGAAAATAACCACATTCCTTGTAATGCAATTTTTTTTCCAAGTTCAATAGATTAGTTCTAAAGCTGCTTTCTTCTTAAGTATCACCTACTTTGATTGCATTCCAAGACATTTAGTAGTGGATCAAATGAATGATGATTGCACTTGGTGTCCATAATTTTCTATGCAAAAACTTATTTCTTGCATTGACACTTCATTTAAAAGATGACAATTGTAAAGGTTATTGTCAATATCACTAGCTTCTTCTATTTGTCATAATATGATTTTTGTAATATTCAATTATTCTTACTATTGAGAAAATTTTAATTCATTTAAATAGAAAATCTTGGTAGTTGAATTTTGTTACCTTGAGAGAATACTTTTTTTTTTTTTTTAGTGGATAACTAGATTTTATATATTTCTTTCACATTTAATATATCTACACATATTTTACATTTTGTGCAGGCTACATTGTATCCTGGACTATGTGAGCCTACTTCTCAGGGTGGATTAGGATTTGATTATTATGTGAATCTCTCTATATCAGAAATGTGGTTATGGTTTTTGATGAATGTCCCTGATCGAGAGTGGAGCATGGAAAAGGTTTGTTGCATAATGCATTACATTCTTCAAGTTAGCCAAGTAGCACCCCTATCTCCAAAAAGGAGGTCAGGGGTTCAAACTCCGCCCATGCCAAATGTGCACGTTGGGGCACCAATTTTCAAAATTGTTTTATTGATATTAGTGCTTAATTTTTTTTTTGAAAAAACTAAACTTTGTTTTGGCATTTGTGCTTCCATGATGTGTGTTGGTGACTTATTTGATGATCTTGAAATTGACATTTAGATTGCGTCTTTGCCAACAAAAGAAATTTATAAAACCCTAACATCTTCTTGGTAGAAAGTGGTAGCAAGAGGATATCTTAAAAAGAAAGTGGTAGCAAGAGGTCGATTCCACTGGGAGACTATTGAAACAAACACGTAAAAATAAAAGATGATCAATTCCCAGCAAAAAGGTATTAAAACAAGAATTTCGAGGATTGATATATGGAAACTACTTTGAAAGCTAAAAATAAAAATTAAAGTTGGAATCAAGATGTGAAAAAGCCACCAAGGATTGGAAACCACCCCACAAGTATCGTGATGATATTTTTTTTGCACTTATATTTCCCTTACTTCACATAAGTCCAGAGATTTTACTTGCTCACATGGAAAATATAGATTTGAAGTTCTCTTTTAAAACTTCACTAGTTGATACACCATTAACTACTAGATCAATGATGGTTCTTATGGTGAAGACCCTCTTCTTTGACAGTTAAGATGTTCAATTAATGAAAACAAAATATTTCAAAAGCAGTTTACTTCTACTTGATTTAAAAATAGGGCTTAGAAAGCATGAACTGTATTTTATCTAAGTAAAAGGATAGAAGATCTAAAAATACCCATAATTAGAGAAAATCTGAGTTGAAGAAACTATATAAATATGAAGCATAAATAAAAAAAATATAAGGTGCACAAAGAAAAAAACTAGTCACTCACACTTATGAGGTGGAATCCTCTCCTTGATGGGAGGATTCTCTAGCCCACCGTGGCTGGTGATATTCTAGAATAAAAATAAAAACATTCCATGAAAATCAAATAAAGAAGCACTTTTTATTGATTAAGCATAAACAAAACACAATAGAATCAAAATTGTATCTCTAATACCAAAAAATAAAAATTAAAAACAAAAACTGAAACAAAAAGAAAAGAAAACTAGAAAGCTGAATGGAAAAGGCTGTGGCTGAATGAAGATCTGCTGGCTGACCTCCATTTCTCTTTTTTCCAATGCAGTGCCCTTTTTACAGGGTTTTGAGGGCTAGACAGTAGGACATGATTTCAAGGGATCCTTGTTGATTTAGTGGTGTTGTAAATGCTGATTTGGTGGAGCTGTTAATACAAAAATCTGTTGGATATTTTGTTGAGTGGGCGGGTGGGGGGGTTGTTCTACTTCTTTATAATCCCTTTATTTGCATAAAACTTCATCTTTAGTCTGATGACTGCATAAAATAACTTTAAATCTTTCCATTTTAAACTAGATATCTAACATTACGCATCTAATTGGTGTTTTCAAACAATGTGAAATTTGAATAAGACATATCATTTGATAGGGTTTGAGTTTTAAGCAAAACTAGTAATTGAGTTTAACTAGTGTTGTCTGCTTTGGTCAACCACAAATGAGAAAATCACTAAGTGCGGAGAGTGTTTAATTAAAAACACTTTGTATAGTGCGGTGAGCTTTCCAAGAGATTGGTGTGAAGAGATTCTCCAGGCAGGAAGAATCTGTATTGATGAAGGATGGTTTTGGGATTGGAGGGTTGAGCTTTTACCACTCGGGTGTTAACCCTTGTGTATTTAGCTTGGGTTTGGGATACTCATTGTATCCTCTCCTTTTTCATTTTCATTTTATTGTTCTGTCTTAGTATTTATCTTAGGAAATCTCTCTAGGAAGATGACATGGCTATTTTAAGGATGGAAGAGGCTAAATGGAGGCAATGGTTGAGGGCTGTACCGCTCGAAGCCGGTGACAATAATACTAAGTTCTTCCACAAAACTGCAAGCCATAGCAGAATATTAAACAATATTGCATATTTGAAGGAAGGTGATAGTTTTATTTCAGATCTAGTAGTGATTCAACCCAACGGTTGTCGAGCATTAGAAGGTGGCTTTTGCTACAGACAGATGATGGAATCCCCTGTGGTTTAAAAAGATTTTAAGTACTGCCAGATGATTGTCTGCTTAATTTAGAAGCCTCTTTTCAAAGGAGGAAATTCAGGTGGCGGTGTTTGGGTCTGACAGTGAGAAAGGCCCTGGTTCAGTTGATTTTGGCCTCTGGTATTTTCCAGAATTTTTAAACACAAATCTCCTTGACATGTTCGAGAAATTCGATAGGGGAGGCAATTGCTTGGCTGCCATAAGGCCACTTCCTAGCCCTCATCCCCAAGGAGGGTGTAATGGAGGTCGTGGATTTTAACTCTTTAGTTTTGTGAATGTGCGTTATAAAATGGTTGTGAAGGTGTTGGCCAATAGGTGAAAGAGAACATCAGGTTTCTAGTTGAGGAGAATTGTCGGCTTTTATCCCCAAACGCTCACTTCTGGATGGTTTCTTGAGGGCTCAAGATTGTATTTGGGTGGTCCATAAGGATAAAGGGAGGGGTGCTATCATTAAGTTAAATTTTCAAAAAGCGTATGACAAAACCTTTGCTTTTTTTATGCCATCTGCTGAGTTGCCATAGTTTGAGCCAAGTCGAATTCGGATGATGAGCAATTCTATTTTGTCGGCCAAGGCATCAAATTTGGTAAATGGGAAGCCTTGTGGCTTTTTCCCTATTAATAGGAGCCTATGCCAGGGGGACCCCTTATGACCATTGCTGTTCATTATGCCCACAAATGCTTTGATCCATATGTTGATAATGGTGGAGGAGGAAGGGTGGGTATGAGGATTGCTATGTGGGATTTCTGATCCTTTCATCTCGCATGTCCATTATGTGATGTTGCTATGCAAGGCGGTCGTTAAATTCTGTTAGAGGGTCAGATGCTTTGCCTTCTATTTGGATCGCACATCAACTTCGGTAAACGCTTGCTACTGGGTATCAACCTCTATGAAGCAGAGACCAGAGGACTGGCTGGTGGTGATTAGAGGTGAACTCGAGTCAAGCTAATATTTGGGTCTGCCTCTCAACCTTGATGGCATCTCCAATGCGGACTGGGCTCCAGTGCTTAGCAGATTCACATGGAAGCTTGAGGGGTGGTCGGATAGGTTGCTCAATCTGGGAGGCAGCTTGGTGTTCTGGCAAGGGGTGTTGTCAAACTTACTGCTCTTCTTTCTCTCCTTATTCAAAGCCCCCAAAGGGGTCCTCTCCAAAATTGATGTTATAAGGTCATCGAGGTCTATAGAAATGGGCGGATCCAAATTCCAAAAAGGTCCATTTGGTTGTTGGAATTCGATTTGTGGGAGGAAGAGGCAGGGAGGAATGGGCATCATGAATATCGTTGTGGCAGTGAATAAGCTGGGCCTGGTTTGGGAGTTATGGAATTCAAGGGAGGGGTTGGCCATTGAGAGATGCTGTTGAGGATGAACCTATTGGATGTGAGGCAGAAGAGTTTGTTTTGTTGATGGCGTAGCTTGGTTCTACATGTCGAGTCCCTCGGATGATTCCCCATTACGTGATGTTATGATTGGGTGACCGTTCATAGTGCAATGCCTTCTTCCAAAAGTAGGGAGATTTGAGGGATTAAGGCTCAAGATTTTCTTTAGTTAATGTACCAAGAGAGGTTCCTTGTTAGAGTTTACAATGCAAAGTGGTCCCCAGAGGATCTGACAATGTGCACCCTTTGTGGTTCAAGACACGAAACCACCTCTCATCTTTTCCTGCTTGATTGCGAAGAAAATATGGAGGGTTCTTTGGGAAGTGTCGAGGCAAAAGCACGATTTCGTTTCTTTAGATCAAATGTGGGAGACAGGGAAAAGACTCAGAAAGAAAGGGAACATGAGTGTGAAAGCAAAGCTAAGGTTTGGTTGATCTGGCTCACAAGAAAATAAATTATTTTCAGGGTTCCTCCCTTATTTTGAGAATGTTTGGGAGCCGGTAAAGAATTTCATAATTGGTTGGGAGCAATTCTATGCTAGGGCTGGTAGAGTATGTTTTGAGAGAGGAAAGCATGTAATTGAGGAATAGGCTAAATCCAGTCCAGGGTTTGTAGACGGTTCATCTACTCCTCTTTATCTCCTTTTTCTTCTTTGCTCTTTGTTTTAGTTGCTTTCTTTTTTTTCCCAGCTATGTGCCCTTTTCATATTTAATATATGGGCGATGGATAGCCTACCCATTTCATTTTCAAAACAACGACAACAACAACCACAAATCTAATGTGATAGGGCAGATCTTCTTTAATTAAGAACAGTCGGAATTGAATGAAATCCTTTCTTATATTTTTGTGGTTGCTCAGCATCATCATCACACATAATCTTCCATGAGAATGATTTGAGCTCCCCACTAGCAGCAGTAGTTGGCTTCCGCCTTCCTGTCATCAACTTGATCTTGTATCCTACTTACTCCATGCATTCTATTGCTTACTAGTTCTCCTATTTAACCCGGTGTGAGAATTTGTGTTGGTGGCATTGGGAAGAGGAGAGAGGGAGACCAAGCAGAAGTTGGGTGATGTTACAGGGGTATGAAAGATGAAAGTTGTTAAAAGGGAGTACCTTAAATATTTTTCTGTAGTATTCATGTTTAAGACTACATAATGTCAATAAGGGGTTTTTCAGTGATGTTTATTGGGGACCATGTAATGTTTCACATTTTCTTGCTCGGTGACCATTATTGTTAGTGTTTTCTGCATTTAGTTGCGAATTTATGGTAGGATTGATTAATTTTCTCCAGTGAAAATTAGTTTTTATTTATATTTATATTTTTATCTCTTGGATTTCCTTTGCATTACTGATTCTCTTATGCATTCAGTTGCCATTGTGAAATATCCATGTTTGTTATGTTTACTTGATAGAGTTCTGATCAATCACAATGGCTTTTGCAGATTGTGACTACGTTGATGGGTAACAAACAGAATATGGATCATATGCTTATGTTTGCTGAAAACCACAATCAGGTTAGACTTGGATCAGAATCAAATGGTTTGTCAATGTTTTAATATAATACTATACTTCCTGGTCTGTGTTGTTAACCTGTACATGAATTCACAATTATACGAATTTCTTTCTCTGCTGTTTTTTGTTTACAATTCTTTGATTTGCTTCAATTTTCATTTACTCTCTTTTTGTAAATATTTAGATTTAAAGGCAATCAACCACTTGATGCTTACCAATAAATAAATAAAAACTTTGATACTTTTCTAGCATTTACATGTCACATCATTTTAGGATTTGTGTTGGGTGTGCCAAAGACATTTTTTTTTTTTTGTGCTTAGATTGTCTGTAGGATTTAAAGAATCATCCTGGAGTGCTTGAGATAAAAAGGAAATTGTGAAGTGCGGTGCATATAAGATATTTGACCCAATTTTGAAAATTTTTACTCTAGATGTCTATAAGTTGTCTTGTTGATACACGACTAGAGTAATTATTGGTTGTCTTCGAGATAGGTGGAAATTTGTTGAATGTGTATTTGCATGAGGCACTTGTAATTAAATTTCTATTCATTATTTCATGTATTAAAAAAAAGAGAACAAGTATGGTGATAGAATTCTGGATTATTCTAATACGAATTGTCAACTGACCTGTCGGAAGATGGATTTCTTTGTCTAGAGTACATGTGACCATGTATGGCCAAGAGACACAAAGCTGTCAACCTATTGATAGGGGTAATCAAGAATCACCTCTAGCATTAATAGTGACTACTAGTCATACATGAGCTAATTGTTAGATAAGTATCACTAATGGAGTCCCTAGTGACATGGTCAGAAATAAGAACAGCCTGGCATTTGAACCGCGGAGAAATTGGTGATATTCCATTTCCATGCATGTGCTAGCTAAGGAGTGGAGAACCATAAGGTATCAATTTCTTATTTCTTATGGAATTGGGACTGGGAAATACTAAAACTTTCATTCTCATATCTTTCTTTGAGATGCATATATGGTAGGATATGTTTAGTGGATGGATAAGCATTCTGATTAGTCCCACTGTAGACCCTACAACTTAGATCTGTGAAATTTGTGAGTAGAAAAGAAGAAGCCAAAAGAAAGTAGATGTAGTCAGTCATGCACAGTAAGGAAGCTATCTTGTGTCTTTTACTCTTACAATTCAAAAGCATGGGTCTTCTTTTTGAGTTAGCAATCTCTAATGTGCGGTGTCCAATTTGAGTCTCAAAATTGCATGGTTTAATTTGTTGTTATTAATATTACTCTCTTACTTTAATTTTACTTAATACAAGTTCAGTTTCAAGTGATTTCCATGTTTCAGTAATATTCATCCATTTCAGGAAACATTTTGATGTTTGACATGTTGTCAAATTCCTATCTAAGTTGTTATTTCTTATTCTACATGGAATTCTTTCTGAATAATTTCTGCATGTACACCCAAGACAAAACAATTTGGCACTACCTCAGTTTAAAGTATTGGCTGATACTGATACGCTAACTGCCGATAATTATCGGTTGATACCTATCGGGTTTTGCTTTTTTGAAATCCGAAATCCAACATGGTACTCATGGCAGTTGTTACAGTCGATACTGACAGAATTTTGTTTATATATATATATTAGCTTTTAATATGCAACAGTGTGGCAAATAAACCTTCTTTGGTTCAAAAATAAAAATTCTGTGTATTAGATGAATGGCTAGATGCCTAAAATATAAATTGTTAGTAGACATTGTGAAATTTATAATTCAAGCAATAATGACATTTAAAATTTGTGATAAATGTTATCAACAAACTATCACATAATATGATACTGACGGATTATATATCACAAGTGACTGTATCCAATCACCCGTTGGTGTTCTTATAGTCCGATGTCCACCAAATATATATATATATGCAACTTTTAATTAATCTGAAAAATATAAAATTTAAACCTTGATCCATGAAGCTTGTTTATGAGCCTAAGGAGATAGCATTTTTATAGTTCGTATAATCTAATGTGAATTTAGTCAATTTACCTTCAACACCATTGTGGTAGAAATGAGTGTCAACTTATGCAAGTACATTTATATACATATTCCACTATTTTAATGAAGTTGTTCTTATTAATATTGCACTATTGTATTACACTTGGTGCATCTTATACATGTGCTCATTCACTCAAAAAAAAAATCTTATACATGTGCTCATGCTAGCTGTATTATAAAAATTTCAAGTTAAAGGAACCACCATTAACAACCTTATCATGGCAGTCCATCTCTGGAGGACGATCCTTCGCAGAAATATTGTTTGGTGAAAATTCCTCAGTACTTAGCCCTGGGGTTCATAATGCCTCGTTATACAATGTATGTAAGCTGATCTTGTGATATATTTAGACAGTGATCTATAATTCTTGTAGTTTCTCTTTTCAAGAAAATTTATAATTATCCAACTTTTTTGCATATTCCTTATTCTGAAAGTATGTTTCATTGTTTTGGAAGGTGGTGTTGAGTCTAGTCAAAATCCTCGAGGAATTTTGATACTTGAATTTCTACTAAGTTCTTTTATAGAACTTTTATACATGTTTCTAAGTAGGTAAAAAAATCTGTTACAATAATAGTTAATTTTGAGTCATGTAAATAAAAGTGGCAGAGCTAGAGTACATTGGATCTCATAAATATTTCATAAATAAGAGAACACTTGATTGTATATATAGTCTTGAAAATTCAAGAACAAAAAATTGTAGAAAAATATGCTAAGAATAGATATTGAAAGAATTGATACTTTAATAAGGTTTTGCCCTATAAAGTGTATTCCCATTTTACCTATTTGTTAGCTAGAATGCTAATTATAATATATTTCTTATCTTCATTTTAGTTTTTTTATACAAATATAATTATGAATTCTTTAGTAGTACTTATAATTACTGTTTCCCTTGAATTCAGATGATCAAGTTAATTACTTTTACAATTGGTGGACATGCTTATCTCAACTTTATGGGAAACGAATTTGGGCATCCAAGTGTGAGTTTTCTCTCCCTTAAATTGTCCATTGGAGAACCTAATTGATTTGTAATCTATCATATTAAATCCACTTTTAGAGAGTTGAGTTTCCTATGGCCAGCAACAACTTGTCGCTCTCCCTTGCCAATCGTTGTTGGGAATTATTGAATGAAGAATTGCACAACAACACTTTTAACTTTGATAAGGTATGAATAAATTAAACTTTGCATAGTGTATTTTTTGTTTTGAATATTACTGCTTATATTAGATTTTTCATTTTCCATATATATGCTTGTGTTATGTGATAAATCACTAATTAGCTTGCTTATTTATAAAACAAAACACTTCAGCACCTCCAGTCAGGGTATAGCTGCCAGAGCGACTTTCGCAGAGAGTTCTGTTCATCTATCTTCATATTAACACACTGAGTCCTCTTTGGTTTTTTGAGAACGCACCACCCTTATCAAGCAAATATTATTCCTTTCATTGTTTGCCTATCCCTACAAGAATATTCTTCCTAAATCCTATAATTAGTCAGTGATCTTTTTGGGAAGAGAGAATACCTTTGTAATGTAAATAATGATTTTTCACAGCATCACTTTGAGGAGTACCATGTGTTGCATGAGGCTTATTATCCACCTTGCCAGCCTTCCAATCTCCTTTCAATCCTTTCCACTAAAGGGTGCTAGACACTTGAGCTCTATAAGCCCCCGCATGAAGAGAGATTATTTTCTCTTTTCCATCACTTAGGATCTAGTTCTTTACATATTGTTCAGATTTTTATTAGTTAGTGTTTAAGAATCTAACAGAAAAAAAAAAAAAAAATTGAAAATTAAGTAGAAAAAATATATCATAATTAAATATCATAAAGTATATCCCTTGGAATTAAATAATTATGTATGAGAATAATTGAAGTGTGTTTTGAGGATATAGGCTGCTCTTGACATTTAAAATTATTCGATTCTTAGTCATGTTGTAGCACTGTGTTAAATCAAGTCTTGCAGATTCATTGCAAGAAAAAAGAATTATTCTTTAGCACTATATTGAGCGACACCATCTGAATGATGAATGATCTAGTTATTTTTTAATACAATCAGGCTATTGGAGATGGAGAAGTGGTTATATATACTAGAATTATATGTGATAATAAGTGCATGCCCTTCAATTGCACAACCATATTTTGAAGAAGTTGATTCAAAAGATTTGGAAGAGGATGCTAGGGGCTATCAATCTGCAAAAGAACTACTTTTGTTGAAAAAATAATGATGATAATGTCTTGGTTTCTGGAACTTTTTGAGGTGCTTGAAACAGCATTTGCATTATTTTTTTGTTGAATTTTTCTGGTGAGCAGGCAGTTCAGACAGGGCCGCTGCATGACAATAGACAACTTTGGATGCTTGGGTTCCATAAAAAATAATCATCAGCATGATTTATAAAAACTTTTTTCATGCTTGCAGACCTATCAGACGTTCACTGGGAACTAGGTCAACAAACACTCGGGCCATGGGGCTGTGTAACTAGTTTTTGTGCATCTTGTGAAACTTAAACAGAAGCCTTCCCCTCTGGGAGTCATGACATCTACCTGGGTAGCATGATTTTGTGGGACTTTTTCCTGCCAATGTTTTGATAGAGGGTGATGCCTGTTATGCCTGTGTCATTTGAAGCCTTATTTTTTTTAGATCGGAGTCGCTAAAATTTTGGGTTTTAGCCACCTCTATGAGTTGGAGTACTCTGATTGAAAATTTGGCTACATAATTTTTTTCTTAGAAGTTATGCATTTCCGATTTGGTATTTGGATTTAATTTTGTTAAAATCCAAGATGAAGAGGTTTAAATATGATTTTATCATGAGATGCTCAGTTTTGAGTTAGCTTTCATACAAAAGTGAAATTAGATCAACTGGATTCATGTAGTAAAAGTTATGAGTATTTTTTTAAGTATACCCCAGGGATGAGAAAATCCTGGCAGCAGCCATGTTCGATGTTTAGCTCACATTTTGAAATAGCTGGAGGGGTTATTTAATCTAAGCATAAACATGAAAGTTGTAGATAATCTGCATGGCTTTCCAGTGGATTTTGAATGGTGCAATTCGGACCTATATTGAGGAAGTTATGGCTGTTCTAGTGAAGTATGTACAGAATTTCGGGTCATGGACGATTTTTGTCCTTTGAACCCCACTTTGGCGATATAATCCCCCCCCCCCCCCAATTGTCTCCTCTCTCACTCTCTTTAGTCCAGCCCTCTTGAGGTGTTTGGTAGAGTTTTAGAAGGGGAAGATGAGGAAGAAGTACTTGGAAGAGCAAAGAAGAGAAGGTGTGTGCCATTGTTGTTGTCTCTTCCCTCTCCTCCTCCTATTGCTGCCCCCTAATGTTATCCATGGATCCCCCCTCCCCTCTGGTTCAGCAAGAAGAAGAGGAATGAAGGCTGAAGTGGTGTTAGTGGTGGTGGTGGTCGAGGTGGTCATGGGCGTGCTTGCGAGCTCCCACACCTCCCCCTTCCCTTTCCCCTTCTTTTGGTAAGCTTTCCCCTTCTCTTGGTAAGCTTTCTCCTATTCTTTTTTTTTCTGGTTTTTCAGCTCATTGGGTGTGTTGGGAGGTGGTGCATGCTAAGTGTTTGTGTTTTGGTTTGTGTGTGCTTGGTTGCTTGGGTGTAGGGGTGTCGGCGTGCCCGTGTGTCTGCTGCCCTGTGTGTGCTGCCTGTGCCCAGCTTGCTCTGTCTGCTGCCCTGCCAGCACCAGCACTCATGCCCAGCAGCTGTGCCCAGCATGCCCTGCCTGCTGCCCTGCCAGCACCTGCGTCTGTGCCAGGCGTGCCCTGCGTCTGTGCCCAGTGCGTCCTGCGGCGTGACAATGCTGTATGTTAACTCCTGGGTGTTTTGTTAGCTATACGCCATTTTGGTATATGGAACAGATTTGATACTTAGGATCTATGTATGGATATCATTTGAAATTATTTGATGTCTTAAATGTGGTGATCAATGCCTATTTATATAAACTATTTTAGTATCTTATGGAAATAACAATGAGCAGGAGAGTAATGAACTTGTTTCCGTCACGCCCCAGGGCGGCCGTCCCCGGGACGCGGCAAGTGTATATATGATATCAGTAAACAGGAATCAATAACATACTCACACAACAACTAAAATGACAACACAGATAAAAGCAGGGCTGACATGATATATACACCAAATGCGGAAGCTAAAAGACTGAATCTGTAATCAAAACATACTACAGACTTGATACATACGTCCTGTGAGAGCCAACATGTCCATATACACACAAATATAATCCATACATAATCCAAACTAAGTGCCCAAGCACAGAAGTATATACATACAACAAAGAGAAGGGTGCTGATGGCCTCAAAACTCGAGGGACGTGGCGCTACTCCGCTACTGGTGTAGTCGCTCGGGAAGCTCCTCCTTCAAGTCCTCCTCAATGATCACTGAAAAAGATTTGATGCAAGAGGTGAGCCACACGCTCAGTGAATAGCACAACCCATGCATACAGTTTATATTAACCACAATTTATAGCAAAGAGCCTCAAAGTGGCCTAATCAATCACAAGTCCGGTGGTTCGCTACAACGCCGAACCACCACACCCTCACCCTCACCCTCACCCCTCAATATGGTGACAAAGGATATTGGGACTTAATGGGCTGATAATCATCCATACACAATCCTGTGGGTCGTCGCATCGCCGGCCCACCATACCCTCACCCTCACCCCTCAATAGGTGACATAGGCTCTTGGGACTGACTAGGCTGTTGGTCACCCTTGGTCCACCGGTAGTCTCTCACTCCGTAGGTCGTTTGGCCACCCCCACGTTCGGCACAGTCCTTCTACCAAATCAGGAGGCGCCTACTGATGAGAGCCCCTGCACGGGACAACCTTTCTAATGCCGAGGTAGTCTCTACACGGGTCCAACGAAGGGAACAGAACAGCCTATCCATCGCATATGATCCACTCGGATCCGCTGACAGCACATCTCTACAACTCTAATGTCTTGAATTCTTTCAGAATTCCACCAGCGCGCATAACCAAGATGCGGGGAATACAGAAGATAAAAATGAGGAAAAGAGACCTTGGGAGGGTAACCTGAGGTCCCGATGTAGGACATCTGACAACCAAACGAGGAACACGGAGTACCCTAACCCGGGTCTCAATGTTAACCTCGCAAGGCCCCCTTATATTCCCCAAGGCATGCTAACAATATTACAAGTTTGCATTTAAATAAATAAATCAAACTAATAGGACGGATGCATAGGTCAGGGCTTTCCTAGCATGATAGCGGGGTGACAGGATGCATGGCTCATGCACAAATCCTAAGGGTGCAAGTCTCTAACATACAAGTCTAGGGTGGCATGCATTCTACACATAGATCATGCTTGCATGGGTTATAATAAAAACAGTTAATACCAACTATGTGCCCCAGGGGAGGACGGTACACGCCCAAGTGCATGTAGCGCCTCCCAAACTGGGTTGGGTTGTCCCACTCACCGGAAATCGGGTCGACCCTGTCGAGATCTGCAAGACAGGGTATCAACTGGTGAGTAAAAATCCACAAACACAACAAAAGACTCAAAATACACAAAACTAACAACCAAACACCCAACACTCGGGCAAACGTGCATACGACCCGCACGCACGCTAGCCCGAGCACCCCGGCAACCACCCGCACGGCCACCCGACCGCCCGGGTGCACCGCCGCGCCTCAGCCCGCGCACCCAGCGCATTGCCGGGCCCCTGCCCGCCGCCTGGACACGCCGCCGAGCCTCCCGGGTGCACCGCGCGCCCCCTGCGCCCCAGCGCAGCCGCCCGCGCACACCCCGCACGCCTTGCACTGGCTCGCGAGCACCCCGCACGCCCCGCGCGCAGCGCCGCCGCCTCGCCGCGCCCCGCGCGCACCCCGCGCGCACCCTGCACGACGCCCCGCACGCACTCCGCGCGCATCATCCGCTCGACCAGCACCTCGCACCAGCCGCTCGACCAGCACCTCTCGCACAGCTGCTCGACCAGCACCTCGCGCACAGCTCGCCCAGCGCCCGCACGCCCAGCACACCCGCGCACAGCACGCCCAGCAGACGCACGCCCAGCACACCCGCGCACAGCACGCCCAGCACACGCGCCCTGCTGGCCACCAGCTCCCCCCGAGCGCACGCCCGCGCGCGCCCAGCCTGCTGCGCTGCCTGTGCTGCTGCCGCTGCTGCCTGTGCTGCCTGCCCGAACAGCAAGCCCCAGCCTGCCGAGCACCTCCACCGCCCATCCCACGGCCGTCGGCCACCTCCGACCGCCCCCAACCGCCTCCGACAACCTCCCACAGCCGCCGACCACCCCCGAAACACAGATCTACCCTCCTAGCATACATCGAAGAAAAAAAAGAGGGGAAAAGAAGGCTTACCGAGGGGAGGAGGAGATGTTCGGTTGATCTCCGCGCACCGAAACCTTTCCCCAAAGCCTTCCAACGCCCGGATCTCACTCGGCCTTCGAAACGGCCCAAAACAGAGGAGAAAGAGGGGAGGATGGAGAGGCTAGACTCGCCGGAATCGGGATTTGAAGGCACCGGGGTGTAGATCGGGACCCGATCTACACTTCTTGTGCTTTAGGTTTTTAGGTTTGAGGGGTCTAAGGGCTTCAAAAGGGAGAAAATGAGAGAGGGGAGAGAGAAAAGTAAATGGTAGGGATGATGAATAGTGCCATCAGATTTTTAGATCACCCCTTTATATAGTAAGTGACTTAAAAACCCGGATACGCCCCGGAACTGCGAAATTTCGGAAACGTTGCCGGAATTCGATGAAATTTTCATGAGTGGCTTAAAATGGCACCAGGACACATAATATGCAGTTAGATTTTCAATCGGAGTCCTCTAACTCAGGACGATAGCTAACAGTCCAAAATTTTGCGGTTCCGATCGAAAAATGAAAAATTTCAAAAACTGCTAAAATGCTCCAATGGTTACCAACAGGCCAAAAAGTGACACATATATAACAGTTTCATAGGTTATTAAGAGGCTTATGTTGCTTATCTAATCACTATTCTATTTTGCAGGACATGATGAAGTTGGACAAGAATGAGCAGATTCTTTCAAGTGGTTTATCAAATATTCACCATGTATACGAGTCTACCATGGTATGATGAATCTTTTTTTTTCCTTCTTTATGCGGGTAGATTACAATTGAGAAAAAAAATTGATCAAGTGAAAATTGTTGTGCAGCGCTATTAATTCTCATCTTTTTAAACATGCAAATCTGCTTTTAGAAACATCAGTTGCATTTGTGTCAATCTACTTTTTGAATAAAATTCTCAAGGCATTTCAAATTTTGCTCGACTTACAAGGTATTTTTTCAATCAATAGTCATAAAAAGTCCGCATAACTTTCAATTTTTATGATCTAATCTGAAATAAGATCTCTGTACTTATAGCCTTAGGTTAATGTGACACATATTTGATCGGTTCGAAAAGTTCACATATCACATCATCTAAACTTCAGGAAAATATATGGTATGCATGTTTTGTGTATAAGTAGAGTTTTTTTACTGACACGTGTATGTATAACAGTGGTTGTTGGCTTGAAAATAAGGAAAACAACTTCTACTGAGCTTGCTTTGGTTGATCATGAATATTGGTGTTTTTTTTCCTCTATTTTTTCTTTTGTTTTTTTTTTGCATAATCCTCCCAGCCTATATTTATATGTGTACTGTCCTAAAAATTGCAATAGTTAGAGCTCTTAACAACTTAAATATGTCGCAAGTGTACCCGTGCAATAATATATCAAGCATGCAAGTAAAAAGGATATAGATACAATATATTTTAGTTATTAATAAAATGCAAATAATAGTCGCATTTAAAGGATATATATGTGTGTAAACATATGGTTTTGAACAAGTGATGGTTTTCCATTTACATGCTGGTTAAGAATGTTAACTAAATCTGTAAGTCTAACTTTTGAACAAGTGATGGTTTTCCAGTTACTTGTCTTTTCATCATTTTCAATTCCTATTGTAAAATAGGAACACTTAGCTTTTTCATTCAGTCAATGAAAATTGCTTCAATGCAGATTCAATATTTAAAGAAGGGGGGTAAAACTAATATGGGCTATGGATTAATAACTCTGGATTGGGTGAAGGGGGAAGGGTTGATTGATTGTATAGGGAAATGTGAGGATTAAGCAGTAGTGTGGGTTATTGTATTATTTTGTTTATGGAGATAACTCATCTCCCTTTATGTCCTGGGAGGTATGGTTTATGCACCTAAAAGAAGACACGCACTCATCCATCCTCCTCCCTTCTCCCTCTCACCACAACCACCTCTTCATCTCTGCTGGTTATTCTTTCCTCTTTTTTTTTCTCCTTTTTTGTAAAATCCAATCCGGTGTAGATGTCATTCTTCCATAAGAAAATACATAAATATAACCCGACATATTTGAATCGTACTAGATTGCAATAATTCCTCTATTTCTATCTGTTGGAAAATCAATCTTAAATAGTTATTTTCACTGAACCATGTGACTTTTGGTTTTCAAATGTTTGATTTTTGAAACGTCAAAAAGTTGTTGGATGGTTTGAATTTTCAGTGAAAAACACAAGTGTTTTTTTTTTTTTTTTTGCGAAACGGTAGACGATTTGCAGCGGTTTCTATTAGAAGTGTCGCAGTACATGTCTGAAGGAAGAGAAACAAAGATACATCGAGGAAAGTAAAAGGGAACAACATAGGGGTGGGCTTATGTATTGGGTGAAAAACATGAGTGTTGTATAACCAAGTCCATTAATATCAATTTGAGCTTCCATCATGATAAAGTCCAAGCGGATACAGGGTTCTTCTAGTACAATTGGTCCTCACTTAATGCAGGATCCAAGAATGGTTGCTATATGATATTTATATTGTGCAAAATAATGCTCAGATTAGGATTAGCATATGGAGCAATGGTAAAGTATTCAGGCTGACAGGATACATTTCAAGGTACGAGTTCACTCATAACATCCTGCTACTATATGCTGGACTGTTCTGACTGATAGCCTCTTGTACAGAACAATGCTCACACTTTATATGATACCTATAAGAAATGAATCATCCTTCCTTTATACAGAAAATAGAAAAGGAAAGAAAAGGCCAAAACGAGAAAAAGAATAAGGAAAGAAAAAACAAAAATAAAAGGTATAGGAGGAGGAAAGAAGAAAATATTTCAAATGAAAAATCGTTGTGCTTAACCCAGACTAAACATTCACTATGAGATGTATGACTAGAGTTATTCATTATTTTATTAATCATCATAACAATATATGGTAAATTCATATTTATTCCTCATTCTACAAACTTCTTATTTGAAGATAATCGTGGTGCATGCTTCTCATAAGCTCCTGTCTCCTGGCTAATGGTATTTAAAAGTTTTTCATTTTCTCTTGCATCCATCCAATCTTTAAGCTTCGTAAGTCTGCCATATGTAATGAATCCAATAGGTCTGGTGTATATGTTATATCACAGGTCATATCTTACATGAGAGGCACTCTTCTATTCATATTCAATTTCCATCCTGAAGATTCCCACGAGAGGTATAGCGTTGGGATTGAAGAAGCTGGAGAGTATCAAGTAAGTGATCTCTGCAAAACCTATCAAATATTGTCTGCAATTATGCTTTAAAATTTATATTTCATAAGTTAATTGTTTTCATGCTTGTTATTCACAACAGAATTTATCATATGTTACTATGTATTAAGCATCATGTTCACATGCTGTTTATCATTGTTGATGTTTTGTTATGCGGTTATAATTATTCATTAGATAACGGTGCAAGATTATACATTAACCCTTGTTCCACATTCCATTTATCTAAATTTGAATAAATTTTTTTTTTTTGATGATCAAACTTTACACTCACTCAAACACTTGGAACTTGGACAGTCTTCTTAATTCATCCTTTCCCAAGATACTCTGTGATGTTGCCATTTATGCAAAACCCTGTGTATCTTGCATTAAATGTGTGCATGTTGTTTCATGAATATGTGCTCTGAGATATTGGTGCTATCATCTTGCATGCATCTCAGGTTACATTTTATTTCTAAATTTAATGTAAATCAATTTGCAAATAGAAATAAAGAGGTTGGTAGGAGTGAAACCAGAAGAATTATTCTAATCATGAGGCTTGGGTAAACGACAACAGAAACAACAAACATTGTTTTTGTACAAGCATGGGCTTGGCTATTTTATTATTATTTATTATTATAAAGTGGGATTACACTTCTAGTCATTCATAGATGACCAACTCACATAGTCATCCATGTGCAAAAACAACACAAAAAGTGTAGTGACAGTTTCGTGGTTTCACATGCACCCTTACACGTTATTGTATGAGAGTTCAAGTGAAGGCTCACTTTCTCCAAATGGTTCTGAAATTAAGCAGTGACTATGTGCAGCAAGCCACTAAGGAACAGACAAGGGCCGTTCAAATGGTCTCCCAGTGGCTACCATAAAAGGATAGCTGCACCTACTGCATATTGATCATTTGCATATGCCCGATCAAATGTGGGAGGGGGGATGTAAAACAGCATATGCGGTCGCTCAGCCGGCATGTGTGGCCACATTTGAATTTATGTGTGTAACCATGTAAATCTCTTGCTACTCAGAAACCAGAGTTTCTGCTGTGTTTAAGACCAAAATGTTGTAGAATAATAAGCTTACAAACAACACCCAGCACCCCAAGTTATGACAAAACTACAGTGAAGTTGATGATCTGCTCATCTGATTTGGTCTACTTCAGTGGAGTCTGTTCAGCTGGTGAGACTGTGTATGGTAGACTTCACACATCCTCAGTATTTCTACCCTCAATTATCTTACATGTAAATGACTTGGAGTTGCATCAACATATGTACTGGACTGTGGACTGTCTATGGATAACTGATCACCTGGCTTGCTTACTGGGCGAGGAAATCCATGGCTCTGTTTGGTCAAAATGTGGGAAATCTTCCACTGATAGTTTGATGGGCACAAATGGATGCTAAAATATGCCTAGGGTGCCATGGACCTTTTTTGTTGTTGCTGAAAAGGGTGCCGTGGACAATGGTAGTCAAGTTTGATGAATTCGATCCTAATTTCAAAATCATTTTCAATCAGTGTTTGCCTAGTTGGCAAGTGAACGCTCATAGAATGTATTTTCTTTATAGCCACTAGTTCCAAGGATCGTAGTGTTTGGCTGCTGCTCAGGAGTTGTTCTTTATCTGAACTTCTGACTACCTGGCTGATGCTGGAGCCCCCGCTTGACATAATTAAGCTGTTTTGAGTTTGAACAATCCCAATGGGGGAGTGGACTAGCTATATACTGACCCCATCTCAGGTTGAGTAATAGAGCAGTGTCTCCAATTATAAGGAACACACTTGTTGTGAGGCATCATTCTATCATGTTGGATTGAACCTGCAGAAAATAATATTATCCATAGTTTTCATTATGTTCAGCTCATTGTTCTTTTGTTGTGGAAGGTTTGAGCATTCCTATCCCTTCAGATAGAATTCACTCAAATGCGGAGAACAACAGAGACATACGCTAATACTAATTAAACAGTATAACAGTTGAGGCCTCCAAGAAATGAGGTTTTCTTATTCCAATTTTCCTATTATGCTCTCTTGTAGACATAGGACAATATTGCTGTAGCTGGTAAACTGTAATCTCTCTCTCTCTCTCTCTCTCTCTCTATATATATATATATATATTTTATTTTTTTGAAAAGTAAGAAGAAGAAGTGCGCAGGTTTTGTAAAATATAAATAGATGTGTCCATACGGGCCAGGTTCGAAGTAACACAAGTGACGTGTTGTGGATTTATTTGTAGTTGTCCAATATTATTAAAATTGGACTATGGTCAAGTTACTTGTGTAGACAAAAAAAAAAAAAAAAAATGGGGCCTCCCCTGGGCCATGCCAGGGCAAGGCCCATGATGGCCCACTGAGCCATGCCAGGGCAGGGCCCAAATTTGGCCCTGCCAAGGTAGGATCAAGAACGGCCCTGCCTAGGCAGGGACCAAATTAAAAAAGAAAAAAGAAAAAAAGAGAGAAGTTAAAAAAAAAAAAAAAAAGAAAAGAAAAAAGAAAAAGAATTAGTCAAATTTAATTAAATCAAATCAAATCAAATAAATAAATAAATAAAAAAAAAGAAAAAGTCAAAATTTTTTTTTCCTAACTACCCACACCCCCTAAAAACTACCCATTACCTTTTATAACCACCCCTCCCCTTCCTCTATAAATAGGGGGGGGGGGGGGGAGGGGAAGAGAAAAAAAAAGAGGAAGGGAAGAAAGGCAAGAACAAAAAAAAAGGCCTAAGGGAGAGAAGGAAGAAAGCCAAAGCAAGAAGAAGAAGAAGTGTGGGGAAAAATCCAAGGGAGAGATATACAAACTCTTTCTCGATTCCACCTTCTTCTTGAAGAACCCACCAAAAGAAGAAGTCAAGAAAGCCAAAGAAGAAGAAAAAGAAAAGTGTGGAGAAAATCTAAGGGAGAGAAATACTAACTCTCCCTCGATTCCACCTTCTTAAAGAAAAGTGTGGAGAAAATCCAAGGGAGAGAAATACTAACTCTCTCTCGATTCCACCTTCTTCTTGAAGATTATCTTCACTTTGTTCACGAAGGAGAAAGTCCAGAGAAGAGAAGATCAAGAAAAAGCGGCTTCAAATCAAATCATAAGTTCAAAAATCCAAGAAGGGTGAAGAACAAAGCACCGCTGGTCCTAAACAACAAGGTTCAAACTCAAAAGGCCCGAAGGATCACGCACCGTAAGCCTCTTCATCTTCCTTTTAAATTTTCACAAACTTGTAAAAATCTCTGAAGTAGTAATTCTCGAGACACTCTTCAAAGGAGACCGAGGATCAGAGGATTAAAAGATCGAGTTGTACCCACGTCACCTTTTTATGTATTGATTTGCTCTCCGAGCATATCATCATCTTTAAAATTTGTAAGGAACATTTTTGTTTGCTACAGATTTTTGGCTCGCCTGGTGGGACCATCATCTCCTCTCATCCCTCATTTCCGTCAAGCTCGGACTTCCTTCTTCTAAGGCGTTCGAAGTACAACCATGGCCGAAGCCAACACCAATGCCATTCCTGCAAGCGAAACGCCTCTTGTTGACCCTACTTCACTTCAACAAGGAGGCTTGGAAAATCTTTTCCAGGAGGCGCACAATGCAATACCAGTCACCACTCCTGGCATGCGCGTCTACACTAGGCAAGCTAGAGCTACGACATCAACCCTCGTTCCAGAAATGGAAGACGAAGGTACGATGAAGAATGCCAATAATGCAACAGCACAAGAGGTGCATGACGATTCAAATGATCTTGGTGCTCATGTTCGAGTAGCGCGTACCGAAGATGAAGTGGTTGACTACATTGACCGGTGGAGGAATCTTGCTCTTAATTCGCGAGATCGATTGTCAGAAACTTCAGCAATCGAAATGTGCATCCAAGGCATGCATTGGGGCCTTCTCTACATTCTCAAGGGAATCAAACCTCATACCTTTGAAGAATTGGCTACTCGAGCGCACGATATGGAGATTAGTCTAGCCACTCACGGAGACTTCAAGCCGAAGGACTTTGCAAAAGATGACAAAGACAAAGCATCTGCGCCTAAGAAGAAGCATGTGAATGTCGTCAATATCGCGTCTTCCTCAAAACCATGGGGGACGATTGGTGCAGCAGACAAAATCAAACTTGATCCAGGCTCCTCTCATAAGAAAGCGCCACGAATAACCCTTGAAGAACTTAAAGCCAAGGTGTATCCTTTCCTAGACTCTGAAATCTCTGCTATGTTCGATCAGTTACTCAAAGAGAAGATGATTGAACTCCCCGAGTCAAAGAGGCCTGAACAAGCAGATCGTGTCAATGACCTGCTATACTGCAAATATCATAGGGTAGTTAGCCACCCCATTGAGCAATGCTTCGTGTTCAAAGAGAAGGTGATGGATCTTGCACGTCAGGGAAAAATTGAGCTTGACTTGGGAGATGTCGCATCAGCAAATACAACATCAGTCTCCTTCGGTTTCTTCTCATCTGTTCAAATCCCAAAGGAGCTTGATCCACCAAAGCCATTGCCGACTTGTGATTGCACACATGCTCGTATGCGATATGATCCACATCTGGAACGCGATTCGCGGGATGAATATCAAGTTTCAGCATTCGGGAGGAATACACATCGCCTCAAGATTGACGAAAGAACTCTTAAAGAAGAAGAATATTTCAGAAGGCTTTGCCTCAAATGCTCCATCTCTCCTTGCTCGAGCTGCTTCAGGGAAGAGTTGTTTCCTCTTAACACTGATGTCACTCCTATGCCAGAACCAGAAGTACATCCTGCCCCTGATGGGTGGGGAGACGAAGCATTGGAATCCCAAACTCCAAGGGAGAGAGACCTTATCGACAAAGAAGGATGGACTATGAAGATGCGCAATGAGGAGTCGTGTTTCCCAGATCCCCAAGTAAGGAGGATGGCTACAAGGCAAATATCCAAAGCAACCCAGACAGACCCTGCAGATCTTATTGAAAAGAATCTCCCTATTCCACCTACTCTGGTAGATTCCATTGAAGCCGACGCCCTTGAAACACTCCCTCCTTCCAGTTCTTCTTCAACCTCTCCCACGGAGACTTGCTATATGGTGGAGGTCCATGATTCAGAAATAAAGAGCGTTGAAACTCTAACGCTCCCTACTACCTCTAGCTTGGCGGAGTCTTCCAAAGTTGACCATTCCGATGATGAAAAGGCCCTCGTCAGCCCACAAGCTACTGAAGATCATTCTGCTTCCTACCATGAGGCTATTCCTCATCTACCTCTCATTGAAGCGTTGCACCTCTCAAAAGAAGCACGCCTCACCATGGCAGCAGTCTTGACCAACCCTGATGATTATAAGAGAGAATCTGAAGCCAATCAAGGAGAGGGGGCATCACCGTCTTGCAACTTCACCATATCTTTCTCTGATGAAGACCTGCAACTTGGAGTCCGCCTTCACAATAGGCCCCTCTATGTGTCAGGATACATCAGAGAGAAGCAAATAACTCGCATATTGCTAAATTGTGGTTCTGCTGTCAACATCCTGCCTATCCAGACCATGGAACAATTAGGCATTATAACCAGTGAGCTTTCTCAAAGCCAATTGGTTATTCAAGGGTTCAACCAAGCCGGACAGTCTACTATTGGCATTATACGCCTAAAGCTCTCAATTGGTGAACTTGATACAATGATTCTCTTCCATGTCATTGATTGTAGAACTTCATATCGTCTTCTATTGGGGAGGCCATGGCTACATGAAAATGGGGTAGTCGTCTCTACTTGGCACCAATGCTTCAAATATTATAAAGACGGTGTGGAAAAATGTATCGCTGCTGACAGCAAACCCTTCACCAAAACAAAAATACATCTTGCTGATGCCAAATTCTATCAAGCAACGGGTGTAGTCGCCGAAGCATTGCCGATGAAAACTCCACACGGCATCAAGAAAAATGTTGAAGAGCAAACTACATCTACTTCAAGCAGAAAGATGCGAATCAAGCATGTACGGGGAACCAATCCACATCCTCCAACCAATGCTCAAGTTGGCCCTGTGTTACGCCTCATTTCCAAAGAGCATCATACATCAGAACAACCACTATTCACATCAGCAGCTACGAAATTGCAGTCATTATTCACCGAAGCTGACATTGTCGCACTTCAGCAAAAGATGATTTTGCCCTTGCATGCCTTGACACCTACATCAGTGACAACCCCTCCATTGTCAGGCTTTGTATCAGAAGGTCATTGGAGCAAGAAGCCGTCAAAATTGCTACAAAAGGCGGGCTTTCACATTAGCGATATGGCATCTCTAGGGACGCTTCCCCCAAAAACAATCCCGTGCGGGATGACCAAGACTCAAGCTCACCTCATTCATGCCGGAGAAAAGATACCTATATCCAATCGTTGTTAAGTCAGCCATCAGAGGAGACCTCTCCTCTAATCATATTCAAGTGGAAATGACGAACAATTCTTCCACGTCCGAGTCGCAATCATCTCAAGTTAATCCAACATCGGCGTCCATCAACAATACTCAGTCAAAATCCAGGCGTACAAGGAGACGAGGCAGACAAGCACAACATCAAGCTAGGCTTGGGGGGCATGATGAAGTCAT
Organism: Acorus gramineus; assembly: GCA_030737835.1. Lineage (NCBI taxonomy): Eukaryota > Viridiplantae > Streptophyta > Magnoliopsida > Acorales > Acoraceae > Acorus > Acorus gramineus. The sequence goes on from CM060849.1 coordinate 3,164,113, forward strand.
TCAAGAGCTTCATTTTGTACAACAAAACCCCAAACAAAGTGTTACTTCAGTATCCCGAAGGCCTGAAAAGTCAAAGACGAAATCCAAGGTTGTCCATGCTCCATCGACTCGACAGTCAGTATTCAATCATTTGGGACCGATCGCTCCCATTTCGAAGACAACCATGGAGCCAACTCGCCCCACCCGACAACGTCGCCGACTTACGACATCCTCAAATAGCCCTATGTATCCGTTCTCCTCGAAGCTTACTACCATTCAAGTGTCTGCATCGAATAATCCTTCTTGTGTCAAGCCAAGGACAGTAGTCATCACTACTCGTCCACCTTCTGATGCTCCTATGGATGATTCTTTTACATTCATTGTTGTCTCCGTCAACCACAATTCCATTCACGACGAGCCAAACATTGAGAATACTTCTCATTCGGACGACGAATTGTTGGATGCACAGCCTGATCTTGATGAAAGAGAACAATCCACCGTAGACGACTTAAAAGAAGTCAATTTGGGCACCGAAGAAGATGCACGCCCAACCTTCCTTGTGCACTTCTAGCTCTAGAAGAAGAAGCTGCATATGTTAAACTTCTTCAGGAGTACAAAGACGTCTTCGCATGGTCTTATAAAGAGATGCCAGGATTGGATCCTAAAATTGCTGTACACCAACTTGCTGTTCGACATGGCGCTAGCCCTATTAAACAAGGGCAAAGACGCTACCGACCCGAGTTAATCCCACAAATCGAGAATGAAGTCAACAAGCTAATTGAAGCTGGCTTCATCCGAGAGGTCAAATATCCTACTTGGATCTCGAGCATCGTACCAGTAGAAAAGAAGAATGGACAAATCAGGGTATGCATAGATTTCAGAGATCTGAACAATGCGTGTCCTAAAGATGATTTTCCATTGCCAATTACTGAACTTATGGTGGATGCGACAACTGGTCATGAAGCGCTATCATTCATGGATGGATCTTCTGGCTATAATCAGATTCGAATGGCACCCAAAGATGAAGAACTCACAGCTTTTCGCACTCCAAAAGGCATCTATTGCTATAAAGTGATGCCATTTGGCTTGAAGAACGCAGGTGCTACTTACCAGCGCGCCATGCAAAAGATCTTCGATGATATTCTCCACCAAACGGTTGAATGCTATGTTGATGATCTCGTCGTGAAGTCTAAACAAAGGACCTCTCACCTTGATGATCTTCGACATATTTTCAATCGTCTACGAAGATATCAACTTCGAATGAACCCGCTCAAATGCGCATTTGGAGTCACTTCGGGGAAATTTCTTGGCTTCATTGTTAGGCATCGTGGCATTGAGATAGATCAATCCAAAATTGATGCTGTTCTCAACATGCCCGAACCCAAATCATTACATGACTTTAGAAGTCTACAAGGTCACTTGGCTTACATCAGAAGGTTTATTTCAAATTTGGTTGGAAGGTGTCACCCCTTTAGCCGATTCATTAAGAAGGATACCATCTTCAAGTGGGATGCTACTTGCCAAAACGCCCTCAATAGCATCAAACGATATTTATTAAAGCCACCAGTTATATCTGCTCCAGTTCTTGGTGTACCCCTTATTCTATATATTAGTGCTCAAGAACACTCTATCGGGGCATTTCTTGCTCAAGAAAATCATATTGGCAAAGAAGTGGCGTGCTATTATCTCAGTTGTACTCTTATTGGTGCCGAATTAAACTATTCGCCAATTGAGAGATGTGTCTTGCACTCATTTTCACCACGAAGAAACTTCGGCATTACATGCTCGCACACACGATCAGACTTATTTCTAAAGCAGATCCCCTCAAGTATATTATGTCCAGGCCAGTTCTCTCAGGACGGCTAGCAAAATGGGCTCTCCTTCTGAGTGAGTTTGAAATCATCTTTGTCTCTCAAAAGGCTATGAAAGGACAAGTATTGTCCGACTTTCTAGCAGATTATCCAATCCCTGCTGAATGGGAATTGACTGAAAATTTTTCTGACGAAGAAGTGCTTTCTATTGACATTGTTCCATCTTGGAAGATGTTCTTTGACGGCGCTGCAAGACGTGAAGCGGCAGGGGCAGGAATCGTCTTTGTCACACCTAAAGATGAAGTTCTCCCATTTTCTTTTGTCCTATTCGAACCATGTTCTAATAATATGGCAAAATATCAAGCATTAATTATCGGCCTCGAACTCGCTGTCGATATGGGTATTCGAGAACTCCAAATTCATGGTGATTCAAAGCTTGTTATGTGTCAGATTATGGGGGAATATCAAGTTAATAAAAAAGACTTGATACCGTATCATACAAAGGCATTGACATTGTTCCACATTATTGATGATGCCACTATTCAACATGTTCCAAGGGGCCTCAACCGACAAGCAGATGCTCTGGCAAATTTGGCTACTACTCTTACTCTCTCGGACACTAACCGCTTGGTCATCCCTCTTTGTCGCAAGTGGGTGGTTGTCACAGATGATACAAGCAATCAAATTCCAGTACAAACAGATGTGGTCCATGTATTTATGACAGAAGAGCAAGATTGGAGGCAACCAATGATAAATTATCTTGCTCGTGGCAGGCTTCCAGATGACGCAAAACACAAAATTGATATTCGTCGTCGTGCATCAAGGTTCCTTCATTTTAACGACGAGTTATATCATCGTAGTTATGATGGCGTCTTGATGAGATGTTTAAGGCGAGAAGAAGCAGAAACAACTCTCAAAGAAGCACATTCTGGTATATGTGGCACACATCAATCTGGGCCAAAGCTTCATCTTCATATCAAAAGAATGGGTTATTATTGGCCTACTATGGTTAAAGACTGCATAAAATTTTCAAAAGGGTGTCAAGCTTGCCAATTCCATGGGGACTATATTCGTCAGCCTCCAAAGCCCCTACATCCTACTGTTGCTTCATGGCCATTCGATAGTTGGGGACTCGACATAGTCGGACCCCTGCCAAAGTCATCTAAACAACATTGCTATATCCTAGCCGCAACAGATTACTTCTCTAAATGGGCTGAAGCGATTCCTCTCAAAGAAGTCAATCGGAATTCGGTCATTAACTTTATCCAAAATAATATTATTTTCCGATATGGCATTCCTCGCTTCATTGTGACAGACAATGGTAAACAATTCAAAAATGCTGTCATGGACCAATTTTGTGCCAAGTTCAAGATCATACAAAGGCGCTCGACGATGTACCATGCCCTAGCCAATGGATTAGCAGAAGCCTTCAACAAGACCTTGTGTAAACTACTACAAAAAGTAGTCTCCAAGTCGAAAAAGGATTTGCATGAATGTATAGGCGAAGTTCTTTGGGCTTACCGTACATCATTCCGAACTCCTACACAAGCAACCCCATATTCTCTTGTATACGGAGTAGAAGCCATTCTTCCTCTCGAGCTTCAAATTCCTTCATTAAGAATTGCTATTCAAGAAGGGCTTACTCAAGATGACAACGTTCGGCTTCGTCTAACGGAACTGGAAGCTTTAGATGAAAAGCGACTTGAAGCACAACAGCGCATCGAATGCTACCAGGCATGTCTTTCTCGCGCATTCAATAAGAGAGTGCGTCCTCGATCCTTTCAAAAGGACGATCTTGTGTTGGCGGTTAAGCGGCCTATCATCATGTCCCATAGAGCAGGGAAGAAGTTCGATGCTAAATGGGATGATCCCCATATTGTCAAAGAAGTCTACACCAATGGTGCTTACCTATTAACTACTCCTGGAGGGACTCAACTTGGTCCAATCAATGGAAAGTTCCTCAAGGGGAAGTAAGGGTACGTAGGCAGCCTGAGAAGTTACATCAGGTTCAGTCCAAACAAAAAATCGTCACTTACCAAATCTTCATGCAAATAGCCTAAGAAATTATATCAGGTTTAATTTGAACAAAAAAATAAATATATATCACCATCAATCATCATCCACAATTCTTTATTACAAATTCATAACAAAAAAAAAAGAGAGGATATACACAAAAAAAAAAGAAGCTAATATATGGAGCTAAAGTTCTGAAGGCGCTGCATCAACTCCTTTCTCCTAACGTCAACATTGTGGATGTCCGTAACCCTTGCCTTTTTCAGCTATTGAAGATGATCCTGTTTATTCTGCTTGTCAGTCAAAGCAATATCCCAAGTATGCAGTGCATTGTTCTTCATAGAAACAATGTTAGATGCAGCAGTGACATGAGCCTGGGCCTCTTCAAATATAATTCTAGCGGCCACTTCCTCCGACTTTGCAGTATCGAGCTCCGACTTGGCAGCAGCAAGTTCAGACATGGCTACATCACGACTCTCAGTGAAAGATCTGATTTCCTCATCGCCGACCATCTATGTCTGAAACAACATTCATAGTGAGCGTCGCTCGAGCGGTATGGTAAGCATCACAGTCAGAAAGGAATGACTCCATGTGAGTAGCAAAAGCATGATCATCTACATCAAACTTCTGAAGTTGCTCGCAAAAAAATATTCCCGCCGAGCTCCACCAGTTCTTCAAAGCAGTGAAATCGGCATTCAAGTAAGGTTCAAGAGTAGCAGCAATGAATTGACGGCAGAATCCAAGCATCAGAGGTGCCGTAGAACACCTAAAATCTTCTCTTGTACACGAATTGTTTCTTGTTACCACTGAAAATTCTGGTGAAATCTCTTCAACTGGTTCAGATGCATCAAGCTGAATTTCAACATGTACTGCTTGAGACTCAGCTTCAGTCATATCAGCAGCAGCCTTCGATGCACCTTCTGCATCATTGTCATGGTGGCTGTTCTCTATAAAGTCCCGTAACATGGATTAGTCACGACCTCCGTCCCAATTATCAAAGCCAATATTGTCCAGATCGTGTAAAGGAATGGGTAAGCCCAAGCTAGACATATGCTCAGGCGGAACTGTGCACACACAAAAAAAAGAAGGATATAGGGTCATCAAAAAAAAAAAAAAAATTACCCATCCTCTTTGCAGAAGGAACTTCATCAACAGCTCCTGATGCAAATTCACCATCGCTGACAACCTCTAAAGCAATTCCTTGGGATGGAACATCTTTGGGAATCAGTTCTGAGGTAGTCATTGGAAGAGCATCGATTAGCGGCGTTGGTTCTGATAAAACGGATGGTGCCGCCTGAATTTGTAAGCATCATTTCGCCAATCTCTTTCGCTTCCCAGTTAATACCTTGGGGACATCACCATCTCCGGCAATGTGGGAAGATGATTGCTGGCCTTTAGTGGTTATATCAACATCTCCCGATTTAGAAGTTTGAGGTGATCTAAACCCTTAAAGGACCAGGGTTGATGCGCCGGCGATCTCTTATCCCCTCACTCTTGTTGTATTCGAAAGAAGCTTTTTCGCTCTCCAAAGGATTTCAATCGAGAAATTAGCAAGCATGAGTCTTATCTTTTCACAAAGCCATCTGTCATATTCTATAGAAGGTGCATTCTTCGAGCCTATCAAAGAACCCGGCGGTGTAAACCAGCTCAATCCATTCCTCCTAAAAAGGGCCATGAAAAACTGAATTGCCCGTGAAGGACCAACTGGATCTATTAATCGTATTGGAGTTCTAGGAGTGTCTTGTCCAAAACCATGTTGTCGTGCAAACCGGTGTGGGTTATAAGACTCCACATCAATTACGTCTCCACGACGATAAATCAGATACCCTAGTTTGCAGTTGACAGAAAAATAAAAGGCATCCAACGGCATATCTTGGTCATCGAGAAGGCTAACTTCGCCAAAATTCATAATTGATCTTCTGGGACAGAAATCAAAGTGTATTTTGTTTGTGCGACGCAATAATGCACGAGGCTCAATGAAGGACGGTTCCCAGTCAATATAAACATTTAGAGCACCAGTGATGCTGGGCAAAAAGGGGAATCTACTTTTGGATTTCACTATACTATATACTCCCTTCCTGAAATGAAGCCCAATCCAACCGTAAAGGTAATGGAGAGGACAATAAGATGTAGCTTGACCGATTTCACCACGAGCGGAAGATAGTGTCGACAAACTTGTATAAGTACGAGATAACCCTTTATACAGGCTACAAAGGATGGCAGACGTGAAATTGTAATGGAACCCGGTCACTATACGTGCAGCAGAAACAAAGTACCCGGACGAATTAAGTCTCCGCTCTGAGGCAGTGCAAATATGTAGAGGAAAAGAACGATACAGGCTGCTTCATATACTGCCTTGCCCTCTTTGCTTCCCTTATAAACATTAAGATCAAAGGGGTCCATCTTTCCGTATTGCGAACATTTTTTGCCCTTGTAAACGAGTAATGGTCTCTTGATATTAGAAGCCCGCTTTACCTTCGCATTCCTTACTATATGCGATCGCAAAGGATTTGGAAAGCAAAAGTCACCTCTATACCAAAACTCCATCCAGTCGGAATGCCTGATTCTGTCGGAGCGGCGTGTGGCAGCAAGGATAGCATATGCGCGATAAAAAAGCAAGCAAATACGTGATTCAGGTAACTCCATCATACGCTGTAAGTCAACCACAGACTCTTCATAATAGCTTCCTCCCAAGGGGCATCCTGAAATCAAGCTGATCTCAAAAATTGAGATGTTAATTTCTCCATCACTTGTAACGAATGAATTCGTCTCTGGGCACCAAAGTTCGCAAAGAGCTCTGTACATACTATCAGGACGACAATATTCGAAACAAGCTGACTCCATAAAATGGCTAAAAGATTTGGTTTCCTGCCAAGCTGCTAGCCCCTCATAGACTTCGGTCATCCATTCACAAAAACCGCTCAAATACTGAATGTCGCCTCTACTCCTTGTTCTCTCACCCCAACGAGCTGAACGAGAGCTGATCCGAGATGCTATGAGAGGAATTGGATGACTCTCCACTTCATTATGATGAAAGGGAAGTGATAAGAGGTCTTGGATGAGCTGAAAGAGGTTCTTTGTCTGAACGCATATTTTCGCTTATATATGGCATAGACAGATTGGGGTCAAATTGTACACCATCTGGATCATGCCAGCCATGAACTATCAGCCTCAGACACGACAATGTCGTACGATACTGTCCCATGTCGCGCAATCATCACATTGGGAAAAAGTAAATATTTGACTCTTTTGACTACCTCTTCCACGATCCAACCATCAGAAGGAAGATGAACGTATGCTATATTTTCCTCGCCAGACGAAGGTTGGATATTTTGAGAAAACGTGCTACCGCGGAAGCTCCTTCGTGTCATCTACAAAACAATACAGGTATCAAATAATAATAATAATAATAATAATAAAATAAAATAAAAATGATCGGCTCTGCACAGGGCCCAATCAGGCCCTTCACAGTAGGGCCCAATCCGGCCCTGCACAGCACAGGGCCAGAGATAAAATAATCATAATAATATTAGGAACAACAATGGTAATACAGCTTTTGAATCTTTAATAAGTCCATAAATAAATCAATCTTTGATTACAATCAATTTAATATGAAGTTTTGTCATTTTCAAAATAAAAAAAAAAAAAAAAAAATTTGATTGATGGTAGTAAACCACACATGAAGATCCACGTTGATCTTAACGTGAGATTACTGCCATGCATTCATTCAAAGATTTTGATAATAATAATTTTTTTTTTTAAAATAAATAATAATAATAATAAAATAAATAAATAAATATGCATATACTCTTTAGTATGAACGAAAACATAAATTCATGAATTATCTATGTTTGCATCATGCTATCTTTGAAATAAACAAATCAAATCAAATAAAAAAATTCCTATATTCACATATACTAACCTCGAATGGCTTCAAGATGGTTTCGTTGAGGAAATTGACTCTTTCTTCTCTATCTCTTTTAATTTAATTTAATTGTTTTTTGAAAGAGAGTAACTCCTATTTATAGCCACTTTTTCCATAAGTTTTTATATATATCTAAACAGATAAAATTTAAACTTGAAATATTGAGTATCACAACAAACATTTTAGTTATGCCATCTATATCTAAATGAAATCAAATTGAAAATTTAAAATTTAAATTTAAATTTTAACATACTTAATAGTTATGTCATCCCTATCTAAATGAAATCAAGTTTAAATTAAAAATAAAATAAAATAAAAATAAATAAATAAATAAATTAATTAATTAATTAATCAAGGATGACAAAATTCGTCCTTGGACTCTTTTATCCATCCTTGAGGGGGCAATTTTTAGACACAAAAAAAAAGCTAGGGCCAAAACGGCCTGCTGGGCCCTGCCAGGGCAAGGCCCATGATGGCCCACTGAGCCCTGCCAGGGCAGGGCCCAAATTTGGCCCTGCCAAGGTAGGATCAAGAACGGCCCTGCCTAGGCAGGGACCAGTTCGGCCCTGCCAAGGCAGGGCCAAATTAAAAAAGAAAAAAGAAAAAAAGAGAGAAGTAAAAAAAAAAGAAAAGAAAAGAAAAGGAATTAGTCAAATTTAATTAAATCAAATCAAATCAAATAAAAAAAAAAAAAAGTCAAATTTTTTTTTTCCTAACTACCCACACCCCCTAAAAACTACCCATTACCTTTTAGAACCACCCTCCCCTTCCTCTATAAATAGGAGGGAGAGGGGGAGAGGGGAGAGAAAAAAAAAAGAGGAAGGGAAGAAAGGCAAGAACAAAAAAAAAGGCCTAAGAGAGAGAAGGAAGAAAGCCAAAGCAAGAAGAAGAAGAAGAAGAAGTGTGGGAAAAAATCCGAGGGAGAGATATACAAACTCTCCCTCGATTCCACCTTCTTCATGAAGAACCCACCAAAAGAAGAAGAAGTCAAGAAAGCCAAAGAAAAAGAAAAAGAAAAGCGTGGAGAAAATCTAAGGGAGAGAAATACTAACTCTCCCTCGATTCCACCTTCTTCTTAAAGAAAAGTGTGGAGAAAATCCAAGGGAGAGAAATACTAACTCTCCCTCAATTCCAACTTCTTCTTGAAGATTATCTTCACTTTGTTCACGAAGGACAAAGTCCAGAGAGGGGAAGATCAAGAAAAAGCAGCTTCAAATCAAATCACAAGTTCAAAAAGCCAAGAAGGGTGAAGAACAAAGCACCGCTGGTCCTAAACAACAAGGCTCAAACTCAAAAGGCCCGAAGGATCACGCACCGCAAGTCTCTTCATCTTCCTTTTAAATTTTTCACAAACTTGTAAAAATATCTGAAGTTGTAATTCTCGAGACACTCTTCAAAGGAGACCGAGGATCAGAGGATTAAAAAATCGAGTTGTACCCATGTCACCTTTTTATATATTGATTTGCTCTCCGGGCATATCATCATCTTTAAAATTTGTAAGGGACATTTTTGTTCGCTACAACTTGTTATGGATTTCACCTTGGAAGGGCCCACCTTTCAATTTCTTCAAGCTGAAGAAATTTAAATATTTCTGTAATAAGGCTTTCGTAACTCCAACCACAATAACAATTTATGATGTGGATCCTTATGTCACCGTTTTGCTGCTCAGGGTTTGTTGAACCGTCGGCCAGATATAATTCCACATTTCCACTAATCTTTCCTTTCTATCTGCTGCACAGTTAATTCTGAATACTGATGAGATACACTATGGAGGGCAAGGACGGATACGATGTGATCAGTATTATCAAAAGACGACCAATAAAAGGTGATCTTTCACTTGCTCATTGCTTGAAATATTTATGATTATTTAGTGGTTGTTCCCATAAATTTTGTTAGTTGTGCGAGAAACATTTGAAAAAATTTGTCCATTAAAATTGATGAGACAAAAACTAAAAGGGACGCTTCTTTCCATTACACGTTAATACTGTTGCATTGCAGGGTTGATGGGATGTGGAACTCTCTGGAAGTGCCACTGCCTAGCAGAAGTGCTCAGGTCAGTATTAGTATTTATGGGAATTGGAATGGTATTTTGTATCATCTTTGATTTTTTTTTTTTTTATCCATGAGCATCTATTTGATGAAAGACTTACTTGGCAGGTCTACAAGTTAAAGCGAATCTTGAGAATTTAACCCTGATAATCACAGTGTGCAAACATGGATCTTCTGGGTGACTTTCACCGAGCATGATCAACTTCTCCAAATTTAGAGGTTAGATTCATTACATTTGGAACATAATATAATGACAAGGATAACTGTGCTCGACATCTAGAAACAAGCGTTAGTGTAACTTCAAGTTACTCTGTTACTTTAGAATAAAAAAAATAAGAATAATAGCAGATCAGGGTCCAGGGATGAGGATCACTACATGACACGAAATGTTGACATGCATGACTTGAAATGACACCATACGATTTGGAGTGATTTTGATGACTTCTAATCATGCCAACCTTCAAAATTAAATATGAAGGGCTTTGATACACTTAAGGCACCTAGCTCAGTTTTTGGCCCAACTTTTAGTCCCCTCTTTTTATTTGAGAGTATATACATTTCTGTGAAAGTCTATGCATTGCTGTATACCTTCCAAATAAGGTATATAACTTGAACACTAAAAGTGGAGCTAAAAAACAGGCTGGTTGTCTTTTTATTCAAAATAAAAACCGATGTAGGCGTGACACATTAAGAGTGTGTATACATGTCGTATAGATTTTAGGGTACTGGACTTTAACATTACATGAATGTACATATGTTTCACAACAGTGTAAATCTAGGATTTAAGCAGTTTATTATTCTTAAGTGTATTCATATTTGCAAATTACTTATTTTTTTGAAATATGGATTCTTTCATGACAGTTTGTACATATGAGGGATTAGACAAGGGACGAAGACAAGAATCAAGTCACGGGAAGATCTGGATGTAGTGTTGTATCGTTGTTCAATATGCAAGGGTCTTAGATGCAACATGAAGAGTGCATGAATCTGATTTATTGAAGATTGATTGAGTTTCTATTTTTGGAATAATATGTGTTTGTATCCATATTGGTTTGTATGAACTTAATTTCTTGGTCTTCAAATTAATGTATGCACTATAAAAATAGGACATGATGCATTGTTCTGCCATTTAAATTATGTGTAGGTTGATTTGGTTACTGTTGGACAAGGTAGGTTATTAGTGTTCATCGGTATCATAACTGTGTTATGCACGTGTTATTTAGAGTCTTATTTTTTGATCGGAGTCAGTTAAAATTTTATCTTTTAGTTATCTGCGGGAGTTGGAGAGCTCTGATTAAACATCTAACTGTATATTATGCGTCTTAATACCGTTTTGTATTGCCCATAAAAATTTCATTGAATTTCAGTAACGTTTTAAAAAATATGCAGTTTCGATTGATATTCAGATTTAATTTTGTTAATATCCAAGATAAAGTAGTTTAAATATGATTTTGCCATAGATGTTCATTTTTGAGTTAGCTTTTATGTAAAAGTAGAATTAGATAATCTGGATTCTTGTAGCAAAAGTTATGGGTGTTTTTTCAATTATATTATGTGGATGAGAAAATTCTGCCAGCAGCTCGGTTTGATGTTTATCTCACATTTTGGAATAGTTGGAGGGGTTATTGGATCTTGGCATAAACACAATTTGTAGATAATTGTCTTGACTTTCCAATGGTTTTTGAATTGTACAATTCGGAGCTAGATTGTGGAAGTTATGGCTGTTTTAGTGAAGTCTATCTAGAATTTCTAGTCAGGGACGATTTAGTCCTTTCAACCCCACTAAATCTGATGTATTTAGAGCATTAGAGGGAGGTTTTGGCTGCTGTTTTTGGGGGTCCAATAGAGGAATATGAGAGAGGAGGAGAAGAGAAGGAGAAGATGGAGCAAGAAGAGGAAAGAGTTGGAAGAAGTGATTAATGTTTGTTTGTTTGTGTTGTTGATGCTATCTTCTTCTCTTTCTCTAGCTGGTCCCCTGTTTTTCCCTCCCCTTTTGGTTCAACCAAGTGAAGAGAAGCAAAGATTGAGGTGGTGGTGGTGGTGGTGGTGGTGGCGGTCAAGGTGGTCAAGGGTGTGCTTACGAGCCCCTACACCTCCCCCTTATCTCCCCCTTTTTTGGTGAGCTTTCCCTTCTCTCTTTGTGAGTGTATTTGTGCTAATGTGGGTATGTGTGGGTGCTGTTAAGAGAGTATTGTTATGGGTAATTGCTGCACATGAAGTGTTTGAGTTTATGTATGAATGGTGGTGGTTTTGTATTCTAGTAAGATAGATTTGTCTTTTTAGAATATTTGTGGAACTAGTATCTAGAGACATATTTTAAGGATTATGTCTGCATGTGATATGATCATCAGTGTATCTAGATGCTATATATGAAATTTGGTGTCATTTTATTATCTCTGTTGTAAGTTATAACCTGATTTGCATAGCCTGTCCAGATTCGTGTGGGAATTGACCAGTTTCTAGAAACGTTTTATTTTGGGCATGTAGAGGCTAAATTAGGTTATGATGTCTTCACGGATTATGATCCCAACATATCAGAGAACATGTATGATTTATTTCATAATTTTTGAATGTGTATTTGGTGCTGTGGAGATCAAATAGTAGGGCTGGTTGCAGCATGTATATTAGTTTTGCTTGATTGTGATTTAAGGAGTTGTTATGCATGTTGTGAAAAATATCAGAAGTCGTTGTCTTCATGAAGTAGGCATGTATATTTGTCAAGAGGCTTTATATTTTAATTCAGCATTATTGGTTGTGTTTTGCAGCTTTCGTTGACGGAACTCGCGATGAATGGGTCGTTAGGTGAGTGGTTCGATCCAACCCTTCGGGAAGCGTTGGATGCACGTAGTCGTGCGTCATGCATTTGTGGGATACCCTAATTATACTACTTATTTAGATGAGTAGTATGGTCATGTCTAACCCATATTATGTTAGATATCTTGCATGCTAGGCTTGTATAGCTGTATATTGCGTAGAACCCCTTATTCTACCATATACTTGCCCATGTATTGCATTCATGAATGAATAACCATGTTTGCATGCGCCCTGCTTATACGGGCGTGTATCTCTTTATATTTATATAGATGTATAGAATATGGCATGCCTTAGGTAGTCTTGGTTGTAATACTACCTCTCCATGTTAGTAATATCTCTAACATGTTTAAGCCTAGGTTAATAATCGGATACATCCTGGTCATAGGATTTGAGGGCGTGGTGTAGTTGTTGAGCCTATGTTATTGGAGCAAAACTATGACCAACTTCTAGAGATGATGAGCTCTTTCTCGCCCTCTCTCTTCGTGTGAACTGAGTAAGTAGATGTGGTTCCTACTTGACTCAGGTTCACTTGGGAATATTGGCATGCACATGTTGGTGCGCGAGATCGCACTTGACCCTTCCCTTTTAAGTTGGTGATATCCAACGCATGTTAAGGTACACTTGTATACTTATATGATTAATGGCTTTGTATGTATATTATTTAGGCCACACCTAATATGTATGTTGCATATATATTGTTTATGCTTTTTATACATGTTAGGGAGTACCCCTATAATTAATTATTATGTTATCGTGCATGTGGTTCATGTACATAACTGTGCTAGAATTCTCCTATTATAATTATGCGCATGTTAAACTAATTAGGCCTATCTATAATAGGCGTGGGTATGACCCGCTATCTGGTTGTATCTTATTAGTTAGAACGCTAGCGATGTAATCGCCCCCTTACATCCGAGTGATGCACTCGATTGGAATTCAAGAGAATTTATTGTCATATTGGTTTCGTAAAGCCGGTGGTTATGGCAGTAAGTTAGGCTTACCCGTGCTAGGCGCGTGTATGAACCGCTCATTGAGTTATTTTTCTGTGAAAGAGTCGAGGTAACTCTCTGCGTCCGAGCAACGCATCTGTGTGGGAGTTCATATGTATTCGATAGCATCGGTAGGTGGTTACCGAGAGTAGTTGTTTTTTCATTGGGTTTGCATTGCGAACATGGAATGTTTCCTCCCAATATCATCCGTGTTGAAGCGCCTCCGGTTGTAGCTATCCTGACAGAGGGCCCCCACCTGTAGGTACTATCAATGCATGCGACAAGATGTATTGATCATGGGAGTATACCAGGTAGAGGCTACCCGGGAGAGGGCTAACGAATGATATTGCGAGCATGGAGTTGTTCTCCCCTTCGTCGGATCCGTGTCGAAGCTGTCTCGCATTGAAGCTGTCCTAACAGAGGGCTCTCACCTGTAGATACTACCGACGCGTTCGGCAGATGTATTGATCATGGGAGTGTACCAAATAGAAGCTACCTGGAGAGGGCTACTAGATGACGAAGGGTATAGAGCAGACAAATTTCTCTCAACAGTCCCGTGTCACCCTTAGGGGTGAGGGTGAGTTGAAGTCATGTAGTCACGTGACTTTTATACCCATCGAGTATACTCTGGGTATGTTACTCCTAATGCTTGAGATATCGTAGTGTATCTCTACCTCGTAGCGGATGGACTCATTATATCTCGTTATCCAATAACACCATGTGTTATGGTTAACAGTTGATCCTCCCCGAGTGTCCCATGAGCCTCCCTCCGGAAGTGAGGGTGAGGGTGAGGCATGGTCGCGCCGTCGCGTGACCTTATTATCCTTTGGGTTTCCTTGAAAGAAAATTGCCTTAGTATTGAATTGTTGTGATGGTGTTTGATTTTCAACCACTCACTGAGCTTGTAGCTCATCCCTCGCGAATTGTTTCTTCTACAGGGGTTGTGTTGGGCATGGAGCTGGAGCTTCCCTGTGGCGTGGTCTTGCGTGCGTGGAAGCGTCCCATCCGGCGATTGGCGAGTACGAGGTTGTCAGCAGTCCAAGTGTCGTATGTATTGGTAAATCGTGCGTGTTGCACTGGTTGTATTTTATTTGGACTAAACTTGGCTCTCACAAGACAGTGATTGTGTATTCGAGTCTGTAATAATGTTTTGGTTTAAAGACTTATTGGTATTTTTATGCTTCCGCATTTTTGAGTTGAACTATCAGTTAACATTGCTTTGTCAGCCTTGTTTGTTATATATATTTGGCGTCATTGTTGACCTCTTATTTTGATTACTGATATTATATATATTGCCACGTCTCGAGAACGGCCGCCCTAGGGCACGACAATAACAATGTATGGATAATGCTTAACAATGTACATGGAACGTATAATAGTGTACAACACTTAAAAAATAGTATAATTGTCAATATGTGGTGATTTGAATGATGAATGTTGTGGTATGAGAATGTGTACATTTCCTTGCTTTTTTTTTTCGCTTGGTAACATAAATAAGGACAAGTTAGATGAAAGATCACATTTTGGTTTGGAGGCATGATAAATGTTATATTATGAATAAACAGATCTACATAGTCTAAATGCTTGTTAGTGGGTGAGTCTTGGGACGGAATCCTATCACGACTGAATAGTATCAGTCTGATCAGTATCAAATAAACACTCGACACCCGTCCCCAACAAAAAAATCTTTTTAATGAACCTAACGTTGACTTGTCGTTAATGTCAAAACACTCTTGTGAAACCCATTTTCAGATTTTCCTCATTTTCTCTTTTCCCTCTCCTCCCTCTCTCTCCTTTGTTTAAAAAAAAAACCATAGCGAGATCTTTTTTTTTCCCCTCTCTGTTTTCCTTCTTCCCCTCCCTCTCTATTTTTCTTTTTTTCTTCTTTCTCCTCCCTCTATTCTTTCCTCTCCCTCTCTTATTTCTCTCTCTTGCTACATGATTTATGTTCTACATCTCTTTTAAATATCTATATTAGAGTTTATTTAATATTTATTATAAATATATTTCGTATCCCTTGTAGGGTTTCAAACTTTATTAATGAAGGCATTTGTATCTTTTGTAGGGTGGTTTTCTATTTTAGGGAATTTGTATTTTTTGTATACATGAATTGTAGGGTTTGATTCTAATGTTGTGAAATATGATTTTTATATTGTGTAGTTTGATTCTGATTTTGCAGTTCGGATCATATGTTGCTCTGTTCAATTCATATAATGTGCATTTTGATTATAGATTGTATAGTTGGATTCGTATTTAAGATTTATATGTGTGTGGTTTCATTCATAGGTTATATAATTTGATTCATGGGCCGTGCAATTTTATTATTAGGTTATGCAGTTCGATTTATAGGTTTACAATTCAATTCTTATGTTATGCAGTTTGATTAATAAGTTGTGTAGTTCGATTCTAATGTTGTGTAGTTCGATTTAAATATTGTACAGTTTGATTCTGATTTTTGTAGTTTGGATTATATGTTGCTTAGTTCAATTCATATAATGTGCATTTTGATTATAGATTGTATAGCTGGATTCGTATTTAAGATTTATATGTGTGTAGTTTCATTCATAGGTTATGTAGTTTGATTCATGGGTTGTGGAGTTTTATGATTAGGTTATGCAGTTCGATTTATAGGTTTGTAGTTCGATTCATAGGTTGTGCAGTTCGATTATTATGTTATGCAATTTGATTAATAAGTTGTGAAGTTCAATTCTAATGTTGTGTAGTTCCAATAATCGATTATGCATTTTTGACAAGTAATGGGTCATGTAGTTTGATTTATATGTTGTATTGTTCAATTATTAGGTTGTGGAGTTCCATTTATCCTTTTTATTTCTTATGCACCTAAACATTAACTATTAATGTCTGGATATGTTGTGTTATATATGTGTATCTTTTAGCCTTCCGGTCACCATTGGGACATTTCTGACAGTTTTTCAACTTTTTCTTTTTTCGATCGGAACCGCTAAAATTTTGGGCTTTTGGCTATCATCATGAGCTTGAGAACTCCGATTGAAAATCTAACTGCACATTATGTGTCCTGGTGCCATTTCAAACCACTCATGAAAATTTCTTCGATTTCCGGTAACGTTTCAGAATTTGGCAGTTCCGAATCGTATCCGGGTTTTGACCGAGCGGAAATGTCAAAGGGGGACTTGACCAAGTCAAAGAGGACTTTGACCAAGTCAAGTTTGACCATTGACTTGGTCAAATTCTTTTGTTTTTTTGTGTGGTTGGGTTGACCTAAAGTCAAACCCAAAAACCCTAAGTGTGTGAGTGTGTGTGCCCTAAAGTGGGTGTCCCCCTTCTTTCTCTTCTCTTCTTCATCTCTCTCACACACAAAACACTCCACCTCTCCCTCTTGTTATTTTCCCCCATTAGAGGTAGTAGGAGAAGTTGAAATGGAAAGCCATTGAAGGGAAAAAGAGAGGTAAGGGTTGGATCTATCTCTCCATGGTCTTTGATTTGTTTTCCCCTTTGTTTACCTCCCTCTCATGGTTCCCCCCCCCCCTGTTTCAGCCATTGTTAGGGCTGAGGGTGGTGGTGGTCTTGGTGGTGGCGATTTGGTGCGCGAAGGGCACCCGAGCTTCCTCCCTTGTTCTTCCTCTCTTTGGGTAAGTCTTCCTCCTCCCCTAGCTAGGTTAGATGTTTGATTAGAGGGTTTAAATGGTTATGCATGCTTGCATGGGTGTTAAGGGGGTGAGGGTGGGCTGAGGAGGGGGTGGAAAGGGCTCTGGCGTGCGTGCGGAGTCATCCGCGCGCGTGCGCGCGCGTCTGCGCGCGCAGACAGTCGCTGGCGCGCGCAGACGGGCGCGCTGGCGGACGCGCGTGTGTACGCGTAGACGCGCGGGCGTGCGCGCGGGGTGCTGTGCGGGCGCGCAGTGGGCGCGGGTACGCGATGGCTGGGCACGTGGGCGCGCGCGAGCGTGCGCGTGCTCGCGGCAGCGCGTTTGGGCACGCGGGCAGGGGCGCGGCAGTGCGCCCGGGGCGTAGGGGCACGTGCGGGCGTGCACATTCATGCGTGCGCGTGTGGGGGGCCATGCGTATGGCTGCCCGAGGGTTCGGGAGGGTGTCGGGGCACTCGGACTCGCGTGCGTGCGTGCGGGCCCATATGCATGCTTGTCCGAGTGTTATGTATTTCTAGTAAATTTCTGATGTATTTGTGTAGTTTACTCACCATATTGAGTGCCCATGTCTTGCAGATCTTGACGGACGGTCACGCAACGACCCAGGTCTCGGTGAGTGGGACAATCCAACCTAGTAGGGAGGCGTTCGATGCACGTAGGCGTGCATTGCCCTCCCCTGAGGCACCATAATAGCGTATTAACTTGTAATAAATGTAAAGCTATGCATGCATGATTAATATGATGTATCCATGCCACCTTAGACTTGTATGCTAGGGATATGCACCCTTATATCATGTATAGAGGCCTATGCATGCCTAGACACCATGCCCCAAACTATGTATGTTCCCATCTAGTTTAATCTAATTAAATCAAAATGAGAGCATATAGTTACAAGCATGCCTTAGAGAATATTATAACCTCGTTGTTCTAATATATGTTTCCCCGCATCTTAGTTATGCGCTCTTGAGGAATTCTGAAGAATTCATGACATTATTAGCGTTACAAATCGGTGTCGACGGATCCAAGAGGATCGTATCCGTGTGAGTAGGTTGTCTTCTCCTTTTGGTTGGATCCGATGTAGGAACTCCCGGCGTTGGCTGGCCTGACAGAGGGCTCCCGTCCGTAGGTACCTCCGATGCGTCGGACAGTACTGATAGTGGGAGTATACCAGGTGGAGGCTACGGAGTGTGGGAGAGGCTACCGGGTGGACCAGGGGTGGAGAGCGGTCTAGTATGCCCCAAGAGGCCCATGTCACCCCCCAGAAAGGGTGAGGGTGAGGGGGGAGGTGGGTTGGCGATGAAACGACCCACTAGAATGTGTAGTTGCTCCCGTGTTAGGGGCTATAAATTATATAAGGTTAATATGAATTGTGATGCATGGGTTGTGCTATTCACTGAGCGTGTGGCTCACCCCTCGCATATTCTTTTCCTCCAGTTATATCTGAGTCGGATCTGAAGGAGGAGCTCCCCGAGGCACATCAGCAGTAGCGGAGCAGCGTCACGTTCTGTGAGTGAGAGGCCATCAACATCCCCTTCTTGATTGTATGTATTGTATTCTGTGCTTGGGCACATACTTGTATTTGGATGTCATTGTATATATTGGCTCTCACAGGACAGTTGATTATGTATCGGGTCTGTAATATGTCTTTGAATTACAGACTCAGTCGTTTAAGCTTCCGCTATTTGTATATATTATGTCAGCTACCTTATTGTCTGTGTTGTCATTTCGATGTTGTTTAGAGTATTTTATTGATCTCCTGTATAGACTGCTGATATTATATATATTTTGCCACGCTTCGGGGACGGCCGCCCTGGGGCGTGACAAAAGTTGGTATCAGAGCGGCCTCACTGCCTTTCTGAAGCTCCACCCTCCCGAGTTCCATGGCCAGACGGCGGACCCCCTTGCCCCTGAGCGTTGGTTGATGGAGGTGGACAAGATCTTCTCGACCATGCACTACACCGACCGCCAGCGTGTCTCCCTGGCCACCTTCATGCTGAAGGGTAGCGCCGCCGACTGGTGGGCTACCCGATCGGTGGACATCCCCGAGGGAGTGGAGCGACTACTATGGGCTGGGTTCCGGAGGTACTTCCTGGAGGAGTACTTCCCATTTTCAACATGCCAGATTGTGATGCGAGAGTTCGAGCAGCTGACGCAGGGCTCCATGTCAGTCGCTGACTACTCCACACGCTTCACGAGGCTTTCCAGGTTCGCCCCCGCCTTGGTGATGGATGAGGAGACGTGATGCCGTCGTTTCGAGATGGGCCTCATTAGCACCATCCGGGTGCATGTCACTTCTCAGGCGTTCATGAGGTACTCGGACTTGGTGTCTCGGGCGAAGACAGTCGAGCGAGACCTTGGGGTCCCTTTGGGGGTTCCAACCCCTTCTGCAGACCAGAGACCCCCCAGGAGCCAGGACCAGGGACATCGCAAGAAGAAGCGGCCCCGCTTTGATCAGTCAGCGGCCGCCGCTACTCCAGTCGATGTGGTGCCAGTGCGAGGTCCAGCACCCATTGCGGCAGTACCAGTCCAGGCCAGGCAACCGGAGAAGCGGCGCTGTTTCCATTGTCAGCGCGTCGGGCATATTTTATATAATTGCCCTGATGCTGGCCGACCCCGTGTGCTGCACCCGCAGCAGCAGCAGCCGCACCAGCAGCAGCAGCCACGCCAGCAGCAGCAGCCACAGCGTCAGCAGCAGCAGCCACAGGGTGGCCGAGTTGACCAGAGGAGGCAGCCAGTATTGTTTTGATCCGAGGTATTGTTTTGATCTCCCAGCTCCCTGCATATGTGTTATTTGATTCCGGAGCCACGCACTCGTTCGTGTCTCCCATTTTTGCGAGACGGATGGGCGTGGCGTCCGCCCCTCTTGATGTTGTGCTGGAGGTATCATTGCCCGTCGGAGACCGTATTCTCCTCCGTTCTGTTTACCGAGGGTGTACCGTGGTGATTGCGGAGCATGAGTTTCCAGTAGAGTTGGTAGAGCTCGCCATGACGGACTTCGATGCCATCCTGGGAATGGATTGGCTCTCAGCTAGTCACGCCAGCATCGACTGTTTCGTGAAGTCGGTGTCTTTCCACCTTCTGGGTCAGAGATCTTTCCAGTTCGTGGGCGATCGTGACATAGCCCCTTTGGGGTTCGTGTCATCTATCCAGGCATGGAGACTCCTTCAGGGAGGATGTGAGGGCTTTCTGGCGTATATTGCTGAGGAGGACGCACCACTGCGGGCAGATATCAGTCAGACTCCGATCGTGGCGGAATATCCAGAGGTTTTCCCCGATGATCTTCCGGGATTACCGCCAGATCGCGCGATCGAGTTTGAGATTAATCTAATTTCGGGGACCGAGCCGATTTTGAGAGCTCCGTACCGGATGGCCCCAGCAGAGCTGAAGGTGCTCAAGGAGCAGTTGGAGGAGTTGCTTGAGAAGGGCTTCGCACGTCTGAGTGTTTCTCCATGGGGAGCCCCTGTTTTGTTCGTTCGGAAGAAGGACGGTTCGCTGCGTCTTTGTATTGATTACAGGCAGCTGAACAAGCGGACCGTGAAGAACAAGTACCCCTTGCCACGGATTGACGATCTGTTTGACCAGCTCCAGGGAGCGCGTGTCTTTTCTAAGATCGATCTCCGTTCGGGCTACTATCAGCTGAAGATCCGGGAGTCAGATATTTCGAAGACGGCCTTTCGTACCCGTTATGGGCACTACGAGTTCTGAGTACTGCCGTTTGGGTTGACGAATGCGCCGGCAGCCTTCATGGATCTGATGAACCGGGTGTTTCGGCCCTTCCTCGACTCCTTCGTAGTAGTCTTCATCGACGATATTCTGGTGTACTCGAGGAGTCTTGAGGAGCACGCTGACCATCTCCGCACTGTCTTGGAGACTTTGGCCCGACATCAGTTGTTTGCCAAGTTCAGTAAGTGCGAGTTTTGGTTAGAGCGTATGGCCTTTCTAGGCCACGTGATTTCTGGCAAGGGTATATCTGTGGACCCGGACAAGACACTCGCCGTGTCGAATTGGCATCGACCGTCGAACCCCACAGAGATTCAGAGCTTCCTGGGTTTAGCGGGATATTATCGGAGGTTTGTCAAGGGTTTCTCGAAGATAGCTGTTCCTCTGACCCGCCTCACTCGGAAGGATGTCCGGTTCGAGTGGTTCCCAGCTTGCGAGGAGAGCTTCCTGGAGTTGAAACGAAGGCTCACCTCAGCGCCAGTTCTTACCATTCCGTCTGGGAGTGGTGGATTCGACAGTCTACTCCGATGCATCGCGGCTGGGTGTGGGTTGCGTCCTGATGCAGTACGGTAAGGTTATGGCTTACGCGTCGCGTCAGTTGAAGCCCCATGAGCAGAATTACCCCACCCACGACTTAGAGTTAGCAGCGATCATCTTTGCGCTGAAGATGTGGAGGCACTACCTTTATGGCGAGGAGTTCGAGCTCTTCACTGATCACAAGAGCTTGACTTACTTGCAGTCCCAGCCGGAGCTCAACATGCGTCAGAGACGTTGGGTCGAGTTCCTGAAGGACTATGATTGTGACATCGCTTACCATCCGGGTAAGGCGAATGTCGTGGCTGATGCTCTCAGCAGGCAGCCCTTGGGCATGGCCGTCCACTTGGCTGTACGTCGTTGGAGGCTTCTGGAGGAGGCCGCTTGCTGGATCAGCGTTCGAGAGACACCTGCGGGTGGCTTTTTGGCCAGGCTAGTGGTGCAGCCCGTTCTTCTCGACGAGATCCTCACGGCTCAGGAGCAGGATCCTCACTTTCTAGTCCTCTCTGAAGGCGTCGCCCGGGGCGAGCGTCCGGACTACCAGATTCGCGAGGACGGGATCCTGCGGTTCAGAGGTCGAGTATGCATTCCTGACGATGCAGAGCTGAAGCAGAAGATCTTGGACGAGGCCCATCGTTCGAGGTACACAGTGCATCCTGGTGGCACGAAGATGTACAGGGGCCTTCGTTGTGGCTACTGGTGGCGCGGGATGAAGGCGGATATTGGCCGTTTCGTTGCCCGTTGCTTGGTATGCCAGCAGGTGAAGTCGGAGCATCAGCGTCCTGCGGGGAAGCTGCAGTCCATTGAGATTCCTCAGTGGAAGTGGGAGCAGATCACCATGGACTTCGTTTCGGGTTTGCCGAGGTCACGTTCGGGTCGCGATGCCATCTGGGTAATCGTCGACCGACTAACTAACTCATTTCCTCCCCATCCGACTAACTAACTCATTTCCTCCCCATCCGACTCACTGATTCTCTGGACACCCTGGCGCAGTTGTTTGTCTCCGAGATTGTTCGTCTCCATGGCACTCCCGTCAGCATCATTTCTGATAGAGACGCGAGATTTACTTCGAGGTTCTGGCGTAGCCTTCAGCACGCCCTTGGTACGAACCTCCACTTCAGTACAACGTTTCATCCGCAGACGGACGGCCAGTCGGAGAGGACGATTCAGACCCTGGAGGACATGCTGCGAGCTTGCGTTCTCGACTTTGGGGGCAGTTGGGAGAGGCATCTTCCGTTGGTGGAGTTTGCCTACAACAACAGCTACCACTCGAGTATCCGGATGGCACCATACGAAGCGCTCTATGGCCGTAGCTGCAGGTCCCCCTTGTGTTGGGACGAGGTCAGAGAGCGCCAGTTGGAGGGACCAGAGATCATCCACCAGACCTCAGAGATGGTCAAGACGATTCGCGAGCGTATCCGAGTCGCTCAGAGCCGTCAGAAGAGCTACGCCGATCGTCGTCGCTGTGAGCTCGCCTTCGAGGTTGGTGACCATGTTTTCCTGAAGGTGTCCCCGATGAAGGGCATCTTCCGTTTCGGTGTGCGGGGCAAGCTGAGTTCCCGTTTCATTGGGCCGTTTCTCATCCTCGAGCGGGTTGGAGAGGTGGCCTATCGCATAGCCCTGTCCCCACAGTTGGCTCAGGCCCATGACGTCTTCCATGTCTCGCAGCTGAGGCGTTACGTCCACGATCCTGCTCACGTTATCCCGTTCGAGCCGCTCGTCTTCGAGCCGGACTTGTCATTCGTGGAGCAGCCGATCGAGATCCTGGACCGACGCGAGAAGAGGCTCCGCACCAAGACCGTCCAGCTGGTTAAGGTGCGATGGCAGCACCGTTCTGGTGCCGAGGCCACTTGGGAGCGCGAGGACGCCATGCGTGGCGCATATCCGCATCTTTTCCCTTCCTAGATGTTTTTGTATTTATTTTGTGGACAAAATTTCCTAAGGGGGGAAGAATGTTATATATGTGTCACTTTTAGCCTTCCGGGCACCTTTGGGACATTTCTGGCAGTTTTTCAACTTTTTCTTTTTTCGATCGGAACCGCTAAAATTTTAGACTTTTGGCTATCATCATGAGCTTGAGAACTCCGATTGAAAATCTAACTACACATTATGTGTCGTGCCATTTCAAACCACTCACGAAAATTTCTTCGATTTTCGGTAACGTTTCAGAATTTGGCAGTTCCGAATCGTATCCGGGTTTTGACGAGGGAATGTCAAAGGGGGACTTGACCAAGTCAAAGAGGACTTTGACCAAGTCAAGTTTGACCATTGACTTGGTCAAATTCTTTTGTTTTTTTGTGTGGTTGGGTTGACTCAAAGTCAAAAACCCTAAAACCCTAAGTGTGTGAGTGTGTGTGTGTGTGTGTGTGCCCTAAAGTGGGCGTCCCCCTTCTTTCTCTTCTCTTCTCTTCTCTTCTTCATCTCTCTCACACACAAAACACTCCACCTCTCCCTCTTGTTATTTTCCCCCATTAGAGGTGGTAGGAGAAGTTGAAATGGAAAGCCATTGAAGGGAAAAAGAGAGGTAAGGGTTGGATCTACTTCTCCATGGTCTTTGATTTGTTTTCCCCTTTGTTTACCTCCCTCTCATGGTTCCCCTCCCCCCCTGTTTCAGCCATTGTTAGGGCTGAGGGTGGTGGTGGTGGTGGTGGTCTTGGTGGTGGCGATTTGGTGCGCGAAGGGCACCCGAGCTTCCTCCCTTGTTCTTCCTCTCTTTGGGTAAGTCTTCCTCCTCCCCTAGCTAGGTTAGATGTTTGATTAGAGGGTTTAAATGGTTATGCATGCTTGCATGGGTGTTAGGGGGGGTGGGAGGGCTGAGGAGGGGGTGGAAGGGGCTCGGGCGGGCGTGCAGAATCATCCGCGCGCATGCGCGCGGGCAGACGGGCGCGCGAGCGTACGCGCAGACGTGCGGGCGTGCGTGCGGGGTGCCGCGCGGGCGCGCAATGCGCTCGGGTAGGCGCTGGCTGGGCACGCGGGCAGGGGCGCGATAGTGCACCAGGGGCGCAGGGGCGCGTGCGTGCGCGTGCGGGGGGCCATGCGTATGGCTGCCCGAGGGTTCGGGAGGGTGTCGGGGCACTCGGACTCGCGTGCGTACGCGCGTGCTCGCGTGCGTGCGGGCCCGTATGCATGCTTGTCCGAGTATTGGGTATTTCTAGTAAATTTCTTATGTATTTGTGTAGTTTACTCACCGTATTGAGTGCCTATGTCTTGCAGATCTTCATGGACGGTCACGCAACGACCCGAGTCTCGGTGAGTGGGACAATCAAACCCAGTAGGGAGGCGTTCGATGCACGTAGGCATGCATTGCCCTCCCCTGGGGCACCATAATAGTGTATTAACTTGTAATAAATGTAAAACTATGCATGCATGATTAATATGATGTATCCATGCCACCTTAGACTTGTATGCTAGGGATATGCACCCTTATATCATGTATAGAGGCCTATGCATGCCTAGACACCATGCCCCGAACTATGTATGTTCCCATCTAGTTTAATCTAATTAAATCAAAATGAGAGCATATAGTTACAAGCATGCCTTAGAGAATATTATAACCTCGTTGTTCTAATATATGTTTCCCCGCATCTTAGTTATGCGCCCTGGAGGAATTTTTGAGAATTCATGACATTATTAGCATTACAAATCGGTGTCGACGGATCCAAGAGGATCGTATCCGTGTGAGTAGGCTGTCTTCTCCTTTTGGTTGGATCCGATGTAGGAACTCCCTGACGTTGGCTGGCCTGACAGAGGGCTCCCGTCCGTAGGTACCTCCGATGCGTCGGACAGTACTGATAGTGGGAGTATACCAGGTGGAGGCTACGGAGTGTGGGAGAGGCTACCGGGTGGACCAGGGGTGGAGAGCGGTCTAGTATGCCCCAAGAGGCCCATGTCACCCCCCGTAAAGGGTGAGGGTGAGGGGGGAGGTGGGTTGGCGATGAAACGACCCACTAGAATGTGTAGTTGCTCCCGTGTTAGGGGCTATAAATTATTTAAGGTTAATATGAATTGTGATGCATGGGTTGTGCTATTCACTGAGCGTGTGGCTCACCCCTCGCATATTCTTTTCCTCTAGTTATATCTGAGTCGGATCTGAAGGAGGAGCTCCCCGTGGCCATATCAGCAGTAGCGGAGCAGCGTCACGTTTTGCGAGTGAGAGGCCATCAGCATCCCCTTCTTGATTGTATGTATTGTATTTCGTGCTTGGGCACATACTTGTATTTGGATGTCATTGTGTATATTGGCTCTCACAGGACAATTGATTATGTATCGAGTCTGTAATATGTCTTTGAATTACAGACTCAGTCGTTAAGCTTCCGCTATTTGTATATATTATGTCAGCCACCTTATTGTCTGTATTGTCATTTCGATGTTGTTTAGAGTTGTTATATATGTGTCACTTTTAGTCTTCTGGTCACCATTGGAGCATTCTGGCAGTTTTTCAGCTTTTCCTTTTTTCGATCGGAACCGCTAAAATTTCAAAATTTTAGCCATCATCATGAGTTTGAGAACTCCGATTGAAAATCTAACTGCACATTATGTGTCCTGGTGCCATTTCAAGCCACTCACGAAAATTTCATCGAATTCCGGTAACGTTTTAGAATTTCGCAGTTCTGAATCGTATCCGGGTTTTGACCAAGCGAAAGTCATTGGGAGACTTGACCAAGTCAAAGATGACTTTGACCAAGTCAAGTTTGACCCTTGACTTGGTCAATGGGTTTTGTTTGTTAGTGTGGCTAAGTTGACTTGAAGTCAAAGCTCACCTAAAATGACCTAAATGCCCTAAGTGGTGTGTGTGTGAGTGTGTGTGGCCTCACTTAGGCGTGCACCAATAGTGCTTCTCCTTCTATTCATCTTCTTCTCTCTCTCACTCACTCACAAGCTCTCACATCCCTTCCCTTGTTTCCACCATTTGAGCTAGCAGAAGGGCTTGAAAGATGAAGCCATAGAAGAAGAAAAGAAAGGTAGGGTTCCGATCTACCTTTCCATGGTGTTGTTTTTGGATTTCCCCTATGTTGACCTCCTCTCTTAGCTCCTTTTCTCCTCTGTTTTCAGCCATTCTTGGGCTGAGAAGAGGTCTTGGTAGTGGTGGTCTTGGTGGTGGCGTTTCGGTGCGCGAAGGGCACCCGAGTTCCTCCCCTTCCCTTCCTCTCTTTGGGTAAGCTTTCCTCCTCCCTATTTCTTGTTTAGATGGTTGTTTAGGAGATGAAGTGGAGTATGCATGGTATGCATGTGTGTTAGGGGTGTGGGAGGGCTGAGGAAGGGAGTGGGTTTGGCTCGGGCGCGCGTGCAGGGTCATCCGCGCGCGTGCGCGCGAGTCTGCGCGCGCAGGCAGTGCAGGCGCACGCAGTCGGGCGCGCTGGGGGCGTGCGCGCGTACGCGCGGGCATGCGGGCGTGCTCGCGGTGTGCTGCGCGGGAAGCGCAGTGCGCGCGGGGGTGCGCGCGTGGTGCTGCGCAAGGGCGCAGTATGCGCGGGTAGACGCAGGGCTGGACGCGCAATGCGCGCAGCGTGTCTGGGCGCTCGGGCAGGGGCGCAGCAGCGTGTCTGGGTGCGCGGGCTGGGGCGTGACAGTGCGCCCGGAGCGCGGGCGTGCGTGCGTGCGTGCGCACCCGTGCGTGCGCGTGCGGGTGGCCGTGCGCATGGCTGCCCGGGGGTGCGGGAGTGTGTCGGGGCACTCGGACTCGCGTGCGTGCGGGCCGTATGCATGCTTGTCCGAGTGTTGGGTATTTCTAGCGTATTTCTTATGTATTTGTGTAATTACTCACCATTTTGATTACCCATGTCTTGCAGATCTTGACGGGCGGTCACGCGACGACCCAGGTGTTGGTGAGTGGGACAATCCAACCCAGTAGGGAGGCGTTCGATGCACGTAGGCGTGCATTGCCCTCCCCTGGGGCACCATAGTTGCATATTAGCTAGTATTGAATGTGAACTATGTCTTGCATGAATATTATGATGTATCCATGCCACCTTAGATTTGTATGCTAGGGATATGCACCCTTACATCATGTTAGAGGCCTATGCATGCCTAGACACCTTGCCCCGACCTGTGCATGTTCCCACCTAGTTTAATTTAATTAAATCAATGTGAGCATGTCTTAAAGAATATTATAACCTTGTTGTTATAATATATGTCTCCCCGCATCTTAGTTATGCGCCCTGGAGGAATTCTTGTGAATTCATGACATTATTTAGCATTACCATCGGTGTCGACGGATCCATGAGTAGGCTGTCTTCTCCTTATTGGTTGGATCCGATGTAGGTACTCCCCGGCGATGGCTGACCTGACAGAGGGCTTCTGTCCGGTACCTCCGATGTGTTCGGACAGTACTGGTAGTTGGAGTGGACTAGGTCGAGGCTACGAGGGTGAGAAAAGGCTACCGGGTGGACCAAGGGTGGAGATCGGTCTAGTCTACCCCAAGAGGCCCATGTCACCCCCTCGGAGAGGGTGAGGGTGAGGGGAGGGAAAGTGGGTTGGCGATGAGACGACCCACTAGATTGTGTAGTTACTGCCACTTAGGGGCTATAAATTATTTGAGGTTAATATGAATTGTGATGCATGGGTTGTGCTATTCACTGAGCGTGTGGCTCACCCCTCGCATATATTTTTCTCCAGTTATATCTGAGTCGGATCTGAAGGAGGAGCTCCCCGAGGCACATCAGCAGTAGCGGAGCAGCGTCACGTTCTGCGAGTGAGAGGCCATCAGCATCCCCCTTTGATTGTATGTATTGTATTCCGTGCTTGGGCACACGTTTGTATTACATTTGGATGTCGTTGTATATATTGGCTCTCACAGGACAGTTGATTATGTATCGGGTCTGTAATATGTCTTTTGAATTACAGACTCAGTCTTTTAGCTTCCGCTATTTGTGTATATATTATGTCAGCCTCATTGTTGTCTGTGTTGTCATTTTTGATGTTGTTTAGAGTATGTTATTGACCTCCTGTATAGACTGCTGATATCATATATACCATTGCCGCGTCTCGGGGACGGCCGCCCTGGGGCGTGACAAAAGTTGGTATCAGAGCCTGGTCCTGTCAGAGCCAATTGTTTTTCGTAGAGATGAGTCCTAGGATTTCTATATGAGTATTCTGATCCTAGTGTCTGGTTTTCTTAGGTTGCTGATATGCCTCCTCGTAGAGGAATGCGTGGACGTGGTCCCTCTCGGCCTTTGGAGGTTCCCGGACCTACCAGAGGTGAGGATGCTACTGGAGAGTCCTCGGCTATGGGGCCAGGACTGGCGCAGGAGCCTCCTGCATGGGAGCGTGCTTACGCTCGGATAGCAGATCTGGTGGAGACTCAGACCAGAGCACTGGAGGCCCAGACTAGGGCATTGGCTGAGCAGGCACGGGAGATCCAGGAGCTGCGGGCGGGCCGTGAGGCAGTTCCACAGGTCCCCTTGGTGGCAGATCCACTTGTGGTGCCCGACGCACCCCCTGTTCCTGTGGTGATTCCAGCGGTGGGAGTTCAGGATCCCCTGGAGAGGGAGGTGGAGCTAGAGGCTGCAGCGCGAGTGCATCAGAGTGGCCTCACTGCCTTTCTGAAGCTCCACCCTCCCTTGTTCCATGGATAGACGGCGGACCCCCATGCCCGTGAGCGTTGGTTGATGGAGGTGGACAAGATCTTCTCGACCATGCACTGCACCGACCGCCAGCGTGTCTCCCTGGCCACCTTCATGCTGAAGGGTAGCGCCGCCGACTGGTGGGCTACCCGATCGGTGGACATTCCCGAGGGAGTGGAGCGGCTTTTATGGGCAGGGTTCCGGAGGTATTTCCTGGAGGAGTACTTCCCGTTTTCGACGCGCCAGATCGTGATGCGGGAGTTTGAGCAGCTGACGCAGGGCTCCATGTCAGTCGCGGACTACTCCACACGCTTCACGAGGCTTTTCAGGTTCGCCCCAGCCTTGGTGATGGATGAGGAGACGCAGTGCCGTCGATTCGAGATGGGTCTCATTAGCACCATTCGGGTGCATGTCTCTTCCCAAGCGTTCACGAGGTACTCGGACTTGGTGTCTCGGGCGAAGAGAGTCGAGCGAGACCTCGGGGTCTCCATGGGGGTTCCAACCCCTTCTGCAAACCAGAGACCCCCCAGGAGCCAGGACCAGGGACAGCGCAAGAAGAAGCGGCCCCGCTTTGATCAGTCAGCGGCTGCCGCTATTCCAGTCGATGTGGTGCCAGTGCGAGGTCCAGCACCCATTACGCTAGTACCAGTCCAGGCCATGCAGCCGGAGAGGCGGCGTTGTTACCATTGTCGGCGCGTCGGGCATATTGCATATGATTGCCCTGATGCTGGCCGACCCCGCGTGCTGCCTCCGCAGCAGCAGCAGCAGCTACAGCAGCAGCCTCAGCGCCAGCAGCAGCAGCAGCCTCAGCGTCAGCAGCAGCAGCCACAGGGTGGCCGAGCTGACCAGAGGAGGCAGCCAGTGCCGCCTACAGGGCGTGCCCCTGCTCCTCAGCCGCAGTTTGTTCAGGGCAGAGTTGCAGCACTTTCGGTCGAGGAGGCGCAGGCTTCGGGTAGTGTGGTCCGAGGTATTGTTCAGATCTCCCAGCTCCCTGCATATGTGTTATTTGATTCCGGAGCCACGCACTCGTTCGTGTCTCCCGCTTTTGCGAGACGGATGGGCGTGGCGTCCGCCCCTCTTGATGTTATCCTGGAGATATCATTGCCCGTCGGAGACCGTATTCTCCTCCGTTCTGTGTACCGAGGTTGTACCGTGGTGATTGCAGAGCATGAGTTTCCAGTGGAGTTGGTAGAGCTCACCATGATGGACTTCGATGCCATCCTGGGAATGGATTGGCTTTCAGCTAGTCACGCCAACATCGACTGTTTTGCCAAGTCGGTGTCTTTCCACCTTCTGGGATGGAGGTCCTTCCAGTTCGTGGGCGATCGTGACGTAGCCCCATTGGGGTTCGTGTCGTCCATTCAGGCGTGGAGACTCCTTCAGGGAGGATACGAGGGCTTTTCCGGCGTATATTGCTGAGGAGGACGCACCGTTGCGGGCAGATATCAGTCAGACTTCGGTCGTGGCAGAGTATCCTGAGGTTTTTCCTGATGATCTTCCGGGATTACCGCCAGATCGCGCGATCGAGTTTGAGATAAATCTGATTCCGGGGACCGAGTCGATTTTGAGAGCTCCGTACCGGATCGCCCCAGCAGAGTTGAAGGTGCTCAAGGAGCAGTTGGAGGAGTTGCTAGAGAAGGGCTTTGCACGTCCGAGTGTTCCTCCGTGGGGAGCCCCTGTTTTGTTTGTGCGGAAGAAGGACGGTTTGCTGCGGCTTTGTATTGATTACAGGCAACTGAACAAGCGGACCGTGAAGAACAAGTATCCCTTGCCACGGATTGACGATCTGTTTGACCAGCTCCAGGGAGCGCGTGTCTTTTCTAAGATCGATCTCCGTTCGGGCTACTATCAGCTGAAGATCCGGGAGTCAGACATTCCGAAGACGGCCTTTCGTACCCGATATGGGCACTACGTGTTATATATGTGTCACTTTTTAGCCTGCTGGTAACCGTTGGAGCATTTCTGGCAGTTTTAAAATTTTTAGGGTTTTTCGATTGGAACCGCATAATTTCAGACTGTTAGCTATCTTCTGAGCTAGAGGACTCCGATTGAAAATCTAACTGCATATTATGTGTCCTGGTACCATTTTAAGCCTCTCACGAAAATTTTGTTGAATTCTGGCATCGTTTGCAAAAATTTCGCAGTTCCGGGGCGTATCCGGGTTTTTAAGTCGCGCACTATAAATAAGTGGGATCTAAAATCCCGAG
Source organism: Acorus gramineus (assembly GCA_030737835.1). Lineage (NCBI taxonomy): Eukaryota > Viridiplantae > Streptophyta > Magnoliopsida > Acorales > Acoraceae > Acorus > Acorus gramineus. Next base: position 3,195,339 of record CM060849.1, read on the forward strand.
TTACTGTTCATCGTCTTCCCCAAACGCATTTTCTCTCTCCCCTCTCTCTTTTTCTCACTTTCAAGCCCCCTAGAGCCCTCAAAGCTTAAAACCTAAAGCACGGGAAGTGTAGATCGGGTCCCGATCTACACTCCGGTGTTTTCAAATCCCAATTCCGGCGAGTTTTGCCCGTCCGTCCGCCCTCTCTTCGTCCCTGATTTGAGCCATCTCAGCGGTGGAGGTAGATCGGGGCGTAGGAAAGCCTTTGGGAAAGGTTTCGGCGCGCGGAGAGCCACCGGACTTCCCCTCCTCCCCTTGGTAAGCCCCCTTTCCCTCTTTTTCTTGCATAGATGTATGCTAGGGGGGTGATTTTGGGGTTGGGAGGCGGTTGGCGGCGGTGGGTGGCCGTCGGAGGGCTGTGGTGGTGGTCGGAGGTGGGTGGTAGAGGAGCTCGGGCTCGGGCAGGATGGCAGGGCAGCAGCAGCAGGCGCAGCAGCCGCAGGCGCAGCAGGCAGGGCCGCTGGCAGGGCGCGCGCGTGCGTGCGCGCGGGCGTGCGCTCGGGCTGGCGCTGGGCGTGCCTGGTGCTGGGCGTGCAGGGGCTAGTGCGGGTAGGCTGGCAGGGATAGCTGGGTAGGCTGGGAGCAGGCGCACCAGTTTGCTGGGCGCGCGGGCGCGCGCGCGGGCGTGCGCTCGGGGGGTGCAGGGGCGCTCGGGCATCAGGCGGGCAGTGCCCCGGGCGTGCAGGCGAGCGGTGCTCGGGCCACTCGGCGACGCGCGCAGGCAGGCAACGCGGGCAGCAGCGCGGGCAGGCTGGCAGGCGCGCTGGGCGCGTGTTGCGCGGGCGTGCGCGTGGACGCTGGGTGAGGGTCCCGGGCGCTGGGCGCTGGGTCGCGGGTGCCGGGTGCTGGGCGCTGGGCGCTGGCGGGCGCAGTCGGGCGCGCAGTCGTGCGCGGGTGCGTGCGCGAGGGTGCGCGGGTGCGCGCGGAGTGGGTGCGCGGGTGCGCGCGGGTGCTGGCGCGAGCGCAGGTGTGCGCGGGAGTGCGCGCGGGCGTGCGCGCGCGCGGCAGGGCACCTGGGCACTTCGCCTGGGTGCTGGGCAGGGCGCCTGGGCATGCGCCTGGGCGCGGTGCTGGGGGCCAGTGCGCGCGGTGCTGGGGGCCAGTGCGTGCGCGTGCTGGGGCGCGCGTGCAATGCGCGCGGGGGCGCGCTGGGCTGGACGCGCGGTGCGCGCGGGCGCGCGCGAGTGTGCGCGTGCGTGCGGCGGTGCGTCGGGGCGCGCGGGCCGGCGTGCGACAGTGCGCCGGTGGTGTCCGGGTATGCGGGCTGGGCTCGGCAGTGCGCCTTGGCGAGCGGGCCGAGGCTCGGCTGTGCGCTCGGGATGCTCGGATACACGTGCCTACGGACCGTATGTACGTTTATCCGAGTGTTGGGTATTTTAGATGTATTTTTGGGTATTTTATGCATTGTTCTCACCATATTGAATGTCTGTCTTGCAGATCTAGACGGACGGTCGCGCGACGACCCTGATACCGGTGAGTGGGACAATCCAACCCAGTAGAGAGGGGTCATACGCATTTGGGCGTATACCGACCTCTCCTGGGGCGTCATGGATAAATATTAACCTGCAATGATATGTATATCATGCGAGCGTGATTAAACTGTAGAATGCATGTTACCCTAGACTTTGCATGTTAGGGACTTGCACCCTTAGGATATGTGTATGAGCCATGCAGCATGTTCCCTGGTTCCATGTTAGGAAGCCCGGCCGATGCATGTGCCCTACTAGTTTATTTATTAAATTAAATGCTAGTAAATGTTAAAATGCATGTTATAGTGAATATTATAGGGGAGGGGCCTTGCGAGGACAGCGGTGAGACCCGGGTTAGGGTACACCGTGTTCCTTGTTTGGTTGTCGGGGTGTCCTATAACGGGAACTCACGCTGCCCTCCCGAGTTTCTTTCCCCAACGATATTCCACCTTGTTATAACCTTATGCATGTTCCCCGCATCGTAGTTATGCGCCCTGGTGGGTTCTGAGGAATTCAGAACATTAGTGTTGTTATAATGTGCCGTCTGCGGATCCAAGTGGATCATATGCGATGGGTAGGCTGTTCTGTTCCCTTCGTTGGATCCGGTAGAGACTACCCCAGCGTTAGACAGGGCCTTCCTGACAGAGGGCTCCCATTAGTAGGCACCTCCTGATTTTGGACGGACTGTGCTGAATGTGGGAGTAGACCAGGCGGCCTACGGAGTGGAGGAGAGACTATCGGTGGACCAAGGGTGACCAACAGCCTAGTCAGTCCCAAAATCCTATGTCACCCATTGAAGGGTGAGGGTGAGGGTGTAGTGGGTTGGCGATGAACGACCCACTGGAGTTGTGATTGGATGCTTGTAAGTCCCAAAATCCTATGTCACCCATTGAAGGGTGAGGGTGAGGGTGTAGCGGGTTGGCGGAAGCGACCCGTTGGTTTTTGGTGCAGTTAGTCCCAATATCCTATGTCACCCATTGAAGGGTGAGGGTGAGGGTGTGGCGGGTTGGCGGAAGCGACCCGCTGGTTATGTGTAGCCAGTCCCAATATCCTTTGTCGCCCATTGAAGGGTGAGGGTGAGGGTGTAGTGGGTTGGCGATTGAGCAACCCACGGCTTTGAATTGTGATATCATTTGTGGATTAAGTAATATGAATTGTGGATTATAAGGATATCTGGTTGTGGTCAATATTGTCTGTGATGCATGGGTTGTGCCGTTCACTGAGCGTGTGGCTCACCCCTCGCATAATATTTTCTCCAGTGTCATCTGAGTCGGATCTGGAGGAGGAGCTCCCCGAGGAACTTCATCAGTAGCGGAGTAGCGCCACGTCCCGCGAGTTGCAAAGACTATCAGCATCCCTTGTACCAGTATGTATTATTTTCCGTGCTTGGGCACGCGTTTGTGTTGTATTTGGACGTCTTTGTATGTATATTGGCTCTCACAGGACATGTGATTATGTATGGAGTCTGTAGTGTGTTTTGATTACAGATTCAGTATTTAGTTATCCGCATTTGGTGTATATATCATGTCAGCCCTGCTTTGTTGTCTGTATGTCATTCTAGTAGCTTGTGTATGATATTATTGACTTCCTGTGTAGATTCTGATATTTTATATACACTTGCCGCGTCTCGGGGACGCCCGGGGCGTGACACTACGAGTTCAGAGTACTGTCGTTTGGGTTGACGAATGCACCGACGGCCTTCATGGATCTGATGAACCGGGTGTTTCGGCCCTTCCTCGACTCTTTCGTAGTAGTCTTCATCGATGATATTCTGGTGTACTCGAGGAGTCTTGAGGAGCACGCTCACCATCTCCGCACTGTCTTGGAAACTTTGGCCCGACATCAGTTGTTCGCCAAGTTCAGTAAGTGCGAGTTTTGGTTGGAGCGTATGGTTTTTCTGGGCCACGTGATTTCCGGCGAGGGCATATCTGTGGACCCGGACAAGACGCTCGCCGTGTCGAATTGGCGTCGACCGTCGAACCCCACAGAGATTCGGAGCTTCCTGGGCTTGGCGGGTTATTACAGGAGGTTTGTCAAGGGTTTCTCGAAGATAGCTATTCCTCTTACCCGCCTCACTCAGAAGGATGTCCGGTTCAAGTGGTCCCCAACATGCGAGGAGAGCTTCCTGGAGTTGAAGCGAAGCTCACCTCAGCGCCAGTTCTTACCCTTCCGTCTAGGAGTGGTGGGTTCGCAGTTTACTCCGATGCATCGCGGTTGGGTGTGGGTTGCGTCCTGATGCAGCACGGTAAGGTTGTGGCTTACGCGTCGCGTCAGTTGAAGCCCCATGAGCAGAATTACCCCACCCACGACTTAGAGTTGGCAGCGATCATCTTTGCCCTGAAGATGTGGAGGCACTACCTCTATGGCGAGGAGTTCGAGCTCTTTACCGATCACAAGAGCTTGACTTATTTGCAGTCCCAGCCGGAGCTCAACATGCGTCAGAGACGTTGGGTCGAGTTCCTGATGGACTATGATTGTGACATCGCTTACCATCCGGGTAAGGCGAATGTCGTGGCGGATGCTCTCAGCAGGCAGCCCTTGGGCATGGCCGCCCACATGGCTGTACGTCGTTGGAGGCTTCTGCAGGAGGCCGCTTGCTGGATCAGCGTTCGAGAGACTCTTGCGGGTGGCTTTATGGCCAGGCTAGTGGTGCAGCCCGTTCTTCTCGACGAGATCCGCACGGCTCAGGGGCAGGATCCTCACTTTCTAGTCCTCTCTGAAGGCGTCGCCCGGGGCGAGCGTCTGGACTACTAGATTCGCGAGGACGGGATCCTGCGGTTCAGAGGTCGAGTATGCATTCCTGACGACGCAGAGCTGAAGCAGAAGATCTTGGACGAGGCCCATCGTTCGAGGTACACAGTGCATCCTGGGGGCCGAAGATGTACAGGGGCCCGAAGATGTACAGGGGCCTTCGTCGTGGCTACTGGTGGCGCGGGATGAAGACGGATATTGCCCGTTTCGTTGCCCGTTGCTTGGTATGCCAGCAGGTGAAGTCGGAGCATCAGCGTCCTGCGGGGAAGCTGCAGTCCATTGAGATTCCTCAGTGGAAGTGGGAGCAGATCACCATGGACTTCGTTTCGGGTTTTTCGAGGTCACGTTCGGGTCGCGATGCCATCTGGGTAATCGTCGACCGACTGACGAAGTCCGCTCATTTCCTCCCCATCCAACTCACCGATTCTCTGGACACCCTGGCGCAGTTTTTTGTCTCCGAGATTGTTCGTCTCCATGGCACTCCCGTCAGCATCATTTCTGATCGAGACGCACGATTTATTTCGAGGTTCTGGCGTAGCCTCCAGCACGCCCTTGGTACGAACCTCCACTTCAGTACAACGTTTCATCCGCAGACGGACGGCCAGTCGGAGAGGATGATTCAGACCCTGGAGGACATGCTGCGAGCTTGCGTTCTCGACTTTGGGGGCAGTTGGGAGAGGCATCTTCCGTTGGTGGAGTTTGCCTACAACAACAGCTACCACTCGAGTATCCGGATGGCTCCATACGAGGCGCTCCCCCTTGTGTTGGGACGAGGTCGGAGAGCGCCAGTTGGAGGGACCAGAGATCATCCACCAGACCTCAGAGATGGTCAAGACGATTCGCGAGCGTATCCGAGTCGCTCAGAGCCGTCAGAAGAGCTACACTGATCGTCGTCGCCGTGAGCTCGCCTTCGAGGTTGGTGACCATGTCTTCCTGAAGGTGTCCCCGATGAAGGGCATCTTCCATTTCGGTGTGCGGGGCAAGCTGAGTCCGCGTTTCATTGGGCCGTTCCTCATCCTTGAGCGAGTTGGAGAGGTGGCCTATCGCATAGCTCTGCCCCCACAGTTGGCTCAGGCCCATGACGTCTTCCATGTCTCGCAGCTGAGGCGTTATGTCCACGATCCTGCTCATGTCATTCCGTTCGAGCCGCTCGTCTTCGAGCCGGACTTGTCATTCGTGGAGCAGCCGATCGAGATCCTGGACCAACGCGAGAAGAGGCTCCGCACCAAGACCGTCCAGTTGGTCAAGGTGCGATGGTAGCACCGTTCCGGTGCCGAGGCCACTTGGGAGCTCGAGGACGCCATGCGTGACGCGTATCCGCATCTTTTCCCTTCCTAGATGTTTTTGTATTTATTTTGAGGACAAAATTTCCTAAGGGGGGAAGAATGTTATATATGTGTCACTTTTAGCCTTCTGGTCACCATTGGAGCATTCTGGCAGTTTTTCAACTTTTTCTTTTTTCGATCGGAACCGCTAAAATTTCAGACTTTTAGCCATCATCATGAGTTTGAGAACTCCGATTGAAAATCTAACTGCACATTATGTGTCCTGGTGCCATTTCAAGCCACTCACGAAAATTTCATCGAATTTCGGTAACGTTTCAGAATTTCGCAGTTCCAAATCGTATCCGGGTTTTGACCAAGCGAAAAGTCATTGGGAGACTTGACCAAGTCAAAGATGACTTTGACCAAGTCAAGTTTGACCCTTGACTTGGTCAATTGGTTTTGTTTGTTAGTGTGGTTGAGTTGATCCAAAGTCAAAAGCAAAAACCTAAATTTTTCTAAGTGTGTGAGTGTGTGAGTGTGTGAGTGTGTGTGTGTGAGTGGTGTGTACTAGTGATAGGCGTGCACTTCTTCTTCTCTCCCCATCTCTCTCACTCACTCAAACCCATCTCCCCTTCCCTATTTTTCCACCATTGGAGCTTGAAGAAGGTGTTGAAATAGGAAGCCCTAGAAGAAGAAAAGGAAGGTGAGGACTTGATCTACCTTTCCATGGTCTTGGATTTGTTTTCCCCTTTGTTAGACCTCCTCTCTTAGCTCCTTTTCTCCTCTGTTTTCAGCCTCTGCTAGGGCTGAGAAGAGGCTTGGGGGAGCAGGCGTGCGTGCGTGCGTGTGCACCCGTGCGTACACGTGCGGGTGGCCGTGCGCATGGCTGCCGTGGGTACGGGAGGATGTCGGGGCACTCGGGCTCGCGTGCGTGCGGGCCGTATGCATGCTTGTCCGAGTGTAGGGTATTTTCTAGTGTATTTCATTTGTATTTGTGTAGTATACTCACCATGTTGAATGCCCTGTCTTGCAGATCTTGACGAATGGTCACGTAGCGACCCGGGTTCCGGTGAGTGGGACAATCCGACCTAGTAGGGAGGCGTTCGATGCACGTAGGCGTGCATTGCCCTCCCCTGAGGCACCATAGTTGCATATTAGCTAGTATTGAATGTGAACTATGTCTTGCATGATATTTATGTTGTATCCATGCCACCTAGACTTGCATGCTAGGGATATGCACCCTTATATTGATTATTATGATGTATCCATGCCACCTTAGATTTGTATGCTAGGGATATGCACCCTTACATCATGTTAGAGGCCTATGCATGCCTAGACACCTTGCCCCGACCTGTGCATGTTCCCACCTAGTTTAATTTAAATAAATCAATGTGAGCATGCCTTAGAGAATATTATAACTTGTCGTTATAATATGTGTCTCCCCGCATCTTAGTTATGTGCCCTGGAGGAATTCATGACATTATTTAGCGTTACCATCGGTGTCGACGGATCCATGAGGATCGTATCCGTGTGAGTAGGCTGTCTTCTCCTTATTGGTTGGATCCGATGTAGGTACTCCCCGGCGATGGCTGACAGAGGGCTTCCGTCCGGTACCTCCGATGTGTTCGGACAGTACTGGTAGTTGGAGTGGACTAGGTCAAGGCTATGAGGGTGGGAAAGGGCTACCGGGTGGACCAGGGGTGGAGAGCAATCTAGTGTGCCCCAAGAGGCCCATGTCACCCCCAGGAAAGGGTGAGGGTGAGGGGGGGGGAGGAGTGGGTTGGCGATGAAACGACCCACTAGAATGTGTTGTTGTTCCCGTGTTAAGGGCTATGAATATTATATGGTTAATATGAATTGTGATGCATGGGTTGTGCTATTCACTGAGCGTGTGGCTCACCCCTCGCATATATTTTTCTCCAGTTATATCTGAGTCGGATCTGAAGGAGGAGCTCCCCGAGACACATCAGCAGTAGCGGAGCAGCGTCACGTTCTGCGAGTGAGAGGCCATCAGCATCCCCCCTTTGATTGTATGCATTGCATTCTGTGCTTGGGCACACGTTTGTGTATTTGGATGTCATTGTATATATTGGCTCTCACAGGACAGTTGATTATGTATCGGGTCTGTAATATGTCTTTGAATTACAGACTCAGTCGTTTGAGCTTCTGCTATTTGTATATATTATGTCAGCCTCATTGTTGTCTGTGTTGTCATTTTTGATGTTGTTTAGAGTATGTTATTGATCTCCTGTATAGACTGCTGATATCATATATACCATTGCCGCGTCTCGGGGACGGCTGCCCTGGGGCGTGATAGTGGTACTCGACCGGTACGGTTATGGCATCACCACCCTTCATGTCTTATGAGATTTAGATGAAAACCCTTACCCAAAACGTGTTATTTAAAGGGGTTTTACCAAAATTACATAACGACCCCTCAAGTATTCCGGGTTTACAACTAGGTTCCTATCCGATTTACAGACAGATCCCTATCCGATTTACCGAAAAGGTCCCTGAAAGCTATTAAAAGATATTCTGGATTCGCAACCAGATCCATGGGCCCAATAACTTGACACAAAATCCTAAAACCTTGACCAACTGGACGGTCTTGGTGCGTAGCCTCTTCTCGCGTCGGTCCAGGATCTCGATCGGCTGCTCCACGAATGACAAGTCCGGCTCGAAGACGAGCGGCTCGAACGGAATGATGTGAGCAGGATCGTGGACGTAACGCCTCAGCTGCGAGACATGGAAGACGTCATGGGCCTGAGCCAACTGTGGGGGCAGAGCTATGCGATAGGCCACCTCTCCAACCCGCTCGAGGATGAGGAACGGCCCAATGAAACGCGGACTCAGCTTGCCCCGCACACCGAAACGGAAGATGCCCTTCATCGGGGACACCTTCAGGAAGACATGGTCACCAACCTCGAAGGCGAGCTCACGGCGACGACGATCGGCGTAGCTCTTCTGACGGCTCTGAGCGACTCGGATACGCTCGCGAATCGTCTTGACCATCTCTGAGGTCTGGTGGATGATCTCTGGTCCCTCCAACTGGCGCTCTCCGACCTCGTCCCAACACAAGGGGGACCTGCAGCTGCGACCATAGAGCGCCTCGTATGGTGCCATCCGGATACTCGAGTGGTAGCTGTTGTTGTAGGCAAACTCCACCAACGGAAGATGCCTCTCCCAACTACCCCCAAAGTCGAGAACGCAAGCTCGCAGCATGTCCTCCAGGGTCTGAATCGTCCTCTCCGACTGGCCGTCCATCTACGGATGAAACGCTGTACTGAAGTGGAGGTTCGTACCAAGGGCGTGCTGGAGGCTACGCCAGAACCTCGAAGTAAATCGCGCGTCTCTATCAGAAATGATGCTGACGGGAGTGCCATGGAGACGAACAATCTCAGAGACAAACAACTGTGCCAGGGTGTCCAGAGAATCGGTGAGTCGGATGGGGAGGAAATGAGCGGACTTTGTCAGTCTGTCGACGATTACCCAGATGGCATCGCGACCCGAACGTGACCTCGACAAACCCGAAACGAAGTCCATGGTGATCTGCTCCCACTTCCACTGAGGAATCTCAATGGACTGCAGCTTCCCCGCAGGACGTTGATGCTCCGACTTCACCTGCTGCATACCAAGCAACGGGCAACGAAACGGGCAATATCCGTCTTCATCCCGCGCCACCAGTAGCCACGACGAAGGCCCCTGTACATCTTCGTGCCACCAGGATGCACTGTGTACCTCGAACGATGGGCCTCGTCCAAGATTTTTTGCTTCAGCTCTGCGTCGTCAGGAATGCATACTCGACCTCTGAACCGCAGGATCCCGTCCTCGCAAATCTAGTAGTCCGGACGCTCGCCCCAGGCGACGCCTTCAGAGAGGACTAGAAAGTGAGGATCCTGCCCCTGAGCCGTGCGGATCTCGTCAAGAAGAACGGGCTGCACCACTAGCCTGGCCAAAAAGCCACCCGCAGGAGTCTCTCGAACGCTGATCCAGCAAGCGGCCTCCTCCAGAAGCCTCCAACGACGTACAGCCATGTGGGCGGCCATGCCCAAGGGCTGCCTGCTGAGAGCATCCGCCACGACATTCGCCTTACCCGGATGGTCAGCATGTCACAATCATAGTCCTTCAAGAACTCAACCCAACGTCTCTGACGCATGTTGAGCTCCGGCTGGGACTGCAAATAAGTCAAGCTCTTGTGATCGGTAAAGAGCTCGAACTCCTCGCCATAGAGGTAGTGCCTCCACATCTTCAGCGCAAAGATGATCGCTGCTAACTCTAAGTCGTGGGTGGGGTAATTCTGCTCATGGGGCTTCAACTGACGCGACGCGTAAGCCACAACCTTACCGTGCTGCATCAGGACGCAACCCACACCCAACCGCGATGCATCGGAGTAAACTGCGAACCCACCACTCCCAGACGGAAGGGTAAGAACTGGCGCTGAGGTGAGCCTTCGCTTCAACTCCAGGAAGCTCTCCTCGCAAGCTGGGGACCACTCGAACCGGACATCCTTCCGAGTGAGGCGGGTAAGAGGAACAGCTATCTTCGAGAAACCCTCGACAAACCTCCTGTAATAACCCGCCAAGCCCAGGAAGCTCCGAATCTCTGTGGGGTTCGACGGTCGACGCCAATTCGACACGGCGAGCGTCTTGTCCGGGTCCACAGATATGCCCTCGTCGGAAATCACGTGGCCCAGAAAGGCCATACGCTCCAACCAAAACTCGCACTTACTGAACTTGGTGAACAACTGATGTCGGGCCAAAGTTTCCAAGACAGTGCGGAGATGGTGAGCGTGCTCCTCAAGACTCCTCGAGTACACCAGAATATCATCGATGAAGACTACTACGAAGGAGTCGAGGAAGGGCCGAAACACCCGGTTCATCAGATCCATGAAGGCTACCGGCGCATTCGTCAACCCAAACGGCAGTACTCAGAACTCGTAGTGCCCGTAACGGGTACGAAAGGCCGTCTTTGAAATATCTGACTCCCGGATCTTCAGCTGATAGTAGCCCGAACGGAGATCGATCTTAGAAAAGACACGCGCTCCCTGGAGCTGGTCAAACAGATCGTCAATCTGTGGCAAGGGGTACTTGTTCTTCACGGTCCGCTTGTTCAGCTGCCTGTAATCAATACAAAGCCGCAGCGAACCGTCCTTCTTCCGCACAAACAAAACAGGGGCTCCCCACAGAGAAACACTCGAACGTGCGAAGCCCTTCTCTAGCAACTTCTCCAACTGCTCCTTGAGCACCTTCAGCTTTGCTGGGGCCATCCGGTACGGAGCTCTCAAAATTGGCTCGGTCCCCAGAATCAGATTAATCTCAAACTCGATCGCGCGATCTGGCGGTAATCCCGGAAGATCATCGGGGAAAACCTCAGGATACTCTGCCACGATCGGAGTCTGACTGATATCTGCCCGCAGCGGTGCGTCCTCCTCAGCAATATACGCCAGAAAGCCCTCGCATCCTCCCTGAAGGAGTCTCCACGCCTGAATGGACGACACGAACCCCAAAGGGGCTATGTCACGATCGCCCACGAACTGGAAGGACCTCCGACCCGGAAGGTGGAAAGACACCGACTTAGCAAAACAGTCGATGCTGGCGTGACTAGCTGAGAGCCAATCCATTCCCAGGATGGCATCGAAGTCCGTCATGGCGAGCTCTACCAACTCCACTGGAAACTCATGCTCCGCAATCACCACGGTACACCCTCGGTAAACAGAACAGAGGAGAATACGGTCTCCGACGGGCAATGATATCTCCAGCATAACATCAAGAGGGGCGGACGCCACGCCCATCCGTCTCGCAAAAGCGGGAGACACGAACGAGTGCGTGGCTCCGGAATCAAATAACACATATGCAGGGAGCTGGGAGATTAGAATAGTACCTCGGACCACGCTACCCGAAGCCTACGGCTCCTCGGCTGAAAGTGCTGCAACTCAGCCCTGAACAAACTGCGGCTGAGGAGCAGGGGCACGCCTCGCAGGCTGCACTGGCTGCCTCCTCTGGTCAGCTCGGCCACCCTGTGGCTGCTGCTGCTGACGCTGAGGCTGCTGCTGCGGCTGGCGTGGCTGCTGCTGCTGGTACGGCTGCTGCTGTAGCTGCTGCTGCTGCTGGCGCGGCACACGGGGTCGGCCAGCATCGGGGCAATTATATAAAAGATGCCCGACGCGCTGACAATGATAACAGCGCCGCTTCTCCGGCTGCATGGCCTGGACTGGTACTGCCGCAATGGGTGCTGGACCTCGCACTGGCACCACATCGACTGGAGTAGCGGCAGCCGCTGACTGATCAAAGCGGGGCCGCTTCTTCTTGCGCTGTCCCTGGTCCTGGCTCCTGGGGGTCTCTGGTCTGCAGAAGGGGTTGGAACCCCCATGGAGACCCCGAGGTCTCGCTCGACTGTCTTCGCCCGAGACACCAAGTCCGAGTACCTCGTGAATGCCTGAGAGGTGACATGCACCCGAATGGTGCTAATGAGACCCATCTCGAAACGGCGGCACCGCGTCTCCTCATCCATCACCAAGGCTGGGGCGAACCTGGAAAGCCTCGTGAAGCGTGTGGAGTAGTCAGCGACTGACATGGAGCCCTGCGTCAGCTGCTCGAACTCTCGCATCATGATCTGGCGCGTCGAAAACGGGAAGTACTCCTCCAGGAAATACCTCCGGAACCCCGCCCATAGAAGTCGCTCCACTCCCTCGGGGATGTCCACCGATCGGGTAGCCCACCAGTCGGCGGCGCTACCCCTCAGCATGAAGGTGGCCAGGGAAACACGCTGGCGGTCGGTGCAGTGCATGGTCGAGAAGATCTTGTCCACCTCCATCAACCAACGCTCAGGGGCAAGGGGATCCGCCGTCTGGCCATGGAACTCGGGAGGGTGGAGCTTCAGAAAGGCAGTGAGGCCACTCTGATGCACTCGTGCTGTAGCCTCTAGCTCCACCTCCCTCTCCAGGGGATCCTGAACTCCCACCACCGGAATCACCACTGGGACAGGGGGTACGTCGGGCACCACCGGTGGATCCGCCACTAAGGGGACCCGTGGAACTGCCTCGCGGGCCGCCCGCAGCTCCTGGATCTCTCGTGCCTGCTCAGCTAACACCCTAGTCTGGGCCTCCAGTGCTCTGGTCTGAGTCTCCACCAGATCTGCTATCCGAGCGTAAGCACGCTCCCATGCAGGAGGCTCCTACGCCGGTCCTGGCCCCACAGCCGAGGACTCTCCAGTAGCATCCTCGCCTCTGGTAGGTCCGGGAACCTTCAGAGGCCGAGAGGGACCACGTCCACGCATTCCTCTGCGAGGAGGCATATCAGCAACCTAAGAAAACCAGACACTAGGATCAGAATACTCATATAGAAATCCTAGGACTCATCTCTACGAAAAAAAACAATTGGCTCTGACAGGACCAGGCTCTGATACCAACTTTTGTCACGCCCCAGGGCGGCCGTCCCCGAGACGCGGCAATGGTATATATGATATCAGCTGTCTATACAGGAGATCAATAAAATACTCTATACAACATCAAAAATGACAACACAGACAGAAAGGTGGCTGACATAATATATACAAATAGCGGAAGCTAAAAGACTGAGTCTGTAATTCAAAAGACATATTACAGACCCGATACATAATCAACTGTCCTGTGAGAGCCAATATATACAACGACATCCAAATATAATACAAACATGTGCCCAAGCACGGAATACAATACATACAATCAAAAGGGGATGCTGATGGCCTCTCACTTGCAGAACGTGACGCTGCTCCGCTACTGCTGATGTGGCTCGGGGAGCTCCTCCTTCAGATCCGACTCAGATATAACTGTAAAAAATATATGCGAGGGGTGAGCCACACGCTCAGTGAATAGCACAACCCATGCATCACAATTCATATTAACCATCTAATATTTATAACCCTAACACGGGAGCAACTACACATTCTAGTGGGTCGTCTCATCGCCAACCCACTTTCCCTCCCCTCACCCTCACCCTTTCTGAGGGGTGACATGGGCCTCTTGGGGCATACTAGACCGCTTTCCACCCCTGGTCCCACCGGGTAGCCTCTCCCACCCTCGTAGCCTCCACCTGGTATACTCCCACGATCAGCACAGTCCGACGCATCGGAGGCACCTACAGATGGGAGCCCTCTGTCAGGCCAGCTAACGCCGGGAAGTTCCTACCTCGGATCCCAACCAATAAGGAGAAGACAGCCTACTCACGCGGATATGATCCTCTTGGATCCGTCGACACCAATTGTAACTCTACTAATGTCATGAATTCTCAAGAATTCCTCCAGGGCGCATAACTAAGATGCGGGGAGACATATATTATAACAACAAGGTTATAATATTCTCTAAAGCATGCTAATAACCATATGCTCGCATTTGATTTAAATAAATTAAACTAAATGGGAAACATGCGTAGGTCGAGGCTTTCCTAGCATGAAAACATGGTATCAGGATGCATAGGCCTCTATCCACAACATAAGGGTGCATATCCCTAGCATACAAAGCCTAAGGTGGCATGGATACAACATAATGATCATGCATAGCACAGTTTACACTTATTACAAACTAATACGCAATTATGGTGCCCCAGGGGAGGGCAATGCATGCCTACGTGCATCGAACGCCTCCCTACTAGGTCGGATTGTCCCACTCACCAAAACCCGGGTCGTCGCGTGACCCACCGTCAAGATCTGCAAGACAGGGCATTCAACACGGTGAGCAAAGTACACAAATACATAAGAAATACACTAGAAATACCCAACACTCGGACAAGCATGCATACGGGCCCGCACGCACGCGAGCACGCGCGTACGCACGCGAGTCCGAGTGCCCCGACACTCTCCCGAACCCACGGGCAGCCATACGCACGGCCACCCGCATGCGCACGCCCGAAGGCGCACACACGCACGCGCCCCTGTGCCCCGGGCGCACTGCCTCGCCCCAGCCTGCGCACCTAGACACGCTGCCGCGCGCGCGCTCATGCTCGCGCGCGCCCGCGCGCACCGCGCATCTAGCCCCGGGTGCACCCGCGCGCACTACGCCCTAGCGCAGCACCTCACGCGCACGCCCGCGCGTACGCGCGCACGCCCCCAGCGCGCCCGACTGCGCGCGCCAGCCCTGCCTGCGCGCCCAGACTCGCGCGCACGCGCGCGGATGACCCCTCACGCGCGCCCGAGCCCTTCCTACTCCCTTCCTCAGCCCTCCCACACCCCTAACACACATGCATACCATGCATACACCATTTCACACCCTAACAAGCATCTAATCCTAGCTAGGGGAGGAGGAAAGCTTACCCAAAGGAGGAAGAACCAACGGAGGAACTCGGGTGCCCTTCGCGCACCGAATCGCCACCACCAAGACCTCCACCACCAACACTCTTCTCAGCCCTAGCAAAGGCTGAAATCAGGGGAGAAGGGGATCCTTGAGAGGGAGGCAAACTGTCACGCCCCAGGCGTCCCCGAGACGTGGCAATAATAAATATAATATCAACTATCAATACCTGAGGTCAATAAGGACACCAACAACAATACACAAGGCGGCAAAGCAAGATAATGATAACTGACTGAAAAGCGGAAGCATAATATATAATAATGTCTGTAAATCAAAAACATTATTACAGACCCGAATACACAATCAATGTCCTGTGGAAGCCAAGTCTAGACCAAAGAAAATACAACCTGTGCCACATGCACGATTTACAAAGCATAAAATGACTCTAGGAATGCTGACAGCCTCGCACTCGCCACCCGCCGGCAGAACGCTCCACGCCCATAAGACCGCGCCACAGGAAGCTCCAGCTCCACGCCCAACACTGCCCCTGAAAAGAAACAGTATGCGAGGGGTGAGCTACAAGCTCAGTGAGTGGCTGAAAACCAATCACCATTCTACAGTTCAACACATAATCAATTCCCTTCTTCAAGGAAAAACATGGGTAGAAACCCAATGGATAACAGGGTCACGCGGCGGCGCGACCAACCTCACCCCCACCCTCACTCCCGGAGGGAGTCTTTTGGGACTTATGGGGAGAGACCATACCGTCGGTCGAAGAGACCTGGATTTACTGGTCTAGAGACCATGCCGTCGGTCGAAGAGACCCGGATTTACTGGTCTACTCAACACTACTGGATCATCTACATCTAGATAATCGCCCATCGATGTCCTTCAACATCGATCACGAGACCGGACCCAACAACTATGGGAACGGTCGAACAACGAATGGGTCACGAGGCGACGCGTCTTCGCCTCATCCACACCCTCACTCCTGAAATGAGACATTTTGGGACTTTGGGAGAGACTTAGACTGCTCTACACCCCTGGTCCACCGGTAGCCTCTCCCCGCTCCGTAGCTTACCTGGTATACTCCCACGATCAGCACTGTCCGAACACATCGGAGGTACCTACAGATGGGAGCCCTTTGTCAGGATAGCCTCTCTAACGCCGGGGATGTCACCACTCGGATCCAACGAAGGGGAGAACGATTCCACGCTCGCGACATCATTCAATAACCCTCTCCCGGGTAGTATCTACAACCCGATCTCCTCAACTCACCGCTCTTACCCTTGGTCCACCGGTAGCCTCTCCCACCCTCGTGGCCTCCGCCTAGTCCTCTGACAGGTATAGCCAACGCCGGGGAGTCCCTACATCGGATCCAAACGAAGGGGAGAACGATCCCATGTTCGCAAAGCGAAACCCAATGAAAAACAACCACTCTCGATACTCGCTCATCGAGATATCACACACATGCATAACAGCAACCAACACACTCATATTAACCTCAAAGTAGTCATAGTCCCTAAACGGGAGTAACTACACAAGCTAGTGGGTCGTAACATCGCCGACCCACCCTCACCCTCACCCTTTAGGGGGGTGACATGGGCCTCTTGGGACTGACTAGACTGCTATTCACCCTTGGCCCCACCGGGTAGCCTCTCCCACCCTCGTAGCCTCTACCTGGTCCACTCCCGCTATCAGTACTGTCCGACACATCGGAGGTACCTACGGACGGGAGTCTCTTGTCAGGTCGGCCATCGCCGGGGAGTTCCTACCTCGGATCCAAACAATTAAGGAGAAGACAGCTTACTCACGCGAATATGGTCCCCTTGGATCCGTCGACAACGCTTCCTAACATTTCTAATGTCATGAATTCTCAAGAATTCCTCCAGGGCGCATAACTAAGATGCGGGGAGACATATATCATAACCACAAGGTTATAATATTCTCTAAGGCATGCTTACAACCATATACTCACATTTGATTTAAATAAATTAAACTAAATGGGAACATGCGTAGGTCGGGGCTTTCCAATCAAGGGACAAGGTGCCTAAACATGCATAGGCCGCTATACATGATATAAGGGTGCATATCCCTAGCATACAAAGTCTAAGGTGGCATGGATACATCATATTAATCATGCATAGATCAAGGCTTTTAAGTACGGGACATGGTGTCCAGGCATGTACGGCCTCTATACACGATACATGGATGTATATCCCTAGCATGCAAAATATCTACATATTAGTTAGGGAGCCTCATCGATGCGCGATGCGCATCTACGTGGGTCGAGCGCATCCCTAGAGAGGGGGGGGGGATTGGAATCAAACCACTCACCTTACGACCCGGGACCTCGCGCATCCCATCCGACGAGATCTGCAAGGTAGGGGCATCCAACTGGTGAGAAACAACACAATTTACACATAGACAACATTAGAAATACCCAATACTCGGACAGGCATGCATACGGGCTCGCACGCATGCGAGCACGCACGTACGCACGCGAGTCCGAGTGCCCCGACACCTACCCAAACCCTCGGGCAGCCACACGCATGGCCCCCCGCACGCGCACGCACGAATGCGCACGCACGCACGCACCCCAACACCATCGGTGCACTACCGCGCGCCTGCCTGCGCGCCAGACGCGCTGCCGCACACTCGCCCGCGCCCGCGCGCACCGCGCGTCCAGCCCTGCGCGCCCCCGCGCAGCACCCCGCGCACGCCCCAACACGCGCACGCACTGGTCCCCAGCCCCGCGCCCAGGCACATACCCAGGCGCACTGCCGCGCGCGCGCACTCCTGCTCGCACTGCTCATGCCAGCGCCTGCGCTCACCCGCGCGCACCCCCCCGCGCACTCGCGCGCACGCGCCCTCGCGCGGTTGCACGCCCTACTGCGCCTGCCAGCGCTCGCCTCAGCGCGCGCCCAGCCCATCCCAACCTCATTTTAACCCTCCCCAACCCCTCACACACACCCTAACCCATCTACCTAGGATGCATGACTTTCCCACAACCCCTTAAGCCATAAAAACCAAGAAAAGAAGGGGAGGAGCTCACCTTGGGAGGGGAAAAGAAAGGGGGAGGCTCAGGGGCCCTTGACGCACCCGCGACCACCTCAACCGCCACCACCACCACCACCACCTCAGCCTCTCCTCAGCCCTCTATGGCTGCAATCAGTGGGGGGGGGGGAAAGATCATGAGAAAGGGAGCTTGAGAGAGAGGGGAACAAACAACAACAACCAAACCTACCATCACTTCCTTCTCCACCATCTCCTTCTCTTCTTCTCTTTGAGGCATAACAACAAACACTTGGTGGGGGGTTTGAAAAGAGAGAAGGAGAGCAAATGAGTTGTATTCGTGGGGGTGAGAGGGGAAGAGAGAGAGAGGAGATAATTATCACAAATATCTAAGGAGGGGGATGAAAAGACCTAGTCGCCCTTTGACTAGAAATTCTGCGCATGCTTCACTGGAACAGCCATAACTTCCTCGATATAGCTCCGAATTGCTCAATTCCAAGTCCGTTGGAAAGCTAAGAAGATTATCTACAACTTTCATGTTTATGCCAAGATCAAATAATCTCTCCAGCTATTCCGAAATTAGAGCTAAACATGGAACAGGGCTGCTGCCAGAATTTCCATCCCCGGGGTATACTTGGAAAAATACCCATAACTTTTACTACAAGAATCCAGTTGATCTAATTCCACTTCTGTACGAAAGCTAACTCAAAACTGGACATCTCATAGTAAACTCATATTTAAACCTCTTCATCTTGGATTTTAACAAAATCAAATCCAAATACCAAATCAGGAATACATAACTTCTAGGAAAAAATTTATGTACCCAAATTTTCAAACAGAGCGCTCCAAATGACACAGGCACAACATTCTTCCCCCCTTAGGAAATTTAGTCCTCAAAATTTAAGGAAACCCAAAGGGAAGACCGAAAGTATCATGCATAGACCTTTTGCTCCCAAGTGGTCTTCGCACCGGACTGGCGCTACCAACACACTATAATCAAAGGAACGGTCTTAGCGTGGAGCCTCTCCTCATGCTTGTCCTTGACCTCGATCCACTGCTCCACGAACGACAAATCCACCTCGAGGATGAGGCGGTCGAACAGAATGACATGAGTAGGATCGTGGACATAACGCCTCGGCCATTGGACAAGGACGACGTCGTGGGCATGAGCCAGATGTGGGGGAAAGGCTACATGATAAGCCACCTCCCCAATCCACTCAATGACGAGAAATGGTCCCATTAAAGAGCAAACTCAGCTTGCCCCGAACGTCGAAACAGAGGGTGCCCTTTAACCAGGACACCTTCTTGAAAATATGATCGCCAAACCCAAAGGTAAGCCCCTGGCGACAATGACCTGGGTAGCCCTTCTGTCGGTTCTGGGAGGTGCAGATGTACACACGAACCAACCTGGCCACCGCAAGGTCAAACAACTAATTGTGGCCCCTCTAGCTGGCGCTCCTCAACCGTCCCAACACAAGGGAGGTATAAAGCTGCGCCTGTAGAGTGCCTTTCACAGATCCATCTAGGTGCTCGAATGGCAGTCGCTTGCAGGCATACCCCAACAAATGGGTGGTGCCTCACCCAACTGCCCTCATCATCGAGCACGCAGGCACTTAGCATGTCCTCCAAGGTCTGAATCATCCTCTTTGTCTGGCTGTCCATCGGCGATGAAACGCTATACTTAAATGGAGGCTCGCGCCAAAGGCTGCGCCACAACCTCAAAGTAACCCTCGCGTCTCAACCGAAAATAGCGCCGACTGGAGTGCCATGAAGACGAACAATCGCGAAGGTGAAAACCCACGTCAAGGCGTCCAGAGACTCAATCAGTTGGATTAGGGAGGGAAGCGCGGACTTAGTCAGTCGGTCAATGATCACCTAGACGGCGTCGTGACCTGAACGTGACATTAGCGAGTCCGCAACAATCCCTGATAACCCACTCCCACGTCCGCTGAGGAATCTCCATGGACTGACGCTTTCCACTCAATGATGATTCTTGAACTTTGCCTGAGGGCATGCCAACCTGGGGAAACAAGGTCACCCACATCGCATTTTCATCGCACCACAGCAATCTCTATGAAGACTACCTCAAAGTAGTCCACGGAAGCCCAATAAAACTTTTGAGATCCACAAAGGCATCCGGCGCATTCGTCAACCCCGACGGCAGTACTTAAAACTCGTAGTGCCTGAACGGTCACGAAAGGCCATCTACGGGATGTCCAACTCTCGGATCTCTAACTTGTGGTACCCTTGTGCGAAGATCGATCTAACAGCAGACACTCGCTCCCAGAGCTGGTCAAATAGATCATCGATTCGCGGCAAAGGTAATTGATCTTCAACCTCCACGGGGAGATCAAAACAACACCACGAACAATTAAGTCCAGATTCTGCTCCTCGAGCATGGCTGGCGCTCATGATAACACTTACACACTTGGTAAGCCGCTCAACCGTACTTAATCCACAGACAAGCAATAAGGGGTCGTCGAACCTCGACAATGCCTATGCGACGTCATCTATCTGATAGGGCGGTTGAGTCCCATCACGAACGCTAGCATCGCGTCTCCTTATTCGCGACCACTGTGGGGCAAAACACAACAGTATCCACAACTGTGCTTCATATGCCGCCAAAGATAGGTCGCTCATCTACAACCATTTGGAACTCCAGCATCCTGCACTCCATGGGCAGATTCATCACGGGGAGTCCACGCTCTCGACATCATTTAGCAGCAGTCTCCCGGTGTGGCCTCTACCTGGTAGCCTCCCAAGCCTACTATCTCTGCCATATGGGCGCACCACAAGCATAGTATCTGGGAGCACCTCACAGGGCTCTGGCCTCAACCGGGCAGCTATATCGCACAATGATATATCGAAGCGAATCCAGATGCCACTATGGAACCCTGTCCACTAGCGATCACCCACTGAACTGCAATAGGACGCACCCAATCCCGATCGTACGCATCACCACTCGCTACAGCACCTTCCAAGTGAGAGGGAAAAATCCACCATCAATTTGATGCTTCTAAGGTAGTCCTTGACTGGGAAAAGAAACCTTGGCAGGGCACCATGAGGTCCCGATATAGGATATCCCGACAACCAAACAAGGAACACGGAGTACCCTAGCCCGGGTCTCAACGCTGACCCTGCAAGGCCCCTTAATCCTGAGTAGGAAGTCTAGAAGAACACATCACCCCTTAATGAGTAATACCCACATCCTCAACACTTTACACTGGCGCCGCACGCGAACTCAATGGTTACCAGCGATACCGATACACGGGAAAGAGCTCCATTATCGAGACGCAATCCATACCTTAGAAATTGCAACCAATTCATCACTATCACACTACTGGGCTGGAATCTCCTACCCAAACCTTAATCCCGCACAAGAGATCTAACAACTGACCCTAACCAGTCGACCCAGTCGACAACTTAAGGGTGGGTCCAGGGGGTCACGTCCATGTCAACGGATGCGAGGAGGCATGTCAGCAACCTAAGATAACCTCTAACACAAGAGGACTCGGATGACAATCCTACGACTCATAACCTATACGACTAGACTTAGGCTCTGACAGGACCAGGCTCTGATACCACCTTTATTGTCACGCCCCAGGCGTCCCCGAGACGTGGCAATAATAAATATAATATCAGCTATCAATACCTGAGGTCAATAAGGACACCAACAACAATACACAAGGCGGCAAAGCAAGATAATGATAACTGACTGAAAAGTGGAAGCATAATATATCAACAATGTCTGTAAACCAAAAACATTATTACTGTTATATAAGCGTCACTTTTAGCCTTCTGGTCACCATTGGAGCATTCTGGCAGTTTTTCGGTTCTTTTCATTTTTCGATCAGAACCGCTAAAATTTTGGACTGTTAGCTATCGTCCTGAGCTTGAGGACTCCGATTGAAAATCTAACTGCATATTATGTGTCCTGGTGCCATTTCAAGCCACTCACGAAAGTTTCATCGAATTCTGGTAACGTTTCAGAATTTTGCAGTTCTGAAGCGTATCCGGGTTTTGACCGAGCGAGAAGTCATTGGGAGACTTGACTTGGTCAAAGTGGGCCCCATGACTTGGTCAAATGTGTTTGGATTTTAGTGTGGTTGGGTTGACTAGGGTCAAACCACACTTAAGCCTCCCTAATCCTAGCTTAAACCCTAATTAACCTAGGTTAGCCTAATCTAAGTGGGGGTTGACTTATAAGTGAGCTAAAAATATCTCCCCCCACTATTCATCATCTTCTCCACCAAGATTTCTCTCTCTTCCCTCTCTTTAAACCTCATTTTTGACCTAGCTAAGGTGGTTGAAATCAAAAACCTTAAGAAGAGAAAGGATAGGTGAGCTCCCGATCTACCTTCCGGTGGTCTCGGATTCGAGTTCCCACATGCGTGACCCCTTCTCACGCCCTCTTTTCTCCTCTGATTTCAGCTGGTTTTAGGGCTGAGGGAGATCTTGGTGGTGGTGGCCTTGGAGGAGGTGTTTCGGTGCGCGAAGAGCAACCAATCTTCCCTTCCTTCCTTTCCTTCCTTGGGTAAGGTTTCCTTTCCTTCCTTTCTTGTTTAGATGATTGTTAGGAGGGTGATTTGAGTGGGGGTGGCGGTGGGTGGCGGTTGGTGGCGGTTGGTGGCGGTTGGAGGCCATTGGTGGCCGTCGAAGAGGAGGTAGGGCTGTCCCGGGTTGGCTGGCAGGCAGGCAAGGCAGCGCAGGCAGGCGCAGGGCTTGGCGCTGTCCGACATGCTGGCAGGGCAGCGCGGACGTGCGCACGAGCGTGCGCGCGGGTGGAGCTGGAGTGTGCGGGTGCTGCGTGCTGGGCTCCGTGCGAGGGCGTGTGCGCGGAGCGCTGCGCAGAGGCGCAGGGCGTGCTGCGAGCGTGGAGCCGCGTGCAGGTGCTGCGCGCAGGAGGCCGTGCGGGCTCGGCTGTGCGCCCGGGGCGGGTGGCCGTGCGTACGGCTGCCCGAGGGTGTGGGAGTGAGTCGGGGTGCTCGGGCTCGCGTGCGTACAGGCCGTATGTACGTTTGCCCGAGTGTTGTGTATCTTTAGAGTATTTTGGTATATATTGTGTATTTTACTCACCGAATTGATTACCCTATTTTGCAGATCTTGACGGACGGTCGCGCGACGACCCGGTTGTTGGTGAGTGGTACAACCCAACCTAGTAGGGAGGCGCTATATGCACTTGGGCGTATACCGTCCTCCCCTGGGGCACCATAGGCTATATTAACTTGTGTAATGTGTAATCCATGCAAGCATGATAAAAATGTAGTATGCATGCTACCGTAGACTTTGTATGTTAGGGACTTGCACCCTTAGGATATGTGTAAGAGCCATGCATCCTGTCACCCTGTTCTCATGCTAGGAAGCCTCGACCTATGCATGTGTCCTACTAGTTTAATTTATTAAATTAAATGCTAGCATATGATTATTAGCATGCCTTAGATAATATTATAGGGAGGGGCCTTGCGAGGTCAACATTGAGACCCGGGCTAGGGTGCTCCGTGTTCCTTGTTTGGTTGTCGGGATATCCTATATCGGGACCTCATGCTGCCCTCCCAAGGTTTCTTTTCCCAATAATATTATAACCATGTTATTATTATTATATATATTCCCCGCATCTTGGTTATGCGCCCTGGAGGAATTCTGAAGAATTCATGACATTAGAGTTGTTGAGATGTGTTGTCGGCGGATCCGAGTGGATCATATGTGTATGGATAGGCTGTTCTGTTCCCTTCATTGGATCCGTGTAGAGACTGCCCCAGCGTTAGAAAGGCTGTCCCGTGGAGGGCTCCCATCAGTAGGCACCTCCTGATTTGGGACGGACTGTGCTGAATGTGGGAGTGGCCAAGCGGCCTACGGAGTGGGGAGAGACTATCGGTGGACCAAGGGTGACCAACAGCCTAGTCAGTCCCAATATCCTATGTCACCATATTGAGGGGTGAGGGTGAGGGTGTGGTGGGTCGGCGATGTAGCGACCCACTGGATTTGTGTAAGGATGATTATCAACTTAGTAAGTCCCAATATCCTATGTCACCTATTGAGGGGTAAGGGTGAGGGTGTAGTGGGTTAGGGATGTAGCGACCCACTGGATTCGTGTAGTTCCAGCCACTTAGAGGCTTGAATGATTATTGTGGTTAATAATATCTTGTGGTTAATATAAATTGTGATGCATGGGTTGTGCTGTTCACTGAGCGTGTGGCTCACCCCTCGCATAATATTTTTCTCCAGTGTTGTCTGAGTCGGATCTAGAGGAGGAGCTCCCCGAGTGACTTCATCAGTAGCGGAGCAACGCCACGTCCCACGAGTTTTAGAGGCTATCAGCATCCCTTTTGATTTGTATGTATTATATTCCGTGCTTGGGCATGCGTTTGTATTATATTTGGACGTCTTTGTATATATTGGCTCTCAGAGGACAGTTGATTGTGTATCGAGTCTGTAATATGTCTTTGAGTTACAGATTCAGTCTTTCGGCTTCCGCTATCTGTGTATACATCATGTCAGCCTTGCTTTCGTCTGTGTTGTCACTTTAGTTGTTGTTTAGGGTATGTTATTGACTTCCTGTATTGACTGCTGATATCATATATACACTTGCCGCATCCCAGGGACGGCCGCCATGGGGCGTGACAATTACAGACCCGAATACACAATCAATGTCCTGTGAAAGCGAAGTCTGGACCAAAGAAAATACAACCTGTGCCACATGCACGATTTACAAAGCATAAAATGACTCTAGGAATGCTGACAGCCTCGCACTCGCCACCCGCCGGCAGAACGCTCCATGCCCATAAGACCACGCCACAGGAAGCTCCAGCTCCACGCCCAACACTGCCCCTGAAAAGAAACAGTATGCGAGGGGTGAGCTACAAGCTCAATGAGTGGCTGGAAACCAATCACCATTCTACAGTTCAAAACATAATCAGTTCCCTTCTTCAAGGAAAAACATGGGTAGCAACCCAAGGGATAACTGGGTCACGCGGCGGCGCGACCAACCTCACTCACACCCTCACTCCGGGAGGGAGTCTCTTGGGACTTATGGGGAGAGACCATACCGTCGGTCGAAGAGACCCGGATTTACTGGTCTAGAGACCATGCCGTCGGTCGAAGAGACCCGGATTTACTGGTCTACTCAACACTACTCGATCATCTACATCTAGATAATCGCCCATCGATGTCCTTCAATATCGATCACGAGACCGGACCCAACATCTATGGGAACAGTCGAACAACGAATGGGTCACGAGGCGACGTGTCTTCGCCTCATCCACACCCTCACTCCTGAAAGGAGATATTTTGGGACTTTGGGAGAGACTTAGACTGCTCTACACCCCTGGTCCACCGGTAGCCTCTCCCCGCTCCGTAGCTTACCTGGTATACTCCCACGATCAGCATTGTCTGAACACATCGGAGGTACCTACAAATGGGAGCCCTCTGTCACGATAGCTTGTCTAACGCTGGGGATGTCACTACTCGGATCCAACGAAGGGGAGAACGATTCCACGCTCGCGACATCATTCAATAACCCTCTCCTGGGTAGTATCTACAACCCGATCTCCTCAACTCACCGCTCTTACCCTTGGTCCACCGGTAGCCTCTCCCACCCTCGTGGCCTCCGCCTAGTCCTTTGACAGGTATAGCCAACGCTGGGGAGTCCCTACATCGGATCCAAACGAAGGGGAGAACGATCCCATGTTCGCCAAGCGAAACCCAATGGAAAACAACCACTCTTGATACTCGCTCATCGAGATATCACACACATGGATAACAGCAACCAATGCACTCATATTAACCTCAAAGTAGTCATAGTCCCTAAACGGGAGTAACTACACAAGCTAGTGGGTGGTAACATCACCGACCCACCCCACCCTCACCCTCACCCTTTAGGGGGGTGACATGGGCTTCTTTGGACTGACTAGACTGCTATTCACCCTTGGTCCCACCGGGTAGCCTCTCCCACCCTCGTAGCCTCTACCTGGTCCACTCCCGCTATCAGTACTGTCCGACACGTCAGAGGTACCTACGGACGGGAGTCCCCTGTCAGGTCGGCCATCGCCGGGGAGTTCCTACCTCGGATCCCAACCAATAAGGAGAAGACAGCCTACTCACGCGGATCTGATCCCCTTGGATCCGTCGACAACGCTTCCTAACATTTCTAATGTCATGAATTCTCAAGAATTCCTCCAGGGCACATAACTAAGATGCGGGGAGACATATATCATAACCACAAGGTTATAATATTCTCTAAGGCATGCTTACAACAATATAATCACATTTGATTTAAATAAATTAAACTAAATGGGAACATGCGTAGGTCGGGGCTTTCCAATCAAGGGACAAGGTGTCTAAACATGCATAGGCCGCTATACATGATATAAGGGTGCATATCCCTAGCATACAAAGTCTAAGGTGGCATGGATACATCATATTAATCATGCATAGATCAAGGCTTTTAAGTACAGGACATGGTGTCCAGGCATGTATGGGCCTCTATACACGATACATGGATGTATATCCCTAGCATGCAAAACATCTACATATTAGTTAGGGAGCCCCATCGATGCGCGACGCGCGTCTACGCGGGTCGAGCGCATCCCTAGAGAGGGGGGGGATTGGAATCAAACCACTCACCTTATGACCCATGACCCAGTTATCCATGGGTTTCGATCCATGTTTTCCTTGAAAGGAAATTGATTATGTGTTGAACTGTAGAATGGTGATTGGTTTCCAGCCACTCACTGAGCTTGTAGCTCACCCCTCGCATACTGTTTCTTTTCAGGGGCAGTGTTGGGCGTGGAGCTGGAGCTTTCCTGTGGCGTGGTCTTATGGGCGTGGAGCGTTCTGCCGGCGGGTGGCGAGTGCGAGGATGTCAGCATTCCTAGAGTCATATATGCTTTGTAAATCGTGCATGTGGCACAGGTTGTATTTTCTTTGGTCTAGACTTGGCTTTCACAGGACATTGATTGTGTATTCGGGTCTGTAATAATGTTTTTGATTTACAGACATTGTATATATATTATGCTTCCGCTTTTCAGTCAGTTATCTTTATCTTGCTTTGCCGCCTTGTGTATTGTTGTTGGTGTCTTTATTGACCTCAGGTATTGATAGCTGATATTATATTATATTTATTTTGCCACGTCTCGGGGACGCCTGGGGCGTGACATTTGCACCCCTGTTTTCTGCCATGAAGGGCTTGAGGAGATGCTGATGAGGTGGTGGTAGTGGTGGTGGTGGTTGAGGTGGTCGTGGGTGTGTCGAGAACCCCGCATCTCCCCATTTCCCTCCCCCTGTTTTGGTAAGGCAGCACTCTGTATTTTAAAGATCTCAGTGAATCTAGTATTTAGAGGCACATTTCTAGGATTATGTCTTCATATGATATGATAATCTATGTGTCTAGTTGTTATATATGAAATGTGGGGTCATTATGATATCTGTGGTGTAAGTTAGAACCAGCTTTGCATGGTCTGTCCAGATTCGCGTAGGAATTGACCTACTTCTGGAAATGATTTGTTTTGGGCTTGTAGAGGCAAAATTAGGTTCTAATGTCTTCATGGATTATGATCCCAGCATATCAGGGAATGTGCATGTTTTATTTCATAATTTTTGGAAGTGTTTTGGGTGCTGTGGAGATCAATTTGTAGGTCTGGTTGCAGCAGGTTTGGCAGTTTTGCTTGATTGAGTGTCAAGGAGTTGTTTGCATGTGTCTTGGGTGATAATATGGAAGTATCAGGGGTTAGGGTCTTCATGAAGTAGGCTTATATGTGTGATAGGAGGTTCCATAATTTAATTATGGATCATTGGTTGTGTTTTGCAGATCTCGTAGACCGGACGTGTTGTGCCTGTGTCATTTGGAGCGCTCTGATTGAAAATTTGGGTACATAATTTTTTTCCTAGAAGTTATGTATTCCTGATTTGGTATTTGGATTTGATTTTGTTAAAATCCAAGATGAAGAGGTTTAAATATGAGTTTACTATGAGATGTCCAGTTTTGAGTTAGCTTTCGTACAGAAGTGGAATTAGATCAACTGGATTCTTGTACTAAAAGTTATGGGTATTTTTCCAAGTATACCCCGGGGATGAAAATTCTGGCAGCAGCCCTGCTCTATGTTTAGCTCTAATTTCGGAATAGCTAGAGGGATTATTTGATCTTGGCATAAACATGAAAGTTGTAGATAATCTTCTTAGCTTTCCAACGGAATTGGAATTGTGCAATTCGGAGCTATATTGAGGAAGTTATGGCTGTTCCAGTGAAGCATGCACAGAATTTCTGGTCAAAGGGCGACTTAGTCATTTCATTCCCCTTAGATATTTGTTGCATAAATATCTTCTCTCTCTCTCTCTCTCTCTCTCTCTCTCACTTCCACGCCTATTTTTCAAGCCCTCTCTCTTCCTCCCTCACAAGCCCCCATGGTGTTTGTTTAAATGTCCCAAAGAGAAGAGAAGGAAAAGGTGCATGTGCAAGTGAATCTTTGTGTAAGTATTGTTGTTGTTGCTTGTCTTCTCTCCTCTCAAGCTCCCCCTCATGATCCTTCCCCCCCTGATTTTCAGCCAAGGAGGAGGCTGAGGAGAGGCTGAGGAGGGCTGAGGTGGTGGTGGTGGTTGAGGTGGTCGCGGGTGCGTCGAGGGCCCCCGAACCTCCCCCTTTCGTTCCCCCTCCAAGGTGAGCTCCTCCCCTTCTTTTCTTGGTTTTCATGGCTTAAGGGGATGTTGGGAGGTCATGCATGCTAGGTAGATGGGTTAGGGTGTGTGTGAGGGGTTGGGGAGGGTTAAAATGAGGTTGGGATGGGCTGGGCGCGCGCTGGGCGCAGTCTGCGCGCGTGCGCGCGCAGGCGGCGCAGTCGGGCGCGCAAACGCGCGCGGGTGCGTGCGCGCGAGTGCGCGGGTGCGTTCGGAGTGGGCGCGCGGGTGCGCGCAGGTGCTGGCGCAAGCGGGAGTGCGCGCGGGCGCGCTGGCGTGCGCGCGCGCGGAGCAGTGAGCCTGGGCATGCGCCTGGGCGCGGGGCTGAGGACCAGTGCACTCGCGCGAGTGTGTGCGCGTGCTGGGGCGTGCGCGGGGTGCTGCGCGAGGGTGCGTGGGCTAGACACGCAGTGCGCGCGGGCACGCGTCTGGGCGCGCAGGCAGGTGCGCGATAGTGCGCCGAGGGTGCTGGGGTGCGTGCGTGCGTGCGTATGCGTGCGTGCACGTGCGGGGGGGCCATCCGTGTGGCTGCCCGAGGGTTCGGGTAGGTGTCGGGGCACTCGGACTCGCGTGCATACGTGCGTGCTCGCATGCGTGCGAGTCCGTATGCATGCTTGTCCGAGTATTGGGTATTTCTAATGTTTTCTATGTGTAAATTGTGTTGTTTCTCACCAGTTGGATGCCCCTACCTTGCAGATCTCGTCGGATGGGATGCGCGAGGTCCCGGGTTGTAAGGTGAGTGGTTTGATTCCAATCCCCCCCCCCCTCTCTAGGGATGCGCTCGACCCGCATAGACGCGCGTCGCGCATCGATGGGGCCCCCTAGCTATAATATGTAAATAATATGCATGCCACCCTAGACTTGTATGCTAGGGATATGCACCCTTATATCGAATGCTATGATATAACCATGCCACATTAGACCTTGTATGCTAGGGAAATGCATCCTGACACCATGTTTCATGCTAGGAAAGCCTCGACCTATGCATGTTCCCATTTAGTTTAATTTATTTAAATCAAGATGGGATTATGTGATTATATTGTTGTAAGCATGCCTTAGAGAATATTATAACCTTGTGGTTATAATATATGTTTCCCCGCATCTTAGTTATGCGCCCTGGAGGAATTCTTGAGAATTCATGACATTAGAAATGTTAGGAAGCGTTGTCGACGGATCCAAGAGGATCGCATGCGTGTGGGTAGGCTGTTCTCTTCCCTTCGTTGGATCCGTGTAGTGACATCCCCGGCGTTAGACAGGCTGTCCTGACAGAGGGCTCCCATCTGTAGGTACCTCCGATGCATCGGACTGTGCTGATCGTGGGAGTATACCAGGTAAGCTACGGAGCGGGGAGAGGCTACCGGTGGACCAAGGGTGAATAGCAGTCTAGTCAGTCCCAAAAGGCCCATGTCACCCCTTAAAGGGTGAGGGTGAGGGTGGGGTGGGTCGGCGATGTTACGACCCACTAGCTTGTACAGCTACTCCTGTTTAGTGACTGTAATTATTTTAAGGTTAATAGGTGTTGCGTTGCATAGTTTGTGCCATTCACTGAGTGTGTGGCACACCCCTCGCATATTCTTCTCCTCCAGAGTGGTAGTTGTTTCCATGGGGTTCGCTTTGCGAACATGGAATGTTCACTCCCAGGGTTGTTCGAGTTGAAGAGGCCGGGTTGTAGCTGTCCTGACAGAGGGCTCCCATCCGTAGGTACCACCGATGCAGTCGGAGGAGTACTGATCGTGGGAGTATACCAGGTAGAGGCTACCCGGAAGAGGGCTAACGAATGATATCGCGAGCGTGGAATCGTTCCCCCCCCCCCCCTTCGTTGGATCCGATGTAGGAACTCCCCGGCGTTGGCTATACCTGTCAGAGGACTAGGCGGAGGCCACGAGGGTGGGAGAGGCTACCGGTGGACCAGGGGTGTGGAATCGTTCTTCCCTTCGTTGGATCCGATGTAGGAACTCCCCGGCGTTGGCTATACCTGTCAGAGGACTAGGCGGAGGCCACGAGGGTGGGAGAGGCTACCGGTGGACCAGGGGTGTAGAGCAGTCTAAGTCTCTTCCCAAAGTCCCAAGATGTCTCCTTTCAGGAGTGAGGGTGTGGATGAGGCAAAGACACGTCGCCTCGTGACCCATTCGTTGTTCGACCGTTCCCATAGTTGTTGGGTCCGGTCTCGTGATCGATGTTGAAGGACATCGTTGGGCGATTATCTAGATGTAGATGATCCAGTAGTGTTGAGTAGACCAGTAAATCCAGGTCTCTTCGACCGACGGTATGGTCTCTAGACCAGTAAATCCGGGTCTCTTCGACCGACGGTATGGTCTCTCACCATAAGTCCCAAGATACTCCCTCCGGGAGTGAGGGTGGGGTGAGGTTGGTCGCGCCGCCGCGTGACCCAGTTATCCATTGGGTTTCTACCCATGTTTTCCTTGAAAGGAAATTGATTATGTATTGAACCGTAGAATAGTGATTGGTTTCCAGCCACTCACTGAGCTTGTAGCTCACCCCTCGCATACTGTTCTTTTCAGGGGCAGTGTTGGGCGTGGAGCTGGAGCTTTCCTGTGGCGTGGTCTTATGGGCGTGGAGCGTTCTGCCGGCGGGTGGCGAGTGCGAGGCTGTCAGCATTCCTAGAGTCATTTATGCTTTGTAAATCGTGCATGTGGCACAGGTTGTATTTTCTTTGGTCTAGACTTGGCTTTCACATGACATTGATTGTGTATTCGGGTCTGTAATAATGTTTTTGATTTACAGACATTGTTATATATTATGCTTCCGCTTTTCAGTCAGTTATCATTATCTTGCTTTGCCGCCTTGTGTATTGTTGTTGGTGTCCTTACTGACCTCAGGTATTGATAGCTGATATTTATTATTGCCACGTCTCGGGGACGGCCGCCCTGGGGCGTGACAGGACGCGCGGCGATCCGGGTATCGGTGAGTGGTTTGATCCAATCCCCCCCCCTCGAGATGCGCTCGACGCGCGTAGGCGTGCGTCGCGCATCGATGGGGCATCCTAGCTATACTACTTGTGTAGATAAGTAGTATGGCCATGCTTAAACTATAATATGTTAGATATCTTGCATGCTAGGCTTATATACATGTATTGTATCCATGTATGAATGACTGTATCGCATGCGCCCCTCTAGTATGGGCATGTATTTCTGTAATGTGTATGGATGTATAGAATAGGCATGCCTTAGGTAGTATTGTAATACTACTCCCACCATATTAATTGGAATATCCAGCATGATTAAGTCTGGGTTAATAACAGGCACCTGCCTAATATTCCCTTGCGATAAGACTCGAGGGCGTGGTGTAGTTGTTGCGCCCATACTAATGGGGCAAAGCTATGACCAACTTCAAGAGATGATGATCTCTCTCTCGCCCTCTCCCTCTGCACGAACTGAGTAAGTAGAGGCGATTTCCTACTCGACTCGGGTTCGTTTGGAATATTGGCATGCACCTGTTAGTGCGCGAGATCGCGCTTGACCCTTCCCTTTTAAGTTGGTGATATCCAACGCATACTTAAGTTATGCCTTGTGTGCTTATGTGATTAATGGCCATGTATGCATGTTGTATGATTTGTTGTTTATGATGTAAATCCATGTTAGGGAGTATCCCTATAATTATTTGATAGGTTATCGTGCATGTAGTTCATGTACATAACTAAGATATAATTCTCCTGGATATATAGGTGCATGTTAAAACTGATTAGGCCTATCTGAAATAGGCGTGGGTATGACCCGTTGTCGGGTTGTACCTTATTAGTTAGAGCGCTAGCGATGTAATCGCCCCCGTGCATCCGAGCGATGCACTCGTTTGGAATTCAGGAGAATTCATTATCTTATCGGTTTTGTTAAGCTGGTAGTTGTGGCATTAAGCTAGGCCTACCCGTGCTAGGCGTGTATATGAACCGCCTGTTGGGTTATGTGCCTTGGGATTATTTCTACGTGAGAGCAGAGGCAACCCCCCCCCCCTTGTGTCCGAGCGACGCAACCATGTGGGAGTACAATAGTATTTGATATCATCGATATGTGATTATCGAGAGTAGTTGTTTTTCCATTGGGTTCGCTTTGCGAACATGGAGTGTTTCCTCCCAATGTCGTCCGTGTTGAAGCGGCCCGGGTTGTAGCTGTCCTGACAGAGGGCCCCCACCTGTAGGTACTATCGATGCATGCGGCAAGATGTACTAATCATGGGGGTATACCAGGTAGAGGCTACCCGGGAGAGGGCTAACGAATGATATTGCGAGCGTGGAATCGTTCTCCCCTTCGTTGGATCCGTGTAGGAACTCCCCGGTGTTGAAAAAGCTTTCTTGACAGAGGGCTCCCATCCATAGGTACTACCGATGCGTTTGGAAGCGTACTGATCGTGAGAGTATACCAGGTAAAGACTACCCGGGGAAAGGGCGACCGATGGACCAAGGGTGTAGAGGAGTCTAATCTCTCCAAAAGTCCTATGTCACCTCTAAAGGGTGAGGATGAGGTGAAGACATCACCGCGTGACCGATTCGTTGTTCGTCCGTTCCCATAGTTGTTGGGTCCGGTTGCGTGTCGATGTTCAAAGACATCGTTGGGCAGTTATCTTGATGTAGATGATCCAGTAGTGTTGTGTAGACCAGTAATTCCGTGTCTCTTCGACCAACGGTATGGTCTCTCTCCAAAAGTCCCAAGAGTCTCCCTCCGGGAGTGAGGGTGAGGGTGAGGTTGGTGATCCAGTAGAGTTGTGTAGACCAGTAATTCTGCGTCTCTTTGACCAATGGTATGGTCATCATTTTTGGTATATTGTGTATTCGAGTCTGTAATAATGTTTTTGGTTTACAGACATTATTAATATCTTATGCTTCCGCTTTTCAGTCAGTTATCATTTATCTTTGTCTTGCCACCTTGTGTGTTGTTGTTGGAGTCTTTGTTGACCTCAGGTATTGATAGCTGATACTTTATATATTGCCGCGTCTCGGGGACGGCAGCCTTGGAGCGTGACAATATGGATTTTAAGAAAAGTTAGAGGGTTATATGGATTTCAATCAATTTACAGGGGTTATATGAAATTTTCCCTTTATTATCATATGATGTTCTTAACAAAAGAAAAGGAAATCTTTCTCTTTATTTCTTAGTTTATTATTTAATTTGTTTGTGAATTTTGGATGATTCTCACTATTTTTGTAACTTATGTATTGATCCTATAAACCTAAAAAATCACCCTTTTTTGTTTCGCAATCCATCATGGCACCAAAAGAATCTGATCCGAAAACCAAAATATGATGTGGAATAAGTTGTGCAGTTATTCTCGGAGCTATGGTTTTATTTAGCGTCGTGGCCGCAATGTATACCATCGTTGTACCACCCCCGCCCGAGCTGAAAAATTCCCGTTTCACGTCAGTCAACAATCCATCGCCGTATACTACTCTTTAAAACCTCTTTGTTTAGGGAGCTCCACGAAACGTGTGTGGGTTGTATATATGTATGTCTATTAAACACACACACACAACCTAATGCCGTAAAAAACATTCCAACCTAAACTGCATGCATTTACATGGTTACGGGTCTATTTAAATATGAGTTCAGGTAGATTATGCGTTTGAAACGCTAAAAATTCTTAAACTCACATCCAAACATATTTTCAACGTTTAGCTTTTTAAATCACAATTTTTATTTTTAGGCCAAAAAATCTTGTGGTTAGAAAATCTAATTAAATATAGCCTTTCAAAAGCTAAGTTTGAAATATAAGATTTAATATAAGATTTTAAGAATCTCAGTTTTTCAATCTCACATCCAAACGCACCCTACATCAGCATAAATGAATCTAAAAGCTCTAAAATGGAAGAGAATAACAAAAAAAAAAGCAGCAAATCTTGAGTAAAGCTACATAAAGTCTTGTAGGCAGCTTCTCCAGCACATCAAATTCACTTTGAAAACAGAGTATTGATGTCACATCTTAGTTTGAGAGAAGAAATCTCCACAGTGCGTATTCACAAAACCTCCCTGCTCATTTCAAATTGATCAGCATACGCGATGCAGCTGAATTTTCCGCATCCTTTACTCGCGATCTAAATTCACCAGAAACGACAAACACGCTATCAGTGGTCTTAACTTGAACGGAACAACAGAACCGTTTATCATGTGCAGGTCCTCGTTCTTGGACAACTCTGTAGTAGTTAAAAATCAAAGATTGTTCTGTTCACAAGCATGTATCATCATAAAACATCATAGCAAATGATATGATAATAACTCAATCCTTTAATAAATTTCTACGAGGCATACATGAAAGTGTTGTCGAATTTGGAGAATCCCAAAAATTAAAGCCTTTCAAGCATGTCCACAATGTTCCACATATAACTTTCCTATGAAAATATTACATAGAATTTCATCATAAATTTTGAAAGATTTTGCTGAAAACCCTTGAAGTTGCATAGTTCCATCAGGATGGTTGGACATATATAGGATATTAGGATAAGAAATAGTTGTGTACATTCCAGTTCTTTCAGTGTGATGCACCAAAAATTCTATCTGAAACTGCACCTAATCAATTCTCAGTTACACCATAAAGCCTCTCTATTTAACCTCTAGACACTGCGTTAGACCGTAGACCAATACACAACTGAAGAAGATTGGTTGATTTTAAACATGAAAATTCCCTGCAAGCAGAAGAGGAATTGTCATGAAAATCTTTCACGGGACAACGCTAGAACAAATACTTCTTCATATCCAGCTCACACAGAAGCCATTCACATATTAGCAACAGGAGACAATATAACTCCTCAACTTTCCTACTGGAGCTCGTGAAGTCACACAATTTCAAGTGTGAGGCTTCATCTAGTTTTGAAACTCAATATTTTATTGCTGTAAATAGCTTTTTGTCATACAATTAACTTTTTCTGAACTCTGAAGCAACAGTAGATAACATGAAATGTGATCTAACACTGTATGATGACAGCTATCGTGATAGACGTTAACAAGTGGATAAATAGTTTTTTTTTTTTTAAAAAAAAAAAAAAAGATAGTACAGGTGTCATAATGGGACGAGAAAAAATAGCAAAAATTGATAAACATTGGGATGAAAATGGAAAAATGTTAATAACTTTGAAGCAGTAGAACAGAAAATACATGTGCATTACAAATGTCCAAAATGAGGGACACTGGTGAAGTATCATATCATGAAATGAGGGACATTGGTAACAGTAAGAATTAATGGCCAGGATTGTCTGAAAGACATACAGAAAAAAAAAAAAGGCTAATGGTATTTACTATCCTACTGATGGAAAAAGACTGAATCCAAGTAGCCATAGACTGAGGAGGAGCATGATGACTAGGGCTGGTAAACGTGATAAATTGATGCCAATTTATGGTAAATGTGGATGGCCTTTTTTCTTTTTCTTTTTCTTTTTTTGAAGAGAAATGGACGGCTTAAATTGAAAAGGAAAGCTGGAAGCTTGTGGAAAAATGAAAATGAAAAAAAATGCTGGAAAATAATGTCAATTAATTGGTAATATCCTGTTCGCATTTTTACAGCCCCATCCTTTATAAAAGATAAACAGAATATAAGGATAACCAAGAGTTCCATAGCCATTGTATAAGGAGTTAGGTTTATTATTCAATTTGTTAGCAGTAAGGATGAGAACTTGATTGAAATATTTTGTTCTCATACATAAATGGATTATCTAAAACAATAGGATACAACTCTAAGAGAGATGTAACTGTAAAAGCAGAATGCCAAGCAATTGGATTGATTGAAAGTTCTTTTGTATCACATGACAAACATCAAAAAATCAAAGCATCTGCCTCTAGTTCTAGTTAATCAGAACAAAAG
This sequence comes from Acorus gramineus, assembly GCA_030737835.1. Lineage (NCBI taxonomy): Eukaryota > Viridiplantae > Streptophyta > Magnoliopsida > Acorales > Acoraceae > Acorus > Acorus gramineus. Next base: position 3,231,608 of record CM060849.1, read on the forward strand.
GCAAAGGAATCAAAGAAGCATATCAAAAATGGAAGTTTCCTGATTTTATTAAAGGATTTAAATAAGGGAAATAGTATAGATCCAACAAGACAAGATAATAAATATGACTGTCCGGGTGTTGGAAAGAGACGAGTAAATGATCGTATAAAAATTGTAAAAATATACCTATGGCGGAACAGGAAGATTGAAATTGGAATTGTGTGCTATGTAGGAAGATTAGGAGTTGCTTCAATTAGAGAAAATAGGCCATTTAGGCTATTTTGAAAATGAAGGCCTTGACTGTGATGAAATGACAAGAGAGGCAATATTGCAGTCAACACCCATGGAAATAATCCTTTATGCATAAAAGATAATAGATAAATTCCAGTTACCTTTAAGGCACTTTTGGCATACAGAAAGTCACAAAGACAACCCAACTTGGAAAAAAAATATCTATATTTAGTTTGACATAGTTAAACTAAGAATGACATACGTGTCTTTAAACTCTAGATAGTCACAACAAGTAGTCATTGTTGCTGTTTAGTATGGTATACTTGCACAATTGCTATCAAATACTATCAAATAGATGCGCAAAGTTCAAAAGTTATACCATGTTTCAATGCACAGGGCCACAAGATATCTACAATAATTCAGATATATGTGACACATTTGGCATAAATCTGATGAACATAGAATTCTCCATTCATGAACCATGTACAAAATAATTTTTATGTTATTTAGTTTTGTACAAAGATTTAAAAAAAAAATGGTTTTGGGAAAAGATGATCACAATAGCCTATATAACATGGATGTTCGTACATAAGATTAATGGAGGAAAGCAACCTCGCTTATCTCTTCAATTCCAAAAATTCAGAAGTGATATTCTATAATAATTTAATACTTGCAGTGATGTCTCTTTCGGAACTAAAAAGTTTAAGTTTGTGAACCCTTAAAGGAATAGCACAAATCTAAGCATTAATATTTTAATCAAGTTGTTCCATATATAGCATGCAACAACTCTCATGCTCTGATATTATTCCACTAATATTAATAGCACACAGAACCAATGCCTCACACCAATGCATGCAAGAAGGCAGGTTCAGATCTTCCAAGGACAAATGCATATTAGCGCTCATGATAGCACCTATAACCTAAAAATTCAATTAAACATTGTTTTGCAGCGCTTCTTCCCTCCCTACCAGGCCACTTTTTGGCTTTAAGGCAGCAGTTTGAGAGGGTTTCCTTTCCTGCCCAATGGTTTTGCCAGTTTCATGGGCTTATTAAACAGACTTCCCACAAATGTAGAGAGTCCATGTCCATTGTGATTTTTACTTTTTGGGGACATTGTAATGAAACATGATTCTCTCACATATTGATGGGGGTAATTGTGAAGCTGCTAATGGGGCCAGCTGCGTTCAGAGACATAGATTCTCACAATACTGTGGGGACCTCTACCTATGGCAAGAAAGGAGTTGGCCCATGCAGTACAGCTCGCAATGGACAGTCGAATTGATGATGACATGGGTATTTTAAAAAGTTAAAATACCGAGAGTGTTGAACCCTCTCTCCACCGTCGAGGAGCAAAGGCAAATGGTCTGACATGGGTCGCGGAAGGCCCCTCATTCCTCAAGGAACAAAGGGAAGACTTCCTCCCACTAATCACAAACCAAGATCCGGTCGAGGTGAGCATAGTAGGATGGTTGATCCCTCATGTTACTCCAGGTGAAAAGTTGACTCTCCAAGGGCAGGTCAATCAAAGCATCAAACATTGACATCTAGGTTATAACTTATATGTTATTGAGTAGATACCCATAAGTTTCTTGCATTAAAAACTATCCAACGGATCTGAAGGAAATACATTGTTGGAAGGGAAAGAGATTCCTAACATGCACTTCAATTGGAATTGATAATTCCTTGGAATATATTGGATATGATATTTCCTTGGAATTCTAGTTCTTGGAGAACTTCCACATATGATCATCAAATTATATAGTAGTAGTTAGTGAGTTCTTGATATGTTCACGAATGGTGTTACAATCTTCCTCTTCTCAAATTCTAGATTCCGAATTTGTTTACAATTTTTATGGTTACAAAAGAAAAGCATAGGTCACCTCAAGAATCCATGCAAAGATCATTTACTTCATACCCAACATTGCTGCCAAACGCAGTCCCCATCAAATTCAAAATTGATGAGAAGAAATTTTGAATTTGTTCATCCATAATAATGCATAAAAAAAGGTTGTAGTACATAACACAATAATATTTAAATGACCAATAAAAAAAAATAACGCTGTTTTAGATCCTCCTGACCACATCTCAGGATGACTGGACATTACAAAAAGTCTGATCATGATGAAGGCTTAAAATTCTAGACTTTAATTCCACCATAAGCCACACTGTAATTCATTTAGCCTTCAGATACTAGCATCTTAGAAACTTTCCCATCATGTAATGGTAGTCAAGGTTCAATCTTCAAAATGTCATCAATAGACGAATATTTTTTTATCATTCTTCGACTTAATAGGCTTCTAAAAGACTAGTTGAGCACACATGATATGTGAATAGACATATGAAACTACCAAAACAATTATATGAACCACAAAATCACGTTTTAAATTAAAATCTTCTGAGAAACAGAGATGTGACATGCACTTTCCAATTTTGAAATTATTCAGTTTAAGGAAAACATGACATGAAGGACAAATGGGACCTTCAAAATCATCTAGATCACAAAGGACAATGACATCATATAACTCCAAATGCATAAAGAAACACACATATTGTTGCAACGAGCAGAAAAGATGCGCATACCTATAAGTTGGCTTGGGCCAACGTTTCTTCGTGCACAATTCATTCAAAGCTTGTTTATGCTCTTCAATACGACACTGCCCACTGGTGGAGATAGAACCCTCATCCGTCTCCATGACCACATCCAAAGGCCCCAACTTTTTCAACGCATCACTTGCGGCATTCAGCTTTGCAATCTCTTTTTGTTTAGAGGATCCGATTCCAACGAGCTCTCTATTTACAAACACATTCGTAATGTTCATGTTCCCCTTCTTCCAATTCCTAAAATCAACCGCCTTCCCAAGTTTATGGCACAACTCATAGAGCGCCGTCACCGGCTGCTCATGAAAAGTCTCAGTCACAATGATCGGCTCCAACGGACCCCTGATAACCTATCATCACCACAATCAATTACAAATAACGATTACAAAGTAAAACAAAAAGAAAAAAAAAATTCAAACAAAACAAACCTTCCACATTTCCTTCAGATTGAAGTTGCAATCGACGTAAACAGCAGCCGCGATAGACTCAACGATGTCAGAAAGGACTTTCGGAGCCTTCACCGAACAGTAGGGATTCTCGTCCCCTTCACTTTGGAGGGTCAAAGTGAACTCTTTCACCTAATCATCAGATCAAATTATGAATCAAGAACCACAAAAAACATGAGGATGAACATTGGACGGAAACAAAGGCATACCTTCTCATCCACGGCGGGGGAGTTGCGGCGGAGGAACCTGTAGAATCCGTGGCGGACGGCGACGCGTGCGAGCTTCTCAGTACTGACGTTGGCCGAGCGAAGAGTGGAGAGGGCCCCCGGGCCCACGTCGGGGTAGTTTAGGTAGAGGTAGTTCGATATGGCGAGGCCGATTGCGGCATCGCCGAGGAACTCGAGCCTCTCGTACGAGACGGAGCCCGTGTAGGATGGGTGGGTTAGGGCTTCCTCGAGGAGGGTCTCGTCCTTGAACTTGTACCTGAGGAGCGCCTCCACCTCCGCCACTGAGTCTGCCATCTCCGGCGATGCCAGCTTTGAAGGAACCACCATTTGCACGCCTGTGGGGAAGGCCTCGATCATCATCATGTGAGTGGTTTTGTTAGAGTTCATCGTAGGAGGGAACATCTTCCTCTTCCCCAATCGTTTGGTTTCATTTAAAAGCTACATCTATGCTACTGTATAAAGTACGAATTCGAAGCGAAATATTTTAACCAATTTTACTCTTAAAAACTAATTTAAAAGACAACTATATTCATTAATAAATTTAAAAAATATTTAATTTATTTATGGGGAAATTAATTATGGGTCCCTGAGGATACTCATGTATTAACCATTAGTCCCTGTAATTTTTTACTTTAACTATAAGTCCCTCAGTCCCAAAACATATTATCTTTGGATCCCTCTGACTAACAGCCCCCCTAACTCTGTTAAAATTTCCTATTATACCCTCCGATACAAATACACCCTCTCCCCAAAAAAAACTCTTCCCCACTCTCTCCCCAATCTCACCTGAGAAACCAAAAACCCTTCCCCACTCTCTCCCCCGAAAAAACCCTTCCCCCTCTCTCCCCAAAAAGCCAAAGACTCTCTCCCCCAAATCTCCCCTCCGTCTGCTCACTCTTTTTCTCCCCGAACAACTCTCGCCTCCCCCTCTCTCCCCATTCTTGAAAAACCCTATCGACCTTTCCCCTCTTTCTCCCCGAAAAACCAAAATCCCTCACCTCCCCTTCTCTCCCCCTAACCTCCCCTCCGTCCTCCCACAATCGTGTGTCCCCTGCGAAGATCAGCCATCCCCGTCGTGCGACGCATACCAAGTGAACCTTCATGCGGCAGGTCAGTGTATTTTCAGATTCATTGAGTTTTTTTTTTTTTTCTGAATTTGAAGTATTGGGTTTTCATTTTTTGTCAATCTTTTTGTGAACTACCAAGCAAAAAACAAAACAAAAAAAATCTTTTGTGAATTCTTTGTACATTTGTTTGGAATTGATGAGAGTGTTTATTGGGTTGGGTTCTGAATTATTGTTATGATTCTAAATTGGGTTATGAATAGGTGTTTTTATGGTTATGAATTGGGTTTTGAATTTTTGTGTTTATGTTTTTGAATTGGGTTCTGAATTTATAACAGTGTGCACAAATTTATGACAGTGTACATTGTTATAAATGAGAGAATGGAGAATTTGATTTGTTTCATGCATGTCAACTTTAGAATTCTCACTGCGGGTACTTTACTTTGCATGTTATTCCACATATGCTTTTCCGTATGAACTAATTATCAACTTTTCATTTTGTTTAATTTGATAAGTGGTTTGGTTTGGAATTCTATTTCTTAATTTGGATGAATCTTTTCATTTTGTTTAATTGGGATAAGTGGATTGGTTTGCAATATTGTGATAGTCTACTTTATTTGTAGTACCTCAACATAGAACAATGATATAAAGCCTTAGATGCAGAGATACTTGTATAAAATATTGGTGAAAACCATATTAGAAATAAAAAGAGTACATGGTTCACAGACCTGTCTTGTACTGATAAATGTTTCCCACTAAGCATACATTCAAATTGATTTCAACTATCTAACATACTTAAATTTGTACACTGTTATAACTTCCATGTACACTGTTAATATTTGACATTTGGCATGAGTAATCAGGCACCTACTAATGCAATACAAGAGAAATTATTGCACGATATTATGGCAGAGAATCATTCATCCTAGAAATCATGTAATAACTAGTGTCTCTGGCTTTCATTTAATTTCTAAGGAATGATCATGTTGGGTGATAAATAATTATTAAAGCTCTGTAATAATAATGTTTCCAAAAAATAACTCCTCTTTTTTCTCCTTGATTGGCTTATCTGAGTCTATTTATGTTCTCATAAATGAATCATCCATTTTGTGTTTTTTCACTCGAAATTATATGATGTTTTTCACTCGAAATTATATGGATTGTTAGTAGTAATAGCATGCCTTACTTTATAAAAGAAACCAATCAATGAAAAGGAATCAGACAATTGGGGTGGAAACCATGTTGACTTGTATTAGTATTTTTTTAGAGGTTTCATATTTACAATATTATGAGTACACTGATATGTTTCACATCTATACACCCGTAACCTCTTTTGATTGTGTACCCCTAAAATTATGTTATATGTTAATTTGATTATAGAGGTTTGATTTGCAATGAAAAGTGAGGGTTTGATGTTTATATTTTTATTAGTACACTCTTATGCATCATATGTACATTGTTAAATCATTCTTTTGATTTTGTAGTACATTGATATCATCCTAGACTTTTCATTGGTCTAGGGGACTCTTCACCCCTGATTATAAATATTCTTGTTGCACATTGTCAACTTGAAGACAAAATGTCTCATCCGCAGAAATTAATACCTCGAAGAAGTCCTCGGAACTAGAGAATCCTTACTACTGAGGATGGTCCTTCGTCATCTAGAGATTCCAAGTTTTCTAACAAGGTTTTGCCCGAAGCCATCCATCAAGACACAGGCAAAGTCCAAACCCAAGTGAACCACCAAGACCCAAGCCAAGTCCGAACCCAAGTCATCCACCAAGAGGAACAAAAAGGAAGCAGCAAACACATCGATATTTACTATACAAGGTAACCCTTTCAACACTATTTAATTGACTTAGTACACCTTTGACCTTCATGTGTACACTGTTAAGCTGCCTTGTACACTGTTAATATTTTTTTGTACACTCTTATAACAGGGATTGTGAGACCCTTCCTCCCCAAATCTATGTTGGTGTAGCATAGATGTTTCTCAATCTACTACACAAGCGTGATTGATGGGATGATAATTAGAGACTACTACAAGAGGCTCGGATAAAGGAAATCCAAGAAGAGTGTGAAATGTATAAACGTGAAATGTAAATATTACTCTGTGGTTATTTTGTAATTCTGTGGTGGTGATTTAAATAACAGATACGTACCCTGTTATCAATTTAAATATTTGATATATCAGTTTCAAATGATGTTTTAAATGCTTGTTCGTGATAAAAAGTTAAACAGGTTTATATGGACTATTATGTGTACATCATTATGCACAGTGTGTACATTGTTACACACATAAAAAGACAACGTACACTGTTATATCATATGTGTACACTGTTATCAATTGGGGGGGGGGGGGGGCACCATCCGTGCGAGTTGGGACAATGGAGAAGAGTCTATTATGGTGGGGGGAGAGGAAACCAAAGAAGAAAAGGTGCTGGGGTTAAAAATGGAAGAAAAAAGGGTAGGGTTGACTGTGGATGGATGGAAGGACCTAAACAAAATGGATTGATGGATGTAGGGATTTAAAGAAAAGTAAAAAAAGTCAAGGGACCTATTGTTATTACAATGGTATTTTCAGGGACCTCTAATTAATTTTCCCTTTATTTAATTTATTTATATTCAGTTTTATTATCCATCAACTAATCTTATAATTATTTAGTTTTTTTAGATTTATATTTAATCTTATCTTATTGATTTTAAGATTCAGTGTTCTTGAATGTTTATCAAAATATACAGTGATTTGGACGATTGGATAGTCTGTTTCACAAAAAAAAAAAAAAAAAATAAGACGGTTGTTATTAAATTAGTTTGATGAGATAGGATTGAAATTATTTAATAAATTATTGAATTATCAAGATTTACTGATTTAGATTAAATTATTTGAAGTTTTCATTACATCTTGATAATTATCCCAGGTAGTATGTGGTGTTGGGGGCAAAAAAATCAGACGGTTATCATGGATTTAATTTGATGAGATATGTAGAAAACAATGTAGATATGTTATTTAATATAGATAAAAATGAGTTATTAAAAAAGAGGGTGACGTTTGGATTCAGGGGATTCTGCGGACCATTTAGTGGAGGATTATTTATAAAAACAGAAGTAATCACCTCTCTCTAAAAATTGGGTTGCTTAATAAATCCTCCAAGCCAATCCGGTTTAGTCCACCTCTCTAATTTTTTTAATAGTTATTTATTTTACAGGATTGCTTTGATAATATATTTGTTTGATTGCATACTTATTTATTTTCAATGAATGTTTTGGTAATATACTTGATTTGATTGAGTATAGGTTTTTTCTTGAACAAAGTTTCCGAACATGAATCCTTATTTTTTAAACGGATACAACTTCAGTTCATCAGGTAATATAAACAATTTTTACTCTATTATATTATTAATTATTATTATTATTGTTGTTGTTGTTATTATTATTATTATTTCAATGAATTTTTTCTTTCATTTATTATTAATTCTTTTGCATGTAATTATAGGTAAGATGTCTTCCGTTTTCATTCAGCTATCAACACCATCAATAAAGAGGTATTAGTTGTTTTAATTAAATTTTTAATAAGTTCCTCAATTCTAATCATAATTAAAATGAGAACATCAATATTCATTATTTCATACTAAACAATAGTTCATTAAATTTTATTTTCTTTGATATTATAGCTTTAAATTTCATAATCTTTCTATAATGATCTACTTTATGATAAACTAAATTGGATCATGTATGCTAATAACTTTTATGTTTAGATCAACTTTGTCGGATGATCATTATAATGCTCAAAATTATTGAAAAATATTTTTGAGTTTATATTTCTAATTTTTGTATCTAATTTATTCGATATTTTTTATGTGTATAAATCTATTAATGTAAGTAAATAAAATTAATTCAAAAATACAAAAAATAAAGACTAAAATTCTCTTCTCAACCATTATAAGGCAGTTGATATTTATCCTTTGTTATTGTTGTTTAAATAATGAGTGGTGTTGGCTAAATCTAAAAGAGGCCATCATGTATAATAGGTTAGTAAGTTTAATTTTGGTATTCGTGTTTTTTGATATTTTATGAATATTTAATCGTCTCACAATGTATGTGTATACATGATTTTGCTCAAGCTTTGTTTATAGGACTCTCGAGTTTTATTATTTCTTATATTTAATATTTAATTATTTGATAGAATATTAATATATCAAATTTCTAATCTTAGCTTATAATATTTCATAATATATGTACATATATTTAAATATATTACCATATTTTTTATATTAAGTAATAAATGATATGATACCAAAATTCAAAAGACATCAAATTATTAATTATTGCAATACAATATAACAAAAAATTATTAATTTTAAATAATCATAATTTATGGTTAACATAAATAAAATCTATATTACCATAAAAAGTACGAGTTAGAGGGGAAACATTTTATCCGATTTATTGCTTGAAATTAATTAAAAATACAATCATGTCCATCAATAAAACTTATATAATTTTTTAGTATGTTAGATTTTATCTCAAAAACTAGATTTTATCTACAAAAATAAGATTAAAAAATAAAAAAAATGAATATTTTTTATCATTTATATAATGCATTAATAAAAAATCTTATCTACTTTATACTATATTTTATCTTAAAAAATCATTAAATCAGTTTAAATTTATATTCATTTGATTGCTAATTTTGATAATTATTTTTATATTATTTTAAATTTATTTTAAGTGATAAATTGCTGATTTTGAGTTAAACATGATTTTAACATTTGATCTCATGTTTCATCATGAAAAAGTCATTTTTGCGAAAAATATATTTCACAAGGCTATGTATATATCGAAAATAGTTTTCCAACGAGCTATAAATCACCACAACAAGATTTATACTTGAAAAGTTACATTTTTAAAATAATTTCAAAAATAATTTAATTGTTGATCAATTTTAATAATTTCAAAAACATTTGTTATGATTTGATAATATAATTGAAATTACACGTGTTTCCTATTAGATTCCTATAAATAATCTAGGATCCCAAATCCCTCACAAAAGCTATAATATTTCAGTTTGATTTTGAATTTTTTTGAGAAATTTTGAGATCGAGATATCTCATGATTCATTTATTCATTATTTATTTATTTATTTATGGACGTTAATGACTTCTAAAATATTTGATGTCTTTTGAATATAGGTATCATTTAAAGCAAAATTCATTTGAATTTGCAATCTTTTATTTTTCAAGAAGAAAAATACACAAAGATAGAAAAGGTATGGATATTAAATTGTACTTTTTTTGTATTTTTATTCATTTAATTGTGAATTTTTTTATACGTTAATGATTTTTAATATCCTTTTAGTTTAACTTAATGCTGATTTTTTTTATATATAATTTTGATTGATCATGTTTTCTAGAATTTTTTTTAGAAATTTATAAAAAAAAAATACACAAGAAAGAAATAGGTATAGATATTAAATAGTGTTTTTTGTTTACTCAATTTCTTATATGTTAATGATTTTTACTATCATTTTAATTTAACTTAATGATAATTTTTTTTAGAATTTTGATCGAATATGTTTCAATTTTTATGTATACAGATAATGTTTGTTCTAAAAATAAATGTTACATGTGATGAGAAATTTATAGTGTTTCATTAATCATAACACTAATACAATAATTATCAATGCATATCAATTTACCAATATATGCAATAAAAATGAAAATAAGTTTACATAAACTATGGTAATACATAATAATATACCAGTTTTTCAATATTAGGTTCTGATACATAATACTATATGAACATATTTGAGTATGTTACCATCGTTTCTAATTTTAAGTGATATCGAATTAAATTGTTTGATATGATATTAATATATCAATTTTTTATATTAACTTATGATATTTAATAATATATGTAAATATTTAAATATATTACCATAATTTTTAATTTTAAGGGATAACTAAGTTTTAAGTGATAAATGATAAGATACCTGAGTTCAAAGGATATCAAATTGTTAATTTATTGTAATACTATATAACAAGAAAATTATTAATTTTCAGTTAAAATATCAGATTTAAAAGTAGAGAAATAAATTTAAATAAATTTAATTTTAATCTTTCGAAAAGATAATTCATGTTTTTTGAATTTTCTTATATTTACATCATTCAAAATATATCTCCATGCGTTAAAATTGATTAAATATTTTTTAAAATATCTGCATCTTATAATATCTAATCTATGTTTCAAATATAAAATTATTTTAAAAAAAATTTATATTATGAATTTTATTTTATATTATATTTATAAAAATATGAAATTATATGTGAAATTTAGTAATCAAAATTTGATTATGTATTTTTTGTGAAATTAATATGAGATAACGTTCCGTATGAATTTAAATATGTAATATTGATATTATAATATTTATATTTACATTTTCATTAAAGATATGATTTTAACAGTTAATTTAATAATTAAAATAAATTATTTATCATAAATGATATCAAAAGTAATCCACGTGCGATGCACGTGTGCATTAACTAGTGGAAAAGAAAAGAAAAAGTTCATTCAAAATGTCCTTGCTCAAAGAGAAGAATATTTTTTAGAATATATTCTTACTTGTATTTGGGTAGTGAAATAAAAGGTGAATAGACTGCAATGTGGTAAAGACGACTAAAATTATCTTGTTTGCAAGGAAAAGTTCGAATAAGGTGGTATTGTTATACCATGTCTTATTTGGATGTGTTATTCCACTCAATCCATTTTATTAGTAGAAAGTGAGTTCACATGTCACCTGTTATCATTTTTTATAAATTATAGAACTATATGTCAAATCATTTTTTTATCTTTTATAAATGTTTCTCCAAATCTTATTCATCTAGGATAAATGCATATAACCCCTTGAAAGTATATTCATGTCCCCTTATTTCATTGAATATTCAAACAATCCCATATATTTTGCATTGATTAAGCATTTTACCCGTAAAAAATGAACGAATATGCCTATAATATTCTGTTACCTAATGGGATAGTTAATTCATATATACATATAACCCCCAGATTTTATATAAAAATCTGAAAGGACCCAAACAAATTACTCAAATGCCCTTCTTACTAAAACCACCCGTTTTTGTTTTTCTTTTTTTTGCTTCTTTTCTGATTTCTAACAGTTGCAATGCATGATAATTTAAACCGCCATCCTTTCTTCTTTCTGCCATTCAAAAAACATCATCCATTAGCAGTGGCGGAGCCAGAATTTTTATATAGGGGGGGTCTAATGTGACTTATGTAAATATATTTTAAGTTATATCATTATATATATATATATATATTTTAATTTCAATAGCATAGATTAAAAAATGAATATGTATAAGATGAAATAAAAATATTCACATAAACCATATCACTGAATAATTTTAAAAGATAATTATCATATTTCAAAACAATATGTCAAATTTCATATCGATGATTCACAAAAACAAATATTAAAATATCAATCCAACAATCTCAGTGAATAAATTGGATACCTAGTGATTTGTATTTAAGGTGCTGATTTATATCTTGACTTGTCTTTATATGTTAGTGTATCGGCAAATCATTTATTTATTTTATTCACAGTTGAACTGTTGGGTTCTGGTAGTAGATGGGAGGGTCTCACTCTCTTTCCATCATCTTCATCATCTGTTTATTTGTGTAGTAGTTGATAAAATAAATATTTGATTGATATGGAGAGCTCATATGGATTTTTATTGTGATAATTTATAGAGATTTCATCTTCATAAAGGGAAGTTGTGTTTTCATGATTTTTTGATCTTCTAGATACATAAAAAGTGGGTTATTGCTGTTGCTGTTGAGTTGAGGGGCTCATGACCTATGGCCCATAGGCTTATGAGCCCTAATAAAAAATATTTTAGAAATAAAAAAAGAGCGTTGATACACTCAGTCCATTTTGCAGCTCCATACACTATGATAATGTAGTATATACTGTCGATGTATCACAGTGTATGAGTTCTATCATAGTGTATAACGCAAAAAATTTATCATTTTTTTAATGAGAAAAAAATACACTAGTGTATCTCAGTATATACTTCATTTCATATAACCGCATATAATTCAATTAGAGAGTGTATGATTTAAAAAACAAAAATCGATGTGGACTACGATTAGGGTTGGACAAGTTGGACCCATCATTTCTAAAATAAAAAAATAAAAAACCCAGGGGGGGGGGGGGGGGGGGGAAGCATGGGACCCCCCTGGGCCTAAGGTGGCTCCGCCTCTGTCCATTAGATTTCATTGTTCACCATTCCATGCATTTATATTCTTTCTCTTCTTTTTTTTAAAATTCAAATGGTTTGGTATTTTGTCATTTAATTCCACATTTTCAATCTTAACCAAATGATCCACCCACTATTGATCTCAATTCAACATTATTTGGGAGAGAGGCAGAGAGAGTTTGTTTGGGAGAGGTGATGGCGGCTTTATTTGAGAGAGATTGAATTCATTTCTAGCTTTTAGGTTTAGAGAGGAAGTGGAGGGTACTTTGGTCTTTTCACAAGTCATGTTAAATTAACCACTGTAGTGGTTTGGCAGGGTAACAGTAGGGGTTATATGCATTTAACACAACAAACGGGGGGTTATATGGATATTCAATGAAATGAAGGGTGATATCTGTCACGCCCCAGGGCGGCCGTCCCCGGGACGCGGCGAGTGTATATATGATATCAGTAAACAGGAGTTCAATAACATACTCACACAACAGCAAATATGACAACACAGATAAAGCAGGGCTGACATAATATATACACCAAATGCGGAAGCTAAAAGACTGAATCTGTAATCAAAATATACTATAGACTCGATACATAATCATATGTCCTGTGAGAGCCAACATGTCCATATATACACAAATACAATCCATACAAAATCCAACTAGGTGCCCAAGCACAGAGATATATACATACAACAAGAGAAGGGTGCTGATGGCCTCAAGACTCGAGGGACGTGGCGCTAACTCCGCTACTGGTGTAGTCGCTCGGGAAGCTCCTCCTTCAAGTCCTCCTCAGTGATCACTGAAAAAGATATTATGCGAGGGGTGAGCCACACGCTCAGTGAATAGCACAACCCATGCATACAGTTCATATTAACCATATTTAATCAAGTCATAAGCCCCAAGGCGGCATAAACAACACAATCCGGGGGTTCGTCACATCGCCGAACCCCATACCCTCACCCCTCCAGAGGTGACCAAGGATGTTGGGACTTAATGGGCTGATAATCATCCATACACAATCCTGTGGGTCGTCGCATCGCCGGCCCACCATACCCTCACCCTCACCTCTCAACAGGTGACCTAGGCTCTTGGGACTGACTAGGCTGTTGGTCACCCTTGGTCCACCGATAGTCTCTCCTCACTCCGTAGGTCGTTTGGCCACTCCCACATTCAGCGCAGTCCTTCTACCAAATCAGGAGGCGCCTACTAATGGGAGCCCCTGCACGGGACAACCTTTCCAACGCCGAGGTAGTCTCTACACGGATCCGACGAAGGGAACAGAACAGCCTATCCATCGCATATGATCCACTCGGATCCGCTGACAGCACATCTCTACAACTCTAATGTCTTGAATTCCTCAGAATTCCACCAGCGCGCATAACCAGGATGCGGGGAAATAAATAAGACATAAATGGGGAAAAGAGACCTTGGGAGGGTAACCTGAGGTCCCGATGTAGGACATTCGACAACCAAACGAGGAACACGGAGTACCCTAACCCGGGTCTCAGTGTTAACCTCGCAAGGCCCCCTTATATTCCCCAAAGCATGCTAACAATATTAAAGCTTGCATTTAATTAAATAAATCAAACTAATAGGACGCATGCTCAGGTCGGGGCTTTCCTAACATGATAACGGGGTGATAGGATGCACGGCTCATGCACAAATCCTAAGGGTGCAAGTCCCTAACATACAAGTCTAGGGTGACATGCATTCTCCACACACATCATGCTTACATGGATTATAACAAGCAGTTAATACTAACTACGTGCCCCAGGGGAGGACGGTACACGCCCAAATGCATGTAGCGTCTCCCAAACTGGTTTGGGTTGTCCCACTCACCGGAAGTCGGGTCGACGCGCAACGGTCCGTCGAGATCTGCAAGACAGGGTATTAACTGGTAAGTATAAATCCACAAACACAACAAAAGACTTAAAATACACAAAACCCACAACCAAACACCCAACACTCGGGCAAACGTGCATACGACCCGCACGCACGCTAGCCCGAGCACTCCGGCAACCACCCGCACGGCCGGCAACCACCCGTACGGCCACCCGACTGCCCGAGTGCTTCGCCGCGCCTCAGTCCACGCACGCTGCGCACCGCCGGGCCCCTGCTCACCGCCTGGACACGCCGCCGAACCTCCCTGGTGCACCGCGCGCCCCCTGCGCCCCAGCGCAGCCGCCCGCGCACACCCCGCACGCCTCGCGCTGGCCTGCGAGCACCCCGCACGCCCTGCGCGCAGCGCCGCCGCCTCGCCGCGCCCTGCGTGCACCCCGCGCGCACCCTGCACGACGCCCCTCGACCAGCACCCCCCGAGCGCACGCCCTGCACGCACTCCGCGCGCATCGTCCGCTCGCACATCTCCCCGCACCAGCCGCTCGACCAGCCCTTGCACCAGCCGCTCGACCAGCTCCTCGCACCAGACCCGCGCACAGCTGCTCGACCAGCTCCTCGCACCAGACCCGCGCACAATTGCTCGACCAGCTCCTCGCCCAGAGCGCACGCCCGCGCACGCCCTTCGCGCACGCACGCGCGCACGCCCGCGCGCGCCCAGCCTGCGCGCTGCCTGAGCTGCTGCCGCTGCTGCCTGCTGCCCGAAACAGAACCCCCACTGCCCGAGCACCTCCACCACCCACCCAACGGCCTCCGACGGCCTCCGACCGCCCCCAACCACCTCCGACGGCCTCCCACAGCCGCCGACCACCTCCCAAACACAAAAACCCCCTCCTATCAAGCATCTAAGCATGAAAAAGAGGGAAAGAAAGCTTACCAAGGGGGAGGAAGAGGTGTCCGGGTGCTCTCCGCGCACCGAAACGCTTCCCCAAAGCCCTCCAACGCCCGGATCTCACTCGGCCTTCGAAATGGCCCAAAACAGAGGAGAAAGAGGGGAGGATGGGGAGGCTAGACTCGTCGGAAATGGGATTTGAAGGCACCGGGGTGTAGATCGGGACCCGATCTACACTTCTTAGGCTTTAGGTTTTTTGGGTTTGAGGGGTCTAAGGGCTTCAAAAGGGAGAAAAATGAGAGAGAGGAGAGAGGGAAACTTTGGTAGGGATGATGAATAGTGCTTCTCAAAATTAGATCACACATATATATAGTAAGTGACTTAAAAACCCAGATACGCCCCGGAACTGCGAAATTTCAGGAATGTTGCTGGAATTCGATGAAATTTTCATGAGTGGCTTAAAATGGCACCAGGACACACAATATGCAGTTAGATTTTCAATTGGAGTCCTCTAGCTCAGGACGATAGCTAACAGTCCAAAATTTTTGCCGTTCTGATTGAAAAATGCAAAAATTTTAAAAACTGCTAAAATGCTTCAATGGTTATCAACAGGCCAAAAAGTGACACATATATAACAATATCGATATACGCTAACTTTGAGGGGGTTATTGTCACGCCCCAGGGCAGCCGTCCCCGAGACGTGGCAATAATAGAATATTAACTATCAATACCTGAGGTCAATAAAGTCTCAAACAACAACACACAAGGTGGCAAAGCAAGGATAATGATAACTGACTGAAAAGCGGATACATAATATATAAACAATGTCTGTAAATCAAAAACATTATTACAGACTCGAATACACAATCACTGTCTTGTGAGAGCCAAGTCTAGACCAAAGAAAATACAACCTGTGCCACATGCACGATTTACAATACATACAATGACTCTAGGACTGCTGACAGCCTCGCACTCGCCATCCGCCGGAAGAACGCTCCACGCCCATAAGACCACGCCACAGGAAAGCTCCAGCTCCACGCCCAACACTGCCCCTGAAAAGAAACAGTCTGCGAGGGGTGAGCTACAAGCTCAGTGAGTGGCTGGAAACCAATCACCATACAACAGATTGATATATAAACAATTTCCTTTCAAGGAAAACATGGGTAGAAACCCAATGGATAACAAAGTCACGCGGCGGCGCGACCATCCTCACCCTCACCCTCACTCCCGGAGGAAGACTCTTGGGACTTTTGGGGAGAGACCATACCGTCGGTCGAAGAGACCCGGAATTACTGGTCTACACAACGCTACTGGATCATCTACATCTAGATAACTGCCCAACGATGTCCTTGAACATCGATACGAGACCGGACCCAACAACTATGGGAACGGTCGAACAACGAATGGGTCATGCGGCGATGTGTCTTCACCTCATCCTCACCCTCACCCCCTTAGAGGTGACATAGGACTTTTGGAAGAGATTTAGACTGCTCTACACCCTTGGTCCACCGGTAGCCCTTACCCCACGCAGCCTCTACCTGGTATACTCCCATGATCAGTACGCTTCCGAATGCATCGGTGGTACCTACGGATGGGAGCCCTCTGTCAGGACAGCTTTAACGCCTGGGGAGTTCCTACATCGGATCCAACGAAGGGGAGAACGATCCCACGCTCGCAACATCATTCGTTAACCCTCTCCCGGGTAGCCTCTACCTGGTATACTCCCACGATCAGTACGCTCCCGAATGCATCGGTGGTACCTACGGATGGGAGCCCTCTGTCAGGACAGCTACAACCCGGCCTCTTCAACTCACCGCTCTACACCCTTGGTCCACCGGTAGCCCTTTCCCCGGGTAGCCTCTACCTGGTATACTCCCATGGTCAGTACGTTCCCGAATGCATCGGTAGTACCTACAGATGGGAGCCCTCTGTCAAGACAGATGTAATCCCGAGAAGTTCCTACATCGGATCCAACGAAGGGGAGAACGATCCCATGTTCGCAAAGCGAACGCAATGAAAAATAACTACTCTCGATAATCACTTATCGAGATAGAATACTACTGTACTCCCACACCGTTGCGTCGCTCAGACACAAAGGGGTTACCTCTGCTCTCACGTAGAAGTAAACCCATAAGCTAATGAATTCTCTTGAATTCCAAATGAGTGCATCGCTCGGATGCACAGGGCAATTACATCGCTAGCGCTCTAACTAATAAGGTACAACCCGACAGCGGGTCATACCCACGCCTATTCCAGATAGGCCTAATTAGTTTTAACATGCGCATATATTTTATAGGAGAATTTAATCTTAGTTGTGTGCATGAACCATATGCACGATCACATATCAATTAATCATAGGGATACTCCCTAATCATATATTTACATCATAATAAATCATACAACATGCATACATGGTCATTAATCACATAAACATACAAAATATACTCTAATATCTGTTGGATATCGCCAACTTAAAAGAAAGGGTCAAGCGCGATCTCGCGCACTAACAGGTGCATGCCAATATTCCAAACGAACCTGAGTCGAGTAGGAAATCGCCTCTACTTACCCAGTTCGTTTAGAGGGAGAGGGCGAGAGAGATCATCATCTCATGCAGCTGGTTATAGCTTTGCCCCATTAGCATGGGCGCAACAGCTACACCACGCCCTCGAGTCTTATGGCAAGAGAATATTAGGCAGGTGCCCGTTATTAACCCAGACTTAATCATACTGTATATTCCCATTAATATGGTGGGAGTAGTATTACAATATTACCTAAGACATGCCATATTCTATACATCCATACACATTTACAACATACATGCCCATACTAGAGGGGCTCATGCAACACAATCATTCATACATGAATACAATACATGTATATAAGCCTAGCATGCAAGATATCTACATATTATAGCTTAAGCATGGCCATACTACTTATCTACACAAGTACTATAGCTAGGATGCCCCATCGATGCGCGACACGTGACTACGTGCGTCGAACGCATCCCGAGGGGGGGGGGGGGTGTCACGCCCCAGGGCGGCCGTCCCCGGGACGCGGCAAGTGTATATAAAATATCAGAATCTACACAGGAGGTCAATAATATATCATACACAAACAACCAGAATGACACACAGACACAAAGGGGCTGACATGATATACACAAATACAACTGAATATATACAAACGCGTGCCAAGCACGGAAATAAAATACATACAGTCAAGAAGGGATGCTGATAACCTCTGGCACTCGCGGAACGTGGCGCTGCTCCGCTACTGAAGGAATCCCTCGGAAAGCTCCAACTGCTGCTCCGGCTCCAGCTCAGGCTCAGTGGCAACTGGGGAAAAACATATGCGAGGGGTGAGCCACACGCTCAGTGAACGGCACAACCCATGCATCACAGACAATATTGACCACTATCCAGATCTTAATAATCCACAATCTCTTATTAACAACCACTAAATGGTAATAAATACTCAAACTAGTGGGTCGCTCAATCGCCACCCCACTACACCCTCACCCTTCAATGGGTGACATAGGATTTTGGGACTGATAATCATCCAATCACAACTCCAGTGGGTCGCTCATCGCCAACCCACTACACCCTCACCCTCACCCTTCCACGGGTGACATAGGATTTTGGGACTGACTAGGCTGTTGGTCACCCTTGGTCCACCGATAGTCTCTCCTCCACTCCGTAGGCCGCTGGGCTATCACCCCCACAACTTCAGCACAGTCCGTCACAAATATCGGGAGGCGCCTACTGATGGGAGCCCTTAGAAGGGACGGCCTTTCTAACGCTGGGGTAGCCTCTACCGGATCCAACGAAGGGGACAGAACAGCCTATCCATACGCATATGATCCACTCGGATCCGCTGACAACACATCTCTACAATTCTAATGTCATGAACTCTTCAGAGTTCCTCCAGGGCGCATAACCAAGATGCGGGGAACACGTACAATAAAAGCAAGGTTGTAATATCATTGGGGGAAAGAACTCGGGAGGGCGGCGTGAGTTCCCGATATAGGATACCCCGACAACCAAACAAGGAACACGGAGTACCCTAACCCGGGTCTCACCGCTGTCCTCGCAAGGCCCCTCCCCTATAATATTCACTAAATATGCTAATAATCATACCAGTTATATAACATTACTTATAATATTACTGGGACTAGAAACCTTGGGAGGGCAGCATGAGGTCCCGATACAGGACATCCCGACAACCAAATAAGGAACACGGAGTACCCTAACACGGGTCTCAATGTTGACCTCGCAAGGCTCCTCCCTATAATATTATCTAAGGCATGCGATTTAACATACACTAGTATTTAATTTAATAAATAAACTAGTAGGACGCATGCATAGGCCGAGGTTTCCTATCATGAAAACAGGGGGCATGGTGCATGGCTCTTACACCTATCCTAAGGGTGCAAGTCCCTAATATGCAAAGACTAGGGTAGCATGCATTCTACATTTAAATCATGCAAGCATGGATTACATATTATTGCAGGTTAATATACATCCATGGCGCCCCAGGAGAGGTCGGTATACGCCCAAGTGCGTATAACGCCTCTCTACTGGGTTGGATTGTCCCACTCACCGGAGATCGGGTCGTCGCGCGACCGTCTGTCAAGATCTGCAAGACAGGTATTTATACGGTGAGTAAAATCCACAAATACCCCAAAATACATCAAAAATACTCTAAAAATACCCAACACTCGGACAAGCGTACATACGGCCCGTACGCACGCGTATCCGAGTATCCCGACTCACTCTCGAACCCACCGGGCAACCGCACGCACGGCTACCCGCCTCGGGCGCACAGCCGAGCCCGTGCCCGCGCGCCAAGGCGCCCTGCCGAACTCAGCCCGCACGCCCGGACACCACCGGCGTACTGCCGCACGCCTGCCCGCGCGCCCTGACGCACCGCCGCACGCACGCGCACGCTCGGGCGCGCCCCCGCGCACCGCGCGTCCAGCCCAGCGCGCCCCCGCGCGCACTGCACGCACGCCCCAGCACGCGCGCGCACTGGTCCCCAGCACCGCGCCCAGGCGCATGCCCAGGCGCCCTGCCCAGCACCCAGGCACAGTGCCCAGGCGCCCTGCCCGCGCGTGCCCGCGCGCACCCACGCGCACACCCCCGCTCGCGCCAGCACCCGCGCGACCACTCCGCGCGCACCCGCGCACCCGCGCGCATGCACCCGCGCGCGACTGCGCGCCCGACTGCGCCCAGCGCCTAGCGCGCCCAGCGCCACCCGCGCGCACGCCCTCGCGCACGCGCGCGCCCCTGCCAGCTGCTGCGCCTGCTGCCTGTGCTGCTGCCTGCTGCCCAGGACTTCCAGCTTGCCAGCCCGAGCTCCTCTACCACCCACCTCCAACCACCCCAAGGACTCCGACCACCTCCCACAGCCCTCCCACGGCCACCCACCGCCGTCGACCACCACCCAACCTCAAATCCACCCTCCTAGCATACATCTATGCAAGAAAAGAGAGGAAAAGAGGCTTACCGAGGGGAAGAAGGGAAGTCCGGATGCTCTCCGCGCGCCGAAACCTTTCCCCAAAGGCTTCCAACACCCGGATCTCACTCGGCCTTCGAAACAGCCCAAAACAGAGGAGAAGAGAGGGGGGACGGAGGGGCTAATCTCGCCGGAATCGGGATTTGAAAGCACCGGGACCCGATCTACACTTCCTATGCTTTAGGTTTTTGGGTTTGAGGGGTCTAGGGGGCTCAAAAGTGAGAAACGGAGAGAGGGGAGAGAGAAAATCCAAATGGTAGGGATGATGAATAGTGCCCAAGATATTTTCTCACCCACCTTATATAGCCGGGTCACTTAAAAACCCAGATACGCCCCGAAACTGTGAAATTTCGGAAACGTTACCGGAATTCGATGAAATTTTCGTGAGAGGCCTAAAATGGCACCAGGACACCAAATATGCAGTTAGATTTCCAATCGGAGTCCTCTAGCTCAGGACGATAGCTAACAGTCCAAAAATTAGCGGTTCCGATCGAAAACCGAAAAAAATTGAAAAACTGCCAGAACGCTCCAACGGTTACCAGCAGGTTAAAAGTGACACATATATAACAGGGGGATTGGATCGAACCACTCACCATACAACCCGGGACCTCGCGCATCCCATCCGACGAGATCTGCAAGGTAGGGGCATCAAATTTGGTGAGTAACATCACAATTTAAAACTTAGAAGCATTAGAAATACCAAAGACTTAGACATGCATGCATACAGGCTCGCATGCATGCGAGCACGCGCGTTCGCACGCATGCCCGGATGCCCCAGCACCAACCCGAGACTCTGGGTAGCCCCCACGCACGCCCCAGCACGCGCACGCACGCGCGCGCGCGCACTGGTGCCCAGACGCATGCGCGGCGCACCCCCGCTCGCGCACGCGCCCGCCTGAGCCTGTCAGCGCCCGCCTGCGCAGACTGCCCCCCAACGCGCGCCCAGCCTCTCCCAACCTCTTTTTAACCCTCCCCAACCCCTCACACACACTCTAACCCATATGCATAGCATGCATGAACACCCTAACAGCCCCCTATGCCATGAAAACCAAGAAAAGAAGGGGGAGAGCTCACCTTTGGAGGGGTAATGAAAGGGGGAGACTCGGGGGCCCTCGATGCACCCGCGACCACCTCAACCACCACCACCACTACCACCACCTCCTCAGCCCTCCTCAGCCTCCTTTGGCTGAAAATCAGGGGAGGGGGGGGGGAAGATCCATGAAATGGTGCTTGAGAGAGAGGAGATCAACAACTACCACACATGCACAAACCTAGTCATCCACTTGCACCATCTCCTTCTCTTCTCTTTGAGGAGTTAATACAAACACTTGGAGGGGAGTGAAAAGAGAGAAGAGAGAGCCTAAGATGTCTACGTGGGGAATGGGAGGGGAAGAGAGAGAGAGAGAGATATTTTGGCACATAAATATCTAAAGAGGGATCAAATGACTAAGTCGTCCTTGACTAGAAATTCTGTACATGCTTCACTAGAACAGCCATAACTTCCTCAATATAGCTCCGAATTGCACAATTCAAAATCCGTTGGAAAGCCAAGAAGATTATCTACAACTTTCATGTTTATGCCAAGATCAAATAATCCCTCCAGCTATTCCGAAATTAGAGCTAAACATTGAACAGGGCTGCTGCCAGAATTTTTCATCCCCGGGGTATACTTGGAAAAATACCCATAACTTTTACTACATAAATCCAGTTGATCTAATTCCACTTTTATACGAAAGCTAACTCAAAACTGGACATCTCATAATAAAATCATATTTAAACCTCTTCATCTTGGATTTTAACAAAATTAAATCCAAATACCAAATCGGGAATACATAACTTCTAGGAAAAAAAAAATTATGTAGCCAAATTTTCAATCAGAGTGCTCCAAATGACACATGCATAACAGTTATTTGCATTTAACTCTATTCATTTTCATCCATAGCTTTTACATAGTCAACCAAACAACAACAAAATTATTATTACATTTTTTTAAACGAGAATAAATGTATACGCAATCAAACTAAAATACATCATTTCTTATCTATAATGATATAATTATCTATTATGGAATTATAGAATAGCTTATATCGATTCTCAAATGAGTGCTAATGGAATAAAAGAGCTCCCTCCATCACCATCAACATTGTAGTTGTTCTTGATGATGTGACATCACTTATACTCCACCTCCGGTTGGGGAGCATAAACTTAAAATAAGGAGGAATACATGATAATAAAGAAAAAAAGTAATTTGTTTTGCAAGAATAAATCCTGACAGTTATACTTAAATAAACTAAAATGAGACCCGATAACTATTCCAGACGGGTGTTGAAATTGTTTATCAGGACTTATTTATGTCAATGAATAAAAATATCATTCTTTATCATTTAAAAAAAAATTATTACCCAACACTAACACACACATTCCAAAAATTGTTACATCTATCATATTTATCATATTTATGAGGGATATTGTTGTCATTTTAAAAGTTATAAACTCTTATGATCTTATCCACCATTTATCATTGTTTTATCCAAGGTGAAACCAAACAATAAAAAGTCATTTTTACGTTTTCCAATGTAAATAACAAAAAAGGCAATCGAACAAAAATTTATTTATTTTGCATGGATTAATATCTATTTCGATATAGCTATCTAGGGCGAATAAATCTTATTGTCACACCCTAAACAGAGGTACTATCTATATGTACATAATATGAAAAACTAAAAAGTGGTTTGTATTCAATTCATTCAAATATGCACTCTACTTTTTATAAAAAATATTAATATATATTTCAAAAAAAATTCAAAAATGTGTTCAATATTAAAAGGAGATTGTATATTTTCTTTTTTAAGTTTATTAGTGTATGCTTCAATGTGGGTTTAATTTGACAAGAAGATAATTTCGATACAAATTATATTAATCTATAGAATAAAAAATATATATATTGTCTTTATTCACATTTATTGACAACACTTGTTTTGTAATATTTATTTTAAAATTTTCCATATTTGTTGTTTCTTTCACTTTTTAATAGTATTGATGATTTAGATATAATAATTTTACTGCCTTGAAAACACCAAAAATTCCTGAAGACAATTATCTTAAACATGCATATCAAATAATTTTTAAAAAATACTTCCTTTGAATGATGTAATTTACTTTGTTGAATATTTTTGTTGAAAATTATTATATAAGTGATATAATACATATTTATGGCGTTTTTGCATATTCAAATAATTTTTATAAGGACCCCTAAAAAAAAATCCTGGTCCAGCACTGTACTCATAGAAGGAGGTATGTGTGTGTAATTATATAAAAGTGAACTACACCTAGATAAACCAATGCATGTTTTTGCCCTTTATTTTTCTTTTTTTAAAAAAATGAAAAGTTATAAATCTAACATACACCGCACTAGGATAATACATACTACACTAGTGGAGTGCATGGTCGACTGGGGGGTCGTCTTTAGATTATATACGTGGCTACAAATGAAACTGACATGACCTGTTCGGAAACGAGTTTGGGGTGTTTTTGGGTTTGTAAGAACACTAAGTTCCCCAAACCTGTTTCCAAAAAGAAAAAAAGCTGTAACTTAATTAAAACCTGCATATACCTTTTTGCAAAAAATGTCCAAAAGCTAATTTTTTTATAATCTATGGAGAGACGGCTTTTTTCAAACTCAATTTTAAATCCATCTTTTGAGGAAAAGCTAATTCTTAGATCTGTTTCCAAACAGGGCTTGAGTCTCGCCATGTTTGTTGCAGCTTTAATTTATACATTATAGATTATATGTGATCCCCGGTCCGTTGAGGGAAGCCCAACAGTCCCAAGAGGCCCATGGATTGGGTGAGCTTGATGTGTTTAGTCTCACATCGCCTAATAAGAAGGTCTATGCTTATGTGTAAGCACAGCTTTTACACATAAAGACGCATTTTAAAGCAGTGAGCCCAATTAGAGGCAAAGTGAATAATTTATTGTTGTGTAAGTTTAGGCGTTACAATTAGTATCAGAGCATGTTCATTTCGCGATGATGGGTGTTTCCACACACGAGGATGTGTGGCCTATTGGGGGGTGATTGTGTTGCGTTGCCCATTGAGAGAGGCTTGATAGTCCCAAGTGTTCCATGGATTGGGTGAGGGTTAAGTGTTTAGTATGGGAGGAGGTTCTAAATCACGATCGATTCCTTTTTCAAATCCTGCTGCCGCTGCGCGGGCTCTTCCTGCGTGCCACAAATGACCCACAAAAAAGAAGAATCCTAGAACAAAATGAGAAGTAGCTAACCAACTTCTAGGAGAGATGAAAAGTTTGGCTGGCTAACCACAACCCGAGAGCCCAATTAGGGGGCGTTACATTATACATTTTAACTTATTTAATAAGTAGTAGACATGTTTATTGTACCTGTTGAAAAACAGAGAATAAACAGTAGTGAATGCTTGTTAAAACAAACTGTAAAATAATTTTTTTCTATTTAATTGTCAAAATACCCCTTTCAAATGTAAAAGTTAAATTTAATTTCTGTTTGATAAACCAATATGGTTTTATTTATAAAATAGTTTTTTGAATATTTAAAAGATAAATTAATATAATAATAATAATATTTTTTTAATAAAAGTTAAAATTCACAATAATAATTTTCAAATATTATACTCTACAATAGTAATATATTTGGTCATTAGTGTTCAAAAGATTTTTTTTACAATAATATGGTCATTAGTGAAAAAAATAAAGCGCGTTAATGTCCAAAATAATTTTTGGACATTAAAAGAAATAATTTTTTAAATCTGAAATGCATAATTTTAAAAAAAGTATTTTTTAATTTTTTTTTTTAAAAAAACAATCCATAAGTTATAATTTGAAATGCACCATTTGCCCAACTCAGAGATGCTGACTTTTTAAAATTGTTTTAAGTTTAAATAAGTTCTAATAAATTTAAATAAATATGCAACAACTAATTTGATGTACAAAACAGGCTAATCATTGTTTTGATTTAACAAAAAAATAGCAGGATCTTGACTTACACAAACTTTGACATGGACACTTATGACTGAAAATGTTATGCCTGTGTCATTTGGAGCCATTTCGGTTAAGCCTTGATCACTTCTGGGTCATTCAGGGCCTTTTTAATTTTTCGATCGGAGCCGCTAAAATTTTGGCTTTTAGCCACCTACGGGAGTTAAAGAACTCTGATTGGAAATCTGACTGTATATTATGGGTCCTGGTACCGTTTAGTACTACCCATAAAATTTTTATCGAATTCCGGTAACGTTTGGAAAAATATGCAGTTCCGAATCGTATCCGGGTTTTCGAGAGTTCCTGGTTTGATTAGTCAAATAGTGTGAGATATTTTGGTGAATGGGGTGACCTTGGGTAACCTTACCCCCCTTTCCTTAATGATGAAGCAACCATTTGACTATTTGAAGTGTTAGTGGGTGAGTTTAGGTTAGGTTCACCCCCCTCATTTTTCCATTACACTCACCCCCCCCCCAAGTGGAAAATATCTCTCTCTCTCTCTTCCCCTCTCACTCTCACGTGGATTTTTTTGGGGGTCTCTCTTCCTCTCTTTCAATCCCCCCATGTGTTTGTATTAAAACCTCAAAGAGAAGAGAAGGAGAAGGTGAAGGAGGAAGAGCAAGTTTGTGTAAGTGTTGTTGTTGTTGTTGATCCTCCTCTCTCTAGCTCCCTTTTCATGACCTTTCCCCCCCCTGTTTTGCAGCCAAAGGAGGCTGGGGAGGGCTGTGGAGGTGGTGGTAGTGGTGGTGGTGGTTGAGGTGGTCGCGGGTGCATCGAGGGCCCCCGAATCTCCCCCTTTCATTCCCCCTCCCAAGGTGAGCTCTTCCCCTTCTTTTCTTGGTTTTTCATGGCTTAGGGGGTTGTGGGGAAGTCATGCATGTTAGGTAATTGGTTTAGGGTGAGTGAGAAGTGTGAGGGAGGGGTTAAAAGGGGTTAAAAAAGGGTTAATATTGGCTGGGCGCGCGTAGAAGGGCACTGGCAAGCGCAGGCGGGCTCGCAGGCGCGCGGGTGCGCGTGGACGGTGGCAGCGAGTGGGATGCACGCAGTGCGCCTGGGCGTGTGTCTGGGCGCGCGGCTGGGTGCCAGTGCGCGCGCGCGCGTGCGTGCGCGTGCTGGGGCATGCGTGGGGCTGCCCAGGGTCTCGGGTAGGTGCTGGGGCACTCGGGCATGCGTGCGTACGCGCGTGCTCGCATGCGTGCGAGGCCGTATGCGTGCATGTCTAAGTCTTTAGTAATTCTAGTGATTTCTAAGTGTTAAATTGTGATGTTACTCATCAAATTTGATGCCCTTACCTTGCAGATCTCGTTGGAAGGGATGCGCGAGGTCCCGGGTAATGGTGAGTGGTTCGATCCAATCCCCCCCTCTCTCGGGATGCGCTCGACGCGCGTAGACGCGCGTCACGCATCGATGGGGCCCCCTAGCTATACTACTTGTGTAGATAAGTAGTATGGCCATGCTTAAGCTATAATATGTAGATATCTTGCATGCTAGGCTTATATACATGTATGAATGATTGTGTTGCATGAGCCCCTCTAGTATGGGCATGTATTTTTGGTAATGTGTATGGATGTATAGAATATGGCATGCCTTAGGTAGTATTGCAATACTACTCCCACCATATTAATTGGAATATCCAGCATGAATAAGTCTGGGTTAATAACGGGCACCTGCCTAATATTTCCTTGCGATAAGACTCGAGGGCGTGGTGTAGTTGTTGCACCCATGCTAATGAGGCAAAGCTATGACCAGCTTCATGAGATGATGATCTCTCTCGCCCTCTCCCTCTGAACGAACTGAGTAAGTAGATGCGATTTCTTACTCGACTCAGGTTCGTTTGGAATATTGGCATGCACCTGTTAGTGCGCGAGATCGCGCTTGCCCCTTTCTTTTAAGTTGGCGATATCCAACGGATGTTAGAATATATTTTGTATGTTTATGTGATTAATGACCATGTATGCATGTTGTATGAATTATTATGATGTAAATCCATGTTAGGGAGTGTCCCTATAATTATTAGATGATTGTGCATATGGTTCATGCACATAGCTAATATAAAATTCTCCTGGATATATTTATATGCGCATGTTAAAAGCTGATTAGGCCTATCTGGAATAGGCGTGGGTATGACCCGCTGTCGGGTTGTACCTTATTAGTTAGAGCGCTAGCGATGTAATCGCCCCGTGCATCCGAGCGATGCACTCGTTTGAAATTTAGGAGAATTCATTATCTTATCGGATTGTTAAGCCGGTAGTTTGGGCGTGACACCCCCTTGTGTCCGAGCGACGCAACCGTGTGGGAGTACAATTGTCACGCCCCAGGGCGGCCGTCCCTGAGACGTGGCAAGTTTATATAATATCAGCAGTCTATACAGGAGATCAATAAAATACTCTAAACAACATCGAAAATGACAACATAGACAAAAGTGTAGCTGACATAATATATACAAATAGAGGAAGCTCAAACGACTGAGTCTGTAATTCAAAGACATATTACAGACCCGATACATAATCAACTGTCCTGTGAGAGCCAATATATACAATGACATCCAAATACAAGTATGTGCCCAAGCACGGATAACAATACATACAATCAAAAGGGGATGCTGATGGTCTCTCACTCGCAGAACGTGACGCTGCTCCACTACTGCTGATGTGCCTCGGGGAGCTCCTCCTTCAGATCCGACTCAGAGATCACGAAGAAAAATATATGCGAGGGGTGAGCCACACGCTCAGTGAATAGCACAACCCATGCATCACAATTCATATTAACCATAAATAATTTATAGTCCCTAAAACGGGAGCAACCACACATTCTAATGGGTCGTTTCATCGCCAACCCACCTCCCCCCTCACCCTCACCCTTTCCGGGGGGTGACATGGGCCTCTTGGGGCATACTAGACCGCTCTCCACCCCTGGTCCACCCGGTAGCCTCTCCCACCCTCGTAGCCTCCACCTGGTATACTCCCACTATCAGTACAGTCCGACGCATCGGAGGTACCTACGGACGGGAGCCCTCTGTCAGGCCAGCTAACGTCGGGGAGTTCCTACATCGGATCCAACCAAAAGGAGAAGACAGCCTACTCACACGGATACAATCCTCTTGGATCCGTCGACACCGATTGTAACTCTACTAATGTCATGAATTCTCAAGAATTCCTCCAGGGCGCATAACTAAGATGCGGGGAAACATATATTATAACAACAAGGTAATAATATTCTCTAAGGCATGCTCTCATTTTGATTTAATTAGATTAAACTAGATGGGAACATGCATAGTTCGGGGCTTTCCAATTAAAGGACAAGGTGACTAAACATGCATAGGCCGCTATACATGATATAAGGGTGCATATCCCTAGCATACAAAGTCTAAGGTGGCATGGATATATCATATTAATCATGCATACATAGCTTTACATTTATTACATGTTAATATACAATTATGGTGCCCCAGGGGAGGGCAATGCACGCCTACGTGCATCGAACGCCTCCCTACTGGGTTGGATTGTCCCACTCACCGAAGCCCGGGTCGTTGCGTGACTGTCCGTCAAGATCTGCAAGACATAGGCATTTAATATGGTGAGTAAACTACACAAATACATAAGAAATACACTAGAAATACCCAATACTCAGACAAGCATGCATACGGGCCCGCACGCACGCGAGCACGCGCGTATGCACGCGAGTCCGAGTGCCCCGACACCCTCCCGAACCCACGGGCAGCCATACGCACGGCCACCCGCACGCGCACGCACGAATGCGCACGCACGCACGCACCCCTGCGCCCCGGGCGCACTGCCGTGCCCTTGCCCGCGTGCCCAGACGCGCTGCTGCGCCCCTGCCCGTGCGCCCAGACACGCTGTCGCGCGCGCGCGCACGCTATCTCGCGCCCACGCGCACCGCGCGTCCAGCCCTGGCGTACCCGTGCGCACTACGCCCCCGCGCAGCACTTCGCGCGCACGCCCGCGCGTCTGTGCGTACACGCGCGCCAGTGCCTGCCTGCGCGCGCAGACTCGCGCGCACGCGCGCGGATGACCCCGCACGCGCGCCCGAGCCCCTTCCACCCCCTCCTCAGCCCTCCCACACCCCCCTAACACCCATGCAAGCATGCACACCCAATCACATACCCTAATCAAGCATTTAAACAAGCATAGGGAGGAGAAAAGCTTACCCAAAGAGAGGAAAGGAAAGGGAGGGAACCCGGGTGCCCTTCGCGCACCGAATCGCCACCACCAAGACCACCACCACCAAGACCACCCTCAGCCCTTACAAAGGCTGAAAACAGGGGAGAAGGGGAGCCATGAGAGGGAGGTAAACAAAGGGGAAAGCAAAACTAAAACCATAGGAAGATAGATCTCACCCTTACCAATCTTTTCCCCTTCTAGGGTTTTCTTGATCTTTGCCTTCTACTACCTCTAATGGTGGAAAAAGAGAGAAGAGGAAGAGGTGGAGCTTTGTGTGTGAGAGAGAGATGAAGAGAAGAGAAGGGAAGGGAGAAGGGGACGCCCACTTAGGCTCACACACACACACACACACACTCACACACTCACACACTTAGGGTATTTAGGGTTTTTGGTGAGATTGACTTTGGGTCAACCTAACCACACTAACAAACAAAATGATTTGACCAAGTCAATGGTCAAACTTGACTTGGTCAAAGTCATCTTTGACTTGGTCAAGTCTCCCTATGACTTTCCGGTTGGTCAAAACCCGGATACGACTCGGAACTGCGAAATTCTGAACGTTACCGGAATTCGATGAAATTTTTGTGAGTGGCTTGAAATTGCACCAGGACACATAATGTGCAGTTAGATTTTCAATCGCAGTTCTCAAGCTCATGATGATCGCCAAAAATGTCCCAAAGGTGTCGGAAGGCTAAAAGTGACACATATATAACAACAATAGTGTTCGCTATCATCGATATGTGATTATCGAGTGTAGTGTTTTTCCATTGGGTTCGCTTTGCGAACATGGAATGTTTACTCCCAATGTTGTCTGTGTTGAAGAGGCCCGGGTTGTAGCTGTCCTGACAGAGGGCTCCCATCCGTAGGTACCACCGATGCGTTCGGGAGCGTACTTATCGTGGGAGTGTACCAGGTAGAGGCTACCCGGGAGAGGGCTAATGAATGATATTGCGAGTGTGGAATCGTTCTCCCCTTCGTTGGATCCGATGTAGGAACTTCCCGGCGTTGGAAAAGCTGTCCTGACAGAGGGCTCCCATCCATAGGTACCACCGAGGCGTTCGGAAGCGTACTGATCGTGGGAGTATACCAAGTAGTGACTACCCGGGGAAAGGGCTACCAGAGCAGTCTAAGTCTCTTCCAAAAGTCCCAAGAGTCTCCCTCCGGGAGTGAGGGTGAGGATGAGGTGAAGACACGTCGCCTCGTGACCCATTCGTTGTTCGTCCGTTCCCATAGTTGTTGGGTCTGATCTCGTATCGATGTTCAAAGACATCGTTGGGCAGTTATCCCGATGTAGATGATCCAGTAGTGTTGTGTAGACCAGTAATCCCGGGTCTCCTCGACCAACGGTATGGTCTCTCCCCAAAAGTCCCAAGAGTCTCCCTCCGGGAGTGAGGGTGAGGGTGAGGTTGGTCACGCCGCCGCGTGACCCTGTTATCCATGGGTTTCCACCCATGTTTTCCTTGAAAGGAAAGTGCTTATGTATTGAACTGTTGTATGGTGATTGGTTTTCAGCCACTCACTGAGCTTGTAGCTCACCCCTCACATACTGTTTCTTTTCAGGGGCAGTGTTGGGCGTGGAGTTGGAGCTTCCCTGTGGCGTGGTCTTATGGGCGTGGAGCGTCCTTCCGGCGGGTGGCGAGTGCGAGGCTGTCAGCAGTCCTAGAGTCATTTTATGTATTGTAAATCGTGCATGTGACACAGATTGTATTTTATTTGGTCTAGACTTGGCTCTCACAGGACAGTGATTGTGTATTCGAGTCTGTAATAATGTTTTTGGTTTACAGACATTGTTTATATATTATGCTTCCGCTTTTCAGTCAGTTATCATTATCTTTGCTTTGCCACCTTGTGTGTTGTTGTTGGTGTCTTTATTGACCTCAGGTATTGATAGCTGATATTTTATTATTGCCACGTCTCAGGGATGGCCGCCCTGAGGCGTGACTGAAAATGAATCACCTGAGTGTCTCACAATGCAATGTTGTGTTTTGGCATAATAGTGCTTAAAATAAAGCACTTATAGAGGGACAGAAAATAGCGATCGAGGTTCGGGTGTAGCTATTATGTCTGTGTCATTCGGAGCCTTATTTTTTTTCGATCGGAACCGCTAAAATTTTGACTTTTAACTACCTGTAGGAGTTGGAGTACCCTAATTGAAAAATCTAACTACATATTATGGGTCCTGGTACCGTTTTGTACTACCCATAAAAATTTCATCAAATTCCGATATCGTTTAGGAAAAATATGCAGTTCTAAATTACATCCGGGTTTGGTCGTTACTGGATCGGGAGGTGAGATTTGATTGTGCACGTCTAAGAGGTTGCTTGACCTAGTCAAAGAGAGCATTTCTTTGGTGGTGTGTGGTTGGGTTGACTTGTCTCCCCCACCTAATCACTTTTTAGGCATTAAAGGCCCCCAAGTGAGTTTTCTCACTCTCTCTCTCTCTCTCCCTCTCTCATCCGACCACTCTCTCCCTCTTATTTGGTTTCTTTTTCCCTCTCAAGCTCTCTGGTTCAGCCCCTATGTGAGGGTGTTTTGAGCATGTTTTGAAGGGGGAAGTGAAGGAGGAAGTGAAGGTGAAGAAGGAGCACAAAAGGGAGTGCAAAGGTGTGTGTATGTGTGTTGTTGTTGTTGATGATGATTCTCCTCTCCTTAGCTCCCTCTCATACCCCCCTTTGTGGGTATGAGAGGGAGCTAAGAAAGGCTTGAGGAGATGCTGAGGAGGTGGTGGTAGTGGTGGTGGTGGTTGAGGTGGTCGAGGGTGTGTTGAGAACTCCGCATCTCCCCATTTCCCACCCCCTGTTTGGTAAGGCAGATTTCGGTCTTTTAAAGATCTCATTGAATCTAGTATTTAGAGGCATATTTTTAGAATTATGTCTTCATATGATATGATCATCTATGTGTCTAGATGCTATATATGAAATTTAGGGTCATTATGATATCTGTGTTGTAAGTTAGAACCTGTTTTGCATGGCCTGTCCAGATTTGCGTAGGAATTGACCTGCTTCTGGAAGTGATTTATTTCGGGCTTGTAGAGGAAAAATTAGGTTATAATGTCTTCATGGATTATGATCCCAGCATATTAGAGAATGTGTATGATTTATTTCATAATTTGTGGATGTGTATTTGGTTCTGTGGAGATCAATTAGTAGGGCTAGTTGCAGCAGGTTTAGCAGTTTTGCTCGATTGTGTGTCAAGAAGTTGTTATGCATGTAGTGGAAAGTATCAGGAGTTAGGGTCTTCATGAAGTAGGCTTATATGTGTGTTAGGAGGTTCCATATTTTAATTGTGGATCATTGGTTGTGTTTTGCAGATTTCGTAGACCGGGCGAGCGACGATCCGGGTATCGGTGAGTGGTTCGATCCAACCCTTCGGGAAGCGTTGGATGCATGTAGTCGTGCGTCGCGCATCTGTTGGGCACCCTGACTATACTACTTATTTAGATAAGTAGTATGGTCATGTCTAACCCATAATATGCTAGGTATTTGCATGCTAGGTTAGTATAGCTCGTATATTGTGTAGAACCCCCTATTTCTACCATATACTTGCCTATGTATCATATTCATATGTGAATTATTGTGTTTGCATGCACCCTTCGTGCATGGGCATGTGTGATGTGTGTTAATATGAATGTATAGAATATGCATGCCTTAGGTTCTCTATTTATAGTACTACCTCCCTATGTTAGTAATATCTAGCATGATTAACCTGGGTTAATAACCGGATGCGAACTTAATATTCCCCGGTCATAAAACTGGAGGACGTGGTATGGTTGTTGCACCCATCTTGTTGGGGCAAAGCTATGACCAACTTCCGAAGAGGATGAGACTTTCCCTCTCTCGCTGTCCCTCTTTGCGGGAACTGAGTAAATAAATGTGATTTCCTACTTGCCTCAAGTTCGTTTGGGAATATTGGCATGCATCTGTTAGTGCGCGAGATCGCGCTTGACCCTTCCCTTTTAAGTTGGTGATATCCAACGCATTTTAGGGTATATGCTTGAATGCTAGTATGCTTGTATGAGGAATGCTTGTATGCTTGAATGCTTATATGAGGTATGCTTGTAGGCATATTATTTTAGCCCATGCATGGTATATGTTGTTTATGATGTAAATCCATGTTAGGGGATACCTTTATAGTCAATTATTAAGTCATCGTGCATATGGTTCATGTACATAACTAAGATATAATTCTCCCATACTATATATGTGCGCATGTTAAAACTAATTAGGCCTATCTGAAATAGGCGTGGGTACGACCCACTGTAAGGATGTTCCTCATTAGTTAGTGCGTGAGCGATGTAATCGCCCCTGCATCCGTGTGATGCACTTGAATGGAGTTCAGGAGAATTCATTTGTTGTATTGGTTTTGTTAAACTGGTAGCTTTGGTATTAAGTTAGGCCTACCCATGCTAGGCGCGTATATGAACCGCCTGTTGGGTTATATGCCTTGGGCTTATCTCTACGTGAGAGCAAAGGTAACCCCTCGCGTCTGAGCGATGCACTCGTGTGGGAGTTCAAGAGTATTATCGAGCGTAGTTGACTTTCCCATAGGGTTCGCTTTGCGAACGTGGGGTGCTTCCTCCCGACATCGTCGTGCGTCGAACGCCCCAGCGTCGAAGCTATCCTGTTTGGGTGCAACCACTTGTAGGTGCTACTGATGCGTATCGCGGTACGCATCTGGCTGATGTACCGATCGTGAAAGGCCGACAAGTAAAGGCTACGCGGGAGAGGGCTACCAGATGATTTTGCAAGCGTTGAATCGTTCTTCCCTTCTTCGGATCCGCGTTACCTGACGTTAAGGCTGTCTTGACAGAGGGCTCCCACCTGTAGGTACTACCGATGCGTTCGGCAGATGTACTGATCATGGGAGTATACCAGGTAGAGGCTACTCGGGAGAGGGCTACCGGATGATGAAGGGTGTAGAACAAAAGGGTTTCTTCCAACAGTCCTGTGTCACCCTTAGGGGTGAGGGTGAGGATGAGGTGAAGTCACGTTGTCATGTGACCCATTCGTTTTTGTCTGATCCCATAGTTGTTGGGTCTGGTTGCGTATCGATGTTGAAGGACATCGTTAGATAGTTATCTCGATGTAGATGATTCAGTAGTGTTGTGTAGACCAGTAATTTCGTGTCTCTTCAACCAACGGTATGCTCTCCCCCCCCCCCAAGAGTCCCAATAGTCTCCCTCCAGGAGTGAGGGTGAGGGTGAGGTTGGTCGCGTCGCCACGTGACCTTGTTATCCATTGGGTTTCCACCCATGTTTTCCTTGAAAGGAAATTGCCTTAACATTGAACTGTTGAAATGGTGATTGGTTTTCAGCCACTCACTGAGCTTGTAGCTCACCCCTCGCATACTGTTTCTTTTCAGGGGCAGTGTTGGGCGTGGAGCTGGAGCTTTCCAGTGGTGTGGTCTTATGTGCGTGGAACGTTCTGTCCGGCGGGTGGCGAGTGCAAGGCTGTCAGCAGTCCTAGAGTCATTGTATGTATTGTAAATCGTGCATGTGGCACATGTTGTATTTTATTTGGACTAGACTTGGCTCTTACAGGACATTAATTGTGTATTCGAGTCTGTAATGATATTTTTGGTTTACAGCCTTATTGATATTTTATGCTTCCGCTTTTCAGTTGAGTTATCAGTTATCATTGCTTTGCCAGCTTGTGTGTTATTTATTGGAGTCATTATTGACCTCTTGTACTTGATAGCTGATACTTTATATATATTGCCGCGTCTCGAGGATGGCCGCCCTGGGGCGTGACAGTAGTGACTCTGACTTTTAGACCATAATTAACCTGCTTTTATGGTGTGTTTAGTATTCCAAATTTCTAATAATTTGGGATGGTTATATTCCTCGTTTCGTTGGTTTTCCAACACTTCTTACAGATCGTAAATAAGGTGTGTATAGATCAAGTTAGAGACCAAACAGTAACAGGGTGTTAGACAGTGTCTGACGGATCTTATAGCTGCTGCCGCACTCATGGGCGACGGGATCGGGGAGAGCTGTCGAAACCTGGGCGATGGATGCTATAAGAGCCATCGTCGATCTGGGTGGAAATTGAATTCAAAATTTCAGTCATTTTTGGAAGGAACAAATGCTTTGATTGTGAATATTTGTGAGACTAATTGGGTAGTATTTTGTTCCCCACGTGTGTAAGAGGTTTATAAATCTCTCTCTCATTTGCATTGAAACCCTAAAGACTAAAACCCTAAAAGGGCATTCTTCTTCCTTTGGTTCGACACCACTGTTGGGAGCTCGAGAAGGAGAGATTGAGCGAGGTTTGGTGAGTTTTCTGAAGTGTTTTGACCGATAACGATCTCCTTTAAAAGTCCTTTGTATATGTTTTCATTTTTAAGTTTCAAAAATAAAGAATGGTTTCTTCTTCTTGCTTCTTTGGATGTTTTCGTATGATCTCGGGTCCCTATGTTTTAACAATGAAATGATGATAATTTTATGATGTCTTACAGGTTTTGATGATGGTGTTAGGTCTTACATGTATATACTCAAAGTTTGATTATATTTTGAGTTTTTCCTATTAGATTTGCATGATCTTTAAGATGATTTAAATGATTTTTGGATCTGATGTTATAGCTAGGGTACTATGAGATTTTTAGATGTTTTATAAGCCTTTCATGTAAAAAGGAATATGTTTAAGCATACATCATGTTTAAGTTTATTCGTTTTAAGTAGAATCATGTTTTTGATCCTTTAAGCCGTATTTTAAACTTTATATGCATAGATCCAAACCAGTGATGCATTTTCATGAGTTTTGGAAGATTTGAACGTAGATCCATATTTGTATTTGTACCAATGATAGATCTAGGGTTTTTCAGAGATGTTTTAAATGAATCCTTATTTTGTTTTAAATCAATTTCTCGAATGCATGATTTGATTTCAATACGAGATTCTCACTATTTTTACGCCGTTTTAAAACGACTCATGTTTTGTTTTCAATGGTAGAATACTTTAAAGTAATTTACAAAAAATAATAATGTTAGGGTTTCATGCTTCTGCCTCGGGACGGCTCCAATGAGAGCCGTCGGGCATGTTTCGGACGGCCCCAATGGGAGCCGTCGGGATTGTTAGAGACGGCCCCTGAGGGAGCCGTCGGGTTTTCTATGTGTACGAGTACCTCGGGTTCCGTACGGTTTGGGTATGTTGTGATTGATTCATATCGTTTTCAGGTCAGGATAGTTGCCTTAGGCCTTTTGGAATTGTTTGGATTGTTGGACCTAAAGTGAGTGGGTCTAGTCTCGTCTCCTATGTAGTTTTGAAGGATTTTATCAATGACTTTGAAATGCTAATTTTTGTATAAACTCGAGCATGTCATATTATATAGGTTGATGCCTTATTACGTATTGTGTTGAAAATGTTATTATTTTGAAACTGTCGCATGCATATTATTGAAACAAAAATATGTGTTCATCATGCATGCATCGTATTCGTTTAGGTGACGTAGCCTAGGTGGCTTAGTCTAGGTGACTACGGTTCAGAATTGTCACGCCCCAGGCGTCCCCGAGACGTGGCAATAATAAAATATAATATCAGTTATCAATACCTGAGGTCAATAAGGACACCAACAACAATACACAAGGCGGCAAAGCAAGATAAAGATAACTGACTGAAAAGCGGAAGCATAATATATAACAATGTCTGTAAATCAAAAATATTATTACAGACCCGAATACACAATCAATGTCCTGTGGAAGCCAAGTCTAGACCAAAGAAAATACAACCTGTGCCACATGCACGATTACAAAGCATAAAATGACTCTAGGAATGCTGACAGCCTCGCACTCGCCACCCGCCGGAAGAACGCTCCAATGCCCATAAGACCACGCCACAGGAAAGCTCCAGCTCCACGCCCAACACTGCCCCTGAAAAGAAACAGTATGCGAGGGGGTGAGCTACAAGCTCAGTGAGTGGCTGGAAACCAATCACCATCTACAGTTCAATACATAAATCAGCTCCCTTTTTCAAGGAAAAACATGGGTAGAAACCCAATGATCACTGGGTCACGCGGCGGCGCGACCAACCTCACCCCCACCCTCACTCCCAAAAGGAGTCTCTTGGGACTTATGGGGAGAGACCATACCGTCGGTCGAAGAGACCCGGATTTACTGGTCCAGAGACCATGCCGTCGGTCGAAGAGACCCGGACTTACTGGTCTACTCAACACTACTGGATCATCTACCTCTAGATAAACGCCAACGATGGCCCTCAACATCGATCACAGGACCCGACCCAACATCTATGGGAACGGTCGAACAACGAATGGGTCACGATGGACGCGTCTTCGCCTCATCCACACCCTCACTCCTGAAAGGAGACATCTCGGGACTTTGGGAGAGACTTAGACTGCTCTACACCCCTGGTCCACCGGTAGCCTCTCCCTGGCCTCCAAAGTCGGGGAGTTCCTACATCGGATCCAACGAAGGGGAGAGCGATTCCACGCTCGCGACATCATTCACTAACCCTCTTCCGGGTAGCCTCTACCTGGCCACACACTCAGTGAATGGCACCAAACTATGCATCACAATCATATGAACCTCAAAACAATCATAGCCTCAAAGTGGCAATGACTACACAAACCAGTGGATCGCTACATCGCCGACCCACCACACCCTCACCCTCACCCCTCAATATGGTGACATAGGATATTGGGACTGACTAGGCTGTTAATCATCCTTGAACTACACAAATCCAGTGGGTCGCTACATTGCCGACCCACCACACCCTCACCCTCACCCCTCAATAGGTGACATAGGATATTGGGACTGATTACTACACAAATCCGGCGGGTCGCTACATCGCCGACCCACCACACCCTCACCCTCACCCCTCAACATGGTGACATAGGATATTGGGACTGATTATTGCACAAACCAGTGGGTCGCTACATGGCCGACCCACCACACCCTCACCCTCACCCCTCAATATGGTGACATAGGATATTGGGACTGACTAGGCTGTTGGTCACCCTTGGTCCACCGATAGTCTCTCCTCCACTCCGTAGGTCGCTTGGCCACTCCCACATTCAGCACAGTCCGTCCCAAATCAGGAGGTGCCTACTGATGGGAGCCCTCTCACGGGACGGCTTTTCTAATGCTGGGGCAGTCTCTACACGGATCCAACGAAGGGAACAGAACAGCCTATCCATACGCATATGATCCACTCGGATCCGCTGACAACACATCTCAACAACTCTAATGTCTTGAATTCTTCAGAATTCCTCCAGGGCGCATAACCAAGATGCGGGGAAAATATAAGATAATAATGAGGAAAAGAAACCTTGGGAGGGCAACCTGAGGTCCCGATATAGGACATCCCGACAACCAAACAAGGAACACGGAGTACCCTAGCCTGGGTCTCAATGTTGACCTCGCAAGGCCCCCTTAATATTCCCCAAGGCATACTAATAGACATACGCCCGCATTTAATTTAATAAATCAAACTAGTAGGACACATGCATAGGTCGATGCTTCCTAGCATGAGAACAGGGTGACAGGATGCATGGCTCTTACACATATCCTAAGGGTGCAAGTCCCTAACATACAAAGTCTAGGGTAGCATGCATACTACATATTAATCATATAAGGGTGCATGCATAGCTTCTAATAGCTAGGGGACCCCATCGATGCGCGACGCGCGCCTATGCGGGTCGAGCGCATCCTTAGAGAGGGGGGGGGGGGGATTGGAATCAAACCACTCAACTTACGACCCGGGACCTCGCGCATCCCATCCGACGAGATTTGCAAGGTAGGGGCACCCAACTGGGTGAGAAACAACACAATTTATACATAGAAATGCTTAGAAATACCCAAAACTCGGATAAGCATGCATACGGGCTCGCACGCATGCGAGCACGCGCGTACGCACGCGAGTCCGAGTGCCCCGACACCTACCCAAACCCTCGGGCAGCCATACGCATGGACCCCCGCACGCGCACGCACGAATGCGCACGCGCGCACACACCCCGGCACCATCGGCGCACTGTCGCGCGCCTGCCTGCGCGCCCGACACGCTGCCGCACGCACGCTCGCACTCGCCCGCGCGCACCGCGCGTCCAGCCTGCGCCCCACGCGCAGCACCCCGCGCACGCCCCAGCACGCGCACGCCCGCGCGCGCACTGGTCCCCAGCTCTGCGCCCAGGCGCATGCCCAGACGCCCTACCCGCACCCAGGCGCCCTGCACGCGCGCGCTCACGCCCGCGCGCGCCCGCGCGCACCCCCGCTCGCGCCTGCACCCGCGCGCACCTGCGCGCTCTCCCGCGCACCCGTGCGCACGCACCCACGTCCGACTGCGCCCGCCAATGCCTGCCTGCGCCCGCCTGCGGCGCCTGCGCCGCGCAGACCACCCCTAGCGCGCGCCCAAGCCATTCTAACCACATTTTCACCCATCCCAACCCCTCACACACACCCCAACACATCTACCCAACATGCATGACCTTCCCAACATCCCCTTAAATAAAAAAATATCAAGAAAAGGAGGGGAGGAGCTCACCTTGGAGGGGGAACAAAAGGGGGAGGTTCGGGAGCCCTCGACGCACCCGCGACCACCTCAACCACCACCACCGCCTCTAGCCTCTCCTCAGCCTCCTCTTCAGCAGCAAAACAGGGGGGGGGAGATCATGCAAAGAGAGCTTGATATAGAGGGGAGAACAACAAACAACACACAAACACAAAGATCCACCACCACTAGCACCTCCACCTTCTCTTCTTCATTGAATCATTTTATCAAACACCTAGGGGGAGGGGTTTGATGTTATATATGTGTCACTTTTAACCTGCTGGTAACCGTTAGAGCGTTCTGGCAGTTTTTCATTTTTTTTTTTCGATTTCCGATCGGAACCGCTAATTTTTGGACTGTTAGCTATCGTCCTGAGTTAGAGGACTCCGATTGGAAATCTAACTGCATATTTGGTGTCCTGGTGCCATTTTAGGCCTCTCACGAAAATTTCATCGAATTCCGGCAACGTTTCTAAAATTTCACAGTTCCGTGGCGTATCCGGGTATTTTAAGTGACTCGCTATATAAATGAAATCTAAAATCAGATTGTCACTATTCATCATCCCTACCATTTAAGCCCTTTTCTCTCTCCCCTCTCTCATTTTCTCCCTTTTGAAGCCCTTAGAGCCCTCAAACCTAAAAACCTAAAGCACAAGAAGTGTAGATCGGGTCCCGATCTACACCCCGGTGCTTTCAAATCCCGATTTCGACCAACCTAGCCCCTTCATCCACCCTTTCTTCTCCTCTGATCGGAGCCATTTCGGAGGTGGGAGTTGACCTCGGTGGTGGAAGCCTTTGGAGAGGAGTTTCGGTGCGCGGAGAGCAACCGAACATCCCTTCCTCCCCTCGGTAAGCCTTCTTTCCCTCTTTTTCATGCTTAGATGCTTGATGGGGGGGGGGGGGTTTGGGGTTGGGTGGAGGTCGGCGGCTGTGGGTGGCCGTCGGAGGGCTGGGGTGGTGGTCGGAGGTCGGTGGGTGGTGGTAGAGGTGCTCGGGTAAGGTGGGAGGTAGTCTCGGGCAGCAGGCAGCATCGGCAGCAGCACAGCAGCGCAGCAGGCTGGGCGCGCGCGGGCGTGCGCTCGGGGGGAGCTGGTGGCCAGCAGGGCGTGCGTGCTGGGTGTGCTGTGCGCGGGCGTGTAGGGCGTGCGTGCTGGGCGTGCTGTGTGCGGGCGTGCAGGGTGTGCGTGCGCGGGCGTGCAGGGCGTGCTGGGCGTGCGGGTGCTGGGCGCGCGGGTGTGCTGGGCGTGCGGGCGCTGGGCGTGCTGCGCGCGGGTGCACCCGGGAGGAGTTGTGCGAGCGGCTGGTGCGGGGAGTTGTGCGAGCGGCTGGTGCGAGGGGCTGTGCGAGCGGATGGTGCGCGCGGAGCGAGGCGAGTGCGCGCGGGGCGCGGCGAGGCAGCGGTGGTGCGCGCGGGGCGTGCGGGTTGCTCGCGGGCCAGCGCGGGGCGTGCGGGTGAGCGCGGGCTGCTGCGCTGGGGCGCAGTGGGCGCGCGGTGCACCCGGGCGGCTCGGCTGCGGGTCCAGGCGTGCGGGCAGGGGCCGGCGGTGCGCCTGGGTGCGCGGGCTGAGGCGCGGCGGTGCACCCGATCGCGGGTGGCCGTGTGGGTGGTTGCCGGGGGTGCGGGAGTGGGCCGGGGTGCTCGGGCTAGCGTGCGTGCGGGTCGTATGCACGTTTGCCCGAGTGTTGGGTGTTTGTTTGTGGGTTTTGGGTATTTAATTGTGTATTTTGAGTATTTTGTGGGTTTTAACTTACCGTA
Source organism: Acorus gramineus (assembly GCA_030737835.1). Classification (NCBI taxonomy): domain Eukaryota; kingdom Viridiplantae; phylum Streptophyta; class Magnoliopsida; order Acorales; family Acoraceae; genus Acorus; species Acorus gramineus. Next base: position 3,274,111 of record CM060849.1, read on the forward strand.
TAAATGTCTGTCTTGCAGATCTTGACGGGCGGACGCGCGACTACCCGATCTCCGGTGAGTGGGACAATCCAACCCAGTAGAGAGGCATTATACGCATTTGGGCGTATACCGACCTCTCCTGGGGCACCATGGATCTATATTAACCTGTTGTAAAGTGTATTTCATGCGAGCATGATTTTAAAATGTAGAATGCATGCTACCCTAGACTTTGCATGTTAGGGACTTGCACCCTTAGGATATGTGTATGAGCCATGCATCATGTCCCCCTGTTCTCATGCTAGGAAGCCTTGGCCTATGCATGTGTCCTACTAGTTTATTTATTTAATTAAATGCTAGTGTATGATAAACTGCATGCCTTAGATGATATTATAGGGAGGAGCCTTGCGAGGTCAACACTGAGACCCGGGTTAGGGTACTCCGTGTTCCTTGTTTGGTTGTCGGGGTGTCCTGTATCGGGAACTCATGCTGCCCTCCCAAGGTTTCTTGTCCCAATAATATTATAAGAAATGTTATACCAAATTATATGATTATTAGCATATTTAGTGAATATTATAGGGGAGGGGCCTCGCGAGGACAGCGGTGAGACCCGGGCTAGGGTACTCCGTGTTCCTTGTTTGGTTGTCGGGGTGTCCTATATCGGGAACTCACGCTGCCCTCCCAAGTTTCTTTCCCCCAATGATATTCCACCCTTGCTAATTATTGTGTATGTTCCCCGCATATTGGTTATGCGCCTTGGAGGAATTCTGAGGAATTCAGGACATTAGAGTTGTAGAGATGCGTTGTCGGCGGATCCGAGTGGATCATATGCGTATGGATAGGCTGTTCTGTCCCCTTCGTTGGATCCGGTAGAGGCTACCCCAGCGTTAGAAAGGCCGTCCCTTCTAAGGGCTCCCATCAGTAGGCGCCTCCCGATATTTGTGACGGACTGTGGTGAAGTTGTGGGGGTGATAGCCCAGCGGCCTACGGAGTGGAGGAGAGACTATCGGTGGACCAAGGGTGACCAATAGCCTAGTCAGTCCCAAAATCCTATGTCACCCGTGGAAGGGTGAGGGTGAGGGTGTAGTGGGTTGGCGGTGAGCGACCCACTGGTCTGTGATTAGATATGAATCAGTCCCAAAATCCTATGTCACCCATTGAAGGGTGAGGGTGAGGGTGTAGTGGGTTGGCGATTGAGCGACCCACTAGTTTGAGTATTAGTTACCATTTAGTGGTTGTTAATAAGAGATTGTGGATTATTAAGATCTGGATAGTGGTCAATATTGTCTGTGATGCATGGGTTGTGCTGTTCACTGAGCGTGTGGCTCACCCCTCGCATATGTTTTTCCCCAGTTGCCACTGAGCCTGAGCTGGAGCCGGAGCAGCAGTTGGAGCTTTCCGAGGGATTCCTTCAGTAGCGGAGCAGCGCTACGTTCCGCGAGTGCCAGAGGCTATCAGCATCCCTTCTTGACTGTATGTATTTTATTTCCGTGCTTGGCACGCGTTTGTATATATTCAGTTGTATTTGTGTATATTGCCTCTCATAGGACAGATGATTGAGTATCGAGTCTGTAGTATGTTTATTTACAGATTCAGTCTTTTGCTTCCGCATTTGGTGTATATATCATGTCAGCCTCTTTGTTGTCTGTGTGTCATTCTGGTTGTTTATGTATGATATATTATTGACCTCCTGTGTAGATTCTGATATTATATATACACTTGCCGCGTCCCGGGGACGGCCGCCCTGGGGCGTGACATTTGAAAAGAGAGGAGAGACCAGAAGAGGCTGGTCGTGGAAGTGAGAGGGAGAGAGAGAGAGAGAGAGCCTTTTTAGCACACAAATATCTAAAGGGGAAAAGACCTAGTCGCCCTTCGACTAGAAATTCTGTGCAAGCTTCACTGGAACAGCCATAACGTCCCTGATACAGCTCCGAATTGCTCAATTCCAAAACCGATGGAAAGCTAAGATGATTATATACAACTTTCATGTTCATGGCAAGATCAGATAATCTCTCCAGCTAATCCGAAATTAGAGCTAAACATGGAACAGGGCTGCTGCCAGAATTTCCATCCCCGGGGTATACTTGGAAAAATACCCATAACTTTTACTACAAGAATCCAGTTGATCTAATTCCACTTCTGTGCAAAAGCTAACTCAAAATTGGACATCTCATAATAAAATCATAATTAAACCTCTTCATCTTGGATTTTAACAAAATCAAATCCAAATACCAAATCAAGAATACATAACTTAGGAAAAAATTTATGTACCCAAATCTTCAAACAGAGCGCTCCAAATGACACAGACACAACATTCTTCCCCCCTTAGAAAATTTAGTCCTCGAAATTTAAGGAAACCCAAAGGGGAAGACCGAAAGTATCATGATTAGACCTTTACTCCCAAGTGGTCTTTGCACCGGACTGGCGCTACCGACACACTATAATCAAAGGAACGGTCTTAGCGTGGAGCCTCTTCTCCTGCTTGTCCCTGACCTCGATCCACTGCTCCACGAACGACAAATCCACCTCGAGGATGAGGCGGTCGAACAGAAAGACTGAGCAGGATCGTGGACATAACGCCTCGGCCATGGGACAAGGACGACGTCGTGGGCATGAACCAGTTGTGGGGGAAAGGCTACATGATAAGCCACCTCCCCAATCCACTCAATGATGAGAAATGGTCCCATTAAAGAGCAAATTCAGCTTGCCCCGTACGTCGCAACAGAGGGTGCACTTAAACCAGGGCACCTTCTTGAAAATATCATCGCCAAACCCAAAGGGAAGCCCCTGGCGACGATGACCTGCGTAGCCTTCTGTCAGTTCTGGGAGGTGCAGATGTACACACGAACCAACCGGGCCACCGCAAGGTCAAACAACTAACTTATGGCCCCTCCAACTGGCGCTCCACAACCGTCCCAACACAAGGGAGGTATAAAACTGCGCCTGTAGAGTGCCTTTCACAGATCCATCTGGGTGCTCGAATGGCAGTCGCTTGCAGGCATACCCCAACAAATGGGTGGTGCCTCACCCAACTGCCCTCATCATCGAGCACGCAGGCACTTAGCATGTCCTCCAAGGTCTGAATCGTCCTCTTTGACTGGCTGTCCATCGGCGATGAAACGCTATACTTAAATGGAGGCTCGCGCCAAAGGCTGCGCCACAACCTCAAAGTAACCCTCGCGTCTCAACCAAAAATAGCGCCGACTGGAGTGCCATGAAGACGAACAATCGCGAAGGTGAAAACCCACGTCAAGGCGTCCAGAGACTCAATCAGTTGGATTAGGGAGGGAAGCGTGGACTTAGTCAGTCGGTCAATGATCACCTAGACGGCGTCGTGACCCGAACGTGACATTAACGAGTTTGCGACAATCCCTGATAACCCACTCCCACGTCCACTGAGGAATCTCGATGGACTGACGCGTTCCAACGCGATGATGATTATCGAACTTGCCTGAGGGCATGCCAACCTGGGGAAAACAAGATCACCCACATCACTTTTTCATCACACCACAGCAATCTCTATGGAGACTACCTCAAAGTAGTCCACGGAAGCCCAATAAAACTTTTGAGATCCACGAAGGCATCCGGCGCATTCGTCAACCCCGACGGCAGTACTTAAAACTCGTAGTGCCTGAACGGTCACAAAAGGCCATCTACGGGATGTCCAACTCTCAGATCTCCAACTTGTGGTACCCTTGTGCGAAGATCGATCTAACAGCAGACACTCGCTCCCAGAGCTGGTCCAATAGATCATCGATTCGCGGCAAAGGTAATTGATCTTCAACCTCCACGGGGAGATCAAAACAACACTACGAACAATTAAGTCCAGATCCTGCTCCTCGGGCATGGTTGGCGCTCATAACACTTACACACTAGGTAAGCCGCTCAACCGCACTTAATCCACAAGACACGCATTAAGGGGTCGTCGAACCTCGACAATGCCTATGCGACGTCATCTATCTGATAGGCGGTTGAGTCCCATCATGAACGTTAGCATTGCGTCTCCTTATTCGTGACCAATGTGGGGCAAAACGCGACAGTATCCACAACTGTGCTTACATGCCGCCAGAAATAGGCCGCTCATCTACAACCATTGGAACTCCGGCATCCTGCACTCCATGGGCAGATTCATCACGGGGAGTCCACGCTCTCGACATCATTTAGCAGCACTCTCCCGGTGTGGCCTCTACCTGGTAGCCTCCCCAGCCCGCTATCTCTGCCATATGGGCGCACCAACAAGCATAGCATCTGGGAGCACCTCACAGGGCTCTGGCCTCAACCGGGCAGCTACAACACACAATGATATATCGAAGCGACTCCAGGTGTCACTATGGAATCCAGTCCACAAGCGATCGCCACTAAGCTGCAATAGGACCCACCCAATCCCGATCGTACGCATCACCACTCACTACAGCACCTTCCAAGTGAGAGGGAAAAATCCACCATCAATTTGATGCTTCTAAGGTATTCCTTGACTGGGAAAAGAAACCTTGGCAGGGCACCATGAGGTCCCGATATAGGATACCCCGACAACCAAACAAGGAACACGGAGTACCCTAGCCCGGGTCTCAACGCTGACCCTGCAAGGCCCCTTAATCCGTAGTAGGAAGTCTAGAAGAAGACATCATCCCTTAATGAGCAATACACCACATCCTCAACACTTTACACTGGCGTCGCACGCGAACCCATGGTTACCAGCGACACCAATGCACGGGGAAGAAGCTCCATTATCGAGACGCAATCCATACCTTAGAAATTGCAACCAATTCATCACTATCACAATACTGGGCTGGAATCTCCTACCCAAACCTTAATCCCGCACAAGAGATCTAACAACTGACCCTAACCAGTCGACCCAGTCGACAACTTAAGGGTGGGTCCAGGGGGGTCACGTCCACGTCAACGGATGCGAGGAGGCATGTCAGCAACCTAAGATAACTTCTAACACAAGAGTACTCGGATGACAATCCTACGACTCATCATCTATACGACTAGACTTAGGCTCTGACAGGACCAGGCTCTGATACCACCTTTATTGTCACGCCCCAGGCGTCCCCGAGACGTGGCAATAATAAAATATAATATCAGTTATCAATACCTGAGGTCAATAAGGACACCAACAACAATATGCAAGGCGGCAAAGCAAGATAATGATAACTGACTGAAAAGCGGAAGCATAATATATAACAATGTCTGTAAATCAAAAACATTATTACAGATCCGAATACACAATCAATGTCCTGTGGAAGCCAAGTCTAGACCAAAGAAAATACAACCTGTGCCACATGCACGATTACAAAGCATAAAATGACTCTAGGAATGCTGACAGCCTCGCACTCGCCACCCGCCGGAAGAACGCTCCAACGCCCATAAGACCACGCCACAGGAAAGCTCTAGCTCCACGCCCAACACTGCCCCTGAAAAGAAACAGTATGCGAGGGGTGAGCTACAAGCTCAGTGAGTGGTTGGAAACCAATCACCATCTACAGGTTAATACATAAATCAGTTCCCTTTTTCAAGGAAAAACATGGGTAGAAACCCAATGATCACTGGGTCACGCGGCGGCGCGACCAACCTCACCCCCACCCTCACTCCCGAAAGGAGTCTCTTGGGACTTATGGGGAGAGACCATACCGTCGGTCGAAGAGACCCGGATTTACTGGTCCAGAGACCATGCCGTCGGTCGAAGAGACCCGGACTTACTGGTCTACTCAACACTACTGGATCGTCTACCTCTAGATAAACGCCCAACAATGTCCCTCAACATCGATCACAGGACCCGACCCAACATCTATGGGAATGGTCGAACAACGAATGGGTCACGATGGACGCGTCTTCGCCTCATCCACACCCTCACTTTTGAAAGGAGACATCTCGGGACTTTGGGAGAGACTTAGACTACTCTACACCCCTGGTCCACCGGTAGCCTCTCCCTGGCCTCCAAAGTCGGGGAGTTCCTACATCGGATCCAACGAAGGGGAGAGCGATTCCACGCTCGCGACATCATTTGCTAACCCTCTTCCGGGTAGCCTCTACCTGGCTACGAACTCAGTGCATGGCACCAAACTATGCATCACAATCATATGAACCTCAAAACAATCATAGCCTCAAAGTGGCAATGACTACACAAACCAGTGGATCGCTACATCGCCGACCCACCACACCCTCACCCTCACCCCTCAATATGGTGACATAGGATATTGGGACTGACTAGGCTGTTAATAACCCTTGGTCCACCGATAGTCTCTCCTCCACTCCATAGGCTGCTTGGCCACTCCAACATTCAGCACAGTCCGTCCCAAATCAGGAGGTGCCTACTGATGGGAGCCCTCTCACGGGACGGCCTTTCTAACGCTGGGGCAGTCTCTACACGGATCCAACGAAGGGAACAGAACAGCCTATCTATACGCATATGATCCACTCGGATCCGCCGATGACACATCTCAACAACTCTAATGTCTTGAATTCTTCAGAATTCCTCCAGGGCGCATAACCAAGATGCGGGGAAAATATAAGATAATAATGAGGAAAAGAAACCTTGGGAGGGCAACCTGAGGTCCCGATATAGGACATCCTGACAACCAAACAAGGAACACGGAGTACCCTAGCCTGGGTCTCAATGTTGACCTCGCAAGGCCCCCTTAATATTCCCCAAGGCATACTAATAGACATACGCCCGCATTTAATTTAATAAATCAAACTAGTAGGACACATGCATAGGTCGATGCTTCCTAGCATGAGAACAGGGTTGCAGGATGCATGGCTCTTACACATATCCTAAGGGTGCAAGTCCCTAACATACAAAGTCTAGGGTAGCATGCATACTACATATTAATCATATAAGGGTGCATGCATAGCTTCTAATAGCTAGGGGACCCCATCGATGCGCGACGCGCGCCTATGCGGGTCGAGCGCATCCCTAGAGAGGGGGGGGGGATTGGAATCAAACCACTCACCTTACGACCCGGGACCTCGCGCATCCCATCCGACGAGATTTGCAAGGTAGGGGCACCCAACTGGTGAGAAACAGCACAATTTATACATAGAAATGCTTAGAAATACCCAAAACTCGGATAAGCATGCATACGGGCTCGCACGCATGCCAGCACGCGCGTACGCACGCGAGTCCGAGTGCCCCGACACCTACCCAAACCCTCGGGCAGCCATACGCATGGCCCCCAGCACGCGCACGCACGAATGCGCACGAGCGCACACACCCCGACACCATCGGCGCACTACCGCGCGTCTGCCCGCGCGCCCCGACGCGCTGTCGCACGCGCACGCTCGCCCGTGCCTACGCGCACCGTGCGTCCAGCCCGTGCCCCACGCGCAGCACCCCGCACGCCAGCACACGCACGCACGCACGCGCGCGCACTGGTCCCCAGCTCCGCGCCCAAGCGCATGCCCAGGCGCCCTGCCCCGCACCCAGGCGCAGTGCCCAGGCGCCCTGCCCGCGCACGCTCGCGCGCACGCCCACGCGCGCACGCCCGCGCGCACCCCCGCTCGCACCCCCGCTCGCGCCTGCACCAGCGCACACTCCCGCGCGCACCCGCGCACCCGTGCGCACACACCCGCGCGTGACTGCGCGCCCGCCTGCGCCCGCCTGCGCGCGCGCCTACGCGCGCACGCGCGCAGACCGCGCCCAGCGCGCGCCCAGCCCACTCTAACCCCATTTTCACCCATCCCAACCCCTCACACACACCCTAACACATCTACCCAACAAGCATGACCTTCCCAACATCCCCTTAAGCCAAAAATCACGAAAAGGAGGGGAGGACCTCACCTTGGAGGGGGAACAAAAAGGGGAGGTTCGGGGGCCCTCGACGCACCCGCGACCACCTCAACCACCACCACCGCCTCTAGCCTCTCCTCAGCCTCCTCTTCAGCAGCAAAACAGGGGGGGGGGAGATCATGCAAAGAGAGCTTGATATAGAGGGGAGAACAACAAACAACACACAAACACAAAGATCCACTTGCACTAGCACCTCCACCTTCTCTTCTCATTGAATCATTTTATCAAACACCTAGGGGGAGGGGTTTGAAAAGAGAGGAGAGACCAGAAGAGGCTGGTCGTGGAAGTGAGAGGGAGAGAGAGAGAGAGCCTTTTTAGCACACAAATATCTAAAGGGGAAAAGACCTAGTCGCCCTTCGACTAGAAATTCTGCGCAAGCTTCACTGGAACAGCCATAACTTCCTTGATACAGCTCCGAATTGCTCAATTCTAAGACCGATGGAAAGCTAAGAAGATTATCTACAACTTTCATGTTCATGGCAAGATCAGATAATCTCTCCAGCTAATCCGAAATTAGAGCTAAACATGGAACAGGGCTGCTGCCAGAATTTCCATCCCCGGGGTATACTTGGAAAAATACCCATAACTTTTACTACAAGAATCCAGTTGATATAATTCCACTTCTGTGCGAAAGCTAACTCAAAACTGGACATCTCATAATAAAATCATAATTAAACCTCTTCATCTTGGATTTTAACAAAATCAAATCCAAATACCAAATCACGAATACATAACTTAGGAAAAATTTATGTACCTAAATCTTCAAACAGAGCGCTCCAAATGACACAGACACAACAAGAATGGACCCAAGTCTAGGTGACTTATGTCTAGGTGACATGTGTCTAGGTGACATGATTTCCTGTGTGAAATCCTTGCGGCTAGGTGCTATAGATGGCTAGGTGCCATGGAATGCAGGCATGCGTGTCCGTTGCATTCATACGCATCATGAGTTTGACAATTATTTGAGGTAAGCATTGAAAATTTGATTTGTTATTGAACTTTGGATTATAAAAATGTCATTCTTATTAAGTTATGACTATTGATGTATCGTTATATATATATGCAATTGTTTCGGTGATATTTTGTCAAGGTTGTTATTTTGATAATGTAATATATTATTGGGACGAAAAGATCCATTCACTTAGCGTGTGGTAGCTCACCCCTCTTTTTCCCAATCTTTCAGAGTAACCGTTGGTGATCGTCGATCTCGGTGGTGACGATCGTAGCTCGTGCTTTTATCTTCCGTTGCATCTAGGTGGTTGAATAAGCCTTCCTTGGCATGTAGTTTCCTTAGTCCCTTCCAGCAAAAACAGATGGATGTTAATGTTAAAACTATTTTTATGTGTAATCATCCGCATTTAGGATGAGTCATGTTTAGATCCTGGTTATGGTTTATGATTTGGTATGATTAAATAAATCTCTTTTGTTTTCAAAAAAAAATATGACCCGTGTTTTATCGAGAAATCCATGGTAACGTACCGTATTCGAGCTTCAAAACGGAGTCTTGGGTACGGGGGCGTTACATCTGGTCGATAGGATCCGTCTGTTCCGCTTCTCCTGATGGTTTCCGCTTGTCATCGATAATTTTTCTCCTTGAGCATCGTCGGAAACAGGGTTGGGGTGACTTGCAAAAGACCCTCCGACGCTCAAGTGATTCGTTATATATAGTATTTAGATGATGTCATATAATCGTATGTGGATCTCTCCCTCATCGAATGGATGGGAGGAGATCCCAGATTTTAGGGAATTGGTTATGCGTTATTTGATGGATTTGTAGAATCAGCTGTCATTATCCCTTGATAAATACACATAATTTGTTGGGATCTTGTGAATCAATTGGTGATTTATTCTAAATCTAGGAGATATTGTTGTGATATCAAAGAATCAGTTTTATTGATAACTCTAGATTTAATATATTAAGTGATTGATGATCCTTAATTAAAAACTGGATTATGAAAATACTGACTTGAATTGATGCTCGATCGTCGGGTATGGAGGGTCTGTCGGCTCAGATCCACGAATGGTGGGTCTTCCGGGTCGTGGGCCATCGCTAATCGGGTCATGAGCCGCCAGTATGTGGAGCATAGTTTGTGGGCATAATTTTTGGTTCCTACAACTTAGGAAAAAGAGAAGTTGTAAGTATAAAAAATATCAGGCTAATGTATGCTTATATCATTTGTGTATATCTCAATATGAAACACCAAAAGACATGCATTGTAACCTTGAATTTAGCAAGTATAATATTAAATTTCAGCTTTGGGGTTGAACATAAACACAGATCAATCAATCTTTAACCATAAATGTTCATCCAAACAATAAGATTTGATTGCAAGTTTTATTTGGCATGCTTCAAAGTTAAATAAATGAATAGAAAAAGGCCCAAATACAAAAGTCTTGGATGTGAAAATCGGGAATATGACAAAATCTCAAACAATTCTCCAATTAATCGAGAATTGGTGGCAAGGTTTCTTAAAAACCCAAGTTTAAAATACCCCAAATCCAAAAATAAATAGCATAAATTCAAATTTTATACTGAATTAACGATTTGAACAAACATAGCATGTATACATAAAACAAATGATTTAAATCAAAATTAGGGTTCCCAAACTTACCAGAAATCTCACATAAAACTAAACTTAAATATGAAATCAAAACCTACAAATTTAGATTTGATTTCAAATGAAACATACTATTGAAACCCTAAATAGTTGTTTAAAACCAACACGAAACTAGAGTTCTAGAAAAACTCAAATCAAAACCCTCGATTTGACGAAAGAATCCCAAAACCCTATAAACCCTAATGAAATCCAAATGTGAAAAGTGTTCCGGCCCTTATAACAATTGTTGAATTAAAACCCAAGAACAAACACACATCATATCCGGATTTGAATCACACTAATATCATTTGAATCATTCAAATATGATCAAGGGTTTGTAAGAGATACCTGAAACACAGGATCTACAAAGGATCTTCAAAAAATGGTTGGAACTAAATCGGAGAGAGAGAGAGACAGAGAGAGAGAGAGCAAAGTTGGACAGTGGTGGATCATAGCCCGACTGCGGAAGGATCGGATCGGTAGAGTATCATAGTCGACGATGTCGGTGGAGGACCGCAGTCCGACGATGTCGACGGAGGAGCGGAGACGACGAGGCGAACAGATCGGTGGGGATTGCACGCAGTCTATAAGGAGCGGCACGCACGAGATCTTATGTTTTCTTTTGGAGAAAAATCTTTTTAATTCCCTTAAATCTTCTTAAAATCACAAAAAGTCTTTTTAAAATCAGAAAATCATCCTAGATCCCCATATAGTATATATGGTTAATGAATTTAGTCTCCCGGTCAATAGCATATTGAAATAAGTCCTCAGAAATTTACCAAAATTGTATTTAGTCCCTACAAACTTTATAAATTCAAATTTATTTTTTTTGTAAGACAAAAATACCCCCGTCATTTTTCAACATCTTCATGTTTTGAAATGTCATCCTCATACGTAAAAAAAAAAAAAAAAAAAAAAATCGTCGAACCTCAATTGATCTACAAAATTGAGTCATTTTTCAACATCTTTCCTTTCTCAATCTTATTACAGAGACTAAACAAAAAAAATTACAATTTCATTAACTGCATTACAAAATCAGTAGAGAAAACAATTTAAAAACCATATCAAAATTCTATAATACATTCTTAACTCAAAATTACTAGCAATAAAAAACATAACACTTTCACTATAAAACTATAATTTGTTTAATAAAATTTAAATAAATCAGTATATATTTTTAGATAATCACATGGATTTTTTAATGATTTTTAGAAGATTTCAGGGAGTTAACATGATTTTTAAATTTCACAGGGATTTTTTTCAATTTTCATAAGTTTTCAGGGTATCATATCAATTTTTTTTAACAAAGAAAATAAATTTTAAAAGACTATAACAATAATTTACCATGCATGGTTAGAGTTAACCGCACATCTGATTAGTTATAAGGACTAAAATAAATATTATCTAATAAGATAGGGACTTGAAGAAATTTACCAATTTTATAGGGACTTTTTTTTACTTTTTATAAATTTTTAGAGAGCTAAATCGATTTTTCCCTTTCTTTGAATATATAAAATTAGAGGGATGACATTGAAATGAAAAATGGACGATGGGATTGATATCATGTATTTTGACAGCAAGATAAAACCGCCATAAATAAATGTTATTTGTGATGGAACAACAGACCCTCCATAAATAAATGGTGTTTGCGACGGCTCCACTCCATCAAATTATAAGCGTTTGGGACAGTTTTAGTGTACCATCACAAGATATCGTTGCAAAAAATGATTTTTCTTGTAATGACTATTTATTTAAAACTAAAAATTATAATCTTCAGTGCATAAGTTTTAGGGTTACTCTATTTGCACCCTTCTTTGTTTGTAAATAAGTCCCTTTAAACATTTTGTTTCTAAAGATCTATTAAAATATTCATAATATATGCCCCTAATAAGTAAGTTCACCTAATTTTTTTGTAAAATATTTAAATAACATTAATTTAATTAGTACACCCCCCAATAAATAAGCTCATTCAATTTTTTAGAAAAATATTTACTTAACATTCCTTTAATAAGTATGTCTCCCATCTCATATAAATTTAAATATATATTCTTCCTTCCGTGGGAAAGAAGATGAAGGAGAAGTTTTTTTACGTAGTAGTTGGGCATGACTTCTTCTTAGTTATAATTATTTTTTTATCAAGAAATGAAAATGAAAAAAATAACCTTAATATAATATTTGTTATAATATAATTAATTAATAATAGTCTAATTAATTTCTTGTTATTTTCAAATCAACCGTGAGCCATTCTCCTTGTCACTCCCTTCTCAACCTATCCTTTATTTATTTTTTTCCAATCAATTTCTAGGTTTTTTTTTATTCTTTTGTCATTTTGGAATATATATGATTAGTTATTCTCAAATTAGTTTTATTTTATTTCTATTAATGTAAATATAAGGGTATTTTTGACATTTCTTCAAGGCATTAATGGTTTAAATAGAAATTTATATGGAAGTTAACTAGGATGGTATATGCATAATTTTTAAATATTTTAATGGTATACAAATAAATAAGTTATTTAGAGTGGTATAAAAATAAATAGCATGTGTTTTACATGGTATACATGAAAAAAACTGTAAAATCAATAATTTAATATTCATACAAACCATATTTATGTATGGTTTGTATTTACATCAAATTAACTTAAAAAATCTCTCAATTAACATATTTACCCCTACAACCTCTCAAAACGCATGGAACAATTACGTAAATAACAAGCAACAATGAGGGTATTTAAGTCAACTTCTTACCAACTCAATTTGCATGTGTGGGAATCGCCTATTGAACCGCACGGCCCTCCCCAGCGGAGCTCTGCCAACAATCACCTTCTGTAGCATGTCCAAGCCACCAGAGATCCCCTCCTCCGCCTACATGAGCGCCACCAGAACCGGCAGCGCCATCGTGCAGTGCTCCTCCACTGCCGCTATGACCGCTCACTGTGAGAATCAGAATCCAGGTAATAGGGAGAAAAGGAGGACTGGATCAAAAACATGAAGGGGTGTAAAAAAAAAATTGGGTTAAGAGTTTAAATATGAGGGGCTTTTAAATTACTTATCCAAAATATGATGGGCTTATTTACAAGAGTGTAGATACCCTAATTTTGACCATCCAAAGAAAGGAAATTTACATCAAGTAATATTGGAAACAACCACGTTTGGGCATTCAAATAGAAAACTCCCTTGGAAACCAAAACCAGAAACCTTAGTCCAACACTTAGAAATATCTGAGAGCCTGGACATGTTATGCCTGTGTCATTTGGAGCCATTTCGGTTAAGCCTTGGTCACATCTGGGTCATTCAGGGCCTTTTTCTTTTTCGATCGGAGTCACTAAAATTTTAGCTTTTAACTACCTGTGGGAGTTGGAGTACTCTGATTGAAAATCTAACTGCATATTATGGGTCCTGGTACTGTTTCGTACTACCCATAAAAATTTCATCGAATTCCGGTAACATTTTGAAAAATATGCAGTTCCAAACCGTATCCAAGTTTTGAGAATTCCTGGTTGGTCGAATAGTGTGAGATATTTTGAGGATGTGGTGACCTTTGGTTGTCACGCCCCGGGCGTCCCCGAGACGCGGCAAGTGTATATAAAATATCAGAATCTACACAGGGGTCAACAATATATCATACACAAGCAACCAGAATGACACACAGACAAACAAAGAGGCTGACATGATATATACACCAAATGCGGAAGCGAAAGACTGAATCTGTAAATAAACATACTACAGACTCGATACTCAATCATCTGTCCTGTGAGAGCCAATATACACAAATACATCCGAATATATACAAACGCGTGCGAAGCACGGAAATAAAATACATACAGTCAAGAAGGGATGCTGATAGCCTCTGGCACTCGCGGAACGTAGCGCTGCTCCGCTACTGAAGGAATCCCTCGAACGGCTCCAACTGCTCCTCCGGCTCCGGCTCAGTGACAACTGGGGAAAACATATGCGAGGGGTGAGCCACACGCTCAGTGAACAGCACAACCCATGCATCACAGACAATATTGACCACAATTCAATCTTTATAACCCACAATCTTTTAATATCAACCACAAAATGGTAACAAATGGACAAACCAGTGGGTCGCTCAATCGCCAACCCACTACACCCTCACCCTCACCCTTCAATGGGTGACATAGGATTTTGGGACTGATAATCATCCAATCACAAAACCGGTGGGTCGCTAATCGCCAACCCACATCACCCTCACCCTCACCCTACCACGGGTGACATAGGATTTTGGGACTGACTAGGCTGTTGGTCACCCTTGGTCCACCGATAGTCTCTCCTCCACTCCGTAGGCCGCTTGGCTACTCCCACATTCAGCACAGTCCGAAACCAAATCAGGAGGTGCCTACTGATGGGAGCCCTCACCCACAACTTCAGCACAGTCCGAAACCAAAATCAGGAGGCACCTACTGATGGGAACCCTTGGAAGGGACGGCCTTTCTAACGCTGGGGCAGCCTCTACCGGATCCAACGAAGGGAACAGAACAGCCTATCCATACGCACATGATCCACTCGGATCCGCCGACTACACACATCAACGACTCAAATGTCCTGAATTCCTCAGAATTCTTCCAGGGCGCATAACCAAGATGCGGAGAACATGTACAGCAATAGCAAGGTTGTAATATCATTGGGGGAAAGGAACTTGGGAGGGCAGCGTGAGTTCCCAATATAGGACACCCCGACAACCAAACAAGGAACACGGTGTACCCTAGCCCGGGTCTCACCGCTGTCCTCGCGAGGCCCCTCCCCTATAATATTCACTAAGATGCTAAATGATACAAGGGGTATAACATTAATTATCAACTAGAGATATAATATTATTGGGACAAGAACCTTGGGAGGGCAGCATGAGGTCCCGATACAGGACATCCCGACAACCAAACAAGGGACACGGAGTACCCTAACCCAGGTCTCAATGTTGACCTCGCAAGGCCCCTCCCTATAATATTATCTAAAGCATGCAATTAAGCATATACTAGCATTTAATTTAATAAATAAACTAGTAGGACACATGCATAGGCCAAGGCTTCCTAGCATGAGAACAGGGGGACATGATGCATGGCTCATACACATATCCTAAGGGTGCAAGTCCCTAACATACAAGTCTAGGGTAGCATGCATTCTACATTTAAATCATGCTCGCATGAAATACACTTTACAACAGGTTAATATAAATCCATGGTGCCCCAGGAGAGGTCGGTATACGCCCAAATGCGTATAACGCCTCTCTACTGGGTTGGATTGTCCCACTCACCAGAATCCGGGTCGTCGCGCGACCGTCCGTCAAGATCTGCAAGACAGGCATTTATACGGTGAGTAAAATACATAAATACATCAAAATACTCTAAAATACTCAACACTCGAACAAGCGTACATACGGCCCGTACGCACGCGTATCCGAGCATCCCGACTCACTCCCGAACCCACCGGGCAGCCGCACGCACGGCCACCCGCCTCGGGCGCACAGCCGAGTCCCGGCCCGCGAGCCAAGGCGCCCTGCCGAACTCAGCCCGCACGCCCGGACAGCCTGCCGAGCCACCCGGGTGCACCGCGCGTCCACTGCGCCCCGCCGCAGCAGCCCACGCGCACCCCGCACGCCCCCGCGCGTACCACGCGAGCACACCGCACGCCCCGCGCGCCCAGCGCCTCGCCCCGCGCGCACCACCAGCTCCGCCCCGCGCGCACTCTGCGCGCACCACCAGCTCCGCCCCGCGCGCACTCCGCACGCACCACCAGCTTCGCCCCGCGCCCAGCATCCGCGACCAGCTCCCAGCGCTCAGCGCCCAGCACCCGGGACCCTCACCCAGCGCCCACGCGCACGCCCGTGCAACTCGCGCCCAGCGCGCCTGCCAGCCTACCCGCGCTGCTGCCTGCCTGCGCGTATCGCCGAGTGGCCCGAGCACCGCTCGCCTGCACGCCTGGGTACTGCCCGCTTGATGCCCGAGCACCTCCTGCCCAGAACGCCTGTGCGCCCAGCCTGCCTGCCCGGCCTGCCAGCGCACACAGCCCAACCTACCCGCATGCCTCCCCCTGCACCCCCCGAGCGCACGCCCGCTCGCGCACCCACGCTCACGCGCTCGCGCGCCCGGCAAACTGGTGCGCCTGCTCCCAGCCTACCCGGGGCTTCTAGCCCTACCCAGCGCGCCCAGCACGCCTGCAGCACCACCCGAGCGCACGCCGCGTGCACGCCTGCGCGCACGCACTTGCGCGCCCGGCCACCTGGTGCCCCAGCCTGCTGCGCCCGCTGCCCACCTGTCCGGAACAGACCACCAACCAACCGAGCACCTCTACCACCGACCTCCGGCCACCAATGGCCTCCGACCACCACCCCACCGCCACCAACGGCCACCCACAGCCGCCGACCACCACCCAACCTCAAATCCAACATCCTAACATACATCTAAGCATGAAAAGAGAGGAAAAAGGGCTTACCAAGGGGAGGAAGAGAAGTCCGGTTGCTCTCCGCGCACCGAAACCTTTCCCCAAAGGCCTCCAACGCCGGGATCTACTGCCACCTCCGAAATGGCCCAAATCAGAGGAGAAAAGAGGGGGGATGGAGGGGCCAAACTCGCTGGAATTCGAATTTGAAAGCACCGGGGTGTAGATCGGGACCCGATCTACACTTCCTATGCTTTAGGTTTTTGGGTTTGAAAGCTCTAGGGGGCTCAAATCAAAGAAAAGGAGAGAGGGGAGAGAGAAAAACATTTGGTAGGGATGATGAATAGTGCCCATCAAATATTAGATCTCACTTATATAGCAAGTCCCTTAAAAACACTGATACGCCCCGGAACTGTGAAATTCCAGAAACGTTGCCGGAATTCGATGAAATTTTCGTGAGAGGCCTAAAATGGCACCAGGACACCAAATATGCAGTTAGATTTTCAATCGGAGTTCTCTAACTCAAGACGATAGCTAACAGTCCAAAAATCAGCGGTTCCGATCGAAAACCGAAAAAAACGAAAAACTGCCAGAATGCTCCAATGGTTACCAGCAGGCTAAAAGTGACACATATATAACATTGGTAACCTTACCCCCACCATGCTTAGTGATGAAGAAACCTTTGGTCTTTTGGTATGTGAGTGGGTGAGCCTAACCCTAACCTCACCCCCCCTTATGGTCACCCCTAGACACTATTTGGGCATGAAAATGACATTTTTGCCCTCTCTCTCTCTCTCCCCCTCTCTCCCATTTCGTGGAACACTTTCTCTCCCTCTCTTGGTCTCTTTTTTTCTCCTCTTTGTGTGTGAAGAAGGAGGAGGAAGAAGCAATTGAAGGAAAAGATGAAGAAGAAGCACAAGAAAGAGTGAGAAAGGGTGAGTATGTGTTGTTGTTGTTGTTGTTGTTGTTTCTCTTCTCTCTATCCCCTTCTCATGCCCCTTTGCACCCCTGTTTTCTGCCATGAAGGGCTTGAGGAGATGCTGATGAGGTGGTGGTAGTGGTGGTGGTGGTGGTTGAGGTGGTCGTGGGTGTGTCGAGAACCCCGCATCTCCCCATTTCCCTCCCCCTGTTTTGGTAAGGCAGCACTCTGTATTTTAAAGATATCAGTGAATCTAGTATTTAGAGGCACATTTTTAGGATTATGTCTTCATATGATATGATCATCTATGTGTCTAGTTGTTATATATGAAATTTGGGGTCATTATGATATCTGTGGTGTAAGTTAGAACCTGTTTTGCATGGCCTGTCCAGATTCGCGTAGGAATTGACCTGCTTCTGGAAATAATTTATTTTGGGCTTGTAGAGGAAAAATTAGGTTCTAATGTCTTCATATCAGAGAATGTGCAGGTTTTATTTCATAATTTTTGGAAGTGTATTGGGTGCTGTGGAGATCAATTAGTAGGGTTGGTTGCAGCAGGTTTGGCAGTTTTGTTTGGTTGAGTGTCAAGGAGTTGTTTGCATGTGTCTTGTGTGATAATATGGAAGTATCAGGGGTTAGGGTCTTCATGAAGTAGGCTTATATGTGTGATAGGAGGTTCCATAATTTAATTATGGATCATTGGTTGTGTTTTGCAGATCTCGTAGACCGGATGGGCGAGGTCCCGGGTTGCGGTGAGTGGTTTGACCAATCCCCCCCCCTCGAGATGCTCTTGACACGCGCAGTCGTGCGTCACGCATCGATGGGGCATCCTAGCTATACTACTTGTGTAGATAAGTAGTATGGCCATGCTTAAACTATAATATGTTAGATATCTTGCATGCTAGGCTTATATTGCATGTATTGTATCCATGTATGAATGATTGTATCGCATGCGCCTCTCTAGTATGGGCATGTATTTCTGTAATGTGTATTGATGTATAGAATATGGCATGCCTTAGGTAGTATTGTAATACTACTCCCACCATATTAATTGGAATATCCAGCATGATTAAGTCTAGGTTAATAACAGGCACCTGCCTAATATTCCCTTGCGATAAGACTCGAGGGCGTGGTGTAGTTGTTGCGCCCATGCTAATGGGGCAAAGCTATGACCAACTTCATGAGATGATGATCTCTCTCGCCCTCTCCCTCTGCACGAACTGATTATGTAGATGCGATTTTCAACTCGACTTAGGTTTGTTTGGATTATTGGCATGCACCTATTAGTGCGCAAGATTTGCGCTTGACCCTTCCTTTTTAAGTTGGCGATATCCAATGCATGCTTAAGTTAGGCCTTGTGTGCTTATGTGATTAATGGCCATGTATGCATGTTGTATGATTTATTATGATGTAAATCCATGTTAGGGAGTATCCCTATAATTATTTGATAGGTTATCGTGCATGTAGTTCATGTACATAACTAAGATATAATTCTCCTGGATATATATATGCGCATGTTAAAACTGATTAGGCCTATCTGAAATAGGCGTGGGTATGACCCGTTGTCGGGTTGTACCTTATTAGTTAGAGCGCTAGCGATGTAATCGCCCCCGTGCATCTGAGCGATGCACTCGTTTGGAATTCAGGAGAATTCATTATCTTATTGGTTTTGTTAAGCCGGTAGTTGTGGCATTAAGCTAGGCCTACCCGTGTTAGGCGTGTATATGAACCGCCTGTTGGGTTATGTGCCTTGGGATTATTTCTGCGTGAGAGCAGAGGCAACCCCCCTTGTGTCCAAGCGACGCAATCGTGTGGGAGTACAATAGTATTCGATATCATCGATATGTGATTATCGAGAGTTGGTTTTTTTCCATTGGGTTCGCTTTGCGAACATGGAGTGTTTCCTCCCAATGTCGTCTGTGTTGAAGCGGCCCGGGTTGTAGCTGTCCTAATAGAGGGCTCCCATCCGTAGGTACGACCGATACGTTAGGAAGCGTACTGATCGTGGGAGTATACCAGGTAGAGGCTACCCGGGAGAAGGCTAACGAATGATATTGCGAGCGTGAAATCGTTCTCCCCTTCGTTGGATCTGATGTAGGAACTCCCCGGCGTTGGAAAAGCTGTCCTAACAGAGGGCTCCCATCCGTAGGTACCACCGATGCGTTCGGAAGCGTACTGATCGTGGGAGTATACCAGGTAGAGGCTATGTGGGGAAAGGGCTACCGGTGGACCAAGGGTGTAGAGCAGTCTAAGTGTCTTCCAAAAGTCCTAGTCACCTCTAAAGGGTGAGGGTGAGGATGAGGTGAAGACACATCGCCGCGTGACCCATTCGTTGTTCGTCCGTTCCCATAGTTGTTGGGTCCGGTCTCGTATCGATGTTCAAAGACATCGTTGGGCAATTATCTCGATGTAGATGATCCAGTAGTGTTGTGTAGACCAGTAATTCCAGGTCTCTTCGACCAACGGTATGGTCTCTCCCCAAAAGTCCCAAGAGTTTCCCTCCGGGAGTGAGGGTGAGGGTGAGGGTGAGGTTGGTGATCCAGTAGAGTTGTGTAGACCAGTAATTCCGCATCTCTTTGACCAACGGTATGGTCTCTCCCGAAAAGTCCCAAGAGTCTTCCTCCGAGAGTGACGGTGAGGGCAAGGTTGGTCACGGCGCCGTGTGACCCTGTTATCCATGGGTTTCCACCCATGTTTTTCCTTGAAAGGAAATTGCCTTAGTATTGAACTGTTGTAATGGTGATTGGTTTCCAGCCACTCACTGAGCTTGTAGCTCACCCCTCGCATACTGTTTCTTTTCAGGGGCAGTGTTGGGCGTGGAGCTGGAGCTTCCCTGTGTATGGTCATATGGGCGTTGAGCGTTCTTCCGGCCGGTGGCGAGTGCGAGGCTGTCAGCAGTCCTAGAGTCATTTTATGTATTGTACATTAAACAGGTTGTATTATTTGGATTAGACTTGGCTCTCACAAGAGCCAAGACAGTGATTGTGTATTCGAGTATGTAATAATGTTTTTGGTTTACAGACATTGTTGATATCTTATGCTTTCACTTTTTAGACAGTTATCATTGGTTTGCCAGCTTGTATGTTGTCTATTGGAGTCATTATTGACCTCTTGTACTTGATAGCTGATACTTCATTATTGCCACGTCTCGGGGACGGCCGCCCTGGGGCGTGACAAAAGTTGGTATCAGAGCCTGGTTCTGTCAGAGCCTAAGTCTAGTCGTATAGATGATGAGTCGTAGGATTGTCATCCGAGTACTCTTGTTTTAGAAGTTTATCTTAGGTTGCTGACATGCCTCCTCGCATCCGTGGACGTGGACGTGGCCACCCCTGGACCCCCCTTAAGTTGTCGACTGGGTTGACTGAATAGGGTCAGTTGTTGGATCCCTTGTTGTGGGATTAAGGCTTGGGTAGGAGATTCCAGCCCAGTAGTATGATAGTGATGAATTGGTTACAATTTCTATGGTATGTATTTCATCTCGATAATGGAGCTTCTTTTCCGTTCATCGGTATTGCTGGTAACCATGGAGTTCGCGTGCAGCGCCAGTTTCAAGCTTTGAGGATGCGGCGTATTGCTCATTAAGGGGTGATGTCTTCTTTCAGTCTTCCTACTCAGGATTAAGGGGCCTTGCGGGGTCATCGTTGAGACCCGGGCTAGGGTACTCCGTGTTCCTTGTTTGGTTGTCGGGATATCCTATATCGGGACCTCATGGTGCCCTCCCAAGGTTTCTTTTCCCAGTCAAGGAATACCTTTGAAGCATCTATTGATGATTGATTTTTCCTCTCACTTGGAAGGTGCTGTAGCTAGTGGTGATGCGTATGATCGGGATTGGGTGCGTCCTATTGCAGCTTGGTGGGCAATCGCTAGTGGACAGGGTTCCATAGTGGCATCTGGAGTCGCTTCAATATATCATTGTGTGTTGTAGCTACCCGGTTGAGGACAGAGCCCTCTGAGGTGCTCCCAGATACTATACTTGTTGGTGCGCCCATATGGCAGAGATAGTGGGCTTGGGAGGCTACCAAGTAGAGGCCACACCGGGAGAGTGCTACTAGATGATGTCGAGAGCGTGGACTCCCCGTGATGAATCTGCCCATGGAGTGCAGGATGTTGGAGTTCCAATGGTTATAGTTGAGCGACCTATCTCTGGCGGCATGTGAAGCACAGATGTGGATATTGTCGCGTTTTGCCCAACATTTGTCGCAAATGAGGAGACGCGATGCTAACGTTCATGATGGGACTCAACCGCCTTACAAGATAGATGACGTCGCATAGGCATTGTCGAGGTTCGATGACCCCCCTTATCGCATAGGCATTGTCGAGGTTCGACGACCCCCTTGTCTTGTGGATTAAGTGCGGTTGAGCGGCTTACCAAGCATGTAAGTGTCATCATGAGCGCCAGCCATGCTCGAGGAGCAGAATCTAGACTAAATTGTTCGAGGTGTTGTTTTTGATCTTCCCGTAAGGGTTGAAGATCCGGTACCCCTTGCTGTGAATTGATGATCTATTCGACCAGCTCTGGGAGCGAGTGTCTTCTGTTAGATCAATCTTCGCACAAGGGTAGCACAAGTTGGAGATCCGGAAGTTGGACATCCTGTAGATGGCCTTTCGTGACCGTTTCAGGCACTACCAATTTTAAGTACTACCGTCGAGGTTGACGAATGCGCCGGATGCCTTCATGGATCTCAAAAGTTTTATTGGGGCTCCATGGACTACTTTGAGGTAGTCTTTATTGAGATTGCTAGTGGTGCGATGAAAAGGCGATATGGGTGACCTTGTTTCCCCAGGTTGGCATGCCCTCATGCAAAGTTCGAGAATCATCATCGCGTTGGAAAGCGTCAATCCATGGAGATTCTTCAGTGGACGTGGGAATGGGTTATCAGGGATTGTTGCAGACTCGCTAATGTCACATTCGGGTCACGACGCCGTCTAGGTGATCATTGACTGACTGACTAAGTCCGCGCTTCCCTCCCTAATCCGACTGATTGAGTCTCTGGACGCCTTGACGTGGGTTTTCACCTTCGCGATTGTTCGTCTTCATGGCACTCTGGTCGGCGCTATTTTCGGTTGAGACGCGAGGGTTACTTTGAGGTTATGGCGCAGCCTTGGCAGGCTTTGGCGCGAGCCTCTATTTAAGTATAGCGTTTCATCGCCGATGGATAGCCAGACAAAGAGGACGATTCAGACCTTGGAGGACATGCTAAGTGCCTGCGTGCTCGATGATAAGGGCAGTTGGGTGAGGCACCACCCATTTGTTGGGGTATGCCTCCAAGACGACTGCCATTCGAGCATCCTGATGGTACTGTGAAAGGCACTCTACAGGCGCAGTTTTATACCTCCCTTGTGTTGGGACGGTTGAGGAGTGCCAGTTGGAGGGGCCACAAGTTATTTATTTGACCTTGCAGTGGCCAGGTTGGTTCATGTGTGCATCTGCACCTCCCAGAACCGATAGAAGGGCTACGCAGATCATCGTCGCCAGGAGCTTACCTTCGGGATTGGCGACCATGTTTTCCTGAAGGTGTCCCAGTTTAAGGGCATCCTCCGTTTCAACGTTTGGGGCAAGCTGAGTTGGCTCTTTAATGGGACTGTTTCTCGTCACTGAGTGAATTGGGGAGGTGGCTTGTCATGTAGCCTTTCCCCCACAGCTGGCTCATGCCCACGACGTCGTCCTTGTCTCATGGCTGAGGCGTTATGTCCATGATCCTGCTCATGTCATTCCGTTTGACCGCCTCATACTCGAGCTAGATTTATCGTTCGTGGAGCAGTGGATCGAAGTCAAGGACCATCATGAGAAGAGGCTCCACGTCCTAAGACCGTTCCTTTGATTAGAGTGTGTCGGTAGCGCTAGTCTGGTGCATAGACCACTTGGAAGCAAAAGGTCTATGAGTGATACTTGCTACATTCGGTCTTTCCTTTGGGATTCTTTAAATTTTGAGGACTAAATTTCCTAAGGGGGGGGGAGAATGTTATGCCTGTGTCATTTGGAGCCATTTCGGTTAAGCCTTGGTCACATCTGGGTCATTCAGGGCCATTTTCTTTTTCGATCGGAGTCGCTAAAATTTTGGCTTTTAGCCACATACTGAAGTTGAAGTACTCTGATTGAAAATCTACTTACATATTATAGGTCCTGGTACTGTTTCGTACTACCCATAAAAATTTCATCGAATTCCGGTAACGTTTTGAAAAATATGCAGTTCCGAACCGTATCCGGGTTTTGAGAGTTCCTGGTTGGTCGAATAGTGTGAGATATTTTGAGGATGTGGTGACCTTTGGTAACCTTACCCCCACCATGCTTAGTGATGAAGAAACCTTTGGTCTTTTGGTATGTGAGTGGGTGAGCCTAACCCTAACCTCACCCCCCCTTATGGTCACCCCTAGACACTATTTGGGCATGAAAATGACTTTTTTGCCCTCTCTCTCTCTCTCTCTCTCTCCCCCTCTCCCATTTCGTGGAACACCTTCTCTCCCTCTCTTGGTCTCTTTTTTTCTCCTCTTTGTGTGTGAAGAAGGAGGAGGAAGAAGCAATTGAAGGAAAAGATGAAGAAGAAGCACAAGAAAGAGTGAGAAAAGGTGAGTATGTATTGTTGTTGTTGTTGTTGTTTCTCTTCTCTCTATCCCTTTCTCATGCCCTTTGCACCCCTGTTTTCTGCCATGAAGGGCTTGAGGAGATGCTGATGAGGTGGTGGTAGTGGTGGTGGTGGTGGTTGAGGTGGTCGTGGGTGTGTCGAGAACCCCGCATCTCCCCATTTCCCTCCCCCTGTTTTGGTAAGGCAGCACTCTGTATTATAAAGATATCAGTGAATCTAGTATTTATAGGCACATTTTTAGGATTATGTCTTCATATGATATGATCATCTATGTGTCTAGTTGTTATATATGAAATTTGGGGTCATTATGATATCTGTGGTGTAAGTTAGAACCTGTTTTGCATGGCCTATCCAGATTCGTGTAGGAATTGACCTACTTCTGGAAATAATTTATTTCGGGCTTGTAGAGGCAAAATTAGGTTCTAATGTCTTCATGGATTATGATCGTAGAATATCAGAGAATGTGCAGGTTTTATTTCATAATTTTTGGAAGTGTATTGGGTGCTGTGGAGATCAATTAGTAGGGTTGGTTGCAGCAGGTTTGACAGTTTTGTTTGGTTGAGTGTCAAGGAGTTGTTTGCATGTGTCTTGTGTGATAATATGGAAGTATCAGGGGTTAGGGTCTTCATGAAGTAGGCTTATATGTGTGATAGGAGGTTCCATAATTTAATTATGGATCATTGGTTGTGTTTTGCAGATCTCGTAGACCGGATGGGCGAGGTCCCGGGTTGCGGTGAGTGGTTTGATCCTATCCCCCCCCTCGAGATGCGCTCAACGCGCTTAGTCGTGCGTCGCGCATCGATGGGGCATCCTAGCTATACTACTTGTGTAGATAAGTGGTATGGCCATGCTTAAACTATAATATGTTAGATATCTTGCATGCTAGGCTTATATTGCATGTATTGTATCCATGTATGAATGATTGTATCGCATGCGCCTCTCTAGTATGGGCATGTATTCTGTAATGTGTATGGATGTATAGAATATGGCATGCCTTAGGTAGTATTGTAATACTACTCCCACCATATTAATTGAAATATCCAGCATTATCAAGTCTGGGTTAATAACGGGCACCTGCCTAATATTCCCTTGCGATAAGACTCGAGGGCATGGTGTAGTTGTTGCGCCCATGTTAATGAGGCAAAGCTATGACCAACTTCATGAGATGATCTCTCTCACCCTCTCCCTCTGCACGAACTGAGTAAGTAGATGCGATTTCCTACTCGACTCAGGTTCGTTTGGAATATTGGCATGCACCTGTTAGTGCGCGAGATTTGCGCTTGACCCTTACCTTTTAAGTTGGTGATATCCAACACATGCTTAAGTTAGGCCTTGTGTGCTTATGTGATTAATGGCCATGTATGCATGTTGTATGATTTATTATGATGTAAATCCATGTTAGGGAGTATCCCTATAATTATTTGATAGGTTATCGTGCATGTAGTTCATGTACATAACTAAGATATAATTCTCCTGGATATATATATGCGCATGTTAAAACTGATTAGGCCTATCTGAAATAGGCGTGGGTATGACCCGTTGTCGGGTTGTACCTTATTAGTTAGAGCGCTAGCGATGTAATCGCCCCCGTGCATCCGAGCGATGCACTCGTTTGGAATTCAGGAGAATTCATTATCTTATTGGTTTTGTTAAGCCGGTAGTTGTGGCATTAAGCTAGGCCTACCCGTGCTAGGCGTGTATATGAACCGCCTGTTGGGTTATGTGCCTTGGGATTATTTCTGCGTGAGAGCAGAGGCAACCCCCCCCCCTTGTGTCCGAGCGACGCAACCGTGTGGGAGTGCAATAGTATTCGATATCATCGATATGTGATTATCGAGAGTAGGTTTTTTTCCATTGGGTTCGCTTTGCGAACATGGAGTGTTTCCTCCCAATGTCGTCTGTGTTGAAGCGGCCCGGGTTGTAGCTGTCCTGACAGAGGGCTCCCATCCGTAGGTACCACCGATGCGTTCGGAAGCGTACTGATCGTGGGAGTATACCTGGGAGAAGGCTAACGAATGATATTGCGAGCGTGAAATCGTTCTCCCCTTCGTTGGATCCGATGTAGGAACTCCCCAGCGTTGGAAAAGCTGTCATGACAGAGGGCTCCCATCCGTAGGTACCACCGATGCGTTCGGAAGCGTACTGATCGTGGGAGTATATCAGGTAGAGGCTATGTGGGGAAAGGGCTACCGGTGGACCAAGGGTGTAGAGCATTCTAAGTCTCTTCCAAAAGTCCCAGTCACCTCTAAAGGGTGTGTTGTGCCTGTGTCATTTGGAGCGCTCTGATTGAAAATTTTGGCTACATAATTTTTTTCCTCGAAGTTATGTATTTCCAATTTGGTATTTGGATTTGATTTTGTTAAAATCCAAGATGAAGAGGTTTAAATATGATTTTGTTATGAGATGTCCAGTTTTGAGTTAGCTTTCGTACAAAGGTGGAATTAGGTCAACTGGATTCTTGTAGTAAAAGTTATGGGTATTTTACCAAGTATACCCCGGGGATGAAAATTCTGGCAGCAGCCCTGCTCTATGTTTAGCTCTAATTTCGGAATAGCTGGAGAGATTATTTGATCTTGGCATGAACATAAAAGTTGTAGATAATCTTCTTGGCTTTCCAACGGAATTGGAATTGTGCAATTCAGAGCTATATCGAGGAAGTTATGACTGTTCTAGTGAAGCATGCGCAGAATTTCTAAGTCAAGGGGTGAATAGGTCATTTCAACCCCTCTTTTAGATATTTGTGTGCAACAAATATCATCTCTCTCTCTCTCTCTCCCTCTCATTTCCACGCCCATTTTTCTTGGGCTCTCTCTTTCTCTCTCTCAAGCCCCCCAAGTGTTTGATATAACTCCCCAAAGAGAAGAGAAGGAGAAGGTGCAAGTGCAAGTGAGTGTTTGTGTAAGTGTTGTTGTTGTTGTTTGTCCTCCTCTCTCAAGCTCCCTTTTCATGATCCTCCCCCCTGATTTGCAGCCATGAAGGAGGCTGAGGAGAGGCTGAAGGTGGTGGTGTTGATGGTGGTGATTGAGGTGGTGGCGGGTGCGTCGAGGGCCCCCGAGCCTCCCCCTTTCTTTTCCCCTCCAAAGGTGAGCCTTTCCCCTTCTTTTCTTGGTTTTTATGGCTTAGGGTTGGTTGGGAGGGTCATGCATGTTGGGTAGATGTCTTAGGGTGTGTGTGAGGGGTTGAGAAGGGTTAAAATGGTGTTAGGGTTGGCTGGGCGCGCGTGGGGAGCAGTCTGCGCGCTTGGGCGCACAGGCGGGCGCTGGCGGGCGCTCGAGCGCGTGCGCGCGAGTGCGCGGGTGCGCGCGGAGTGGGCGTACGGGTGCGCGTGGGTGCTGGCGCGAGCGAGGGTGCGCGTGCGGTGCAGTGCGCCTGGGCATGCGCTTGGGCGCGGGGTTGGGGACCAGTGCGTGCGCGTGCTGGGGCGTGCGCGCAGGGTGCTACGGGGTGCGCAGTGCGCGCGGGTACGCGCTGGGCTGGACGCGCGGTGCGCGCGAGCGCGCTCGAGCATGCGCGCGGGCGAGCGGGCAGGCGCGCGGCAGTGCGCCGAGGGTGCTGGGGTGCGTGCGTGCGTGCGCATTCGTGCGTGCGCGTGCGGGGGGCCATGCGTGTGGCTGCTCGAGGGTTCGGGTAGGTGTCGGGGCACTCAGACTCGCGTGCGTACGTGCGTGCTCACATGCGTGCGAGTCCGTATGCATGCTTGTCCGAGTATTTGGTATTTCTAATGATTTCTATGTGTAAATTGTGTTGTTACTCACCAAGTTGGATGCCCCTACCTTGCAGATCTCGTCGGATGGGATGCGCGAGGTCCCGGGTCGTATGGTGAGTGGTTCGATTCCAATCCCCCCCCTCTCTAGGGATGCGCTCGACCCGCATAGACGCGCGTCGCGCATCGATGGGGCCCCCTAGCTATGATGTGTAGATACTATGCAATGCATGATTAATATGATGTAACCATGCCATATTAGACCTTGTATGCTAGGGATATGCATCCATATATCATGTATAGAGGCCCATACATGCCTAGACACCATGTCCCTTGATTGGAAAGCCCCGACCTACGCATGTTTCCCATTTAGTTTAATTTATTTAAATCAAATGTGAGCATATTGTGATAAGCATGCCTTAGAGAATATTATAACCTTGTTGTTATAATATATGTTTCCCCGCATCTTAGTTATGCGCCCTGGAGGAATTCTTGAGAATTCATGACATTATTAGTGTTACAAATCGTTGTCGACGGATCCAAGAGGATCGTATACGCGCGTGAGTAGGCTGTCTTCTCCTTTTGGTTGGATCCGATGTAGGGACTCCCCGGCGTTGGAAAGCTGACCTGACAGAGGGCTCCCGTCCGTAGGTACCTCCGATGCATCGGACAGTACTGATAGTGGGAGTATACCAGGTATAGGCTACGGAGTGTGGGAGAGGCTACCGGGTGGACCAGGGGTGGAGAGCGGTCTAGTCTGTCCCAAGAGGCCCATGTCACCCCTAAGGGGTGAGGGTGGGATGGGTCGGCGATGTTACGACCCACTAACTTGTGTAGTTACTCCCGTATAGGGACTATGACTATTTTAAGGTTAATATGAGTGTGTTGATTGTTGTTATGCCTGTGTTTTGATATCTCGATAAGTGAGTATCGAGAGTAGTTGTTTTCCATTGGGTTCGCTTTGCGAACATGGGATCGTTCTCCCCTTCGTTGGATCCGATGTAGGAACTTCTCGGGTTTAGCTGTCCTGACAGAGGGCTCCCATCCGTAGGTACCACCGATGCATTCGGAAGAGTACTGATCGTGGGAGTATACCAGGTAGAGGCTACCCGAGGAAAGGGCTACCTGCGGACCAAGGTGTAGAGCGGTGAGTTGAGGAGATCGGGGTTGTAGATACTACCCGGGAGAGGGTTAACGAATGATGTTACGGGCGTGGGAATCGTTCCCCCTTTTGGTGGAGAGCAGTCTAAATCTCTTCCAAAAGTCCCAAAAGTCTCCCTCCAGGAGTGAGGGTAAGGATGAGGTGAAGAATATCACCGCGTGACCCATTCGTTGTTCGACCGTTCCCATAGTTGTTGGGTCCGGTCTTGAATCGATGTTTAAAGGCATCATTTGAGCAATTATCTAGATGTAGATGATCCAGTAGTGTTGTGTAGACTAGTAAATCCGGGTCTCTTCGACCGACGGTATGGTCTCTCCCCAAAAGTCCCAAAAGACTCCCTCTGGGAGTGAGGGTGGGGGTGAGGTTGGTCGCGCCGCCGCGTGACCCAGTTATCCATGGGTTTCCACCCATGTTTTTCCTTGAAAGGAAATTGATTATTTATTGAACTGTAGTATGGTGATTGGTTTCCAGCCACTCACTGAGCTTGTAGCTCACCCCTCGCATACTGTTTCTTTTCAGGGGCAGTGTTGGGCGTGGAGCTAGAGCTTTCCTGTGGCGTGGTCTTATGGGCGTGGAGCGTTCTGCCGGTGGGTGGCGAGTGCGAGGCTGTCAGCATTCCTAGAGTCATTTTATGCTTTGTAAATCGTGCATGTGGCACAGGTTGTATTTTCTTTGGTCTAGACTTGGCTTTCACAGGACATTGATTGTGTATTCTGGTCTGTAATAATGTTTTTGATTTACAGACATCGTTTATATATTATGCTTCCGCTTTTCAGTCAGTTATCATTATCTTGCTTTGTGTCCTTGTGTATTGTTGTTGGTGTCTTTATTCACCTCCGGTATTGATAGCTAATATTTATTAATTTTTCCACGTCTCGAGGATGCCTGGGGCGTGATAGGGTGAGGGTGAGGATGAGGTGAAGACACATCGCCGCGTGACCCATTCGTTGTTCGTCCGTTCCCATAGTTGTTGGGTCCGGTCTCGTATCGATGTTCAAAGACATCGTTGGGCAGTTATCTCGATGTAGATGATCCAGTAGTGTTGTGTAGACCAGTAATTCTGGGTCTCTTCGACCAACGGTATGGTCTCTCCCCAAAAGTCCCAAGAGTCTCCCTCCGGGAGTGAGGGTGAGGGTGAGGGTGAGGTTGGTGATCCAATAGAGTTGTGTAGACCAGTAATTCCGCGTCTCTTCGACCAACGGTATGGTCTCTCCCCAAAAGTCCCAAGAGTCTTCCTCCGAGAGTGAGGGTGAGGGCGAGGTTGGTCGCGCCGCCGTGTGACCTTGTTATCCATTGGGTTTTCACCCATGTTTTTCCTTGAAAGGAAATTGCTTTAGCATTGAACTGTTGTAATGGTGATTGGTTTCCAGCCACTCACTGAGCTTGTAGCTCACCCCTCGCATACTGTTTCTTTTCAGGGGCAGTGTTGGGCGTGGAGCTAGAGCTTCCCTGTGGTGTGGTCTTATGGGCGTGGAGCGTTCTTCCGGCGGGTGGCGAGTGCGAGGCTGTCAGCAGTTCTAGAGTCATTTTATGTATTGTAAATCGTGCATGTGGCACATGTTGTATTTTATTTGGACTAGACTTGGCTCTCACAGGACAGTGATTGTGTATTCGAGTCTGTAATAATGTTTTTGGTTTACAGACATTGTTGATATCTTATGCTTCCGCTTTTTAGTCAGTTATCATTGGTTTGCCAGCTTGTATGTTGTTTATTGGAGTCATTATTGACCTCTTGTACTTGATAGCTGATACTTCCTTATTTCCACGTCTTGGGGCGTGACAGGACAGGGGCGGCTACTTGAGAGTAGCTGCCCCATTCCAGGAGGCTAGTTCCAACTAGCCGTCCCACTGACCGACCCCAAACCGCCTTCCTGGATGGGACATAAAGCAAGCATGATTGCGGCGGATTGTCCCTTCTAGCCGCCCCATCTCAGCCGGTTCATCCTTAGTAACCGACCCAAGCCACCGCTTGTCAGAGATAGGACATATGGCAGGTTATGATGGGGGCAGCTACCTGAGAGTAGCCGCCCCTCACTGGGCGGCTAAATACCATTAGCCGCCCCTCACCTAGACACTGTCAGAGAACAAAAATCTAAGGGGAGGTCAAATCAAGCACTTTATTACCCATTTTGATCTATTGTTCAGTGGACATTCCCATACCTCGTTTTTACTATAAATAGGAGAGGGGGGCAACCAACATCAATGGAGAAATCAATACACATTCAATACACATTCCATACCCATCAATAACACCCAACCACCCACATTCCCAACCATCAAGCCACACCACCACCCCAAACCCTTGAGAGAAAAGTGAGAGAGAAACCCCTTTCCTACACCAAACCACTCTCCAAATCCACTCTCCAAAACCCAGGTTAAATCCAGTTTAACCTCTGCCAAAGCCAAAACAAAACCCTACCCAGGTTCTGCCCAAATTGAACCAGACACCAGGTGGCTAAACCCAACTAGCCGCCCCCCACCACTCGGCTAAAACCAATAAGCCGGCCCTTCCCTAGCCCACCTCAAGTCCCAATTCTCCTTTAGTCAGGTTCCCGAAGCAGAAGAGGATCCTTGTCTTCACCTCTGTGTACGACATATCCGTGTCTCAGAGCGGAGACCCCACAAACTACCCACGAAGGCGATCAAATTCCCCCCCAACGTTTCTTTCTTTTTTGAGAAAAGCAGGTGGCGATCACAACCACCCCTGAATCCTCCTGAGGACCCGTCGGTCGCCTCAACCAGGAACGAACAACCAACCCACCACCCCTTTCGAGAGACGATCCGATCGAGCCTGCCAAGGCGCAAGCTCTCCGGATCCAAGCCTCTGAACAACCCCCACACACGCACAACCACCGGAGGAGGAGCCGAGGAGGAAGGAAGAGAGGGCACCTACCCTTTTCTTTTCCTTTTCCCCCTTTCATCGAAATCCAATACCGACAGCCTGGTGATCACGGTGGGACCTCCCTCGTGAAAGACAACAAAAGGTAATCCTCTTCTGCTTCTTTCCCAATAACCTGACTAGAATGCCATCATCTCTCTAGGAAAACTGAGAATTTCCACCCCTCAAGTCTGATCCTCTTCTACTTTGCATTACATCTTTTACTGCTTTAAGCCGCACACAGCTGCGCACCACCCCTTTACTGCTTTAAGCCGCACACAGCTGCGCACCCCTTTATCGCTTTATTTACTACTTTGATCTGCATTCATTCACACCTAGGCCTTTCCATATTCACACAATGGAAGCCTATACCCAGGAGAAAATAGTGGAGGAGAAAGACAACCAGGGAGACCAAACCGCCCAATTCCTCAGCCACCTAGAGGAGAGGATGGCTACCCTAGGATACCAGTCGGTCGAGGACATGTTCAATGACCTCACCGACTATCACCAGGCCAAGACCTTGAAATAGGAAACTCCTGTTAAGAACCCCAAGGCTTGCCCCACCCGTAATACACTACCAACACCCGGCTTCTCGATAAATCCGGGTCCAAGCCTCTTTTCCTTTGCCCCACCTTCCCCCGCGAATCCAATATTCCCAACCGTTTCTGCCCCGAGCCCTTACTAGGCCACCCCCAACCCAGGACCACTAAACAGCCCTCCCAAGGGAGAAACATTGGATGAAACCATCCGGAGAATTCTCTCCGAGACTGGCCCTTCTGCCCCCAAACACATGTCTCTGCACAACCTGAGACAGATCCCGTCAGTCCACTTACCGGAGGGATTTAAAATCTTGAAATTTACCGGTACAACGGTCGTGGAGACCCAGACATTTATTTAACAACCTTTTATCTAGACGCCCGACCGTTTCTAGATAACCGACCTCTGCTAGTATTCCTCTTCCAAAAATCATTGGAAGGAGAAGCACTACAATGGTTCTCCACCCTCCCTGTAGATCATTTGTCAAACTTTTCAGTTGTAAGCGAGAAGTTTCTGGGCCGCTACGGTTATCAGAGGATTAGGACCCCCTCTATTTCAGACCTAACCGTAGAAAGAATGAGGCCTAGGGAGGAATTTGAGCAGTACGTGTCCAGGTGGCGCACCCTCGTCCACCAAATTGGCCTACAACTAACAGAATGTCAAGAAATTGACATGATGTTGCAGAGCCTGAGTCCAGAGCTCTGTACGAGTCTTTCGTACGGAGACTGTACCACGTACCAGCTTCTCATTGACCGCCACAACAGGATTTCCCATTGTGCAGCCCCAGTAGTCCAAACCCAGTCCCCACCTATCAACCATAGGGTTGGACAACCGCCGAGAAAGGTGCACACCCCCATGGTAGAGGGGATCACACAAATTTTGGCACTCTACCCGAACAGAGCACGAGTTCCTGATCAAGGACCAGCTCCGAGACAGTAGACACCTGGTTCATCCGGATATGTGCTGCCTCGGCAAGCCAATCAAAACTTCATTCCTCGATCAGTACTTGCCCCCGTGCCGATAAGACAAAACCCAATAGCCCGCAGTCCTTCAGTCCAAAGCCCCGTAATTCAAAGTTAAGGCCAAACTAGGACTCCCCCTGCTTATTCTGCTCCCCCAAGAGCGCAAAACCTAATCCTTAGGCAGCCTACCCAAAGCTCTTATAATGAGGTTATGCCTCCCACATCCTATGGCCCAAGATGGTTAAATAGAAGGGATTGTTATCCACCGCTCCTGGAAACCCTAGCAAACATCTTCAGGGCCTTGGTAAAGACCAATAACATTTCTTTGCCCATTGCTTAACCTTCACCTCTTGGTGCCGATATTGCTCGTTACTGCCCGT
This sequence comes from Acorus gramineus, assembly GCA_030737835.1. NCBI lineage: Eukaryota > Viridiplantae > Streptophyta > Magnoliopsida > Acorales > Acoraceae > Acorus > Acorus gramineus. Next base: position 3,307,996 of record CM060849.1, read on the forward strand.
ACCATCAACATCACGGTCACACCATTGAACAGTGCTTTTTATTTAGAGACATTGTTTATGACCTCGATGAAGAGAGACGCCTGGATTGGGCCACCATTAGGGGACTCAGAAATAGCCCAACTACGAAACCACCAGGGACCCATTTGAATTCTTTACCCAAACAAAACCAAGCCCTAGCACGTCCCAAATCTGTAATCAATGCCAAAACACAAGACCCAAAACCAACCACGCAAGCTTTCATAGAAGAACCAGAAAGCCTGAGTTTCGAAAGCATCTACACCATAGGTGTCACGCCCCAGGGCGGCCATCCCCGAGACGTGGCAATAATGAAATATCAGCTATCAATACCTGAGGTTAACAAAGACTGCAACAACAACACACAAGGTGGCAAAGCAAAGATAATGATAACTGATTGAAAAGCGGAAGCATAAGATATCAACAATGTCTGTAAACCAATAACATTGTTAAAGACTCGAATACACAATCACTGTCCTGTGAGAGCAAAGTCTAGTCCAAATAAAATACAACCTGTGCCACATGCACGATTTACAATACATAAAATGACTCTAGGACTGCTGACAGCCTCGCACTCGCCACCCGCCGGAAGAACGCTCCACGCCCATAAGACCACGCCACAGGGAAGCTCCAGCTCCACGCCCAACACTGCCCCTGAAAAGAAACAGTATGCGAGGGGTGAGCTACAAGCTCAGTGAGTGGCTGGAAACCAATCACCATACAACAGTTCAATACCAAAACAATTTCCTTCCAAAGGAAAACATGGGTAGAAACCCAATGGATAACAAGGTCACGCGGCGGCGCGACCAACCTCACCCTCACCCTCACTCCCGGAGGGAGACTCTTGGGTCTCTTGGGGAGAGACCATACCGTTGGTCGAAGAGACCCAGAATTACTGGTCTACACAACGCTACTGGATCATCTACATCGAGATAACTGCCCAACGATGTCTTTGAACATCGATACGCAACTGGACCCAACAACTATGGGAACGGATGAACAACGAATGGGTCACGCGGCGACGTGTCTTCACCTTCACCCTTGGTCCACCGGTAGCCCTTTCCCCACGTAGCCTCTACCTGGTATACTCCCACGATCAGTACGCTTCTGAACGCATCGGTGGTACCTACGGATGGGAGCCCTCTGTCAGGACAGCTTTTCCAACGCCGGGGAGTTCCTACATCGGATCCAACGAAGGGGAGAACGATTTCACGCTCGCAATATCATTCGTTAGCCCTCTCCCGGGTAGCCTCTACCTGGTATACTCCCACGATCGTGTTATGTATGTGTCACTTTTAGCCTGCTGGTAACCGTTGGAGCGTTCTGGCAGTTTTTCATTTTTTTTTCGATTTTCGATCGGAACCGCTAATTTTGGACTATTAGCTATCGTCCTGAGTTAGAGGACTCCGATTGAAAATCTAACTGCATATATCGTGTCCTGGTGCCATTTTAGGTCTCTCACAAAAATTTCATCGAATTTCGGTAACGTTTCTGAAATTTCGTAGTTCCGGTGCGTATCCGGGTATTTTAAGTGATTCGGCTATATAAATGAAATCTAATATTTCATTTGGCACTATTCATCATCCCTACCAAAGCTCTCTCTCTCTCTCCCCTCTCTCCTTTTCTTCCATTTGAGCCCCTTAGAGCCCTCAAACCCAAAACCTAAAGCATAAGAAGTGTAGACCCTGGTGCTTCCAAATCCCGATTCAGACCAACCTAGCCCTCCCATCCGCCCTCTCTTCTCCTCAGATCCGAGCCAAATTGGAGGTGGGAGTAGATCCCGGTGGTAGAGACCGTTGGGGAAGCGTTTCGGTGCGTGGAGAGCAACCGGACGCCTCTTCCTCCCCTTGGTAAGCTCCCTTTCCTCTTCTTTTTGGCTTAGATGTATGCTAGGATGGGGGTTTTGTGTTTGGGTGGTGGTCGGCGGCTGTGGGAGGCCGTCGGAGGTGGTTGGTGGCGGTCGGAGGCCATTGGGTGGGTGGTGGAGGTGCTCGGGCATGGGGGTTGCTGGTTCGGGCAGCAGGCAGCACCGGCAGCAGCACTGGTGGCCAGCAGGGCGCGCGTGCTGGACGTGCGGGCGCGGGGCGTGCAGGGCGCTGGGCGGTGCTGGGTGCTGGCCGAGCGGAGGTGCGTGCAGGGCATCGTGCAGGGTGCGCGCGGAGCGCTGCGCAGGGGCGCAGGCACGCTGTGCGCGTGCGGGAGTCGGTGGAGCGCTGGGCGTGCTGGTTGCTGGCGTGCCGGGTGTGCTGGGCGCGCGTGCAGGGGCGCAGTGCGCGCGGGTGCACCCGGGAGGAACTGGTCGAGCCGCTGGTGCGAGGAGCTGGTCGAGCGGCTGGTGCGGAGAGCATGCGCGCGGAGGGCGCGCGGGGCGGGGCAGGGCAGGGGAGGTGCGCGCGGAGTGCGCGGGGCGAGGCAGGGGAGGTGCGCGCGGGGCGAGGCGCTGTGCGCGCGGGGCGTGCAGTGTGCTCGCGGGTCAGTGCGGGGTGCGCGCGGGCTGCTGCGGCAGGGCGCAGTGGGCGCGCGGTGCCCCGGGTGGTGCAGCTGCGGGTCCAAGCGTGCGGGCAGGGGCCGGCGGTGCGCCTGGGTGCGCGGGCTGAGGCGCGGCGGTGCACCCGGGGTCGGGAGGCCGTGCGGGTGGTCGCCGGGGGTGCAGGAGTGAGCCGGGGTGCTCGGGCTAGCATGCGTGCGGGTCGTATGCACGTTTGCCCGAGTGTTGGGTGTTTCGTTGTAGGTTTTGTATGTTTTGTGTATTTAATGGTATTTGTGGATTTATACATACCAATTAATACCCTGTCTTGCAGATCTCGACATATGGTCGCGCGTCGACCTGACTTCTGGTGAGTGGGACAATCCAACCCAGTAGAGAGGCGTTATACGCATTTGGGCGTATACCGACCTCTCCTGGGGCACCATGGATTTATATTAACCTGTTGTAAAGTGTATTTCATGCGAGCATGATTTTAAAATGTAGAATGCATGTTACCCTAGACTTTGTATGTTAGGGACTTGCACCCATAGGATATGTGTATGAGCCATGCATCATGTCCCCCTGTTCTCATGCTAGGAAGCCTCGGCCTATGCATGCGTCCTACTAGTTTATTTATTAAATTAAATGCTAGTATATGTTAATTGCATGCCTTAGATAATATTATAGAGAGGGGCCTTGCGAGGTCAACATTGAGACCCGGGTTAGGGTACTCCGTGTTCCTTGTTTGGTTGTCGGGATGTCCTGTATCGGGACCTCATGCTACCCTCCCAAGGTTCTTGTCCCAATAATATTATATCTCTAATTGATAATTAATGATTTACCCCTTGTATGATTATTAGCATCTTAGTGAATATTATAGGGGAGGGGCCCTGCGAGGACAGCGGTGAGACCCGGGCTAGGGTGCTCCGTGTTCCTTGTTTGGCTGTCGGGGTGTCCTATATCGGGAACTCACGCTGCCCTCCCAAGTTCCTTTCCCCCAATGATATTCCAACCTTGCTATTATTGTACATGTTCCCCGCATCTTGGTTATGCGCCCTGGAGGAATTCTGAGGAATTCAGGACATTAGAGTCGTTGAGATGTGTAGTCGGCGGATCCGAGTGGATCATATGCGTATGGATAGGCTGTTCTGTCCCCTTCGTTGGATCCGGTAGAGGCTGCCCCAGCGTTAGAAAGGCCGCCCTTCCAAGGGTTCCCATCAGTAGGCGCCTCCTGATTTTGGTTTCGGACTGTGCTGAAGTTGTGGGTGAGGGCTCCCATCAGTAGGCACCTCCTGATTTGGTTTCGGACTGTGCTGAATGTGGGAGTAGACCAAGCGGCCTACAGAGTGGAGGAGAGACTATCGGTGGACCAAGGGTGACCAACAGCCTAGTCAGTCCCAAAATCCTATGTCACCCATTGAAGGGTGAGGGTGAGGGTGTAGTGGGTTGGCGATTAGCGACCCGCTGGTTTTGTGATTGGATGATTATCAGTCCCAAAATCCTATGTCACCCATTGAAGGGTGAGGGTGAGGGTGTAGTGGGTTGGCGATTGAGCGACCCACTGGTTTGACTATTTGTTACCATTTTGTGGTTGTTAATAAGAGATTGTGGGTTATAAAGATTGAATTGTGGTCAATATTGTCTGTGATGCATGGGTTGTGCTGTTCACTGAGCGTGTGGCTCACCCCTCGCATATTTTTCCCCAGTTGTCACTGAGCCGGAGCCGGAGGAGCAGTTGGAGCCGTCCGAGGGATTCCTTCAGTAGCGGAGCAGCGCTACGTTCCGCGAGTGCCAGAGGCTATCAGCATCCCTTCTTGACTGTATGTATTTTATTTCCGTGCTTGGCACGCGTTTGTATATATTCAGTTGTATTTGTGTATATTGGCTCTCACAGGACAGATGATTGAGTATCGAGTCTGTAGTATGTTTATTTACAGATTCAGTCTTTTGCTTCCGCATTTGGTGTATATATCATGTCAGCCTCTTTGTTGTCTGTGTGTCATTCTGGTTGCTTGTGTATGATATATTATTGACCTCCTGTGTAGATTCTGATATTTTATATACACTTGCCGCGTCTCGGGGACGCCCGGGGCGTGACAAAAAGTTGGTATCAGAGCCTGGTCCTGTCAGAGCCAATAGTCTTCCTTTCGTAGAGATGAGTCCTAGGATTTCTATATGAGTATTCTGATCCTAGTGTCTGGTTTTCTTAGGGTGCTGATATGCCTCCTCGCAGAGGACGGCGCGGACGAGGTCCCTCTCGGTCTTTGGAGGTTTCCGGACCTACCAGAGACGAGGATGCTACCGGAGAGTCCTTGGCACAGGAGCCTCCTGCTTGGGAGCGTGCTTTCGCTCGGTTGGCTGATTTGGTGGAGACACAGACGAGGGCGCTGGAGGCCCAGACCAGAGCATTAGCAGAGCAGGCTAGAGATATTCAGGAGCTGAGGGTGGCTCGCGAGGCAGTTCCGCGGGTCCCCTTGGTGGCAGATCCGCCTGCGGTACCCGATGTACCCCCAGTTCCCGTAGCGATTCTGGCAGTAGGAGTTGAGGATCCCCTGGAGAGGGAGGAGGAGCTAGAGGCGGCGGCGCGAGTGCAGCAGAGAGGCCTCAACGCCTTTCTGAAGCTCCACCCTCCCGAGTTCCATGGTCAGTCGGCAGATCCTCTTGCGCCAGAGCATTGGTTGAGGGAGGTGGATACGATCTTCGCGGCCATGCTTTGCACTGATCGCCAGCGAGTCCCCCTCGCCACCTTTATGCTGAAGGGTGACGCCGCCGACTGGTGGGCTACCCGAGTGGTGGACATCCCAGAGGGAGTGGAGCAGCTTTCTTGGGCGGGATTCCGGAGGTATTTCTTGGAGGAGTACTTCCCGTTCTCGACGCGCCAGATCGTGATGCGGGAGTTCGAGCAGTTGACGCAGGGCTCCATGTCGGTTGCTGACTACTCTACGCGCTTTACGAGGCTGTCCAGATTTGCTCCAGCCTTGGTGATGGATGAGGACACACGGTGCCGCCGTTTCGAGTGGGGTCTCAGCAGCGCCATTCGGGTGCACGTCACCTCCCAGGCATTCTCGAGGTTCTCGGACTTGGTGTCTCGAGCGAAGACGGTCGAGCGAGATCTCGGGATCATCGTGGGGGTTCCGACCCCTTCTGCAGATCAGGGTCCTTTCGGGAGCCAGGACCAGGGGCAGCGCAAGAAGAGGAGGCCCCGCTTCGATCAGTCAGCGGCTGCCTCTCCTCCAGCAGATGCGGTGCCAGTGTGGGATCCAGCACCCATTGCAGCAGTGCCCATCCAGTCCATGCAGTCGGAGAGGCGGCGCTGTTTCCATTGTCAGCGCATCGGGCATATCAGATACCATTGCCCTGATGCTGGCCGACCCGAGTGCTACCTCAGCAGCCGCAGTTCTTACAGCAGCAGCTTCCGCGCCAGCAGTAGCAGCCTCAGCGTCAGCAGCAGCCACAGGGTGGTCGAGTTGACCAGTTGAGGCAGCCAGTGCAGCCGGCGAGGCGTGCCCCTGCTCCTCAGCCGCGGTTGGTCCAGGGCAGAGTTGCAGCGCTTACGGCCGAGGAGGCGCAGTCTTCGGGTATCATGGTTCGAGGTATTATCTTGTGTTCCCAGCTCTCTAGTAATAGGATATATGTGTGGGTGTGTGTTTGGTTGCTGTTATGCAAGTGTGTGTGGTATTTTGGTGAGCGAGTGTCAAGAGCGGTTGTTCGGGTTGAGGAAGCTGGGTTATAGCCGTCCTGGCAGAGAGTTTCCACCAGTAGGTACCACCGATGCAGTCGGAGGGGTACTGAATTTGGGAGTATACCAGGTAGGGGCTACCCGGGAAGAGATTTTTGAATGGTGCCGCGAGCGTGGAATCGCTCTCCCCTTCGTGGGATCCGCGCAGTACAGCCCTGGTGTTAGACAGGCTCCCGGTCAGAGGACCAGGCGAGCTACGGAGCGGGGAGAGGCTACCGGTGGACCAGGGGTGTAGAGCAGTCTAAGTCTCTCCCAAAGTCCCAAAATGTCTCCTTTCGGGAGTGAGGGTGTGGATGAGGCGAAGACAGGTCGCTCGTGACCAAATTGTTGATTCGACCATTCCCGATGATGTTGGGTTCGGTCTTGTAAATGATGTTGAAGGACATCGTTGGGTGATCACCTAGAGATAGATGATCCGGAGGGGTTAGTAGTGTTCTTTAAAATGATGTCTTCTTCTAGTGTTCCTTTCTGGATTAAGGGGCCTTGTGAGGTCAGCGTTGAAACCCGGGCTAGGGTACTTCGTGTTCCTTGTTTGGTTGTCGGGGTATCCTATATCGGGATTTCATGGTGCCCTCTCGAGGTTTCTTTTCCCAGGCAAGGGATACCATGGAAGCATCAAATGGATGGAAGATCAGGTGTGAGTTTTGGTGGGGGTTAAGGCCTTTTGGGCCGAGTGATTTCTGGTGAAGGCATATCTGTGGACCCGGGCAAGACGCTCGTCGCGTCAAATTGGCGTCGACCGTCGAACCCTGCTAGGATTCGGGGCTTCCCAAGGTTGGCGAGTTACTGCAGGAAGCTTGACGAGGGTCTCTCGAAGATAGCTGTCCCTCTTAACCGCCTTACTCGGAAGGATGTCCGGTTCAAGTGGTCCCCGTCTTGCAAGGAGAGCTTCCTGGAGTTTACTCGGAGGCTCACCTCAGCGCCAATTCTTACCCTTCCGTCTTGGAGGGGTGGGTTCGCAGTTGGGTAAGGGTGTGTCCACGATCCTGCTCACGTCATCCCGTTCGAGCCGCTCGTCTCTGAGCCGGACAGTCATTCGTGGAGCAGTCGATTGTGATCATGGACCGCCGCGTGAGGAGGCTCTGCACCAAGACCGTCCAGTTGGTCGAGGTGTGATGGCAGCACCATTCTGGTGTCGAGGACACTTGAAAGCTCAAGGATGCCAGGTGTGACGCGTATCCGCATCTTTTTCCCCTCCTAGATGTTTTTGCATATTTTGAGGACAAAATTTTGAGGACAAAATTTCCTAAGGGGGGAAGAATGTTATGTATGTGTCACTTTTAACCTGCTGGTAACCGTTGGAGCGTTCTGGCAGTTTTTCGTTTTTTTTTCGGTTTTCGATCGGAACCGCTAATTTTTGGACTGTTAGCTATCGTCCTGAGTTAGAGGACTCCGATTGGAAATCTAACTGCATATTTCGTGTCCTGGTGCCATTTTAGGTCTCTCACAAAAATTTCATCGAATTCCGGTAACGTTTCTGAAATTTCGCAGTTCGGGTGCGTATCCGGGTATTTTAAGTGATTCGGCTATATAAATGAAATCTAATATTTCATTTGGCACTATTCATCATCCCTACCAAAGTGCTCCCTCTCTCCCCTTCTCCATTTTTCTTCCATTTGAGCCCCTTAGAGCCCTCAAACCCAAAAACCTAAAGCATAGGAAGTGTAGATCGGGTCCCGATCTACACCCCGGTGCTTTCAAATCCCGATTCCGACCAACCTAGCCCTCCCATACGCCCTCTCTTCTCCTCAGATCCGAGCCAAATCGGAGGTGGGAGTAGATCCCGGTGGTAGAGACCATTGGGGAAGCGTTTCGGTGCGTGGAGAGCAACCGGACGCCTCTTCCTCCCCTTGGTAAGCTCATTTTCCTCTTCTTTTTGGTTTAGATGTATGCTAGGATGGGGGTTTTGTGTTTGGGTGGTGGTCGGCGGCTGTGGGAGGCCGTCGGAGGTGGTTGGGGGCTGTCGGAGGCCGTCGGAGGCCATTGGGTGGGTGGTGGAGGTGCTCGAGCATGGGGGTTGCTGGTTCGGGCAGCAGGCAGCACCGGCAGCAGCACTGGTGGCCAGCAGGGCGCGCGTGCTGGACGTGCGGGCGCGGGGCGTGCAGGGCGCTGGGCGATGCTGGCCAAGCGGAGGTGCGTGCAGGGCATCGTGCAGGGTGCGCGCGGAGCGCTGCGCAGGGGCGCAGGCACGCTGTGCGCGCACGGGAGTTGATGGAGCGCTGGGCGTGCTGGTTGCTGGCGTGCTGGGTGTGCTGGGCGCGCGTGCAGGGGCGCAGTGCGCGCGGGTGCACCCGAGAGGAACTGGTCGAGCGACTGGTGCGAGGAGCTGGTCGAGCGGCTAGTGCGGAGAGCTGTGCGCGCGGAGGGCGCGCGGGGCGGGGCAGGGGAGGTGCGCGCGGAGTGCGCGTGGGGCGAGGCAGGGGAGGTGAGCGCGGGGCGAGGCGCTGTGCGCGCGGGGTGCGCGCGGGGCGAGGCGCTGTGCGCGCGGGGCGTGCAGTGTGCTCGCGGGCCGGTGCGGGGTGCGCGCGGGCTGCTGCGGCAGGGCGCAGTGGGCGCGCGGTGCCCCGGGTGGTGCGGCTGCGGGTCCAAGCGCGCGGGCAGGGGCCGGCGGTGCGCTGGGTGCCTGGCTGAGGCGCGGCGGTGCACCCGGGCGGTCGGGTGGCCGTGCGGGTGGTTGCCGGGGGTGCGGGAGTGAGCCGGGGTGCTCGGGCTAGCGTGCGTGCGGGTCGTATGCACGTTTGCCCGAGTGTTGGGTGTTTGATTTTGGGATTTTTGTTTTTTGTGTATTTTGGGGTATTTGTGGATTATACTCACCAGTTGATACCCTGTCTTGCAGATCTCGACGGACGGTCGCGCGTCGACCCGACTTCCGGTGAGTGGGACAATCCAACCCAGTAGAGAGGCGTTATACGCATTTGGGCGTATACCGACCTCTCCTGAGGCACCATGGATTTATATTAACCGGTTGTAAAGTGTATTTCATGCGAGCATTATTTTAAAATGTAGAATGCATGTTACCCTAGACTTTGCATGTTAGGGACTTGCACCCTTAGGATATGTGTATGAGCCATGCATCATGTCCCCCTGTTCTCATGCTAGGAAGCCTTGGCCTATGCATGCGTCCTACTAGTTTATTTATTAAATTAAATGCTAGTATATGTTAATTGCATGCTTTAGATAATATTATAGAGAGGGGCCTTGCGAGGTCAACATTGAGACCCGGGTTAGGGTGCTCCGTGTTCCTTGTTTGGTTGTCGGAATGTCCTGTATCGGGACCTCATGCTGCCCTCCCAAGGTTCTTGTCCCAATAATATTATACCTCTAATTGATAAATAATGATTTACCCCTTGTATGATTATTAGCATCTTAGTGAATATTATAGGGGAGGGGCCTCGCGAGGACAGCGGTGAGACCCGGGCTAGGGTACACCGTGTTCCTTGTTTGGTTGTCGGGGTGTCCTATATCGGGAACTCACGCTGCCCTCCCAAGTTCCTTTCCTCCAATGATATTACAACCTTGCTATTATTGTACATGTTCCCCGCATCTTGGTTATGCGCCCTGGAGGAATTCTGAGGAATTCAGGACATTAGAGTCGTTGAGATGTGTAGTTGGCGGATCCGAGTGGATCATATGCGTATGGATAGGCTGTTCTGTCCCCTTCGTTGGATCCGGTAGAGGCTGCCCCAGCGTTAGAAAGGCCGTCCCTTCCAAGGGTTCCCATCAGTAGGCGCCTCCTGATTTTGGTTTCGGACTGTGCTGAAGTTGTGGGTGAGGGCTCCCATCAGTAGGCACCTCCTGATTTGGTTTCGGACTGTGCTGAATGTGGGAGTAGACCAAGCGGCCTACAGAGTGGAGGAGAGACTATCGGTGGACCAAGGGTGACCAACAGCCTAGTCAGTCCCAAAATCCTATGTCACCCATTGAAGGGTGAGGGTGAGGGTGTAGTGGGTTGGCGATGAGCGACCCGCTGGTTTTGTGATTGGATGATTATCAGTCCCAAAATCCTATGTCACCCATTGAAGGGTGAGGGTGAGGGTGTAGTGGGTTGGCGATTGAGCGACCCACTGGTTTGACTATTTGTTACCATTTTGTGGTTGTTAATAAGAGATTGTGGGTTATAAAGATTGAATTGTGGTCAATATTGTCTGTGATGCATGGGTTGTGCTGTTCATTGAGCGTGTGGCTCACCCCTCGCATATTTTTCCCCAGTTGTCACTGAGCCGGAGCCGGAGCAGCAGTTGGAGCCTTCCGAGGGATTCCTTCAGTAGCGGAGCAGCGCTACGTTCCGCAAGTGCCAGAGGCTATCAGCATCCCTTCTTGACTGTATGTATTTTATTTCCGTGCTTGGCACGCGTTTGTATATATTCAGTTGTATTTGTGTATATTGGCTCTCACAGGACAGATGATTGAGTATCGAGTCTGTAGTATGTTTATTTACAGATTCAGTCTTTTGCTTCCGCATTTGGTGTATATATCATGTCAGCCTCTTTGTTGTCTGTGTGTCATTCTGGTTGCTTGTGTATGATATATTATTGACCTCCTGTATAGATTCTGATATTTTATATACACTTGCCGCGTCTCGGGGACGCCCGGGGCGTGACACGATCGGTACGCTTCCGAACGCATCTATGGTACCTACGGATGGGAGCCCTCTATCATGACAGCTACAACCCGGGCCGTTTCAACACAGACGACATTGGGAGGAAACACTCCATGTTCGCAAAGCGAACCCAATGGAAAAACAACTACTCTCGATAATCACATATCGATGATATCGAATACTATTGCACTCCCACACGGTTGCGTTGCTCGGACACAAGGGGGGGTTTCCTCTGCTCTCACGCAGAAATAATCCCAAGGCACATAACCCAACGGCGGTTCATATACACGCCTAGCACGGGTAGGCCTAGCTTAATGCCACAACTACCGGCTTAACAAAACTGATAAGATAATGAATTCTCCTGAATTCCAAATGAGTGCATCGCTCGGATGCACGGGGGCGATTACATCGCTAGCGCTCTAACTAATAAGGTACAACCCGACAACTGGTCATACCCACGCCTACTTCAGATAGGCCTAATCAGTTTTAACATGCGCATATATATCGAGGAGAATTATATCTTGGTTATATACATGAACTACATGCACGATAACCTATCAAATAATTATAGGGATACTCCCTAACATGGATTTACATCATAAACAACAAATCATACAACATGCATACTTGGCCATTACTTAAGCATGCGTTGGATATCACCAACTTAAAAGGTAAGGGTCAAGCGCAAATCTCGCGCACTAACAGGTGCATGCCAATATTCCAAACGAATCTGAGTCGAGTAGGAAATCGCATCTACTTACTCAGTTCATGCAGAGGGAGAGGGCGAGAGAGATCATCATCTCATGAGGTTGGTCATAGCTTTGCCCCATTAGCATGGGCGCAACAACTACACCACGCCCTCGAGTCTTATCGCAAGGGAATATTAGGCAGGTGCCCGTTATTAACCCAGACTTAATCATGCTGGATATTCCAATTAATATGGTGGGAGTAGTATTACAATACTACCTAAGGCATGCCTATTCTATACATCCATGCACATTACAGAAATACATGCCCATACTAGAGGGACGCATGCAATACAATCATTCACACATGGATACAATACATGTATATAAGCCTAGGTGTCACACCCTAAAACTCATGGCACGTGGAGGGGACACGTGCCAGGCATGTTTGTGTGCAAGTGCACAATGGCTTGCGGACATGCCGAGAAGAGTGGGACGTGTATGTTGCTCGGAGGCATGTGGCGATGGCTGGAACGGACTCTAGTCATACACGGAGATGTGATCGAGAAGCGTGATCCAAATGAGCTGGCACCACGGGCGCAATGACGTGGGCTTGCCGGGCAACAGACCGAGAGCATCGGAAGCCCTGAACGGGAGTATCAGGCAATTCATTCGGGAATCTCAGATAACTCGACCGGGAGTGTCGGGTAACATGTCTGGAGTGCCGGACATCTGGTCCGGGCACTCTCATGGGATCTGCCGGACGGACTCGGGGAAACCAATGCAGCATGGCCAGTTGTGTCCTGAGATGTGCACCGAGTGCGCGATGACTCGGGGGACACATGGACACTCAGAAGGGATCTGACCTTGCAAGAAACGTGGGGGAGATGCGTGGTGGTTGACACGTGCATGGGAAACTGACGTGGGCAAACACGAGGGTGCATGAACCAGGCGTGGGCAAGGACTGGACTGCATAAGCCAGACGTGGGCACGTGGGGACGTGCAGGAGTGATGCGCAATGATCACTCCATCAGAAGGGGAATCCGCACAGTACGTGGCGTACAAGTCGGAGAACCATTGGGCATCCGGGCAGGGTGACCGGAGGCGCTCAAGGTGTGCACTAGGTGCATGGGTTCACAAGGGGCTCGTGGCACAACCACAAGGTGCGGAAGCGTGAGCGATGCGTGGTGCATGACACAACGTGGGACACGTGGAGACGCAATCGGAAAGTGGGCGAGCGGTTGCACGAAACTTGCGGGAACGTGGGTTACATGGTGCAGGACGTGACGTAGCACACGCGGGCTCACCACGAATGCAGGCAGTTGCAAGGAATGCGAGAGTAGGCAATTAGACGTGCCGGTTACGCGGTCTAATGCGCTACGAGGGCAGACGGTTGCACTGGACGTGGAAGTTGGTGAGATGCGCGCGTGGGCAACGGTGTGGCATGCATCATCCACACTGGCCGGACCACTTAGCACGTGAGCGAGAACAAGCAGAGTCTCGGACGCGTGAAGCAGGATCGTGGGCAACTCGTTGGGCGATGTGGCACACGATGCACGCAAAGTGGGCAAGGTGTGGTCGGTTATGTAACTGCCGCAACTGTGGGCAGAGTGTGTCGGTTATGTAACCGCCGTAACTAACCCATGATTGGGAACATGGGTAGTTGCTGGCAAGTGAGCTCCTGCGTGGGCTAAGTTTTTGTAACTGTAGACTGAGGCAGTCTATATAAGGGTGTAAGTGTGATCCTTCTGGACACACAAGTCCTTGAGGCATTTCCTTTGTATTCCGGGAGTTGAATAAAAGGTTGGGAAAAGAGTTTCCTGTAAATCTCTGAGTGTCTAAGGGTTGTGTCAGGGCTGACCGGTGTGGGCATCGATGCCGCACGGGAAAAATTTCTAGTACGGAATTTGACCCCGTGACACCTAGCATGCAAGATATCTAACATATTATAGTTTAAGCATGGCCATACTACTTATCTACACAAGTAGTATAGCTAGGATGCCCCATCGATGCGCGACGCACGACTACGCGCGTCGAGCGCATCTCAAGGGGGGGGGGGGATTGGATCAAACCACTCACCGCAACCCGGGTCATCGGGCATCACGAGGCAGCAAGCGAGCAGGGCAAGCGGGGCAGCACGCATGTCGAGGGAGGCACGCACAAGCGGGGGAGCACTCGGGTTGCACAGGCTGGGCAAGGTGCACTGGGCACAGTCGCAGGGAACGTCGCAGAACGCACTGGGCACAGTCGCTGGGCGTGCTGGGCACAGTCGCAGGGAACGTCGCAGGATGCACTGGGCACAGGCGCAGGACGCGCTGGGCACAGACGCAGAGCACGCCGCAGGGCACGCTGGGCACAGGCGCAGGACGCGCTGAGCACAGACGCAGGGCACGCTTAGGCACAGGCGTAGGGCGCGCTGGGCACAGCGCAGGGCACGCCGCAAGACGCGCTGGGCACAGGCGCAGGGCGCGCTGGGCACAGACGCAGGGCACGCCGCAGGACGCGCTGGGCACAGACGCAGGGCATGCCTGGCACAGACGCAGGTGCTGGCAGGGCAGCAGGCAGGGCATGCTGGGCACAGCCGCTGGGCACGCTGGGCACAGCTGCTGGGCATGAGTGCTGGTGCTGGCAGGGCAGCAGACAGAGCATGCTGGGCACTGGCAGCACACACAGGGCAGCAGACACACGGGCACGCCGACACCCCTACTCCCAAGCAACCAAGCACACACAAACCAAAACACAAACACTTAGCATGCACCACCTCCCAACACACCCAATGAGCTGAAAAACTAGAAAAAAAGAAGAGGGGAAAGCTTACCAAGAGAAGGGGAAAGGGAAGGGGGAGGTGTGGGAGCTCGCAAGCACGCCCATGACCACCTCGACCACCACCACCACTACCACCACTTCAGCCTTCATTCCTCTTCTTCTTGCTGAACCAGAGGGGAGGGGGGATTCATAGATAACATTAGGGGGAGCAATAGGAGGAGGAGAGGGAAGAGACAACAACAATGGCACACACCTTCTCTTCTTTGCTCTTCCAAGCACTTCTTCCTCATCTTCCCCTTCTAAAACTCTACCAAGCACACTCAAGAGGGCTGGACCAAAGAGAGTGAGAGAGGAGACATTTGGGTGGGAGGGCATTATATAGACAAGGTGGGGTTCAAAGGACAAAAATCGTCCATGACCTGAAATTCTGTACATGCTTCACTAGAACAGCCCTAACTTCCTCCATATAGCTCCGAATTGCAAAATGCAAAGTCCACTGGAAAGCCAAGAAGATTATCTACAACTTTCATGTTTATGCTCAGATTAAATAACCCCTCCAGCTATTCCGAAATGAGAGCTAAACATCGAACAGGGCTGCTGCCAGGATTTTCTCATCCATGGGGTATACTTGGAAAAATACCCATAACTTTTTCTACATGAATCCAGTTGATCTAATTCCACTTTTGTATGAAAGCTAACTCAAAACTGAGCATCTCATGATAAAATCATATTTAAACCTCTTCATCTTGGATTTTAACAAAATTAAATCCAAATACCAAATCGGAAATGCATAACTTCTAGGAGAAAAAATTATGTAGCCAAATTTTAAATCAGAGCACTCCAACTCCTGTAGGTGGCTAAAACCCAAAATTTTAGCGACTCCGATCGAAAAATAAGGCTCCAAATGACACAGGCATAACAATAGGGGCCACAAACCATGAAGAACTGCCCAGGATCATTCCGGGTGGCCTAATTCTTCCAGCACCTTCCCCCATCCTCCCAAGCCCCATAGAGTCTCTCCCCTCTCATACAAGACCATCCCCTAGGCTTAGCCCCATCCTGCCAATTAACAAAAACCTAAGCCTATTAAAAAACCAATTTCTCCAGACCACGGTTGATACCCTAAACCATCATACAACCAGGGCCGGAAGGATCTTTAATGCTGTTCCCACCTATAGACGTCCCATACCCGAAACAGAAACTGAGGAAACAAGTATTGGGGATAGGATCAACATCCTCGACCAGCTCTAAAAAATCCCCACAAAAATCTCCATCCTAGAATTGATCGAAACTTCGGAACACCACCAACAGGCCCTAAGAATGTTTCTAGAAAGAGTCCAAGTTGACCCTCAAATCTCCACCTTAAACATACCAGTAGCCTTGGCCTCCGCAGGGCTGGGGCCTATGATAACATTTAGGCCCAAAGAAGAAGTCCACGATAAAGTTATCAGCACCTCAACCTTATGCATCACAGTTGATATCGACGGGTATCCCGTAGATAAAGTACTAATCGATACCGGTGCAGGAGTAAACCTCATGTCACTACGCACCTTTGAACACATTGGCGGACATATCACCACGCTCTTGGAAACAGATACTCGGATATTCGCCTATGACAAGACGGCTCGCCCAGTTCTTGGTTTTAAAGACTTCCCACTAAAAATAGGGTCCTTAGAGACAATTGTTGAGGCATATGTTTTAGAAATGGACTCTGACTATAACATGATCCTAGGACGTAAATGGTTAGCCTCAATCAAAGGGGTCTCTTCCCCCCTACACCAGTGTTTAAAATTCCCCTTAGGAAATCAAATAATCAAAATACGGGGGGACGCAATCAAAGAACCCAAATCAGGGTCCACCAGTAGCGAGACTATCGCCATAAAGATCATCGACTTAAAACCAAAAGAAGCCACTATTCACATCCTGGACTTCCCAGCCAATTGGCTGAACCCTCAAGACACCCTCACCAGTGCTATAAAGATAAATCGTCCTAAGCCTAAAAACCCAGGTTGGCACATGATGAAAGCCATGGGTCACATCCCGGGAAAAACATTAGGGCTGAAAGGTGGGATCCTAGAGCCCATCAAGCTCCCAGCCTGGTTTGGTAAGAGAGGCCTTGGCTCATCCAACAAACACACTGATTTAAAAGGGAAATGTAATTGGGGACTATACGAACATTTCATAAAAGGAAAAATCATAAAACAAGTCAAACAAACCACGTGTCCTCGTCCCTTAAACTCTATCCAGGAAGGAGAGCCGGACTATCTCTCGGGCTCCCTCCACTGGTTGTTTCCACACCCCGATAAACCCTTAAAAACACCACCAGTCAGTAATACTCCAACTAACAAAGCGCTCTTCCCTTGTAGTGCGCAAGCATCGCAACACAAAGGAGCGCCAGTTGTCGGAGGAAGGTCGGTTGAAGCACCTAAGTGAATCCAGTAAGTTGTAAATATTAATTGTCTTTTCCTTCCAAAAAAAAACAAAAAACAAAGAAACACAAAAATGGAAACTAAAACCTTAGGGTCCTTATTTGACAAAGATGACTTCACCCCAGCATGGCATCCCTTCAGTACTGACTCTGATCTCTTGAATAACTCGCGGCATCTAGCCAGCCAAAAATAAACATTCCAGCCCCAGTACCTCACTTAAAACAGCCAAGCCCTCTAGAAGTCAGATACGTGACCATATCATTAACCACATAAAAGGACATAGTGGGAGCCTTTTTGGCCTAGAGAAATTTGAATCTATAACAGTTATAGAAGAACTAGACCTAGATAATATAGAAAACCTAGATGGCGGTCTGGGAGTCTTCAAAATCTGCGATGAAGACAGCAAAGAAGAAGAAGACATCTCCAAGGAATTTGAGTAGAGCCTCCAGAGGTTTGATGAGAGGACAGAAGAAGCAGACCAGAAGGTAGAAGAACTAAACCTAGGAACTGAAGTCAACCCCAAGATCATTCTAATTAATGCGGAGCTAAAACACGATGAAGAGGAAAGTCTAGTCAAAATACTACGTGAGTATATTGATGTCTTCGCCAGGTTTTACAAAGACATGCCCGGGCTCGATACCTCTTTGGTCGAGCATCGATTAATCCTAGAGCCTAACACAAAACCAATGAAACAAAAACTGAGGCGCCTTCATCCGGAGGTGGCTTTGAAAATTAAAGATGAGGTGGACAAACTCCACCAGGCTAAATTTATCTGGGTAGTCTTATACCCGAAATGGGTGGCTAATATTGTTCCGGTATCCAAAAAAGACGGCAAGATCCGAGTATGCATTGACTTCAGGGACCTCAACCGAGCGTGCCCGAAGGACGATTTCCCACTTCCACATATTGATCTCCTTGTCGATAACACGGCAGGATATGAAATGCTCTCTTTTATGGATGGCTTTTACGGGCTTAAAAATGCTGGTGCAACATATCAAAGAGCAATGACTTCAATATTTCACGATATGATGCACAAACTAGTAGAGGTGTACGTATATGACATCCTAGTTAAATCCAAGACTCGAATAGGACATGCGGATATACTCAAGCAAGTACTACAAAGATGTAGGGAATTCTCACTTAAGATGAACCCAAAAAAATGTCGCTTCGGTGTCTCTTCCGGGAAGCTCTTGGGATTCATGGTGAGCAGAAGAGGGATTGAAGTTGATCCAACTAAAGCAAGGGCCATTTCCCAAATGCCCCCACCCAAGAACTTAAAAGAATTAAGAGGACCTATCAGTCGGCTGCAATTCATTAGGAGATTTATCTCACAACATGCCAAACGATGTCGCCCCTTTTATAAACTGCTAAAAGGAGGAGTCAAATTTAACTGGGATGGCGAATGCCAAAAGGCCTTCGATAGCTTAAAAAAATATCTCCTTAATCCCCCAGTCCTCTCATCCCCGGTACCCGGACGACCCCTACTTCTTTATGTAGCAGCAACCGAGGAGGCCATTGGTGCTGTGCTTGCACAACACGATAACACGGGAAGGAAAGAAAAGGTTGTTTACTACCTAAGTAAGACACTAATTGAATATGAGCAAACCTACCCTCCCATAGAAAAGACTTGCTTAGCTTTAGTATGGGCTTCCCAGAAGCTACGCCATTATTTTCTCGCCCACAAAGTCAAGTACTTTGCCAAAATAGACCCGGTAAGGTTCCTATTCGAGAAAGCTGTATTAACTGGTCGCTTGGCCCGATAGCAAGTCTAGTTAAATGAGTTTGACATCACTTATGCCACTCAAAAGTCCATCAAAGGTCAAGCCATTGCTGACCATCTCGCCCAGCTCCCTCTCCCTGATTACGAACCAGTAAAGACCGACTTCCCAGATGAAGAAATATTTGCCCTCATCGAAGAAAAAGATAGGAGGACATGGACACTGTACTTCGACGGAGCAATTAATCAACAAGGAAGAGGGATAGGAATAGCATTAATCTCCCCCGAAGGCATCATTATCCCGCGGGTGTTTCAGCTCACATTCAACGCCACCAACAATATTGCCGAATATGAAGCTCTGATAGCAGGTTTGAAGACAGCTCTAGCCCTGGGGGTCAAAAATCTAGACATTATTGGAGACTCACTTTTAGTAATTCGCCAGACCTTGAAAAAGTGTCAAACTAGGGACCCAAAATTAAAACCATATAGGGAACTAGCTATAATCCTATTAAAATAGTTTTGTAAGGTCACCCACATCTTTATACCTAGAACAGGAAATATCCTTGCGGACTCTTTAGCCTCATTAGCTTCATCACTTGCCTTCCCCATATCCAAGAAGTCCGAAACAGTCACTATCCAAAGGCTAGAAGCACCTGCCACCGAACTTCGAGATTCTGAAACTCAAAGCCTCCTAAATCAACAAAACTGAACAAAAGGAATCACTAGTACCACAGAGATCCTAGCTCTTGATCTGGAAGATATGGATGATGGAAATCCATGGTACTTTGATATCAAAAACTACCTCGAAGACGGTTCATTTCCAGAATACGCTACTGACGGCGATCAGAAGATAGTTAAAAGGATAGCAATCAAATACTGCCTCCGAGGGGGAATACTCTTTCGAGCATCCTTTAACGGGGAGTTACTCAGATGCCTAGATGATGAGGAAGCATACGCCGTTGTGGAAGAAGCCCACTCGGGAGTCTGCAGAGGTCATGTCAACGCTCAAATGCTAGCAAAAAAGATACTAAGAATGGGCTATTACTGGCCCACACTCGAAGGGGATTGCAACAAATATGTTCGACGCTGTGTCCAATGCTAGACTCATGCCAACAAAATACATGCACCAGCATCTTCCTTGCATTCCATGACTTCACCGTGGCCATTTTCTATGTGGGCATTAGATGTAGTAGGACAATTCTAAGACACAGTAGAAAACACCACCAAGAAAGCTTTCATCCTCACTGCCACAGAATATTTTACCAAATGGGCCGAGGCCGAGTCCTATGTATTGATCAAAAGCTCCACCCTGGCCCGTTTCGTTCGTACCCATATCCTTGCACGGTTCGGCATCCCCAGAATGATCATAACTGATAATGGCCCCCAATTCATTTCCCAAGAATTCCAGGATCTGTGCTGTCACGCCCCAGGGCGGCCGTCCCCGAGATGTGGCAATAATGAAGTATCAGCTATCAATACCTGAGGTCAACAAAGACTCCAACAACAACACACAAGGTGGCAAAGCAAAGATAATGATAACTGACAGAAAAGCGGAAGCATAAGATATCAACAATGTCTGTAAAACAAAAACATTATTACAGACTCGAATACACAATCACTGTCCTGTGAGAGCCAAGTCTAGTCAAAATAAAATACAACCTGTGCCACATGCACGATTTACAATACATAAAATGACTCTAGGACTGTCGACAGCCTCACACTCGCCACATTTCGGAAGAACGCTTCACACCCATAAGACCACGCCACAGGGAAGCTCCAGCTCCACGCCCAACACTGCCCTTGAAAAGAAACAGTATGCGAGGGGTGAGCTACAAGCTTAGTGAGTGGCTGGAAACCAATCACCATTACAACAGTTCAATACTAAAGCAATTTCCTTTCAAGGAAAACATGGGTGGAAACCCAATGGATAACAAGGTCACGCGGCGGCGCGACCAACCTCACCCTCACCCTCACTCCTGGAGGAAGACTCTTGAGACTTTTGGGGAGAGACCATACCGTTGGTCAAAGAGACGCGGAATTACTGGTCTACACAATACTTCTGGATCATCTACATCGAGATAACTGCCCAACGATGTCTTTGAACATCGATACGCAATCGAACCCAACAACTATGGGAACGGACGAACAACGAATGGGTCACGCGGCGATGTGTCTTCACCTCATCCTCACCCTCACCCTTTAGAGGTGACATAGGACTTTTGGAGAGATTAGACTCCTCTACACCCTTGGTCCACCAGTAGCCCTTTCCCCGGGTAGTCTCTACCTGGTATACTCCCACGATCAGTACGCTTCCGAACGCATCGGTGGTACCTACGGATGGGAGCCCTCTATCAGGACAGCTTTTCCAACGCCAGGAAGTTCCTACATCGGATCCAACGAAGGGGAGAACGATTCCACGCTCGCAATATCATTCGTTAGCCCTCTCCCGGGTAGCCTCTACCTGGTATACCCCCATGATCAGTACATCTTGCCGCATGCATCGATAGTACCTTTAGGTGGGGGCCCTCTGTCAGGACAGCTACAACCTGGGCCGCTTCAACACGGACGACATTGGGAGGAAACACTCCATGTTCGCAAAGCGAACCCAATGGAAAAACAACTACTCTCGATAATCACATATCG
Organism: Acorus gramineus; assembly: GCA_030737835.1. Lineage (NCBI taxonomy): Eukaryota > Viridiplantae > Streptophyta > Magnoliopsida > Acorales > Acoraceae > Acorus > Acorus gramineus. Next base: position 3,329,058 of record CM060849.1, read on the forward strand.
ATGATATCGAATACTATTGTACTCCCACACGGTTGCGTCGCTCGGACACAAGGGGGGTTGCCTCTGCTCTCACGCAGAAATAATCCCAAGGCACATAACCCAACAGGCGGTTCATATACACGCCTAGCACGGGTAGGCCTAGCTTAATGCCACAACTACCGGCTTAACAAAACCGATAGATAATGAATTCTCCTGAATTCCAAACGAGTGCATCGCTCGGATGCACGGGGGTGATTACATCGCTAGCGCTCTAACTAATAAGGTACAACCCGACAACGGGTCATACCCACGCCTATTTCAGATAGGCCTAATCAGTTTTAACATGCGCATATATATATCCAGGAGAATTATATCTTAGTTATGTACATGAACTACATGCACGATAACCTATCAAATAATTATAGGGATACTCCCTAACATGGATTTACATCATAAACAATAAATCATACAACATGCATACATGGCCATTAATCACATAAGCACACAAGGCATAACTTAAGCATGCGTTGGATATCACCAACTTAAAAGGGAAGGGTCAAGCGCGATCTCGCGCACTAACAAGTGAATGCCAATATTCCAAACGAACCCGAGTCGAGTAGGAAATTGCCTCTACTTACTCAGTTCGTGCAGAGGGAGAGGGCGAGAGAGATCATCATCTCATGAAGTTGGTCATAGCTTTGCCCCATTAGCATGGGCGCAACAACTACACCACGCCCTCAAGTCTTATCTCAAGGGAATATTAGGCAGGTGCCCGTTATTAACCCAGACTTAATCATGCTGGATATTCTAATTAATATGGTGGGAGTAATATTACAATACTACCTAAGGCATGCCATATTCTATACATCCATACACATTACAGAATACATGCCCATACTAGAGGGGCGCATGCGATACAATCATTCATACATGGATACAATACATGCAATATAAGCCTAGCATGCAAGATATCTAACATATTATAGTTTAAGCATGGCCATACTACTTATCTACACAAGTAGTATAGCTGGGATGCCCCATCGATGCACGACGCACGATTACGCGCGTCGAGCGCATCTCGAGGGGGGGGGGATTGGATCAAACCACTCACAGATACCCGGATCGCCGCGCGTCCGGTCTACGAGATCTGCAAAACACAACCAATGATCCACAATTAAATATGGACCTCCTATCACACATATAAGCCTACTTCATGAAGACCCTAACTCCTGATACTTTCATATTATCACACAAGACACATGCAAACAACTCCTTGACACACAACTGAGCAAAACTGCCAAACTTGCTGCAACCAGCCCTACTAATTTTATCTCCACAGCACCCAATACACTTCCCAAAACTATGAAATAAATCATGCGCATTCTATGGCATGCTGGGATCATAATCCATGAAGACATTAGAACCTAATTTTGCCTCTACAAGCCCGAAATAAATTATTTCCAGAAGCAGGTTGATTCCTACGCGAATCTGGACAGGCCATGCAAAACAGGTTCTAACTTACACCACAGATATCATAATGACCCTAAATTTCATATATGACAACTAGACACATAGATGATCATATCATATGAAGACATAATCCTAAAAATGTGCCTCTAAATACTAGATTCACTGAGATCTTTAAAATGCAGAGTGCTGCCTTACCAAAACAGGGGGAGGGAAATGGGGAGATGCGGGGTTCTCGACACACCCACGACCACCTCAACCACCACCACCACTACCACCACCTCATCAGCATCTCCTCAAGCCCTTCATGGCAAAAAAACAGGGGTGCAAAGGGCATGAGAAGGGGATAGAGAGAAGAGAAACAACAACAACTACAACACATACTCACCCTTTCTCCCCCTTTCTCACTCTTTCTTGAGCTTCTTCTTCATCCTTTCCTCCATTAACAACACACACACAACCAAAAAAACAGAGAGGGAGAGGGAGACGAGAGTGAGAGAGAGTGAGAGGTTTCCACAAAAAGGGGGGCTTTAAATGGAATTAAAGTGAGTTGGTGGGCGGGGACAAGATCAAATAATCCCTCCAGCTATTCCGAAATGAGAGCTAAACATTGAACAGGGCTGCTGCCAGAATTTTCTCATCCCCGGGGTATACTTGGAAAAATACCCATAACTTTTACTACATGAATCCAGTTGATCTAATTCCACTTTTGTATGAAAGCTAACTCAAAACTGAGCATCTCATGATAAAATCATATTTAAACCTCTTCATCTTGGATTTTAACAAAATTAAATCCAAATACCAAATCGAAAATACATAACTTCTAGGAGAAAATTATGTAGCCAAATTTTCAATCAGAGCACTCAAACTCTTATAGGTGGCTAAAAGCTAAAATTTTAGCGACTCCGATCAAAAAAGAAAAAGGCCCTAAATGACCCAGATGTGACCAAGGCTTAACCGAAATGGCTCTAAATGACACAGGCCTAACATTCTCCCCCCCTTAGGAAATTTAGTCCTCAAAATTTAAGGAAACCCAAAGGGAAGACCGAATATAGCAAGTATCACGCATAGACCTTTTGCTCCCAAGTGGACCATGCACCAGACTGGCGCTACCGACACACTATAATCAAAGAAACGGTCTTAGCGTGGAGCCACTTCTCATGCTGGTCCTTGACCTCGATCCACTGCTCCACGAATGACAAATCCAGCTCGAGGATGAGGCAGTCAAACAGAATGACATGAGCAGGATCGTGGACATAACGCCACAGCCATGAAACAAGGACGACGTCGTGGGCATGAGCCAGTTGTGGGGGAAAGGATACATGACAAGCCACCTCCGCAATCCACTCAATGACGAGAAACAGTCCCATTGAGGAGCCAACTCAGCTTGCCCCGAACGTCGAAACAGAGGATGCCCTTAAACTGGGACACCTTCAGGAAAACATGGTCGCCAAACCCGAAGGTAAGCTCCTGGCGACGATGACCTGTGTAGCCCTTCTGTTGATTCTGGGAGGTGTGGATGCACACATGAACCACTGCAAGGTTAAATAAATAACTTGTGACCCCTCCAACTGGCGCTCCTCAACCGTCCCAACACAAGGGAGGTATAAAACTGCGCCTGTAGAGTGCCTTTCACAGTACCATCAGGATGCTCGAATGGCAGTCGTCTTGCAGGCATACCCCAACAAATGGGTGGTGCCTCACCCAACTGCCCTTATCATCGAGCACGCAGGCACTTAGCATGTCCTCCAAGGTCTGAATCGTCCTCTTTGTCTGGTTGTCCATCGGCGATGAAACGCTATACTTAAATGGAGGCTCGCGCCAAAGCCTGCCAAGGCTGCGCCACAACCTCAAAGTAACCCTCGCGTCTCAACCGAAAATAGCGCCGACCGGAGTGCCATGAAGATGAACAATCGCGAATGTGGAAACCCACGTCAAGGTGTTTCGAGACTCAATCAGTCGGATTAGGGAGGGAAGTGCAGACTTAGTTACTCGGTCAATGATCACCTAGACGGCGTCGTGAACCGAACGTGACATTAGCGAGTCCGCAACAATCCCTCATAACCCACTCCCACGTCCACTGAGGAATCTCTATGGGCTGACGCTTTCCAAAGCGATGATGATTCTCGAACTTTGCCTGAGGGCATGCCAACCTGGGGAAACAAGGTCACCCATATCGCCTTTTCATCGCACCACTAGCAATCTCAATGAAGACTACCCCAAAGTAGTCCACAGAGGCCCAATAAAACTTTTGAGATCCACGAAGGCATCCGGCGCATTCGTCAACCCCGACGGCAGTACTTAAAACTCGTAGTGCCTGAAATAGTCACGAAAGGCCATCTACGGGATGTCCAACTCCCGGATCTCCAACTTGTGGTACCCTTGTGCGAAGATTGATCTAACAGAAGACACTCGCTCCCAGAGCTGGTCAAACAGATCATCAATTCACAGCAAGGGGTACCTGATCTTCGACCCTTACTAGAAGATCAAAGCAACAACACCTCGAACGATTAAGTCTAGATTCTGCTCCTCGAGCATGGCTGGCGCTCATGATGACACTTACATGCTTGGTAAGCCGCTCAACCGCACTTAATCCACAAGACACGCAATAAGGGGGGTCGTCGAACCTCGACAATGCCTATGCGATGTCATCTATCTGATAAGGCGGTTGAGTCCCATCATGAACGTTAGCATCGCGTCTCCTTATTTGCGACCAATGTGGGGCAAAACGCGACAGTATCCACAACTGTGCTTCACATGCCGCTAGAGATAGGTCGCTCAACTATAACCATTGGAACTCCAGCATCCTGCACTCCATGGGCAGATTCATTACGAGGAGTCCACGCTCTCGACATGATCCAGTAGCACTCTCCCGGTGTGGCCTCTACCTGGTAGCCTCCCAAGCCCACTATCTCTGCCATATGGGCGCACCAACAAGCATAGTATCTGGGAGCACCTCACAGGGCTCTGGCCTCAATCGGGCAGCTACAACACACAATGATATATCGAAGCGACTCCAGATGCCACTATGGAACCCTATTCACAAGCGATCACCCACCAAGCTGCAATAGGATGCACCCAATCCTGATCGTACGCATCACCACTCGCTATAGCACCTTCCATGTGAGAAGAAAAATCAATCATCAAATAGATGCTTCAAAGGTATTCCTTGACTGGGAAAAGAACCCCTTGGGAGGGCACCATGAGGTCCCGATATAGGATATCCCGACAACCAAACAAGGAACATGGAGTACCCTAGCCCGGGTCTCAACGATGACCCCGCAAGGCCCCTTAATCCTGAGTAGGAAGCCCGGGCCCAACCTGCACTGTCAATCCAATTTTAAATCAACTCTTCAAACCTTTGAGACCTATTAGGAATATTTCTTCCCAAAACTTGCATACACGCATTTCATATACATATACGTTCATAAAACCTGTATAAAAATGAGTCAACCAACAACAGAAACCAAAACCACATACCAACCCATGCATCCATACACCAATCCATCCACACACTAACACATTCATTCATCTACTCTCATACCAGAACCATATTAAAACCATTCTATACATAAACCCACTAATTCAAATCAAACAAAAACTTTCAAACCAAACCAGACCATCCACATCTATCCATAAACCCAAAAGAAAGGATAAATTGTTCATAAAACAAGAAGAAAACCTAAAGTAGAACCAAAGACTATAAAAGAGGGATAGGTCCACCAAAAGAGCTCCAACTCCAATGTCTTGGGCCATCCATCATCAAAACAATCACCTAAGCCACAAGAAAAGAAGAAATGCATGAATTCCTTGCATATATACGTTTCTTCTACCAAAACCAAGACACAAAAGACATTACCTCGGTGTATCATCATCCGCGGGAGGCTAAGTCAAAGAAGGAGCATCCTAGCCTGGCTGAGAAGGTGGTAGCTGAGGAGAAGACTGAACTTCTGGAGCATCTGGAGCAGCAGGAGTTTCCCTCATCGAAGAAGCAGCCCTCGCGTATCTCCCATGGCTCTGTGTCGCCGAAGGACAAGAGGCCCGACTGAAGGCCGCCCCCATAGCAAAGGAAGCAAAGACCGAGTGATCAGGCTCGAGAGGGAGAAGGTCGAGGTCCACCTCCGTCATGGACCCTTCGCCAACCAGCTTCCCCCTCATAGTGGCCTCTCAGAGGTGGACTTGCTGCATATCCCGATCTCTTCTCTCCAGCCTCTGGCGAAGACGACCCTCCATACTCCTGGATCGGTCCTCGGCTACCCTCAACCTTTCTTCCAACTCCCGTGCCCTCACCTCCGAAATCCTGAGAGCCTCCCGATCCCTGTCCCCGGCCACCTAAAGGGAACGAACCAGGTCTCCCATCAATCAACCAGGCACGCCAACCGACGCTTCCAACTCTGACACTCTGGCCTTGAGGAAGTCCCTCTCACGGCCTAGAATGGAAAATTCCTCCTCCCTCCGTATCATACGGGAATGCAGCTGGTCCATCTCCTCCTCTCTCAAGGCTCTCTCGGACCGCAACTGGTCCACCTCGTCCTCGGCCCTCGCAGCCCTCTCCCTCGCCTGATCAAACTCCATCCGAGTGGCCAGAAGCTTGCTACGGACCATGCCCAGCTCGTTCATCAGCTCAAGCACTCGATCGGAGGCACTGGACGGAGGAGGAGCAGAGGAGGAAGAAGCACCATCGGCTCTTGCTCGTGATAGAGCATCCACCTGAGCCTCAAGGACCCGAACCTGGTCCTGCAAGCGTTGCCTCTGCGTCATATAAAGCATTCTTATAACACTCCCACCATGATCATCAACACATGCTTACTTGCCTTTCCATGCCATTATCACATTGAAGCATATCTATTTCAAAAGTCGTCACTCCCCTAAAAACTCACATACTCATGCATATGCAAACCCACCACCATCCCTTGTACTAGAACAGACGCCATACTTATATAGGCAAAACCCACTATGCAAGCATGTTAAAACGTTCTATAGACTATGAAATAGCATGCTTATGAAACTCCCACCGTGATCATTTTTTTTCATACAAAACATACATTTAAAAGACACGTATATATATACTTACACACTTCATGCTTACCACCAATACATTTAGAACATAAATAGGCAAAAGGAAATAGAAGCATACCATGGCTCGTGTAGCCCCGGAAACCTCCACCTCGGCCTCATCGGGATTGCCCATCCCGTCGTTGTCTCCCTCCTCATCATCCCCCTCCTTCTCAGCCATGGCCTCCTCGGCCTCAATCCCCGCACCGGCCCTCGTGGCCCCTGCGTCCACACCCACAGCCTCTTCGGCCCCAACCTCAACATGGACATTGCCGGCCCCCGTGGCCTCGGTCCCTACACCCTCGCCTTCTTCCACGCCCACCGCGCCGGAGGCTAAAGCCTCAAAGGCACTCATAGCCCTCCTCTCCTCCTCCTCAGCCCTTGCCTCTGTGGCCTCCCTGTCCAACATCCCCACTATAGCGTCCAAAAATGCCCTCACCTCCTCGCTAACTCCCTTAGCCCCCACCCCTCAATCGCGCCTTCGGCCGACCCTCTGGCCTCCAAACCAACACCCTCGGCCACCACCGATTGACCCGCACGCCTTCGCTTGCGTGTATAACCTATCACACCGCTCCCTACCACCGGGACAGCCCCCAAGGATGCACCCACACCTCCACCCATGCCCACCAACGGCGTCTCCGCCGTTTGGGTCGCCTCCTCCGTGGCCCTCCTCTCTGACCCATCGCTCTTCGATGAGCTAGACCCCGAGGCAGCACCCCTCTACCCTCGGGAAGACCGGAGACGCTTCATCATTGAAGCCGTCTTCTTCCCCTTCGTCATCTCCTCCGATTTCGTGAAGAAAGCAAAGCCCCAAGGGAATCTAGGGCTTCGAAATCAAGAAGAAAGGAGTGATCTAGGGCGAATCAAAGTAAAGGAAATCAAGATTTTTCGGTTTCAAACAGAGAAGAAGAAGAAGAGAGGGAAGAAGAACCGTTTTGAAAAAAAGTGGGAAGAGAGAGGGTCCCTTTTTCAATTATAAGATGCCCAGATGGGCGGCGGCTAGTCGCGTCTAGTCTCCCCCTACCCGCCGGCTAAACACAACATGCCGCCTCCCCCCCCTGCCAGCTTCTCAAAAACACTTCTTTTCCAAGTTTTTCTAAAAACAAACAGCCATGTATTGGTTTATTTCCAAGTTTTACTTGATCAAACACAACTTTCTCAAAGTTTTACCACAATTTCCAATACCGTTCAGTTCAAATTTCTTATGTTCTAGTTTTTTTCTGGAATCTTTGTCTTTTGAATGACCCAATTCACCAAATCAAACACACCTTTTCTTTCTTTCTGTTGGCAATATCCCCTCTTTGCTGAGCTACCCAAGCACGGGTACGGTAGGCATGAGGAAACTAACGCTGGGCTGCTCCATGCACGATGGCTAAGAACCCCGACCGAGGGTTGGATCACTCGCTTCTTTACTTTTACTCACTCTCCCACCTGGATCACTCCTTAGATAACCATTCTAGTCAAAATCCAGCCTCTGATGACCTAAATTACCTCCCTGAATGGTATTGGTCATGTGTCCTAAACTTTGTAAAGGTTGGGCCAGCCAAAATAAGGGTCTCTTTCCTTATCATCGATCAAAGTCTTTCTGTTTCACACAAAGACTCCGTCCGATGAGGGACAATTGTAGATACCCTAATTTTGACCGTCCAAAGAAAGGAAATTTACTTCAAGTAATATTGGAAACAACCACGTTTGGGCATCCAAATACAAAACTCCCTTGGAAACCGAAACCAGAAACCCTAGTTCAAACTTAGAAAAATCTAAGAGCCTGGAAAGGGGTGTCTACTTGAGAGTAGCCACCCCATTCCAGGTGGCTAGTTCCAACTAGCCGCCCCACTGACCGACCCAAAATTGCCTTTCTGGATGGGACATAAAGCAAGCATGATTGCGACGGATTGTCCCTTCTAGCCGCCCTATCTCAGCCGGTTCATCCTTAGTAACCGACCCAAGCCACCGCTTGTTAGAGATGGGACATATGACAGGTTATGATGGGTGGCTCCCTGAGAGTAGCCGCCCCTCACTGGGTGGCTAAATACCATTAGCCGCCCTTCACCTAGACACTGTCAGAGAACAAAGATCTAAGGGGAGGTCAAATCAAGCACCTTATTACCCATTTTGATCTATTGTCCAGTGGACATTCCCATACCTCATTTTTACTATAAATAGGGGGGGCAACCAACATCAATGGAGAAATCAATACACATTCAATACCCATCAATAACACTCAACCACCCACATTCCCAACCATCAAGCCACACCACCACCCCAAACCCTTGAGAAAAAGTGAGAGAGAAACCCCTTTCCTACACCAAATCACTCTCCAAATCCACTCTCCAAAACACAGGTTAAATCCAGTTTAACCTCTGCCAAAGCCAAAACCAAACCCTACCCAGGTTCTGCCCAAATTGAACCAGACACCAAGCGGCTAAACCCAACTAGACGCCCCCACCAGGCGGCTAAAACCAATTAGCTGGCCCTTCCCTAGCCCACCTCAAGTCCCAATTCTCCTTTAGTTAGGTTCCCGAAACAGAAAAGGATCCCTGTCTTCACCTCTGCGTATGGCATATCCGTATCTCAGAGCGGAGATTCCACAAACTCCCTACGAAAGCGATCAAATTCCCCCCAACTTTTCCTGCTTTTTTTGAGAAAAGCAGGTGGCGATCACAACCCCCCCTGAATCCTCTTGAGGACTAGTCGGTCGCCTCAGCTAGGAACGAACGACCAACCCACCATCCCTTCCAAGAGACGATCCGATCGAGCCTGCCAAGGCGCAAGCTCTCCGGATCCGAGCCTCCGAAGAACCCCCACACACGCACAACCACCGGAGGAGGAGCCGAGGAGGAAGGAAGAGAGGGCGCCTACCCTTTTCTTTTCCTTTCCCCCCTTTCATCGAAATCCGATGCCGACAAAGAGGGGCTTACTTAAAAATTAGAAGGGTGCAAATAGAGCCACCCTAAGTTTTAACGAACATCTAATGTATCAAAACTCACAGAAAAATGTTGATACACACAGTCCGTTTTGCAACCCCATACACTATGATAACGTAGTATATACTGAATTGCACTATCACAGTGTATGAAGTTCTATAATAGTGTTTGACGCAAATTTTTTTGTTATTTTTTCAACATGAAAAAATGCACTAATGTAACTCAATATATACATCATTTCATATAACTGTATATACTTCAATGAGAGAGTATATGACATTTTTTTAAAAAATTGATGTGACCGGCAATTGATGCTGTATAGGGTGCTGGTCTGCTGGACATATCATTTTTCTTCATGAAACGCTTTTGGTTCAGATTTTTAGTTGGGCCCCAAATTTGACTATCCTATATGGTGGTCAGATTGGCCCATATAATCCAGCCCAACCCAGCTCCTGCATTGAGTCCCCAAACCCCGAACACACCGGAATCAAATGCGGGCATGTTCGTAAATTACTACCAATGCGTATGTAGGGTTTAGGGTTTCTTCACACAACGAAGCTGAATATGAGGCCCCGATTGTGGGTTTGGAATCCGATGTAGATCTCTCCGTGCATAAATTGGTGATCTACAGTGATTCTCACCTCGTGGTATGCCAGAGTACTGGAGATTGTCAGACAAAAGACGAGCTCATGGCTGCCTATCAGAGCTATGCGCGAACCCTGCTCGCACAAATAGGTGATTGGAAGATCCACTCGATCAATTGTGAGCAGAACACCCAAGCTGATGCCCTAGAAAATTTGGTCAGTGCTCTAGAAGGTGAACCATCTCATGAGATTCAGGTCGAGTTTTTGGGAGAACGGAACATCGTTCGTGTTATATATGTGTCACTTTTATCCTTCTGGTCACCTTTAGGAAATTCTGGCAGTTTTTCAACTTTTTCTTTTTTCGATCGGAACCGCTAAAATTTTGGACTTTTGCCAATCATCATGAGCTTGAGAACTCCGATTGAAAATCCAACTGCACATTATGTGTCCTGGTGCCATTTCAAGCCACTCACGAAAATTTCATCGAATTCCGGTAACGTTTCAGAATTTGGCAGTTCTGAATCGTATCCAGGTTTTGACCAAGCAGAAAGTCAGGGGAGACTTGACCAAGTCAAAGATGACTTTGACCAAGTCAAGTTTGACCATTGACTTGGTCAAATCATTTTGTTTGTTAGTGTGGTTAGGTTGACCCAAAGTCAATCTCACCAAAAACCCTAAATACCCTAAGTGTGTGAGTGTGTGAGTGTGTGTGTGTGTGAGCCTAAGTGGGCGTCCCCTTCTCCCTTCCCTTCTCTTCTCTTCATCTCTCTCTCACACACAAAGCTCCACCTCTTCCTCTTCTCTCTTTTTCCACCATTAGAGGTAGTAGAAGGCAAAGAACAAGGAAGCCCTAGAAGGGAAAAAGATTGGTAAGGGCTTGATCTATCTTCCTATGGTTTTTGTTTTTGCTTTCCCCTTTGTTTACCTCCCTCTCATGGCTCCCCTTCTCCCCTGTTTTCAGCCTTTGTAAGGGCTGAGGGTGGTCTTGGTGGTGGTGGTCTTGGTGGTGGCGATTCGGTGCGCGAAGGGCACCCGAGTTTCCTCCCTTTCCTTTCCTCTCTTTGGGTAAGCTTTTCTCCTCCCTATGCTTGTTTAAATGCTTGATTAGGGTATCTGATTGGGTGTGCATGCTATGCATGGGTGATAGGGGCTGTGGGAGGGCTGAGGAGGGGGTGGAAGGGGATCGGACGCGCATGCGGGGTCATCCGCGCGCGTGCGCGCGAGTCTGCGCGCGCAGGCAGGCGCTGGCGCGCGCAGACGGGCGCGCTGGCGGGCGCGCGCGCGTACACGCAGACGCGCGGGCGTGCGCGCGGAGTGCTGCGCGGGGGCGTAGTGCGCGCGGGTACGCCAGGGCTGGACGCGCGGTGCTCGCGGGCGCGCGTGCACGCAGCGTGTCTGGGCGCGCGGGCAGGGGCACAGCAGCGTGTCTGGGCGCACGGGCAAGGGCACGGCAGTGCGCTCGGGGCGCAGGGGTGCGTGCGGGCGTGCGCGTTCGTGCGTGCTCGTGCGGGTGGCCGTGCGTATGGCTGCCCGTGGGTTCGGGAGGGTGTCAGGGCACTCGGACTCGCGTGCGTACGCGCGTGCTTGCGTGCGTGCGGGCCCGTATGCATGCTTGTCCGAGTATTGGGTATTTCTAGTGTATTTCTTATGTATTTGTGCAGTTTACTCACCATATTAAATGCCTATGTCTTGCAAATCTTGACGGACAGTCACGCAACGACCCGGGCTTCGGTGAGTGGGACAATCCAATCCAGTAGAGAGGCGTTCAATGCACGTAGGCGTGCATTGCCCTCCCCTGGGGCACCATAATTGTATATTAACATGTAATAAATGTAAAGCTATGCATGCATGATTAATATGATATATCCATGCCACCTTAGACTTTGTATGCTAGGGATATGCACCCTTATATCATGTATAGCGGCCTATGCATGTTTAGTCACCTTGTCCTTTAATTGGAAAGCCCCGAACTATGCATGTTCCCATCTAGTTTAATCTAATTAAATCAAAATGTGAGCATGCCTTAGAGAATATTATAACCTTGTTGTTATAATATATGATTCCCCACATCTTAGTTATGCGCCCTGGAGGAATTCTTGAGAATTCATGACATTAGTAGAGTTACAATCGGTGTTGACGGATCCAAGAGGATCGTATCCGTGTGAGTAGGCTGTCTTCTCCTTTTGGTTGGATCCGATGTAGGAACTCCCCGGCGTTAGCTGGCCTGACAGAGGGCTCCCGTCCGTAGGTACCTCCGATGCGTCGGACTGTACTGATAGTGGGAGTATACCAGGTGGAGGCTACGAGGGTGGGAGAGGCTACCGGGTGGACCAGGGGTGGAGAGCGGTCTAGTATGCCCCAAGAGGCCCATGTCACCCCCCGAAAAGGGTGAGGGTGAGGGGGGAGGTGGGTTGGCGATGAAACGACCCATTAGAATGTGTGGTTGCTCCCGTTTTAGGGACTATAAATTATTTAAGGTTAATATGAATTGTGATGCATGGGTTGTGCTATTCACTGAGCGTGTGGCTCACCCCTCGCATATATTTTTCTCTAGTGATATCTGAGTCGGATCTGAAGGAGGAGCTCCCCGAGGCACATCAGCAGTAGTGGAGCAGCGTCACATTCTGCGAGTGAGGACCATCAGCATCCCCTTTTGATTGTATGTATTGTTATCCGTGCTTGGGCACATACTTGTATTTGGATGTCATTGTATATATATTGGCTCTCACAGGACAGTTGATTATGTATCGGGTCTGTAATATGTCTTTGAATTACAGACTCAGTCGTTTGAGCTTCCGCTATTTGTATATATTATGTCAGCTACATTATTGTCTATGTTGTCATTTTCGATGTTGTTTAGAGTATTTTATTGATCTGTTGTATAGACTACTGATATTATATATACTTGCCACGTCTCGGGGACGACCGCCCTTGGGCGTGACAGTTCGGTTTGAATCCGTCATGGCAATAGATTCGGAGCCCCAAACAGAAACTTGGATGGATCCCATCTAGTCATACCTAAAAGACGACATCCTCCCGCCAGACAAGGAGGAATCCAGAAAAATTAAGAATCTATCCACTCTGTTCTAGAATTCTGATCAAGGCATTTTGTACAAGCAGAGCTTTAGCGGCCCGCTCTTACGATGCATTACCCACGACGAAGCCAAGGAAGTGCTAGAGGAGATGCATTGAGGAATATGTGGGAGCCATACTGTCTCGAGGTCCCTGGCTCACCGCATATTGACTGCAGGTTATTTTTGGCCGACCCTCGCTAAAGATTCACTCGATTTTGTGAGATGATGCAACAAGTGTTAGCAATTCGGAATGCTGATCCATCGATTTACCGAGGACTTGAATACACTTCAAAGTCCTTGGCCGTTTGCTCAATGGGAGTTCGATGTAGTCGGACTCATGCCCATGGCACCATCTTAGAAGTGGTTTCCACTGGTCGCCACTGACTATTTCACCAAGTGGGTGGAAGCTGTGGCCTTGGCCAGAATTCGCGATGTCGAAGTGTGAAGCTTCCTGTGGAAGGAGATTGTATGCAGGTTCGGAGTGCCGAACACTATAATCTCTGACAACGGGACGTATTTTGATAACGCTACCATAAGGGAGTTTTGCGAGGAGTTGGGAATAAAACATTTGTTCTCTTCTCCTCGTTATCCCCAAGGTAACGGGCAGGCAGAGATCACCAACCGCACCATCTTGGACGGGATCAAAAAGCGCCTCGACGCAGCCAAAGGAAACTGGGTGGACGAACTCCCCTCGGTATTATGGGCATACCGCACAACGGCGCAGAGGGCTACAGGCGAAACCCCATTTTCCCTGGCTTTTGGTGTAGAAGCGGTAATTCCTATAGAGCTCGGGATCCCAACCTTTAGGACCAAGAACTTTGAGCCACGCGCTAATGAAGAAGTTCTCGCATCTGACCTAGACCTAAGGGACGAGCGGAGGGAAGCTGCTTACATCAGAATGGCGAACTACCAGAACCAAATCTCCCGAAGCTACAACAAAAGAGTTTCATGACGAAGCTTTGGGATCGGAGACCGGGTCTTACAAGAGGTATTCCCCGAATCCCAAAAATGATATGATGGTAAACTCGGACCCAGTTGAGAGGGACCATATAAATTCGCCGGGCTGGGTCCAAAAGGAGCTTACTATTTAGAATGAGTGAATGGAGAGGCACTTATTAGACCTCGAAATGTAATGCATTTGAAAAAGTACTACTTTTGAAATAAACGTTGTTCGCTTGGTTTTTATTCATCTCGCCATGCAAATTGTATGTGAATAAAAGCCCGTTTGAGGTCGCGCGTGAACTTGGTTCTAGAAAGCACTCTAAGAAAAAGAGGTCGCAAATAGGCATGAGCACTCTTTGTGAAAGAGGTCGCGCAGGGTACGCCCCATCCATCGATTAAGCACTCGAGTAAAAGGCATGAAAATGTGGAACGCATAGAACTCCCAAGATGAGGTCGTTGGGAAGTACAAGCTTCCCCTATGCCCACTAGGGTCTCAAAGGGCCAAGGCTCTACGACCAACCTCTGAAGGTCACGATGAGAGGATAAACAGAATTAGTTCATTGAATGGGATTAAATTCTGAAAGGGCGCGTCCCTATTATCCCAGCGAATAGCACTCCATCCACAAGCATACACATCATGCAGACAAACGAAAAAACAAACAGGCATTGAAAAGATAAGTCGTGCAAGAAAACGTTGTCTTTACAAAATGTCAGTCATTCTGAGACCCATCATCAGGATTAGATCCTAAACCAGGAGAAAGAGCACTAGCGATGCGAGGGGAGACATTGTTGGATCTATCTTCATATCCTTGACGATATCCACAATTGTAGTTCTTGTCGACACAAGTCGTCAAAGATTCTGAAATCTTCTGCATCTGATCTTTCACCATCGCGAAGGCTTCATCTCGACCCTTCGTCAGACCATCCTCATAAGCTTGAGCAACATCAGCTCGAAGGCCACAAATAACATCTTGTTGATCTCGTGACTCCTGAGTCAAAGCCTCAACTCGCTTCTCCGCATTTTTCGCTCGCAAGGAAAGCTTGGCCTGGTCAAAAGACTGAGAAAGTTTCAAGTCAAGAAGCTCTCTCAATCACTCGTCAGCAGCCACGGCGCGAGATTGGGCAGCGGCCAACTCATGACGGGTAGAAGATTCAGCCAGTTCCGCAGCAAGGCGAGCTCGATCCGTAATCACAGTTTGTTCCTCAACAACCCTCAGCTGCGCTTCTCTGCGATGGGCAAGCTCTTGCGCTGTCTTCAAAAGGCATTCAGCCTTCCTCACACCGAGCTCTCGTTCACCGAGCTCTTGAAGAAGAACGGAGTTCTGAAAAACAAATCGTCAGGACTCTGAGAAAGGAATGTAAAAATAAAAGGGGGGGTGAGCAGCTTACATTGTAAATGCTCCAACCAATCCGATTAAAGAGCGCCTCAGTTGTAGCCTGGCGAGCACATTCCAGGTCGTCATCGAGAAGACAACCCCTGAGTTGGGCACAGGCAATTTCCTTGTTAATGGGTCCAGCCAAAGGACGGCCAGAAGGAGCACGAGTTGGCGCCACCGTTGTAGGAGCCTTCATAGAAGAAGCACCAACACCCGTGACTAAAGGAGCCTCTACTAGGGCCAAGCGAGGAACATCAGCTGCTACGGCAGGAGATGCCTCCGACACTTAGGCAAGGAGTACGCCGGGGGGAGCAGGAACCGGAGAAACGATTCCAGTCGAGACAACTGGGGACGTCTCCAGGGAAAACTCGGTGGGGAATATATTCTCCACTACAACGGCTGGGGGCACCCCCGGAGAAATCACTGGATGGGGTGTAACCCCCATCGCCGTGACTGGGATCCTCCCAGGTGTAGCAACTGAAGGAGGTGCGGTCTCTACCGCTTCGATTGATGACAACTTCGCACGTGCCAAGTCAACTGTCTGGATGGCAGGACTTGAGTCCTTGATCACTTTGACTTCTGAGAAGAGGGAACCACTACCGCATCTAGCAACGAGCTAACAGTAAGACTTGGTAGGTATCCCTTTTTGATAGAAGCCGGAGCAAAACACGGCTCTTGATCGCTGGCAGCATTCACAGGAGGTTCACTTGGACCCTTGGAAGAAAGAATCAGAGGTGCGCCAGATGTGGTGGTCGCCATTTCTCCTGTATCATTCTCCTGGACCGATGACGCTGGGCGAGGTCCTTTGGACCTTTGTTTCGAAGGAAGCGATAATCTGGGCCTCTTCTTTGAAGCAGAGGCAGATTTGGCTTTAAGGGCAATGAGCTGCCCAGCCTCTCCTCGTTTATAACGGGGGAAGAAGCAGAAGGTGCGCCAGTCTTTGACGATGTACCAGAGGCCGCTGAAGAAGAGCCACCGGACCTTGGAACGGGGAGATTAAGGATTTTGCGGAAATCTTTCTCCTCCAGTTCTTGGGCACGAGCGATTTGATCAAACTTCACCACCGAAGGATCCGGGGTCTCTCGCTCGGAGTCATCTAACAAGAAATGGAGAAATTCGTCAGTTGTGATGAAGAAGGGAAAAGTTTAAAAGGACAATCGCTTTTATGCTTACCTAGTCTTATCGAACGGAGGCGCCGAGGCACCTTCGGCCCACCATGTGGTCCGGGGGTGGAAAACTCCCATAGACCAGTCAGCTGCACGAGACACTCATCTCTCCACCCACTGTCAGAGGAAGGGTGCTTTTTCGCAAGAGGAATCATGTCTTTTCTGGCCCGAAGGTAGAAATCATGCTCTGCTTTCCTCAGGTCATACAGGTGGTAGATGTCATCTACTCCAAGATCAAGCTCCAGCAAGCGGTTGATGGTGACGACGCACATCAGGACCCTCAACAGGTTAGGAGAACATTGTGTCGGGTGAAGCTTAAACTGACACATGAAATCCTTGACTAGTTGGGGAAGAGGAAAAGAAAGAGAGCTTCTCAGCATTTGAGAAGGATACATGTAAAGCGCATCAGGGTTCTAATGCTTCATGAGATCAAAAAACTTCTTTGTAGTAGGCGTGATGGCGATGGAATCAGGGATAGATAACGAGGATCTCAATCTCTGAACAATGTCCATCGACATGGTGATGCGAAAAGAAAAACGAGAAGAGGCAAGGTTTGAAAACGAAGAGGGGATTTGATTTTTGAATTCTCACTCCTCTTCTCAGCGAATGACGACCACATTAAGGGGACGGTTCTTCTGTCACGCCCCAGGGCGGCCGTCCCCGGGACGCGGCAAGTGTATACATGATATCAGCAGTCTATACAGGAGATCAATAAAATACTCTAAACAACAACTAAAATGACAACACAGACGAAAGCAAGGCTGACATGATATATACACAGATAGCGGAAGCTAAAAGACTGAGTCTGTAATTCAAAACATACTACGAACTCGATACATAATCATCTGTCCTGTGAGAGCCAATATACACACATACATCCAAATAATATACAAACGGTGCCCAAGCACGGAAATATATACATACAATCAAAAGAAAGGATGCTGATGGCCTCTAATACTCACGGGACGTGGCGCTGCTCCGCTACTGATGAAGTCTCTCGGGGAGCTCCTCCTTCTGGTCCGACTCAGTGATAACTGAAGAAAATATTATGCGAGGGGTGAGCCACACGCTCAGTGAACAGCACAACCTATGCATCACAGTTTATATTAACCACAAATAAATAATCAAGCCTCAAAGTGGCAGGAACTACACAATCCAGTGGGTCGCTACATCGCCGACCCACCACACCCTCACCCTCACCCCTCAATATGGTGACATAGGATATTGGGACTGACTAGGCTGTTAATCATCCTTGAACTACACAAATCCAGTGGGTCGCTACATCGTCGACCCACCACACCCTCACCCTCACCCCTCAATAGGTGACATAGGATATTGGGACTGACTAGGCTGTTGGTCACCCTTGGTCCACCGATAGTCTCTCCTCCACTTCGTAGGCCGCTTGGCCACTCCCACATTCAGCACAGTCCGTCCCAAATCAGGAGGTGCCTACTGATGGGAGCCCTCTCACGGGACGGCCTTTCTAACGCTGGGGCAGTCTCTACACGGATCCAACGAAGGGAACAGAACAGCCTATCCATACGCATATGATCCACTTGGATCCGCCGACAACACATCTCAACAACTCTAATGTCTTGAATTCTTCAGAATTCCTCCAGGGCGCATAACCAAGATGCGGGGAAAATATAAGATAATAATGAGGAAAAGAAACCTTGGGAGGGCAACCTGAGGTCCCGATATAGGACATCCCGACAACCAAACAAGGAACACGGAGTACCCTAGCCCGGGTCTCAATGTTCGCAAGGCCCCCTTAATATTCCCCAAGGCATACTAATAGACATACGCTCGCATTTAATTTAATCAATTAAACTAGTAGGACGCATGCATAGGCTGAGGCTTCCAAGCATGAGAACAGGGTGACAGGATACATGGCTCTTACACATATCCTAAGGGTGCAAGTCCCTAACATACAAAGTCTAGGGTAGCATGCATACTACATATTAATCATGCTTGCATGGATTACATATTAAACGGGTTAAGATTAAACCACGGTGCCCCAGGGGAGGACGGTATACGCCCAAGTGCATATAGCGCCTCCCTACTGGGTTGGGTTGTACCACTCACCGATAACCGAGTCGTCGCGCGACCGTCCGTCAAGATCTGCAAGACAGGCTAATCAACTTGGTGAGTAAAATACACAAATATACACAAAAATACACTAAAATACCCAACACTCGGACAAGCGTACATACGGCCTGTACGCACGCGAGTCCGAGCACCCCGACTCACTCCCGAACCCCCGGGCAGCCGTATGGGCGGCCACCCAACCCAGGCACACAGCCGCGCCTCAGCCCGCGCACCCAGGCGCACTGCCGAGCCCCTGCCCGCATGCCCGGACACGCTGCCGAGCCCCCCGGGTGCACCGCGCGCTCCCTGCGCCCCAGCGCAGCAACCCGCGCGCACAACCGCACGCCCTGCGCCCTAGCACCTCACCCCGCGCGCACCCCGCGCGCACCACCAGCTCGCCTCACCGCGCGCGCACAGCACGCCTGCGCCTCTGCGCAGCGCTCCGCACACACGCCCCCGCACGGCGCCCTGCGCGCAGCACCCACACACGGCCCCGCGCGCACGGCACGCACTGCGCCTTTGCGCAGCGCTTCGCGCGCATGCCCTCGCACGGCGCCCAGCGCGCAGCACCTGCACACCCTGCACAACCCGAGCGCACGCTCGCGCGCACGCGCGCGTGCCCTGCCTGCATGCCCGACAGCGCCCTGCCCTGCTGTTATATATGTGTCACTTTTAACCTTCTGGTCACCATTGGAACATTCTGGCAGTTTTTCAGTTTTTTTCGTTTTTCGATCGGAACCGCTAAAATTTCAGGCTTTTAGCTATCAGCCTGTGTTTGAGGGCTCCGATTGAAAATATAACTGCATATTATGTGTCCTGGTGCCATTCCAAGCCGCTCACAAAAATTTCATCGAATTCCGGTAACGTTTCAGAATTTCGCAGTTCCGAAGCGTATCCAGGTTTTGACCGAGCGAAAAGTCATTGGGTGACTTGACTTGGTCAAAGTTGACCTTTGACTTGGTCAAATGAATTTGGATTTTTGTGTGGTTGGGTTGACTAGGGTCAAACCACACTTAAACCTAATCTAATCTAGCCTAAACCTAATTAGGGCTAATCTAAGGGGTGTGAGAGTGTGTGATGTATGTGTGAGGATAAATAAATCCCACGGCCAAGACAAAATCCTCCACTATTCATCATCTTCTCGGAAATTTCTCTCTCTCCCTCTCTTTAATCCTCCCTTTTGACCTAGTTCTTGAGGTTGAAACCGAAAACCCTAAGAAGAGAAAAGATAGGTGAGCTCCCGATCTACCTTCCGGTGGTCTCGGATTCGAGTTCCCACGTGTGTGACCCCTTCTCACACCCTCTTTTCTCCTCTGTTTTCAGCCTTGCTTTGGCTGGGGGGAGGTCTTGGTGGTGGTGGTCTTGGAGGTGGCAAATCGGTGCGCGAGGAGCACCCGTTCTTCCTCCCCTTCTCTTCCTCTCCTAGGGTAAGCTTCCTTTCCTTCCATTTCTTGTTTAGATGTATGTTAGGGTGTGTTTTTGGGAGTGAAAGAGGTGCTTGGTGGTTTGGGAGTGGTTGTGGTGGCTGTTGGTGGCGGTTGGAGTGGTGGAGCTCGGCTCGAGCGCATGCGGGCAGCGGCGCGCGCAGGCAGGCAGGCGCAGGCGGGCGAGCTGCGGGCAGGCGCACTGGGCGCGTGCTGTCGGGCTCACTGGGCGCGTGCGGTCGGGCGCGTAGGGCGCAGTGCGCGGCGTGCGCGCGGAGCGCTACGTAGGGGCGCGTGGTGAGCAGGTGGTGTGCGGGGTGCTGCGCAGGGGGCGCAATGCGCGCAGGGTGAGCGGGGAGTGTGTGCGGGGCACTACGCTGGAGTGCAGTGCGGGCGGGTGCGCGTGCGGGGCGCTGCGTTGGGGCGCAGTGCGCGCGGGTGCACCCGGGGCTGGACGAGCGAGTGGTGCGCGCGGGGTGCGTGCGGGGTGCGGCGTTGCGGCGCTGGGCGTGCGGGTGTGCGCGCGGGTTGCTGCGCTGGGGCGCAGTGAGCGCGCGGTGCACCCGGGGAGTTTCGGCAGGGTGTCCGGGCGTGCAGGCTGGGCTCGGCAGTGCGCCTGGGCGCGCGGGCTGGAGCGCGGCGGTGCGCCCGGGGCGGGTGGCCGTGCGGATGATTGGCCGGGGGTCCGGGAGTGAGTCAACGTGCTCGGACTCGCGTGCGTACGGGCCGTATGTACGCTTGTCCGAGTATTGTGTATTTTTAGTGTATTTTTGTGGTATTTGTGTATTTTACTCACCAAGTTGGTTACCCTATTTTGCAGATCTTGACGGACGGTCGCGCGACGACCCGGCTATCTGTGAGTGGGACAACCCAACCCAGTAGGGAGGCACTATATGCACTTGGGCGTATACCGCCCTCCCCTGGGGCACCATAGTAAATATTAACTTCTGTGATATGTAATCCATGCTAGCATGATTAATATGTAGTATGCATGCTACCTTAGACTTTGTATGTTAGGGACTTACACCCTTAGGATATGTGTAAGAGCCATGCATCCTGTCACCTTGTTATCATGCTAGGAAGCCTCGACCTACGCATGTGTCCTATTAGTTTAATTTATTAAATTAAATGTAAACTTATGATATTTTAGCATGCCTTAGATAATATTATAGGGAGGGGCCTTGCGAGGTCAACATTGAGACCCGGGCTAGGGTACTCCGTGTTCCTTGTTTGGTTGTCGGGATGTCCTATATCGGGACCTTATGCTGCCCTCCCAAGGTTTCTTTCCCAATAATATTATACCCTTGTTATTATTATTATATATATTCCCCGCATCTTGGTTATGCGCCCTGGAGGAATTCTGAAGAATTCATGACATCAGTAGAGTCTCCCTTCTCTGGATTAAAGGGCCTTGCGAAGTCAGCGTTGAGACCCGGGCTAGGGTACTCCGTGTTCCTTGTTTGGTTGTCGGGATATCCTATATCGGGACCTCATGGTGCCCTCCCAAGGTTTCTTTTTTTTAGTTAAGGGATGTCGCGGATCCGAGTGGATCATATGCGTATGGATAGGCTGTTCTGTTCCCTTCGTTGGATCCGTGTAGAGACTGCCTCAGCGTTAGAAAGGTCGTCCCGTGAGAGGGATCCCATCAGTAGGCACCTCCTGATTTGGGACGGACTGTGCTGAATGTGGGAGTGGCCAAGCGACCTACGGAGTGGAGGAGAGACTATCGGTGGACCAAGGGTGACCAACAGCCTAGTCAGTCCCAATATCCTATGTCACCATATTGAGGGGTGAGGGTGAGGGTGTGGTGGGTCGGCGGTGTAGCGACCCACTAGTTTGTGTAGTCGCAATATCCTATGTCACCTATTGAGGGGTGAGGGTGTGGTGGGTCGGCGATGTAGCGACCCGCCGGTTTTGTGTAGTAATTAGTCCCAATATCCTATGTCACCTATTGAGGGGTGAGGGTGAGGGTGTGGTGGGTCAGCGATGTAGCGACCCACTGGATTGTGGAGTTCTTGCCACTTTAAGGTTTTAAATGATAAATTGTGGTTAATATGAACTGTGATGCATGGGTTGTACTGTTCACTGAGCGTGTGGCTCACCCCTCGCATAATATTATTTTTCAGTGCTATCTGAGTCGGATCAGGAGGAGGAGCTCCCCGAGGGACCTCAGCAGTAGCGGTGCAGCGCCACATTTCCGCGAGTTTTAGAGGCTATCAGCATCCCTTTTGATTGTATGTATTGTATTCTGTGCTTGGGCACATGTTTGTATTATATTTGGATGTCATTATATATATTGGCTCTCACAGGACAGTTGATTGTGTATCGAGTCTGTAATATGTCTTTGAGTTACAGATTCAGTCTTTTAGCTTCCGCTATTTGTGTATATATCATGTCAGCCTCTTTGTTGTCAGTGTTGTAATTGTTGATGTTGTTAGAGTATGTTATTGACTTCCTGTATTGACTGCTGATATCATATATACATTTGCCACGTCCCCGGGGATGGCCGCCCTGGGGCGTGACACCTGCGCCTGCCAGCCTGCCTGCCCTGCCTGCCTGCGCTGCCAGCCTACCCGAGACACCTTCCCACCTCCCTGACGGCCACCAATGGCCTCCAACCGCCACCAACCGCCGCCAACGGCCACCAACAGCCATACACACCCAAAAACACCCTCCTAACATGCATCTAAGCAAGAAAAGGAAGGAAAGAAACCTTACCCTAGGAGAGGAAGAGAAGGGGAGGAAGAACGGGTGCTCTTCGCGCACCGAAACACCTCCTCCAAGGCCACCACCACCAAGATCTCCTT
Source organism: Acorus gramineus (assembly GCA_030737835.1). NCBI lineage: Eukaryota > Viridiplantae > Streptophyta > Magnoliopsida > Acorales > Acoraceae > Acorus > Acorus gramineus. The sequence continues at coordinate 3,351,947 of CM060849.1, forward strand.
CAGCCCTCCAATAGGCTGAAATCAGAGGAGAAAAGAGGGTAAGAGAAGGGGTCACACATGTGGGAACTCGAATCGAGACCACCGGAAGGTAGATCGGGAGCTCACCTATCTTTTCTCTTCTTAGGGTTTTTGGTTTCAACCTCAAGAACTAGGTCAAAAATGGGATTTAAAGAGAGGGGGAGAGAGAAATTTGGGTGGAGAAGATGATGAATAGTGGGGGGAGATATTTTTAGCTTCACTTATAAGTCACCCCTCACTTAGATTAGGTTAAACTAGGTTTAGGCTAGGATTAATTAGGTTTAAGTGTGGTTTGACCCTAGTCAACCTAACCACACAAAAAGCTAAAAACATTTGACCAAGTCATGGGCCCCACCTTGACCAAGTCAAGTCTCCCAATGACTTCTCGCTCGGTCAAAACCCGGATACGCTTCGGAACTGTGAAATTCTGAAACGTTACCGGAATTCGATGAAATTTTCGTGAGTGGCTTGAAATGGCACCAGGACACATAATATGCAGTTAGATTTTCAATTGGAGTCCTCAAACTCATGACGATAGCTAGAAGTCCAAAATTTTAGCGGTTCCGATCGAAAAATGAAAAAAACTAAAAAACTGCCAGAATGCTCCAATGGTTACCAGAAGGCTAAAAGTGACACATATATAACATCTTCCTCAAGAACTTCCCGCAATCATGGCAAAGGCGTAAAAATCGAGATCATGGAAGTTTTGCCGTCAAAATCTTCTGCAAAAATTGAGAGACAGCTAGCGTGGGAGACGAGACGTCAGTTTTGATAGATGTGCAACTTACATGGCAAGGTTATGATATTTCTATCTTTAACTTTCCATGTGGCCTCATGAAAGGACAGATCGGCGGGAGGGTCATTACGACAAGGTGAATGCGACTAGGAACATTCTGATCGAGGGCATGACACAAGGCATCTCTACTAGTTTTACGCGGAGTATACTATTCGCCTAGCACGGGCGAGTTGCGGTTGAAATCGATGCGACTTAGTTTTGAAGCGCTAAGGCGGGTAAACGTAAGCATACAACAAGGAGGATAGCCTATGTTTTTTAAGGACTAGGCTAAACGATACGAGTGCACAAGACAAGAGTAACGTTGACCCAAAAAGTAATTTTTTATTCATTGATTGGATAAAGATTACACAAAAAAAAATATAATACATGTTCAACCCTCTGTTCTGTCTTCTGCTCGGCCCTTCCCACGGAATCTCCTCTCCCGTGTGGCGCGGTGAAGTATGGGCAGCTCCTCGTTGCTCATCTCTCGAAAACCATGTGAGTGGTTAGCATAGCCCAAGCGGTAGGCACTAATGAAGTCCAGAAGATTAACCTCTTCATCACCCAAGCAAGCTTCACGAAGAAACCGCAGTTGTTGGTCTATGGAGAGGACGGCTGCATGAACTGAGGCTTGCAAATTCCTGGATGGATCGTCCATAGGGAGGTTGACACTCAGAAGACGATCCCGCAAAATAGGAGCACCATCTGCACCAGCACCCGGGATCACCGGGGCACCACCGGCGAGGCGTCAACATCCATGTCACGGGTGGGAGGAACAGTATCCCCAAGGGGAACAAACGATGAAGAAGAAGAAGAGGAAGACGATGAAGAGGGCAGAGATCTAATAGAGGGCAGTGGCAAAGAGGTAAGATCCACCAGTTGGGCAATGGAACATGATCCAGAACCTAACCGGAGGAGCCTCAGAGAGCGCCGCCGCGTCCCTTCGACCAAAGCAGGAGGATCGGTTCCTCCAATCCAAGAAGCTCTCGCCATGATCGGTCCGGATACTCCATCACTCGGGAGATGTCATCCATCTTGACCTCCTCGACATCCGGCCTAGGGGCATCCACCATCGCCTTCCAGGGATAGCACAGGTGGCGGCGGGAAGAGTCCCAACCATCTGGCATCTAGGGACCCCGAACCCGGATCCGGCGACTCTCCCAGTCGAAGATGTCACCCCGGGACATGCCGAGAACCAGTTCTAGCCCCTAGCCTAGTGGGAGATGTAGAAGGATGTAGTCTTCCTTCAACATCAAGATGCGGTACACGTTGGGAACGACCGAGATAGGGTGGAGGCCAAAGAAGTCAAGAAACTCTGCCACCAAGTGTGGCAGAGGAAGAGAAAGACCCCCATCCTTGAAATAGCTGGGATGGAGGAGAATGGAATCAGGATAGAGAGTGGGACCTCATCCTCAGCCAACTCGTCAACCACGAAGTCTGAGGAGATGCCCAACTCTCTGTGAAGAGCTGCGGTAACAGCGATTTTCTCCATGAGGGTGGCGTAATCCATGGGGCTTTCAAAAAACAAAGAAGAAGGAGAGACGGGATAGGAAGCACTTCCCACTCCACCTTTAAATATTGCTGAGGCGACGCTTCGAAAAGACGGCAGCACTTATTCACTATAGATATCGAGGAGAAATCAATGCCAAGAAAATAGGTTTCATGAAAACCTAAGAGGTGCCGACATTTGAGTTTTCTAATAAGAAGACCACAGGAGGCCACACGCCATAAAGGTTGACACAACATATCAGCCGTCAAATCCTGAATGGATCAGAGAATCCCGAGGAGACAGGCGACCAGATCTTTGACCTCCCGAAAGGGGCGGATGCGAGATGATTTTTCCTGATCTCCTGCTCTCTCGACAATTCAAAAGAACAGGAGAGGGGCATATGTAGAGGTAAAAATCCACACCACGACACATGTTAGGCCAGGATTGGTGTGTCATAGCAAGACGGATATGGGCCATGCGTGGGACCCGTAAATCGGAGTCCGGATTATTAGCCATGATGACATTCCCAAATGCGTTGGTACGACTAGATCCAGGGTCTAGTCGGACAGTCAAAGCATCTCGTGGAAGAATACCATCTCATGTAGTTAAAGTGCGACCAGACTAAGGGTTTGGTTGGATGACCTTACTCCTCGCGTACGAGTAGGGAATACACGACTAGATAAGAGATTTGGTCAGGCGATCTTCCATCTCTCATATTACTCGAAAGACGTAACAGATAAACGGTCAGAAGACTACCAACGCCTGTAACTGCCAAGTTGGCAATTAAGGCCCACTACCTACGAAACGTGGGTAATCAAGGGCCCAACGTGGAGCGTAAACATGGGGAACGTTTCCCTGGAAAAAAAGCCCACTAAACACTTAGTGACAAGACAATTACAAATGTAAAGAAGGAACTACGTTTAACTTGATCCCCAAGGGGTATGTAGGCAGCCTATAAAGAGGTCGTGAGATAGTACTCTAAAGGCCAAGTCAGTCATTGAGACAAGAATAGCAATATTCAAGGTACCAAATTAATTTTCTTTTCCACAAACAGTCCAATCCGAGTTTTAATCCCACTTCTACAAATTTAACTATAGGGGAAATTATCCTCCTCAACTATGATAACGCAGTTTCGGTATATCTACGTGATTCTTAAGTAGATTTTGATTATAAATTTGAATTATTAAGAATTATCCCAAATACATTTTTTAGATTTAAATAGTTATCCAATAAAATTGTATGATTATATTTATTAAATAAATCAAATTTATAATCAAGATCTATTTAAGAATCACATAGATATACCAAAAACTGTGTTATTATAGTATATGGGGTTTTATCATAATGTATGACACATTTTTTTTTTATCATTTTTCAACTAAACAAAATACACTATTGTATCTCAATATATATTTCAATTTATATAACAACATGAACTTCAATGGAAGAGTGCATGATTTTTTTTTTAAATGGTATGTATTGCAATTGAGGCTGCACGAAAGGCTAAACATATCATTTTCCTTAGAAAAATGTTAGACTCGATTATTTTTACAGTTTAAAACTCAGGCTACACATGTTTTTATTTTTGTCCATGGACAAATAAGAAAAAAATGTTTAAAATTAGAGAGTTAAAATAAAATATGAAGAAGGGAAGAACTGATCATTAAATAATATTGTTTACATGGACTTAAAAATGAAATCACATTTCACAAATTAAGAGTGTATAAACAGAGATATTTAACGGAGGGACTAAGGAACTTAAAAAAAAATATTAAGAAAAAAAGGAGTGATTCCTAAATAGATATGTTTACATGGACTTAAAATTAAAAATCCCTTCGTTTTATCTCATCCGAGAACCATCTAGGGTCCTCTCTATTTTCGCCTCCTCGAAGCGGACGACTAGCTCTAACAATGGCGTCTGCAGCCCTAACAGCGGCGCCCAAGCTTCCCCTCCTCCACCGAAACCCTAATTCAACTCCAAAACTCATCTCTTCAAGAACGTATCTCTCTTTCTCTCATCTCCTCCCATCCTCACCGTCAATTCCCACCATCCTCCGATACACCCCTCCAAGATTTACTATGGTCTCCGCCTCATCCACCCTCTCTCCTCCTCCCTCTGGTACTCCATCGCCGTTCATCTCAGACTCCACCCGGACCGTCACCTCCATCGTGGCCCTCGGCCTCTCCCTCTCGAAGCTCTTCATCATCGCCGCCGCCGTCAACACCCGGAGCGCGATCCACACCGTCGGCCCGCTCTTCTTCGCGGCGCTCCGCAACCGCGCGCCTCGCACGGACCTGAACACGCCGCTGACGGTGGTCGCGGCGGGGATGTCGAAGTGGCTCGACATATACAGTGGGGTCCTCATGGTGAGGGTCCTCCTCAGTTGGTTCCCCAACATCCCCTGGGACCGGCAGCCTCTTTCGGCTATCAGGGACCTCTGCGACCCCTACCTGAACCTGTTCAGGAACATCATCCCTCCCATCTTCGACACGTTGGACGTCAGCCCTCTGCTCGCGTTCGCGGTGCTGGGGACGCTTGGATCCATCCTCAACAACAGCCGGGCCTCGTACTGATTTTGATTGGTGAGGTGCCTGTTTTATTAATTTTTAGTGTTTGTAACTATTTTTATAGGTTTTGAATTTGTAGTGTTATATTCATCATCTATGGATGGATGCGGAACATAATTCAGGTTGAGTGTGTTGAATTTTATTGTATGCCCACAATTTCGTTAAAAAAAAATTCTGGTTGAGTGTGAGAAGTGATTTGAAACTTTTTCTGTATTTGAAAAATCTAATTATTGATGGAAATGGTTGATTGGGGTTTCTGTTTGGTTTTGGGGACAATGAGAAGGTGGAATACATGTGAGAGGTGATTTTATTATCTTTTGGGGCTCAAGGAGGTGTGGTTATGTCGTTGTTGTATTAAGATTATGTTGGTTTTTCCTTTTCCTTCAATGGGGCAGTCATTGTATTGATCTGCATTTTATTAGGCCTAACGGGAAAAAATTTAGTTTTTCATGAACTTGACTATGGAGTGAAGTTGGAATCACCCATCAGAATTGGAACCCTCTAGTCGAAAGGTTTTAAATAAACTAACTGGTTGGAGAATTCAGGTTTCAAGTACAGGTAGGAAACTCTTTGTCTGAAAAGTCATAATGTCCAGTCTATTTTTTTTTCTCAAGTCCTGATCAAGTGACCTTTAAGTTTGACAAGTCTGGAGTTCGAACTGATTTTTATTTTAAATTTTTGGAAAATGAAAGGGTTGGCTATATATTCATTCCGAAGAGAAAATGAAGTTCATAGCCATAATGGAGAGCAAAGAGAGAAACTACTTTAAGTAAACCAAAATACTAAACAGAACAGCAGTATGCTGAAACAACCCAAGCCACTTAGGCACCAATAACCATATTCACAAAGTACTCTTTAACTTTTGTGAATGTTTGAAAAAGTACACCGATTGGTACTTTCCGTACCTATTAGCCGAATGTACTTTTGTTCATCAATCTATGCATTTATTACCTTTTTAATCTGACTATCCATTTAGTTAGGATTTTTTTTATCATATTTTTTGTAATCCAAAAAACTAATCCTAATTGTCTTGTTTCCTTAAACCAAATAAAAAAATTTACTTGTTTTTTTTGTACTAATGATCAAAATGCATCTACAAAATAGCTTAATTACCTCCGTTCTTTTATTGTACTTTATGATTTATGAATATACACGCACCGTACCGAACAAACTCCCATCTGAATACTCTTTGTACACAAACTTTGTGACTATGCCAATAACCAATTTGCCTCCCTCGAATAAAATACAAGAGACTCCAGCACAATACCGGCACCAATCCATAGTGAGTCTCTCTACCGTCTGCCAAATCTTCTTATCTATGTGAGTCTCTCCGGGTGAAACAAGGGCATGATTCCTAGCAAGCCAAATAGCCCAACTCACTGCATGTGCTAGAGATCGCGAGATCTTAGCTTGCACACTCCAATCGCCCTTTTGCCTGAGTATTTTGCTAGTCAACCACGTCTTCTCCACTGAGGAAATATTATCACTCAAACCAGTTGCCTGATGCAACCAGCCCCACACTTGTTTGGCCAAAGAGCATTGACAAAACTAATGAGAGACCATCTCTGGATCCAGACCACATAAGGCATACTCTGTGGGCTCATACAACATCCATTTCGAGTCCAAATTGATTTTGGATCAGTGATACGAAAGACATGCAATCTATCGTTTGGATCAACTTGGGTCACAAAATTGGTCATAGACATAGTCATGGTATTAAATATTTTTTAAATCTTTTTCCTTTTTTCTCTTATGAAGCTGTGTCAAAATGTCCGAAGATGCATCTGGTCAATCAGACTTAGTCTGTAGAAGGACGGTGGATAAAGGGATGTGTGTTCTTATTCTACTTTACCTCAATCAAGCACTATTGTCGAAATGGTTGTGGACAAGTGTAGTACTCAGAGATGTTTCATGGAGATGCTGTCACTAGGTTAGTTCCTATAACTTCTCTTGCATCTGGAAAAGGGTAATTAATCAGGGAGAGTAGTTTGCCTGGGCAATCAAAATGTAATATTAAAAGATATCTGATTCTTTCAAGATCTATGGGTCAGAGGAGCCTTTGATTAGCGTGCCCCCCCAAACAAAGATTGTTCAACTGAGTTTATTCGAATGGAAGTAGAAAGCTCAGAGAATTCTGGAAGAGCAACTCTGTCGTTGGTGTTATTTATTTATTTTGAAGGTGGGGGGGGGAGAGGGATGGTGGTGGTGGTGGTGGTGGTTATCCCTTGGTATGATGGGGGCACCTTAACTAAAGTAGCTGCAGGAATTTCCACACCAAACTGTCCTTGCTTCACAATGTCATAGTAGTTGCAGAGATCAGCAAGGTGATATCATTTGAATTCCTGTGACAAGGAAGGTCTCTCTGTCAGTTCCTGCTACAGATGGCTGATGACAGGTCTTCAAAGGAACAATCAGACTGCATTGAAAAAACCTTTTTTCAATGCTTTCTTTTGTTAGCATTCCAAAACAATCTGCTCACTAGGTCCTATAGAGCTAGATGGACACCTAATGATGTTGTTATTTGTATAATGTATGAGACTAAGGTAGGGACAACATAATACTTGTTGGCAGAGGGTGTATGATGCAAATTGAATATTGTGTTGATTTGATTTTTTAATATTTTTGGTTAGATGTTTAGTGTTTTTTTTTGTTATAACCATAGATTTTATCTACGGTTCTGAAATAAGTTTAAAGTTTGTTAGGATTAGATTGTTAGGAATATATTTTGAGTTGTTAGATGGTTAATATATTGGTTTATTGAGATGGTTGGAGATTTAGATTAGATATTTTCCAATCTTGACAAATTTAAATGCTCATAGGCCTCATTAGAGTTGTAAAAGGCATTCAGTTTTTTTTTTTTTTTTCTATGAAAGTGTTCATTTGAGTTTTTAGAATCTGCCAAAGTTTCTCAGCTCATTGTCCCTGTCGGATGCTGAGGGTTATGGTTGGTCAGAAATGATTTGAACTTTAATGGGGGAAATTTCATTTTGAGGATGTATGAGAGTCAGTCAGTCAGACATGAATGTTCATTCTTTGGAGACATTGTTGCTACAATTCTTATATTATATGAATTAAGATTCTACAAAGTGTAAATGTGTAATGACCACGACGGTTCGTAGTAGATCGTCGTTATATTGTAGAAAGAGACGTCGATTTCATCACCAAGTTTGAGGCTTGAGGGAGGTTTTGAATAGGAGGCACAAGGTCATACACAGTATATTTATGTCATTACATTCTTGGGTTGCGTCACCCACTCCAACTAAAACTATAACTAAATTGTTGGGGCTAATGCAGCGCAACTAAGGCATATCATTCTGACCATAGACCAGTCTAAACCAACCATCAACTATTGATCATGGATTGTGACCTGCCAAGCCAATAATCAACTGACAACAGACCAGTCTAAACCTAGTTCGTGAGCATGTGGCTAAATGGAGGGGTTGTGCATGACCTCATGTGTACCACAAATGGTTGGTATCGGCCTTCCACCCCCACCTCCATCTAGGCATTGAGTCTAGGCCTGTCAACGGATCGGGTCGACCGATCAAGTGGACGGATCGATTCAAACTCGGCTCAATAAAAGGTGTAAATAACCAAATCGAAGGACCGGACAATCAAAACGAGATGCTATGGACCCGATTACCCAAACTCAAATACTATGATTTTTTTGTGATCTTTTTTATTTATGATCCAACTTAACATCCATGTTCCAATCCAATATTTATAAATAAATACTGAATAATTATTTAAAATTTTAAGCATTTGAAATATTTTTACATCCTTTTGACTTCACGTAAAATAATAATAATCTAAATCGTATTTCAAATGTTCCATCATAAAATATTAAAAAATTAAAATAGTAAAGAACTATTTATAATAAACTCTATTCATAAGTAATTATAAACCCTTAAGAAGTTCATCAACCTCTCTTTGTCTGGCCTAGGCCTGTTAATTGATCGAACCGACTTGATCCAAGACTTGATGTGGACCCAATCCAAAGAACCCAACAATAAAAGGGGTGATAACGGGTCCAACCCGATCGAACCCAACCCGTTGACAGGCATACCTCTGTTCCTGGGAAGGGGTGGGTGATATAGAGAAAAGAGAGCGAGGGAGAAAGAGAGGCTAGGGAGGAGGGTCGGCATCCTCCACCAGCCGCCCACCTCAACCCCCTTTGCTCTCAGGGGAGGGGAAGAGAGAGAATAAGAGAGATAGGGATGTTAATGGGACCGTCCCAGTCAGGTACCCGACCCGGTTGGGTGTGTTCGGGTTCGGGTTTTTAGATGGATTTGAAACTTGTAAAATAAAACAAAACGGGATTAGGGCGGGAAGTTTTAAACAAAACTTGTCCCAAATCCATCCTAGTGCAATTAATACCTGAATCACTTAATATAATAATGTTGCCTTTTGACTTTTAAAATAAAAAAATAATGAATAAGCTTAGATTATTTATACGAAAACACGCTTTAAATGTCATTTTTGTCCCGACCCAACCCGAACAAAATGGAATGGGACGAGGTGAAGCAAGTTTGGTGTTTTTTTTTTTTTTAATTTAAGTAGGACTGAAAAGTTAAATCCGTCATGGATTTGAAAAGGGTTTAAGATGAAATTTTATTAACTGTTTGAGTTTAGATTTAATCAAATCCGTCTCAACCTGACCCATTGTCATCCAATAGGGACAAAGAGAAACCACAAAGAGAGGGGATCGGCCTCCCACTATTGTCCGGGCCAAATAATTGTCATGGTTGGTGGACATGGAGGTTGGATTGGTGGGGGAAAATGATTCCATTGTCACCTCCCGTTAAATATCTATATCTATACGATCTAAAAGTACCAACCAGACTCTCCCTTATTTACCACCCCCGTTGAATCTTTGTAGTTTCCTGCTCAACTGATCACAAGTGATGTTATGATATTAAATTTTTTTTCTATTTTTCTTCCTATTCAATCTGTATCCTTGTCTGATCTCTTTATTTATGGATCATCTATTGTATCCAATTTATTGCACTACATTTTATGGGATATATAAATGTACATGTTATAGTTTATTTATTATCTTGACCATGTGCATCATGCGTGTTAATTAAGTATAAGTTATTAATACATCTTTAGCAGTCATTTATTTGACACAATGAAATTGTTAAACATGAGCTTAAAAATGTAACTTACAAAATTTCAGACGATTAAAGAAACAAAAGCGCACAAAGCTCATAAACGGATTTTCATATGCGTGAACAAAGCTCAAGATGCACTACCTTAAGAAATTAAAAATTTTGTGTTAGTTGTTGCAACTAGATGGATAAATTTTTTAACAAGTTTTTTTTTATAAGATATGAGGCTACGAAAGATGCAACTTCCACTACAAGTCCACCAATATATGGGGCGGACTTGGTCACTTAGAATGACAAGATGCGCAAAGGACGTGTGCTCCGATCGATTGTCCAGACGCGCAAAGGACGTGTGCTCCGATCGATTGTCCATGCTTGTGCGTGGACGCTATGACTCACTCGAAATGAAGTGGTGTTTAAGGCTCGCTGATTCTATTTTGAAAACTTATGGCACTTGGTATCTCTTTTCATTGTAGACTGGGGTGTGCACTTAGCCCGGGCTAGCATGATGAGTTTCGAGGGGGATCAACTAATTTTGAAGGAATAGATTTTGTTGTATTTTTGTCCATCAGGTTTTGTATAACTGCTTGCCTTGACCGGGTGTTGGTTGTCTCCTCTTTATTTTCCTTCCTATATTGTTACTATTTGTTCTCCTATTCTCCCCCTTTCAGTCTTGTATTATACTTATCTTTTTTACAACCCACTACTTATCTTTTTTACAACCCACTCCCCATATCACTAACACATTAGATGAAATCACCTAATGTTATATACTCCACTATATTTCAAAACACATTAGATGAAATTACCTAATGTAATATACACTCCACTATATTTTAATATATACTCTATTACCAAAAACATAAAAAAAAAAAATGCATCCCATTTATAAGAATATATAGTTCATTTTTTTATAACAAAAGAATGTTCTTGATTAACCAAGTACATACTAGCAAAAAAAAGTGTGCTCGTTAGTTGCAAAATAGAGTACCAAAAAGAATGAGCCTAACATTTTTCTTTATAATTTTGTTGTCATGAAACAACTGTTACAAGAACAAAATAAAAAATCCTCCTGAGATTCCACATCATCACGTGGTATGCCCCGAGGAGCAGGTATACAACCCTCTAAAGCAGAAAATATTTCTGAAGAACAAACTTGGTGAAATCATCAGCCAATGGATTAGCCTATCAATACATCTATAAAAAGGCTTATGCAAAATCCTGTCCCCCTCTTCACCACCCCTTAAGTTGATGAGCATGTGAGCCGCAGCCGAATTCTCTGCATCCTTCACTCTTGGTCTAAAATCACCCGAAACGACAAGAATTCCATCAGTAGTTTCAACTTGAACAGCACAACGAAAGCGTTTCTCGTGGCCAGGTCCTTGTTCTTTGTCAACTCTGCAGGTTTTAATAGAACCATGTCATAGAAAATATATCTTTACATAAACAATATGATTGTATATTAATGTATATTTAAACACTCACAGGAGTTAAATTTTAAAGGGAATATGGGAAAGATTCTACAACTAGCAGAAATTCTGAAAAGCATATGAAAACATTCTTTTCTGATGTTTTTGAAATGCTTCACATAAATCAGATATAAATCATGTGGATCATAGTAGAAGAACTCCTACATCAAACTAGTTTTTCTTGTTCCTAGAACAATAAAAGGATAAACACCTCCAAGCATTAGAACATAAAGAATTAACAAATGTTGAAATTTAAAGTGTGAAAAATGTGGCAAACCAACAAGACATCATACCACAAAATATAAGATATCATACCATGCTAAGAAAAATAAATGGCCAAGGCTGACTGAAGAGACTGATTAACCTTTACTATTCAATTTGTTTTACTAAGTAAAGGTGAGTAGGTGAGTACTTGATTCAGTAAAGGTGAGAACTTGATTCATTTGTCTTTCCTCCAATGTAAATGCAGTCAATAAAACAATAGTATAAGACATAATTTTTCCCCAACATCTAGAGAAGAAAATTATCATGTGGTGAAAAATCGATAAGATAAATCTGTTGAAGAATAGGGAAACTGAAATCAGAAGAAAGCATGTAGTGTAGGAAGCTTGGGAGTTGTTACAATAGAACACTATTCACTGTATTGAGAGAAAGTCGGGTATGGAAGTCTTGACAATTCAAAAATTGATGAGTGAAAAAGATTACAGCCATTGGTATTTCAACAAGTAATAGGAGGCATCAATTGGAGGTAATATTATATTTCACTTATAAAGATAAATTAACATGACCTTGTGGGAATTTTTTTTGCATATCAGGATTCTAGGACTAAGGGCGACCCATCTTGAGTAGAGAAAAGCGATATTTATTTTGGTATAAATACTGTGAGAAATAAATAAATTTTTAATACAATTTAAGCATCTTTAGATAATCACAACAATTAATAACAGTGGCTAGGACTATTAGAAAAGATAGATCTACATGTAGCAAGAGAAACTTGCACAGTTGTTAAATAACATGAAATAAATGAAAAAGGCTCAAATGTTACACAGTGATCTTTAGACACTGTGCATAGGGATACGGAATATACACATTAATTCAGGCATGTGGGACATCTTGGCATAAAATATTTATGCACCATGTAGAAGATAAATTATTCTGGTTATTTTAAATTTCTGAAATGCACTTGATCCTCTAAATCCTAGATGCCCAGACATAAGATTAGGGAAACACAGAAAACAACCAAATTACCTTTTCCTTTTCACAAATACTTGAAGTGATATGCCACGAGAAAATTTAACACCCGTGCTGCTAAGTTCTTTAAGCCCTCTTGATCCATCAGGATCTCAGAAATTCAATTACTATAAGAGCAACAACATGAAAACTAAGTCAAGAAGAGAATATCCCCTGACAAGCAGAAGCTCCCTTCGTATAGAACTTCATTTCTCCCTACCATCTTTTCATTAGAATATTCTTTCTATCCAGTTTAATCACAATGAACATTTTCAATTTTCCCATCCACAATATATAAAAAAAGCGTTCTATAACCCAATACATCATGCTGCCTAGTACCTACAAACATACCTGAGATTGTTCTCTTTCTAAATATGACTTTCTGGAAACCCTGTTATTGAACTTCTATAAACCTTTATCGGTCCAGCTATCTATGAAGCAATAGTACTAAATTCAATAAAAAGGATTACAAGTTCAGCCTCTGGCTGTATCTTAAGTCCTAACATCAATATTTCAATCAAACTTAATGCATACATGGAATGAAACAACTCTCGTGATCAGATCATCGTCAAGGTTCTTCTTTGTCTTTTCCCCTACATTATCATGCATATGACTGCAATTATATCATTCTTTCTCTCATTACCATGTAAAAGGAATTTTTGAAGCACAGAGTGGTATCACCTTCATCCATGATAATTGCAAACTGTTTACCAAGGAGTAATGGCGGTGTGTTTTTGCCAAACCCTCCCTGGGTAGTCATCTCTACTACTGGGGTGGGGGGTGAGGACCCGTGGTTTTTTGCCCCTCTTTTTTTTGTTTTATATCTTTATTCTCTGTATCCTATCACCGCCAACTCAGAAATTGAACTTTGATTTAGTAATGCAAATAAGGGTAGTAATTGTCTACCTACATTCTCTCAAAAAATGATAATTGCAAACTGAACCAATGACATATGCGTCCAAGCATTCATATGCAACACTTTAACCTTCAGAATCCTATGTATTTTTTGGAAGCATGTCTACCCCTCTCACACATCTAGTCCAGTTTAGGAGCCCCATTCTCAAACTAAAAAACACTTACTGACAAATGGCAATAGTCCCCTGTTGTAGAGTTATTTGCATCCTACATCAAACTTCCTAAAAAGTATTCCATGAGATAGTGGGGGCCTCGGAGGGAACACAACATCTGTCCTACACTCTAATGAGTTTGTTTTTCTTTCTACCATTTGATAGATTGCTACAAAACTACTTCTGATGCCACTTAAAAAGTGTTTCATCACTGCTTTGTTGGTCACTTCCTGCTTGATGGAAACCATGATTTCAATTGCCATCAATCTTGTCTGCCACCCCCATTGAATGCATGTTTGGGACCTCAAATCTAATCGTACAAGCAGTCTTTATCTGTGAGTATATGGTACTCAATACTTCATATGTGCATTACCTGTTTTGTCCTGTTATTTCTTAGGAAGCCTGGGTGTCTGGTAGAGAGATTGGTCAGAACGAAAGTCTAAAAAACTGGATCCTCAGTGCAACAAAACCACACTATAGATTAACATCTCAACTGTTTCAATTATCTTTCATAAAAATCAACATCTTAAAAGGATTCCTAATAGTGAAGTGTCTCATTAAAATTAAAACATATGCAAACAACTCACTCAATGCAAACATAGTGAAGAGTCTCATACAACCAAAACAAATGCAAGCAACGAAAACAACAAGGAGGAGAATAAATGCATGCTTCAACCTGATCAAAAAAAAAAAGGCAATAGTAAAACAACTAACTCTCAATGGGCATAAAAGAAACCTGTAATTCGGCAAGGGCCAATGCCTCTTCGAGCACAACTCATTCAGAGCCTGTTTATATTCTTTATTATCCGTTGACCCACTCAAGGAGACAGCAACCTCATCCGCCTCCGCAACAATGGCATCTGAAGCCCACAACTTCTCCAACGCATCCTTCGCAGCTAGTACTTTGGCAATCTCCTTCTGTTCAGAGCAGCCTATACCAACGAGCTCTCCGTCGATGAACACATTTATCATGTTCATTTCCCCCTTCATCCAGTTCTTGAAATCAAGAACCTTCCCAAGCTTCTGGCAGAGCTCACAGAGCGTCGTCACCGACTGCTCATGAAGAGTCTCCATCGTAATCAGTGGTTCTAAAAGCCCCTTAAAAACCTGCCAACATCACAAACAATCAATCACACAAAACAAACGGAAAAACAAAACAAGAGAGAAGGCACAGACGGAACCTCCCACAGTGTATCAAGATCGAAGTCGCAATCGACATAAACCGCGGCGGCGACGGACTCGATAATGTCAGCAAGAACTTTAGGGGCCTTCACAGGACAGTGAAGACGTTCACCCACTTCGCTCTCAATCGCCGCAGCGAACTTCCTCACCTGATTCAAGAACTCATCATGGAAAAACCATCAAATCCGAACTGAGGGTCAAAGTTGGTACCTTTTCGTCGAGGCTGGAGGTGGTGGAGGAGTTGCGGCGGAGGAACCGGTAGAGGCCGTGGCGGACGGCGACGCGGGCGAGCCTCTCGTTGCGGATGTTTGCGGCGCGGAGGATGGTGAGGCGGCCGGGACCCACGTCGGGGTTGTTGAGGTAGAGGTACTTGGTTATGGCGAGACCGAGGGCTGCATCGCCGACGAATTCGAGGCGCTGATACGAAGGGGACTTCGCGTGAGAGGAATGCGTGAGAGCCTCTTCGAGGAGGCGCTTGTTCTTGAACTCGTATCCTAGAAGCTCTTCCACCTCCGCCATAGATTTCGCCATTTCGACCGAGGCCGGGACTGGATCGTGCTTCGTCGTGTTGATCGTCGATGGGAACATTTTTTAGCTTTTGAAGTTGGTGAGGCGGTTATCTCTCCCTTCGTTAGAAGAAGACAATCGATGCTTATCAGAGGAAGAAAAAAATTTAAAAACAGATTTAAAGAAACGTACGGAGAATATGATTTGTCAATGTCAACGTAAATCGTGATCAGACTACAGGTCTCGTGAGTTCCAAAGCGTCAATCTGTCGAGTTGCAACGTGTCACTGAAGAGGTTTAGCACGTGTAACGTCAGATCGTACAGAAAAGAAAATAGGTATTTACTCCCTGCAAAACAGTACTGCCATATAGGCCCATGATATAAGCTCTGTTCGTAGGTCCTATAAAGTGTCAATTTTCATTGACCGTTTGATTTAATTTTATAAAAGAGTAAATAAGCAAATGTTTAAAGTATCTCTATTTATTAAACCCATCGTAATCCGTGATTTTCCCCTCATTTTGTAATTTTTTTTTACTTCATCTTCCCGACCCTCTCGAAGTTTCGAAAACGAAAAAAACAAATTAGGGTTTCCTAAAAACATCTTCCGCATGAAATAGCTCCATCCATCGATTCCTCTCCTTCAAAAAATCATTCGTAGTAACCTAAAACTCGATCGGGTGATCAGAACAACATCAAATTCAACGAATTTCTTCATCTGGTGGATTAAAACTTTACAAAAAAATGGGTAGGCAAAATTTTTGGGTTTTTTTTCTTTAATGCTCTTGACATTTCGAAAACTATAATGGTGAATGTGATTTTTTATTGTTACACTGTATAATAAGTAGACTAGACATTTGGTATTTGATGATTTTGGGTTTTTGTGTGTAGCACATTTAATCATTCTATCAAAACAAAAAAAACGATTTAAGACCGTAGATCTATTATCATTAATTTTTATATTCAGCTACATGTTTGAACTGTTTAATGTTTGATCATTGAAACAAAATTTTTTTATTAATGTAACTAACAAATGTATTTTAGTGTTGACGAGTGTGTATTCGATGGTATTCTTATATTTAAGTTACATCTATGAGTCGTACAAGTAACAATAATGTTTCTAGTTTTTTTTATTAATGTCACTGATAAATGAATGTAGTTCCTAAGGGGTGTGTGTTAGCCATGACATATATGTAGTAGTATTGTTGGGTTTCCTTATGAATCAGAGAACTTATGTGTCTTCCCAACAAAAATAGATTATGTGACTGACTTTATCTTTATGATGTTACTTGGATTGTTATCTATTATTATTGTAACTAACTAATATGAATAATGTAGTTCTTCATAATGTGATTGCTTTGAGTAGTGGATACAGAAAATGTAACAACATTAACTATTCAATAATATGAATGATGTAGTTGTTCAGAATGTGACTGCTTTGAGTAGTGGATACAGAAAAAGTAACTAATATGAATGATGTAGTTGTTCAGAATGTGACTGCGTTGAGTACCCCATTTTACACAACCTATTAAGCTAACTGAGACTAATTTAATCGTTTATATGATCTAAATCTCATTAACATGCACATTGTAACTAACTTATGTGAAACTTCTAAAATCTTGTGAAGTTTTTCAATTGTCTTAGCATAATGTCACTAACTATTTCTAAAAAATGTAATGTTGCAGGTCCAAGGAAAATAGAGAAGCACAAGCAGAGAAGAGGGAAAAAATACTACCCGCAGTTTAGAGCTTCATTGCAGAAGATATATGAAACCTTTTCAGAGCTTCAACTCAAAGAATGACATGTGGAGATGCTTGGGAAAACTCCATTCTGGAATTTTTCAAAAGTTTGTTGGACAAGTCATTCAACTCCAAACAAACCAAGAAAAAAGATGATGATATACTTTGGGTAATCCAAACATATGACCAAAAGACCCAATCTTTTATAATTGGTGGCAAGGCTATGAAGATAACATCAAATGAAATTGATCTGATTTTGGGCATTCGGTCAGGGAAAAAGGATGTCAAAAGTAATGATACTTGACTTATATATGTAATACATTTATTATATAAGTGACTTTTCTTTTTTTTTTTTGGCAGTGAACTATGAGACTAAGCCAGAAACGCCATTCATTAAAAGGCGATTTGCTATAGTGAGTAGACCATGTGCTCCATACATCAAACAGCAGTTGGTTGAGGCGTTGGCTGGAATTGAAGACCATGATTTCAGGGATTTTGTAAGGCTTTGCTGCCTGTACATATTTGTATGCCTCTTTTACACTTATAGTGGTCATACTATTGGGTGGTCAAGCTTCAAATATGTTGAAGACATCAATAAGATGAGGGAATATGCATGGTCATCTTTAATATTGGACTCGTTGATGAAGTCAATTCATCATAACAGCAAAAAACAACCTACGAGCATTACAGGTTGTGTTATATTGTTACTAGTAAGCGTGTTAATTTAACACTACTTTAAATGTTGAATTGCAGTTAACAAATGTTCAAACTGACAATGTTATATGAAAAAAATGCAGTTTTGGCTGTGTGAACACACCAATCTAATCGAACCATTAGACCCACAACCATTCCCAAGATTCTTGAAGTGGAATCTGCGAAAAATGCACAAGAAGCTAGGGGTAACAAATCTCCGGAAGGTTAGATCCAATCAGGTAATTACTAAACATACATCTTATGTTGTTAGTAATTTGATCATATACATGCAACCCTTGTTTATACAATGTGCCAATACTAAAAAGGAATATTTGTATGTGACTTTGTTATTGAAATGTAACTAAAATTAGATCGAATGTAACTACATTTGTGCTTATTGTAAACACCTATAAAGTATTCATATCTGTTTATTGAAAACGTAACTAACTATTGTTAAATGTAACTAAGTGTTATAAATGTTGAATTTGGATGTCAATTTAGATGTCCGTCGAAGAGCTTGACTCAAGACTGATAGAATTGCAACATCTACGAGAAAAGGCTCCAAGAGATATTGATCCATAAATAGATGATGAGTTTCAACAATCAGGAGGTGAAAAATCAAAACAAGGATCTTCAGATGAGGACTCTGAAGAAGAATCACTACATAATGACACTAATTCTGAGAATGACATATCTGGACAGCAAACCAATGAGCAAAATGCTGGTGTTATAAAACAAGAATTTGGAGGAGACACTTGTTGTCACGCCCCAGGGCGGCCAACCCCGGGTCGCGGCAAGTGTATATATCATATCAGAAACCTACACAGGAGGTCAAATATATATATACTCTAAACCACAAATAAAATGACAACACAGATCAAACAGGGCTGACATAATATATACACAATGATAGCGGAAGCTAAAAACTGAGTCTGTAATCAAAACATATTACAGACTCGATACACAATCATATGTCATGTGAGAGCCAATATACATGGAAACAACTGAATATATACAACACGTGCTCAGCACGGAAATACAATACATACAGCCAAGGAAAGGGATGCTGATAGCCTCTGGTACTCGCGGACGTAGCGCTGCTCCGCTACTGAAGAAATCCCTCGGAAAGCTCCAACTGCTGCTCTGGCTCTAGCTCAGGCTCAGTGACCACTGGGGAAAAACATATGCGAGGGGTGAGCCACACGCTCAGTGAACAGCACAACCCATGCATCACAGACAATATTTACCACAATTCCATTATTTATCCAATCTCCAAGACATAACAACATAATCCAGTGGTTCGTACTTCGCCGAACCACCACACCCTCACCCTCACCCATCAATGGGTGACATAGGCTATTGGGACTGATAATCATCCATTCACAAATCCAGTAGGTCGCTCATCGCCAACCCACTACACCCTCACCCTCACCCTACCACGGGTGACATAGGATTTTGGGACTGACTTGGCTGTTGGTCACCCTTAGTCCACCGATAGTCTCTCCCTCCACTCCGTAGGCCGCTTGGTCTCCACCCACAACTTCAGCACAGTCCGAAACCAAATCAGGAGGTGCCTACTGATGTGGGTCCTCCGAAGGACGGCCTTTCTAACGCTGGGGGTAGCCTCTACCGGATCCAACGCAGGGAACAGAACAGCCTATCCATACGCATATGATCCACTCGGATCCGCCGACAACATATCAATACGACTCAAATGTCATGAATTCCTCAGAATTCAACCAGGTGCATCACCAGGATGCGGGAACATGTACAAAAATCAGCAAGGCTGGAATATCATTGGGGACAAGAAACTCGGAAGGGCGGCGTGAGTTCCCGTTATAGGATACCCCGACAACCAAACAAGGAACACGGAGTACCCTAACCCGGGTCTCACCGCTGTCCTTGCAAGGCCCCTCCCCTATAATATCTACCAACTATGCTAATAATTATACCAATCATACAATCATTACATATAATATTATTGGGACTAGAACCTTGGGAGGGCAGCCCGAGGTCCCGATACAGGACATCCCGACAACCAAACAAGGAACACGGAGTACCCTAACACGGGTCTCAGCGTTGACCTCGCAAGGCTCCTCCCTATAATATTATCCTAAGGCATGCGATCTAACAGATACCAGCATTTAATTTAATAAATAAACTAGTAGGACGCATGCATAGGCCGGGGTTTCCTAGCATGAAAACCAGGGGACATGCTGCATGGCTCATACGCATATCCTAAGGGTGCAAGTCCCTAACATGCAAGGACTAGGGTAGCATGCATTCTACACATAATTCACACAAGCATGGATTACACATTATTGTAGGTAATATTTATCCATGGCGCCCCAAGTGAGGTCGGTATACGCCCCAAGTGCGTACAACGCCTCTCTACTGGGTTGGATTGTCCCACTCACCAGAATCGAGGTCGTCGCGCGACCGTCCGTCTAGATCTGCAAGACAGACAATCAATATGGTGAGTTAAAATCCATACCTACCACAAGAGACAACCAAAAATACACCAAACCCATAACAAAACCCAACACTCGGGCAAACGTGCATACGACCCGCACGCACGCTAGCCCGAGCACTCCGACAACCACCCGCACGGCCGGCCACCACCCGCACGGCCACCCGACCGCCCGGACGCGCCGCCGTGCCTCAGCCCGCGCACCCCGCACGCCTCGCGCCGCCCGCGAGCACCCCGCGCGCCCCCGCGCGCGGCGCCTCGCCTCGCGCGCACCACCACGACCTCGCCGCGCCCCGCGCGCACCGCCCGCGCGCACCCCCGCCTGCACTGCGCCCCAGCGCAGCGCCCAAGCCTGCCTGCCGCACGCCCGAGTGCCCCGCGCCCCACGCGCAGCACCCGCGCGCGCCCTGCTCGCCTGGCGCCCAGCGCCCCGGGCCCCGACCCAGCACCCAGCACCCGCAGCCCAGCACCCCGGCGCTCAGCGCCCAGCACCCGGGACCGTCACCCAGCGTCCACGCGCACGCTCGCGCAACACGCACCCAGCGCGCCTGGCAGCACGCGCTCGGCGCGCCTGCCAGCCTGCGCGCGCTGCTGCCCGCGCTGCCTGCCTGCGCGCGTCGCCGAGTGGCCCGAGCACCGCTCGCCTACCCACCCGAGTACCGTCCGCCTGGTGCCCGAGCACCCCCTGCCAGCTGCCCGAGCATGGCCTGCCCAGCCGGCCTGCCCTGCTCGCGCAGCCCGCAGCCTGCCAGCTCCGCACGCCTCCCCCTGCACCCCCCGAGCGCACGCCCGCGCGCGCACACGCGCGCACGCGCTCGCGTGCCCAGCAAACTGGTGCACCTGCTCCCTGACTACCCGGCCAGCCCCACCCAGCGCGCCCAGCGTGCCTGCGCACAGCACGCCCAGCACTCGCGCCTGCTGGCCACCATCTCCCCCCGCCTGCATGCCCGCGCGCACGCCCGCGCGCATACCCGCGCGCACGCACGCGCGCGCCTGCCAAACTGCCCTGCCAGCCGCGCCAGCTGCTGCTGCCCTGCCCGAGACAGCCACCACCACTGCCCGAGGCCACCTCCCACCCATTCCCGAGCACCTCTACCACCACCCACCGACCTCCGACCACCTCCACCGCCCTCCGACGGCCACCCACAGCCGCCGACCTCCACCCAACCCCAAAATCCACCTCCTAGCATACATCTATGCAAGAAAAGTGAAGAAAAAGGCCTTACCAAGGGGAGGAAGCGAAGTCCGGACGCTCTCCGCGCGCCGAAACCTTTCCCAAAGGCTCTCTTACGCCCCGATCTACCACGGCCCTCGAAATGGCCCGAATCAGAGGACAAAGAGAGGGGGACGGAGTGGCTAGAGTCGTCGGAATCGGGATTTGAAGACACCGGTGTGTAGATCGGGACCCGATCTACACTTCCCGTGCTTTAGGTTTCTTGGTTTGAGGGGTCTAGGGGGCTTGAAAGTGAGAAAAGGAGAGAGGGGAGAGAGAAAATCAAGTTGGGGAAGACGATGAATAGTAACTCGGGATATTTTAGCTCCCACTTATATAGCGAGTCACTTAAAAATACCCGGATACGCCCCGGAACTGTGAAATTTCGGGAACGTTACCGGAATTCGATGAAATTTTCGTGAGAGGTCTAAAATGGCACCAGGACACCAAATATGCAGTTAGATTTCCAATCGGAGTCCTCTAGCTCAGGACGATAGCTAACAGTCCAAAAATAAGCGGTTCCGATCGAAAACCCTAAAAATTTTAAAAACTGCCAGGACGCTCCAACGGTTACCAGCAGGCTAAAAGTGACACATATATAACACTTGTCAACAAGTTGTAGACAGGACTGACAATATCTATGATAATACAGATATGTCACTAGATCGCAGTATCATTCAAGAAGCAGAGAATGCTGAGCTGAGAAGAAAGCTTGCAGAACAAGAAGAAACTATTGCAAGGCTTGATGAAGAAAAAAAGGTATTAGACAATCTTATTATTACAGATCGCGATGCTGCTGCTGAGAAAATACAAGAGGTTGTAGTGGAGTTGGCCAGCCGCAAAGATGAGTGTCAAAGACTGAAGGACAAAAACCATTTGATTGAGTCTGAGAACAACAGAATTTCAAAGGAAAAGCAAAAAACCAAATAATGATTGATGATCTTAAAAAGCAAATTGCTGACATGAAGGATGATGCAACAGTCCACCTGTACACACAGACACCTAGTTTGCATGTAGATCTGATTTGCCTGAAAGAAGAGATCAGGCAAAAAGATTTGATTATTGCTCAACAAAATGTGATGCTCAATTCTCTCCAAGATCAATCACCATTGGATAACCAAATGGCACTTCAAGTAGTGCTACTGAATTCCTATTTTCCAGAGCGACAAGAGTTGTTTAAAGTACTGCCAAAACCACCCAAGTCCAGATCAATGATCACAAGAGTAAAAAACAAGAGTAGAAAGGTTCAAAGAAATCCAAAATTCAATTACTCCATGAAGAAAAGAAAGACAAAGGAAAACCCAAAACAGAAACAACCTACAAAGAAAAGATTCATCTTCAGATTTCCCACAAAGAAAAAGGTTGCAAAGCTTGTTGGAACTGAAGATCTCAATATGCTGAAACATATAGTGAATCTCACTTCAGGAAGGTAAAATAATGATAGTCACTTTGTTTTATCCAAAGATCATGTATATTAAATGCTAAAAAAATTTCCTGAATATGTAGTGGACCAATCTGGCAAGGAAACATGGCGGTGGTTCATTATGAAGATCTGAAATCAATTGCGTTGGATGATGAAATAACTAGCAATGTAAGTGATCTAATAGTGTGTTGCCATGTCATTCTTAGTTATATTTTTTAATTATTGAAATGAACAAGTTATAGTTTAAATATGACAATATAAATAACTTATAAACTATTTTGAATCTTTTGAAATGTAACTATAATTCTTAAAATGTTAGTAGTACTGGTATTTGATTTAACAAAGATACAAGCACATTGATTAATGCATAAATATCCATGCAAATCTTTCATTTTTTTACTATTTTTATCGTAGGTGATCGATGCATTCATGGAAATCATTTATGAGAGACAAGGAGCACCATCACAGGGAAATGGGAGTTCTTTTTTTGTGTCTGCTAACATTTCACAAGCACTGATCAACGAAAAGCAAAGACATCTGTTCAAAACCCTTGTGAAAGACAAGATTGATCTAACAGTACATCGATTGTTACTTTTTCCTCTGAACAATGCAAGTCATTGGACACTGGTCGTCTATGATGTTAATGAGAACACATGGCGACACTATAATTCAATGCGTCCAGGCTGTGACGAAGATGACGAAGATGACATACATTTACAATCGGTTCCACAATTGGTAACTACATCACATTCATCAAATATTATTCTTTAATATTTTATTAAACAGATACTGTTCTGATATTATTCTGTATTCATTAAAATGTATCTACAATGTACAAAATGTAACTACTTTATTTTTTAGATGACGGAGTTCATGAAGTGTTTCGATTGGATAAAGGAGGGCAAGATCATATCCGTGAAAAATTCACCTCAACAACCAGACTTTTCGTAAGTATAATAAATAGAATTACATGTTCCACATTGAATATATCAAACAACCTTTATATGTCCTGCATTTCTTAATATGCAGGATGGAATGTGGCACTGTCATCATTAATATCATGACACAGCACACACTTTATGAACAAATACAGGAAACCATCTCGAAGAATGAGTTGACAAACATAAGAGCACGCCTCATCAAAGAATTTGTGCATGACTATCCCAGGACCTACACTAAAGAGGATCACATGGTTTTATCAATGGAATTGGATGACTGAGTTCCAGTGGCTTCTCATTTTAGATTGAGAAAATTTTGTCCTTTGTGTAAATGAAAAACAAAACAAAATCAGATGTATGTGGATGTATATGAAAAAAGACAAGTACTCCTTTTTGGGTTGAATATTGGTTATATACTGAATCTGGTTCAACCAATAAGTGCATTAGCTTATATTTTTATCAAGTTGTCTTGAAATGATCTATAACAAACTATTTTGAATTGCAATTATTACTATTTCTCTCAATAATGTAACTACGTTATTGGTGAATGTAACTAGCTTTTATTACATGTAACTAGTTTTGACAGACAATGTAACTATAATATGAGTATTGTCATCCACTATCACATTACATTAAAATAAATTCAACATAAAATGATGCGGAACATGTTTATGAGAAAGGAACACAAAGATAAAAAGAGGAAAATACAAAGATATAAAGATGAAGAAAATCAAAATCCAGCATATCCAACAGCTTCATCAACAATATGTGTGTCACACCTTTCAGGGTTCTTCGACTTCTTTTTCCTTGGTTTATAAACCTTGGATGCCTTCCTTTTGGATGGTGTACGCCCTTTACTTCGAACCTTTATTGGAGAGTGAACAATTGAATCTGGCAATGGTTCTTCACTAGCAATGCTACAGTTGGGAATTTCTTTTGACAAATTGATTAGATGAGCATGCAAAGAATCCAGATAATTTTTGGTTAATTCTAGTTTCTCTTCAGAGACAACAGCAGCTTCAACAACATTCACAAATCTTGAATACAGTTCGTGGTGCCTCCTCATGTAGTCATTTGGAATCTGATCGTCATAACAGTTTTTGATAGAATTGTGTTTACGTTTGATTCCCTTCCGTCAACGATCAAGAATATAGTGTGAAGAGACTTCCATTGTATTAGTATGAATCAGCACTTTAATAGAGTGTCTGCACATTATACCATAATATTAAAAAAGACAACACAAACATCGAACTTCCTGCTTAACTTCATCAAATTGAACCTGGTAAGCTGTTCTTTTCTGTCACGCCCCAGGGCGGCCGTCCCCGGGACGCGGCAAGTGTATACATGATATCAGCAGTCTATACAGGAGAACAATAAAATACTCTAAACAACAACTAAAATGACAACACAGATGAAAGCAAGGCTGACATGATATATACACAGATAGCGGAAGCTAAAAGACTGAGTCTGTAATCCAAAACATACTACAAACTCAATACATAATCAAATGTCCTGTGAGAGCCAATATACACAAATACATCCAAATACAATCCAAACTGAGTGCCCAAGCATGAAAATATATACATACAATAAAAAAGGATGCTGATGGCCTCTAAAACTCGTGGGACGTGGCACTACTCCACTACTAATGCAGTCGCTCGGGGAGCTCCTCCTTCAAGTCCGCCTCAGTAATCACTGGAGAAAAATATTATGCGAGGGGTGAGCCACACGCTCAGTGAATAGCACAACCCATGCATCACAATTTATATTAACCACAATTTATTATTAATAGCCTCAAAGTGGCAGGAACTACACAAATCCGGCGGGTCGTTATATCACCGAACCACCACACCCTCACCCTCACCCTCACCCCTCAATAGGTGACATAGGATATTGGGACTTAATAGGCTAATAATCATCCTTACACAAATCCAGTGGGTCGCCACATCGCCGACCCACCACACCCTCACCCTCACCCCTCAATATGGTGACATAGGATATTGGGACTGACTAGGCTGTTGGTCACCCTTGGTCCACCGATAGTCTCTCCTCCACTCCGTAGGCCGCTTGGCCACTCCCACATTCAGCACAGTCCGTCCCAAATCAGGAGGTGCCTACTGATGGGAGCCCTCCACGGGACAGCCTTTCTAACGCCGGGGCAGTCTCTACACGGATCCAACGAAGGGAACAGAACAGCCTATCCATACGCATATGATCCACTCGGATCCGCCGACAACACATCTCAACAACTCTAATGTCTTGAATTCTTCAGAATTCCACCAGGGCGCATAACCAAGATGCGGGGAAACATATATTACAATAATATTGGGAAAAGAACCCTTGGGAGGGCACCATGAGGTCCCGATATAGGACATCCCGACAACCAAACAAGGAACACGGAGTACCCTAGCCCGGGTCTCAATGTTGACCTCGCAAGGCCCCTTAATATTCCCTAAGGCATGATAATAGTCATAAGTTCACATTTAATTTAATAAATTAAACTAATAGGACGCATGCATATGTCGAGGCTTTCCTAGCATGATAACAA
This sequence comes from Acorus gramineus, assembly GCA_030737835.1. Classification (NCBI taxonomy): domain Eukaryota; kingdom Viridiplantae; phylum Streptophyta; class Magnoliopsida; order Acorales; family Acoraceae; genus Acorus; species Acorus gramineus. The sequence continues at coordinate 3,378,381 of CM060849.1, forward strand.
GGTGACAGGATGCACGGCTCTTACATATATCTTAAGGGTGCAAGTCCCTAACATACAAGTCTAGGGTGGCATGCATTCTACACACTAATCATGCTTGCACAGATTACATATTAATCAGTTAATATTAACTATGGTGCCCCAGGGGAGGACGGTATACGCCCAAGTGCATATAGCGCCTCCCAACTGGGTTGGGTTGTCCCACTCACCGATAACTGGGTCGTCGCGCGACCGTCCGTCAAGGTCTACAAGACAGGGTAATCAACTTGGTGAGTAAAATACACAAATACACCAAAAATACACTAAAAATACACAACACTTGGGCAAACGTACATACGGCCCGTACGCACGCGAGCCCGAGCACCCCAACTCAATCCCGAACCCCCGGGCAGCCGCACGCACAGCCACCCGCCCCGGGCGCACAGCCGAGCCCTGGCCCGCGCGCCCAGACGCACTGTCGAGCCCAGCCCGCACGCCCGGACACCCTGCTGAGCCCCCCCCAGGTGCACCGCGCGCTCACTGCGCCCCAGCGCAGCGACTCGCGCGCACACCCGCACGGCCTGCGCCCCATCACCCCACCTCGCGCGCACCCCGCGCGCACCATCGGCTTGCCACACCGCGCGCGCACAGCACTCCTGCGCCTCACCGCGGCGCTCCGCGCGTACGCCCCCGCACGGCCCCCTGCGCGCAGCACCCGCACGCGGCCCCCTGCGCGCAGCACGCACTGCGCCTCTGCGCAGCGCCCCGCGCGCAAGCCCCTGCACGGCGCGCAGCACCCGCACACTCCTGCTCCACCCGAGCGCACGCCCGCGCGCACGCGCATGTGCCCTGCTAGCTGCCCTGCCTGCCCTGCTCGCCAGCCTGCCTGCCTGTGTTGCCTGAGCTGCCAGCCTACCCGAGACAGCCTGCCATTCTGCCTGAGCCACCCTACCACCTCTAACCGGCCACCAATGGCCTCAAACAGCCACCACCAGCCACCAACAGCCACCAGCACTCAAAACCACCCTCCTAACATGCATCTAAGCAAGAAAAGGAAGGAAAAAGAGCTTACCCAAGGAAGGAAAGGAAGGAAGGGAAGTTCGGTTGCTCTCCGCGCACCGAAACACCTCTTCAAGGACCACCATGTTATATATGTGTCACTTTTTGGCCTGTTGGTAACCATTGGAGCATTTTAGCAGTTTTTGAGTTTTTTTGTTTTTCGATCGGAACCGCTAAAATTTTGGACTGTTAGCTATCGTCCTGAGCTAGAGGACTCCGATTAAAAATCTAACTGCATATTATGTGTCCTGGTGCCATTCTAAGCCACTCATGAAAATTTCATCGAATTCCGACAACGTTTATGAAATTTTATAGTTCCGGGGCGTATCTGGATTTTTAAGTGACTCGCTATATAAGTGAGATGTAAAATTAGATTTGCCACTATTCATCATCCCTACCAATTGATTTCTCTCTCTTCCCTCTCTCCTTTTCTTCCATTTGAGCCCCTTAGAGCCCTCAAACCCAAAAACCTAAAGCATAAGAAGTGTAGATCGGGTCCCGATCTACACCCCGGTGCTTTCAAATCCCGATTTCGGCCAACCTAGCCCTCCCATCCGCCCTCTCTTCTCCTCAGATCCGAGCCAAATCAGAGGTGGGAGTAGGTCTTGGTGGTAGAGACCGTTGGGGGAGCGTTTCGGTGCGCGGAGAGCAACCGGACACCTCTTCCTCCCCCTTGGTAAGCTCTTTTTCCTCTTCTTTTTGGCTTAGATGTATGTTAGGAAGGGGGTTTTGTGTTTGGGTGGTGGTCGGCGGCTGTGGGAGGCTGTCGGAGGTGGTTGGGGGCGGTCGGAGGCCGTCGGAGGCCGGTGGTTGGTGGTGGAGGTGCTCGGGCAGGTGGATGGGTGGTCTCGGGCAGCAGGCAGCACAGGCAGCAGCACAGCAGGCTGCGTGCGCGCGGGGTGCGCTCAGGTGGAGCTGGAGGCCAGCAGGGGGCGCGTGCTGGGCGCTGTGCGCGGGTGTGCTGGGGGTGCTGATCGAGCGGCTGGTGCGAGGTGCTGGTCGAGCGGCTGGTGCGAGGTGCTGGTCGAGCGGCTGGTGCGAGGAGCTGGCCGAGCAGCTGGTGCGAGGAGCTGGTCGAGCGTTTGGTGCGGAGAGCTGTGCGCGCGGGGCGAGGCAGGGGAGGTGCGCGCGGGGTGCGCACGGGGCGAGGCGCTGTGCGTGCGGGCCAGTGCGGGGTGCGCGCGGGCTGCTGCGGCAGGGCGCAGTGGGCGCGCGGTGCCCCGGGTGGTGCGGCTGCGGGTCCAGGCACGCGGGCAGGGGCCGGCGGTGCGCCTGGGTGCGCGGGCTGAGGCGCGGCGGTGCACCCGGGCGGTCGGGTGGCCGTGCGGGTGGTTGCCGGGGGTGCGGGTGGTTGCCGGGGTGCTCGGGCTAGCGTGCGTGCGGGTCGTATGCACGTTTGCCCGAGTGTTGGGTGTTTGTTTGTGGGTTTTGTGTATTTTTGATGTCTTTGGTAGTAGTTGTGGATTTTTACTCATCAGTTGATACACTGTCTTGCAGATCTCGACGGACGGTCGCGCGACGACCCGACTTCCGGTGAGTGGGACAACCCAACCCAGTTTGGGAGGCGCTACATGCACTTGGGCGTGTACCGTCCTCCCCTGGGGCACATAGTTAGTATTAACTGTTTGTTATAATCCATGCAAGCATGATCTATGTGTAGAATGCATGCCACCCTAGACTTGTATGTTAGGGACTTGCACCCTTAGGATTTGTGCATGAGCCGTGCATCCTGTCACCCCGCTATCATGCTAGGAAAGCCCTGACCTATGCATGCGTCCTATTAGTTTGATTTAATTATTTAAATGCAAACTGTAATATTTATTAGCATGCGTTGGGGAATATAAGGGGGCCTTGCGAGGTTAACATTGAGACCCGAGTTAGGGTACTCCGTGTTCCTTGTTTGGTTGTCGGGATGTCCTACATCGGGACCTCAGGTTGCCCTCCCAAGGTCTCTTTTCCCCATTTATGTCTTATTTATTTCCCCGCATCTTGGTTATGCGCGCTGGAGGAATTCTGAATGAATTCAAGACATTAGAGTTGTAGAGATGTGCTGTCAGCGGATCCGAGTGGATCATATGCGATGGATAGGCTGTTCTGTTCCCTTCGTTGGATCCGTGTAGAGACTACCTCAGCGTTAGAAAGGTTGTCCCGTGCAAGGGCTCCCATCAGTAGGCGCCTCCTGATTTGGTAGAAGGACGGTGCTGAATGTGGGGGTGGCCAAACGACCTACAAGTGGGGAGAGACTACCGGTGGACCAAGGGTGACCAACAGCCTAGTCAGTCCCAAGAGCCTATGTCACCTATTGAGGGGTGAGGGTGAGGGTATGGTGGGCCGGCAATGCGACGACCCACAGGATTGTGTATGGATGATTATCAGCCCATTAAGTCCCAATATCCTTTGTCACCTATTGAGGGGTGAGGGTGAGGGTGAGGGTGAGGGTGTGGTGGTTCGGCGATGTAGCGAACCACCGGTCTTGTGATTGATTATGCCACTTTGGGGCTCTTTGTTGTAAATTGTGGTTAATATGAACTATATGCATGGGTTGTGCTATTCACTGAGCGTGTGGCTCACCCCTCGCATAAAATCTTTTCAGTGATCACTGAGGAGGACTTGAAGGAGGAGCTTCCCGAGCGACTGCACCAGTAGCGGAGTAGCGCCACGTCCCTCGAGTTTTGAGGCCATCAGCATCCTTCTCTTTGTTGTATGTATATATATTTCTGTGCTTGGGCACCTAGTTTGGATTATGTATGGATTGTATTTGTGTGTATATGGACATGTTGGCTCTCACAGGACATATGATTATGTATCGAGTCTGTAGTATGTTTTGATTACAGATTCAGTCTTTTTAGCTTCCGCATTTGGTGTATATATTATGTCAGCCCTGCTTTTATCTATGTTGTCATTTTAGCTGTTGTGTGACTCGTTATTGAACTCCTATTTACTGATATCATATATACACTTGCCATGTCCCGGGGACGGCCGCCCTGGGGCGTGACACACCACCACCACGATCTCCTTCAGCCCTCAAGATGGCTGAAATCAGAGGAGAAAAGAGGGTGTTAGAAGGGTTCAAACATGTGGGAACTCGAATCCGAGACCACCGGTAGATAGATCGGGACAAGATCTAACCTTTCTCTTCTTTGGTTTCTTGGTTTCAAGCACTCTAGCAAGCTCAAAACAAAGAAAAAGAGAGAGGGGGAGAGAGAAAATCAATTGGGGAAGATGATGAATAGTGGGGGAGATATTTTAGCTCACTTAAATAAGTCAACACCACTTAGATTAGGCTAACCTAGGTTTAATTAGGGCTTAAGAGAGGATTAGTGAGGGTTTAAGTGAGTTTTGACTTGGGTCAACTCAACCACACAAAAAAAAACAAAAGGGGTTGACCAAGTCATGGGCCCACTTTGACCAAGTCAACTCTCCCAATGACTTCTCGCTCGGTCAAAACCCGGATACGCCCCGGAACTGCGAAATTCTGACACGTTACCAGAATTCGATAAAATTTTCGTGAGTGGCTTAGAATGGCACCAGGACACATAATATGCAGTTAGATTTTCAATCAGAGTCCTCAAACTCAGGATGATAGCTAACAGTCCAAAATTTTAGCGATTCCGATCGAAAAACGAAAAAACTCAAAAACTGCCAGAATGCTCCAATGGTTACCATAAGGCTAAAAGTGACACATATATAACATTTTCATAGCTCCATCTTTGCCATTAGAAACATCAGTAACAGTGAAAGTTTTAACACCATCTACTTTACATGAAGGAACCAAGTTGCAATAGATTAACCCCATGATTACAGTCTGAAACTTCTTGAAAATATCATGTGTATAAGCTTCTTGGAATTGCTTTTCAAAGGGAAAATCTATAAGCAAAGGAATGCTTGAATTTATAGAATGAAAATCAGCCTTATCCTCTTTTTCAACTTTGCTTTTCAAAACATTGTCATATTGTTCCACAAATTGCTTCAAAGTTATTTTTGAGTTAACATAATCATCAAAAAAAGGCGTTCATGTTTTTCCTTCTATGTGTGGTTGACATACCAGCCCAAAACGTTTGTTTGACATAAACTGGAGCCCATTGTTGTCGAAAGTTGAATAGCTCTGTAAGCCAGACATTGTTACACAGACCATTTTCTGCTATCATTTCCAACCAATTGTGATCAAATTCATCAGCTGTTAGAGACTCATACACAATGGACTTCAATTTTGCTTTAATGTCATTATAAGTTTTGTAACTGCAAAATTCAAACAAAACAATTAATTTATAATGTAACTTGATTAATCAAAATGTAACTACTAAGAGAAAAGAATGCATACAATGTAACTGAATTAACTATAATGTAACTTACTTAAATTCTTAAAACGCGTAGTAGCTACATAAACTAAACACATGAATAAAAAACTGCACTAAAATAATTGACAGGTAAAAAAATACAAACCTGCCAAGTTTTTTAGGGATTTTCTTCATGATATGCCATAAACACAATTTGTGACGTGAATGTGGAAAAACTTAAGCAACAGCCCCCTATATTGCCTTGCACTGATCAGTAACTATAGCGTTCAGTTTACGTCCTGACATACACTCCAACCAAGATTTGAATAGCCAAACATATGTAGCTGTGTTTCATTTGACAATAACCCACATCCAAACAAAACTGATTGACCGTGGTGATTTACACCAACAAATGGAGCAAATGGCATGTCGTACTTATTTGTCAAATATGTTGAGTCAAATGATATCACATCTGAAAATGACTCATAAAGAGCTCTAGACCTTGCGTCAGCCCAAAAATATTTCTCACCCTTAGGTTGTCATCAAAATCAACCACACAAAAAAAATTGGATTCCTCTTTTGCATCCGAACAAAGTAATCATATACAGCTTGAGCATCTCCTCCTCCAAGCCTCACCAATCTTGATTTGGATAAGTAGTTCCTAGCATCCTTCTCCTCGTATGACATGTAATCATAACCACCAGCTTCGATGATAAGAGTATGGAAACTTTTAGAAGTTCTAATACCAGCTTGATCATTTAAATCCAACACTCTTTTAGACAGCGGATCAATTTTACGATGGCACGCAAAATGACGAGCTTTGAGTGGACCCAAATGATGGTTATGGTCCAGAATTACCTTTGAAATCGTAAACAAATCACGATCCTTAAAACAGATGTTAATCCTTGCTCCACATCCAATTTTCATAGATGACCTAACATTAAAAGCATTTTTCCCGTTTGACACATGCTTCCCATTTTGACAACATGCAAGAGAATAAAACCTCAACCTTCCATTTTCATCCTTTTTACTGTGAATCTTTACAATGCCAAAACCTTCTCTATGTGCAAAGTTGTTATAAAATGTTCTCACATCTTCTTCCGACACTTGGGGCAATTGCCTCGGCACATTGCTGCTCGACTTCAACAAAGAAATCATTTTGTGGACTGCCTATCATTGACAATGAAAATCCTTGTGTTCCCTGTATTGAACAAACAAACATCCACAAAATGTTCTAAATGTGTTCATGTACACACCAAAAAAATAAAATAAACATATATACTACTCATAGTAAAATTGGCTATACAAGTCTGTTTCACACATTTATTTCACTAAAAGTTTGTTTCCCTTAGATATATCATTAAGGTTTTCTACATAGCCTTATAACATTTCAGATACAATTCTAAATGTAACTAAGTAATTAAAAAATACACATTATTCCATAAAAGAAATGAATATAATATAACTCGAACATAATTATAAAATAATGTAACTGATAATTCAACGTCAAACAACAACATGCCAGAAATCAACTTGCAACATTGAAAAGCATATAAAAAACACAAAATTCACAATCACCATATTGTGAAATTGCCAGAATGATCGATCGTACAAAACAGAGTATTTGAAACAGAAAAAAAATTGCATACACATAAATTCAGCAAATACCGCACCTGAATCAACCTCCATCGACAAGAAAGTCACAGATGATCAGTTTTTTTTTTCGATCAGAATAATTGATGAGAAAGTCCTCTGGATATGCATTCGAATGCAATATTTGATCAAACATCAATTGTGGGCAGTTTGTGATTCAACAACGGCAGATCCAAAAGAATTCAAGAACGGCAGATCCAAAAAGGATTCAAGAACATGAAAATTTCATCATGCAATTTGTGATTCAAAATGACAGATCCAAAAAGGAAATAGTGCAAAATGAATGCGACAATAATTCGGCAGATCCTAACCGCCCATTGATTATGGTGGATATTACTTAAAATCAAATCAGGGGTATTAAGGGTAATGTCTCAAATGCCACCTCATGGGGCTTACATGAGGCCTATGAATCATTTTCCCCTTCAAAATTAGCTATAAGTCGGCTTTTGTCTGTGTAAAATTAAAAAAACCATTGCCGGTACACAAAAAAATACATATGGTTAACGGATGTAGTTTCTAAATTAAATTACTTCAATAAACATATTCAAATAAGTTTTTACAAAATATGAAAAATCTGATTTAATTCTTTTCATAACAAAAATGCCCATGTCTTTTACTAAAAATTCTTATGCTATCTTATACTCACCAATGATATAAAAAACGGAAAATCGATATACCTTCTTAGAAACTTATGAAAATTGAAAAAGGTCCTTGTAAAATTAGTAAATTCTCTTAAAACCAACTACAAATCTAGTTAGTATGTTATAATAATTTATCAAGTAAATTTTAAAATGGTATTGCAGTAATTTATTATGTATTAATAATATAGTCAATAAAAAATGTGGTTAGCTTCAGTATATAGTAGGGACTAAAATAAATATTGTCAAATAAGATAGGGGCCTGAGGGATTTACTAATTTTAGAGGGATTTTTTTTTTATTTTCGTAAGTTTCTAGGGAGCTATATCTATAAAAAGTGAGGGCTTCTGGTTACTTTTAATGTGTAGTTAAGATTAACTATATACTTGGTTAGTTGGGGTGACGGTAGGAATGGAACGATATTTTTCCAATAACCTATGGACATATGGCGATTTTCTAATTTTATAGGGACTAAAATTGATTTAGCTAACTTTCAAGGTAGTGACATCGATATTTCCCAAAAAAATGTGGCGAAGTATGGATACTTCTTCCCTCAATGTTGTATTTAAAAAATGTCACACCCAGCCTATTTGAAAGTCTACAACCAAGGATGGCAGCAGGGAGGATTAGGACAGGTTTGATAAATTTCAACATCAAACCTGTTAATAAAATCCCATCTCAAACTCATCCCAAACCCGTGACGGGTTTGACTATAACATTTCAAACTCTTCCAACGTGTTTTCAAAGAATTCAAACTCATTTCCTGTCACGCCCCGGGCGTCCCCGAGACGCGGCAAGTGTATATATAATATCAGAATCTACACAGGAGGTCAATAATATCATACACGAGCAGCCAGAATGACACACAGACAACAAAAGCAGGGCTGACATGATATATACACCAAATGCGGATAACTAAAAACTGAATCTGTAATAAAAAAACGCACTACAGACTCCATACATAATCACATGTCCTGTGAGAGCCAATATACATACAAAGACATCCAAATACAACCAAACGCGTGCCCAAGCACGGAAAATAATACATACTGGCACAAGGGATGCTGATAGTCTCTGCAACTCGCGGGACGTGGCGCTACTCCGCTACTGATGAAGTCCCTCGGGGAGCTCCTCCTCCAGATCCGACTCCGATGGCACTGAAGAAAAATGTTATGCGAGGGGTGAGCCACACGCTCAGTGAACGGCACAACCCATGCATCACAGACAATATTGACCACAACCAGATAATTCTTAACATCCACAACCACATTTAACAACAATTCCTCAACTAGTGGGTCGCTACCGCCAACCCACTACACCCTCACCCTCACCCTCAATGGGTGACCAAGGATATTGGGACTAATCAACACCAAACCAACGGGTCGCTTCCGCCAACCCGCTACACCCTCACCCTCACCCTCAATGGGTGACCAAGGATATTGGGACTTACTACACCAATCCAGCAGGTCGCTATCGCCAACCTACTACACCCTCACCCTCACCCCTCAACAGGAGTGACATAGGATATTGGGACTGACAATCATCCATAGACAAATCCAGCGGGTCGCTCATCGCCAACCCACTACACCCTCACCCTCACCCTACAACGGGTGACATAGGCTCTTGGGACTGACTAGGCTGTTGGTCACCCTTGGTCCACCGATAGTCTCTCCTCACTCCGTAGGTCGTTTGGCCACTCCCACGTTCAGCACAGTCCTTCACCAAATCAGGAGGCGCCTACTACTGGGAGCCCCTGCACGGGACAACCTGTCTAACGCTGAGGTAGTCTCTAAAGGATCCAACGAAGGGAACAGAACAGCCTATCCATCGCATATGATCCACTCGGATCCGCAGACAACACATCATAACAACACTAATGTTCTGAATTCCTCAGAACCCACCAGGGCGCATAACTACGATGCGGGGAACATGCATAAGGTTATAACAGGGTGGAATATCGTTGGGGAAAGAAACTCGGGAGGGCAGCGTGAGTTCCCGTTATAGGACACCCCGACAACCAAACAAGGAACACGGTGTACCCTAACCCGGGTCTCACCGATGTCCTCGCAAGGCCCCTCCCCTATAATATTCACTATAACATGCAATTTGACAAGTACTAGCATTTAATTTAATAAATAAACTAGTAGGGCACATGCATCGGTCGGGCTTCCTAGCATGGAAACAGGGGACATGCTGCATGGCTCATACACATATCCTAAGGGTGCAAGTCCCTAACATGCAAAGTCTAGGGTAACATGCATTCTACAATTTAATCATGCTCGCATGATATACACATTACAATATGTCAATATTTATCCATGGTGCCCCAGGAGAGGTTGGTATACGCCCAAGTGCGTATAACACCTCTCTACTGGGTTGGATTGTCCCACTCACCGGTATCTGGGTCGTCGCGCGACCGTCCGTCTAGATCTGCAAGACAGACATTCAATATGGTGAGAACAATGCATAAAATACCCAAAAATACATCTAAAATACCCAACACTCGGATAAACGTACATACGGCCCGTACGCACGTGTATCCGAGCATCCCGACTCACTCCCGAACCCACCGGGCAGCTGCACGCACGGCCACCCGCCCCGAGCGCACAGCCGAGCCTCGGCCCGCGCGCCAAGGCGCACTGCCGAGCCTAGCCCGCACACCCGGACACCACCGGCGCACTGTCGCACGCCTGCCCGCGCGCCCCGACGCACCGCCGCACGCACGCGCACGCTCGCGCGCGCCCGCGCGCACTGCACGCACGCCCCAGCACGCGCACGCACTGGCCCCCAGCACCGCGCGCACTGGCCCCCAGCACCGCCCCCAGGCGCATGCCCAGGCGCCCTGCCCAGCACCCAGGCACAGTGCCCAGGCGCCCTGCCCGCGCGCGCGCACGCTCGCGCGCACGCCCGCGCGCACCCGCGCGCACTCCCGCGCACACCCCCCCGCTTGCGCCAGCACCCGCGCCCCGCGCGCACCCGCGCACCACTCCGCGCGCACCCGCGCGCACGCACCCGCGCCCAACGCGCCCGCCGCCCAGCGCCCAACGCCCGCGCCCGCCAGTGCCCAGCGCCCAGCACCCAGCGCCCAACGCCCGCGCCCAGTGCCCAGCACCCAGCGCCCAGCGCCACCCGCGCGCACGTACGCGCGCGCCCTGCCAGTGGCCCTGTCTGCTGCGCCTGCTGCTGCTGCCTGTGCTGCTGCCTGCCTGCCAGCCCGAGCGCCCTTACCACCCACCTCCGGCCACCAATGGCCTCCGACCACCACTCCGACGGCCACCCACAGCCACCCACAGCCACCCAACCCCAAATCCATCCTTCTAGCATACATCTATGCAAGAAAAGAGAGGAAAAGAGGCTTACCAAGGGGAGGAAGCGAAGTCCGGTTGCTCTCCACGCACCGAAACCTCCCTCAAAAGGCTTCTAACGCCCGGATCTACCTCCACCACCGAAATGGCTCAAATCAGGGAAGAAGAGAGGGGGGACGGAGGGGCAAATCTCACCGGAATTCGAATTTGAAAGCACCGGGGTGTAGATCGGGACCCGATCTACACTTCCTATGCTTTAGGTTTTAAGCTTTGAGGGCTCTAGGGGGGTCAAAAGTGAGAAAAAGAGAGAGGGGAGAGAGAAAAACTCATTTGGTAGGGATGATGAACAGTACCTCGAAAATTAGATCCCATCCTTATATAGTGTGCGACTTAAAAACCCAGATACGCCCCGGAACTGCGAAATTTCGGAAACGTTACCGGAATTCAACGAAATTTTCGTGAGAGGTCTAAAACGGCACCAGGACACCAAATATGCAGTTAGATTTTCAATCGGAGTCCTCTAACTCAGGACGATAGCTAACAGTCCAAAAATTAGCGGTTCCGATCGAAAACCGAAAAAAACGAAAAACTGCCAGAACGCTCCAACGGTTACCAGCAGGCTAAAAAGTGACACATATATAATAGTTCCCGTCCCATCCCATTTAGAAGGAAACAAAATTAAGAATCTTGATTTTTCAAATATTTTTAATATTTTTATTCTTTTTTTTAGATTATAAACTAAATAATTATCTTATATAATATTACTTGATACATGCTTAATTATTTTAACAATTATAATATAATAATATTAATAAATGATGGTTAGTTTTACTTATGTATCATATGTATTATGATGATATAAGTGATTTAAACAAGGTATAACGGGGTGGGACAGGTTTGGCCCTTGAGTTTTGCCCTTGAATCCCAAACTCGACCCATATCTTCATTGGGTTGGGACGGGTCAGGTTCGACATTGAGGTGACCAAACCCGTCCCAATAGGGTCGGGTCGAGGCGAGTTCCCCATTTACCCCAACTCATTGAAATCCCTATCTAAAACATAGTCATCATATGTTTTTTTTTTTTAGAATTATATATATTTCATCTAATAAGTTTTTTTATATAAAATATGAATTATATTTTAATAAATTTAATGATATCATTTATAAAACAATGTAATTTTTTAATGAGATATATACTTACAATTAGTAGGAGATATTAATGAGGTATACAAGACTGCATTTATAATTGTAAAAATGAGTGAGAGTAACATAGCTAATTGGTTTTTAGATTGGAATTTAGGCAATGACAAGCTAGACCAGGTCTACCGGGTCCTTGAAAGCAATGCCGAAGATCGGCCTTGGGCCAAGGCCCGCATGTTATATATGTGTCACTTCTTAGCTTTCTGGTAACCATTGGAGCATTCTGGCAGTTTTTCAACTTTTTCATTTTTTGATCGGAACCGCTAAAATTTTAGACTTTTGGCTGTCATCCTGAGTTTGAGGACTCCGATTGAAAATCTAATTGCATATTATGTGTCCTGGTGTCATTCCAAGCCACTCACAAAAAATTCATCAAATTCCGGTAACGTTTCAGAATTTCGCAGTTCCGAAGCGTATCCGGGTTTTGACCGAGCGAAAAGTCATTGGGAGACTTGACTTGGTCAATGTGGGCCCATGACTTGGTCAACTCCTTTGTCTTCTTGTGTGGATGGGTTGACCCAAGTCAAAGATCATCTAAACCTAACCTAAACCTCACTTAAACCTAATTAATCCTTAAGTGGTGGTGAGTGTGTGAGAGTGTGTGTGGTGTGTGTGTTAAATAAAATCCCACGCCTAGGTATAGTGCCCCCCCACTATTCATCATCTTCTCCAAATTTCCCTCTTTCTCCCCTCTCCTTATTTCTTTGGTTTGACCTAGCTAGAGGTGTTGGATCAAGAAGCCCTAGAAGGAGAAAAGAAAGGTGAGGACCCGATCTATCTATCCATGGTTTCATTTTCGAGTTCCCTCTTATGTGACCCCCTCTCATGGCTCCTTTTCTCCTCAGATTTCAGCCATTTTTAGGGCTGAAGGAAGGCTTGGTGGTGGTGGCCTTGGAGGTGGTGTTTCGGTGCACGAAGAGCACCTGATCTCCTTTCCTCCCCTTCCTCTCCTTTGGGTGAGCTTCCTTTCCTTCCATTCTTGTTTAGATGCATGTTAGGAAGGGTTTTTGGGTGTGTATGGGTGTTGGGGAGTTGGAGGGGGCTGTTGGAGGCGGTTGAGGGTGGTAGAGGTGGCTCGGGCACTGCGGGCTCATTAGGCCTGCACGCGCAGGCCGGCAGGCAGGCAGGCAGGGCAGGCGCACTGTTGGGCGAGCTGGCAGGGGACGCGCGCGTGCGCGCGGGCATGCTCACTGGTGCTGCGCGCTGGGCGCAGTGCCGGGCACGCGTGCGGGTGTTGCGCGCTGGGCGCCGTGCGGGGGCGTGCGCGCGGAGCGCTGCGCAGAGGCGCAGTGCGTGCTGTGCACGCGGTGAGGCGAGCGGGCGTGCGTGCGTGCGGGGTACTGCGCGGGGGCGCAGTGCGGGCGGGTGTGCGCGCGATGTGCTGCGCTGGGGCGCAGTGCGCGTGCGGTGCACCCGGGGCTGGATGCGCAGTGCGCGCGTGTCACACCCCAGGGCGGCCGTCCCCGGAACGCAGCAAGCGTATACATGATATCAGCAGTCAATACAGGAGATCAATAGCATACCATAAACAACAGCTAAAAAGACAACACAGACAACAAAGAGGCTGACATGATGTATACACAGATAGCGGAAGCTAAAAAGACTGAATCTGTAAATCAACAACACTTTACAGACTCGATACATAATCATATGTCCTGTGAGAGCCAATATAAACACAAACATCCAAATACAATCCAAACTAGGTGCCCAAGCATAAAAATATATACATACAATCAAAAGGATGCTGATGGCCTCTAAAACTCGAGGGACGTGGCGCAACTCCGCTACTGGTGCAGTCACTCGGGGAGCTCCTCCTTCAAGCCCGCCTCGGTAATCACTGGAGAAAAATATTATGCGAGGGGTGAGCCACACGCTCAGTGAATAGCACAACCCATGCATCACAATTTATATTAACCACATTTAATCAAATCACTAGCCTCAAAGTGGCAGGAACTACACAAATCCGGTGGTTCGTTACATCGCCGAACCACCACACCCTCACCGTCACCCTCACCCCTCAATAGGTGACAAAGGATATTGGGACTTAATAGGCTGATAATCATCCTTACACAAATCCAGTGGGTCGCCACATCGCCGGCCCACCACACCCTCATCCACACCCCTCAATAGGTGACATAGGATATTGGGACTGACTAGGCTGTTGGTCACCCTTGGTCCACCGATAGTCTCTCCCCACTCCGTAGGCCGCTTGGCCACCCCCACATTCAGCACAGTCCGTCCCAAATCAGAAGGTGCCTACTGATGGGAGCCCTTGCACGGGACAGCCTTTCTAACACCGGGGCAGTCTCTACACGGATCCAACGAAGGGAACAGAACAGCCTATCCATACGCATATGATCCACTCGGATCCGCGGACAACACATCTCAACAACTCTAATGTCTTGAATTCTTCAGAATTCCACCAGCGCGCATAACCAAGTTGCGGGGAACATATAAAATAATAATGGGGAAAAGAAACCTTTTGAGGGCAACCTGAGGTCCTGATATAGGACATCCCGCCAACCAAACAAGGAACACGGAGTACCCTAGCCCGGGTCTCAATGTTGACCTCGCAAGGCCCCTTAATATTCCCTAAGGCATGCTAAAAATATCATAAGTTGCATTTATTTAATAAATCAAACTACTAGGACGCATGCATAGGTCGAGCCTTTCCTAGCATGATAACAAGGTGACAGGATGCACGGCTCTTACACATATCCTACGGGTGCAAGTCCCTAACATACAAAGTCTAGGGTGGCATGCATTCTACACACTAATCATGCTTGCATGGATTACATATAACAAGTTAATATCAACTGCGGTGCCCCAGGGGAGGACGGTATACGCCCAAGTGCATATAGCGCCTCCCTACTGGGTTGGGTTGTCCCACTCACCGATAACCGGGTCGTTGCGCGACCGTCCGTCAAGATCTGCAAGACAGGATAATCAACTAGGTGAGTAAAATACACAAATATACCACAAAATACACTAAAAATACCCAACAGTCAGACAAGCGTACATACGGCCTGTACGCACGCGAGTCCGAGCACCCTGACTCACTCTCGAACCCCTGGGCAGCCGCACGCACAGCCACCCGCCCTAGGTGCACAGCCGAGCCCCGGCCCGCGCGCCTAGCGCACTGCCGAGCCCAGCCCGCACGCCCGGACACTCCGCCAAGTCCCCCTAGGTGCACCGCGAGCCCACTGCGCCCCAGCGCAGCGACTCGCGCGCACACCCGCATGACCAGCACCCCATCGCCTCGCCCCGCGCGCACCCCGCGCGCACCATCGGCTCGCCCCACCGCGCACATCCGCACGCCCTGCGCCCAGCGCCTCGCCCCGCGCGCACCACCGCTCGTGTCACGCCCCAGGGCGGCCATCCCCGGGATGCGGCAAGGGTATACATGATATCAGCAGTCAATACAGGAGATCAATAGCATACCATAAACAACAGCTAAAAAGACAACACAGACAACAAAGAGGCTGACATGATGTATACACAGATAGCGGAAGCTAAAAAGACTGAATCTGTAAATCAACAACACATTACAGACTCGATACATAATCATATGTCCTGTGAGAGCCAATATATACATAAACATCCAAATACAATCCAAACTAGGTGCCCAAGCACAGAAATAAATACATACAATCAAAAGGATGCTGATGGCCTCTAAAACTCGAGGGACGTGGCGCTACTCTGCTACTGGTGCAGTCTCTCGGGGAGCTCCTCCTTCAAGTCCGCCTCGGTAATCACTGGAGAAAAATATTATGCGAGGGGTGAGCCACACGCTCAGTGAATAGCACAACCCATGCATCACAATTCATATTAACCACAATTAATCAGTAAAAACCTCAAAGTGGCATGAACAACACAAATCCAGTGGGTCGCTACATCGCCAAACCACCACACCCTCACCCTCACCCTCACCTCTCAATAGGTGACAAAGGATATTGGGACTTAATAGGTTGATAATCATCCTTACACAATCCAGTGGGTCACCACATCGCCGGCTCACCACACCCTCACCCTCACCCCTCAATAGGTGACATAGGCTATTGAGACTGACTAGGCTGTTGGTCACCCTTGGTCCACCGATAGTCTCTCCCCACTCCGTAGGCCGCTTGGCCACCCCCACATTCAGCACAGTCCATCCCAAATCAGGAGGTGCCTACTGATGGGAGCCCCTACACGGGACAGCCTTTCTAACGTCGGGACAGTCTCTACACGGATCCAACGAAGGGAACAGAACAGCCTATCCATGCACATATGATCCACTCGGATCCGTTGACAATACATCTCAACAACTCTAATGTCTTGAATTCTTCGGAATTCCTCCAGCGCGCATAACCAAGATGCGGGGAACATATAAAATAATAATGGGGAAAAGAAACCTTGGGAGGGCAACCTGAGGTCCCGATATAGGACATCCCGCCAACCAAACAAGGAACACGGAGTACCCTAGCCCGGGTCTCAATGTTTACCTCGCAAGGCCCCTTAATATTCCCTAAGGCATGCTAAAGATATCATAAGTCTGCATTTAATTTAATAAATCAAACTAATAGGACGCATGCATAGGTCGAGGCTTTCCTAGCATGAAAACAAGGTGACAGGATGCACGGCTCTTACACATATCCTAAGGGTGCAAGTCCCTAACATACAAGTCTAGGGTGGCATGCATTCTACACATTAATCATGCTTGCATGGATTATAATTAACAAGTTAATATCAAATATGCTGCCCCAGGGGAGGACGGTATACGCCCAAGTGCATATAGCGCCTCCCAACTGGGTTGGGTTGTCCCACTCACCAATAACCGGGTCGTTGCGCGTCCGTCCGTCAAGATCTGCAAGACAGGATAATCAACTAGGTGAGTAAAATACACAAATATACCAAAAATACACTAAAATACCCAACACTCGGACAAGCGTACATACGGCCTGTACGCACGCGAGTCCGAGCACCCTGACTCACTCCCGAACCCCCGGGCAGCCGCACGCACGGCCACCCGCCCTAGGTGCACAGCCGAGCCCCGGCCCGCGCGCCTAGCGCACTGCCGAGCCCAGCCCGCACGCCCGGACACTCCGCCAAGTCCCCCTAGGTGCACCGCGAGCCCACTGCGCCCCAGCGCAGCGACTCGCGCGCACACCCGCATGACCAGCACCCCATCGCCTCGCCCCGCGCGCACCCCGCGCGCACCATCGGCTCGCCCCACCGCGCACATCCGCACGCCCTGCGCCCAGCGCCTCGCCCCGCGCGCACCACCGCTCGTGTCACGCCCCAGGGCGGCCATCCCCGGGTTGCGGCAAGGGTATACATGATATCAGCAGTCAATACAGGAGATCAATAGCATACCATAAACAACAGCTAAAAAGACAACACAGACAACAAAGAGGCTGACATGATGTATACACAGATAGCGGAAGCTAAAAAGACTGAATCTGTAAATCAACAACACATTACAGACTCGATACATAATCAACTGTCCTGTGAGAGCCAATATATACAAAGACATCCAAATACAATCCGAACTAGGTGCCCAAGCACAGAAATAAATACATACAATCAAAAGGATGCTGATGGCCTCTAAAACTTGAGGGACGTGGCGCTACTCTGCTACTGGTGCAGTCTCTCGGGGAGCTCCTCCTTCAAGTCCGCCTCGGTAATCACTGGAGAAAAATATTATGCGAGGGGTGAGCCACACGCTCAGTGAATAGCACAACCCATGCATCACAATTCATATTAACCACAATTAATCAGTAAAAACCTCAAAGTGGCATGAACAACACAAATCCAGTGGGTCGCTACATCGCCAAACCACCACACCCTCACCCTCACCCTCATTCCTCAATAGGTGACAAAGGATATTGGGACTTAATAGGCTGATAATCATCCTTACACAATCCAGTGGGTCACCACATCGCCGGCTGACCACACCCTCACCCTCACCCCTCAATAGGTGACATAGGCTATTGAGACTGACTAGGCTGTTGGTCACCCTTGGTCGACCGATAGTCTCTCCCCACTCCGTAGGCCGTTTGGCCACCCCCACATTCAGCACAGTCCATCCCAAATCAGGAGGTGCCTACTGATGGGAGCCCCTACACGGGACAGCCTTTCTAACGTCGGGGCAGTCTCTACACGGATCCAACGAAGGGAACAGAACAGCCTATCCATACGCATATGATCCACTCGGATCCGTTGACAACACATCTCAACAACTCTAATGTCTTGAATTCCTTAGAATTCCTCTAGGGCGCATAACCAAGATGCGGGGAACATATAAAATAATAATGGGGAAAAGAAACCTTGGGAGGGCAACCTGAGGTCCCGATATAGGACATCCCGCCAACCAAACAAGGAACACGGAGTACCCTAGCCCGGGTCTCAATGTTTACCTCGCAAGGCCCCTTAATATTCCCTAAGGCATGCTAAAGATATCATAAGTCTGCATTTAATTTAATAAATCAAACTAATAGGACGCATGCATAGGTCGAGGCTTTCCTAGCATGATAACAAGGTGACAGGATGCACGGCTCTTACACATATCCTAAGGGTGCAAGTCCCTAACATACAAGTCTAGGGTGGCATGCATTCTACACATTAATCATGCTTGCATGGATTATAATTAACAAGTTAATATCAAATGCGGTGCCCCAGGGGAGGACGGTATACGCCCAAGTGCATATAGCGCCTCCCAACTGGGTTGGGTTGTCCCACTCACCGATAACCGGGTCGTCGCGCGACCATTCGTCAAGATCTGCAAGACAGGTTAATCAACTTGGTGAGTAAAAATACACAAATACCACAAAAATACACAAAAATACACTAAAAATACCCCACACTCGGACAAGCGTACATACGGCCTGTACGCACGCGAGTCCGAGCACTCCGATTCACTCCCGAACCCCCGGCAACCATCCGCACAGCCCCCCGCCCCCGGCACACCACCACGCCCTAGCCCGCGCACCCAGGCGCACTGCCGAGCCCCTGCCCGCACGCCAGGACATGCCGCCGAGCCCCTGCCCGCACGCCAGGACACTCCGCCTAGCCCTCCGGGTGCACCGCGCGCTCACTGCGCCCCAGCGCAGCAACCCGCGCGCACACCGCACGCCCAGCGCCTCACCCCGCGCGCACCACCGGCTCGCCCCATCGCGCACACCCGCACGGTGCCCTGCGCGCAGCACCCGTACGCGGCCCCCTGCGCGCGGCACGCACCGCTCCTCTGCGCAGTGCCCCACGCGCAGCACCCGTACGCGGTCCCCTGCCCGCGCCCACCGCCCAGCGCCTGCGACCATCGCCCAGCGTCCAGCGCCCAGCACACCTTCCTGCTCCACCCGAGCGCACGCCCGCACGCACGCCCATGCGCACGCCTGCGCGCGCCCTGCCACCTGCTCTGCCTGCTGCGCTGCCTATGCTGTCTGTGCTGCCATCCTGCCCGAGACAGCCAACCACCCTGCCCGAGCCACCCTACCTCCTCTAACCGGCCACCAATGGCCCCTAACCACCACCAACCACCACCAACAGCCACCAACAGCCACCACACACCCAAAACCACCCTCCTAACAAGCATCTAAGCAAGAAAAGGAAGGAAAGAGAGCTTACCCAAGGAAGGAAGGGAAGTTCGGTTGCTCTCCGCGCACCGAAACACCTCCTCCAAGGCCACCCCCACCGAGCTCTTCCTCAACCCTCGAAATGGCTGAAATCAGAGGAGAAAAGAGGGTGTGAGAAAGGGCTAAACACGATGGAACTCAAATCCGAGACCACCGGTGGATAGATCGGGAGCTCCCCTTACCTTTCTCTTCTTTGGGTTTTGAGGTCCAAGCTCTCTAACTAGGGTAAAAGGTGGAAAAAGAGAGAGGGGGAGAGAGAAAATCAATTGGAGAAGAAGATGAATAGTGGGGGAGATATTTTAGATTCCACTTATATATAATCCCACACTTAGATTAGGGTTAACTAGGTTTAATTAGGGCTTAAGAGAGGATTAAAGAGGATTAAGTGAACTTTGACTTGGGTCAACCCAACCACACAAAAAACAAAAGGGGTTGACCAAGTCTATGGGCCCACTTTGACCAAGTCAACTCTCCCAATGACTTCTCGCTCGGTCAAAACCCGGATACGCCCCGGAACTGCGAAATTCTGACACGTTACCAGAATTCGATAAAATTTTCGTGAGTGGCTTAGAATGGCACCAGGACACATAATATGCAGTTAGGTTTTTAATCGGAGTCCTCAAACTCAAGATGATAGCTAACAGTCCAAAATTTTTGAGGTTCCGATCGAAAAACGAAAAAAACTCAAAAGCTGCCAAAATGCTCCAATGGTTATTAGAAGGCTAAAAGTGACACATATATAACATTCTCCCCCCCTTAGGAAATTTTATCCTCAAAATAAATACAAGAACATCTAAGAAGGGAAAAGATGCGGATACGCGTCACGCATGGCGTCCTCGAGCTCCCAAGTGGCCTCGGCACCGGAACAGTGCTGCCATCGCACCTTGACCAGCTGGATGGTCTTGGTGCGGAGCCTCTTCTCGCGGCGGTCCAGGATCTCAATCGGCTGCTCGATGAAAGACAAGTCTGGCTCGAA
Source organism: Acorus gramineus (assembly GCA_030737835.1). Taxonomy (NCBI): domain Eukaryota; kingdom Viridiplantae; phylum Streptophyta; class Magnoliopsida; order Acorales; family Acoraceae; genus Acorus; species Acorus gramineus. The sequence continues at coordinate 3,399,077 of CM060849.1, forward strand.
GACGAGCGGCTCGAACGGGATGACGTGAGCAGGATCGTGGACATATCACCTCAGCTGCGAGACATGGAAGACGTCATGAGCCTAAGCCAACTGTGGGGGCAGAGCTATGCGATAGGCCACCTCTCCAACTCGCTCGAGGATGAGGAACGGCCCAATGAAACGCGGACTCAGCTTGCCCCGCACACCGAAACGGAAGATGCCCTTCATCGGGGACACCTTCAAGAAGACATGGTCACCAACCTCGAAGGCGAGCTCACGGCGACGACGGTCGGCGTAGCACTTCTGACGACTCTGAGCGACTCGGATACGCTCGCGAATCGTCTTCACCATCTCTGAGGTCTGGTGAACGATCTCTGGTCCCTCCAACTGGCGCTCTCCGACCTCGTCCCAACACAAGGGGGACCTGCAGCTGCGGCCATAGAGCGCCTCATAAGGAGCCATCCGGATACTCGAGTGGTAGCTGTTGTTGTAGGCAAACTCCACCAACGGAAGGTGCCTCTCCCAACTGCCTCCAAAATCGAGAACACAGGCTCGCAGCATATCCTCAAGAGTCTGGATCGTCCTCTCCGACTGGCCGTCCGTCTGCGGATGAAACGTTGTACTGAAATGGAGGTTCGTACCAAGGGCGTGCTGGAGGCTACGCCAGAACCTCGAAGTAAAACGCGCGTCTCGATCGGAATGATGCTGACTGGAGTGCCATGGAGACGGACAATCTCGGAGACAAATAACTGCGCCAGGGTGTCCAGAGAATCGGTGAGTCGGATGGGGAGGAAATGAGCAGACTTCGTCAGCCGGTCGACGATCACCCAGATGGCATCGCGACCCGAACGTGACCTCGGCAGACCTGAGACGAAGTCCATGGGGATATGCTCCCACTTCCACTGAGGGATCTCAATGGACTGCAGCTTCCCCGCAGGGCGCTGATGCTCCGACTTCACCTGCTGGCATACTAGGCATCGGGCAACGAAACGGGCAATATCCGTCTTCATCCGCGCCACCAGTAGCTACGACGAAGGCCCTTGTACATCTTCGTGCCACCAGGATGCACTGTGTACCTCGAACGATGGGCATCGTCCAGAATCTTCCGCTTCAGCTCTGCGTCATCGGGAATGCACACTCGGCCTCTGAACCGCATGATCCTGTCCGCGCGAATCTGGTAGTCCGGACGCTCGCCCCGGGCGACGCCTTCAGAGAGGACTATAAAATGCGGATCCTGAGCCTGAGCCGTGCGGATATCGTCGAGAAGGACTGGCTGCACCACTAGCCTGGCCAAAAACCACCAGCAGGAGTCTCTCGAACGCTGATCCAGCAAGCGGCCTCCTCCAGAAGCCTCCAACGACGGATAGCCATATGGGCGGCCATGCCCAAGGGCTGCCTACTGAGAGCATCTGCCACGACATTCGCCTTACCCGGATGGTAAGCGATGTCACAATCATAGTCCGTCAGGAACTCAACCCAACGTCTCTGACGCATGTTGAGCTCCGGCTGGGACTGCAAATATGTCAAGCTCTTATGATCGGTAAAGAGCTCGAACTCCTCTCCATAGAGGTAATGCCTCCACATCTTCAGCGCAAAGATGATCGCTGCCAACTCAAGGTCGTGGGTGGGGTAATTCTGCTCATGGGGCTTCAACTGACGCGACGCGTAAGCCACAACCTTACCGTGCTGCATCAGGACGCAACCCACACCCAACTGCGATGCATCTGTGTAAACTGCGAACCCACCACTCCATTTTTATCATGCTTGCATGGATCACACATTACAACAAGTTAATATAAATCCATGGTCCCCCAGGGGAGGACGGTACACGCCCAAGTGCATATAACGCCTCCCTACTGGGTTGGATTGTCCCACTCACCGATAGTCGGGTCGTCGCGCGACCATCCGTCAAGATCTGCAAGACAGAGTAGTCAATTTGGTGAGTAAAATACACAAAATACATACAAAAATACACTAAAATACCCAACACTCGGACAAACGTACATACGGCCCGTACGTACGCGAGTCCGAGCACCCCGACACACTCTCGAACCCCCGGGCAGCCATACGCACGGCCACCCGCACGCGCACGCACGAATGCGCACGCACGCACGCACACACCCCGGCACCATCGGCGCATTGCCGCGCGCCTGCCCGCGCGCCCCGACGCGCTGCCGCACGCACGCGCACGCTTGCGCGTGCCCACGCGCACCGCACGTCCAGCCCGCGCCCCACGCGCAACACCCCGCGCACGCCCCAGCACGTGCACGCACGCACGCGCACGCACCCGCACGCTGGTCCCCAGCTCCGCGCCCAGGCGCACTGCCCAGGCGCCCTGCCTTGCACCCAGGCGAAGTGCCCAGGCGCCCTGCCTGCGCGCGCGCACTCTCGCACGCGCACTCACGCGAGCATCCGCGCACCCGCGCTCCTGCGCGCGCACGCGCGCAGACCGCGCCCAGCGCGCGCCCAAGCCCTCTTAACCTCATTTTAACCCCTTTTTCACCCATCCCAACCCCTCACACACACCCAAACCCAACTACCTAGCAAGCATGACTTTCCCACCACCCCTTAAGCCAAGGAAACCAAGAAAAAGGAGGGGAGGAGCTCACCTTGGGAGGGAAAAGAAAGGGGGAGGTTCGGGGCCCTTCGCGCACCGAAACGCCGCCACCGGAACCACCACCACCACTCAGCCTCCTCTTCAGCCCTCTATGGCAGCAAAAACAGGGGGGGGGGAGATCATGCAAAGAGAGCTTGAGAGAGGGGAGAACAACCAACAACACCAAGATCCACCACCACCACCACTTCCCCCACCACCACCACCTTCTCTTTGGCAAAAACACAAACACAAGGGGTGCAAATGAAAAGAGAGAAGGGGAACCAGAATTCTGGTCGGAAATGAGAGGGGAAGGGAGAGAGAGAGGAGATATTTATCAAATATCTTAAGGAGAATTTACTAAGTCGCCCTCCGACTAGAAATTCTACGCAAGCTTCACTGGAACAGCCATAACTTCCCCGATACAGCTCCGAATTGCTTGATTCCAAGACCGATGGAAAGCTAAGAAGATTATCTACAACTTTCATGTTTATGGCAAGATCAGATAATCTCTCCAGCTAATCCGAAATTAGAGCTAAACATGGAACAGGGCTGCTGCCAGAATTTCCATCCTCGGGGTATACTCGGAAAAATACCCATAACTTTTACTACAAGAATCCAGTTGGTCTAATTCCACTTCTGTGCGAAAGCTAACTCAAAACTGGACATCTCATAATAAAATCATAATTAAACCTCTTCATCTTGGATTTTAACAAAATCAAATCCAAATACCAAATCAGGAATACATAACTTAGAGAAAAAAATTATGTACCCAAATCTTCAAACAGAGCGCTCCAAATGACACAGACACAACATTCTTCCCCCCTTAGGAAATTTAGTCCTCGAAATTTAAGGAAACCCAAAAGGGAAGACCGAAAGTATCAAGCTTAGACCTTTGCTCCCAAGTGGTCTTCGCACCGGACTGGCGCTACCAACCCACTGCAATCAAAGGAACAGTCTTAGCGTGGAGCCTCTTCTCATGCTTGTCCCTGACCTCGATCCACTGCTCCACGAACGACAAATCCACCTCGAGGATGAGGCGGTCGAATAGAGAGACTGAGCAGGATCGTGGACATAACGCCTCGGCCATGGGACAAGGACGACGTCGTGGGCATGAACCAGCTGTGGGGGAAAGGCTACATGATAAGCCACCTCCCCAATCCACTCAATGACGAGAAATGGTCCCATTAAAGAGCAAACTCAGCTTGCCCCGAACGTCGAAACAGAGGGTGCCCCTAAACCAGGACACCTTCCTGAAAAATGCCATCGCCAAACCCAAAAGGGAAGCCCCTGGCGACGATGACCTGCGTAGCCTTCTGTCAGTTCTGGGAGGTGCAGATGTACACACGAACCAACCGGGCCACCGCAAGGTCAAACAACTAACTTATGGCCCCTCCAACTGGCGCTCCACAACCGTCCCAACACAAGGGAGGTATGAAACTGCGCCTGTAGAGTGCCCTCACAGATCCATCTGGGTGCTCGAATGGCAGTCGCTTGCAGGCATACCCCAACAAATGGGTAGTGCCTCACCCAACTGCCCTCATCATCGAGCACGCAGGCACATAGCATGTCCTCCAAGGTCCGAATCGTCCTCATTGACTGGCTGTCCATCGGCGATGAAACGCTATACTTAAATGGAGGCTCGCGCCGAAGGCTGCGCCACAACCTCAAAGTAACCCTCGCGTCTCAACCGAAAATAGCGCCGACTGGAGTGCCATGAAGACGAACAATCGCGATGGTGAAAACCCACGTCAAGGCGTCCAGAGACTCAATTAGTCTGATAGGGAGGGAAACGCGGACTTAGTCAGTCGGTCAATGATCACCTAGACGGCGTCGTGACCCGAACGTGACATTAACGAGTTTGCAACCCACTCCCACGTCCACTGAGGAATCTCGATGGACTGACGCTTTCCACGCGATGATGATTCTCGAACTTTGCCTGAGGGCATGCCAACCTGGGGAAACAAGGTCACCCACATCACCTTATCATCACACCAGCAAACTCAACAAAGACTACCCCATAGTAGTCCTCGAAAACCCAATAAAACTTTTGAGATCCACAAAGGCATCCGGCGCATTCGTCAACCCCGACGGCAGTACTTAAAACTCGTAGTGCCTGAACGGTCACGAAAGGCCACCTACGGGATGCCCAACTCTCGGATCTCCAACTTGTGGTACCCTTGTGCGAAGATCGATCTAACAGCAGACACTCGCTCTCAGAGCTGGTCAAATAGATCATCGATTCGCGGCAAAGGTAATTGATCTTCAACCTCCACGGGGAGATCAAAACAACACCATGAACAATTAAGTTGAGATTCTTCTCCTCGAGCATGGCTGGCACTCATGATAACACTTACACACTAGGTAAGCCGCTCCACCGCACTTAATCCACAAGACACGCATTAAGGGGTCGTCGAACCTCGACAATGCCTATGTGACGCATTAAGGGGTCGTCGAACCTCGACAATCCACAAGACGTCATGCCACTTTGAGGCTGGTTGTTGATTAATTGTGGTTAATATATTGTGATGCATGGGTTGTGCTGTTCACTGAGCGTGTGGCTCACCCCTCGCGTAATATTATTTCTCCAGTGCTATCAGAGTTGGAACTAAAGGAGGAGCTCCCTGAGGGACTTCATCAGTAGCGGAGTAGCGCCACGTCCCGCGAGTATTAGAGGCTATCAGCATCCCTTGTGATTGTATGTATTTTATTCCGTGCTTGGGCACGCGTTTGTATTGTATTTGGATGTCATTGTATATATTGGTTCTCACAGGACAGATGATTATGTATCAAGTCTGTAATATGTTTTTGGATTACAGATTCAGTCTTTTAGCTTCCGCTATTTTTGTGTATATATCATGTCAGCCCCCTTTTGTTGTCTGTGTTGAAATTGTTGATGTTATATGAGTATGCTATTGAACTCCTGTTTGGACTGATATCATATATACACTTGCCGCGTCCCGGGGACGGCCGCCCTGGGGCGTGACACCGACAACCAAACAAGGAACACGGAGTACCCTAGCCCGGGTCTCAACGCTGACCTCACACGGCCCCTTAAACCAGAAAAGGAACACTAGAAGAAGACATCACCCTTAAAGAATACTACCAACCCCACTGGATCATCTACATCTAGATAATCACCCACCGATATCCTTCAACATCCATCACAAGACCGGACCCAACCTCCTTGGGAACGGTCGAACAACAATTGGGTCGCGAGGCGACGCGTCTTCGCCTCATCCACACCCTCACTCCCGAAAGGAGACATATTGGGACTTTGGGAGAGACTTAGACTGCTCTACACCCCTGGTCCACCGGTAGCCTTTCCTCCACACCGTAGGCCGCCTGGTCCGCTCCCACAATTCAGCACAGTTTGAACCAAAATCAGGAGGTGCCTACTGATGGGAGCCCTCTGTCAGGAAGGCCTGTCTAACGCTGAGGAGTCCGTACACGGATCCAACGAAGGGGAGAACGATTCCACGCTCGCGACATCATTCATTAATCCTCTTCCGGGTAGCCTCTACCGGGCATACTCCCACGATCAGTACCCCTCTGATTGCATCGATGGTACCTACGGATGGGAGCCTTTTACCAGGACAGCTACAACCCGGCCTCCTCAACTCGAACAACCACTTTCAATACCTGCTCATCGCGATATCACCCACTTGCATATCAGCAACCCCACGCTCGCCTGGGCCTTTAATGCTCTCGCCTGCTTCTCCAACACTCTGGTCTGGGCCTTCAATATGGTGAGTAAACTACACAAATACATAAGAAATTTACTAGAAATACACAACACTCAGACAAGCATGCATACGGACCCGCACGCTTGCGAGCACGCGCGTACGCACGCGAGTCCGAGTGCCCCGACACCCTCCCGAACCCTCGGGCAGCCATACGCATGGCCCCCCGCACACGCACGCACGAATGCGCACGCCCACACGCGCCCTTGCGCCCCTGCCCGCCCGCCCAGACGCGCTGCCCAGCCAGTGCATACCCGCGCGCACTGCGCACCCGCGCAGCACCCCGCGCGCACGCCAGCGCGTCTGCGCGTACGCGCGCGCGCCTGTCTGCGCTCGCAGACGCGCGCATGCCCGAGCCCCTTCCACCCCCTCCTCGGCCCACCCACACCCCCTAACACCCATGCATAGCATGCATAACCATTTACACACCCTAAACAAACATCTAAGCAAGCTAAGGGAGGAGGAAGACTTACCCAAAGAGAGGAAGAACAAGGGAGGAAGCTCGGGTGCTCTTCGCGCACCAAATCGCCACCACCAAGACCACCACCACCTCAGCCACTCTCAGCCCTAACAATGGCTGAACACAGGGGGGAGGGGAAGCCAAGAGAGGGAGGTAAACAAAGGGGAAAACAAAACAAAGACCGTAGAAAGATAGATCACAACCATACCTATCTTTTCCCCTTCTAGGGTTTCCTTTTTCTTTGCCTTCTACTACCTCTAATGGGGGAAAATAACAAGAGGGGAAAAAAAGGATTTGTGTGTGAGAGAGAGAGATGAAGAGAAGGGAAGCGAAGGGAAGGGAAGGGAAGGGGACGCCTAAAATGGTTGCACACACACACACACACACTCACACACTCACACACTTAGGTTTTTGGTGTTTGACTTTGAGTCAACCCTGTTATATATGTGTCACTTTTAGCCTGCTGGTAACCGTTGGAGCGTTCTGGCAGTTTTTCGTTTTTTTCGGTTTTCGATCGGTACCGCTAATTTTTGGACTGTTAGCTATCGTCCTGAGTTAGAGGACTCCGATTGGAAATCTAACTGCATATTTGGTGTCCTGGTGCCATTTTAAGCCTCTCACGAAAATTTCGTTGAATTCCGGTAACGTTTCCGAAATTTCACAGTTCCGGGGCGTATCTGGGTTTTTAAGTCGCTCACTATATAAGTGGAAGCTAAAAAGTGCCTGGCACTATTCATCATCTCCTTCCTTGAGCCCTCTCTCTCCTCTCCTCCGTTTTTCTTGCTTTTGAGGCCCTTAGACCCCTCAAACCTTAAAAGTTAAAACCTAGGAAGTGTAGATCGGGTCCTACACCCCGGTGGTTTCAAATCCCAATTCCGGCGAGATTTACCCCTCCGTCCGCCCTCTCTTCGTCCCTGATTTGAGCCATCTCGGTGGTGGAGGTAGATCCGGGCGTTGGAAACCTTTTGGGAGAGGTTTCGGTGCGCGGAGAGCAACCGGATTTCCTTTCCTCCCCTTGGTAAGCCTCTTTTTCCTCTCTTTCTTGCATAGATGTATGCTAGGAGGGTGGAAATGGGGTTGGGTAGAGGTTGGCGGCGGTGGTTGGCCGTCGGGGGGCTGTGGGAGGTGGTCGGAGGCTGTGGTGGTGGTCGGAGGTGGGTGGTAGAGGAGCTCGGGCTGGCAGGCGTGCAGCTCGGGCTGGCGGGCTGCTGTCCCGGGCAGGGCAGCAGCGCAGGGTGGTGCTGGCGCAGTGGCTGGCGCGGATGCGCGCGCGCGTGCGCGGGGACGTGCGCGAGTGCGTGCGCTCGGGTGGTGCTGGGGGCCAGCAAGGCTGGGCGTGCGGGCGCTCGGCTGGCGCTGGGGGCCAGCAGGGCTGGGCGTGCGCGCTGGGCAGGCTGCGGGGCTAGCTCGGGTAGGCTGGGAGCAGGTGCACCAGTTTGCTGGGCGCGCGAGCGCGTGCGCGCAGGTGCGCGCGCGGGCGTGCGCTCGGGGGGGGGGTGCAGGGAGAGGCGTGCGGAGCAGGCTGCTGGGCTGTGCGCGCTGGCAGGCCGGGCGAGCTGGCTGGGCGCGCAGGCGAGCAGGGCAGGGGCGCTCGGGCATCAGGCGGGCAGTGCCCCGGGCGTGCAGGCGAGCGGTGCTCGGGCCACTCGGCGACGCGCGCAGGCAGGCAACGCGGGCAGCAGCGCGGGCAGGCTTGCAGGCGCGCTGGGCGCGTTCTGCCAGGCGCGCTGGGCGCGTGTTGCGCGGGCGTGCGCGTGGACGCTGGGTGAGGGTCCCGGGTGCTGGGCGCTGGGTCGCGGGTACCGGGTGCTGGCCGAGGGTGCTGGGCGCTGGGCACCGCTGCGGGGCGTCGTGCAGGGTGCGCCCGGGGTGCGCGCGGGGCGCGGTGAGGCGGCTGGTGGTGCGCGCGGGGTGCGCGCGGGGCGGAGCCGGCGGTGCGCGCGGGGTGCTCGCGGGGGCGGAGCTGGCGGTGCGCGCGGGGCGAGGCGTTGGGCGCGCGGGGCGTGCGGCGTGCTCGCGTGGTGTGCGCGGGGTGTGCGCGGGCGCGCGCGGGTGCTGCGCGTGGGGCGCAGGGCACTCGAGCGTGCGGCAGGGAGTGCTGGGCGCTGCGTTGGGGCGCAGTGCAGGCGGGGGGTGCGTGCGGGCGCCGCGCGGGGGCGCGGTGCATGCGGGTGCACCCAGGGCCGGACGCGCGGTGCGCACGGGCGGGCGCGTGCGTGCGCCCGGGCGTGCAATGTGTCCGGGGCTTGCGGGCAGATGCTCGGCAGGCTGTCCGGGCGCGCGGGCCGGGGCTCGGCGGTGCGCCTGAGGCGGGTGGCCGTGTGTGCGGCTGCCCGAGGGGCTCGGGAGTGAGTCGGGATGCTCGGATACGCGTGCGTACGGGATGTACGTTTGTCCGAGTGTAGGGTATTTTAGATGTATTTTTGTGTATTTATGTATTGTTCTCACCATATTGAGTGTCTGTCTTGCAGATCTAGACGGACGGTCACGCGACGACCCCGATCTCTGGTGAGTGGGACAATCCAACCCAGTAGAGAGGTGTTATACGCACTTGGGCGTATACCGACCTCTCCTGGGGCACAATGGATAGATATTGGCATGTGTAATATGTATATCATGCGAGCATGATTTAATTGTAGAATGCATGTTACCCTAGACTTTGCATGTTAGGGACTTGCACCCTTAGGATATGTGTATGAGCCATGCAGCATGTCCCCTGATTCCATGTTAGGAAGCCCGACCGATGCATGTGCCCTACTAGTTTATTTATTAAATTAAATACTAGTATTCGTTAAAATGGCATGTTATAGTGAATATTATAGGGGAGGGGCCTTGCGAGGACAGCGGTGAGACCCGGGTTAGGGTACACCGTGTTCCTTGTTTGGTTGTCGGGGTGTCCTATAACGGGAACTCACGCTGCCCTCCCGAGTTTCTTTCCCCAACGATATTCCACCCTGTTATAACCTTATGCATGTTCCCCGCATCGTAGTTATGCGCCCTGGTGGGTTCTGAGGAATTCAGAACATTAGTGTTGTTATGATGTGTTGTCTGCGGATCCGAGTGGATCATATGCGATGGATAGGCTGTTCTGTTCCCTTCGTTGGATCCGTGTAGAGACTACCTCAGAGTTAGACAGGTTGTCCCGTGCAGGGGCTCCCAGTAGTAGGCGCCTCCTGATTTGGTAGAAGGACTGTGCTGAACATGGGAGTGGCCAAACGACCTACGGAGTGAGGAGAGACTATCGGTGGACCAAGGGTGACCAACAGCCTAGTCAGTCCCAAGAGCCTAGGTCACCTATTGAGGGTGAGGGTGAGGGTATGGTGGGCCGGCGATGTGGCGACCCACTGGATTGTAAGTCCCAAAATCCTATGTCACCCATTGAAGGGTGAGGGTGAGGGTGTGGCGGGTTGGCGGAAGCGACCCGCTGGTTTTGTGCAGTTAGTCCCAATATCCTATGTCACCCATTGAAGGGTGAGGGTGGGGGTGTAGTGGGTTGGCAGTAGCGACCCACTAGATTGCGGAGTTGTTATCATTTTATGGCTTGGGCAGTATGAGATGGTGGATTAAGATTATCTGGTTGTGGTCAATATTGTCTGTGATGCATGGGTTGTGCCGTTCACTGAGCGTGTGGCTCACCCCTCGCATAATATTTTCTCTTCAGTGCCATCTGAGTCGGATCTGGAGGAGGAGCTCCCCGAGGGATTTCATCAGTAGCGGAGTAGCGCCACGTCCCGCGAGTTTCAGAGGCTATCAGCATCCCTTGTGCTTGTATGTATTATTTTCCGTGCTTGGGCACGCGATTGTGTTGTATGTGGATGTCTTTGTATGTATATTGGCTCTCACAGGACATGTGATTATGTATAGAGTCTGTAGTATGTTTTGATTACAGATTCAGTCTTTAGCTTTCGCATTTGGTGTATATATCATGTCAGCCCTGCTTTTGTTGTCTGAGTGTCATCCTGGTTGTTTGTGTATGATATATTATTGACCTCCTGTGTAGATTCTGATATTTTATATACACTTGCCGCGTCTCGGGGACGCCCGGGGCGTGACAAACCCAATCACACAAACAAACAAAACCAATTGACCAAGTCAATGGTCAAACTTGACTTGGTCAAAGTCTTCTTTGACTTGGTCAAGTCCCCCTTTGACATTCTCACTTGGTCAAAACCCGGATACGATTCGGAATTGCCAAATTCTAAAACGTTACCGGAATTCGATGAAATTTTTGTGAGTGGTTTGAAATGGCACCAGGACACATAATGTGCAGTTATATTTTCAATCGGAGTTCTCAAGCTCATTGTGATAGCTAAAAGTCCAAAATTTTAGCGGTTCCGATCGAAAAAAGAAAAAGTTGAAAAACTGCCAGAAATGTCCCAAAGGTGACCAGAAGGCTAAAAGTGACACATATATAACAATACATATTGGATTGTGTTCTTCTTGTTGAGAGAAATTGAATCCAAAGTAATCCCAAGAACATGGTTAAGTTGGTTGGTGGTTGAGGGGAAAATGTTTTAGTCACACATTAAAAGATGAGTGTTGTTACACTCAATTTTTTTTATAGTTCAAAATATAGTTTTATATACTTTTCTAGAAATCCGATGAAACATATACCTCGTTAGACAATGTATATACCTCGTTAAATATTTTCTTACACTTTAACTAAAAATGAGTTATTCAACTCGAAATGAAACGATATACACTATTTATAAAAGCATATACCACATTAAATGATGTTTACTATTTAAAAATAAATAAAAACATGTGTGGTCTGAGTTTTGGTTGGTAAGATTGGTACAGTTTTGGTGTGTGTATACGGTGGGAAGGACTAGTCAGTTGGGCTTGGCCCAAAAACATGTGTATATATGGCGGGAAGGACTAGTCAGTTGGGCTTGGCCCAAAAACATGTGTATCGGTATGTAAATCTGGGGTTCTGTGAACTTGGTCCTGGTCCGTCTCGCGACTGATCAGATCACCGCCCGGAGAGTCTTTTCTGAGCCACCTGACAGCTTCTCAGAAAGACGGGGTTTGTTGTGATCACCACCTACTTTCTCAAAAAGCAGAAAAAGTTGGTGTTGCTGTTGATCGCCTCACAGGGAAATTGGGTGGGTTCTCCTCTCTAAGCTACGGCGTGCCGCACATAGAGGTGAAAACAAGGAATCCTTTCTGCTAGATAAGAACTTGAAAAAGGGGCTGCTGATGTCACGCCTCAGGGCGGTCATCCCCGAGATGTGGCAATATATATAATATCAGCTATCAATACATGAGGTCAACAATAACTCTAACATACAACATATGAGGTGGCAAAGCAAAGATAAGTGATAGCTAACTAAAAAGCGGAAGAATAAAAATATCAATAAGTCTGAAAACCAAAACATTATTACAGACTCGAATACACAATCACTGTCCTGCTAGTCCAATAAAATACATCATGTGCAACACGGACGATTAACAAATGCATGACTCTAGGACTGCTGACAGCCTCGCACTCGTCAACCGCCAGACGGAACGCTCCACGCACGCAAGACCACGCCACAGGGAAGCTCCAGCTCCACGCCCAACACCGCCTCTGTAAAAGAAACAGTACGCGAGGAGTGAGCTACAATCACAGTGAGTGGTTGGCAACAAAACACCATTACAACAATTTAATGTTAAGGCAATTTCCTTTCAAGGGAAAACATGGGTGGAAACCTGATGGATAACAAGGTCACGCGGCGGCGCGACCAACCTCACCCTCACCCTCACTCCCGGAGGGAGACTCTTGGGACTCTTGGGGAGAGACCATACCGTTTGTCAAAGAGACGCAGAATTACTGGTCCACACAACACTACTGGATTATCTACATAGAGATAACTGCCCACCGATGTCTCTCAACATCGATACATAACCGGACCCAACAACTATGGGAACGGACGAACAAACGAATGGGTCACGTAGCGACATGACTTCACCTCACCCCTACCCCCACCTCTGAAGGGAAACTCCTGGGACACCCAGGGAGAAAACAAATAACACCTGGTGTTACTAGAGAACATAATACAACAAGTCCCTCTACTACGAGGTAGAGATGCCACTACGATACCTCAAAGCGTTAGGCACAACTTACCCGGAATATACTCTGACAGGTATAAGAGTCACGTAACCACGTGACTCCCAACTCATCCTCACCCTAGCCCCCGGAGGGGTGACCCTAGGGACTTTTGGGATAAATCCATTTGCTCTACACCCTTCGTCATCCGGTAGCCCTCTCCCGGGTAGCCTCTACCTGGTATACTCTCATGATTAGTACATCTGCCAAACGCATCGGTAGTACCGACAGGTGGGAGCCCTCTGTCAGGACAGCTTCAACGCTGGGCAGCTTCAACATGGATCCGATGAAGGGGAGAACGATTCCATGCTCACAATGCGAACCACATAGGTCGACTACTCTCGATAATCATATACCGATGATATCGAATACGCTTGAACTCCCACACAGATGCGTCGCTCATACGCGAGGAGTTATCTCTGCTCTCGCGCAGAAATAAGCCAAGGGCATAAACCAACAGGTGGTTGATACACGCGCCTAGGACGGGTAGGCCTAGCTTAATGCCATAACCACCGGTTTAACAAAACCGATACAACAATGAATTCTCCTGAATTCTATTGAGTACATCACTCGGATGCAAGGTGACGATTACATCGCTTGCACTTTAACTAAGAAGGTACAACCCAATCGTGGGTCATACCCATGCCTATTACAGATAGGCCCAATTAGTCCAACATGCGCATAATTATCATAGGAGAATTCTATCGCAGAAGGAACATGATTCACATGCGCAATAACATATGATTAACTATAGGGGTTCTCTCTAACATGAATATATGGCATAAACAACACATCATGCAACATACATACAAGGCATGGCCTAACTACACATGCATATGAGGGCACATTAATCATACAAGCACACAAAGTATAACTACACATGCATTAAGCACGATCTCGAGCACCAACAGGCGCATGTCAATAAACCCGAGCAAACCTAAGTCAAGTAGGAACCACATCTACTTACTCAGTTCGCGCAAAGAGGGAGGGCGAGAGTGAGAGAAAGCCTCATCATCTCAGGAAGCTAGTCATAGCTTTGGCCCAACAAGATGGGCACAACAACTATACCACGTCCTCAAGTCTTACGACCAGGGAATATTAAGTATGCACTCGGTTATTAACCCAGGCTTAATCATGCTAGAAATTACTAACATAGGGGGGGTAGTATTACAACCAAGACTACCTAAGGCATGCCATATACTATACATCCATATAAATACAAAGAGATACATGCCCATACAAGCAGGGCGCATGCAAACATGATCATTCACATATGAATACAATACATAGGCAAGTACATGGTAGAAAAGGGGATTCTACGCAATATACGAGCTATACAAGCCTAGCATGCAAGATATCTAGCATATTTAGGGTGCAAAGAAGCCCCATGGATGCGCGATGCACGACTACGTGCATCGAGCGCTCCCCGAAGGGTTGGATCAAACCACTCACAGATACTTGGATTGTCGCGCATCCGGTCTACGAGATCTACAAGACACAACAACACAATATAAATAAACAACGTGACAAACACAACTCAAATAAATGAATCATAAACATGATCCCTAGCGCAGGACAGTGCGCGGGGTGGGGCGGGCAGCACATGACGTACTCCCATGGCAACACAATCACATGAACAAAATACCATAACTTCTAAACCCTACAACGAATGGTGCTCAAATCAAACATGAAGCTACCTGACACAGATATAAGCCTACTTCAAGAAGACACCAACTCTTAATATTGCCTACAGCATGCATAAATATCTTATTGACCCAATCATGTAAAACTGGTGTATTTGCAGCCAATAGCCCTACTATTTGATCTCCACAGCACCAAATACACATCAAAACATTATGAAATAAATCATACATGTTATCTGACATGTTGGGATCATAATATGTGCAGACATCATAATCTGATTTAGCCTCTACATGTGCAAAATAAAATATTTTCAAACACTGGTCAATTCTCACGCAAATCTGGACAGTCCATGCAATTTAGGTAATAACTTACAACACATAATATTACCACACCAAATTTCATATATTGCATCTAGACACATGAAAGATCATATCACATGACGACACAATCCTGAGAATATGCCTCTAAATACTTGTTGCACAAGGATCTTAAGGAGACAAAAATCTGGCTTACTACAACACAAAACCGCCACGATCCATGCATAAACACAAACACCTCATGTGTAGCAGCAATTACACGTAACAACACTCTCCCAACAACACCCACAAGTGCTACAAAACCAGAAGAGAAGAGGAAAAGACTTACCAAAAGAGGAGGAGGGAAAGGGGAAGGTGCAAGGGCTCTCGAACGCACCCACGACCACCTCGACCACCACCTCCTTTGCTTCTCTTCTTCATGGCTGGACCTAAGGGGAGGGGAAAATCAGGGGAAACCTGGGAACCATAAGAGGCTAGAGGAGGAGGAGAAGGAATAGACAACAACTATGGCACACACCTTTATTTGATCTTCCTCTTCTTGCACCTCACCTTCCAAGCACTCCTTCATCTTCTTCTACCATCTTCTTCACCAAAAACACTCACACAAAGGGATGGACCAGATGGAAAGAGAGGGAGTTTGAGAGGGATAGAGAATGTTATATATGTGTCACTTTTAGCCTTCTGGTAACCATTGGAGCATTCTGGCAGTTTTTGAGTTTTTCGTTTTTCGATCGGAACCGCTAAAATTTTGGACTGTTAGCTATCATCCTGAGTTTGAGGACTCCAATTGAAAATCTAACTGCATATTATGTGTCCTGGTGCCATTTCAAGCCACTCACGAAAATTTCATCGAATTCCGGTAACGTTTCAGAATTTCACAGTTCCGGGGCGTATCCGGGTTTTGACCGAGCGAGAAGTCATTGGGAAAGTTGACTTGGTCAAAGTGGGCCCATGACTTGGTCAACCCCTTTTATTTTTTTGTGTGGTTGGGTTGACCCAAGTCAAAGCTCACTTAAGCCTCACTAATCCTCTATTAAACCCTAATTAAACCTAGTTAGCCTAATCTAAGTGTGGGGTTATATATAAGTGAGCTAAAATATCTTTTCCTCCACTATTCATCATCTTCCCCAATTAAATTTCTCTCTCCCCCTCTCTCTTTTTCCACCATTTGAGATAGCTAGAGTGCTAGAAACCAAGAACACAAAGAAGGGAAAGGATAGGTATTGACCTGATCTATCTTCCCATGGTTTCTTTTTCAAGTTTCTTCATGTATGACCCCCTCTCATACCCTCTTTTCTCCTCTGATTTCAGCCCCTTTGAAGGCTGAAAGAGATCTAGGTGGTGGTGGTCCTTGAGGAGGTGTTTCGGTGCACGAAGAGCAACCGATCTTCCCCTTCCTTCCTTTCCTTCCTTGGGTAAGGTTCTTTCCTTCCTTTCCATGTTTAGATGCATGTTAGGAGGGTGTTTTTGGCTGTTGGTGGCGGTGGGTGGCGGTTGGTGGTGGTTGGTGGCCATTGGTGGCCGGTGAGAGGTGGTAGGGTGGCTCGGGCAGGATGGCAGGCTGTCTCGGGTAGGCTGGCAGCAGGTAGCGCAGGCAGGCAGGCTGGCGAGCAGGGCAGGCAGAGCAGCTGGCAGGGCACGCGCGCGTGTGCGCCAGCGTGCGCGCGGGAGTGCGCACGGGTGGAACAGGAGAGTGCGGGTGCTGCGCGCTGGGCGCCGTGCGGGGGCTTGCACACGGGGCGCTGCTCAGAGGCGCAGTGCGGGCTTGCGCGTAGGGGACCGCGTGCGGATGCTGCGCGTAGGGCGCCGTGCGGGGTGTGCGCGCGGAGCGCTGCGCAGAGGTGCAGGCGTGCTGTGCGCGCACGATGAGGCGAGCCGGTGGTGCACGCGGGGTGCGCGCGGGGCGAGGCGATGGGGAGCTGGGCGTGCGGGTGTGCGCGAGTGCTGCGCTGGGGCGTAGTGAGCGCGCGGTGCACCCAGGGGGGGTTCGACAGAGTGTCCGGGCGTGTGGGATGGGCTCGGCAGTCCATCTTGGCATGCGGGCCGGGGCTCGGTTGTGCGCCCGGAGCGGGTGGCCGTGCGTACGGCTGCCCAGGGGTTCAGGATTGAGTTGGGGTGCTCGGGCTCGCGTGCATACGGGCTGTATGTACGTTTGCCCGAGTGTTGTGTATTTTTAGTGTATTTTTGGTGTATTTGTCTATTTTACTTACCGAGTTGATTACCCTGTCTTGCAGATCTTGACAGACGGTCGTGCGACGACCCGGTTATTGGTGAGCGGGACAACCCAACCGAGTTGGGAGGCACTATATGCACTTGGGCGTATACCGCCCTCCCCTGGGGCACCATAGTTAATATTAACTTGTTAATATGTAATCTGTGCAAGCATGATTAGTGAGTAGTATGCATACTACCCTAGACTTTGTATGTTAGGGACTTGCACCCTTAGGATATGTGTAAGAGCCATGCATCCTGTCACCCTGTTATCATGCTAGGAAAGCCTCGACCTATGCATGCGTCCTACTAGTTTAATTTATTAAATTAAATGCGAGCATATGTCTATTAGTATGCCTTGGGGAATATTAAGGGGGCCTTGCGAGGTCAACATTGAGACCCGGGCTAGGGTACTCCGTGTTCCTTGTTTGGTTGTCGGGATGTCCTATATCGGGACCTCATGTTGCCCTCCCAAGGTTTCTTTTCCTCATTATTATCTTATATATTCCCCGCATCTTGGTTATGCGCCCTGGAGGAATTCTGAAGAATTCATGACATTAGAGTTGTTGAGATGTGTTGTCGGCGGATCCGAGTGGATCATATGTGTTATACTTGTGTCACTTTTAGCCTGCGGGTAACCGTTGGAGCGTCCTGGCAGTTTTAAAAAATTTTTAGGGTTTTCGATCGGAACCGCTTATTTTTGGACTGTTAGCTATCGTCCTGAGCTAGAGGACTCCGATTGAAAATCTAACTGTATATTTGGTGTCCTGGTGCCATTTTAGACCTCTCACGAAAATTTCATCGATTTTCGGTAATGTTCCCAAAATTTCGCAGTTCCGGGGCGTATGTGGGTTTTTAAGTCGCACACTATATAAAGGTGGGATCAAATTTCGAGTAGCACTATTCATCATCCCTAGCAACCTTCCCCTCTCTCCTATTCTCCATTTTTCTCACTTTTGAGCCCCCTAGACCCCTCAAAATCAAAAACCCAAAACCTAGGAAGTGTAGATCGGGTCCCGATCTACACCCCGGTGGTTTCAAATCCCTTTTCCGACAACTCTAGCCACTCCGTCCTCCCCTCTTTCTCCTCTGTTTTGGCCCGTTTCGAGGACCGTGGTAGATCGGGGCGTAGGAGGGCCGTTGAGAAGGGTTTCGGTGCGCGGAGAGCACCCGGACTTCGCTTCCTCCCCTTGGTAAGGTCCTTTTCTTCACTTTTCTTGCATAGATGTATGCTAGGAGTGTGGATCTGTGTATGAGGGGTGGTCGGCGGCTGTGGGAGGCTGTCGGGGGTGGTTGGGGGTGGTCGGAGGTGGTCGGCGGCCTGGGATGGGTGGTTGGAGGTGCTCGGCAGGCAGGGTCTGTTCCGGGCAGCAGGCAGCAGCGGCAGCAGCGCAGGCAGCGCGCGGGCTGGACGCGCGCGGGCGTGCGCGTGCGCGCGGCGTGCGCTCGGGGGCGCTGGTGGCCAGTTGAGCGCGCGTGCAGGGCGCGCTGTGCATGCTGGTCGTGCAAGGTCTGGTCGAGCGGCTGGAGCTGGGCGAGCTGGGCGCGAGGAGCTGGGCGGGCTGTGCGCGAGGTGCTGGGCGGCGGTGCTGGGGATGATGCCCGTGAGGGCAGTGTGTGCAGGGTAGGCTGGCAGGGCTAGCTCGGGTAGGATGGGAGTAGGTGCACCAGTTTGCTGGGCGCGCGAGCGCGTGCGCGCGGGTGCGCGCGCGGGCGTGCGCTCGGGGGGTGCAGTGGGTGCGAGCGGGTGGCACGCGGGGTGGTGCGCGCGGCTAGAGGGTGGTAGGTGCGTGCGGAGTGCGTGCGGATGGGGGGCTGGAGATGCGCGCGGGGTGCGCGCGGGGCGAGACGCTGCGCGCGGGGCGTGCGGGGTGCTCGCGGGCCAGCATGGCGTGCGGGGTGTGCGCGGGCGGCTGCGCTGGGGCGCAGGGGGCGCGCGGTGCACACGGGAGGCTCGGCGGCGCGTCTCGGCAGCGGGCAGGGGCCCGGCGGTGCGCGGAGTGCGCAGGCCGAGGCGCGGCGGTGCGCCCGGGCGGTCGGGTGGCCATGCGGGTGGTTGCCGGCCGTGCGGGTGTTTGCCGGGATGCTCGGGCTAGCGTGCGTGCGGGTCGTATGCACGTTTGCCCGAGTGTTGGGAGTTTAGTTGTGGGTTTATGTAAGTTCTTGTGTATTTTGTAGTATTTGTGGATTTTAACTCACCATATTGAATGTCTATCTTGCAGATCTAGACGGGCGGTCGCGCGATGACCCAGATACTGGTGAGTGGGACAATCCAACCCAGTTGAGAGGCGTTATACGCACTTGGGCGTATACCGACCTCTCCTGGGGCGTCATGGACGGATATTGATCTGTTGTGATATGTATATCATGCTTATATGATTTAAATGTAGAATGCATGTTACCCTAGACTCTGCATGTTAGGGACTTGCACCCTTAGGATATGTGTATGAGCCATGCACCATGTCCCCTGTTTACATGCTAGGAAACCCGGCCTATGTATGCGTCCTACTAGTTTATTTATTAAATTAAATGCTAGTGTATGTTAAATCGCATGCCTTAGGATAATATTATAGGGAGGAGCCTTGCGAGGTCAACGCTGAGACCCGTGTTAGGGTACTCCGTGTTCCTTGTTTGGTTGTCGGGGTATCCTGTATCGGGAACTCACACTGCCCTCCCAAGGTTTCTAGTCCCAATAATATTATAAGTAATGTTGTATGATTGGTATGACTATTAGCATGAGTAGTGAATATTATAGGGGAGGGACCTTGCGAGGACAGCGGTGAGACCCGTGTTAGGGTACTCCGTGTTCCTTGTTTGGTTGTCGGGGTACCCTGTATCGGGAACTCACGCCGCCCTCCCGAGTTTCTTTCCCCCAGTGATATTCCAACACTGCTTTTGATTGTACTATTTCCCCGCATCTTGGATATGCGCCCTGGAGGAACTCTGAAGAGTTCATGACATTTGAGTGGTAGAGATGTATTGTCGGCGGATCCGAGTGGATCATATGCGTATGGATAGGCTGTTCTGTTCCCTGCGTTGGATCCGGTAGAGGCTACCCCCAGAGTTAGAAAGGCCGTCCTTCAGAGGACCCACATCAGTAGGCACCTCCTGATTTGGTTTCGGACTGTGCTGAAGTTGTGGGTGGAGACCAAGCGGCCTACGGAGTGGAGGAGAGACTATCGGTGGACCAAGGGTGACCAACAGCCTAGTCAGTCCCAAAATCCTATGTCACCCGTGGGAGGGTGAGGGTGAGGGTGTAGTGGGTTGGCGATGAGCGACCTACTGGATTTTTGAATGGATGGTTATCAGTCCCAATAGCCTATGTCACCCATTGATGGGTGAGGGTGAGGGTGTGGTGGTTCGGCGAAGTACGAACCACTGGATTATGTTGTTATGTCTTTGAGGATGGATAAATAATGGAATTGTGGTAAATATAGTCTGTGATGCATGGGTTGTGCTGTTCACTGAGCGTGTGGCTCACCCCTCGCATATGTTTTTCCCCAGTGGTCACTGAGCCTGAGCTAGAGCCGGAGCAGCAGTTGGAGCTTTCCGAGGGATTCCTTCAGTAGCGGAGCAGCGCTACGTCCGCGAGTGCCAGAGGCTATCAGCATCCCTTTTCTTGGCTGTATGTATTTTATTTTCGTGCTTGGCACGCGTCTGTATATATTCAGTTGTTACTATGTATATTGGCTCTCACAGGACATATGATTGTGTATCGAGTCTGTAATGTGTTTTGGGTTACAGACTCAGTATTAGCTTCCGCTATATTGTGTATATATTATGTCAGCCCTGTTTGATCTGTGTTGTCATTTTTATCTGTGGTTTTAGAGTATATATGTTTGACCTCATGTGTAGGCTTCTGATATGATATATACACCTGCCGCGTCCCGGGGACGGCCGCCCTGGGGTGTGACAATATGCGTATGGATAGGCTGTTCTGTCCCCTCGTTGGATCCGGTAGAGACTGCCCCAGCGTTAGAAAAGCCGTCCCGTGAGAGGGTTCCCATCAGTAGGCACCTCCTGATTTGGGACGGACTGTGTTGAATGTGGGAGTGGCCAAGCGGCTACGGAGTGGAGGAGAGACTATCGGTGGACCAAGGGTGACCAACAGCCTAGTCAGTCCCAATATCCTATGTCACCATATTGAGGGGTGAGGGTGAGGGTGTGGTGGGCCGGCGATGTGGCGACCCACTGGATTTGTGTAAGAATGATTATCAACCTGTTAAATCCCAACATCCTATGTCACCTATTGAGGGGTGAGGGTGAGGGTGTGGTGGTTCGACGATGTAGCGACCCACTGGATTGTCTTGTTCCTGCCAATTTGAGGCTTTTTTATTTGATTATTGTGGTTAATATGAATTGTGATGCATGGGCTGTGCTATTCACTGAGCGTGTGGCTCACCCCTCGCATAATTATTTTCTCCAGTGATTACTGAGGCGGACTTGAAGGAGGAGCTCCCCAAGCGACTGCACCAGTAGCGGAGTAGCGCCACGTCCCGCGAGTTTTAGAGGCCATCAGCATCCTTTTGATTGTATGTATATATATTCGTGCTTGGGCACCCAGTTTGGATTGTATTTGGATGTATGTGTGTATATTGGCTTCACAGACATTTGATTATGTATCGAGTCTGTAGTATGTTTTTGGATTACAGATTCAGTCTTTTAGCTTCCGCTATCTGTGTAATATCATGTCAGACTTGCTTTCATCTGTGTTGTCATTTTAGTTGTTGTTTAGAGTATTTTATTGATCTCTTGTATAGACTGCTGATATCATGTATACACTTGCCGCGTCTCGGGGACGGCTGCCTGGGGCGTGACAAAAGTTGGTATCAAAGCCTGGTCCTGTCAGAGCCAATTGTCTTCTTTTTCTTAGAGATGAGTCCTAGGATTTCTATATGAGTATTCTGATCCTAGTGTCTGGTTTTCTTAGGTTGCTGATATGCCTCCTCGCAGAGGACTGCGCGGACGTGGTCCCTCTCGACCTTTGGAGGTTTTCGGACCTACCAGAGGCGAGGATGCTACTGGAGAGTCCTCAGCCGTGAGGCCAGGATCGGCGCAGGAGCCTCCTGCCTGGGAGCGCGCGTTTGCGCGGATAGCAGATTTGGTGGAGACGCAGACCAGGCACTGGAGGCCCAGACCAGAGTGTTGGCAGATCAGGCAAGGGAGATTCAGGAGCTGCGGGCGGCCCGCGAGGCAGTTCCGCAGTCCCCTTGGTGGCAGAT
This sequence comes from Acorus gramineus, assembly GCA_030737835.1. Taxonomy (NCBI): domain Eukaryota; kingdom Viridiplantae; phylum Streptophyta; class Magnoliopsida; order Acorales; family Acoraceae; genus Acorus; species Acorus gramineus. Next base: position 3,421,334 of record CM060849.1, read on the forward strand.
CCACCTGTGGTACCCAATGTACCCCCAGTCCCCGTGGTGGTTCCGGCGGTCAGAGTTCAGGATCCACAGGAGAGGGAGGTGGGGCTAGAGGCTGCAGCGCGAGTGTAGCAGAGTGGCCTCGCAGCATTTCTGAAGCTCCACCCTCCCGAGTTCCAGGGCCAGACGGCGGATCCCCTTGCCCAGAGCGTTGGTTGATGGAGGTGGACACGATCTTCTCGACCATGCTTTGCACCGACCGCCAGCGAGTCTCCCTGGCCACTTTTATGCTGAAGGTAGCGCCGCCGACTAGTGGGCTACCCGATCAGTGGACATCCCCGAGGGTGTGGAGCAGCTTTCATGGGCGGGATTCTGGAGGTATTTCTTGGAGGAGTACTTCCCGTTCTCGACGCGCCAGATAGTGATGCAGGAGTTTGAGCAGCTGACGCAGGGCTCTATGTCTGTCGCTGACTACTCCACGCGCTTCATGAGGCTGTCCAGATTCGCCCCAGTTTTGGTGATGGACGAGGAGACGAGGTGCCGTCGTTTTGAGCTTGGTCTCAGCAGCGCCATTCGGGTGCATGTCACCTCCTAGGCATTCACGAGGTACTCGGACTTGGTGTCTCGGGCGAAGACAGTCGAGCGAGACCTCGGGATCCTCGTGAGGGTTGTGACCCCTTCGGCAGACCAGAGACCTCCCAGGAGCCAGGACCAGGGACAGCACAAGAAGAAGAGGCCCCGCTTTGATCGGTCAGCGGCTGCCTCTCCTCCAGCAGATGTGGTGCCAGTGCGAGGTCCAGCACCCATCGCGGCAGTGCCAGTCCAGTCCAGGCGACCAGAGACGCGGCGCTGTTACCACTGTCAGCGGATTGGGCATATCTTTATAATTGCCCCGATGCCGGCCGACCCCGGTGCTGCCTCCGCAGCAGCAGCAGTTCCAGCAGCAGCCTCAGCGCCAGCCGCAGCAGCAGCCTCAGCGTCAGCAGCAGCAGCCACAGGGTGGCCGTGTTGACCAGAGGAGGCAGCCAGCGCAGCCGGCGAGGCGTGCCCCTGCTCCTCAGCCGCAGTTTGTTCAGGGCCGAGTGGCAGCACTTTCGGCAGAGGAGGCTCAGGCATCAGGCAGCGTGGTCCGAGGTATTGTTCAGATCTCCCAGCTCCCTGCATATGTGTTGCTTGATTCCGGAGCCACACACTCGTTCGTGTCTCCCGCTTTCGCGAGACGGATGGGTGTGGCGTCCGCCCCTTTGGATGCTATCTTGGAGATATCATTGCCCGTGGGAGACCGTATTCTCCTCCGTTCTGTGTACCGAGGGTGTACGGTGGTGGTTGCATGGCATGAGTTTCCAGTGGAGTTGGTGGAGCTCGCGATGACAGACTTTGATGCCATCCTGGGAATGGATTGGCTTGCAGCTAGTCACGCCAGCATCGACTGTTTTGCCAAGTCGGTGTCTTTCCACCTTCCGGGTCGGAGGTCCTTCCAGTTCGTGGGCGATCGTGACGTAGCCCCTTTGGGGTTCGTGTCGTCCATGCAGGCGTGGAGACTCCTTCAGGGAGGATGCGAGGGCTTTCTGGCGTACATTGCTCAAGAGGATGCACCGCTGCGGGCAGATATCAGTCAGACTCCGGTCGTGGCAGAGTATCCCGAGGTTTTCCCCGATGATCTTCCAGGATTACCGCCGGATCGCGCGATCGAGTTTGAGATCAATCTGATTCCGGGGACCGAGCCGATTTCAAGAGCTCCGTACCGGATGGCCCCTGCAGAGCTGAGGGTGCTCAAGGAGCAGTTGGAGGAGTTGCTGGAGAAGGGCTTCGCACGTCCGAGTGTTTCTCCGTGGGGAGCCCCTGTTCTGTTCGTCCAGAAGAAGGACGGTTCGCTGCGGCTTTGTATCGATTACAGGCAGCTGAACAAGCGGACAGTAAAGAACAAGTACCCCTTGCCGAGGATCGACGATCTGTTTGACCAGCTCCAGGGAGCGCGTGTCTTTTCCAAGATCGATCTCCGCTCGGGGTACTACCAGCTGAAGATCCGGGAGTCAGACATTCCGAAGACGGCCTTTCGTACCCGGTATGGGCACTACGAGTTCAGAGTACTGCCATTCGGGTTGACGAATGCGCCGGCGGCCTTCATGGATCTGATGAACCGGGTGTTTCGGCCCTTCCTCGACTCCTTTGTGGTAGTATTCATCGATGACATATTGGTGTACTCGAGGAGTCTTGAGGAGCACGCTCACCATCTTCGCACTGTCTTGGAGACTTTGGCCAGACATCAGTTGTTCGCCAAGTTCAGCAAGTGCGAGTTCTGGTTGGAGCGTATGGCCTTTCTGGGCCATGTGATATCCGGCGAGGGCATATCTGTGGACCCGGAGAAGACGCTCGCCGTGTCGAATTGGGGTCGACCGTCGAACCCCACAGAGATTCGGAGCTTCCTGGGCTTGGCGGGTTATTACAGGAGGTTTGTTGAGGGTTTCTCGAAGATAGCCGTTCCTCTTACCCGCCTCACTCGGAAGGATGTCCGGTTCGAGTGGTCCCCGTCCTGCGAGGAGAGCTTCCAGGAGTTGAAGCGAAGGCTCACCTCAGCGCCAGTTCTTACCCTTCCGTCTGGGAGTGGTGGGTTCACAGTTTACACTGATGCATCGCAGTTGGGTGTGGGTTGCGTCCTGATGCAGCACGGTAAGGTTGTGGCTTACGCGTCGCGTCAGTTGAAGCCCCATGAGCAGAATTACCCCACCCACGACCTTGAGTTGGCAGCGATCATCTTTGCGCTGAAGATGTGGAGGCATTACCTCTATGGAGAGGAGTTCGAGCTCTTTACCGATCATAAGAGCTTGACATATTTGCAGTCCCAGCCGGAGCTCAACATGCGTCAGAGACGTTGGGTCGAGTTCCTGACGGACTATGATTGTGACATCGCTTACCATCCGGGTAAGGCGAATGTCGTGGCAGATGCTCTCAGTAGGCAGCCCTTGGCATGGCCGCCACATGGCTGTCCGTCGTTGGAGGCTTCTGGAGGAGGCCGCTTGCTGGATCAGTGTTCGAGAGACTCCTGCGGGTGGCTTTTGGCCAGGCTAGTGGTGCAGCCAGTCCTTCTCGACGATATCCGCACGGCTCAGGCTCAGGATCCGCATTTTATAGTCCTCTCTGAAGGCGTCGCCCGGGGCGAGCGTCCGGACTACCGGATTCGCGCGGACGGGATCCTACGATTCAGAGGCCGAGTATGCATTCCCGACGACGCAGAGCTGAAGCGGAAGATTCTGGACGAGGCCCATCGTTCGAGGTACACAGTGCATCCTGGTGGCACGAAGATGTACAGGGGCCTTCGTCGTGGCTACTGGTGGCGGGATGAAGACGGATATTGCCCGTTTCGTTGCCCGATGCTTAGTATGCCAGCAGGTGAAGTCAGAGCATCAGCGCCCTGCGGGGAAGCTACAGTCCATTGAGATTCCTCAGTGGAAGTGGGAGCAGATCACCATGGACTTCGTCTCGGGTTTGCCGAGGTCACGTTCGGGTCGCGATGCCATCTGGGTGATCGTCGACCGGCTGACGAAGTCTGCTCATTTCCTCCCCATCCGACTCACCGATTCTCTGGACACCCTGGCGCAGTTATTTGTCTCCGAGATTGTTCGTCTCCATGGCACTCCCATCAGCATCATTTCCGATCGAGAATCGCGTTTTACTTCGAGGTTCTGGCGTAGCCTCCAGCACGCCCTTGGTACGAACCTCCACTTCAGTACAGCGTTTCATCCGCAGACGGACGGCCAGTCAGAGAGGACGATTCAGACTCTTGAGGATATGCTGCGAGCCTGTGTTCTTGATTTTGGGGGCAGTTGGGAGAGGCACCTTCCGTTGGTGGAGTTTGCCTACAACAACAGCTACCACTCGAGTATCCGGATGGCTCCTTATGAGGCGCTCTATGGCCGCAGCTGCAGGTCCCCCTTGTGTTGGGACGAGGTCGGAGAGCGCCAGTTGGAGGGACCAGAGATCGTTCACCAGACCTCAGAGATGGTGAAGACGATTCGCGAGCGTATCCGAGTCGCTCAGAGTCGTCAGAAGTGCTACGCCGACCGTCGTCGCCGTGAGCTCGCCTTCGAGGTTGGTGACCATGTCTTCTTGAAGGTGTCCCCGATGAAGGGCATCTTCCATTTCGGTGTGTGGGGCAAGCTGAGTCCGCGTTTCATTGGGCCATTCCTCATCCTCGAGCGAGTTGGGGAGGTGGCCTATCGCATAGCTCTGCCCCCACAGTTGGCTCAGGCCCATGACGTCTTCCATGTCTCGCAGCTGAGGCGTTATGTCCACGATCCTGCTCACGTCATCCCGTTCGAGCCGCTCGTCTTCGAGCCGGACTTGTCTTTCGTCGAGCAGCCGATTGAGATCCTGGACCGCCGCGAGAAGAGGCTCCGCACCAAGACCGTCCAGCTGGTCAAGGTGCGATGGCAGCACCGTTCCGGTGCCGAGGCCACTTGGGAGCTCGAGGACGCCATGCGTGACGCGTATCCGCATCTTTTCCCTTCTTAGATGTTCTTGTATTTATTTTGAGGACAAAATTTCCTAAGGGGGGGAGAATGTTATATATGTGTCACTTTTAGCCTTCTGGTAACCATTGGAGCATTCTGGCAGTTTTTGAGTTTTTTCGTTTTTCGATCGGAACCGCTAAAATTTTGGACTGTTAGCTATCATCCTGAGTTTGAGGACTCCGATTGAAAATCTAACTGCATATTATGTGTCCTGGTGCCATTTCAAGCCACTCACGAAAATTTCATCGAATTCCGGTAACGTTTCAGAATTTCACAGTTCCGGGGCGTATCCGGGTTTTGACCGAGCGAGAAGTCATTGGGAAAGTTGACTTGGTCAAAGTGGGCCCATGACTTGGTCAACCCCTTTTGTTTTTTTGTGTGGTTGGGTTGACCCAAGTCAAAAACCACTTAAGCTCACCTAACCCTCTCTTAAACCCTAATTAAACCTAGTTAGCCTAATCTAAGTGTGAGAGTTGATTTAAGTGAGCTAAAATATCTTTTCCCCCACTATTCATCATCTTCCCCAATTAAATTTCTCTCTCCCCCTCTCTCTTTTTCCACCATTTGAGATAGCTAGAGTGCTTGAAACCAAGAACACAAAGAAGAGAAAGGATAGGTATTGACCTGATCTATCTTCCTATGGTTCTTTTTCAAGTTTCCTCATGTATGACCCCCTCTCATACCCTCTTTTCTCCTCCGATTTCAGCCCCTTTGAAGGCTGAAAGAGATCTAGGTGGTGGTGGTCCTTGAGGAGGTGTTTCGGTGCGCGAAGAGCAACCGATCTTCCTTTCCTTCCTTTCCTTCCTTGGGTAAGGTTTCTTTCCTTCCTTTTCTTGCTTAGATGCATGTTCGGAGGGTGTTTTTGGCTGTTGGTGGCGGTGGGTGGCGGTTGGTGGTGGTTGGTGGCCATTGGTGGCCGGTGAGAGGTGGTAGGGTGGCTCGGGCAGGATGGTAGGCTGTGTCGGGTAGGCTGGCAGCACAGGCAGCGCAGGCAGGCAGGCTGGCAAGCAGGGCAGGCAGAGCAGCTGGCAGGTCACGCGCGCGTGCGCGCGGGCGTGCGCTCGGGTGGAGCAAGAGGGTGCGGGTGCTGCGCGCTGGGCGCCGTGTGAGGGCGTGCGCGCGGAGCGCTGCGCAGAGGCGCAGTGCGGGCCATGCGCAGGGGACCGCGTGCGGATGCTGCGCGCAGGGCACCGTGCGGGGGCATGCGCGCGGAGCGCTACACAGAGGCGCAGGCGTGCTGTGCGCGCGCGATGAGCCGAGCCGGTGGTGCGCGCGGGGTGCGCGCGGGGATGCGATGGGGCGCTGGGCGTGCGGGTGTGCGCGCGAGTCGCCGCGCTGGGGCGCAGTGAGCGCGCGGTGCACCCAGGGGGTTTCGGCAGGGTGTCCGGGCGTGCAGGCTGGGCTCGGCAGTGCGTCTGGGCGCGCAGGCCGGGGCTCAGCTGTGCGCCCGGGGCGGGTGGCCGTGCGTACGGGCCGTATGTACGTTTGCCCGAGTGTTGTGTATTTTTAGTGTATTTTTGGTGTATTTGTGTATTTTACTCATCGAGTTGATTACCCTGTCTTGCAGATCTTGACGGACGGTCGCGCGACGACCCGGTTATTGGTGAGTGGGACAACCCAACCCAGTTGGGAGGCGCTATATGCACTTGGGCGTATACCGTCCTCCCCTGGGGCACCATAGTTAATATTAACTGATTAATATGTAATCTGTGCAAGCATGATTAGTGAGTAGTATGCATGCTACCCTAGACTTTGTATGTTAGGGACTTGCACCCTTAGGATATGTGTAAGAGCCATGCATCCTGTCACCTTGTTATCATGCTAGGAAAGCCTCGACCTATGCATGTGTCCTATTAGTTTGATTTATTAAATTAAATGCGAGCATATGTCTATTAGTATGCCTTGGGGAATATTAAGGGGGCCTTGCGAGGTCAACATTGAGACCCGGGCTAGGGTACTCCGTGTTCCTTGTTTGGTTGTCGGGATGTCCTATATCGGGACCTCAGGTTGCCCTCCCAAGGTTTCTTTTCCTCATTATTATCTTATATATTCCCCACATTTGGTTATGCGCCCTGGAGGAATTCTGAAGAATTCATGACATTAGAGTTGTTGAGATGTGTTGTCAGCGGATCCGAGTGGATCATATGCGTATGGATAGGTTGTTATATATGTGTCACTTTTAGCCTTATGGTAACCATTGGAGCATTCTGGTAGTTTTTTAGTTTTTTTTCTTTTTTCGATCGGAACCGCTAAAATTTTGGACTGTTAGCTATCGTCCTGTGTTTGAGGACTCTGATTGAAAATCTAACTGCATATTATGTGTCCTGGTGCCATTCTAAGCCACTCACGAAAATTTCATCGAATTCCGGTACGTTTCAGAATTTTGCAGTTCTGGGGCGTATCCGGGTTTTGACCGAGCGAGAAGTCATTGGGAGAGTTGACTCGGTCAAAGTGGGCCCATGACTTGGTCAACCCTTTTTGTTTTTTTGTGTGGTTGGGTTGACCCAAGTCAAATCCCACTTAAAACCCACTTAAACCTAATTAATCAAGCCTTAACCCTAGTTAACCCTAATCTAATTGTGTTGACTTATTTAAGTGAGCAAGATATTTGCCCCCCACTATTCATCATCTTCTCCATTGGTTTTTCTCTCTCCCCCTCTCTCTTTTTCTTGATTTTAAGCTACCTAGAGTGCTTGAAACTCAAAACACAAAGAATAGAAAGGTTAGATCTCATCCCGATCTATCTACCGGTGGTCTCGGATTCGAGTTCCGGTGTGTTTAGCCCATTCTCACCCCCTCTTTTCTCCTCTGTTTTCAGCCCCTTTGAAGGCTGAAAGAGAGCTTGGTGGTGGAGGTCTTTGGGGAGGCGTTTCGGTGCACGAAGAGCTCTCGGTTCCCTTCCTTTCCTTCCCTTTCCTTGGGTAAGCCTTCTTTCCTTCTTTTCCATGTTTAGATGCATGTTAGGAGGGTGGGTTTGAGTGTGGAGGGTGGTTGGTGGCTGTGGGTGGTGGTTGGGGGCGGTTGGAGGCCATTGGTGGCCGGTGGGGGGTGGTAGGGTGGCTCAGGAAGGGTGGTTGACTGCCTCGGGCGGGTTGGCAGCACAGGCAGCAGCACAGGCAGCAGGCAGAGCAGCAGACAGGGCGCGCGCGGGTGGAGCTGGAGGGCGTGCGGGGCACGTGTGCTGGGCGCGGGTGCGCTGGGCGCTGGGCGCTGGACGCTGGGCACTGGTCGTGGGCGATGGGGCGCTGCGCGCAGGGCGCCGTGCGGGAGCGTGATCGCGGAGCGCTGCGCAGAGGCGCAGGCATGCTGAGCGCGCGCGGTGAGGCGAGGCCGGTGGTGCGAGCGGGGTGCGCGCGGGGCGTGCGGTGTGCGCGCGGGCTGCTGCGCTGGGGCGCAGTGGGGGCGCGGTGCACCCGGGTGGCTTGGCAGTGTGTCCATGCGTGCGGGCAGGGGCCCGACGGTGCGCCTGGGTGCGCAGGCTGAGGCGCGGCGGTGCATCCGGGGGCGGGTGGCCGTGCGGATGGTTGCCGGGGGTGCGGGAGTGAGTCGGGGTGCTCGAGCTAGCGTGCGTACGGGCCGTATGTACGTTTGCCCGAGTGTTGGGTATTTATTTGTGTATTTTGTGTATTTTTGTGGTATTTGTGTAATATACTCACCAAGTTAATTACCCTGTCTTGCAGATCTTGACGGACGGTCGCGCGACGACCCGGTTACCGGTGAGTGGGACAACCCAACCCAGTTGGGAGGCGCTATATGCACTTGGGCGTATACCGTCCTCCCCTGGGGTAGCATAGTTAATATTAACTGATTAATATGTAATCTGTGCAAGCATGATTAGTGTGTAGAATGCATGCCACCCTAGACTTTGTATGTTAGGAACTTGCACCCTTAGGATATGTGCAAGAGCCGTGCATCCTGTCACCTTGTTATCATGCTAGGAAAGCCTCGACCTATGCATGCGACCTATTAGTTTGATTTATTTAATTAAATGCAAGCCTATGATATTGTTAGCATGCCTTAGGGAATATAAGGGGGCCTTGCGAGGTAAACATTGAGACCCGGGCTAGGGTACTCCGTGTTCCTTGTTTGGTTGGCGGGATGTCCTATATCGGGACCTCAGGTTGCCCTCCCAAGGTTTCTTTTCCCTATTATTATTTTATATGATTCCCCGCATCCTGGTTATGCGCGGTGGAGGAATTCTGAAGAATTCAAGACATTAGAGTTGTTGAGATGTGTTGTCGACAGATCCGAGTGGATCATATGCGCATGGATAGGCTGTTCTGTTCCCTTCGTTGGATCCGGGTAGAGACTGCCCCGGCGTTAGAAAGGCTGTCCCGTGCAGGGGCTCCCATCAGTAGGCACCTCCTGATTTGGGACGGACTGTGCTGAATGTGGGGGTGGCCAAACGGCCTACGGAGTGGGGAGAGACTATCGGTGGACCAAGGGTGACCAACAGCCTAGTCAGTCTCAATATCCCATGTCACCATATTGAGGGGTGAGGGTGAGGGTGTGGTGGGCTGGCGATGTGGCGACCCACTGGATTGTGTAAGGATGATTATCAGCCTATTAAGTCCCAACATCCTTTGTCACCTATTGAGGGGTGAGGGTGTGGTGGTTCGGCGATGTAACGAACTCCCGGATTTGTGTTGTTTATGCCATTTTGAGGCTAGTGACTTGATTAAATGTGGTTAATATAAACTGTGATGCATGGGTTGTGCTATTCACTGAGCGTGTGGCTCACCCCTCGCATAATATTTTTCTCCAGTGATTACCGAGGCGGACTTGAAGGAGGAGCTTCTCGAGCGACTGCACCAGTAGCGGAGTAGCGCCACGTCCCTCGAGTTTTTGAGGCCATCAGCATCCTTTTTTATTGTATGTATATATTTCCGTGCTTGGGCACCTAGTTTGGATTGTATTTGGATATGTTGGCTCTCACAGGACATATGATTATGTATCGAGTCTGTAATGTGTTGTTGATTTACAGATTCAGTCTTTTTAGCTTCCGCTATCTGTGTATACATCATGTCAGCCTCTTTGTGGTCTGTGTTGTCTTTTTAGCTGTTGTTTATGGTATGTTATTGATCTCCTGTATTGACTGCTGATATCATGTATACGCTTGCCGCGTCCCGGGGACGGCCGCCCTGGGGCGTGACAAAAGTTGGTATCAGAGCCTGGTCCTGTCAGAGCCAATTGTCTTCTTTTTCGTAGAGATGAGTCCTAGGATTTCTATATGAGTATTCTGATCCTAGTGTCTAGTTTTCTTAGGTTGCTGATATGCCTCCTCGCAGAGGACGGCGCGGACGTGGTCCCTCTCGACCTTTGGAGGTTTCCGGACCTACCAGAGGTGAGGATGCTATTGGAGAGTCCTCAGCCGTGAGGCCAGGATCAGCGCAGGAGCCTCCTGCCTGGGAGCGCGCGTTTGCGCGGATAGCTGATTTGGTGGAGACGCAGACCAGGGCATTGGAGGCCCAGACCAGAGTGTTGGCAGATCAGGCACAGGAGATTCAGGAGCTGCGGGCGGCCCGCGAGGCAGTTCCGCAGGTCCCCTTGGTGGCAGATCCACCTGTGGTACCCGACGTACCCCCAGTCCCCTTGGTGGTTTCGGCAGTCAGAGTTCAGGATCCCCGGGAGAGGGAGGTGGGGCTAGAGGCTGCAGTGCGGGTGCAGCAGAGTGGCCTCGCAGCCTTTCTGAAACTCCACCCTCCTGAGTTCCAGGGTCAGACGGAGGATCCCCTTGCCCAGAGAGATGGTTGATGGAGGTGGATGCGATCTTCTCGACCATGCTTTGCACCGACCGCCAGCGAGTCTCCCTGGCCACTTTTATGCTGAAGGGTAGCGCAATCGACTGGTGGGCTACTAGATCAGTGGACATCCCCGAGGGTGTGGAGCAGCTTACGTGGGCGGGATTCAGGAGATATTTCTTGGAGGAGTACTTCCCATTCTCGACACGTCAGATAGTGATGCAGGAGTTTGAGCAGCTGACGCAGGGCTCTATGTCTGTCGCTGACTACTCCACGCGCTTCACGAGGCTATCCAGATTTGCTCCAGCTTTGGTGATGGACGAGGAGACGAGGTGCCGTCGATTTGAGCTCGGTCTCAGCAGCGCCATTCGGGTGCACGTTACCTCCCAGGCATTCACGAGGTACTCTAACTTGGTGTCTCGAGCGAAGACAGTCGAGCGAGACCTCGGGATCCTCGTGAGGGCTTCGACCCCTTCGGCAGATCAGAGGCCACCCAGGAGCCAGGACCAGGGACAGCGCAAGAAGAAGAGGCCCCGCTTTGATCGGTCAGCGGCTGCCTCTCCTCCAGCAGATGTGGTGCCAGTGCGAGGTCCAGCACCCATCGCAGCAGTGCCAGTCCAGGCGAGGCGACCAGAGACGCGGCGCTGTTATCACTGTCAGCGCGTCGGGCATATCTTGTATAATTGCCCCGACGCTGGCCGACCCCGAGTGATGCCTCCGCAGCAGCAGCAGTTGCAGCAGCAGCCTCAGCGCCAGCCGCAGCAGCAGCCTCAGCGTCAGCCGCAGCAGCAGCCTCAGCGTCAGCAGCAGCAGCCACAGGGGGGCCGTGCTGACCAGAGGAGGCAGCCAGCGCAGCAGGCGAGGCGTGCCCCTGCTCCTCAGCCTCAGTTTGTCCAGGGCCGAGTGGCAGCGCTTTCGGCAGAGGAGGCTCAGGCATCAGGCAGCGTGGTCAGAGGTATTGTTCAGATCTCCCAGCTTCCTGCATATGTATTGTTTGATTCCGGAGCCACACACTCATTCGTGTCTCCCGCTTTCGCGAGACGGACGGGCGTGGCATCCGCCCCTTTGGATGCTATCTTGGAGATATCATTGCCCGTGGGAGACCGTATTCTCCTCAGTTCTGTGTACCGAGGGTGTACGGTAGAGGTTGCGGAGCATGAGTTTCCAGTGGAGTTGGTGGAGCTCGCGATGACGGACTTTGATGCCATCCTGGGAATGGATTGGCTTGCAGCTAGTCATGCCAGCATCGACTGTTTTGCCAAGTCGGTGTCTTTCCACCTTCCGGGTCGGAGGTCCTTCCAGTTCGTGGGCGATCGTGACGTAGCCCCTTTGGGGTTCGTGTCGTCCATGCAGGCGTGGAGACTCCTTCAGGGAGGATGCGAGGGCTTTCTAGCGTACATTGCTCAGGAGGATGCACCGCTGCGGGCAGATATCAGTCAGACTCCGGTCGTGGCAGAGTATCCCGAGGTTTTCCCCGATGATCTTCCGGGATTACCGCCGGATCGCGCGATCGAGTTTGAGATCAATCTGATTCCGGGGACCGAGCCGATTTTGAGAGCTCCGTACCGGATGGCCCCTGCAGAGCTGAGAGTGCTCAAGGAGCAGTTGGAGGAGTTGCTGGAGAAGGGCTTCGCACGTCCGAGTGTTTCTCCGTGGGGAGCCCCTGTCCTGTTCGTCCAGAAGAAGGACGGTTCGCTGCGGCTGTGTATTGATTACAGGCAGCTGAACAAGCGGACAGTGAAGAACAAGTACCCCTTGCCGCGGATAGATGATCTGTTTGACCAGCTCCAGGGAGCGCGTGTCTTTTCCAAGATCGATCTCCGTTCGGGGTACTACCAGCTGAAGATCCGGGAGTCAGACATTTCGAAGACGGCCTTTCGTACCCGGTATGGGCACTACGAGTTCAGAGTACTGCCATTCGGGTTGACGAATGCGCCGGTGGCCTTCATGGATCTGATGAACCGGGTGTTTCGGCCCTTCCTCGACTCCTTTGTGGTAGTATTCATCGATGACATATTGGTGTACTCGAGGAGTCTTGAGGAGCACGCTCACCATCTTCGCACTGTCTTGGAGACTTTGGCCAGACATCAGTTGTTCGCCAAGTTCAGCAAGTGCGAGTTCTGGTTGGAGCGTATGGCCTTTCTAGGCCATGTGATTTCCGGCGAGGGCATATCTGTGGACCCGGAGAAGACGCTCGCCGTGTCGAATTGGCGTCGACCGTCGAACCCCACAGAGATTCGGAGCTTCTTGGGCTTGGCGGTTATTACAGGAGGTTTGTCGAGGGTTTCTCGAAGATAGCCGTTCCTCTTACCCGCCTCACTTGGAAGGATGTCCGGTTCGAGTGGTCCCTGTCTTGCGAGGAGAGCTTCCAGGAGTTGAAGCGAAGGCTCACCTCAGCGCCAGTTCTTACCCTTCCGTCTGGGAGTGGTGGGTTCGCAGTTTACACAGATGCATCGTAGTTGGGTGTGGGTTGCGTCTTGATGCAGCACGGTAAGGTTGTGGCTTACGCGTCGCGTCAGTTGAAGCCCCATGAGCAGAATTACCCCACCCACGACCTTGAGTTGGCAGCGATCATCTTTGCGCTGAAGATGTGGAGGCATTACCTCTATGGAGAGGAGTTCGAGCTCTTTACCAATCATAAGAGCTTGACATATCTGCAGTCCCAGCCGGAGCTCAACATGCGTCAGAGACGTTGGGTTGAGTTCCTGACGGACTATGATTGTGACATCGCTTACCATCCGGGTAAGGCGAATGTCGTGGCAGACGCTCTCAGTAGGCAGCCCTTGGGCATGGCCGCCCACATGGCTGTCCGTCGTTGGAGGCTTCTGGAGGAGGCCGCTTGCTGGATTAGCTTTCGAGAGACTCCTGCGGGTGGCTTTTTGGCCAGGCTAGTGGTGCAGCCAGTCCTTCTCGACGATATCCGCACGGCTCAGGCTCAGGATCCGCATTTTATAGTCCTCTCTGAAGGCGTCGCCCGGGGCGAGCGTCCGGACTACCAGATTCGTGCGGACGGGATCCTGCGGTTCAGAGGCCGAGTTTCATTCCCGACGACGCAGAGCTGAAGCGGAAGATTCTGGACGAGGCCCATCGATCGAGGTACACAGTGCATCCTGGTGGCACGAAGATGTACAGGGGCCTTCGTCGTGGCTACTGGTGGCGCGGGATGAAGACGGATATTGCCCGTTTCGTTGCCCGATGCCTAGTATGCCAGCAGGTGAAGTCGGAGCATCAGCGCCCTGCGGGGAAGCTGCAGTCCATTGAGATCCCTTAGTGGAAGTGTGAGTAGATCACCATGGACTTCGTCTTGGGTTTGCCGAGGTCACGTTCGGTCGTGATGCCATCTGGGTGATCGTCGACCGGCTGACGAAGTCTGCTCATTTCCTCCCCATCCGACTCACCGATTCTCTGGACACCCTGGCGCAGTTGTTCGTCTCAAAGATTGTTCATCTCCATGGCACTCCCGTCAGCATCATTTCTGATCGAGACGCGCGTTTTACTTCGAGGTTCTGGCGTAGCCTCCAGCACGCCCTTGGTACAAACCTCCATTTCAGTACAGCGTTTCATCCGCAGACGGACGGCCAGTCGGAGAGGACGATCCAGACTCTTGAGGATATGCTGCGAGCCTATGTTCTCAATTTTGGGGGCAGTTGGGAGAGGCACCTTCCGTTGGTGGAGTTTGCCTACAACAACAGCTACCACTCGAGTATCCGGATGGCTCCTTATGAGGCGCTCTATGGCCGCAGCTGCAGGTCCCCCTTGTGTTGGGACGAGGTCGGAGAGCGCCAGTTGGAGGGACCAGAGATCGTTCACCAGACCTCAGAGATGGTGAAGACGATTCGCGAGCGTATCCGAGTCGCTCAGAGTCGTCAGAAGTGGTACGCCGACTGTCGTCGCCGTGAGCTCGCCTTCGAGGTTGGTGACCATGTCTTCTTGAAGGTGTCCCCGATGAAGGGCATCTTCCGTTTTGGTGTGCGGGGCAAGCTGAGTCCGCGTTTCATTGGGCCGTTCCTCATCCTCGAGTGAGTTGGGGAGGTGGCCTATCGCATAGCTCTGCCCCCACAGTTGGCTCAGGCCCATGACGTCTTCCATGTCTCGCAGCTGAGGCGCTATGTCCACGATCCTGCTCACGTCATCCCGTTCGAGCCGCTCGTCTTCGAGCCGGACTTGTCTTTCGTTGAGCAGCCGATTGAGATCCTGGACCGCCGCGAGAAGAGGCTCCGCACCAAGACCGTCCAGCTGGTCAAGGTGCGATGGCAGCACCGTTCCGGTGCCGAGGCCACTTGGGAGTTTGAGGACGCCATGCATGACGCGTATCCGCATCTTTTCCCTTCTTAAATGTTCTTGTATTTATTTTGAGGACAAAATTTCCTAAGGGGGGGAGAATGTTATATATGTGTCACTTTTTGCCTTCTGGTAACCATTGGAGCATTCTGGCAGTTTTTGGATCCGGTAGAGACTGCCTCAGCGTTAGAAAGGATGTCCCGTGCAGGGGCTCCCATCAGTAGGCACCTCCTGATTTGGGACGGACTGTGCTGAATGTGGGGGTGGCCAAACGGCCTACGGAGTGGGGAGAGACTATCGGTGGACCAAGGGTGACCAACAGCCTAGTCAGTCCCAATATCCCATGTCACCATATTGAGGGGTGAGGGTGAGGGTGTGGTGGGCCGGCGATGTGGCGACCCACTGGATTGTGTAAGGATGATTATCAGCCTATTAAGTCCCTACATCCTTTGTCACCTATTGAGGGGTGAGGGTGAGGGTGAGGGTGTGGTGGTTCGGCGATGTAACGAACCCCCGGATTTGTGTTGTTTATGCCATTTTGAGGCTAGTGACTTGATTAAATGTGGTTAATATAAACTGTGATGCATGGGTTGTGCTATTCACTGAGCGTGTGGCTCACCCCTCGCATGATATTTTTCTCCAGTGATTACCGAGGCGGACTTGAAGGAGGAGCTTCCCGAGCGACTGCACAAGTAGCGGAGTAGCGCCACGTCCCTCGAGTTTTTGAGGCCATCACATCCTTTTTTATTTTATGTATATATTTCCGTGCTTGGGCACCTAGTTTGGATTGTATTTGGATATATGTGTGTATATTGGCTCTCACAGGACATATGATTATGTATCAAGTCTGTAATGTGTTGTTGATTTACAGATTCAGTCTTTTTAGCTTCCGCTATCTGTGTATACATCATGTCAGCCTCTTTGTGGTCTGTGTTGTCTTTTTAGCTGTTGTTTATGGTATGTTATTGATCTCCTGTATTGACTACTGATATCATGTATACGCTTGCCGCGCCCCGGGGACGGCCGCCCTGGGGCGTGACAAAAGTTGGTATCAGAGCCTGGTCCTGTCAAAGCCAATTGTCTTCTTTTTCGTAGAGATGAGTCCTAGGATTTCCATATGAGTATTTTGATCCTAGTGTCTGGTTTTCTTAGGTTGCTGATATGCCTACTCCCAGAGGACGGCACGGACGTGGTCCCTCTCGACCTTTGGAGGTTTCCGGACCTACCAGAGGCGAGGATGCTATTGGTGAGTCCTCAGCCGTGAGGCCAGGAACAGCGCAGGAGCCTCCTGCCTGGGAGCGCGCGTTTCCGCAGATAGCTGATTTGGTGGAGACGCAGACCAGGGCATTGGAGGCCCAGACCACTGTGTTGGCAGATCAGGCACGGGAGATTCAGGAGCTGCGTGCGGCCCTCGAGGCAGTTCCGCAGGTCCCTTTGGTGGCAGATCCACCTGTGGTACCCGACGTACCCCCAGTCCCCGTGGTGGTTCCGGCGGTCTGAGTTCAGGATCCCCAGGAGAGGGAGGTGGGGCTAGAGGCTGCAACGCGGGTGCAGTAGAGTGGCCTCGCAGCCTTTCTGAAGCTCCACCCTCCCGAGTTTCAGGGTCAGACGGCGGATCCCCTTGCCCCAGAGCGATGGTTGATGGAGGTGGATGCGATCTTCTTGACCATGCTTTGCACCGATCGCCAGCGAGTCTCCCTGGCTCCTAGGTGGCCTCTGATCTGTCGAAGGGGTCGAAGCCATCAGCATCCTTTTGATTGTATGTATATATATTTTCGTGCTTGGGCACTCAGTTTGGATTGTATTTGGATGTATGTGTGTATATTGGCTCTCACAGGACATTTGATTATGTATCGAGTCTGTAGTATGTTTTTGGATTACAGACTCAATCTTTTAGCTTCCGCTATCTGTGTATATATCATGTCAGCCTTGCTTTCATCTGTGTTGTCATTTTAGTTGTTGTTTAGAGTATTTTATTGATCTCCTGTATAGACTGCTGATATCATGTATACACTTGCCGCGTCCCAGGGACGGCCGCCTTGGGGGTGACAGAGAGAGGGAGAGAGTGCACACACACATTTGGGGGGGGGGGTGTTATTAGACAAAAAGGGGTTAGGTGGGGGTTGACAAGTCAACCAACCACACAACAAAACAAAAGAGACCCCCTTGACTTGGTCAAGCCAACCCACTTAGGCGTGTGTAATTCCAATCCCACCTCCAAATCCAGTAAAAATGAAATCCGGATGCAATTTGGAACTGCATATTGTTTAAAAACAATATCAGAATTCGATGAAATTTTTACGGGTAGTACGTAACAGTACCAGGAGCCATAATATGCAGTTAGATTTTCAATCAGAGTATTCCAACTCCCGCAGGTAGCTAAAAATTAAAATTTTAGCGACTCCGATCGAAAAAAATGACACTGACACAACAGCTGAAACGTGGGAGGGAATGTAAACCGGCTACTTGAACCTAGCCGTCTAGGTCCGACGGCTGGTTTGGACTAGCCGTCTGGTACCTGGTTCTTGGTTTTATGAATTTAGGCAGAATCTAGGTAGGGAAGTGTTTTGGCTTGACTAGGGTGGTGGGGAAATGATCAAGTGGGTGTGGTAGTGGAATTGAAGGATGCTTGATGTTGGTGGATTCTTCTTCTAGATTTGGGTAGCACCTAGGTAAGAATTTGGATTTGTTTGGCCAGGGCTAAGAGAGGTTTAAGACAGTGGTTAGAAGGGGGGTTTATGGTGAGTGGAATTTGGTGGGGAATGACTTTCCTTCTCTCTCAACTAAGGCTCTCTCCCTCTCTCTCTCTCTCTCTCTCTCTCTAACACACACTTTTCAAATGAAATTGTCCACTCTTCTTTCTCACACCCCTCCTTTTATAGTAGAAAGAGATGCATATGAGTATCCCTTGGACAATAGAATGGGTTAGATAAGAGGGTGAGGCTAAGTAAACATCATTGCAAAAAGACGCACTCAATGGTCCATTGAGTAATAGCATGGGTTGGACAAGAGGGTGAGACTAAGTAACTTCACATCTAAGTAAAGTTACTTTATGCTTTATGGATGTGTCCATGTGAGAACCGGCTACCCTAATTCAGCCACCGGGCAGGGACCGACTAGTTTCTACCAGCCGTTCTTCATCATTTGTCCCTTTATGTCTCATCTCACGCTGGCAGTGGAATTGGACGCTTACTGAGTTTGAACCGTCTGAGAGGGGCGACTAACAGGAACTGTTATGTCTATGTCATTTGGAGCCTTATTTTTTTATCGGAGTCGCTAAAACTTTAGCTTTTAGCCACCTGCAGGAGTTGGAGCGCTCTGATTGAAAATTTGGCTACATAATTTTTTTCCCTAGAAATTATGTATTTTCAATTTGGTATTTGGATTTAATTTTGTTAAAATTCAAGATGAAGAGGTTTAAATATGATTTTATTATGAGATTCTCAGTTTTGAGTTAGATTTCGTACAAAAGTGGAATTAGATCAACTGGATTCATGTAGTAAAAGTTATGGGTATTTTTCCAAGTATACCTCGGGGATGAAAAATTCTGGCAGCAGCCCTGTTCAATGTTTAGCTCACATTTCGGAATAGCTGGAGGGATTATTTGATCTTGGAATAAACATGAAAGTTGTAGATAATCTTCTTGGATTTCCAGTGGACTTTGAATTGTGCAATTCGGAGCTATATTGAGGAAGTTATGACTGTTCTAGTGAAGCATGTACAGAATTTCTAGTCAAGGACGAATTGGTCATTTGTATCCCTCTTTTGGCTATTTATTGGCCCAAAAAAAAATATCTCTCTCTCTCTCTCCCACACCCCACGTCTACCTCTCTTTGCCTCTCTTTCGCACATTCCCCCCCCCCCCCCCCCCCCCATGTGTTTGATGAAATGCATAAGAGAAAAGATGGAGCAAGAAGAAGAGGTGCAAGTGCAAAACTAGGTGAGTATGTGTGCTTGTATTGTATCCATGTATGAATGATTGTGTTGCATGCGCCCCTCTAGTATGGGCATGTATTGCTGTAATGTGTATTGATGTATAGAATATGGCATGCCTTAGGTAGTATTGTAATACTACTCCCACCATATTAATTGGAACATTCAGTATGATTAAGTCTGGGTTAATAACGGGCACCTGCCTAATATTCCCTTGCGATAAGACTCGAGGGTGTGGTGTAGTTGTTGCGCCCATGTTAATGGGGCAAAGCTATGACCAGCTTCATGAGATGATGATCTCTCTCGCCCTCTCCCTCTGAACGAACTGAGTAAGTAGATGCGATTTCCTACTCGACTCAGGTTCGTTTGGAATATTGGCATGCACCTGTTAGTGCGCGAGATCGCGCTTGACCCTTTCTTTTAAGTTGGTGATATCCAACACATGTTTAAGTTAGGCCTTGTGTGCTTATGTGATTAATGACCATGTATGCATGTTGTATGATTTATTTATGATGTAAATCTATGATTAGGGAGTATCCCTATGATTAATTGATATGTGATCGTGCATATGGTTCATGCACATAACTAAGATTAAATTCTCCTATAAAATATATGCGCATGTTAAAACTAATTAGGCCTATCTAGAATAGGCGTGGGTATGACCCGCTGTCGGGTTGTACCTTATTAGTTAGAGCGCTAGCGATGTAATCGCCCCGTGCATCCGAGCAATGCACTCGTTTGGAATTCAGGAGAATTCATTATCTTATCGGATTGTTAAGCCGGTAGTTGGGGCGTGACACCCCCCCTGTGTCCGAGCGACGCAACGGTGTGGGAGTACAGTAGTATTCGATATCTCGATATGTGATTATCGAGAGTGGTTGTTTTTCCATTGGGTTCGCTTTGCGAACATGGAATGTTTACTCCCAATGTCGTCCGTGTTGAAGAGGCCCGGGTTGTAGCTGTCCTGACAGAGGGCTCCCATCCGTAGGTACCACTGATGCGTTCGGGAGCGTACTGATCGTGGGAGTATACCAGGTAGAGGCTACCCGGGAGAGGGCTAACGAATGATATTGCGAGCGTGGAATCGTTCTCCCCTTCGTTGGATCCGATGTAGGAACTCCCCGGCGTTGGAAAAGCTGTCCTGACAGAGGGCTCCCATCCGTAGGTACCACCGATGCGTTCGGAAGCGTACTGATCGTGGGAGTATACCAGGTAGAGGCTACGTGGGGAAAGGGCTACCGGTGGACCAAGGGTGTAGAGCAGTCTAAGTCTCTTCCAAAAGTCCCAAGAGTTTCCCTCCGGGAGTGAGGGTGAGGATGAGATGAAGACACGTCGCCTCGTGACCCATTCGTTGTTCGTCCGTTCCCATAGTTGTTGGGTCCGGTCTCGTATCGATGTTTAAAGACATCGTTGGGCAGTTATCTCGATCAAGATGATCAAGTAGTGTTGCGTAGTGTCACGCCCCAGGGCGGCCGTGCCCGAGATGTGGCAATAATAAATATCAGCTATCAATACCTGAGGTCAATAAGGACACCAACAACAATACACAAGGCGGCAAAGCAAGATAATGATAACTGACTGAAAAGCGGAAGCATAATATATAACAATGTCTGTAAATCAAAAATATTATTACAAACCCGAATACACAATCAATGTCCTGTGAAAGCCAAGTCTAGACCAAAGAAAATACAACCTGTGCCACATGCACGATTTACAAAGCATAAAATGACTCTAGGAATGCTGACAGCCTCGCACACGCCACCCGTCGGCAGAACGCTCCACGCCCATAAGACCACGCCACAGGAAGCTCCAGCTCCACGCCCAACACTGCCCCTAAAAAGAAACAGTATGCGAGGGTGAGCTACAAGCTCGGTGAGTGGCTGGAAACCAATCACCATTCTACAGTTCAATACATAATCAATTTCCTTTCAAGGAAAACATGGGTAGAAACCCATGGATAACTGGGTCACGCGGCGGCGCGACCAACCTCACCCCCACCCTCACTCCTGGAGGGAGTCTTTTGGGACTTATGGGGAGAGACCATACCGTCAGTCGAAGAGACCCGGATTTACTGGTCTAGAGACCATACCGTCGGTCGAAGAGACCCGGATTTACTGGTCTACTCAACACTACTGGATCATCTACATCTAGACAATCGCCCAACGATGTCCTTCAACATCGATCACGAGACCGGACCCAACAACTATGGGAACGGTCGAACAACGAATGGGTCACGAGGCGACGTGTCTTCGCCTCATCTACACCCTCACTCCTGAAAGCAGACATCTTGGAACTTTGGGAAGAGACTTAGACTGCTCTACACCCCTGGTCCACCGGTAGCCTCTCCCACCCTCGTGGCCTCCGCCTAGTCTTCTGACAGGTATAGCTAACGCCGGGGAGTTCCTACATCGGATCCAACGAAGGGGAGAACGATTCCACGCTCGCGACATCATTCATTAACCCTCTCCCGAGTAGTATCTACAACCCGATCTCCTCAACTCACCGCTCTACACCCTTGGTCCGCCAATAGCCCTTTCCCACCCTCGTGGCCTCCACCTAGTCCACTCCCACCATCCGTACTGTCCGACACATCGGAGGTACCTACGGACGGGAGCCCTCTGTCAGGTACAGCCAACGCCAGGGAGTTCCTACATCGGATCCAACGAAGGGGAGAACGATCCCATGCTCGCAAAGCGAAACCCAAAGGAAAACAACCACTCTCGATACTCGCTTATCGAGATATCACACACATGCATAACAACAACCAACACACTCATATTAACCTTAAAGTAGTCGTAGTCCCTAAACGGGAGTAACTACACAAGCTAGTGGGTCGTAACATCGCCGACCCACCCCACCCTCACCCTCACCCTTTAGGGGGTGACATGGGCCTTTTGGGACTGACTAGACCGCTCTCCACCCCTGGTCCACCTGGTAGTCTCTCCCACCCTCGTGGCCTCGACCTAGTCTACTCCAACTACCAGTATTGTCCGACACATCGGAGGTACCGGATGGAAGCCCTCTGTCAGGTCAGCCATCGTCGGGGAGTCCCTACACGGATCCGACGAAGGGAAGAGAACAGCCTACTCACACGCATGTGATCCTCTTGGATCTGTCGACAACGCTTCCTAACATTTCTAATGTCATGAATTCTCAAGAATTCCTCCAGGGCGCATAACTAAGATGCGGGGAAACATATATTATAACCACAAGGTTATAATATTCTCTAAGGCATGCTTACAACAATATAATCACATAATCCCATCTTGATTTAAATAAATTAAACTAAATGGGAACATGCATAGGTCGAGGCTTTCCTAGCATGAAACATGGTGTCAGGATGCATTTCCCTAGCATACAAGGTCTAATGTGGCATGGTTATATCATAGCATTTGATATAAGGGTGCATATCCCTAGCATACGAGTCTAGGGTGGCATGCATATTATTTACATATTATAGCTAGGGGGCCCCCATCGATGCGCGACGCGCGTCTATGCGGGTCGAGCGCACCCCTAGAGAGGGGGGGGGATTGGAATCAAACCACTCACCTTACAACCCGGGACCTCGCGCATCCCATCCGACGAGATCTGCAAGGTAGGGGCATCCAACTGGTGAGAAACAACACAATTTACACATAGAAATCATTAGAAATACCCCATACTCGGACAAGCATGCATACGGGCTCGCACGCATGCGAGCACGCACGTACGCACGCGAGTCCGAGTGCCCCGACACCTACCCGAACCCTCGGGCAGCCACACGCATGGCCCCCCGCACGCACCCCAGCACCCTCGGCGCACTGCCGCGCGCCTGCCCGCGCGCCCAGACACGCTGCCGCACGCTCACGCACGCTCGCGAGCGCACCCGCGCGCCCACTCCGCGCGCACTCGCGCGCACGCATCCGCGCGCGTCTGCTCGCCCGACTGCGCCTGCCAGCGCCCGCCTACGCGCGCAGACTGCGCCCAGCGCGCGCCCAGCCCATCCCAACCTCATTTTAACCCTCCCCAACCCCTCACACACACCCTAACCCATCTACCTAGCATGCATGACCTCCCTAACATCCCCTTAAGCCATAATAACCAAGAAAAGAAGGGGAAAGGCTCACCTTTGGAGGGGAAATGAAAGGGGGAGGCTCGGGGGCCCTCGACGCACCCGCGACCACCTCAACCGCCACCACCACTACCACCACCTCCTCACCTCAGCCTCCTCCTTGGCTGAAAATCAGGGGGGAAGGATCATGAGGGGGAGCTTGAGAGGAGAGAAGACAAGCAACAACAACAATACTTACACAAAGATTCACTTGCACATGCACCTTTTCCTTCTCTTCTCTTTGGGACATTTAAACAAACACCATGGGGGCTTGTGAGGGAGGAAGAGAGAGGGCTTGAATAAGGTAGACGTGGGAGTGAGAGGGAGAGAGAGAGAGAGAAGATATTTAGCACACAAATATCTAAGGAAGGGGGGGGGAAGACTAAGTCGTCCTTTGACTAGAAATTCTGCGCATGCCTCACTGGAACAGCCATAACTTCCTCAATATAGCTCCAAATTGCACAATTCCAATTCCGTTGGAAAGCTAAGAAGATTATCTACAACTTTCATGCTTATGCCGAGATCAAATAATCTCTCCAGATTAGAGCTAAACATAGAACAGGGCTGCTGCCAGAATTTCCCTCCCCGGGGTATACTTGGAAAAATACCCATAACTTTTACTACAAGAATCCAGTTGATCTAATTCCACTTTTGTACGAAAGCTAACTCAAAACTGGACATCTCATAATAAAATCATATTTAAACCTCTTCATCTTGGATTTTAACAAAATCAAATCCAAATACCAAATCAGGAATACATAACTTCTAGGAAAAAAATTATGTACCCAAATTTTCAATCAGAGTGCTCCAAATGACACAAGCACAACACCAATAATCCCGGGTCTCCTCGACCAACGGTATGGTCTCTCCCCATAAGTCCCAAGAGTCTCCCTCCGGGAGTGAGGGTGAGGGTGAGGTTGGTGATCCAGTAGTGTTGTGTGGACCAGTAATCCCGGGTCTCCTCGACCAACGGTATGGTCTCTCCCCAAAAGTCCCAAGAGTCTCCCTCCGGGAGTGAGGGTGAGGGTGAGGTTGGTCGCGCCGCCGCGTGACCCTGTTAAACATGGGTTTCGACCCATGTTACCTTGAAAGGAAATTGTTTATGTATTGAACTGTTGTATGGTGATTGGTTTCCAGCCACTCACTGAGCTTGTAGCTCACCCCTCGCATACTGTTTCTTTTCAGGGGCAGTGTTGGGCGTGGAGCTGGAGCTTTCCTGTGGCGTGGTCTTATGGGCGTGGAGCGTTCTTCCGGCGGGTGACGAGTGCGAGGCTGTCAGCAGTCCTAGAGTCATTGTATGTATTGTAAATCGTGCATGTGGCACAGGTTGTATTTTCTTTGGTCTAGACTTGGCTTTCACAGGACAGTGATTGTGTATTCGAGTCTGTAATAATGTTTTTGGTTTACAGACATTGTTTATATATTATGCTTCTGTTTTTCAGTCAGTTATCATTATCCTTGCTTTGCCACCTTGTGTGTTGTTGTTGGAGTCTTTATTGACCTCAAGTATTGATAGCTGATATTTTATTATTGCCACGTCTCGGGGACGGCCGCCCTGGGGCGTGACAGGATCAAACCACCTCAATGATTAGCATTTAATGCCAACGTTATGTCCCATCTCTGGGAAGCGATTGGGGGGCGGTTTGTTAGTTCTAGCCGTCGGAGGAGGGGTGGCTACTTTGGAGTAGCCGACCAATTTCTGGCCATTAAATTTTCTAAGTGTTGGGCCAGGTTTTCTTTCTTTTTTTTTTTGGTGGGTAGGTTTTCATTCTTGTTTTCTCCTCTAGTTCTCTAAAATAGTTTTCTATTTGATCCAAAAGTGGTCATTAAAAATGTTACTTGAAGTAAATTTCTTTCCTTTAGACGGTCAAAATTGGGGTATCTACAATATGGTGGGCTTGGCCCAAAAACGTATGCGTGCCACTCGGCCCGGATCACAAGTGCGAAATAATTTTTTGGACAAAATTTATTTGATAATTTTTTTGGTCCATAATTTAATCTTCCAAATATTTTTTGTTGGGGTTCTACTCGAGTGAATCATATGTGCATGTTCCCGTTTGGATCCATATGCAACTAGCATCCATTCTGATTCTGACAATTAACTGTTTGAATGAAAGGCTCTTTGGCACTCTATTTCAGTGAAAATTGAATAGACCAAAGGGTTTCTTGAACAGTATCTCCAACTGATGTATATATACGTGTATTAGTAAAATTCAGTACTAGATGCTCGCCGTGTCGAATTGGCGGTGACCGTCGAACCCCACTGAGATTTGGAACTTCTTGGGTTTGGCGGGTTATTATTAGATGTTTGTCGAGGGTTTCTCAAAGATAGCCATCCTTTGACCCGCCTCACGCGGAAGGATGTCCGGTTTGAGTGGTCTCCATCTTGTGAGGAGAGCTTCCTGGATTTGAAGTGGAGACTCACCTCAATGCCAATGCTTACCATTCCATCTGGGAGTGATGGTTTCGCAGTCTACTCCGATGCATCGCGACTAGGTTTGGGTTGCGTCCTGATGCAGAACGGCAAGGTTGTGGCTTACGCGTCGCGTCAGTTGAAGCCCCATGAGCAGAATTACCCCACCCACGACTTGGAGTTAGCAGCGATCATCTTTGCTCTGAAGATATGGAGGCACTACCTCTATGGCGAGGAGTTCGAGCTCTTCACGAATCACAAGAGCCTGACTTATTTGCAGTCCTAGCCGGAGCTCAACATGCGTCAGCGACGTTGGGTCGAGTTCCTGAAGGACTATGACTGTGACATCGCTTACCATCCGGGTAAGGCGAATGTCGTGGCCGATGCTCTTAGCGGGCAGCCCTTGGGCATGGCCGCCCATTTGGCCGTACGTCGTTGGAGGCTTCTAGAGGAGGCCGCTTGTTGGATCAGCGTTCGGGAGATGCCTGCTTGTGGCTTTTTGGTCAGGCTAGTGGTACAGCTCGTTCTTCTCGATGAGATCCGCACAGCTCAGGGGCGGGATCCTCACTTTCTAGTCCTATCTAAAGGCGTCGCCCGGGATGAGCGACCAAATTACTAGATTCGCGAGGACGGAATCCTGCGGTTCAGAGGTCGGGTATGCATTCCTGACGACGCAGAGCTGAAGCAGAAGATCTTAGACGAGGCCCACCGTTCGAGGTACACAGTGCATCCTGGTGGCATGAAGATGTACAAGAGCTTTCGTCATGGCTACTGGTGGCGCGGGATGAAGGCGGATATTGGCTGTTTCGTTCCCCTTTTCTTGGTATGCCAGCAGGTGAAGTCAGAGCATCAGCGTCCTGTGGGGAAGCTGCAGTCCATTGAGATTCCTCAGTGGAAGTGGGAGCAGATCACCATGGACTTCGTTTCGGGTCTGCCGAGGTCACGTTCGGGTCGCGATGCCATCTGGGTGATCGTCGATCGACTGACTAAGTCCGCTCATTTCCTCCCCATTCGACTCACCGATTCTCTGGACACCCTGGCGCAGTTGTTTGTCTCTGAGATTGTTCGTCTCCATGGCACTCCCGTCAGCATCATTTCTGATCGAGACGCGAGGTTTACTTCGAGGTTCTCGAGCAGCCTCCAGCACGCCCTTGGTACAAACCTCCACTTCAGTACAGCGTTTCATCCGAAGATGGATGGCCAATCAGAGAGGACAATACAAACCCTAGAGGACATGCTGCGAGCTTGCATTCTCGACTTTGGGGGTAGTTGGGAGAGGCATCTCCCGTTGGTGGAGTTCGCCTACAACAATACCTACCACTCGAGTATTCGGATGGCACCATATGAAGCACTCTATGGCCGCAGCTGCAGGTCTCCCTTGTGTTGGGACGAGGTCGGAGAGCGCCAGTTGGAGGGACCAGAGATCGTCCGCCAGACCTCAGAGAAGGTCAAGACGATTCATGAGCGTATCCGAATCGCTCAGAGCCGTCAGAAGAGCTACACCGATCGTCGTCGTCGTGAGCTCGCCTTCGAGGTTGGTGACCATGTTTTCCTGAAGGTGTCCCCGTCGAAGGGCATCTTCTGTTTCGGTGTGCGGGGCAAGCTGAGTCCGCATTTCATTGGCCCGTTTCTCATCCTTGAGCGGATTGGAGAGGTGGCCTATCGCATAGCCCTGCCCCCATAGTTGGCTCAAGCCCATGACGTCTTCCATGTCTCGCAGCTGAGGCGTTACGTCCACGATCCTGCTCACGTTATCCCGTTTGAGCCGCTCGTCTTCGAGCCGGACTTGTCATTCGTGGAGCAGCCGATCGAGATCCTGGACCGACGCGAGAAGAGGCTCCGCACCAAGACCGTCCAGTTGGTTAAGGTGCATTGGCAGCACTGTACTGGTGTCGAGGCCACTTGGGAGCGCGAGGACGCCATGCGTGGCGCATATCCACATCTTTTCCCTTCCTAGATGTTTTTGTATTAAATTTTGTGGACAAAATTTCCTAAGGGGGGAAGAATGTTATATATGTGTCACTTTTTAGCCTATTGGTCACATTTGGGTCATTTCTGGCCATTTTCCAATTTTTCTTTTTTCAATCGGAGCCGCTAAAATTTTAGTCTTTTAGCTATCTGCGTGAGTTTGAGTACTCCGATTGGAAATCTAACTGCATATTATGGGTCCTGGTACCATTTAGTACTACTCATAAAAATTTCATCGAATTCCAGTAACGTTTTAAAAATTATGCAGTTCCAAATCGTATCCGGGTTTCGGTCGTTACTGGTTTGTTTGGTGGAATAGTGTTGGGATATTTTGGTGGTTATGGTCACCTTGGGTAACCTCACCCCCCCCCTCTTGCTTAATGGTTAAGAAACCATTGGTTATTTTTGATGTGTGTGGGTGAGATTAACTTAAGTTCACCACCCCTTTTTCCCTTCTCATCAACCCCCCCCCCCCCCTTTAGGAAAAATTGCTCTCTCTCTCTCTTTCACCCCCTCTCACGCCTCCCTCTCCTCTCTTGATTGTGTGTGTGTGTTTTGAAAGAAAAGAAGGAGAAGAAAGAAGCACAAGAAGAGGAATAGTGAAGGAGAAGGGACACGCAAAGGTGTGTATGTGTGTTGTTGTAGTGGTTGTTGATTCCCTTCTCTTAGCCTCCCTCTCATGCTCCCTTTTTGCCCCTGATTTTCAGCCAAGTAAGGCTGAGGAGGTGGTGGTGTTGGTGGTGGCGGTTGCGATGGTTTTGGTGCGCCAAGAGCACCCGAATATCTCCCCTTTTCTTTCCCCTCCTTTGGTAAGCTCTCCTCCTCCCTTATCTTTGTTTTAATGGTTGTTAGGGCTGTTAGGGTGATCATGCATGCCATGTATGTGGGATAGGGTGTGTGTGAGGGCTGTGGAGGGGATGGGAGAGGTCTAGGCGCGCGCGCGGGGCCATCCGGGCGCGTGCGCGCGGGTGCTGGCGCGCGCAGTTGGACGCGCTAGCAGGCGCGCGAGCGTGCGTGCGAGGAGCTGGCGCGGGTGCGCAGTGCGCGCAGGCGCGCGCGAGCTTGCGCGCACGCGTGACAACGCGTTTGGACGCGCGGCAGTGCGCCAGGGGGTGCGGGGGCGCGTGCACGCATGCTTATGCGTGCGTACGCATGCGGGGGCCATGCGTGTGGCTGCCCGAGGGTTCGGGTAGGTGTTGGGGCACTCGGACTTGTGTGCGTACGTGCGTACTCGCATGCGTGCGAGCCCGTATGCGTGCTTGTCCGAGTCTTTGGCATTTCTAGTAAATTCCATGTATATTTATGTAGTTATACTCACCATATTAAATGCCCTTGTCTTGCAGATCTTGGCGAACGGTCACGCAACGACCCGGGTTGCGGTGAGTGGGTCGATCCAACCCAGTTGGGAGGTGTTCGATGCACGTAGACGTGCATTGCCCTCCCCTAGGGCATCATAACTGCATATTAATCATATTTGCATGTATATGTTATTATTGGGCTTGCTAGGTTGCATCCATGCCATGTTAGACCTAACATGTTAGGGTTATACATCCTAGTATCATGCGTAGGGACCAATGCTTGTTCATGCATCATGTCCCATGTTAGGATAACATTTGATTCCTACATGCACCCCAACCTTGCCTAAGTATACCCTTAGCTATCTATGAAAAGCATAAGTGTAAGCATGCCTTAGCTATCTACAAGGGCGGTGTTGGGCATGGAGCTGGTGCTTCCCTGTGGTGTGGTCTTGCGTGTGTGGAAGCGTCCCGTCTAATGGTTGGCGAGTGCGAGGCTATTAGCAATCCTAGAGTCATTTATGTATTGATAAATCATGCGTGTTGCACTGGTTGTATTTTATTTGGACTAGACTTGGCTCTCACATGACAGTGATTGTGTATTCAAGTCTGTAATAATATTTTGGTTTACAGACTTAGTGATGTTTTATGCTTCCGCTTTTCAGTGAGCTATCAGTTATCATTGCTTTGTTAGCCTTGTCTGTTTTATTGGCGTCATTGTTGACCTCTTGTACTGATTGCTGATATTATATATATTGTCACGTCTCGGGGACGACCGCCCTGGGGTGTGACAGATTGTAACAATTATGTTTTGATATATTAATACAAACACTGATAGTTATATTTTAACTAATAGCATCTTCATACATTGTGCAACTCAAGAAAACACTAAGCCCCATTTGGATAGAGAATTAAGTTATTTTTGAAATATATGACTATTTTAATATAGATAAGGAATAAGTGATTTTTTGTTTGATTATGATTTTAATTAGTTTCATTGGGAAACATAGTAATAAAATTTTGTTGTTTGGTTTACCATAGATAAATTGTGAATAAAATGAGAATAAGGTGTGGATAGTGATTTATAAAATGTGAAAAAATGATTTGACCTGCGAACCATTTGATTTATAAGAGGTGATGACAGTCGATGTAACAGTGCGACCCACATAATCAATGGATTGAATAACCTAGAAAAACTTAATTCTACGGGGTAGTAGGAATAATTATATCACTTTATACTGTTTGATTTTGCGATAGAGGTTCTTATTTATTCAAGCCTTCCAAACATCCATTTTATCAATATTCCACCTTATCCCCATTTATTTCACCCTCAGTTCTCCAATCAAACATGGGCTAAAGGTAAGAATACTAATGACAAAATAAGAAAATTATAATAAAATAGAAACTACTCTAATTATTATCTATCAATGTATCACTGATAAGACGATTATATCATACCTACACGAAAGATTGATCCTTAACATTTTCTTCAAAACAAGTTTGTATTTTACAAGGGATGCTATTAGGAAGATGAGTAGATATCTCTTTTACTTTGTTCTAGCTAATGGATTTATGTAGGTATCCCTTGTATTTGTTTTTTCCAATTTGGGTACTCTATTTCTTTGAATAAAATTAAAGACAAATGCTTGCCACATTTTCAAAAAAAAATATATACATATTTTCTTTAAAAAATGACATCATGGAAGAGGAGATAATTGGCAACGCATCTGGGTTCTTCTGTCTCTTCTTTGTATCTTTTTATTCTTCAAATTGTCTCTTTTAATTTATTTTGAAATAGATATGCCTAAAATTTTCTAAAAAAATTAAACATTTTCTCTAAAAAAGGCCCTCACCTTTCAGTTTTTATTTGGCTTTCAAAACTTGCAAAAAAAAAAAATGGTGTGCTAAAGCATCAAATTGAGCCCACCCAAGCAACCTGCGCATATGGGGAACCTATAATCCACATCCTCATGTAGTGGAGGTTGGTCCAGGACCCCATATTTTGATGAGCGTTGATACATGCAGTCTGTTTTGCAGCCCATTTTACAGTCACATACAGAGGCGGATTTAAGGGGGGTATACAGTGGCCATGGCCCCCCCTCCTTCTTCTTTTTTTATCTTAGGTTTGATTAAGTGGGTTGATATAAACATGAAATGGATGGCTAAGATGATCATCCCCCTAAATAATAAAATGAATGGCTGAGATGATCCCCCCTAAATGATGAAATGGATGGCTAAGATGATCCCCCTAATTCATATTTAAGCAAGTTGTGAAAAAGAGAGAGAGAAAGCAAGCTCTATTAAAACTATTTTAGGTCTCTTCAGCTGTCCATCCACAATAGATCCCAAATTCCCAACAATGAAGAGATCTCCAAAACGAAACCCTCGCAGCCTCCCCCAAAACTCTCTGTTGCATTTCTCTATCCCTTTTGAGTCAAGGTATGATGTGCAATTCTTTACATATTATTCTTCTTTTACAAATTACAATGTTAACAAACAACAACTATCATTCATTCATTCTTTATTTCTTTCTCTCCAACAGGCCATTTGAGTTTTGATTTTGACATGCTTAGATGTCAAGTTGACAAAATTTACTCTTTTTTTATTATTATTTTCAATATTAAGGGGAGGGCAAAGAGGGCAGTATCAAATAATCAAATGTTTCATATGTTGACATGTATATTTTTATTTGAATTGTAAAGTGTAAACCCCATGACAAATATTCGTCTTCAATTTATTTGATGCTTGGTATTTATTTGATTCAATTTTAGGGCTAAGATTAATGGATTATAAATTGGTTATTGATTGAACATGATTCTATTTTTTTTTTTTTTTTTTGTATTGAAAGGTTGGGTACATCATGGTTAAGTCATCTAAAATTGATTTTTTCTTCAAGAAAAAAGATCTACAAGAGAAGTCTCATACAAATGCATCATTTGATCTCAATGCCTCAAATATTGCACCTCGCCCTTCTAAAGCGCCTAGAATTGAATTGTCAGAATTTGATATAAGTTTCTTAGAACATGATTCGAGATTACATCATCCAATATTGGATTATCACCCTAATCAGCATGATGAATTTCGTCGTGCATATATTAAAGTTGGTCCATATCAACATGTTCTTTTGGAATACCCCTTTTCCGGGCCTGAAAAGCATCGTCGTCGATTTAATTCATCATGGTTTAAATTGTTTCCAACTCGGTTAGAGTATTCTCCATCTAAAGATGCAGTTTTTTGTTTGCCATGCTATTTTTTTAATCACAAAGCACAAGAGCATCCTATAGCAAATGCATTCACAAAAGAAGGATTTCGTAGTTAGAAAAAAAGTTAATGATGGATAGAATTGTGCTTTTCTAGTTCATGTGGGTAAAAATCCAAACTCTTCACATAATGCAGCAGAACAATCATGTAGGGAATTGATGAGTCAAGCACAGCATATTGAAAAAGTGATTCACAAGCAAACTTCCACCCAAATTGAAAACAACTGTTTACGACTGAAAGCTTCAATAGATGTTGTTAGATGGTTAACATTCCAAGCATGTGCATTTAGGGGCCATGATGAGAGCATTGAGTCTAAGAATCGTGGTAATTTCATTGAGATAAGATCCTAGCATCCTATGATAAAAAAAGTGGCCGATGTTGTCTTAGAAGGGGCTCCAGGAAATGCTAAATATACATCACCAAAGATTCAAAAGGAAATTTTACATATTTTCTCAAGCAAAGTGCGAATTGTTATCTGTAATGAAATTGGTGATGCAAAATTTTGCATTATGGTTGATGAAGCTCGAGATGAATCTAAAAGAGAACAAATGGCACTTGTTTTGAGATTTGTTGATAAAAAAAGGATTTGTTCGAGAACGGTTTTTTGATCTTGCTCATGTTTCGGACACATCTTCATTAACTTTGAAGAATGAGATATTTACAATTCTTTCTTGTTTCAATTTGAGTATTCAAAATATTCGAGGTCAAGGTTATGATGGCGCTAGTAATAGGAGTGGGGAATGGAATGGATTGAAGGCTTTATTATTGATTGATTGATTTTCAATATGCTTATTATATTCATTGCATGGCTCATCATCTCCAACTTGCATTAGTTGCAGCTTCCAGGGAAGTAATTCCTATATATCAGTTCTTCAATAAATTGTCTTGGATAGTTAATATTATTGGTGCTTCATGTAAACATCACGATGAATTACAAGCAGCTCAAGCACTTGAAATTGAGCGCTTGCTTGCTATTGATGAGTTGGAGACTAGTAAAGGACTTAACCATATTGGCACTTTACAAAGAGCTGGAGACACTCGTTGGGGATCTCACTTTGGTTCTATTGGTAGTTTGATAAGAATGTTTAAAGCAACTTGCTCAGTTATTCAGAATATTATTGTAGATGGAACAACATATGTTCAACGAGGGGATGCAGATGCAACTTATGATGCATTAGCTTCTTTTCAGCTTATTTTTAACCTGCATCTTATGAAAGAAATTATGGGCATCACTGATAATTTATGTCAAGCTTTGCAGCGCAAATCTCAAGATATCTTGAATGCAATAAGTTTAGTCTCTACCACCAAAGCACTTATTCAGAAAATGAGAGATTGATATTCCTGATATGACCGCCCATTACAAGGCAGGTCACGGAAGGCGTCGATATCAAGATCCCATTACACTAGAACATCACTATCGGGTTGATATATTTAATGCAACTATAGATTCTCAATTGCAAGAGCTAAATAACAGGTTCAATGAGCACACAGTGGAACTTCTTGTGCTTGCCTCAGCCTTAGATCTTGCAGATGGCTACAAATTGTTTAATATTGATAACATATGTTTTTTAGTGGACAAGTTCTATCCAGAAGACTTCACTGATCAAGAAAAGCTTCATTTGCGATTTCAATTACAACACTATCAACTTGATGTCCCTAGTCATCCTGTTCTTAAAAATGTGAAAACACTTGCTGAGCTATGCCAAGGGTTGTTAGAGACAAGAAAATCAGAAATTTACTTTCTTGTTGATAGACTCATTCGCCTTGTACTGACTCTTCCAGTTTCAATGACAACCACAGAGTGAGCATTTTCAGCCATGAATATCATTAAAACAAGACTTCGGAGCAAAATGGAGGACGAGTTTCTTAGGGATTATCTAGTGGTATACATAGGAAAAGAAATTGCAGAGAACTTTAGTGTGGATGCAATTATAGATGATTTTTACTCCATGAAGGAACATCGAGCACAACTTTCAATTATGTAAATTTTAAAAGTTTCTTTTTTTACACACATGACTGAGTCTCTAAACTTTTTTGTTTTGTTTTATCCATTCAAGTTTAGTTTCCTCAGTCATTTTGTTTATTTTGTTCTTGTATGTATGGAATTATGAAGTTTTAGTGGACAGAATTATAGAGTAAATATGTGACTTTGTTATTCAAATTTAAGTGGTCCCCCCTTATAAATATTTCTGGTTCCGCCCCTGGTCACATATGATATGATAATATAGTATATACTGCACTATCATAGTGTATGGGGTTTCATCATAGCATATGACTTAATTTTTTTTTTATTTTTTACTATGAAAAAGTATATATTATTGTATATCAGTACATACTTTATTTCATATGATAGTATATGCATTTTAAAGGATGAGTGTATGATTTAAAAAAAAAAAAAACAGAAATGGGGATGTGTATCCTTTCCCTATTTTGATAGGGGTGCGTCTATCCCCACCAAGCATTTCCCTTAACCCACCATAAAAAAAATTGGTGTTTGGCTGTTCCCACCAATCTAGGTCGACTGAACTTGGTCGCCATTTCAGGTTTTGGGGGACCAGACATGGTCGCCATTTCAGGTTTTGGGCGATCTAACTTAGTCGCCATTTCAAGTTTTGGGCAATCGAAATTGGTCGAACAGGATCCAAAATTATATCTATCTATTTTTGTAAACAAATAAATTTTTGAGTTTATCCACCATATTCTACATTTATTTTTTTATCCAAACAGCAGCTAAGGGACTGAAAAAAAGTAAGTAGGTATACTTTCAATTAATTTAAATTTTTATAGAAAAATATTTTATTAGACAAATATATATCATTTTTAAGTTTCGTTTGAATTCATAGTTAAGCATATTCTTTGTTTGAAAAGAAAAAAACATACCAGTTGATCCAAACACATTTTATATTTGGCTTTTGAAAATTTGTCTGTCACTTATGTAAAAAAAAGTATTCTTATGTTCTAGATTTAAGAATAATGATTGATTCTCCCTACATTACAACTCAGACTTGGGGTGGCATGAAAGATCCTAGGAGAATACACGTCATGGGATTAGGTTTTCAAGAAAAAAAAATTATAAACTTTATCACAAACCCTGTTCGACCAAGTTCAGTCGTCTGACACCTGAAATAATCACCAAGTTAGGTCGTCCAAAATATAAAATGACGACTAAATTCGATCGTTCAAAATTTAATTTGACGACTAAATTTGATCGAACTGGTCGAATCGATGGAAATAGAAAAAATATCATTTTTTTTTTTTATTTATTGATGGGTTAAGAGAAATGCTTGGTGGAACCCTTTTGATAGTCCTCGTCATCAACACACGACAAACAAGAACCCA
This sequence comes from Acorus gramineus, assembly GCA_030737835.1. NCBI lineage: Eukaryota > Viridiplantae > Streptophyta > Magnoliopsida > Acorales > Acoraceae > Acorus > Acorus gramineus. The sequence goes on from CM060849.1 coordinate 3,456,142, forward strand.
TCATTTGGTCCCCCAAGACGACGTGCATGAAGTTCTTTTTTTTTTTTCTGTTTTTTTTTTTTTTTTTTTTGACGTGCTTGAAGGTCCTGCACTCTTAATGCCCACCCAACACGTCTACTGAGCTTTTCTCCCCCATCAACGCGTGAGTAGGCCCCTGATTTAATTAAGGGCGATTTTTATTTTAGACCATCAATGTGTTTTTAATTTCAAGTTTAGCCCTGATCCATTTTCATTTGTAAAATTATCCCTGAGATTGGTTTGATTGAGTTAGCTCTGCCACATCATGAATATTTTCTTTCTGTATTTATAAGAGAGACGCGATTTTGAATCATGCCTCTGAAAGCGTGATTACAAATCACGCCTTTTATGTCTCACATAGATTTTTTATGTTCTTAAACTTTAACTTTAATTTTAAATTTTAAATCGGTTGTTTTATAGGATTAGAATTTAAATTTTATCTAAATTTTCAATTTTAGATCTCATCTTAGTTTAATTTTAAATCTTATCCTAATTTGAAATTTTAAAATTTTCCGTAATTTTATATTTTAAATTTTTAAGTTTTAAAATTAAAATTTATGGATAGATTTAATAAAGATTCTATAGATAACAAAATAAGAGAAATTCATGGTGAATCTATTCATAAATCTTAATATCCATAATTTAAAATTTAAAATAAAGATAAGATTCAAAATTAAATTAAAGTGAGATTCAAAATTTTTTAATTGTTACAAGAATTAAAATTTAAAATTCAAATCGATTTAAAATTTCATAAAAAAATTTATGAAACTAACATATAAAATATAAAAAAATCTGATGAATAATGGTAATCATATCTTATAAGAGAATGTGTTTTCTAATCACATTTTCTACGAGTTAAAATTAAAAAATATATATATTAATGCTGATGTGGCTTGTTTGGTCAAAACTAACAGCAGGGCCAGTGTGGCCAATTTTCAAAGAGGGCTAGACTTATATTAGAAGAACATTGAGGGTCAAAAATAAAAATTGCCCATTTTTAATTAACTTCATTCTTTAAATATTCATCTACCCATGTTATATTAAAACTCTTTTACATGGTTGCAAGGGTCATCAAAAATCCCGTGGCCCTAAAGTAGGGTCAAAGCCCGGCCTGGGACCATTCACGGGCCGGGCTGGGCCAGCCTATTTTCAGGGTGGCCAGGCTCGGGCCGCCCTTCTGGGACCAGGCCCACAGGCTAGCCCGTAGGCCCGCCCACGGGCCCGACACGTAGGCTCACGGGGGGCAATCCAATAAATGAGTAACATGTAATTTTTATTTGAATTATGGTTGATTTATACAAATTATTGGCATTTATGTAGGTGTCAATCTAGTTAAGTACATGTAATTATTTATTTATTCAAATAATTAATTCATTTAATATTTTTATTTTAAAAATTCAATAGATATAAAAAAAAAATTAACATTATACTTTAAATTTTGTGTTATTTTAACATTATATACAAATGAACAACTTAAAATTAAGAAATCAAAAGACATAAGATGTTTAGAATTTAGGCCCGTAGACCGCTCGTGGGCCTGAACCCAGGCCTGGCCCGTGAGGCCCGTTCAGACCAGGGCCGGTGGGTAGGGCCTGGGCCCTGTTTTTTGGCCTGTGGTGATTTGTCTCATATTAGTGGTGATACCCATGCTCTAAATTTTAAGCTTCACTTACAAGTTAGAAACCCTATTAGGTATCATAATCTTATTGGATGACTTGTTGACTTTTGAAAAAAGGTAAAGTGACAAAATATAGATCTGCCCTTCATAAAAAAGTTAATTTCAAATTCAGATATAATATAATCAAAACATGAAAAAAAAAGCTTTTTAATATCAAACGAAAACTAATATGCAAATAAAACTATGTTGCAAATCCAAAAACATAATACATGTCAAACCTGATCTGATAGACATTGAGACGAAATCCAAATTAAAAAAAAAAATGAATTAGTGACTTTAAATTTCTCCAAAGTATAAATTCAAATTTGTTACTAGGTGTTCTTTATGGAAAAAACAATTCCAAAAAAAAAAAAAAAAAACCGGTAAGTAATGTTACACGAATGCGAATATGAAAATCGAAACCGTCGAACGTTTTGAAGGACTGGTTGTCTAAAGAGTATAATAGGAATTCTTCTTTGCCACTTGATAGGACATGTGATAGAGACCTATAAGTTGAGGTTTAAAAAATATTATTTCATCTCAAATACATCATCGCACGTTTTTTTTACACGTGATATGTCCGTTTATTAAGCAGGCTAGGGACCTTGCCATCTAGCAAAATGTGGATAGGTAAGTTCACAATAATATTTTGTTGGGGGGTTGTGAGTTGTGACTTTCATGGGGTTGCTTTCAACATGTTTTGTTCCTCACCATGGACCACAAATGAATAATGGATAGCGACGGGAAGAGACCTCTCAAAATCACATTAGCCCTGGAAATATAATGACTAATAATATGTAATGATTGAGCGGATGAAAAAACAGTCGGTGGCCTCAACATCATTAAAACACACACCTGTTTTACTCCTGTTTGAATTGCTCTCTAAAAAAAGAAAAAGATTAATCAATGAAATGTGTTTACATGAAAATTGAGTTTTATGAGTTTCCCCTAAAGATATCCATATCCCAATGTTTATTTATCTTTTATTGTTAAATCCAAAACTCCACGTAAAAGTATTTTTAAGAATTCAAATTTTCTAACAAATTGACTAACTGTTTAATTGAAAATGATATGTCTAGTCCCTTGCGGAACTCCATTCACAGTCCACACCGGTTTTTCTTTTCTTTTCTTTTCTAAATTCTACATTCTCCTATTAAAATACTTACAATTATATAAAATGAAGTATACGTTGAGATGCAATAATATATTTTTGTTTTGAAAAAATTAATTTTTTTATCTCATACACTATTATAGAACCTCATACCCTATGCGTTATCATATTGTACGAGACTACAGACTGAGATGTAAAAAAGACTAAGCGTATCAATGCTATAAATTTAAACCAATAAATAATCAAACTATTTGGATTAGGATCTGGTTAGATTTAACACGCGTTGGATAATTTGATTATCCAATGCGTTTGTGATTGTCCGATCTTATTATTTGAGATACTCAATTTAATTGAATCTTAAAAAAGATTAAAATTTAAGAAAATTCTAATTTTAATTTTGAAATCTCATGTAATATCCAATCACAATATCTATATTAGAGTGAGAAGATCGAATGGTCAGAGGGCATTATCCAATGCACGTTAGACCCAACCTCAACCCATTTTAATAAAGAATCCATTGTCGTGAAGGGCTCTTGATATAATAGAGAATTCTTTGTTGCAACCAATAAATGAAAAGTTTGACATATTTACAGAGCAGCAATGAAAAAAAAAACGAATCTACTATTGCTGTTATCCAATAATTAAGTGCAACAAGATATAAGAGATCTCCAATCCTATACCTAAATCTTTATAAAAGTTACCCATAACCCTCTCCAACCATTTATCCATACTCATATCAAATCAAGTTTTTACTCAAATCTTTACCCAAATAAAGGGAGACTCAAATCTTTACCCAAATTTTTAACATCACTTTTTTTCCTTTATCTCTACATTTTTTTCCAATGTGACATTTTTTTCCTTCAACTTCACCTTTAGTTGAATTATATTAGATGCCTTCTCACCCTCCAAAATTCTCACCATCTCTTGAACAACCCCCCCCCCCAAAAAAAAAAAGTGATCTTTTTTCTTAAATCTTCATTTTTGTTTTTTAACTTCTTATTTTTACTCCAATAAAAAAAATTCAAAAAATTGAATGATAAAAAAAAAATCTTATTTTTAATTTAAATATCTTGAACGAAAAAAAAATTGAGTAGAAAAATGTTTGGGGAAAAGACTTTAAAATTTTTTATAGGAAATAATTAAAATAAGATGTGAATTTTTTAAAAGATTCGAGTAAAATACAAAGTAATGGTTAGAGACACATCATATTAAATCAAGCTTTTACTCAAATTTTAAGTAAAATTTAAGTATAAGTTTGAGTAAGGGCTGGAGATGGCCTAACAATGTATATTCTTTAATTAACTCAAAGTAGCGTTTGATAATTATATAATAGTGAATGATATTAAATCAGTCTTACTATAGTTTCAAACCTATTTATCACCACTAATAGTATATATCTTTATTTAAAATTTATTTATTTAGGTATACTTTCTTTTAAAAGGAATATATATACAAAGTGGATGGGAAAAGGACACAATGTATGATGGTTTATATAATGTCTTGCACATGTTTAGCTACATAAATAAGTCGATACAATGATATTTCCTTGTATTTGTGGACTTGTTTCAATGAATACAAATACCTTGGAATGATTTATTCAAATAAAGTAGATGTATGTTTCTTCACTCTACATGAGAATTAAGTACAATGTCTTTTAGGTTTTGTTGATGCATGGATATAGGGATTAATGAACTTGTGCTTCATTTTTTGCAGGTTGTTCTGCCTTTTGCATGATTATCTAATAACACCATCTGACGTAAGAAGACTTGTTAAAAAGTTCTAGACAAAATTTAAAGTGTAGAAAATATTATTGTCATAGTTTGTTTCTTTGTTTTGACATTGCTTTATTCAAATGTTTAGTTGAGGAGATATCCTGGCAGATGATCTTTTATTGTTGGAACTTATTGTTTAAGTAATTTTAACAGTTTTATGAATGAAAATTACTTCAAATAAATGTCCATGATGATTTGTTTAATAAAATTATTGGAGATGTAGGCTATGTACTTTAAAACTAGATAATGGGGCTGGTTTCACTCAAAAAAAAAAATCCGATGGCTTATAGCCGTCAATATTTAAAAATCCCAAAATACTAATTCAATCAATCGCGACGGCCAATATTTGCCGCTAAAAAAAATGGCTCATACTATAAACCGTCGCTAAATAGTTAACGGCGACGACTACTATTTGTCCCACAAACACCAACATCGGCGGTTTTTATCCGTCGCTATCACACCAACAGCGATGGCTATAAGCCGTCACTAAATAGACAACCTTGATGGCTATTAACCATCGCTCAACTTTTTCCGACACCGTAAAGCGGATGGATACGTGACAAATATAAGCCGTCGAAAATATTCAATAGCGACAGCTATAGTCCATCGAGCAATCTCAGAATTCTTGTTTTGAGATATTCAATTTCTAATAATAAATTATTGGTTATGCCCAATAAATAAAAATAAGAAGCCTCTAACCTTGTTAACTGTCATAAATAAATAAAAAAAGGACAAAAAAAAAAAAGGAGAAAAGAACAATTAAAGAAAGATTTATTGAGGTCAAAAAGTGGGTAAGATAAACTGGACTAAAAGTATGATTGCTTTAGATCATTATCCGATATTAGCAATAAAAAATAAAAAACTTAAAACATGTCAATTGTTGTATTGAAAGGCCGCAATGACATATAAAAAGGAATAAAGGATCAATTAAAGAAGGATTGATTAAGGTAATAAAGAGAGTATGATGGGAATACTACATGCATTATAAATTGGGTGGTTAGGGGGTCGCTGTCCACGGTATAGCAACCATGTATACATGGACCTCCAATTGATGCTTCAGCTTGGGCATTCTCTAGACCAATATATAAGAATGAATCAAGCATCAATTCTGAGTGAGTGCTGTTCTTTCACTATGACATAGACATCCCAACCATTTATATTGCATGTACACACGTGAGTGCCTCCCCATGCCTCCCCACCCTCCATTTCTCTTCCATTTGCATGTCTTGCTCCTTTGAATTCTTTTCTTCTCCAGCCAAAACAGTTTATGGGGGGCACGTCCACTATGCCCACAAAGAAGGAGATGATGAAGAGCTTCTTCTTTGTCTGGCAAGCTCAAAGGATGAAGAAGAAGGGCTTGAGGAGGTTTGCGCTGGGCATACTTATCCTGCCCCTCGTTTACTTGGCTCTACTTGGATCCAATTCATCCAATCTAAATTCTTGTGTGCAGTTTTTCTTCTTCTCTTTCAATTATCTCGCGTTATCTTATTGAACTCCATGTTTGATGTGTTTTTTCTCTCTGTAATTATGGTTTAATTTTGAAGGGAAACTACAAATATCTCATTGGATTGGAAGCGGAGATGCAAGTAATAGACTTCTTCTACAAGAGCTAGTGACAGGTTAGTTGGTTGGTCGTTTTATCCATTACTCAGTTTTCCTCATTTTTGTTTTGCGAATATGTACCTTCCAATTCATGTATCTGTTGAGTTGAAAATTGAGATTAAAAATAGAATTGGTTCTAACATCAGTTTATGGTATTTGATGATTGAATTTTTGCAGTGCAGTCCACATAAAAAACTTAGGCATCATTTCTATTAAGTGCACGCCTAATCATTTTAATTGATTAAAATGACTAATAGGTTGGGTGGCTGTAGCACCAAATTATGATGCATGGAGTCCCCACCCATCAAATATGATCTCACCCTTTCTTATTCGTGAAGTCATGGTCCACTTCCATGAAAAAGAACTCCCTTTAAACATGGTAGGAATGCATAGTAAAAGATGGGATTCAGTTTTTACTGGATCGTACAATACTCACTATTTTTCATATTAATCATGTACTCACTAATCAGTCTTCTATTTGAGATTAATAAAATTTTATAATCTTATGAATCTTTGTTACACTCAATCATTTTTTATAATCCGATATACAGTTTTATTTACCTTGTTAGTCCTCTCTACTCACTGTATTGAAGTATATAACTCATTGAAATTTTTTCACATTTTTTATAAATGATACTATTCAATTAATTAGAGTATATATTTCATCATTTATAAAAAATACATAGATCATTAGATGCAAGATATATGATTTTAAAATAATGAAAATATATGTTGTCTATATTTTTTTACTGTAATTAAAACAGACTTGAGTGTAACATTTAACATTGTAATTAATAGATATGTTATACATAGTATGAGCCATCCATTTGGGAGAATTTTAGATCCTCACCTACAAATGTGAACACAAGGACATTGCACGTTGGCCGCCAACTAATGTTGGTTCCCACTCATAAAGGAAAGAAGAATATCGTACATTGATTTTTGTTAGTGCCAATGATGCTGACTTCCAAACCGAATATTTGTTCCACAAGCACTTCAGATCTTAATATAATTTCCATAACAGCTTCTCATTCACATTGTAATGTGACCAGTAAAACATACACACAGTTAGAATATGTTAAGATTATTCAAAAGTGAATTAACACAATGTACCACTTTGTTTTTTCTTAAAAAATGGTAGATCAGGCTATTTCAAATTCATTAACTGAAAAAATGCATCGAATTCATTAAATGAAAAAAGTGGTATAAATCTGAATAAGATGGGAGGGAATTAGAGAGAAGCTAACCAAATACTAGGACCAACATATATAACAAAATATAACCACATAAACGGTCTACAATATAATTTACTATTTTTTAACCTTCCAGACATCCATTTATGTTGATGAGCAGGGGCAAACCGAAGGGAACTCCACGAAAGCGGCGCGACATGCGTCTCCCACCCCAATTCAGACATCTGCGTGGCCGCCGGAGAGGTGCGACTCAATGCAAAGTCGTCCACGTTCTACCTAACAGGGGGACAGAGACTGCACCGGTCCCCGGCCACGGTGAAACCATACCCGCGAAAGAGAGACCTCTTCGCCATGAGCCTAGTCACCGAGGTCCTACTCGAAGAAGTTGAACACCCGTCCTTCGCCCCGCCATGCCAATTCTACCACACCGCCCCGGCCATGGCATTCTCCACAGCGGGCTATGCCGGAAACTTCTACCACGACATGAACGACCTCGTGTTATCTCTCTTCATCACCTCCGGCCACTTCCGCTCCCGCGTCCACCTCGTGGTGGTCAATCTCGCAAACTATTGGGTCATCAAGTACCGCAAAATCCTCTCCCACCTCTCCGCGCACGCGCTGATCGCCTCTGGCGGCGGCGGCGTCCACTGCTTTCCAGGCGTGGTCGTCGGGCTCAAGTACCACAACCACCTGGACTGCAACGCGTCCGACGTCCCGGGGGGTCGCACGATCGTGGACTTCAAGGCGTTCCTCCGCGAGTCGTTCTCGCTCAAGCACCCGCGCGTCGTCGTCACGAATGGGCGCGACCGTCCGCCATCGCTAGTACTCGTCTCGAGGTCCAAGAACCGGGTGCTGCTGAACGAGGGGGAGGTCGTGAGGGTCGCGGAGGAGGTCGGGTTCCGCGTGACGGTGGCCGACCGCGGCTTGACGTCCCGCGTGGGGGTGTTCGCGGAGGTGGTGAACTCGTGCGAGGTGATGGTGGGCGTGCACGGGGCGGGGCTCGCGAACTTCCTGTTCCTGCCGCGGGACGCGGTGCTGGTGCAGGTGGTGCCGTGGGGGCTGGACTGGGTGTCGGAAACGTACTACGCGGTGCCGTCCAAGAAGATGGGGATCAGGTACTTGGAGTACAAGACGGGGGTCGAGGAGAGCACGCTTTACAACCAGTACCCGAAGGACCACCCCGTGCTCGCTGATCCGTTTTCGATACATAGTCAGGGGTACAATGTGAGTCGGCTATTGTATACTGAGGGGCAGAATGTGACGTTGAACGTTTCGAGGTTCAGGGAGACGCTCGTGCTGGCTTTGCAGGTCATACGCAATGGACGATAGATTCTTCTGTATATATATGTAGATTTTTCTTTTTCGTTGTCATGTTTTGGATATATTATTATTGTCAATTAAAAGTGTGTAATGTAGAAAAAGAGACAGAGAGAGCATAAAGGGAAAGTAAATTTTTGTTGCTTGTATATTTTATTCATACATGCTTTTATCCTTTTTGATAGATGAAGATCAACATATTAAAGTGTTTCTGTAAAAATAAGAGAAAGTAAATGAATGTTGGTCAAAAAGAAAGTAATGGAAAAGAAAAGATTTTCCATTTGATCAGTTTATATGCTGTTTGTGTATGTAATGGAAAATGATGGAAAATAAAAATTGTTGTTTGTGCCTATAATGGAAAATGAAGAAAAATAAAAAATGTTGTTTGTGCTTCTGATAGAAAATAACATAAAATAAAAATATAATATCTATGTTTTCAAGAAAATGGTACAAAAAGAAAAAAAAAACATATATTGTGACAATTAATTTAAATATAATGGGTCTTTATGAAGGATTCTAAACTATAGAATGGGCCTTTATGAAGGATTCTAAACTATAATAAAATGATTATATGCTACATAGCTACTAACAAAAAAAAGTAAGAAATAAAAAATTTTGGATGTTTTTTCTGACAATCAAATCTAGTTGTCATAATTTCTTTCTATATATAAAATCAAATAAATATTATTATCTTGAATAAAAATTCACTTTACAATGTATTTTTGAGATTTCAAACTACGGGGGTTTTAATTTTTTGAAAGCTATCACAAACTTCAGAGTAATTTTTGGAAACCACTTTTTTCAATTGAAATCTTAAGATTTTCAAAAGATTGAGGGTTTTCATTTTTTTTTTTAGATGCTTTTTTCCTTTTTAACAAAATTTAGAAATCATCTTACTCCAAAAGAAAAAAAAACTCTTGGGGGTAGGTAGAAAAAACATATTTTGATTGCTTTAGATCTTCAACCCAAGAATGAATTAAAAAAGGTCTCAATCTTTAATAAATCACAAAAATGGATATAAGATCTCAATCTAGTATTGTAACGCCCCCGGATCCACGACTCCATTTTGAAGCGTGAAATCCAGTCGCGTTAACTTAATTCCTCAAGTCTCATAGTTCTATATATATATATATATATATATATATATAGGGGAGTGATGGGGTGCGGTCGTGCGACCGTGCACCCCATCGTGCGCCCACGCTCTCAGCCCTCCGATCTAATCAAAAGGTCCACCATCCTCTTCACCGTCCGATGGGATATGATCGGATGGTCCAAAACACCCCAATATAAACCCAAATCACTCTCTCTCGGCTGTCTCTCTCGACTCACTCTCTCTCTCGACTCTCTCTCTGTCAAAACAAACCCCCTTCACCCCCTTTGACCACCGCGACCCCCGGCGATCACACGCGACTCCGGCGACCCCCGGCGACTATCGGAGAGCACCCGCGACCAACGGCGACCCCGATTCCAGGTTGAACTCTCTCTCTCTCTCCCCCTCTCTCTCTCTCTATGATTAGGGTTTTTTGTCTCTCTGATTCAAATGGATGGTGGGATCTTTTTTGAAAACTTGTTCTTCTCTTTCGAAAACTGGTCTACGTTTGTATCTTTGGGTTCTTCTTTGTGACGGGTGTATTTGAGATATTTGGGGTGCTTTGATCTTTATTGTAAAAAAAAAGAGGTGATTAGGGACGGAATAACTCCTAATTTACATATGTTTATTGCTTAAATCACAACAGGGTTTCTGCTGATTATTGGTTTCTCATATAGGGTTTATGATGATTAGGGGTTTTTTTTTATCTGGGGTTCAGGTGAGATGCAGTGACAATTTTTTTTTAATGAATCTTCTTTGCCCTCAAGATTAGGATGCAATGCATGCTTGTACTGAGTTGAATGAGATATGATATGAGCTTTTAATTTTTTTTTCCTGAATACCAGTTTCTGATATACACATTATGATAGCTATATTCTTCATGTAGCATCTTCTATATGTTGTTTTATGCCCTTGATTTGATATATATGAATTGGGCAGAGGCCCAAGGAGAATGCAGTGTACAATGGTGTGGAATATGGGATTAAATTAAATAAAAAAATAATTGATTTTTAGAAAAAATAGTCGTAATATGTAGATTGCTTGCTTTTCAATTTGTTTGATTTATGGATAGTGCATGCGCAGGGAAATGTGAATGTTGTGAATGGGTAGTTGAAAGAGGGTGTGAAGAAGGTGAAGGAATATAAGAAAGGTGTCTCCTTTGAGGGCATCACATTGAATAGCTTTTCTGTGAAACAGAGGTGTCACGGTTTTGCTTTTTTCCTTTGCCATCTCATATGTGGAAGAAAGTGTTATATATGTGTCACTTTTAACCTTCTGGTAACCGTTGGGACATTCTGGCAGTTTTTCGATTTTTTATTTTTTTCGGTCGGAACCGCTAAAATTTCGGGCTGTTAGCTATCGCCTTGAGATTGAGGGCTCCGATTAAAAATCTAACTGCATATTATGTGTCCTGGTGCCATTCCAAGCCGCTCACGAAAATTTCATCGAATTCCGGTACGTTTCAGAATTTCGCAGTTCCGAGGCGTATCCGGGTTTTGACCGAGCGAGAAGTCATTGGGAGACTTTGACTTGGTCAATGTGAACCATTGACTTGGTCAAATGATTTTGGATTTTTGTGTGGTTGGGTTGACTAGGGTCAAACCACACTTAAGCCTCCCTAAGCTAGCTTAAACCCTAATTAACCTAGCTTAGCCTAATCTAAATGAGGTTTGACTTATTTAAAGGAAGCAAAAAGGTGCTCTTCACTATTCATTGTCTTCTCCAACTCTTTTTCTCTCTCCCCCTCTCTCTTTTTCAAGCTTTTGAGCCACCTAGGGTCGTCAAAGCTTAAAACCTAAATCATAGAAAGGCTAGATCGGGTCCCGATCTACGCCCCGGTGTTCTCGGATTCGAATTCCGAGAAGTTTGGCCCCTTCATCCCCCCTCTTTTCTCCCCTGATTTGGGCCATTTCGAGGGCCAAGGGAGATCCCGGCGTTGGAGGCCTTTGGGGAGAGGTTTCGGTGCGTGGAGAGCAATCGAGCATCCTTGCTTTCCCTTGGTAAGCCCTTTTTCCTTTCCTTTCTTGCTTAGATGCTTGTTAGGAGGGTGGATTTGAGTTTGGGTGGTGGTCGGCGGCTGTGGGTGGCTGTTGGTGGCCGGTGAGAGGAGTTTGGGTGGTCGGGCAGGGTGTTAGGCAGTCCCGGGCAGGGAGGTTGGCTGTCCCGGGTGGGCTGGCAGCGGGCGCAGAAGGCAGGCGCACCAGATTGCGGGCGCACGACCGCGTGCGCGCGGGCGTGCGCTCGGGGGGTGCAGGGGGAGGCGTGCTGGGTAGGAGGTGCTCGGGCATCAGGCGGGCAGTGCCCGGGCGTGCAGGCGAGCGGTGCTCGGGCCACTCGGCGATGCGCGCAGGCAAGCAGCGCGGGCAGGCTGGCAGGCGCGCTGGGCGCGTGCTGCCAGGCGCGCTGGGCGCGTGTTGCACGGGCGTGCGCGTGGGCGCTGGGTGAGGGTCCCGGGTGCTGGGCGCTGGGCGCTGGGTCGCGGATGCTGGCTGTGTTGGGCGCTGGGCGCTGGGGCGCTGGGCGCTGAGCACGGTGCAGGAGCATGCGCGCGGGGCGTTGGGCAGAGGCGCGGTGGGGTGATGCGAGCGGTGTGCGCGCGGGCCAGCGCGGGGCGTGAGGTGTGCGCGCGGGTTACTGCGCTGGGGCGCAGTGGACGCGCGGTACACCCGGGGAGCTCGGCGGCGTGTCCAGGCGTGCGGGCAGGGGCTCGGCAGGGCGCCTGAGTGCGCGGGCTGAGGCACGACGGTGCATCCGGGGGCGGGTGGCCGTGCGGGTGGTTGCCGGGGGTGCGGGAGTGAGTCGGGGTGCTTGGGCTAACGTGCGTACGGGCCGTATGTACGTTTGGGTATTTTTAGAGTATTTTGTGTATTTTGTGGTATTTGTGGATTTTAACTCACCATATGAAATACCTGTCTTGCAGATCTTGACGGACGGTCGCGCGACAACCCAGATACCGGTGAGTGGGACGATCCAACCCAGTAGGGAGGCGTTACATTCACTTGGGCGTGTACCGTCCTCCCCTGGGGCACCATAGTAAATATTAACCTGTTTAATATGAAAACTATGTAAGCATGATAATCTGTAGTATGCATGCCACCCTAGATTTGTATGCTAGGGACTTATACCCTTAGGACCCGTATAAGAACCATGCACCCTGTTATCATGTTTCCATGCTAGGAAAGCCCCGACCAACGCATGTTCCTATTTAGTTTAATTTATTTAAATAAAATGCGAGCATGTGATATTAGCTTGTCTTAGTGAATATTATAGGGGAGGGGCCTCGCGAGGACAGCGGTGAGCCCCGGGGCTAGGGTACTCCGTGTTCCTTGTTTGGTTGTCGGGATGTCCTATATCGGGACCTCACGCTGCCCTCCCAAGGATTCTTTCCCCGTTAATATTCCAACCTCTTTATTATTATAATGCATGTTTCCCCGCATCCTGGTTATGCGCCCTGTTGGAATTCTGAAGAATTCAAGGCATTAGAGTTGTAGAGATGTATGGTCGGCGGATCCGAGTGGATCATATGCGTATGGATAGGCTGTTCTGTTTCCCTTCGTTGGATCCGTGTAGAGACTGCCCCAGCGTTGGAAAGGCCGTCCCTTCCGAGGGCTCCCATCAGTAGGTGCCTCCCGATATTTGTGAAGGACTGTGCTGAAGTTGTGGGTGAAGACCAAGCGGCCTACGGAGTGGAGGAGAGACTATCGGTGGACCAAGGGTGACCAACAGCCTAGTCAGTCCCAATATCCTATGTCACCCATAGAAGGGTGAGGGTGAGGGTGTGATGGGTCAGCAATGGGGTGACCGACCGGTTGTGGAATTGTGGTCTAAGGATGATTATTAGACTAGTATGTCCCAACATCCTATGTCACCCATTGAGGGTGAGGGTGAGGGTGTGGTGGTTCGGCGTTGTACGAACCACTGGATTTATGATGTTATGCCACTTTGAGGCTGGTTGTTGTTTAATTATGGTTAATATAGCTGTGATGCATGGGTTGTGCTGTTCACTGAGCGTGTGGCTCACCCCTCGCACAATTGTTTTCTCCAGTTGCCACTGAGCCGGATCAGCAGGAGGAGCCTTCCGAGGGATTCCTTCAGTAGCGGAGTAGCGCTACGTCCCGCGAGTGTTAGAGGCTATCAGCATCCCTTTTTGGCTGTATGTATTTTATTTCCGTGCTTGAGCACGCGTTTGTATATATTCAGTTGTATATGGTGTATATTGGCTCTCACAGGACAGATGATTGTGTATCGAGTCTGTAGTATGTTTTATTTACAGATTCAGTCTTTCGCTTCCGCATTTGGTGTATATATCATGTCAGCCTCTTTGTTGTCTGTGTGTCATTCTAGTTGCTTGTTTATGGTATATTATTGACCTCCTGTGTAGATTCTGATTTATATATACACTTGCCGCGTCTCGGGGACGCCCGGGGCGTGACAGAAAGTATAGTTTGAGTTGAGTGTATATGTTTAATGAGGGATAGAGAAAAATGGACATGGTTTTAAACATGGGTTGTCACCCAACATGTTGTTTATGTTGTTTTGGAGAGTTTTATGGAAAAAAAAAGTTTTGTAAAGCAAATGCATTTTGTGTTGGGTCTCTTCTTTTAAGTGGTGGAAAGTTCAGAACTTGAATGATATGAAATATATAACTAATAAGAGAGTAAAATCAGTATGTTATTCCAGCATTGAAGAGTGTTTTTTTTTTATAGGAGAGTTTTTTTGAGAAGAGTAAAATCAGTATGTTATTCCAGCATTGAAAGTTCAGAGCTTGCTTTTCAATAGAGGACCAAATAAAAATATTTTTCTAGGTTGATTGGTTAATTGCTTGCTTGCTTTTCAATATGTTTGATCTATGGATAGTGCAAGATTGTGATAGTGCATGATTGATTTATTTGCACCCCTATGGTTTGGTGTTTTTGAATATCTTATCCATGTCAAATTCAGGAACAATCATCAAGACAACAAGCATGGTGAAGCTCTATCAATTCAAGAAGAATCATCAAGAATTGTTGATGATAGTTTACTTCCATATTCAAGAACCTCTATCAATTCAAGAGCATGGTGAAGCTCTATCAATTCAAGAAGAATCATCAAGAATCATGTTTTTGAATATTTTTGAATCATGTAGACTTACACAGCTACAACTACATGTCAAAGAGGACAACAATAACAAAATCAAGATATTCGGCAGTTTTCTTTTCCCTGGAGAATGCACTGAAGAATGTTTAGCAGGTTGTTCATCAAGATATTTTTATTATATCTGTGTTGATTCTGTGGTTTGGGTTGGTGGCTAATGAAGTGTTAGGTTTGTGGGATTTTTTTTTTTTTTTTGATACAAGATATTTGTCATTAGACTTTCTAGATATGAAGTAATTGGTGGTGTTTGCAAGGCTTGTTTTCATATTGAAGAATTTCAGTAGTTTGTTGTTAATTTTGTTGGTGCATGTACTGTTAATTTTTTCAGTTCATAATCTGGATGCCCCTAAAGGCCTTATAAAGAAGAAGCTTGGTTGGCCTCTGTGGTGACTTGACTACACTTATAAAATTTGTTTGGACTCTTTGAAATGTTCACCTAAAGTCAACAATATTAAACATGTGCTCAGAAAAAGTAAAGAGTTCATCTTGGATATCAATCTGAATGTTTGTCATACATTTCTAATCACTGGCTTGCTTAATGCCCTTGATTGTTCAGTTAGAGAGTCTGTGCTCTTTGTGCATGGTGTTTTGGTTGAGACAAACAATGAGATTTAAGCCACAAGGAAGTTCAGTAGGATTCTTGTTGAGTTTGAACTACATAGGTCACTTGTAATTAAAAAAAAAAACAGTGTGCTGCTATACCTAATGCCTTCCACAACTCCTCTTTTATCTATGCTTGTATTTTCATTTGATCATGGCTTGATCAAAACAACAGCTCTTATTTTTCTAAAACTGAAGGTTCATAGTTCAGGATAAAAAAATTATATCCCATATAGTGACCAACAATGAGATTGTGCAGATTAAATAATCTACTTAACACCTTCCATTTATTACATAATTATGAACCATCAAGTTTCATTACAAAATTTGAATTAATAATATTTCATAATTTGAACCAACAACATTCAAAATGATAACAATCTAAATAAAAGTTACACATTTGTTCTAAATAAAAGTACACAACGAAAACAAAAACACAAGCTTCATCATGCTCCTTATATCCTCTATCATTGACTTCATTAAAACTTGGGCAGTCTTCAATTCCATAAGTTGGCTCTGCAATTCTGAAAATGAATTAGGAGAAATCCCCACCTCTTGTCGTGGTGATTCTTCTTTATTCGATATAGTTTTCTCATGCTTGTTGGCATTTACATGAGAGTCTGAACGAACGAATCTGATACCCTTTCTGGGTTATATCTTGGCGCCACTGAAACGGCAAAATTCAGTCCTGAAACAAACCTATAAATTAACAAATGCAAAACAACAAAAATCCCACTAGCAGTAACAGCAATGTTCAAGACTTAAAAATCCATTAGCACATTTAACCAAAAGGCAATTTTTTCCAAGACATTTGGGGAACATAAAAATTGAAAATCATATCAACTCTACAAAGTTTTGTTGAAAACAATAGGCGCTTCTAATATCAACAGCTAGCCAAAAAAATATTACATCTCCTTTCAATTAATAGAATCGCCGTCCATTTTAACAAAGATCCAAGTATCTTTCAAAAAGAAAACTTCTTGAATTATTAAAGCAATCAAAACGATCCTTCTAACTTCCCCAATAACTATAACATTGTGCTTACCAAAAAAAAAAACCATCATGAACAACAAATGCGAATGATGCTTAAGTATAAGATTTGAAACCAATCAATCAAGATAAAAACACCAAACCATAGGGATGCAAATATAAATCAATAATGCACTATCACAATCATGCACTATCCACATATCAAACAAATTGAAAAGCAAGCAATCTACATATTACGACTATTTTTTCTAAAAATCAATTATTTTTTTTAAGCATTGGTCTTCTATTGAAAAGCAAGTGACAAGATAACATGTTGAGAGATAACATGTTAACAACCCACCACAACACCAGTGACAAGATAGCATGTTCAGAGATATGCACATCGAAATGTAGGGTGTCACGCCCCAGGGCGGCCATCCCCGGAATGCGGCAAGTGTATACATGATATCAGCAGTCTAAACAGAAGATCAATAACATAATCTAAACAACAACTAAAATGACAACACAGACGAAAGCAAGGCTGACATGATATATACACAGATAGCGGAAGCTAAAAGACTGAGTCTGTAATTCAAAACATACTACAGACTCGATACATAATCAACTGTCCTGTGAGAGCCAATATACACACATACATCCAAATAATATACAAACGAGTGCCCAAGCACGGAAATATAATACATACAATCAAAAGAAAGGATGCTGCTGGCCCCTAATACTCGCGGGACGTGGCGCTGCTCCGCTACTGATGAAGTCTCTCGGGGAGCTCCTCCTTCAGATCCGACTCAGTGATAACTGGAGAAAAATATATGCGAGGGGTGAGCCACACGCTCAGTGAATAGCACAACCCATGCATCACAATTTATATTAACCACAAATAATTAATTAAGCCTCAAAGTGGCAGGAATTACACAATCCAGTGGGTCGCTACATCGCCGACCCACCACACCCTCACCCTCACCCCTCAATAGGTGACATAGGATATTGGGACTGACTAGGCTGTTAATCACCCTTGGTCCACCGATAGTCTCTCCTCCACTCCGTAGGCCGCTTGGCCTTCTCCCACACTTCAGCACAGTCCGAATCCAAATCAGGAGGTGCCTACTGATGGGAGCCCTCTGACGGGACGGCCTTTCTAACGCTGGGGCAGTCTCTACACGGATCCAAAGAAGGGAATAGAAACAGCCTATCCATACGCATACGATCCACTCGGATCCGTCGGTAACACTACCTCTCATCAACTCTAATGTCATGAATTCTTCAGAATTCCTCCAGGGCGCATAACTAAGATGCGGGGAAACATATATTATAATATTATCGGGAAAATAAACCTTGGGAGGGCACCATGAGGTCCCGATATAGGACATCCCGACAACCAAACAAGGAACACGGAGTACCCTAGCCCGGGTCTCAATGTTGACCTCGCAAGGCCCCTTATAATATTTCCTAAGGCATGCTAAAATACCATAAGTTTGCATTTAATTTAATAAATTAAACTAATAGGACACATGCATAGGTCGAGGCTTCCTAGCATGAGAACAGGGAGTCAGGATGCATGGCTCTTACACATATCCTAAGGGTGCAAGTCCCTAACATACAAGGTCTAGGGTGGCATGCATACTACATACTAATCATGCTTGCATAGATTACATATTATACAAGTTAATATTAACTATGGTGCCCCAGGGGAGGACGGTATACACCCAAGTGCATATAGCGCCTCCCTACTGGGTTGGATTGTAGCACTCACCAATAACCGGGTCGTCGCGCTACCGTCCGTCAAGATCTGCAAGACAGGGTAATCAACTCGGTGAGTAAAATACTCAAATATATACAAAAATACACAAAAATACACTAAAATACCCAACACTCGGACAAGCGTACATACGGCCTGTACGCACGCGAGTCCGAGCACCCCGACTCACTCCCGAACCCCCGGGCAGCCGTGCGCATGGCCACCCACCCCAGGCGCACAGCCGCGCCCCAGCCTGCGCGCCCAGACGCACTGCCGAGCCCCTGCCCGCATGTCCAGACAGCTGCCGACCCCCCCCCCCGGGTGCACCGCGCGCTCACTGCGCCCCAGCACAGCAACTCGCACGCACACCCGCACGCCATGCGCCCCAGCGCAGCACCCCGCGTGCACCACCCGCTCGCCTCACCGCGCGCGCACAGCACGCACTGCGCCTCTGCACAGCGCTCCGCGCGCACGCCCCCGCACGGCCCCCTGCGCGCAGCACCCGCACGCGGCCCCGCGCGCACAGCACGCACTGCGCCTCTGCGCAGCGCCCCGCGCGCACACCCCTGCACGGCGCCCAGCGCGCAGCACCCGCACACACCTGCTCCACCCGCGCGCATGCCTGCGCACACGCGCGCGTGCCCTGTTAGCCTGCTCTGCCCGCCCAGCCTGCCAGCCTGCTCTGCCCTCTCTGCCTGCCAGCCTGCCTGCCTGCGCTGCCAGCCTACCCGAGACAGCCCTACCACCTCCCCGACAGCCACCCATGGCCACCAACAGCCACCAACCGCCACCAACAGCCATCCAAACCCCAAAAACACCTCCTAACTTCATCTAAACAAGAAAAGGAAGAAAAGAAAGCTTACCCTAGGAGAGGAAGAGAAGGGGAGGAAGAACGGGTGCTCTTCGCGCACCGAAACACTGCCTCCAAGACTACCACCACCGAGATCTCCAACTCAGCCAAAAAGGGCTGAAACAGAGGAGAAAAGAGGGTATGAGAAGGGGTTACACATGTGGGAACTCGAATCCGAGACCAACGGAAGGTAGATCGGGTCCTTACCTATCCTTTCTCTTCTTAGGGTTTTTGGTTTTGACCCCTTGAACTAGGTCATATGGAGGATTCTAAGAGAGGGAGAGAGAGAGAAATGCTCGGAGAAGAAGATGAATAGTGGGGGAGTTTTTGTCTTAGTCGTGGGATTTCTTTATACTCACACCCACACCACACACACTCACCCCACTCACTTAGGGCTAATTAATTAGGTTTAGGCTTGGTTAGATTAGGTTTAAGTGTGGTTTGACCCAAGTCAACCCAACCACACAAAAATCCAAATCAATTTGACCAAGTCATGGGCCCACTTTGACCAAGTCAAGTCTCCCAATGACTTCTCGCTCGGTCAAAACCCGGATACGCTTTCGAACTGTGAAATTCTGAAACGTTACCGGAACTCGATGAAATTTTCGTGAGTGGCTTGAAATGGCACCAGGACACATAATATGCAGTTAGATTTTCAATCGGAGTCCTCAAACTCAGGGTGATAGCTAAAAGTCCAAAATTTTAGCCGTTCCGATCGAAAAACGAAAAAAACTGAAAAACTGCCAAAATGTCCCAATGGTTACCAGAAGGCTAAAAGTGACACATATATAACATTCTCCCCCCCTTAGGAAATTTTGTCCTCAAAATAAATACAAGAACATCTAAGAAGGGAAAAGATGCGGATACGCGTCACGCATGGCGTCCTCGAGCTCCCAAGTGGCCTCGGCACCGGAACGGTGCTGCCATCGCACCTTGACCAGCTGGACGGTCTTGGTGCGGAGCCTCTTCTCGCGGCGGTCCAGGATCTCAATCGGCTGCTCGACGAATGACAAGTCCGGCTCGAAGACGAGCGGCTCGAACGGATGACGTGAGCAGGATCGTGGACATAGCGCCTCAGCTGCGAGACATGGAAGACGTCATGGGCCTGAGCCAACTGTGGGGGCAGAGCTATGCGATAGGCCACCTCCCCAACTCGCTCGAGGATGAGGAACGGCCCAATGAAACGCGGACTCAGCTTGCCCCGCATGCCGAAACGGAAGATGCCCTTCATCGGGGACACCTTCAGGAAGACATGATCACCAACCTCGAAGGCGAGCTCACGGCGACGACGGTCGGCGTAGCTCTTCTGACGACTCTGAGCGACTCGGATACGCTCGCGAATCGTCTTCACCATCTCTGAGGTCTGGTGAATGATCTCTGGTCCCTCCAACTGGCGCTCTCCGACCTCGTCCCAACACAAGGGGGACCTGCAGCTGCGGCCATAGAGCGCCTCGTAAGGAGCCATCCGGATACTCGAGTGGTAGCTGTTGTTGTAGGCAAACTCCACCAACGGAAGGTGCCTCTCCCAACTGCCCCCAAAATCGAGAACGCAGGCTCGCAGCATGTCCTCCAGGGTCTGAATCGTCCTCTCCGACTGGCCGTCCGTCTACGGATGAAACGCTGTACTGAAGTGGAGGTTCGTACCAAGGGCGTGCTGGAGGCTACGCCAGAACCTCGAAGTAAAACGCGCGTCTCGATCGGAAATGATGCTGACGGGAGTGCCATGGAGACGAACAATCTCTGAGACGAACAACTGCGCCAGGGTGTCCAGAGAATCGGTGAGTCGGATGGGGAGGAAATGAGCGGACTTCGTCAGCCGGTCGACGATCACCCAGATGGCATCGCGACCCGAACGTGACCTCGGCAAACCCGAGACAAAGTCCATGGTGATCTGCTCCCACTTCCACTGAGGAATCTCAATGGACTGCAGCTTCCCCGCAGGGCGCTGATGCTCCGACTTCACCTGCTGGCATACTAAGCATCGGGCAACGAAACGGGCAATATCCGTCTTCATCCCGCGCCACCAGTAGCCACGACGAAGGCCCCTGTACATCTTCGTGCCACCAGGATGCACTGTGTACCTCGAACGATGGGCCTCGTCCAGAATCTTCTGCTTCAGCTCTGCGTCGTCAGGAATGCATACTCGGCCTCTGAACCGCAGGATCCCGTCCTCGCGAATCTGGTAGTCCGGACGCTCGCCCCGGGCGACGCCCTCAGAGAGGACTATAAAATGCGGATCCTGAGCCTGAGCCGTGCGGATATCGTCGAGAAGGACTGGCTGCACCACTAGCCTGGCCAAAAAGCCACCCGCAGGAGTCTCTCGAACACTGATCCAGCAAGCGGCCTCCTCCAGAAGCCTCCAACGACGGACAGCCATGTGGGCGGCCATGCCCAAGGGCTGTCTGCTGAGAGCATCTGCCACGACATTCACCCTACCGGATGGTAAGCGATGTCACAATCATAGTCCGTCAGGAACTCGACCCATCGTCTCTGACGCATGTTGAGCTCCGGCTGGGACTGCAAATATGTCAAGCTCTTATGATCAGTAAAGAGCTCGAACTCCTCGCCATAGAGGTAATGCCTCCACATCTTCAGCGCAAAGATGATCGCTGCCAACTCAAGGTCGTGGGTGGGGTAATTCTGCTCATGGGGCTTCAACTGACGCGACGCGTAAGCCACAACCTTACCGTGCTGCATCAGGACGCAACCCACACCCAACTGCGATGCATCGGTGTAAACTGCGAACCCACCACTCCCAGACGGAAGGGTAAGAACTGGCGCTGAGGTGAGCCTTCGCTTCAACTCCTGGAAGCTCTCCTCGCAGGACGGGACCACTCGAACCGGACATCTTTTCGAGTGAGGCGGGTAAGAGGAACGGCTATCTTCGAGAAACCCTCGACAAACCTCCTGTAATAACCCGCCAAGCCCAGGAAGCTCCGAATCTCTGTGGGGTTCGACGGTCGAAGCCAATTCGACACGGCGAGCGTCTTCTCCGGGTCCACAGATATGCCCTCGCCAGATATCACATGGCCCAGAAAGGCCATACGCTCCAACCAGAACTCGCACTTGCTGAACTTGGCGAACAACTGATGTCTGGCCAAAGTCTCCAAGACAGTGCGAAGATGGTGAGCATGCTCCTCAAGACTCCTCGAGTACACCAATATGTCATCGATGAATACTACCACAAAGGAGTCGAGGAAGGGCCGAAACACCCGGTTCATCAGATCCATGAAGGCTGCCGGCGCATTCGTCAACCCGAACGGCAGTACTCTGAACTCGTAGTGCCCATACCGGGTACGGAAGGCCGTCTTCGGAATGTCTGACTCCCGGATCTTCAGCTGATAGTAGCCCGAGCGGAGATCGATCTTAGAAAAGACTCGCGCTCCCTGGAGCTGGTCAAATAGATCATCAATCCGCGGTAAGGGGTACTTGTTCTTCACTGTCCGCTTGTTCAGCTGCCTGTAATCGATACAAAGCCGCAGCGAACCGTCCTTCTTCCGGACGAACAGAACAGGGGCTCCCCACGGAGAAACACTCGGACGTGCGAAGCCCTTCTCCAGCAACTCCTCCAACTGCTCCTTGAGCACCCTCAGCTCTGCAGGGGCCATCCGGTACGGAGCTCTCGAAATCGGCTCGGTCTCCGGAATCAGATTTATCTCAAACTCGATCGCGCGATCCGGCGGTAATCCCGAAGATCATCGGGGAAAACCTCGGGATACTCTGCCACGACCGGAGTCTGACTGATATCTGCCTGCAGCGGTGCATCCTCCTGAGCAATGTACGCCAGAAAGCCCTCGCATCCTCCCTGAAGGAGTCTCCACGCCTGGATGACACGAACCCCAAAGGGGCTACGTCACGATCGCCCACGAACTGGAAGGACCTCCGACCCGGAAGGTGGAAAGACACCGACTTGGCAAAACAGTCGATGCTGGCGTGACTAGCTGCAAGCCAATCCATTCCCAGGATGGCATCAAAGTCCGTCATAGCGAGCTCCACCAACTCCACCGGAAACTCATGCTCCGCAACCACCACCGCACACCCTCGGTACACAGAACGGAGGAGAATACGGTCTCCCACGGGCAATGATATCTCCAGGATAGCATCTAAAGGGGCGGACGCCACGCCCGTCCGTCTCGCAAAAGCGGGAGACACGAACGAGTGTGTGGCTCCGGAATCAAACAACACATATGCAGGGAGCTGGGAGATCTGAACAATACCTCGGACCACGCTGCCTGATGCCTGAGCCTCCTCTGCCGAAAGCGCTGCCACTCGGCCCTGAACAAACTGCGGCTGAGGAGCAGGGGCACGCCTCGCCGGCTGCGCTGGCTGCCTCCTCTGGTCAGCTCGGCCACCCTGTGGCTGCTGCTGCTGACGCTGAGGCTGCTGCTGCTGCTGGCGCTGCTGCTGGAACGGCTGCTGCTGCAACTGCGGAGGCAGCACGCTGGGTCGGCCAGCATCAGGGCAATTATACAAGATATGCCCGATGCGCTGACAGTGGTAACAGCGCCGCGTCTCCGGTCGCCTGGACTGGACTGGCACTGCCGCGATGGGTGCTGGACCTCGCGCTGGCACCACATCTGCTGGAGGAGAGGCAGCCGCTAACTGATCAAAGCGGGGCCTCTTCTTCTTGCGCTGTCCTGGTCCTGGCTCCTGGGAGGTCTCTGGTCTGCCGAAGGGGTCGAAACCCTCACGAGGATCCCGAGGTCTCGCTCGACTGTCTTCGCCCGAGACACCAAGTCAGAGTACCTCGTGAATGCCTGGGAGGTGACATGCACCCGAATGGCGCTGCTGAGACCAAGCTCAAAACGTCGGCACCTCGTCTCCTCATCCATCACCAAGGCTGGGGCGAATCTGGAAAGCCTCGTGAAGCGCGTGGAGTAGTCGCGAGAGACATGGAGCCCTGCGTCAGCTGCTCAAACTCCTGCATCACGATCTGGCGCGTCGAGAACGGGAAGTACTCCTCCAGAAATACCTCCGGAATCCCGCCCATAGAAGCTGCTCCACTCCCTCGGGATGTCCACTGATCGGGTAGCCCACCAGTCTACACGCTACCCTTCAGCATGAAGGTGGCCAGGGAGACTCGCTGGCGGTCGGTGCAATGCATGGTCGAGAAGATCGTATCCACCTCCATCAACCAACGCTCTGGGCAAGGGGATCCGCCGTCTGGCCATGGAACTCGGGAGGGTGGAGCTTCAGAAAGGCAGCGAGGCCACTCTGATGTACTCGCGCCGCAGCCTCCAGCTCCACCTCCCTCTCCTGGCGATCCTGAACTCTCACCGTCGGAATCACCACAGGGACTGGGGGTACGTCGGGTACCACAGGCGGATCTGCCACCAAGGGGACCTGTGGAACTGCATCACGGGCCGCCCTCAGCTCCTGGATCTCTCGCGCCTGCTCAGCCAACACTCTGTCTGGGCCTCCAGTGCCCTGGTCTGAGTCTCCACCAAATCCGCTATCCGAGCGAACGCACGCTCCCATGCAGGAGGCTCCTGCGCCGATCCTGGCCTCACAGCCGTGGACTCTCCAGTAGCATCCTCGCCTCTGGTAGGTCCGAAAACCTCCAAAGGTCGAGAGGGACCACGTCCGCGCCGTCCTCTGCGAGGAGGCATATCAGCAACCTA
The DNA here is from genome assembly GCA_030737835.1 of Acorus gramineus. NCBI lineage: Eukaryota > Viridiplantae > Streptophyta > Magnoliopsida > Acorales > Acoraceae > Acorus > Acorus gramineus. The sequence continues at coordinate 3,480,831 of CM060849.1, forward strand.
AGAAAACCAGACACTAGGATCAGAATACTCATATAGAAATCCTAGGACTCATCTCTACGAAAAAGAAGACAATTGGCTCTGACAGGACCAGGCTCTGATACCAACTTTTGTCACGGCCCAGGGCGGCCGTCCCCGGGACGCGCTAAGTGTATACATGATATCAGCAGTCTAAACAGGAGATCAATAACATACTCTAAACAACAACTAAAATGACAACACAGACGAAAGCAAGGCTGACATGATATATACACAGATAGCGGAAGCTAAAAGACTGAGTCTGTAATTCAAAAACATACTACAGACTCGATACATAATCAACTGTCCTGTGAGAGCCAATATACACACATACATCCAAATAATATACAAACGAGTGCCCAAGCACGGAAATATAATACATACAATCAAAAGAAAGGATGCTGATGGCCTCTAATACTCGCGGGACGTGGCGCTGCTCCGCTACTGATGAAGTCTCTCGGGAAGCTCCTCCTTCAGATCCGACTCAGTGATAACTGGAGAAAAATTATGCGAGGGGTGAGCCACACGCTCAGTGAATAGCACAACCCATGCATCACAATTTATATTAACCACAAATAATTAATCAAGCCTCAAAGTGGCAGGAACTACACAATCCAGTGGGTCGCTACATCGCCGACCCACCACACCCTCACCCTCACCCCTCAATAGGTGACATAGGATATTGGGACTGACTAGGCTGTTAATCACCCTTGGTCCACCGATAGTCTCTCCTCCACTCCGTAGCCGCTTGGCCACTCCCACACTTCAGCACAGTCCGAATCCAAATCAGGAGGTACCTACTGATGGGAGCCCTCTGACGGGACGGCCTTTCTAACGCTGGGGCAGTCTCTATACGGATCCAACGAAGGGAATAGAAATAGCCTATCCATACGCATACGATCCACTCGGATCCGTCGGTAACACCTCTCATCAATTCTAATGTCATGAATTCTTCAAAATTCCTCCAGGCGCATAACTAAGATGCGGGGAAACATATATTATAATATTATCGGGAAAAGAAACCTTGGGAGGGCACCATGAGGTCCCGATATAGGACATCCCGACAACCAAACAAGGAACACGGAGTACCCTAGCCCGGGTCTCAATGTTGACCTCGCAAGGCCCCTTATAATATTCCCTAAGGTATGCTAAAATACCATAAGTTTGCATTTAATTTAATAAATTAAACTAATAGGACACATGCATAGGTCGAGGCTTCCTAGCATGAGAACAGGGAGTCAGGATGCATGGCTCTTACACATATCCTAAGGGTGCAAGTCCCTAACATACAAGGTCTAGGGTGGCATGCATACTACATACTAATCATGCTTGCATAGATTACATATTAAACAAGTTAATATTAACTATGGTGCCCCAGGGGAGGACGGTATACGCCCAAGTGCATATAGCGCCTCCCTTGGTTGGATTGTACCACTCACCAATAACCGGTCGTCGCGCGACCGTCCGTCAAGATCTGCAAGACAGGGTAATCAACTCGGTGAGTAAAATACACAAATATATACAAAAATACACAAAAATACACTAAAATACCCAACACTAGGACAAGCGTACATACGGCCTGTACGCACGCGAGTCCGAGCACCCCGACTCAATCCCGAACCCCCGGGCAGCCGTACGCACGGCCACCCGCCCCAGGCGCACAGCCGCGCCCCAGCCCGTGCGCCCAGATGCACTGCCGAGCCCCTGCCCGCATGTCCAGACCGCTGCCGAGCCCCCCCCCCCCCGGGTGCACCGCGCCCTCACTGCGCCCCAGCGCAGCAACTCGCGCGCACACCCGCACGCCATGCGCCCCAGTGCAGCACCCCGCGCGCACCACCCGCTCGCCTCACCGCGCGCGCACAGCACACACTGCGCCTCTACGCAGCGCTCCGCGCGCACGCCCCCACACGGCTCCCTGTGCGCAGCACCCGCACGCGGCCCCGCGCGCACACCCCTGCACGGCACCCAGCGCGCAGCACCCGCACACACCTGCTCCACCCACGCGCACGCCCGCGCGCACGCGCGCGTGCCCTGCCAGCCTGCCCTGCCTGCCAGCCCGCCTGCTTGAGCTGCCTGCGCTGCCAACCTACCCGAGACAGCCCTACCACCTCCCTGACGGCCACCAATGGCCACCAACAGCCACCAACAGCCATCCATACCCCAAAAACACCTCCTAAACATGCATCTAAACAAGAATGGAAGGAAAGAAAGCTTACCCTAGGAGAGGAAGAGAAGGGGAGGAAGAACGGGTGCTCTTCGCGCACCGAAACACCGCCTCCAAGACTACCACCACTGAGATCTCCAACTCAGCCAAAAAGGGGCTGAAACAGAGGAGAAAAGAGGGTATGAGAAGGGGTCACACATGTGGGAACTCGAATCCGAGACCACCAGAAGGTAGATCAGGTCCTTACCTATCTTTTCTCTTCTTAGGGTTTTTGGTTTTGACCCCTTGAACTAGGTCATATGGAGGATTTAAAGAGAGGGAGAGAGAGAGAAATTTTTGGAGAAGATGATGAATAGTGGGGGGGGAAGTAGTCGTGGGATTTCTTTATACTCACACCCACACCACACACACTCACCCCACTCACTTAGGGCTAATTAATTAGGTTTAGGCTTGGTTATATTAGGTTAAGTGTGGTTTGACCCAAGTCAACCCAACCACACAAAATCCAAATCTATTTGACCAAGTCATGGGCCCACCTTGACCAAGTCAAGTCTCCCAATGACTTCTCGCTCGGTCAAAACCCGGATACGCTTCGGAACTGTGAAATTCTGAAACGTTACTGGAATTCGATAAAATTTTCGTGAGTGGCTTGAAATGGCACCAGGACACATAATATGCAGTTAGATTTTCAATCGGAGCCCTCAAACTCAGGGTGATAGCTAAAAGTCCAAAATTTTAGCGGTTCCGATCGAAAAACGAAAAAAATCGAAAAACTGCCAAAATGTCCCAATGGTTACCAGAATGCTAAAAGTGACACATATATAACATAGGGTATCCTGCTTTCAAGAACACACAATAATCCTTAGGCATAATATCTCTGCTAGTCAAAGATTTCTATTGAACTTTCTTATTATTCCTTCTCTATTTTATTGTACACAAGATATGTTAGCTCTAACCAAAAGTTCAATGAGCCTTCCAAGATCTAAACTACTGTTGACCTGAACTCATGCATTTAAAAAAAAAAACAGCATTCAAATGAGGACCAAATAAAAATATTTGACAAAGTTGATTAACTTTAAAAAAGGAAATCAGCATTACTACATAATGTTAATGTCATCTTGGTGTTATTTGAGTAATATCTGGAAGACTCTTAAAAGGGAGGGGGGTGTGTCACGCCCCAGGGCGGCCGTCCCCGGGACGCGGCAAGGGTATACATGATATCAGCAGTCAATACAGGAGATCAATAATATACCATAAACAACAGCTAAAAAGGACAACACAGACAACAAAAGGCTGACATGATGTATACACAGAAATGCGGAAGCTAAAAAGACTGAATCTGTAAATCAACAACACTTTACAGACTCGATACATAATCATATGTCCTGTGAGAGCCAATATATCCACAATACATCCAAATACAATCCATACTAGGTGCCCAAGCACAGAAATATATACATACAATGAAAGAGAAGGATGCTGATGGCCTCAAAACCCGAGGGACGTGGCGCTACTCCGCTACTGGTGTAGTCGCTCGGGAAGCTCCTCCTTCAAGTCTGTCTCGGTAATCACTGGAGAAAATAATTATGCGAGGGGTGAGCCACACGCTCAGTGAATAGCACAACCCATGCATACAGTTTATATTAACCACATTTTATCAAGTCACTAGCCTCAAAGTTGCATAAACAACACAAATCCGGGGGTTCGTACATCGCCGAACCACCATACCCTCACCCTCACCCTCACCCTCACCCCTCAATAGGTGACAAAGGATGTTGGGACTTAATAGGCTGATAATCATCCTTACACAATCCAGTGGGTCATCACATCGCCGGCCCACCACACCCTCACCCTCACCTCTCAATAGGTGACATAGGCTCTTGGGACTGACTAGGCTGTTGGTCACCCTTGGTCCACCGATAGTCTCTCCCCACTCCGTAGGTCGTTTGGCCACTCCCACATTCAGCACAGTCCTTCTACCAAATCAGGAGGTGCCTACTGATGGGAGCCCCTGCACGGGACGACCTTTCTAACGCTGAGGTAGTCTCTACACGGATCCAACGAAGGGAACAGAACAGCCTATCCATCGCACATGATCCACTCGGATCCGCTGACAGCACATCTCTATTACTCTAATGTCTTGAATTCTTCAGAATTCCACCAGCGCGCATAACCAAGATGCGGGGAGTACATAAGATAATAAAGAGGGAAAAGAGGCCTTGGGAGGGCAACCTGAGGTCCCGATGTAGGACATCCCGCCAACCAAACAAGGAACACGGAGTACCCTAGCCCGGGTCTCAATGTTTACCTCGCAAGGCCCCCTTATATTCCCCAAGGCATGCTAACAATATCACAAGCTTGCATTTAAGTAAATAAATCAAACTAATAGGACGCATGCATAGGTCAGGGCTTTCCTAGCATGATAACGAGGTGACAGGATGCACGGCTCATGCACATATCCTAAGGGTGCAAGTCCCTAACATACAAGTCTAGGGTGGCATGCATTCTACACATAAATCATGCTTGCATAGATTACAATAAAACAGTTAATATTAACTATGTGCCCCAGGGGAGGACGGTACACGCCCAAGTGCATGTAGCACCTCCCAAACTGGGTTGGGTTGTCCCACTCACCGGAAGTCGGGTCGTCGCGCGACCGTCCGTCAAGATCTGCAAGACAGGGTATTAACTGGTGAGTAAAATCCACAAATACTAGAAAATACATAAAAACATACAAATAAACACCCAACACTCGGGCAAACGTGCATACGGCCCGTACGCACGCTAGCCCGAGCACCCCGACTCACTCCCGCACCCCCGGCAACCACCCGCACGGCCACCCGCCCCCGGATGCACCGCCGCGCCTCAGCCCGCGCACCCAGGCGCACCGCTGGCCCCTGCCCGCACGCCTGGACATGCTGCCGAGCCACTCGGGTGCACCGCGCACCCACTGCGCCCCATCGCAGCAGCCCGCGCGCACCCCGCACGCCCCGTGCTGGCCCGCGAGTACACTGCACGCCCCGCGCGCCCAGCACCTCGCCCCGCGCGCACCTCCGCTGCCCTTGCCTCGCTCCGCGCACACCACCGGCTCGCCCAGCGCTCCACCAACTCGCCGCGCGCGCACAGCGCGCCTGCGCCCCTGCGCCGCGCTCCGCGCGCACCCCGCACGACGCCCTGCTCGCATGCCTACTCGACCAGCACCCAGCACGCCCAGTACGCCTAGCGCCCAGCACGCCCAGCGCCCGCACGTCCAGCACGCCCAGGGCCCTGCACGCGCGCTCTGCTGGCCTCCAGCTCCACCCGAGCGCACGCCCACGCGCACGCACGCGCGCGCCCTGCCAGCTGCTGCGCCTGTGCTGCCTGTGCTGCTGCCCTGCCCGAGACAGCAACCCACCCTGTCCGAGCACCTCCACCACCAACCACCGGCCACCCATGGCCTCCGACCACCCCCAACCACCTCCGACAGCCACTACCACCCAAACCCACCCTCCTAACAAGCATCTAAACAAGAAATACAAGGAAGGAGAGCTTACCCAAAGGAAGAAGAGGAAAGGAAGGGAACCGGAAGCTCCTTTCGCACCGAAATGCTTCCCCAAAGGTCTCCACCACCAAGACCTATTCCCACCTCCGAAATGGCTTGGATCTGAGGAGAAGAGAGGGCAGGAGAGAGGGCAAGACATGTCGAAATCCGGATTTGAAACCACCGGGGTGTAGATCGGGACCGGATCTACACTTTCTATGTTTTAGGTTTTTAGCTTTGGGCACTCCAAGGGGCTCAAAAGCTTGAAAAAGAGAGAGGGGGAGAGAGAAAAAGCTTTTGGGAAGATGATGAATAGTGCCAGGTGAACTTTTTAGATTTCATTAAATAGTCAAACCTCACTTGAATTAGGGCTAAGCAAGATTAAGTGAGGATTAGGGCTAGATTAGGTGAGTTAAGTGGCCTTTGACTTGGGTCAACCCAACCACACAAAAAGACAAAAAGGGTTGACCAAGTCATGGGCCCACTTTGACCGAGTCAACTCTCCCAATGACTTCTCGCTCGGTCAAAACCCGGATACGCCCCGGAACTGTGAAATTTTGGAAACGTTACCGGAATTCGATGAAATTTTCGTGAGTGGCTTAAAATGGCACCAGGACACATAATATGCAGTTAGATTTTCAATCGGAGTCCTCTAGCTCAGGACGATAGCTAACAGTCCAAAATTTTGCGGTTCCGATCAAAAAACGAAAAAAACTCAGAAACTGTCAAAATGCTCCAATGGTTACCAGCAGGCAAAAAGTGACACATATATAACAGGGGGGGTGAGATTCCAAATTTCACATATAAAAGTTTCAATACAATAAGCTTTTCACTGCTTTAATAATACCTCAACCAACCACTAATCAGCCATAGGTAGCATCCATGGTTATATATATATGGATCACTACAGCACTCCAATCATGCTGACATTAAATCCAATCCCCATTATATTAGTTATGAAAGTTGTCATGGATCAGATATTATAGGTGGTTACTTGCATTACTAAACAGCAACTAAATGGAAACTGTTGGTACCTGTAGTTTTCACTTTTTTAAAATAGTCAATATCAGACCACTTGTTGATTTTGATTGTAATTGATGCTTGTTATGAAACTTTCACATCATGGATCATTAAAACTCATGATCATGTCTATTTGCTGAGATAGAAACTTGAAAAAAAAAGAAGGCTTTGCATGGATCAATTCAATGACAAGTTAGTGGGTCTGATAGGATTAGTTCAGGCTCCACTCATATAGTATTTTGATAAGATTTTGAGAGATTGATTGTAATGCATGGATTAGAATTTGAAAGCTTTTCATGTTTCAGTTGACTATATTGGTATTCTAAAGGATATCTCATTCAACTCAGTACAAGCATGCATTGCATCCTAATCTTGAGGGCATAAAACAAAGCAAGACGGTTAATTTTTTATTTTTTTATTTAATTTAATCCCATATTCCACACCATTGTACACTGCATTCTCCTTGGGCCTCTGCCCAATTCATATATATCAAATCAAGGGCATAAAACAACATATAGAAGATGCTACATGAAGAATATAGCTATCATAATGTGTATATCAGAAACTGGTATTCAGGAAAAAAAAATTAAAAGCTCATATCATATCTCATTCAACTCAGTACAAGCATGCATTGCATCCTAATCTTGAGGGCAAAGAAGATTCATTAAAAAAAAATTGTCACTGCATCTCACCTGAACCCCAGATAAAAAAAAACCCCTAATCATCATAAACCCTATATGAGAAACCAATAATCAGCAGAAACCCTGTTGTGATTTAAGCAATAAACATATGTAAATTAGGAGTTATTCCGTCCCTAATCACCTCTTTTTTTTTACAATAAAGATCAAAGCACCCCAAATATCTCAAATACACCCGTCACAAAGAAGAACCCAAAGATACAAACGTAGACCAGTTTTCGAAAGAGAAGAACAAGTTTTCAAAAAAGATCCCACCATCCATTTGAATCAGAGAGACAAAAAACCCTAATCATAGAGAGAGAGAGAGGGGGGAGAGAGAGAGAGTTCAACCTGGAATCGGGGTCGCCGTTGGTCGCGGGTGCTCTCCGATAGTCGCCGGTGGTCGCCGGAGTCGCGTGTGATCGCCGAGGGTCGCGGTGGTCAAAGGGGGTGAAGGGGGTTTGTTTTGACAGAGAGAGAGTCGAGAGAGAGAGAGTGAGTCGAGAGAGACAGCCGAGAGAGAGTGATTTGGGTTTATATTGGAGTGTTTTTGACCATCCGATCATATCCCATCGGACGGTGAAGAGGATGGTGGACCTTTTGATTAGATCGGAGGGCTGAGAGCGTGGGCGCACGATGGGGTGCACGGTCGCACGACCGCACCCCATCACTCCGCTATATATATATATATATATATATTTCATCCAAAGAACATAAGAATACATCACCATAATTATACATATATTGTCAAGGCTAAAATCCAACAAAAATTAAATACACATCGGGAACAACTGAAATTATATATCCACACTGTCATACATATGGGTCCTCTACATGCCAAAGAAATGACCAACACCTTTTACACAAGTCTAGTGCTCCAGAAATAAAATACGAGCTTCAACCTCCAACGCCTTAATGAGATCGACAACCACCAACAGCTTATCTGAAAGGTTGGGAAGAGAGAGGGATGAGCTACCACACGCTTAGTGAATGGACACAAGTGTCCCTGTCACGCCCCGGGCGTCCCCGAGACGCGGCAAGTGTATATAAAATATCAGAATCTACACAGGAGGTCAATAATATATCATACACAAGCAACCAGAATGACACACAGACAACAAAAGCAGGGCTGACATGATATATACACCAAATGCGGAAGCTAAAGACTGAATCTGTAATCGAAACACACTACAGACTCCATACATAATCACATGTCCTGTGAGAGCCAATATACATACCAAGACATCCAAATACAACACAAACGCGTGCCCAAGCACGGAAAATACATACTGGCACAAGGGATGCCGATAGCCTCTGAAACTCGTGGGACGTGGCGCTACTCCGCTACTGATGGAATCCCTCGGGGAGATCCTCCTCCAGATCCGACTCAGATGGCACTGAAGAAAAAATATTGTGCGAGGGGTGAGCCACACGCTCAGTGAACGGCACAACCCATGCATCACAGACAATATTGACCACAACCAGATAATCTTTATAGTCCACAATCATACTGCCCAAGCCATAAAATGATAACAACTCCGCAATCTAGTGGGTCGCTACGCCAACCCACTACACCCTCACCCTCACCCTCAATGGGTGACCAAGGATATTGGGACTAACTGCACAAAACCAGCGGGTCGCTTCCGCCAACCCGCTACACCCTCACCCTCACCCTTCAAGGGGTGACCAAGGATATTGGGACTTACAATCCAGTGGGTCGCCACATCGCCGGCCCACCATACCCTCACCCTCACCCTCAACAGGTGACCTAGGCTCTTGGGACTGACTAGGCTGTTGGTCACCCTTGGTCCACCGATAGTCTCTCCTCACTCCGTAGGTCGTTTGGCCACTCCCACGTTCAGCACAGTCCTTCTACCAAATCAGGAGGCGCCTACTACTGGGAGCCCCTACACGGGACAACCTGTCTAACGCTGAGGTAGTCTCTACACGGATCCAACGAAGGGAACAGAACAGCCTATCCATCGCATATGATCCACTCGGATCCGCTGACAGCACATCCTAACAACTCTAATGTCCTGAATTCCTCAGAACACCACCAGGGCGCATAACTAAGATGCGGGGAACATGCATAACAGTTATAACAAGGGTGGAATATCATTGGGGGAAAGAAACTCGGGAGGGCAGCGTGAGTCCCCGTTATAGGGCACCCCGACAACCAAACAAGGAACACGGTGTACCCTAACCCGGGTCTCACCGCTGTCCTCGCAAGGCCCCTCCCCTATAATATTCACTATAACATGCAATTTAACATTTACTAGCATTTAATTTAATAAATAAACTAGTAGGGCACATGCATCGGTCGGGCTTCCTAGCATGGAAACAGGGGACATGGTGCACGGCTCATACACATATCCTAAGGGTGCAAGTCCCTAACATGCAAAGTCTAGGGTAACATGCATTCTACAATTAAATCATGCTCGCATGATATACACATTACAACATGTCAATATTCATCCATGGTGCCCCAGGAGAGGTCGGTATACGCCCAAGTGTGTATAACACCTCTCTACTGGGTTGGATTGTCCCACTCACCGAAATCCGGGTCGTCGCGCGACCGTCCGTCAAGATCTGCAAGACAGGCATTTATACGGTGAGTTAAATACACAAATACTCCAAAATATCCAAAAATACATTAAAATACTCTAAAAATACCCAACACTCGGACAAGCGTACATACTGCACGTACGCATGCTAGCCCGAGCACTCCGGCTCACTCCCGCACCACCGGCAACCACCCGCACGGCCACCCGACCGCTCGGGTGCCCCGCCGCGCCTCAGCCCGCGCGCCCAGGCGCCACCGGGCCCCTGCCCGCCGCCCTGGACCCGCAGCCGAGCCACCCGGTGCACCGCGCCCACTGCGCCCCGCCGCAGCAGCCCGCGCGCACCCCCGCGCACCCCGCGCACACCACGCGAGCGCCCCGCGCACCCCGCGCACACCACGCGAGCACGCCGCACGCCCCGCGCGCACCCCGCGCGCACCGCCAGCTCCGCCCCGCGCGCACTCCGCGCGCACCACCAGCTCCCACACCGCGCGCACGCCTGCCTCTGCCCCGCGCGCACGCCTGCCTCTGCCCAGCGCCCCGCGCGCACGCCCCACAGCGGTGCCCAGCGCCCAGCACCCTCGGCCAGCACCCGGTACCCGCGACCCAGCGCCCAGCGCTCTGCGCCCAGCACCCGGGACCCTCACCCAGCGCCCACGCGCACGCCCGCGCAACACGCGCCCAGCGCACCTGCCAGCGCGCATAGCCCAGCTAGCATACCCGCACGCATCTCCCTGCACCCCCCGAGCGCACGCCCGCGCGCGCACCCGCGCGCACGCGCTCGCGCGCCCGGCAAACTAGTGCACTTGCTCCCAGCCTACCCGAGCTAGCCCTGCTGGCCCCCAGCGCCAGCCGAGCGCACGCACGCGTGCACGCCCGCGCGCCCGCGCCAGCACTGCGCCTGCACCACCCTGCGCTGCTACCCTGCCCGAGACAGCAGCCTGCCAGCCCGAGCTCCTCTTCCACCCACCTCCGACCACCACCACAGCCTCCGACCACCTCCCACAGCCCTCCGACGGCCACCCACCGCCGCCGACCGCCACCCAACCCCATTTCCACCCTCCTAGCATACATCTAAGCAAGAAAGAGAGGGAAAAGAGGCTTACCAAGGGGAGGAAAGGAAATCCGGTTGCTCTCCGCGCACCGAAACCTCTCTCAAAAGGCTTCCAACACCCGGATCTACCTCCACCACCGAAATGGCTCAAATCAGGGAAGAAGAGAGGGCGGACGGAGGGGCAAATCTCACCGGAAATGGGATTTGAAACCACCGGGGTGTAGATCGGGACCCGATCTACACTTCCTAGGTTTTGGGTTTTAAGCTTTGAGGGGTCTAAGGGGCTCAAAAGCAAGAAAAATGGAGGAGGGGAGAGAGAGAGCTCAAGGAAGGAGATGATGAATAGTGCCAAGATATTTTTAGATTTCCTTTATATAGCAAGTCACTTAAAATACCCGGATACGCCCCGAAACTGTGAAATTTCAGAAACGTTACCGGAATTTGATGAAATTTTTGTGAGAGGCCTAAAATGGCACCAGGACACCAAATATGCAGTCAGATTTTCAATCGGAGTCCTCTAACTCAGGACGATAGCTAACAGTCCAAAAATTAGCGGTTCCGATCAAAAACCGAAAAAAACAAAAAACCGCCAGAACGCTCCAACGGTTACCAGCAGGTTAAAAGTGACACATATATAACAGTCCCAATAATATATTGTAGTTTAAAATAATCAGTTATAAAATGTCTATAGAACAATTGTTGTAATATAATAGAAATCTTATAATAAAGAAATCATTTAAAACATACAAGGATATAATAACATTTTCTTTTCAAATAAAATATGATGTTATAAAGAATCTTCTCCTGAATTCAAACTACATGATGTATATGAATGCAACGGACACGCATGTCCGCTTTCCACGACACCTGGCCGCAGAGATTTTACTTTGGAAATTGGGCCACGTAGACATAGCCACTTAGACTTGGGTCAAATTTTAGACCGCAGCCACTTAGACTGAACCACCTAGACGATTTAATGCATACACAATCAAAACTACTTATTCTTTCAAGTATACAGCATGCGACAATTTTCATAAATCCCATAATTTCCAATACATACAATATATCCAAAATATCAACCTATATGATGATAACATGCTCATGTGCTTCATACAAGATAGATTTCATAATCATAAGATAACATGATGCTGAAATGTATACATATATTATGATTTTCAAATAATATAGAGACATCTACTCACCTCTAGTCCTCGCAATACAAACCGATACACGTGCATGAACACCACACACTCGCACATGGAAAACCTAGCATAACAATTATGCAATAATAAATCAGAAATAATCATTCAATAATGACCCAAACAACTGACAAACAACTTACAACAACACTCGGCCCAATAATCCCAAGAGCTCATACCTAATAAACCTACAATGCGCAACTCACCTCGAAGGCCTAACGAAAATCCTAACTCTAAATAAATATTAAAATATTCATATACTCAAATGATCCGATAATAAATATCCATTTATTCCATAAAACCCACAAAATCGATCAATCCTCGAATAAATATTTAGACAAATCCAATAAGGCTCAACTATAATTCCAATGATCGAAATAACTCAATCCAATCAATTTATATTAATATAACAATAATATCTAATTAATATTAATTGATCCCACTAAACCAAATTATCGATTTAAGATCCAATTTGAGTCACCAAGATTAATAAAATCATCAATACCCATAAATCAAATTATACTCATTAAACATCCATTTGGAATTCCTTTAATCTCTAAAATTCATCAAACTTGGTCACCATGCCAAATATTTTGAATTTTAAGAAACTGCATAGAAATCATTGAAAAATCATAACTTTCTACCCGTAACTCCGAATTGAACGATTCATGATTCGTTGGAAAGATCTTTTCGCAACCTATCTATGTTTGTGAAATGCATTTTTCCCAGAAACGATCCCTTCAAGGTCCAAAACACGATTTAATGATCAGGTATACAATCAATCCGAAAATAACCCTTAAATCCCAAAACCAATAAATCTAGTTTGATCTTAAGAAATCCTTCAAGATCAATTGAAATCTAATCAAATAATCATTTAATTAAAATCAATCAAACCCTAACCATAATCCATCAACCTTCTTCCTCAAATAATCGATTGACACAATCATCTTCTAACAAAATAAATTGAAACACTAAACAATAAAAATCAATAGAGAAAAATTTCTCACCTTATGGCACTACCCTTCATGCCTCATGAGAATTGCAAACACTAAACAAACAACAGAATTTTAAGTGGTCAAAGAAAAAGTTTTTACTTTCCTTCATTTTCCCTCACTTTCTCTTAGGCATAAACACACCCTAAGTGATAAATGTAGTTAATTACTGCTAACTATAGACCTCTAGGAGACTCGTGGTAGAGCTCCAACCCAAGAAGGAAAAGCGAAGAACTACTTGTGCTCGTTTTTGTTTGGTTAAAGAAGATTTGTTTTAAATTCATGAAATGAACTGTACAACCCAAATCCAAAAAAAAAATTTGTGGAGAAAAAAATTAATTATGTAGACAATTAACAATTAAGTTTTTGCGAATATTATGTATGTCATCGTGGAGGGGACAAAAATTAATGAACTAGATGGGAGTTGTGAGATCCGTCCGCTCCGCTCCCTTCCAACTTTTGTTCACGTTGATTGCTAACGAGACCTCAAACGTCATAAACACGGGGAGGGATAGGGTTCCTTTGAAAAAAGAGATTTTTACATACTTCAATAGGGTGAGATGGTTCCCTATTTATAGAGGAGGCTAGGATGCAATCGATGGTCGATCTCTCCTCCATGGGATGGATCTGCATTGATTCTCCTAAATCATATATTTGATTGGGATTGATCCCAATCCTGACTTGAAATCTTCTGGTTGTCGGATGTGGGTCGACGGGCCAGACTCACAGATCATGGGCTATTCGGGTCAAGGGCCCTCGTCAAGTCATGGGTTGTGGACACATGGAGCATTGTCATTGAGCTTAGAAAATGGCTCATACATGTCATATTTTATAGGTTCCATAAAAAGTCATGTCTGATCTATCTATATTAAGGGTCAGCTCTATGTCATTTTTTTTTAAAGCTCTCAGGATTTGATCCATTGACCTCTTTCACAGAGATGAGATATACATATGGACTAAACCAAAGCTGAGTTCGATGTTCCGTGTCACATGTTGTTCAGGTGGTTTTCCTTGTTGGCCTTATATAAAAAAAAATTCTCAAGCACTCCCTTTAGATACACAACAAATCGTCATTCCAATAAAAGTTTTTAGTCCCCGTTTGGTTCGTGTCATTTTGGGATTGATTTTGATCCCTGTGAGATTATCAGGAAAATGTGTAAAATTCAGTGTTTAAATATTCATTTTGATTTTGTAACTAAAAAAACCGTGTTATAATTGGTATATGTGAAGTGAAAATTTTGATTATGTATTAAATATTAATTTATGTTTTTTAATTCAGTTTTTATTTTTATAGATGAGTTTATAAATAGGGAAAAATCCATATAACCCCCTATAATCTTCCTGATATCCATATAACCCCATGTAATCTCAATAAATCCATATAACACACTGTAAACATACCATAAATACAAATAACCCCTTGCAATTAAAAATTCTTTAACAAAATTGGAATATTTTGAACATATTTCGTTATCTAAATTATGATTAACAAATATGTATTTTTTTAGCCCTCTGAAAGCAGCCAATACTTCAAAAAGAAAACCCTAAAAGAGTGTAAAATTAGAAATATGAGTTTTTTTTAACTATTGACTATTTTTCAGGGGTTAAAAGAATACATATTTGTTAATCACGGTTTAGATAACCGAAAATGCTCGAAATATTTTAGCTCGGTTATAGAATTTTTAATCGTAGGGGGTTATTTGCATTTATGGTGTGTTTACAGGGGGTTATATGGATATATTGAGATTACAGGGGGTTATATGGATATCAGGAAGATTATAGGGGGTTATATGAATTTTTCCCTTATAAATATTATTATGATTGGTATAATAGTTTTTATTTATTTTGCATTAGTTAATATTTATTAAAAAATAATCATTTTTCATAATTGTGATATGGGTAAAGGAATAAATTTTACAAATATATGTTTAATAGTAAGGGTATTTTAGTCATTTAAACTCAATTCCTTATCATTTTTCATATGTGAACTACACATTGAAAAGTGATTCTTCGGATAAATCACTAGCGAACCAAACAGTATGATAGAATCTGGATTCCTGATAAAATGATTCATTGTAAAATGATTTCTAGTAAAATAATTTTATCCAAAAAAATAACACGAACCAAACAGGACCTTAGTGTAAATCGCTTATTATTATTAATTGTATAATGTGAAGTTTCTATATAGAAAAAGAATAATGACAATGAAGAAAACTTGGGATATGTGCGAGAATGGAGTTCTACTAAAAGTTAAAGTATTCCTATGGTTTTTATCTTTGGATGAATTTCTAGTCAAGGTAGATTGAATAAAGGGCAAATGATGAAAATGTCATGTGAGAGAAAAGAGTAAACAATTTTTTTTATACAAAGGTCTAGACAAGTATGACAACATTCCCCTCGTATAGTAGTAACTCACTATTACTAAGTAAACTTGGGTCAACATAATCCCATAACAAATAGTGGGCCCATGTACAATATTTTTCCTCTCGCCCTTGGCGAGATTTGATCCTAAGGGGCCTCTAAGGAAGCCTATGCCCTTCACCAATGGCTTGAAGCCATGGGGGATGAGAAGAAAGAAGAAACAATTGACCATTTACTTTTCTCATAGAAATCTAGCATGACTTTATAGAATCGAAGGAAATATATTCTTACATCTCCATGTTCATTCTAAAATACAAATTAAGTGGAGGTGGTTCAAGCCAAAAAGAAAAAAAAAAGACTGAAGTAAACAATCTACTATTTTATTAATGATTTCTTATACATTGTGTTGGAGTATTTGGGAATTGAAAAAATAACTCATATGAATGGAAGATTTTTAATTTATTAACTTCTGGGATTCAATTTTTCTTTAATATTGGATATACCTTATATCCTTCATGTGATAGACATTTCTTTATTGAGCAATAATATAACATGTTATATTTTTTCAATAAAAAAACAGAATCTTTTTAAAATGGGCATTTGGAAGCTAGGCATCATGCTCCATCCTTAGGCGAGTTAGCCCTTCTATAAAAACAATGAATGAACTTTGACATGTATTATCTTTTACCACCAATTTGTTTTAGGGCACATTTGGATACTGTGCAAATGGGGGTGAGTTCTCTTTTGTACAGGGTCAAATAAAAAATCATGTTTGGTTATGTTATTTAAGTGGGGCAATTAAAATCACATAGTTTCCATTTGCCCAATTAAATGGGTCATATAAAATCCCACCTAACCGGGTGTGTTAAGATTTGTAACTGCATTTGTTTTCACATTTATCGGGGTTGAATTTTCTTCTTCAAGTCTCCACTACCCGAAACACAAATAAATTGGGAAAAAAAACTTTTCTTCTTCTCTACTTCAAAATCTTGCCAGCCCTCTCTTCTGATTCGCATCAAAGATCTCAGCAAGTAATCTCTCTCTCTCTCTCTGGATTTGTCCGTATGATTAATTTGGAAAAGAAGCCTTTTGTTTGCACTCACTCATACGAGCCTTAGATCCTCTCAATTGTGAAGTGTTTGTCTTTTGATGCATTTGATTTCCATGAATCAGTGATGGGATTTTCCATTGATGTTAACATCTCTGATGAGAGAAAAAAAAAAAAAAAGGAAAATTTTTTGGGAGCAATGAAGAGGCAATATGGATCCGAGGATAAAAATATAGAGTCGATGAAGGGATATGAACACATGTCAAAGTTTGTTAGATTTTTATGTCAATGTGTCAATATATATATTAGATTTTTATGGGATTTTTTTTTAAATCTGGGTGCTGTTGTGTTTGATTATGTCAATATTTTGTGATATGTGAATGTGTCAATGTGATTGTGATGGAATTTTATCTTGTTTAGTTGTATTTTTCCATTCTTTATATTAATATATTATAGTTCAATGTCCGATTTTATGTAAGATTTATTATAATTATGATGTGTTATAGATATGACATTTAAGTTGGCACATGTGCAAACAGTTTTACATGTGTAAGACTAACAAATACAAACAGGAACACGTGTGTAAATGACAGCACATCGTTAAAACAGACAAACATGTGCAAATAGTGTACAAATGTTTCCCTGCACATGCAATGTATTATTTGCATGTGTAAGAAAACACGTACAAATAATCACTGCATCCAAACATACCCTTAGGGAAAATCCATATGACCACCTTTAAACTGCTTGAAATCCATATTGTTGGGAAAAATTAATCCCGACTGCCAAGATTCGTCGATCGAGGTATAAATCGGATAACAAAATTTTTTTATTAAATCTTTTTCATACAAACCCTACAAGGCGGAATTAGGGTTTACCTTCAGAAATCAGATTAGAGATCTGCCGAAGAAGAAGATTGGATCTGATAGATGACGATGGATCGCTCGATCAGAACCTTCAGATCTTCTGCTGTATGTCCTTCCTATGGCGGAGTGTGGTCTCCTACTTGCTTCGAACGGCAGCCGCGAATCCCTTCGCTCTCTTTCTCTCCTTTCCTCACCCTTTTCTTGATCCAGAGATCCTAAAAGGTTTCTAGGGTTAGAGTTTCGACAGAAATTTTATTCTTTGAGAGAGAGAGGAAGCCACATATTTATAAGCTAGGGCAGGGACCTAAAAGAGAAATCATGTTATATATGTGTCACTTTTAACCTGCTGGTAACCGTTGGAGCATTCTGGCAGTTTTTTTTTGTTTTTACCGGTTTTCGATCGGAACCGCTTATTTTTGGACTGTTAGCTATCGTCCTGAGTTAGAGGACTCCGATTGAAAATCTAACTGCATATTTGGTGTCCTGGTGCCATTTTAAGCCTCACAAAAATTTCATCGAATTCCGGCATCGTTTCCAAAAATTTCACAGTTCCGAGGCGTATCCGGGTTTTTAAGTCGCGCACTATAAATAAGTGGGATCTAAAATCCCGAGTTACTGTTCATCATCTTCCTCCCCGAGCCCTCTCTCTCCCCTTCTCCGTTTTTCTTCCATTTGAGCCCCCTACACCCCTCAAAATCAAAAACCCAAAGCACGAGAAGTGTAGATCGGGTCCCGATCTACACTCCGGTGTTTTCAAAACCCGATTCCGACGACTCTAGCCACCCCGACCTCCCCTCTCTCTCCTCTGTTTCGGGCCATTTCGAGGGCCGTGATAGATCGGGGCGTAAGAGAACCATTGGGAAAGGTTTCGGCGCGCGGAGAGCAACCGGACTTCGCTCCCTCCCCTTGGTAAGATCTTTTTCTTCTCTTTTCTTGCATAGATGTATGCTAGGGAGGTGGATCTAGGGTTGGGTGGTGGTCGGAGGCGGTGGGTGGCCGTCGGGGGCAGTGGGAGGCGGTCGGAGGCCGTTGGAGGCTTTCGGATGGTGGTGGAGGTGCTCGAGCAGCGGCAGTGGCCCAGGCAGCGCGCAGCTGGGCGCGTGCGGGGATGCGCGCGTGCGCGCGCGGGCGAGCGTGCGCGGGTCTGGTGCGAGGTGCTGGTCGTGCTGGGCGCGTGGGACGGGCTGTCAATGCTGGCGTGCTCGGGCTGGGGGGCCTCAGGCAGCACCGGCAGCGAACGCAGGGGGGGGCTGGCTGGGCGTGCCGAGCGTGCGCGCGGGCGTGCGCTCGGGGGAGCTGGTCGTGCGGGTGCCGTGTGCGAGGGGCTGGAGGCCAGCCAGGCGTGCGGGGTACTGTGCGCGAGGTGCGGGTCGAGCAGGCGAGGTGTGCGCGAGGTGCGGCAGGGTAGTGTGGTGCGTGCGCGAGGTGTTGGCCGAGTGCAGGGTGCGCGCGGAGGGCGCGGCGAGGCCGTGGTGGTGCGCGTGGGGCGCGGCGAGGCGGCGGTGGTGCGCGCGAGGCGCGGCGAGGTGGCGTAGGTGCGCGCGGGGTGCGCGCGAGGCGAGGCGCTGCGCGCGGGGGCGCGCGGGGTGCTCGCGGGCCGGCGCGAAGCGTGCGGGGTGCGCGGGCTGAAGCGCGGCGGTGCACCCGGGCGGTCGGGTTGCCGGAGTGCTCGGGCTAACGTGCGTGCGGGTCGCGTGCACGTTTGCCCGAGTGTTAGGTGTTTGTTGTGGGTTTTGGGTATTTATTTGAGTATTTAATAATATTTGTGGGTTTATACTTACCAAGTAATACCCTGTCTTGCAGATCTCGACGGACGGTCGCGCGTCGACCCGAGTTCCGGTGAGTGGGACAATCCAACCCAGTAGAGAGGTGTTATACGCACTTGGGCGTATACCGACCTCTCCTGGGGCACCGTGGATTTTATTAACCTGTAATAATATGTATTGCATGTGAGCATGATGAAAAATGTAGAATGCATGCTACCCTAGGCTTTTATGTTTGGGACTTGCACCCATAGGATAGGTGTAAGAGCCATGCACCATGCCTCCTGTTTCTTGTTAGGAAACCTCGACCTGTGTATGCGTCCTACTAGTTTATTTATTCAATTAAATGCTAGTGTATGTTAAATCGCATGCCTTAGGTAATATTATCGGGAGGAGCCTTGCGAGGACAGCGGTGAGACCCGTGTTAGGGTACTCCGTGTTCCTTGTTTGGTTGTCGGGATGTCCTGTATCGGGACCTCATGCTGCTCTCCCAAGGTTTCTAGTCCCAATAATATTATAAGTAATGTTGTATGTTTGGTATGATTATTAGCATGTGTAGTGAATATTATAGGGGAGGGGCCTTGCGAGGACAGCGGTGAGACCCGTGTTAGGGTACTCCGTGTTCCTTGTTTGGTTGTCGGGGTATCCTGTATCGGGAACTCACGCCGCCCTCCCGAGTTTCTTTCCCCCAGTGATATTCCAACACTGCTTTTGATTTTACTTATTTCCCCGCATCTTGGATATGCGCCCTGGAGGAACTCTGAAGAGTTCATGACATTTGAGTTGGAGAGATGTGTTGTCTGCGGATCCGAGTGGATCATATGCGTATGGATAGGCTGTTCTGTTCCCTACGTTGGATCCGGTAGAGGCTACCCCCAGCGTTAGACAGGGCCTTCCTGACAGAGGGCTCCCATCAGTAGGCACTTCCTGATTTGGTGACGGACTGTGCTGAATGTGGGAGTAGACCAGGCGGCCTACGGAGTGGAGGGAGAGACTATCGGTGGACCAAGGGTGACCAACAGCCTAGTCAGTCCCAAAATCCTATGTCACCCGTTGAGGGTGAAGGTGAGGGTGTAGTGGGTTGGCGATGAGCGACCTACTGGATTTGTGAATAGATGATTATCAGTCCCAATAGCCTATGTCACCCATTGATGGGTGAGGGTGAGGGTGTGGTGGTTCGGCGAAGTACGAACCACTGGATTATGTTGTTATGTCTTTGAGCATGGATAAATAATGGAATTGTGGTAAATATTGTCTGTGAGGCATGGGTTGTGCTATTCACTGAGCGTGTGGCTCACCCCTCGCACATGTTTTTCCCCAGTGGTCACTGAGCCTGAGCTAGAGCCGGAGCAGCAGTTGGAGCTTTCCGAGGGATTCCTTCAGTAGCGGAGCAGCGCCACGTCCCGCGAGTGCCAGAGGTTATCAGCATCCCTTCTTGACTGTATGTATTTGATTTCCGTGCTTGGCACGTGTTTGTATATGTTCAGTTGTATTTGTGTATATTGGCTCTCACAGGACAGATGATTGAGTATCGAGTCTGTAGAATGTTTATTCACAGATTCAGTCTTTTGCTTCCGCATTTGGTGTATATATCATGTCAGCCCCTTTTGTTGCATGTGTGTCATTCTAGTTGTCTGTGTATGATATATATATATTTGACCTCCTGTGTAGATTCTGATATTATATATACACTTGCCGCGTCCCTGGGTTGGCCGCCCTGGGGCGTGACAAATCAGTAATTGGATCATATGGGCTTGGGTACTATAACTCAACATAGAATTAAAACCAAAGGCCTATAAGTCATAATTCATTCCACTAAAGGATTATGACTGCACTCCAAATACACTAATCTCAAAATAATATTTCGAGCTCCTTATATTATATGCTTAATATCTCCCCATGCTAAGATTCCAATACTCGTTATGAAATAATTATTACTGACAATATTATTTTACAACATCTTATTTTTCTTGAGATCTTCCGCTTAACTTATTTGACATGTCGGATAGTTAAATCCACCGGCCGGGTTAGATATGACCAAAACTTATAAGCATCCTCAAGAGAGTATCATCAATCTCCTATAGGAAACGTGGATTCCATCAATAGTAAATATTCATCATACAAGTGTTATCATCACCCAACTCACCGAGTCTATTGATCCATAGGACAATCTCACTATTTAATGAATCAAAATGACAAATAACAAATGCACATTTTTAAGAACCATTTTAGGATTAAGAGCATAAGCAATCATAATAAATATGGGGTGTAAACTATTTTATCTAGTCAGTAAAAAAATAATTACCCCAACTTGGTCCGTTCAATACACATAAGGTGTACTAGCACAATCACCCAAAAATCTCTGAACCGGTCTTTTATAGTCAAGATAGACTACGTAAGATGAATTGCACTACAACATTTATCCAATGGATTATCCAAGTCCATCTAAAGTTGTGAAACTCAACTTATAACTCACAAGGAACCGATAATCTGATCTTCCGTGTGTAAGCCAAACTTTACACACCAGACTATCTACAATGTAAACTAAAGGACTATATTAAAAAAAGCTCAATATTTCAAACAATATAATGCAAGTATTTACCAATAATATTCCTCATCAAAATGCTAAGTCCATCTTAATAATAGAGTTTATTACATAAGTCATGGCTTTTAGAACACTACTCTAACACATATAACCCCTTGACTTTTCTTGAAGCCTATATAACCCCCTAAAAACACCTATTTAAATCAAAATAACACCCTGAGTTAAATTTCTGTTGATAGATGAGGAATATTCGGTTTGGTTAACCCTGACTGAAAACACAGTATACAAAAAAATCCCTATAATGTGTTAAAAATGTGAAAAAAATTATCCGTAAATGATAATTTTACTCCTTTGGATAGGTTTTATAATCTATTCAAAGGGTCATCATTAATAGAGGGTTTTTTGCATTTTTAATACATTGTAGAGAATTTTTGGAATACTGTGTTTTCAGTCAAGGTTAACCAAATAGAATGTTTACAGAATATTTCTCATCTGTCAATGAAAGTTTAACTCAAGGGGCTATTTGAATTTACATAGGTGTTTTCAAAAGGTTATATGGACTTCTTGAAAAGTCAGAGGGTCATATGGATTTCGAACAATTTTACTCGGGGTTATTTGAAAAAATTACCTTTTCTTTAATAAGCAATAATCAAATGGTGGAGGCAGTGTTCAGATATGCGGCATGTGAAAGCAATAATCAAATGGTGGGTCATATCCACCATATCCAGGTGCATATGCGGTTTGGTCACCGATGTGATCACATAAGGCCCGCATATGCGGACCGCATTGTCTTTTACACCCACTTACATTTAACTTGTTTAAACGGGTCGAACAGGCTTAATTGGCCCACCCGACCCATTTAGAACTTAAAAAAAATGAAAGTGAGACGACCCTAATCTCTTCTTCACTTCACCGCCTTCATCTGCTTTGTCTTCATCTGCTCATCTTTGGGTCTTCATCTTCTTCATTTTCAGGCCAATCTATTCTCTCTCTCTCTTTCTGTGTGTTTTCTCTCTCACCCTCTCTCTCTTCTCTCTTTTTCTCTACCACTCTCTCTTTGTTCTCTGTATTCTCTCTCTCACATTGTTTTTTTTTCCTTATCTGCTGAAAAATTGTTGAATGAGGATTTGTCGTCTCTCCACCTTATCCATACATATTGAAGTGGCCATGAATTTATCTTTACACGTGCATGGTCCTTATGTAATTTAAATTGAATAAATCAAAACAAATCACTTAATTAATGTAGTGAATGGATAAAATAAAACCTATTACCTATCACACTTTTAGGCCCCGTTTGATTGCGCGTTGAGACGCGCTTTTACTTTTTGAAAAGCTGAAAAGCTAAAATCGTGCAACCAAACGGGGTAGCTTTTTACAGAATCGGAAGCTGGATTCCTTTTAATTTTTCTCTCGAAATCTGTATTTTAAAAAGCTCAGAAACAACGCTTTTTTGTCGGAATCGATTTTTTGAATTGAAAAGCAACTTTCTCTGCCAAACATTAAACTCATTTCAAATATTGATTCCTGATTTTAAAAAAAACATCCTAAAAAAGTCAAGGTCTAAAATCATCTTAAAAAGCAGCTTTATTCCAAAAGCTACTTTTCAATCTGTGTTTCCAAACGGACCCTTAGTTATAACAAATCCATCTGAAATGTCATAAATTTCAAATTATTTTTATTCACATACATTAGTAGATTTATACACATAAAAATTCTAAATAAATTAAATCTCACACTATCCTTTCTATCGGGACAATTTGGTTAAAATGAACATCTTTGAGTATTTTTGACATATCTTTTGTATCTTTAATATTTCTCTTAATATGTTTAGAAATAATCATCATATATTTTTTATTAATAAAAAATTATAAAACCGCATATATTCTGTGTCGTACCCCAATCACATACAAACCGCATATCATATGCAAACACTGGGTGGAAGCTTTGCAACTTCTCTCTCTTACTTTGATATTACAAGTCAGTTATACAAACATGTTTATAGTCTTTGAATGATTAGAGGTGAACTTCTTTTGATTCACTTTAGCATGTGAAATAGAATCTCATTTTCTACATGAGCACAGGGGCGGCGCCACCCTTTGAGTGGTGGGGTCAAATGACCATCAAATTTTTCTTTTTTTTTTAAAAAAAGAAAAAGTCCTCCATGTTTGACTTAGAGTTTGACCCATTACATTTTTTTAAAGGGGGCGTTTATTTCGACCTCATCAGTTATTCAATCAACCCTTTAAAAAATTAAAACTATATTTTTTGATAGGAAGGAACCCACCCCTTCAACAACCCTTAACGCGTCTTCCTTTCATCACTTAGGAGAGCCGAAGCCTCCAGAGATTGGGGTAGCAAAGGGTGACAGAGCGGATGGCATCGGAGTGACGTGTTCATTGTGCTTCGACCCGATCTGAAGGCAACGGAAGCGCTCGTAGCAGGCAGCAGCAATGGAGGGCATCGCGTCGATGAGACTGCGACAGGAGTCGACAGAGATCTCGAGGTCCGCCGCGGCGGAAGGCGACTGTCTGACGGTGGTGGTGGTTCTTCTCAGCTATTGAAGGTGTTAGAACTTAGAAGATGTGGTGGTAGTGGTTCTCCTTGGCCATTGAATGGAAGATGAACAATGGAATTAAATGAGATACCTTAATCTCACTTTCCGTCCAGTAAGAAATCACACTACTTCTCATTCCCAACCCACTAGCTCTCATCAACCCCAACCTCCGTTGCTCCCATCTAATCTTCGAAACCAATGTCGCCTCCTCCGGCCACCTCATGAGTGCCTCCAATCTGGGTCAGATAATGGGGTGGGTTAGAAAAGTAAAGGGGTGGAAATAACGGCCCCCTTTTTTAAAACAAACCACTAAAATGGCCATCAAAAATTTTAAAAATAAACCGGCCCACACTCTAGAGTATTGATTACCTACTACCCATTAAAAACCCTGTACCCATTGCCCCATTAGAAAAAAAAAGTGGGACCCTAAAACACCACATTAAAAAAAAAATGCCAGCTTCCCTTATTGGCGGACTCGCCAATCCCCTACACACGGTGAACGCGCCAATCACTGACGAACGGATGGATGCATCGATCGTCACTGATCATATTTCTGATCTCTTCCTACTCTACTCCAGGCATCTAACAATAGATTTGGTTTTGGTTTGTGTTTCCTTTTTTTATATGTTAATTTGAGTCTCTCCTATTAATACATAATTGTGTATGAATAACGAACAAAAACTCTCAACATTACACACCTCTTTCCTTCACTTGTCTGTGTATCAAAAGCCCTTTCACTTTTGAAAATTTTATGAAATTTTTTTTTTAATGACCTATGAAAATTCATGGAGCCGCTACTGCATAAGCATAACTTGAATTTCAAGACTAATGAAGCTTAAAGAAGGGATAAATCATATTAAGCACATAGGTGAACATCAAAATCAGCATCAGATACCCATGGTAACTCATTAACAAAGGGTGCGTTTGGATGTGAGGTTGAAACTCTGAGATTCTTAAAATCTTATGTTTCAAACTCAGTTTTTGAAAAGCTATGTTTTATTAGATTTTCAACCGCAAGATTTTTTGGCCTAAAAAGGAAGATTGTGGTTTGAAAAGCTAAACGCTGAAAATGTGTTTGAATTTGAATTTCAGAATTTTTAGCTTTTCAAACGCAGAATTTACCTAAACTCATATCCAAACGGACCCAAAGTCAATGATAAACTACTAGCAACTGTAACTACAAGAACGAAAAAAAAAGTTTTGCTCCTCTTACATCTCTCTTGTTGAACAGTTTCACTCATGTGACTATATTCAACAAGTAATGTCACATGCTCTATCCCATACATGTGTCAGGGGTTGGGTAGTGGAATGAGGGAAAAGAATATGAGAGAATAGAAGGAGAATAAGCAGGGGCAGAGCTAGGACAAAATTTTATAGTTATATTTTCAGTAAAAATTTTACTTTATGTTTGACAAGACTATAAATTTTTTTTTCAATAAAAAAGAACTTATTCAAATGAGTAGTTCTTTTTCCACCTCTAAATATTCCAGTCCCATATGCCTACTTAGCATCTTATACCCACATTAATAAGTTATATATCACAATTTTTATTTTCTAAATGGACCTATGTAATTTATAGGAGTATATACTTCACTTTTTTTCTAAAAGCAAATATTTTATTAGATGAGTTATAAATTTTTAAAAAATCAAAACATGTATGAATTGGAATTGAGACTACAAAATAGATTGTATGTAACATTTTTACAACAGTATATTGACACAAGAGATTAAATGCAAAATTTTTATGTTTATAATAATTTCAAACAAAGATTTTTTTATGTAAAAAATAAAAATTATACATTATGAAATAAAAATGTTATTATATACATAAAAAAATTATAAAAACTAGGCCGAGCTACAGTCTAGCCCAACCAACCTTTGCATTCTCCCCTGAGAATAAGTTTTAAAAGTTGTTTGCTTGGAAGGAATAATTAGTACAACTATGTCAGAATGTGTGAGAATAAACTGGTAATTTTATTACAAGTCCCTCTCTAGAATTGTGTTATTTCACCTAATCTATTCCACTGTTATAAAGGGATCTCACATGTCAAATAAACTGTCATCACCTCTTATAAATTAGGGGCCCACATGTTATATCATCTTTTCACTTTTTATAAATTTTTATCAACATCTTATTCACATTTTATTTATAACTTATCCATGGTCAATCAAACAAATTTTTTTTATTATTATGTTTTTTAATGAGAATAACAAAAAACACAATTAAACAGCAAAATCACTTATTTCACTAATATAGTTATCTATTCCTCGAATAATCATAAACCCAGAAAAGCTTATGTCACTATTCAAACGGCATTGTTGTGTTTGACATGTTCTAACATGTCCATAATATTGTAAAAGAAAAATGATATATCCAATCCCGTGTGTAACCTCAATCATTTTAATTTTTTATTAATGTATTTATTCTCCTAACGAAATGCATATTTTTTATTATACAAACTGAAATATATACACATATAAACCAATACATTTATTTTTTGAAATATTTAAAATTTTCAATTTTTATACATTATAATAACGAAGTATAACGATATATAAGTGATTGAGGAATTGTTTATAACATAATTTATAAGGACTTAAATATAAAATCACATTTCTCACATGAACGGTGTATGACAGATGTTTAACGGAAGAATTAAAAATCAAATAGAAGATTGAATATTGGGATTAAAAAAAAAAAATCCCTCCCCCACCCCCCGGATCCCAGGCTCCGGCCCACTGGATTGACCTACCCGGCTACCCGGAATGAAACCCTATCACGGATTCGGTGTTCGCCTTTCTAATAAGGCATCTCTCTCTCTTTCTCTCTCTCTCTCACAGAAGAAAAACACGAAACCCCTGTTTGAACGAGAAGAAGAGGAGAAAGTCGAGTAGGGCTGTGGGCTTGTGAATGACCTCAAATCCCAGGTATGTTTCTTCTTGATTCTTTATTTCTCTCTATTATCCTCTTCTTCTTCTTCTTTTTTTTCCCCCTAAACGCACTTTGGGGATGCCGGAGAATGCAAGCTTAATGGGGGCTGATTGGGTTTACTGCAGCTAAGTATATTTTTCTGTAAAATGAGGTCAGACTGTTTGTTTAATAATTGATCGAATTTGATATCATTTGTGAATGTGTTTTTTTTTGGGGGGGGGGGGGGGGGTGGAGTGGATGCATGTTGTGATTCATGTATTGGGTATGCTGGGTTTATTATTTGTGTACAAACCATGAAACTATTATCATATATTATTGATCGTTTCAATATATCCACAGAATTGCCCGGGCACTCTCAGTCACTGTCGGCTACTATGTTCTAGTGTCTCTTGTTGTCTAGGGCACTCCCCTTGCCTGTACATGTTTCCGCGCCTTCTTTAGCTAAAGCTGGAATGAACTGTCTTTTCTTGTATAGCCAAAAAAAGCTGTTGTTTTTAAATTTCTTCTTGTCACGCAATATATCTATAAAGTTCACATCATATTTTCTTTTGCTCTACCAGGGCTCTTACTTTATGTCTTTACTGCTTTTCTCCATCTTCCTTCCTCTTGGCTTAGGATACCAGGCACTTTTTAATTTTTTTTTAATGTCATTCATTAGGGCCTGTCATTGATGTGAGTTTCCTTTGCAGGCTAAATTGCAGATAAGTAAATCTGTAATATCATGCCTTCTGAAGTCATGCGAGCTCGTAACACAAGGAGTCGAGTTTTTCATGATGAGGATATTATGAATAGACAAATTGACCGAGTTCAATATCAGAGTGATGCCACTTGCTTAAATGAACATGAAGATCCTCCTGAAGGAGTTTCTAGAACTGCATATCACGGTGAGAGTAATCTTGAACGAAGACTTGGAGGAAAATCTGATGGTGATGATTCTGTAGATGGTGACCACGTAATATGTTCTCACAGAGGACAACAAAGTCACGAGAAGTCTGATGTGGTAGTCCTAAATGGTTATGTAAAACAGCACAAGGGAAATACTTTGCAAGAGTTGTACTTCCAACAGGAGGAATATGACGATGACGACGACAATGATGATAGTGACTGGGAACCCACACAAAACCATTTAGTCAGCACAAGATGGTTTTGCATCAATTGTACGATGGCAAACTTAGAAGATGTTTGGCACTGTGATGTATGATTCAGCGTTCTGCCCTGTACTGGTCTTTGTTGTGTAATACTGAATAGTATTGAAGCTAACTTATGCTGCATTTTGAAGATAAAATACCTGATAAAAATTACTAATACTTATAATATTTCATGTGGCGTATTGGGAATTTTTTGTTGTTAAACAATGACATGTTTATTTTTTCTTTATAGGTCTGTGGAGAAATTAAGGAATCTGATATTCTTAAATATGGCTATTTTGCATCCCATGTTGAACGAGGAGTGCAATCTTCTGTTGTGAATGAAATATTAGAAGGTAAATTGTTTTATGCTCGTATGTGCATAGAATCTTTTATTTGAAGAAATAAATTATTTTTCTTAATGTGGTACACATTATGGATTTATGGTTACTAGAGTAAATTAGTATTATTTATTTATTGGAAATCATGAGTTAGACAGATACTATAATTCTCACATCTATGGATTTACTTATGTAGTAGTGACCAAATCATATGACTGCATATTGATTTCGAAACTATTTATAGTCAATGCCAGCCAGACTGTCTAGTCTTTAGTTAGATTTTCTGTAGGATGTATTTTACAATTAAATTTATGTTTATTTCTATGTTCTGGGTGGGGAGTGTCTATTTTTTTTCCTTCTTAACTTTTTGTACGGAGATCCCTCATCTGTTCCTCTGGTCGGGAGCATCTTTATATAATAAGATTGCTCAAATCTTACCTCAAATTTTTTTTATTTTTACATCTAAGAATGGACTGGAATGTTCTTGTTTGAGGGTTTTTTTTTTTTTTTTTTTTTTGAGATCTAAGAATGGTATGGCAAAGTATATGTGTAGAGCATTTGGGAGGTAGTGGTGTGGTTCATTAAAGATTGGGGTTGGTTTTGTGTTGGGCTAGCAGTGTGTGATGTACACGGGAAATTTTCTTATCGATGAGTAGTGTGTGTTGTTGCTTGCTTAGGGCTGATCCCACAGTGGATATCTGTTCTACTGTGGATTAGTCTGATGCATGTTATTGATTTTCCTTTTCTTGTATGTTTTGGGCATTCTCTTCTATTTTAACAAAATGAAGGACTCTTAAGATATTTCCTTCCAAAAACAGCCATAATTATTGCATTTTTTAAAATTAACATTTTTTTCTCTCATGATTTATGAGGTTAATTTTCTTCTTGAGATATGAATTTGGCTTTGGTTAGCTGGTTGGCACTTCCCACCTTTATAAATGAGCACTTGGGATCAAATCCTGCTCCTATTGTGTTGGAAGGATCATCTATTTAAAAAATAAATGCCTTGAGATATAAAGAGAATTGCATTTTTCCTTCAAGAGAGTAAAGAGAGAAATTGAAGATACATGAAGCATGATTCATTCCTACTCATGCTCTTTGATATTTTTTTTTCCTTACAAAGTAATGTCTTGTGAAGATGCATGTTACATCATCCTTGGACTGAAGTGCAAGCACCGCAGATGGAAGGTAGCCCCTTTTGATCCATTGAACGCATGGACAGAATATATTGTATTTTATAGCCAAAAAAGAAAGAAGAAAGCATGGACCACCTACTGATGGAAAGCTCATTCAGAAATCTGGTTAAGGCTTGGGGAACTGATAGCTAACAACTGCTTGAGTGTTTTTTTCCAAAGTTTTAATGGAAAATTGAGTTTTTTTTTTTTTCCCTCAGCTTTTGGCGGAAATTTAGACTTATTCATATGCAATATTTGAAACTTCTGGTTTTTCAAAAATGAAAACTTCCAATTTGCTAAGGTCCTCCCCTCACAACAGCCCTTCTCTCCCCCCCCCCCCCCCCCCCCCCAAAAAAAAAAGGTTAAAGACTTGGATCATTTTCTCTGGAAGGGAGGTATTTAAAAGTCACAAGCGTCTTAGATTTCGATATCTCATCCTTTTCCTCGATTTGCGACTTTTATTCTTACAGTCCATTCTGGATGGGCACAACTAAGACGTCCCCCCCTGCATTGGCAACCTTTAGAAGATTTATTTGAAATAACCTCTTCGTTATGCCCTTCATTTTAAGAAAAAAAAACCCTCTTCATTATGCCCTAACTGAAATCTTGCTTCTTGGATTGAAATTAAATTTTTGAATTCATGTAATTTTTTTTTAAAATTTTGAGGTTTAACTTTAAAATCCCCCCTCCCCCCCCCCCAATAAAAAAAAAAAAAAAAATGAAAAAGAAAAAAAAAAGTTCAAGACTCGGATCATTTTCTTCAACTGGAAGGGAGGTATTTATGGGTCTCAGGAGTCTTAGAGATTTTGATATCTCATCCTTTTCCACGATGACCACTTTTATTCTGCCCATCTGTTCTTGACAGGCACAGCCAATATGTCATCCCACTGCATTGGCAACCTTTAGAAGATCTATTTGAAATAACCTCTTTATTATGCTCTTCATTTTAAAAAAAAAAAAACCTCTCCTTGGACTGAAATTAATATTTTGAATCCGTGTAATTTTTTTTAAAGTTTGAGGTTCATCTTTGAATTCCACGACTATGTAGCTGCTGAATATGACCGACTGCTGCACCATTGTGGGCTTTGTTTGCCTTGGATGGATGATTTGTCCGAAATGGCCATCAGGTTTTGTTGCCTTGGTTGAGTCTTGACAGCACATTGTATGTAGCCATCCAGATCTTTGGACGTGGCTGTTGCCTGCAGCTTGTCTCAAGCTCAATTACCTTTATATTGATCCCAAACACAGCTACCAGTGAGCCTGAAAGAAGGCCACCACTGAGGATTGTCATCTTCAGAGCCAGCTATATATTCAAGCTTTCATCTGTGTATTATAATATGAAGATTGATCATCTTATTTCATTGCTCAATTAAATTTTGAGCCTTCTAATTTGGTAAGAAAATGAACCAATACTTGTTTTCAAACATTCTGTATGCAAAAAATCAAAGTAGTTCTTTTGTCCTTAGCAATGTTATCTGTCTATTAGAGCAGATGGTGGATGCAAATCTTGTTGATCTTTTCTTTTCTTTTTTCCCCTTTCATGACTATGTTGTTAATGTAGTTCTATAAGATTGGAAGGCTTGATGTATCTTTGAGAAATGTGAAAAACATTTTTTTTTTTGGAAAAAAAAGCAGGCACTGCAATTAGTGTTTGAACATCTTTATGTGGTGTAGTGATTCTCTTAAGTGGTTCTTAGATTTGTGTGTGTCTGCCACATATTAGATCAGCATAACTACTGAAGATGACAATGAATTTTCACCTTTTTGGGAACAGTTGTAGATTCCTGTAAAGAAAATTTGCCATCAAAAAACAGCACTGCAATTGGTTTTGATGATAGAATGCTGCTTCATTTTGAGGTATCTTCTAGACTATTATTCCATACATGTTCTTTCCTTAGATATTCCATATTATAGTTTATGGCTATACTTTATGTTCTAGATGTTTGCCCTTATTCATGATTTTTTTTTTCTTTTCAGAAGCTATCAAACAGTACAGTGATTGATTGATTTTCTTATTAAAATCTTATGGTGATGGTTAAAATCTCATAATTCTTTATTTCTGTTTGATCCAATAATCTGGATGAAGTTTAAGTGAACCGAGATCGTTAATTAGTTGTATCTCTAAATTGAAAAAAAAAAACTCTCACAAATCTTTCTAGTTGATTGACCCTCTTATCAAAATTTTATCGTGATTTTTAAAATCTCAATATTCTTTATTTCTAGGCGATCCAATTATCTTAATGAAACTGAACTGAGTTTGTTAACTGTTTGGACAAGTGATGTGGTTTTTTAGTTGTTAGAACATCATCTGATATGTCAAAGACAAGCAGGCAGGACTAAAGGGGCTGCTTAAAGCTTGGGTATTCACTGTGCTTAAGGTCCTGGTTGAGGAGTACAATTTGGTGATTGAGGCCTAATTCTGGAATACTTGCTTTATTTGAATCAGAGTTCAGTAGATTCCTCACCTACTGACTTGTGTGGTTTTTTTTCCCATTTGCTCTTTTCCCCCCTATAGTATTGTACTTCAAACCAATCAATGGAATTTGGTATTAGAATCCCTGCATTTCCATAAAAAAATATTGAGATTAGGATCTTGTTGTTACAATTGCGGCCAATTATGTAGAAATAATTATGAATTATTCCACGTCATTGAGTTACATCGATGGGCTTACACCAATATTACAAAGAATGTAATGATAAAAGAAAAGTTCTCATGCTCGACTAGTATGTTGGATTAAACATTGGTTTGCTAAACTATTTCATTGTTAGCGTGTTGCATTATGCCATTATTGGTTTTATAGCTTGTGGTATCATTTTTCATTATCTTGGGCATTGCTTAAGTTTTGGCTTTTTGGCTGATGAATTGCTTCTGAGATTAATGCAGGACATGTACTAAATACTCTCTTGTCTTGTTGTCAAAACGTTTTTTCATATTAGGGTAGTTCAATAGTTGCTCGGTTTTCTAAGCTTAAATTGTTGGTCTAGGTACCTGAGGCTCCTGTTACCTATTGGAATAGTGCTGATAATAAGTTGTCTCAACTATTTATTGATGGTGATTCATATTACAGGAGAACTTAAGTTTTATGGTCGGGGCTTGTTGCTTAAAGTGCTTGGTGACTTGGAGTTAAAGGGAATCATGTGAGTTATTCTTACTTAGATGGAGTCATTTTTTTTTTTTTGGGGGACGAGGGATTGGAAGAAGGGTGAGCTGGAAAATGATGCCCTTCTAGCAGTAGAGACGAGGGATCTCCAAAAAAAAAAGTCAATTAAAGGGTGAAAAAAAATAAAACATCAAAGGTAGGGGGTGAACCTCACAATCAACTTAGATTGAGTTTCTTAAAGGGGGTTTAGGATATATAGGATAGATGGTTGAGATGATAACTAGTTTAACTAAGAAGGAATTGTGCCCCCCCCCCCCCCCAAAAAAAAAGGAGACAGGGCTTCCCCTTTGTTGGTGATTGAATTGGCCATTTTGTCCCACATTAGCCCTTTTCTCCATGATTAACGCTGGTTGATTTATCAGGAAAGGATCCCAACAAAGGTCTATAGGGGGGGATGGATCCTAGGGGATTCAATCTCATGCCCTCTATGTGGACAGGAGTCGGAATTGATGGTGCACTTTTTTTGTAATTGCAGTGTGGTTAGATCCATGTGGATGGATATGGGACGACTATAGTATTGGATGTTAGCTTCAATTCATATAAGCAAATGTGGGAGGCTGAGAAAAGATTAAGGAAGAAGGGTGATTGAAACAAAAAGGCCAAAATTTCTCAAGCTTTTGTTCTGGCGGGTGTGTGCGCAAATTGGTTTGACTCAAAACCAAGTGGTTTTCAAAGGTAGTACACCATATTGCAGAACATATAGGAGGCGAATAGTAGATTAATTAATGAGTGGGGGCTTTATTGTGCTATGACAAGTCGGGTGTAGGAGGTCAAATTATAATAGAGGAATAAGGTTTGCATATATGGGGATCACACCGGTGTAGTAGATGTCTCTTCTACTAGTGTGTGATGAGTCCCCTCTCCTTTTATGTTTTTTTTTAAATTTATTTATTTATATATTATTTATTTTATATTTCTTTTTTTTGTTTTGCACATTGACTTTGTACTACGATATTAACAAAATCGTAGTAGATTTTCTTCATAAAAAAATTAATTAAAATCGTGGTAGATCAAGTACTTTTTTTTTGGAAAAAATTAAGAAGAATGATAATATGGAAAGTCAATGTGCTCATCGTTCTATGAATTTTGGATTTAGAATATATTAATTGTTGCTTCTGTTCTAGAGTAGTAACATTCAAATCATATTTTTGAAGGAAAAATGTGTTGTGGAAACAAAAACAGAAGGGATGGATCCATTAAACTAGGGCAATTCATACTAGAAATTCTTTTGAAATGATGTATATTTTCGTCAAACATGTTACTTCCATATATTTAGAATTTAAATCATATGCACAAGGTGGTTTTAATTTACTCTACCAAGGATATGAATTTTTTTTATCTATTTAAGAAGAAAATAGATTGGGCCAGAATTTGCAAACTGAGCTTTGGTTAGCTAGTTAATGCTCCTTGTATCCGTAAAGGGGGTGGGTTTTAAACTCCACCCATGCCAAATATTCACATGGGGGACACTAATTTTCAAGAAGAAAATAGAATGACAATTTTATGTTTCTCAAAGAAGAAAAAACTGATGTTATTGTGCGGTGGTGGTGACTCATTCAGCTCCTATAACTCCATTTTGTGTATATTTCTGTAGTTTTTTTTTATGTGAGTTTGTCCCGTTGGATTTTTTGTTCTTCTCACTCAATGGTTTCAAACTCCACCCATGCCAAATGTGCACAGGGGGGCACCAATTTTCAAGAAGAAAACAGAATGACAATTCTATGTTTCTGATTGAAGAAAAAACTAATCTTGTTGTGCCGTGGTGGTGACTCATTCAGCTCCTATGATTCCATTGTGTGTATGTCCATAAGTTT
Organism: Acorus gramineus; assembly: GCA_030737835.1. Classification (NCBI taxonomy): domain Eukaryota; kingdom Viridiplantae; phylum Streptophyta; class Magnoliopsida; order Acorales; family Acoraceae; genus Acorus; species Acorus gramineus. Next base: position 3,515,720 of record CM060849.1, read on the forward strand.
TTTTATTTGAGTTTGTCTTGTCGGATTTCATTTTCTTCTCACTCACATTTGGTCCTTTAAACAGGTTGAGATGAAGTCACATCCTCACCCGGAAAGACCAGATCGCCTTCGCGCAATTGTTGCCAGCCTAAGTACAGCTGGTATTTCTGTTAATCTTGATTGCTTCTTAGTCACATTGCTTCTCAAACATATTAAATAAAATTGAGAATGTCTGTTTGGATCACAGAATGTGTGTTGTATATTATGAGTTTAAAAAACTTCTTACTACATGATGTCTTAATACGTATCAAGGTCTGTTTCTGTTTAAATGCTATACAAGTACCATTTTCCCCCATCTACATGATGTCTACATTCTAACTCAAGCATTAACTCATCACTGTTACCATCTCTTCATTGAGCATGTGTGGGCATATTTTGTTTCCTACAGAAGCACACCATTGAAGGATTAATATTACTTTTCATAAAGAATAACAAATGATATGCTGTTGGAGAATGCTTAGCTTTATCCATGGTAGTGTATTTTTGCTATGCTCTCCTTAAGAGCATTACTATGCTATGAATTTGCATAGTGTGCTGTTTTATTGTGTGGATAAAAGACCGCTACCCTAAAGTACAATAGAAGTCCAAATTATTGATTTGATCTATATCATCAAATATCCTATAGAATTACATAACTTTTGGAAATTTTCAAACCAACCATTATAAATCGCTGAATTAAGATAAGAAATGATCATAGCCCAACTTTTAGCGCGAAAAAATCCAAATCATAAATAAATCAATATATAGGGTTTTGTACCATAGCTTTATTGGCTCAGATTTAAGTTTAGGGTGCATGATGTTTGTCCATGTCATCAAAACCCTGAGTGTTGGATGTGTGAGATTCTTTGCTTATTGATTCATAATAAGTTGAAGATGTCATGAAATACTTTTGTTAATTGTAGGAATTTTTCCTGGAAAATGCTTTCTGATACCTCCCAGAGAAATTACTCAAGAAGAGCTCATGATGGTAAGATATTCTGCATTGTATATTGAGCCTTTGATGGTCAAAAGGTTTTTTAGTTAAACAGATAAGTTTGGTGACATTAGATTGTCCTGGTCTCTATTTGTCCATTGTTTGATTAATATATTTGGTTTAATTCTCAGCTTTATTGTACAATAGTTAGACTAAGATTTTTGAGTTTGCAGGTCCATTCTCTAGATCATGTTGAATCCGTTCAGTATACAAGCCGTTTGCTGTCCAGGTTGTATGATTTTATTGATTTTATTTCACATGTTTGTAAACATGTTAATGCTATTTTTTTCTTCTACAATTAATCTTCCATAACTTTCTATCTGAGAGATTGCTCTATGCAACAATGATTGATGAGGGGAAGTTTTCTATCTATGCACCATTATATGTCCTATAAAATCAGTACTGTAATTTTAGCGACTCCATGTTTTCTTTCCACATTGAAATTGGTTTATTACATCCTAGGGAAATTGTTCCACAATTGAATTGATGGGAGTTGGTCTCTTGAGCTTGTCAATCTGTCATGAACATCTTTGTTTACTTCGAGGAGTGGTAATTGTTGTCTGACTCGTACGTTCTATTGCAGTGTATTATTTTAATCATCAAGCATGTGTCTAATAATCTATCTTAGCAGGGAAACATGTCTTAGGGATCATATATAACTTTAGATGTTATATATTTGAGTGATCAATTAAATGCCTACAATTCAATTATATATTTGAATTTTGTTGCAGAAGTTATTTTTTTTATTCACAAATTGAGCTTAACATTTCATTTGTGAATTGTATAGTTGTAAGTTTGGTTATGTTTCATCATATGGGATTCTGATACTGACATAATTTTTAATGACTATCACTTGTACATGACTGGCAGCTATTTCACACCAGACACATATGCCAATGAGCATTCAACATGTGCCGCAAGACTTGTTGCAGGATTTGATGATTTCGAAATTGGCGTTTAGATTTTGTCTTTGCCAATAAAATATAATTCTCTTACCTATTCTTGGTAGAAAGTGGTAGTAAGAGGTTGATCCCACAGGGAGGCTATTGAAGCAAACGAGTAAAAGTAAAAGGTTATCAATTCTCATAAAAAAAGTTTAAAAACAAAATATCAAAGATTGATTTAAGAAAACTATTTTAAAAGCTAGAGTTAAAATCAATATATAAAAAAGTCTACCAAGGATTGGAAATCCACCCCACGAGTATCGTGATGATTTTTTCTTTTGCATTTAATGAGAACAAAATATTTCAAAAGCAGTTCACTTCTACATGATTTAAAAATAGGGTTTATAAAGCATCAACCGTATCCTATCTAAGTAGAATGAGGGAAGATCTAAAAATACCCATAATAAAAAGAAACCTGAGTTGAAGAAACTATATAAACATGAAGAACAAATAAAAAAAATCAATGCACAAAGAAAAGAATCAATCACTCAAACTCATGGGGTGGAATCCTCTCCTTGATGGAAGGATTTTCTAGTCTACCATGATTGGTGAAATTTCTAGAATAAAAATATTCCATGAAAATAAAATAAAATTACACTTTTATTGAAAACACAATAGAATCTATGTCTCTAATTCCAAAGTAACAAAAACTAAAAACAAAAGCTCAACAAAGAAAAAAAAGAACGAAGACTAAAAATAAAATTCTTCTCGGCTAAATGAAGAGATTCCCTCCTCTTATCTCTGCAGTGCCCTTTTTATAGGGTTTTGAGGGTTGAATTGGTTGTAAATGCTGATTTGGTTGAGTTGTTAATGCTGATTTGCAAAATCTGTTGGAGATGTAATTGCAAAATCTGTTGGAGATATTGTTGATTTGTTGGAGATGTCAAAGCTGATTTGATTGAAGATTTTATTGATTTGGTGGATTAGATTTTGAAGTTTTGATGAAGCTTTGAATGCTAATCCCTTCCCCAATTTAGATCCTGCCAAATTTAAATATTGCCAAATTTAAATTTCTAAATTTTAAAATATGGTTCCATATGAAAAAATATGGTTATGCATATTAAATGTTTAAATATTGTCAATTTGTGCAAAATATGCTTTGAATATAAAGAAGATAAACTTCACTAAAATGTATGTAGAAATGAATAATTATATAGGGAAATGTTCCAAAACAACTCTGAAAAGCATATGAAAATATGTTCCTTTGAACATCTAACAAATTGTATAGTTGTAAGTTTGGTTGTGTTTCATCATATGGGATTCTGATATTGACATAATTATTAATGCCTATCACTTGTACATGACTGACAGCTATTTCACACCAGACACATATGCCAATGAGCATTCAGCATGTGCCGCAAGACTTGCTGCAGGGTTGTGCGCGGATCTTGCGTCTGCCATTATGTCTGGGAAAGTCAAGAACGGATTTGCTTTGGTTGGTTGAGATATATATATATTTCATATCAAATGTGTTTGTTGCTGTTGCTGAGAGAGAGCATGTTGAAGCTGTTTGGTCTGGATCTGATTCCTTTGGCTACATAATTCAGGTTAGGCCTCCTGGTCATCACGCAGGTACAAAACAAGCCATGGGGTTCTGCCTTCACAATAATGCCGCTATTGCTGCATTATCTGCTCAGACTGCTCAAGCACAAAGAGTTTTGATTGTTGATTGGGTAATAATTTTATATTTGTCTTTTCTTTTATTTCTTTTTTTTTAATCAATGTTTCATGAGTGCAATTTCTTCTTGCTAGAATAATGATTGAATTGATGCCCCCTTACTGTTTATTGTAGGATGTGCACCATGGCAATGGAACACAAGAAATATTTGAGAAGAACAGATCGGTGAGCTCATAAAGCTTAATTTTATCATGTTTGTTGTGTAATATGCATGGGTGCCGAAATTTTTAACAACAAAATGGGGAACCATTTGGGATGAAGGTCTTGGTTCACAGTAGGATATTAACAAACATTTTTAAAGAACCGTTCTTGCTTCATGCCCTAAAGTTTTTGAAATTGAAGATGGCAGGCCTTCTACCACTGAATATATCAGTATAGGGGTAAAAAGTCAGAATGGACAACTAAAAGAAACAAAGGCAAGAAAAAGCACACTGATATCACTAAACAAGAAGTCTACTGGCTCGAGCGTGCCTCCATTGACACGCTCCCTCATTCCTCAATAACAATACTGACCCCGTTAAAATTAACACTAATCGCTCCTGCAGAAAAATGACCCCGTCTTAGATGAATTTTTGAACGGACTCCAAATGTTCTCCACAGTCACCCTAGCACTTTGGAAAATAACATGGTATCTAGAAAACCATGAGTGCTGCTGGGACCAAATTTTGGTAGTCTCTTTCCGACCGTCCACATTTGCTCCACCAAGTTGAAATTAACATTAAGTCCTGTGGCTGCCCCAAGCCGAGCCCATACCCGTTTAGCAAGCAGTGACAAAAGAGATGCTTGGTGTTCTCGGGGTCGGCATTGCAGAGGGCGCATTTTTTTTTTTTATTTGAAGGAAATGTTGGAGCTATCTTATTAATTATAAAGCTCCAAACTTAATGAGATGATGGATCTCTGTACAAAATTACATAAAAGGAAATAAAAAGGGAAACAAGGCCCTCTAAAGCTTAAAATCAATCCTTGAGATAAACCTACGTGAACTACGTATTACCCATAACGGTAGTATGCGTATCCACACCTAAGATAGAACATACCCATGGTATAAGATTATAGGAAATTACCGCCCCAGTGTTCTCAACATAGATCCTCTTGTGTTGGAAAATTTGTTGTTCGCTAACCAAATGTTACAACAGTTTGTTTGTAGACGCATGTCGTAGGGGCATTCAAGGACCGTTCAGCCCTATAAACTTTTGTCAACAGTTTCTCTATGTACAAATAACCAAAAAAAGGCCTGGACCTCCAATGGTATTTTGATCCCCTAGATCTCCTGACGTTTGGCTGCTGAAGGAAGGTCTTTACGCCACCCATAATAACAGCTTCTCCAAGAGAACCCTTCCTAGTATTCAGGTTCCAAACAGCTTGGCCTATATATAATTTATGATATAAAGAATAATCTGCTGAATACCCTTCTTATAAAACCTCTTTTAGAATGAAGGCGGTCATGGTGAATGAAGGGCCTGAAACTAAGTAATAATATGTCATTGCAATGAAATAAGCTAGCTGTCTAGCAATCTAGAGAGCTATCAGTGATCACAGGAAGTGAATAGGTTTTAGGCAGTCAATCTGAATATACTTGGTGCGATATGGTCATATGGATGACCAGAACTTGTGGCATTTTGAGTTGAATTTCCACGAACAAATGGGGAAGGGTTAGAGATTTCTGGTTGGCCGATGGACAAGGGGGTGCATGGGATGTACGTCTTCGTCGCAACCTGTGTGAGGAGGAGGTGGAGATGTTGGCAGAGTTACTAGGCGGCTTGCAGGATATGACTATTCAGGTGACCGTGGAGGATGAAGTGGTTTGGCGCCCCCAACCCCGTCAGGGGTTCTCTGTTATGAGTGCCTATGAGTGGTGGAGGAGAGATTGCCCCCCGGTCGAGGCAACCTATACGAAGAATGCTCAGATCCGGAAGGCCAAAGTCCCATTGAAGGTCAAACTCTTCTCTTGGCTGTTGTATCAAAATAGGCTTCTCACCAAAGCCTATCGAGCAAAATGGGTGGAGCAGTTGGACACGCGATGCCTGATGTGTGATGGCCCGGAAGAGACAACTGAACATCTCCTGGTGTCATGCCCGATTGCCTCTCAGATTTGGCGGCTGCTTCGGGAGGCCACGGGCATATTCGATTCGTTCACGTCACTTCAGGGTATGTGGGAGGTGGGGAAGGCTTTGGCGGCTCGGGGTGATCGTAGTCATAAAGCGAAAGCTTCTCAAACGTTTGTTCCCGCGACGGTTTGGGCTAGTTGGCTCACTCGAAATCAAGCTGTGTTTAATGGGTCAAAGAGTGTATACAGCGAACATTTGGGAGTTGTGTGTAAACTTTATTAAGATGTGGGGTACCACGCCCGCGGGGGCATCGAGTGTTGGTCTTGTGGGAGGGAAAATTTGTATTGAGGAATAGCTCTTAGTAGTTGTATTGTCCGGTAGGTAGAGCCCTCCTCTACTGTGTCTGGGCATGCCCTCTCAGGGGCGTGGTTTGTATGTTCCCTTCCGGGCCTTGTCCTGATCTTAATACAACCTTGGCCATAGCCTACCATTTATCAAAAAAAAAAAAAACATGTCAGGTAGAGTAAATCTGGTTCCTGTATCTGGAAAAACCAATTGATACTGGATTTTAGCATGGTCACTGGTTAGGGCCATTACAGTATATATAAATTTGCCTTCGGATGTGGGGTAAGATTATATCTGCATTATGTGACTTTAAGGGTATAAATGAATACCGATTATGCTCTTTTCTTCTCCCAATTTGGCCGCTTGTTTTTGTTAATGTGCTTTTGTGGTTTGGCCTTATATTCAGCATGCAAACAATGTGGTCAGATGCACACAGGGACTGCAATGTGAGAGATGATAAATTAAAGGATGACTGAGTTTGATTCAAAGGGATTTAGCTAAGCTGTGAGATTAATGTTGGATAAGCTCAGTATTCTTGGTTATTGGTGGTTGTCTGGAGGTTTAAAAAAAAAATGGGAAGATGTCGATTTACTATGGAGCAATTTAAAAGAACTGCTTATTGATTAGTGGAAAATCTTGCAAAAATTGTGGCTGGAAATGTGTCTTTACAAAGTTGCTTCTGCATATTACCTAAGATCTTCTGAGTTAGTTCTGGTTCTTTATTCACATTTCAAATAGCAAATAATTTAGTGCACCATGAGAAGTTAGGGGTGTAAGGGGGCAGAGGTGAGCTGTTCTCGACTCAGTAATGTGAACAAAACTACTGGAGCTTATTTGGAATGGCAAATGGGCAAGCCCAAGATCACCTTTGTCTTGGGTTACTTCCTAAGCTTGAGTTCTACACAGCGTGATTAATTTCAACTGACACCATGTTATACATGTCAAATGTAGTCAAGCTGAGTGTCAAACTGCTCCAGCTAGGCTCATATTTTTCAAATGATTTGTTGATTGATTTTTAGCCAAGCAAGTCTTTTTTTTAGCATGTGAGCCCAATTTATAGGATTGAGTTCATAGATATTAAATTTCTCAAAGCCCGAGCAAGCCTTAAATGAGAGCTGAGTGAAGTTGTTCGCCAGTGTCTCAGTTTGTTTCCAGGCAATAAGCATTTTAAATGTGTTTGAGATGGCTCATCTTTTTGTTGCATTTATTATCACTCTCATGAGGGTCATGGACATGACAAACTAATATCATGAGTGATGCTTATCTACATTGTGTGGTTATGCTTATCTACAAAATAAAATGTAGTTGGTCTTATTAGTTTGACCTGTTTGTAAAGGTTTGAATTCTTCATGATATGTCTCCATTTCTAAGTGCTGCTCCGTATCATTAAATCCTGGGTCCTTGCTTTTCTCATTCCTGCAAATAAATATGAACCCAGTGGATTAACAACAACTTGCTTGACATTTTCATCTGAACATGTTTTCTGTCCAGTGAATTGTCTTTTTTGTATCTTAAAGTAAATATTGTACTGTTTCAATTTCACTCATTTGAAGATCCATGCATTTGATCCCACATTTATTTCGTTGATTGTACCCCGGAATCATTATCCCCATAAATTGTTCCATAATCCTTTTTTATGTTCTAAATCCTGCCATTGATATAAAAAAAAAAATCCTTTTTTTATGTTAGGTGTCTTGGTAGGATTGTGATTATCCCTCCTTTCAAAGCTGATAGCATGAGTTATTGATATATCTCCAGGTATTGTATATTTCTCTACATCGACACGAAGATGGGAGATTTTATCCTGGCACTGGAGCTGCAGATGAGGTATTTGTTACCTTTTCATCTATATATTCTCATTAGCTGAGCTAATTATTATTGTCTGTTTACTGTTCATAGTTGTATTGTTAGGAATAAGAGTCCTTGGGCTATGATGTCCAGATACAGATATGGATGTGGTCATTGACACTGGAGGGGATATATGGCTGCATTTCCATATATTTAGGACTAAAATTTGAACATTATTGCTATACGTGGATCATGTATAGTTTTTTTGTGTCTTCTATCGTAGATGACCATTTTCATTAAATAATTGATGTGTATGGTGCATGAGGATGGAATGTGGAAGTTTAGAGAACAACAGAGACTTTATATATCTGTCATATAGTTTGGTCCAATTTGATCCCGTGTGGAAGAATATAGGCTTCACTTCTATAATCCCACATTAAAATAGTCCTAAGCTTTCATCTTTTGCTTCTATATGGGACTTCTGTTAGTTTTGATGCGGAGGCAGGTATGTCAAGATTATGATTAAAGCTACAAGTGCTGTTTATATATTTGGTTTGAAAGGTTATAGTTTAACATATATGAATTTTAGGAACTCAAGTTTATAGATTTCTTATCTTGTGATTAGCATAATTGCATGCATAGATGAGAACATTATGCAAATAATGTTGAAACATCTTTTAAATTCTATTACATTAGAAAATAGAATAAAAAGGTAATCAATCTACCACCAATATATTAATAAGATGGGTACAAAGACAAAGCATGGGAGGGAAAGCAAAAGGAACGGGAGAGCAAAAAAACAAAACAAGACCCATTATTAGTAAACAAGATGTCAATTGATCTTGGGTCCCCAAAACAACAACATTATTCCTCATTCCTCAATGACCAGTCGCTCCCCACACAAGCTCAACCCTACTCTCCCCCTTACAGTGGAGACCCCAATATTTGACAAACAACTCCCAACTCCCAAATGGAATCGATGATCACTAAAGACACTGTAGAAAATAACCTGATTTTCCACACCGTCTCCACCACCACTGAGGGCAGAGATGGAGAGATCTTGGCTTTCACACTCCTATCACAATTTTTTTTTTTGAGGAAATACTATGCTTTTTACCTCATTGAATAAGTGAAAGTCCAAAACACAAAAAACAAGACGCATCCATTTTGAACCAATGTGGAAGAGTATTGTACTTTTGGTTCATCCAGGCCAAAACAAAGTTAATCTTCAATTACAAACTTATCTCCTATGTGCAACACCCTCCTGCCCCTGCACAAAAGCGACCCCAGTCTTTGATAAAGTAGACAATCATATCCCAAATGTTTTCCTGTACAAACCCTTGAATAGGATTTAACTACGCATCACCAAATGACCCAAATTATCCGGGACGAACAGTTGAGAAATCAACGCTTCTATTCCCCTTGTTCCGAAGCCTCCTCCCATGCTCCATTTTCTCGATCTTCAAGGAACACATAACACAAACAATATCGTCTTGAATTGTCCACTTCGCTCTATATGCCTTTGTTAACAACATGTTTTGGTTTATTAGCCAAGAGAATGCCTTAACCTTTAGTAGATATTTGTAACACCACACTTCCTTTGCTTTTGACCCAGTTGGTAGGATTCAGGATTCTTTGCCTTCCCCACCTTCACCATGTATACACCTACGCACCGAAAAACCCTCCTTTAGTTTTGGAAGCCATACCACCGAGTCCGTCACCTCCACTTGAAGATGCACCTCCCAGAGATTTTTTAAAATAACAACCAAGCATGCAAACTCCTCATCAACCAGGGCAGTGGAGTATCCTAGTAGCCACTGTCCACCCTAGACACCTAGAATCGGCAGATCACCCCATCTCCATCTGTCACCAACCCGAAAATAGTGAATCTAACCTTCAACGGACTGTCCCCCAATTAGATGCCAGAAAGAGATCAACTCTGAACCACCTCCGTCAATGGTAGCCCCAAAACACTCTGTTAAACTAGATAGATCCCTCTCCATATTTTGGACAATGGCTGAGATGACCTCGAGAAACTTGTACATTTGTACAAGTTTGTTCAACTGTATTGTTCTGCCACCACTCTACACCAGATAAGAAACTTGTTCTACAATCATTTATATAAAAGGGCCTTATTCATGTCATCCAAGTTAAGGATCCCAACCCCTCCACGTAGTTTACTGATGCACACCACATTTCATTTTGCCAAATGAACTTGATCGCCTATTGGCTCCATTTCACATGAACCTCTTCCCGATCCTCTCAATCATATCCAGATACCCATGGGCAACACTTTCCTCTCTTCTTAGAGATTGGGTTGCCATCATTTTGGGAGAAGGTTCTCCTATTACCATTATGGGGACTCGTTGGTTTGGGACGTGATGTATGAGTGCTAAATGTAGGGGTTTTCCCCTCCTTTTTCTCCTCTCTCCTCTCCTTCTATTGTAAGGATATCTGTCGTCTTCTCCTATCTCGTTGTTTCTTTTAAATAAAAGCATATATCTATCTTTCAGAAGAAAAAAAAAAGAATCCATTCAGGAATTCTGAAGATGGACATGAAAAGATCGGAAGATCAACAGCACTGTCTGAAGAAGATTCAGCTTACCACCTAAGATGAGAAATTTGCTTTTCCATCCTTCTAGTTATCTTTCAAACCTGTCACCTTTCTTAATTTAAACATAGTTATAGTAAGAGGTTTGATGATACAAATTATCTCCCATGGAACTTTTTTTGAAATGAAAAGATAGTGTATTACCATCAAGGATAAAGTGGGGTTCAAAAAGCAAGAGGACAAAAGAAAAAACATAAGAAACCGTAAAAAAAAGCCCAGATAAGTTGACAAGATGTCAATTTGGTCAGGTCCCCATACAAGAAATCACTCTTCAATGACAAGTCTGCCCCCCTCGGACTCAACTCTACTCGCCTCTACACATGAAGCCTCAGATTTTAATAAAATGCATAACGGACCCTTAAATGCTCTCAGAATCTCAATTCCACCATGGAAAATGACTTTATTTTCAGATAGCCACATGGTCCACATCACCCTTGGAAGGAGGGATTGTGAGCTTTTGCCTTTACACTTCTATCCCCTTTTCCTCATGCGCTTTCCTGCAGCCTACATCTGTTCCATCGTCCCAAATTTGTTGTTGAATCGCAGAGCATTTTCCAACCACAATCACACCTGTCACACCACCGGACAGGAGCAAAAGAGGTGCTCAACCTTTTTTGGTGAGGCATTACACCTGGCACACTTCATCGGGGCATCGGGACAAACGAGCTCTGTACTCAATCAACTTATTCTTATACAATCCATAAGGTAGCTTGCTCCAAATCTCCCTCAATTGGCAACCATAGAAGCACAGTAATGCTATTCCGCCCTCCACTAATAATAACAATGCTTCACCGAAATCTCATCACTCGGGTTCGAAGTCCAAATCACCACATCAGGGATTCGCTTGGACTACGAATAGCCCTGAAGAATGGACATGAGTCTCCTGAACTCCTTTGCTTCCTCATTGGTCAGATTGCGCCTTGTATGGATATCCCAATGTTCACCATCGTTAGAAATGCACCTGAAAATCCAACTTGTCTTGTTGACCGCCAGCTCGAGGACGGAGGATCCCAGAGAAGCATTGAAGCAAGGGACACGGGCCACACCAACATAACTGCCAAAGTCTGACATGATCCCCACAACCAATCTTCCATGCACCTGTCGGACACTCCTACTTTTGACCATATGCGCTATGGGAAATGGCTCCAATGAAACTGTCCACCAGGGTCAATATGTTTTTCCACAGCCTAGAGGATAGGAAAATCCTGTGGAACTAAGTTGATTACTGTCAGCTTTAGTCTGATTGTATATGTAAACCAATTGAAAATAGTTTACATATAAATTCGTCTTCAAATCATTTTGAATGGAGGATTGTTTCTTTTCTTTTTTGTGTCATTCTTCATTATTTGTGTACAATTTCCTTTCTACTATATATATATATATATATATATTTTTTTTTTATAATGTCCAACTTCTGCTGAGGGATTGAAAGCATGTCAGGGAAGTTGAAGCATTTATTTTCTGCACTTGATATATATAGTCAAACCCAATTTTTTATTTATCATTTTATAGATGAAATTTTTTGTTTTTGACATTTTGAAGCAAGCATTCACGACCTACCTGTTGCAAGCAGACCTTTTAGTCTTCACAGGATCACTTTGCTTCATGGTGCTTTAATGGAACTATAGTAAATTTCTGTATTACAATTCAATATTTGTTTTGTGAGTCGTCTTTGTCAATGATAAACTGGCAGTGAACTTCCTTATTGAGTTTTTCTTTGTTATATCTAATGATTCTAATGGGTTAGAATTTTTTTTGCTATTTTCCTTTTTCTAGTATGGTCTTCTTTCACTTTTACAAACATGTCCCTCCTGTTTCATATATGGGTGTTTCAGAAACACAGTGACAATATTAGGGATGCCCATGAAGTGGGATACATATCAGATATATGAATTTTCATATTCTTATTTGTACTTCATCAGCAAACAAACAGAGATTCATCAATCAAAATATGAAAAATCAATTTCCGTATTTGGTGTAAATGAATATGTTTATGAATGGGGTATTAGCAGTGTATCTACTAATTCAATAAAAATGAGGATTCCAAGGGATATAAGTAATATCTAAAATAGAAATACAAATACTTCAAAAAAAATGGATTTTATCATGGCATGGACTTGTTATATCTTATGAGTTGATACCATTGTGTATTAAAAAAACTAACAAAGACACTGATTTAGGTATATTATCAGTAGTAGAATCTGAGGATAAAACATGGCCACAAAAATGGGTTTGTGACAGGTATCAGACCTTTTTGACATCCCTAGACAAACATTTCTATGTGGAGTCATGCATGTACTAAATTTATTATTTACATATCTTGTTTTTGTCTTTATCAAACTCTGTTTGCTGATATGGCCATTGTTTTGGCTTTTGTAGGTTGGAATAATGGAAGGTGAAGGATACTGTGTGAATATTCCTTGGAAGCGTGGTGGGGTTGGGGACAATGATTACCTTTTTGCATTTCAGCACATTGTGCTTCCCATAGGTTTGTGTTGCTGTGCTTCACGGTGCATTAATTACTTGGAAACCAAAATTATCTTAATCTGTTATGGTGTAGAAAAAGCTTGAACAATTTTAGAAATGCTATAGCACATAGAATACATCAAAGTTCATTACTTTCTTGAATACTACAAATGTTTAGTTATCATTTTGATGTCCATTGCCATTGTAGCATTTCACCAGTGGTCGTGTTGTTGCTTGAGGTTGCAATAAAATTCAATCATCCATGGGCTTTCATATGATTGATAAAGCCTTATAGTAACCCTCCTAATTAACATGTTATATATGTATGCTGGATGTTCTCTGTTTTTTGCTAGAGTATTACATCACTGTGTAAGAAGCTGCAAAACTCCGTATGTTCCAAAGTTATCTGTGGAGGGGACTTGGAAAATACAGTAAAATGGGTACCGGAGCAAATTAGCCAACATGGGGGCTTAATGTTCCATGTAAATTAGTTTTTAAATTGCGTTATACCATATTAAAATGCTGACAAATATAACTGTAGATGTGACAGGTCACTAAAACTTGGTTTGAAGGTGTTGCTGTAGCGAACAAAAATGTCTCTTACAAATTTTAAAGATGATATGATATGCTTGGAGAGCAAATCAATACATAAGAAGGTGATGTGGGTACAACTCGATCTTTTAATCCTCTGATCCTCGGTCTCCTTTGAAGAGTGTCTCGAGAATTACAACTTCAGGGATTTTTACAAGTTTGTGAAAATTTAAAAGGAAGATGAAGAGACTTGCGGTGCGTGATCCTTCAGGCCTTTTGAGTTAGAGCCTAGTACTGTACTTTGTTCTTCACCGTTCTTGAATTTCTGGACTTTTGAGATTTGATTTGAAGTCGCTTTTTTTTTATCTTTCCTTTTCTGGACTCTCTTCTTCGTGAACATAGTGAAGATATTCTTCAAGAAGAAGGTGGAATCGAGGGAGAGTTAGTATTTCTCTCTCTTGGATTTTCTCTACACTTTTCTTTAACAAGAAGGTGGAATCGAGGGAGGGTTAATATTTCTCTCCCTTGGATTCTCTCCACACTTTTCTTTAAGAAGAAGGTAGAATCGAGGGAGAGTTTGTATTTCTCTTCGTTGGACTTTCTCCACACTTTTTTTTCTTCTTCTTCTTCTTTGATTTTTCTTGGCTTCTTCTTTTTGTGGGTTCTTCAAGAAGGTGGAATCGAGGGAGAGTTTGTATATAGCCTTTGGATTTTTCCCCACGCTTCTGCTTCTTCTTGCTTTGGCTTTCTTCCTTCTCTCCCTTGGTTTTTTTTTTTTGTTCTTGCCTTTTCCACCTTTTTTTTTCTTTTTCTCTCCCCACTCCCTCCTATTTATAGAGGAAGGGAGGGGTGGTTATAAGAAGTAGTGGGTAGTTTTAAGGGGAGGGGGGTAGTTAGGATTTTTTACTTTTTCTTTTCTTTTCTTTTTTTTGACTTGGCCCTGCCTTGGCAGGGCTGAACTGGGTCCTGCCTAGGCATGGCTGTCCCGGGCAGGCCGGACTGGCCATGCCAAGTGCCTTGCCCGGGCAGGGCCGGACTGGCCCTGCCAGCTTGGTAGGGTTGTTCTGGGCCTTGCCCGGGCAGGGCCGAACTGCCATTTTTTTTTTTTTTTTTAATAATTTTTATTTGTCTACAAATTGCCCCCTCAAGGATGAATAAAAGAGTCACAGGGTGAATTTTATCATCCTTGATTAATTTGATCAAGATAGGGATAGATTTTTTTTTGTCTAGACTGAACCTAATGTAACTACTCAGGCTGTCTACGTACCCTTATTTAAGAGATCAAGTCACACGTAGTTCTTTTTTTTTTTTATTGTTCTTCCAACAAGGCCATTCAGGATATAGCCAGGCTGGGCCGCACACCCTTTTTTTCCCTCTTTTTTTTTTTTTATGGATAGTACCTTTTGAGGAACTTTCCATTGATCAGACCAAGTTGAGTCCCTTCAGGAGTAGTCAATAGGTAAGCACTATTGGTGTAGACTTCTTTGACAATATGGGGGCCGTCCCATTTAGCATCAAACTTCTTCCCTGCTCTATGGGACATGATGATAGGCCGTTTAACCACCAACACAAGATCGTCCTTTTGGAAGGAGCGAGGATGTACTCTCTTATTAAATGTGCGAGAAAGACGTGCCTGGTAGCATTCGAGGCGCTGTTGTGCTTCAAGTCGTTTTTCATCTAAAGCTTCCAGTTCTGCTAGACAAAGCTGGACGTTGTCATCTTGAGTAAGCTCCTCTTGAATAGCAATTCTTAATCAAGGAATTTGAAGCTCGAGAGGAAGAATGGCTTCTACTCCGTATACAAGAGAATATGGAGTCGCTTGTGTAGGAGTTTGAAATGATGTACGGTAAGCCCAAAGGACTTCACCCATACGTTCGTGCCAATCCTTTTTCAACTTGGAAACTACCTTTTGTAGTAGTTTACACAAGGTCTTGTTGAAGGCTTCCACTAATCCATTGGTTGGAGCATTGTACATCGTCGAGCGCCTTTGTATGATCTTGAACTTGGCGCAAAATTGGTCCATGTCAGCATTTTTGAACTGTTTACCATTGTCTGTCACAATGAAACGAGGAATGCCATATCAGAAAATAATATTATCTTGGATAAAGTTAATGACCGAATTCCGATTGACTTCTTTGAGAGGAATCGCTTCAGCCCATTTAGAGAAGTAATCTGTTGCGGCCAGGATATAGCAATGTTGTTTAGATGACTTCGGGAGGGGTCTGACTATGTGGAGTCCCCAACTATCAAATGGCCATGAAGCAACAGTAGCCCCGGAGGTTGATGAATATAGTCCCCATGGAACTGGCAAGCTTGACACCCTTTTGAAAATTCTATGGAGTCTTTAACCATGGTAGGCCAATAATAACTCATTCTTTTGATATGAAGATGAAGCTTTGGCCCGGATTGATGTGTGTCACATATACCAGAATGTGCTTCTTTGAGAGCTGTTTCTGCTTCTTCTCGCCTTAAATATCTCATCAAAATGCCATCATAACTACGACGGTATAACTCCTCGTTAAAATGAAGGAACCTTGATGCACGACGACGAATATCAATTTTGTGCTGTGCATCATCTGGAAGCCTGCCGTGAATAAGATAATTTATCATTGGTTGCCTCCAATCTTGTTCTTTTGTCATAAATACATGGACCACATCTGTTTGTACTGGAACTTGATTGCTTGTATCATCTGTGACAACCACCCACTTGTAACAAAGAGGGATGACCAAGCGGTTAGTGTCCGGGAGAGTAAGAGTAGTAGCCAAATTTGCCAGAGAGCATCTGCTTGTCGGTTGAGGCCCCTTGGAACATGTTGAATAGTGGCATCATCAATAATGTGGAACAATGTCAATGCCCTTGTATGATACGGTATCAAGTCTTCTTTATTAACTTGATACTCCCCCATAATCTAAAAAATAACAAGCTTTGAATCACCATGAATTTGGAGTCCTCGAATACCCATATCGACAGCGAGTTCGAGGCCGATAATTAATGCTTGATATTCTGCCATATTATTAGAACATGGTTCGGATAGGACGAAAGAAAATGGGAGAACTTCATCTTTAGGTGTGACAAAGACGATTCCTGCCCCTGCCGCTTCACGTCTTGCAACGCCGTCAAAGAACATCTTCCAAGATGGAACAATGTCAATAGAAAGCACTTCTTCATCAGGTAAATTTTCAGTCAATTCCCATTCAGCAGGGATTGGATATTCTGCTATAAAGATAGCCAATACTTGTCCTTTTATAGCCTTTTGAGAGACAAAGATGATTTCAAACTCACTCAGAAGGAGAGCCCATTTTGCTAGCCGTCCTGAGAGAACTGGCCTGGACATAATATACTTGAGGGGATCTGCTTTAGAAATAAGTCTGATCGTGTGTGCGAGCATGTAATGCCGAAGTTTCTTCGTGGTGAAAATGAGTGCAAGACACATCTTCTCAATTGGCGAATAGTTTAATTCGGCACCAATAAGAGTACGACTGAGATAATAGCACGCCACTTCTTTGCCAATATGATTTTCTTGAGCAAGGAGTGCCCCGATAGAGTGTTCTTGAGCACTAATATAGAATAAGGAGTACACCATAAACTGGAGCAGATAGAACTGGTGGCTTTAATAAATATTGTTTGATGCTATTGAGGGCGTTTTGGCAAGTAGCATCCCACTTGAAGATGGTATCCTTCTTCATGAGTCGGCTAAAGGGGTGACACCTTCCAGCCAAATTTGAAATAAACCTTCTGATGTAGGCCAAGCGACCTTGTAGACTTCTAAGGTCATGTAATGATTTGGGTTCGGGCATGTTGAGAACAGCATCAATTTTGGATTGATCTATCTCAATGCCACGATGCCTAACAATGAAGCCAAGAAATTTCCCCAAAGTGACCAAATGCGCATTTGAGCGGGTTCATTCGAAGTTGATATCTTCGTAGACGATTGAAAATATGTCGAAGATCATCAAGGTGAGAGGTCCTTTGTTTAGACTTCACGACGAGATCATCAACGTATCATTCAACCGTTTGGTGGAGAATATCATCGAAGATCTTTTGCATGGCGCGCTGGTAAGTAGCACCTGCGTTCTTCAAGCCAAATGGCATCACTTTATAGCAATAGATGCCTTTTGGAGTGCGAAAAGCTGTGAGTTCTTCATCTTTGGGTGCCATTCGAATCTGATTATAGCCAGAAGATCCATCCATGAATGATAGCGCTTCATGACCAGTTGTCGCATCCACCATAAGTTCAGTAATTGGCAATGGAAAATCATCTTTAGGACACGCATTGTTCAGATCTCTGAAGTCTACGCATACCCTGATTTGTCCATTCTTTTCTACTGGTACGATGCTCGAGATCCAAGTAGGATATTTGACCTCTCGGATGAAGCCGGCTTCAATTAGCTTGTTGACTTCGTTCTCGATTTGTGGGATTAACTCGGGTCGGTAGCGTCTTTGCCCTTGTTTAATAGGGCTAGCGCCATGCCGAACAGCAAGTTGGTGTACAGCAATTTTAGGATCCAATCCTGGCATCTCTTTATAAGACCATGCAGGACGTCTTTGTACTCCTGAAGAAATTTAACATATGCGGCTTATTCTTCTAGAGCTAGAAGTGCACTAAGAAAGGTTGGGCGTGGATCTTCTTCGGTGCCCAAATTGACTTCTTTTAAGTCGTCTACGGTGGATTGTTCTCTTTCATCAAGATCAGGCTGTGCGTCCAGCAATTCGTCGTCCGAATGAGAAGTATTCTCAATGTTTGGCTCGTCATGAATGGAATTGTGGTTGACGGAGACAACAATGGATGTAGAAGAATCATCCATGGGAGCATCAGAAGGTGGACGAGTAGTGATGACTACTGTCCTTGGCTTGACACAAGAAGGATCATTCGATGCAGACACTTGAATGGTAGTAAGCTTCGAGGAGAACGGATACATAGGGCTATTTGAGGACGTCGTAAGTTGTCGACCCTCCTTGTGATTGCCCCCAAGTCGGCGACGTTGTCGGGTGGGGCGAGTTGGCTCCATGGTTGTCTTCGAAATGGGAGCGATCGGTCCCAAACGACTGAATACTGACTGTCGAGTCGATGGAGCATGGACAACCTTGGATTTCGTCTTTGACTTTTCAGGCCTTCGGGATACTGAAGTAACCCTTTGTTTGGGGTTTTGTTGTACAAATGAAGCTCTTGAATGACTTCATCATGCCCCCCAAGCCTAGCTTGATGTTGTGCTTGTCTGCCTCGTCTTCTTGTACACTTGGATTTTGACTGAGTATTGTCGATGGTCGCCGATGTTGGATTGGCCTGAGATGATTGCAGCTCGGACGTGGAAGAATTGTTCATCATCTCCGCTTGGATATGATTAGAGGAAAGGTCTCCTCTGATTGACTTGACGATTGGAGTTGGCACAAAGCCCAGGCCACGTCTGGATATATATCTTTTCTCCGGCATGAATGAGGTGAGCTTGAGTCTTGGTCATCCCGCACGGGATTGTTTTTGGGGGAAGCGTCCCTAGAGATGCCATATCGCTAATGTGGAAGCCCGCCTTTTGTAGCAATTTTGACGACTTCTTGCTCCAATGACCTTCTGGTACGAAGCCTGACAATGGAAGGGTTGTCACTAATGCAGGTGGCAAGGCATGCAAGGGTAAAATCATTTTTTTGCTGAAGTGCAACAATGTCAGCTTCGGTGAAGAATGACTGCAATTTTGCAGTTGCTGATGTGAATAATGGTTGTTCTGATGTACGATGCGCTTTGGAAATGAGGCGCACAGGGCCAACTTGAGCATTGGTTGGAGGATGTGGATTGGTTCCCTGTACATGCTTGATTCGCATCTTTCTACTTGAAGTAGATGTAGTTTGCCCTTCAACATTTTTCTTGATGTCGTGTGGAGTTTTCATCGGCAATGCTTCGACTACACCTGTTGCTTGGTAGAATTTGACATCAGCAAGATGTATTTTTGTTTTGGTGAAGGGTTTCCTGTCAGCAGTGACACATTTTTCCACACTGTCTTTATAATATTTGAAGCATTGGTGCCAAGGAGAGGCCACTACCCCATTTTCATGTAGCCATGGCCTCCCCAATAGAAGACGATATGAAGTTCTACAATCAATGACATGGAAGAGAATCATTGTATCAAGTTCACCAATTGAGAGCTTCAGGCGTATAATGCCAATCGTAGACTATCCGGCTTGGTTGAACCCTTGAATAACCAATTGCCTTTGAGAATGCTCACTGGTTGTGATGCCCAATTGCTCTATGGTCTGGACAGGTATGATGTTGATAGTAGACCCGCAATTTATCAATATGCGAGTTATTTGTTTCTCTTTGATGTATCCTGACACATAGAGGGGCCTATTTTGAAGGCGGGCTCCAAGTTGCAGGTCTTCATCAGAGAAAGATATGGTGAAGTTGCAAGACGGTGATGCCCCCTCTCCTTGATTGGCTTTAGATTATCTCTTATAATCATCAGGGTTGGTCAAGACTGCTGCCATGGTGAGGCGTGCTCCTTCCGAGAGGTGTAATGCTTCAATGAAAGGTAGATGAAGAATAGCCTCCTGGTAGGAAGCAGAATGGTCTTCTATAGCTTGTGGGCTGATGATGGCCTTTTTGTCGTCGGAATGGCCAACTGTGGAAGACTCCGCCAAGCTAGAGGTAGTAGATAGCGCTCTTTATTTCTGAATCATGGACCTCCACCATATAACAAGTCGCCGCGGGAGAGGTTGTAGAAGAACTGGAAGAAGAGAGTGTTTCAAGGACGCCGTCTTCAATGGAATCTGCCAGAGCAGGTGGACCCGGGAGATTCTTTTCGACAAGATCTGCAGGGTCTGTCTGGGTTGCTTTGGACATTCGCCTTGTAGCCATCCCTCCTTACTTGGGAATCTGGAAAACACGACTTCTTATTGCATATCTTCATAGTCATCCTTCTTCATTGTTGAGGTCCTCCCGTGGAATTTGGTACTCCGATGCTTTGTCTCCCCACCCATTAGGGGCAGGATGTACTTCTGGTTCTGGCATAGGAGTGACATCAGTGTCGGGAGGAAACAACTCTCCCCTGAAGCAGTTCGAGCAGGGAGTGATGGAGCATTTGGGGCAAAGCCTTCTGAAATATTCTTCTTCTTTAAGAGTTCTTTCGTCAATCTTGAGACGATGTGTATTCCTCCTGAATGCTGAAACTTGATATTCATCCCGAGAAATGTGTTCCAGATGTGGATCATATCGCATACGAGTATGTGTGCAATTACAAGTCGGAAATGGCTTTTGTGGATCAAGCTCCTTTGGGATTTGAAGAGGTGAGAAGGAGCTGAAGGAGATTGATGTTGTATTTGCTGATGCGACATCTCCCAAGTCAAGCTCAATTTTTCCCTGACGTGCAAAATCCATCACGTTCTCCTTGAACATGAAGCATTGCTCAATGGGGTGGCTAACCACCCTATGATATTTGCAGTATAGCAGGTCATTGACAAGATCTGCTTTGTCAGGCCTCTTTGACTCGGGGAGTTTAATCATCGTCTCCTTGAGTAACTGGTCGAACATAGCGGAGACTTCAGAGTCTGGGAAAGGGTATGCTTTGGCTTTGAGTTCTTCAAGGGTCATACGTGGTGTTTTCTTCTGAGAGGAGCCTGGATCGGGCCTGCCTTTGTTTGATGCACCACTTGTACCCCTTGGTTTTGAGGAAGAGGCGATATTGACGACATTCACCTGTTTCTTTTTAGGTGCAAATGCTTTGTCTGTATCGTCCTTTGCAAGGTTCTTTGGCATAAAGTCTTCGTGAGTGGCCAGACTGAGCTCCATATCGTGCGCTCGAGTAGCCAATTCTTCAAAGGTATGAGGTTTGATTCCCTTGAGGATGTAGAGAAGACCCACAATGCATGCCTTGGATGCACATTTCGATTGTCGAAATCTCTGACAATCGATCTCGTAAGTTAAGGGCGAGATTCCTCCACGGGTTGATGTAGTCGATCATTGATTCATCCTTGTGTTGCTTCATCGCGGCCAACTCCGTCATGCTGACAGTACGGCGAGTGCTATAGAAGCAAGTGAGGAATTCTCGTTCTAAAGCCTCCCAACTGTCGATTGATGCGGGCAAAAGATCGACGTACCAATCGAATGCATTCCCTTTTAGGGAGCGCACGAATTGCTTCACCATCAAGTCGCCATAAGTGCCAGCATTGTTGCAGGTTTTGATGAAATGGGCAGTGTGCTGTTTTGGATTGCCATTCCCATCAAAATGTTGAAATTTTGGTGGTTGGTATCCCGATGGAAAACAAAGCTGCTGGATGCGTTGAGTGTACGGCTTTGAATACCCCCCTGAAGATTTGACATATCCGCCATTTTGAGTGTGGACCATGTCTGCGACTAACGATTGTAATTGTTGTACAGTCATGGCCGGAGCAACCAAAGTTTGAGACGCTGCGAGAATTGTTGTTGGAGGAATGACCGTCGATTGCTCAATGGGCAAAGTTGATGCAAGGACAACATTTGGTGACACGGGCATCTCTGATTTGAGGTGCTTGTATCATCCTTCGAGCCCAATTTTTGGAGAAGAATGCTAATTTGATGGTCCTTCTCCATCATCATCTGAGCCATCTGTGCCATGGATTGATTGAGTTGTTGAATTTGCTCCTCGAGTTTGGATATCAAGGGATGCTTGTGAGTGCGCCTTGCCCCCGGTGTGGGCCCGTCGGATCTGGCGTTGGCGTCGTCATCGGAGATGTAATTACGACGAATTACAATCTCCACTTCATCTTCAGTACGCGCTACTCGAACATGAGCACCAAGATCATTTGAATCGTCATGCACCTTCTGTGTCGTTGCATTTTTGGCATTCTTTGTCGTACCTTCGTCTTCCATTTCTGGAACAAGGGTTGCTGTGGTAGCTCTAGCTCGCCTAGTGTAGACGCACATGCCAGGAGTGGTGACCGGTACTGCGTCGTGCGCCTCCTGGAAGAGATTTTCCAAGCCTCCTTGTTGAAGTGAAGTAGGGTCAACAAGAGGCGTTTCGCCTGCAGGCATGGTATTGGTGTTGGCTTCGGCCATGGTTGTACTTTGAACGCCTTAGAAGAAGGAAGGCGTTGATGGAAATGAGGGATGAGAGGAGATGATGTCCCCACCAGGCGTGCCAAAAATCTATAGCGAAAAAAAGTCACTTACAAATTTTAAAGATGATATAATATGCTCGGAGAGCAAATCAATACATAAGAAGGTGATGTGGGTACAACTCGATCTTTTAATCCTCTGATCCTCGGTCTCCTTTGAAGAGTGTCTCGAGAATTACAACTTCAGAGATTTTTACAAGTTTGTGAAAATTTAAAAGGAAGATGAAGAGGCTTGCGGTGCGTGATCTTTCAGGCCTTTTGAGTTAGAGCCTTGTTGTTTAGGACTAACGGTGCTTTGTTCTTCACCATTCTTGAATTTCTGGACTTGAGATTTGATTTGAAGCCGTCTTTTCTTGATCTTCCCTTCTTTGGACTTTCTCCTTCGTGAATAGAGTGAAGATATTCTTCAAGAAGGTGGAATCGAGGGAGAGTTAGTATTTCTCTCCCTTGGATTTTCTTCACACTTTTCTTTAAGAAAGTGGAATCAAGGAAGGGTTAATATTTTTCTCTCTTGGATTTTCTCTATACCTTTCTTTAAGAAGAAGGTGGAATCGAGGGAGAGTTTGGATTTCTCTCCCTTGGATTTTCTTCACACTTCTTTTTCTTCTTCTTCTTCTTCTTTGATTTTTCTTGGCTTTTCCTTCTTTTGGTGGGTTCTTCAAGAAGAAGGTGGAATCGAGGGAGAGTTTGCATATCTCTCCCTTGGATTTTTCCCCACGCTTCTGCTTCTTCTTGCTTTGGCTTTCTTTCTTCTCTCCCTTGGCTTTTTTTTTTGTTCTTGTCTTTTCCACCTTTTTGTTTTTTTTTTTTTTTCTGTTTCTCTCTCTCTCCCCCCTCCCTCCTATTTATAGAGGAAGGGAGGGGTGGTTATAAGAAGTAGTGGGTAGTTTTAGGGGGAGTGGGGTAGTTAGGATTTTTTACTTTTTCATTTCTTTTGTTTTTTTTTTTTTTTTTGACTCGGCCATGCCTTGGCAGGCCCTGCCAACTTGGCAGGGTCGTCCCGGGCTGGCCAGACTGGCCTTGCCAACTTGGCAGGGCCGTCCTGGGCTTTGCCCGGGCAGGGTCGGACTGGCCCTGCCAACTTGGTTGGGCAAGGCCGAACCGCCAATTTATTTTTATTTTTAATAATTTTTATCTATCTACAGTTGCGTTGTTAAGTTTTTTTATGTTATGATATATGTTTGAAGGGATCTGATTATTTTAATCTTAATTCTTTTGAGTTGACTTATTGTAAATGTTTACTATGATATGATGTTTTATACCATCCTAGAAAATGTCTTCATTTCTTGCAAATCATGTAGAGGTGATTCTGCGTCAGGCCAAGCTTCTTTAAGAAATTATTGGATGGCAAAGGATGTCATTCTTTACGTTCTGCCTGCTGAGTAGAACACGCTCCATTAAATTTGAAGCCGATGCAATGAATAATTGTAACAAGATCTTGGGAGAAGGAAACTGCTGCGTGAAGCGAATTTAATCGGCAAGAAAATATTAGGAATTAGATTATTAAGTTTGTCATATTAAGCACTACGATTAGGTTATGAAGAAATGATCACACAATATTATATTTGTAATCTGGCTCTGGGACAGGAGAGTCTATCTTAACAGCCATGTACTTTGGAAAAAAGTGCTCATGGCTGTGGGATATATTTTTTGGGAATTATATCACTGTGGTTAAAACTGGCGAAGACAGTTTGTATAAAAATGGTGTATTCTATGTCTGAGTCCACAAGCATGAGTTTTTAAGCTTGGTTTCCTGGGAAATCTGCTGCTGCATGTTCAAAAGATGTACATGATGTTTGGAATTTCTATCCCGAAAACGCACTATACAAACAGATATTGAAATTTAAGTTCAAAATGAATTTTGAGAAGCTTTTAAGTGTTCTAGGTGATTCATTTACCTTATATGAGTGTAGGACGAAGTATTTTGAGATGTGATCTTCAAGATTTTGAGTATTCAACAAAATCATTAGAACTTGTAACGTAGCGAAGAACTAAAACAAAGATCCAACAAGCGTTGAGATCTCATAAGCTCCTTGAATCCACAAGGAATCCTTGAATTCACAAGGAAGAAGCCCCACAATATAGAAAATTCAAAATATTATTGATAAAAAACTGTCAACCGTAGATTAGAAGTCTGCTATTTATATTAATAACATAAAATTAAAAAATTACTAAACAAAGTAAAATTCAAAAACTAATTTTTCTGATTATATGAGATCCTAAATGATTATAGGAATGGATAGAAATCAATTCCGATCTGTTAGTATTTGAGATATCATAGATATAAAATTTACCAAAAATAGTAAAATATCTAATTTAAAGGCCTAAATAAATGAATTTTCAAAAAATAAGAATTGTTAGTTGTATAACAACTAATCCAGAAGATCTTCTTGATATATTTTACCATATAAAATTTCGTGCGATTCCGAGATCGTGACCATTAATTTGAAATTTATTTGATGGGTCTCTTTTGATGGTCCCATCTGCATAATCCGTCCTAGATCAGATTCCTCTTCTTCAAAAGAACTCGCCCTCGACTTCTTTCGCTCTTAAATAGATGTTTCCTTGTATTTCACCTTTTGCAAGAGAAGAGACGTTTTCTTGACTTCAATTTCTTCTCAATCAAATCGATCATGTAGAAAATTGAATGTAGCTCGAGTTGTAGCCCAAACTTCTTCACCATTGTAGTAGTCGTAAAGTTTTCATTGTTATTGTTGATGATGGCATCCAAAATACTCTTGTTGATGGTGCATATATCATGCAGCACAAGCTTTTGTACGGGCTCTTGCATCTTGGGGGTCACCGCTAAGGACCGTGGAAACAACTATTTTTGTTCTCCATGACATCTCTAGAATCACCAGAGTGAAAAACATCCTCTGCTTCTTTATTGCTCATGTTCTCATCGATCTCTGGTTCAACGATGAAGTTGACCTGCTCTCCTGCGAACTCGACGCCATCATATATATCATCAATTTCTGGTTCAATTAAAACTTCGCTCTCTTGTTGATTTTGATTTGAGCAAAATTCTGGTTCATTGGAATCTTCACACTTTTCTATGATGGTAGATCATAAGGGTTGGCTCTCAAATCATCCCCATCTTTTGGAGAATTTGCTCGTATCACCTCTTGCGCCTTTGATATCTCCCGTCGTGATTTCACCCTTACGGTTTGACGACAATTTCGATACAATTGAGTTAATATTGTTCATAATTTCATGACAGAAATTGATCCATGAGGAGCTCTTTTATCCTCCTCCACGTACGAACAAGTGATCTTCCTTGCCGTTGTCGAGTTTTCTGAAATTGATCCACCAAGCGGCGGCATCACTTTTTAATCGAAACGCCACCAATTTAACCATCTTCTCTTCTGGAACCTCCATCATCTAAAAGAATCTCTCGACCTCTCCAATCAAGGAAGTTCTCAATCTGCATATTACCATTGAAATACGGAATATCTGCCTTCAATCGGTAATCATTGTATTTCATGCGCCGCCTCCCCGGCTGATATCCATGAAGTCCATAACCTTCATCCTCCGAGTTTTCCTCATCAATCAGGTTGATAATGAGTGGGAGTCGAATGATGTTCTGAGCAATAGGTCGGCATTGGGCAACTCCCTCAACGCGTCTCCTATCACCTTCAGGATGCCTGTTATTGGCGTTGAGGTTCAGGCCAGAGATCATCGTACGGATCTCTCGCATCTGATCGCGTTGTTCCTCGATCGCCTTCCACACCTCCTCCAATCCACGACCAGCATCATCAGATTGGTTGTTTTTCTCTTCGTTATTTGCCATCACAGCAAGGTAAATCCTCGCTCTAATACCACCTAACGCAGTGAAAATCTAAAACAAAGATCCAATAAGCGTTGAGATCTCATAAGCTCCTTGAATCCATAAGGAAGAAAGCCCCAAAATACGGAAAATTCAAAATATTATTGATAAAAAACTGTCAACCTTAGATTATAAGTATGCTATTTATACTAATAACATAAAATTAAAAAATTACTAAAAATAGTAAAATTCAAAAACTAATTTTTCTGATTCTATGAGATCCTAAATGATCATAGGAATTGATAGAAATCAATTCTGATCTGTTATGATTGAGATATCACAAATATAAAATTTACCAAAAAATAGTAAAATATCTAATTTAAAGGCCTAAATAAATGAATTTTTGAAAAATAAGAATTGTTAGTTGTATAACAATTAATCCAGAAGATCTCCTTGATATATTTCACCATATAAAATTTTGTGCGATTCCGAGATCGTGACCATTGATTTGTAATTTATTTGATGGATCTCTTTTGATGGTCCCATTTGCATAATCTATCCTACATCAACTTGTTACAATTTAATTCAACCTACAACCATTTAACAACTCGAGTGTCAGAATATGCCAATTACAATTTTCAACTTACAAGGTGGACAGCATGCTATAGAGAAAGTCTTGTATCCATAGCAGGATCCATAAGGCTGGCCGTAGTTATTAGGATAAGGCTTATGGTCTATGGACGATGGTTGATGTGTAGTCACTATGGCCAGTCTTCTTCCACTTTTGCTAATTGATCCAGTGAGATTTTTCATGTAATATTTTGTTAAGATCGTATGTTTATATCTGCTTGTTCAAGATTTTTTCTCGCATATAAAAATGTATTTTTTTGGTTCATAATCTCCTTTATTCCACATATTTTGCCTCCTTGTTATTGCTATATTGATTTGCTAATATTGTATCTTAATCCATAAATTTGTCTTCGAGTATGATTTGTCACCATATGCTTGTTTATTGATGCTATTTGCAGCTTTGAAATTTTCCCCTGATCTCACCATTATATCTGCTGGATTTGATGCTGCAAGGGGTGACCCTCTTGGCTGTTGTGATGTAAGAATCTCTTTGTTAATCAACTTATCTGTTGATCCGTGCAGACTCTCACGTCTTAAAACAATTAATTCAATATAATAAAATTCAATAAATAAGTTCTCATTCATTATGGAAATATATTATCTTTAGTGCTAGTTTATATTGATGTTTCTATGTGATCACTTTAATCTGTGATAGGTAATAATAAGGTGTACGCTTACTGTTTCATAATCAACTGAGAGTGACAGTTCGCAGTCATTATGACTGCAATATATTGAAAACATTTTGAAGAATCATTGTATATTGTCTAATATGGGGCAACTTTTCATTAGTATATTCCTAATGTTCTATTAATTGCTCTCCAAGATGATGATGCACAAAAATGGTTGCCATTCTCCTTTTAATTCACTGCATAGCACTTTAAAGATTTATATAAACCATGAGCATATACTGTATGACTATAATGGAGGCACTCTTAGTGAGTTCCTCTTCAAAATTTGTAGGCAACTTATTGTAATGTAGTATTGTAAGCTTGCTGTTGTATTTCTGTTTTTAGGTAACTTACCTAATTTGTGGATTTACATTTTAATGAGATGAGCGATGAGATGGATACAATGATAGAACATCATTGATGCAGCGTTGAAGGTTAGAGACCACTGAGAAAGAGCACATGTAGAATTCGTAATACACAAAAAAGAATGGTTTTTGTCCTTCTTATTGCATTAATCATCTTTGCCAGTCCAGACATATCTTACAATGCATTTGTGAGAAAGAGCAAAGTAGTACAAGTCAGTCCAAAATAGATAGTCATGCATGATACTCATGATATGCATCAGTACATAGAGATGTGCTTTCAGTTTTTTGTTGATTGACCATACTATTTTCACTGCTACATGGCCTTTCTAGAATATATGTCCTTCACAACCTTAAACTTTAGGTTTTAAATTTCTACAGATAAGGAGCATAATAAGAGGGGGAAAACAAGAGGTGGAAAATAGAAAAAGATGCACCATATCATAGATAAACTGAAAACTGAAGAACTATCCAATAGCCTGATGCTCGAAACCTTGATTGGATATTGACACTGCCCATGACCCACCAAATCAAACCCACACAACAAACACACAGAGGGAGGGAGCACCAATCCTCATCAGGATTTAAGAACTGAATGATTTGGACTGGGGTTGCACTTCAAAACCTAGACCGTCATAAATAAGGATATGAAAGATATATGAACCCTAATCATGTAACACCTACTCCAAACTGTGGGAAAACGGACTATTTTGTCTTCAAGTTACTGATGTTGAAATTGCAAATGTTTCCACCATCAACCATCGAATCAGGGACTTGTTAATGGGATTGAACTATGCATGTAAGCCAGTAGCCTCTTTTTGTACTCTCTAGCAACGGTTTGTTCTTCATTAAAGACATGTTATATGAAAATGGGCCAGTGATGTATAATTTTTGATAAGCATGGAAAATATGTGACAATATAAACAAAGTATGAGAATTGATTTAGGAGATACCACACATGAATGTTAAACTTTGTAAGCACTGACTGGTATTTCTTTATAGTTTATATCCTTGAGGTGCTATTTGATCCACAACATTGTTTGCTGATCTTCTTATATAATTAACCTCCATTTCACATATCTATTAAGTGTCTAAACACCATCCTGTACCTTCTCTTGCATCCACTTATTTAAATATTATTTACTTATTCTCCTTTGTATTAAACAATAGAGGGAAACCTCTAAAATAGGAAGGTAACATAAACTTTCCTCGAAAAACATCATGGGAGATGAGTTATCTCTCAAGACAAAACAACACATTCCAACACCCATACTGATGCATAAATCTCTCACTTGCCTATACAATCAACCAATCCTAGCCCAACCTTTGATGTAGTTCTTATTTTATACATTGTAAGGTATTTTAATGCTTATGACATGCCATCTAACTGGGATTTTGATCAGGATGTACATGGGTAGGGGTCAGTTGTGTTGGCCAGTTTAACACCTCCCATCAAGGGGTTCTAGTCTGACACAACCTGGTCATAAGTCCAAGATTTATAGATTGGTGCCCTTTTGCGGGGCAATGTTTGATGCGTCTAACCCACATTAAGCAGGTTATTTTACTTTTTTCAATATTACAAGCCATTGATGATTAATAATATACCTGAAAATTATTATACCAATAATCACATAATTTTGATTCTTTATTGTAGTGAACTTATTGAATTGATTTAAACATATGTAGAAAAACAGAATACCATTTTTTTTTATAGATTGGATACAGCCAATATCAGATCCTATGAAATGCATCCCATATTTTTTAATCAAAGGCTCATGTGAAGAACAAACTATGCAGATATATCACAGGAGGAGCTGTGTTCTCTTAAACTTCATATTATATTCACGGACACCTTGAGTTGTGGGGTGTTGGGGTGTTATGACCCTGCAAATAATCCACTTGTACCCATACCTGATCCCAATGGCGGGTGTGCCAAAGGCAACCCATACCCAGATTTTTGCATTTTTTGGGCCAGTTTGCTGGTTTTTCCGTTTCTGGATTAGATATGGAATTAGTATTAGTTAAGGAATATATGCGATGCCCACATCCCCCTCCCCAAAACAAAAGACTTCTAACAAAATGCTGTGAGGCATGCATTGCATATTTCCTGTGGTTTAGATTTGACCATTTTCTTTAGCATTTATGCGTAGACATCATATAGAAATAGAAGAAATAAATGGAATAATATATTATGTAATGGAGGCTGAAAGGTCCCTTATATAGTTACAAGATGTACAAACCCTAAAACAGAAAAAGACCAAAATACCCATGACAAAAATTCGAGTCGGGGGTGCTGCCCCCCAACCCCCGGGCCTCCGGGAATAGGCCCAAATATAGGCCTATCCAATAACTCCAATAATAGTATATTTGATTGATGCATTCATTTGTTTGAACCAACCTGACTTGTTACTTGTCAGTGGATCAATATGGTGTTTTCTGTTTTCGTCATATTGGTTAATGATGGCCAGTATTTACCACAGATACTCAATCTTACTATACTAATCAAACAACTCTATCAGTTGGTCAGATATCCGCAGATCTATATGCTAATGATTAAGTGTTTTTTCAAATTAAATCTTCTATCACTTAGTTTGTCCAAAAAATTTTTGCAGGTCACCCCTGCAGGTTATGCAAAAATGACAGGCATGTTGAGTAGTCTGTCTCAGGGGAAGTTGCTTGCTATCCTTGAAGGAGGGTCAGTCACCACAAATTTGTATATTTGGTCTAAGTTATATATGACTATGGGGGTTTGCATAAATTTATATTCTTCCCATAACCAATTATCTAATTTATATGCAGCTACAATCTTCGATCAATATCATCATCAGCTACAGAAGTTGTGAAGGTGATCTGCTAATTGTTCTTCTAGTATTTGCTCTTTGTTTTTTCTGATCAAGTTGAGTTAATTTTACATAGCATGGTGTGTGATGATATATTACTTTGTTTAACATATTTGGAGACACCACATTCTGGGTGCATCATGTAGTGTTGGTGCAATGTCTAGTATCTAGCACCTATATGTTTTTTTTCCCCTTTTATTTAAAGCAAAGGGTGGAGCCAACCACCTGATTCTTATTAAAAATAGAAGTAAACCCCAGAGTTACAAAAACTCAATTGAGAAAACAAGTTATCTTCTCATGAGGAAGAGAAAAAACCAATAAGTAAAAATAAGGTTAAGGTAGCATTTGGAAGCATATTTGGATGACTGTTTCAAACAGGTTTCCAAACACCACTTAAATTCAGCTGAAGCATCCATCCCTGCGGATCCTGTTCAATGTAACCTAACTTTCAACGCTGCATTATCATTGCATTGTACTGTTTCACAATGGTGAGGCATTTCTTTCATGTGTGAACTATGCTTAGTTATTTTTCTGGGTTTGGAAGTTGCAATTATAAACACGTAGTTTTCAGTACAGGGTAGTGGCCATCATATCCTGCTTATATATTGGAATATTTGGTGATTGTATCAGATTGTGTATTTCATTTATAAGACCTGCAGTTTTGTAGTGCATGATTCTTGGACTTTTCTTTGGTTCATTAAAGGTGTTACTTGGCAAGAACCCTGGATGCAAAATCGATGATGTTATACCTTCCAGAGCTGGTCTTCAAACTGTTTTGGAAGTTCTGAAAGTTCAGATGAAATTTTGGCCTATCCTTGAATCAAGTTATATGGGATTACAATCTCAATGGGATACAATTTCTTCTCTAAAGCAGAGTTAGTGAACAATGCTTCTGTCTGCCCTTTATCTTTTTATGTAATGAGAATGGGTGTTCAAATCTGCTCCTTTGTTGTTTTTTTTCTATTTAAAATTTTCTACACCATGACACCATATTAGGTTATCTGGATTTTCTAATATTATTTTACTGTAAATGTGAAAATATCTTTTCTTCCAGTGGAACTTGCATAACTATACTTTGATACTTCTCCATAATAGTATGTTGGTTGGTATATATATTTTTTCAACTAATGGATTCCTCAATTTTTTTTTTTTGAAAGAAACGGTAGGCGAAAAGGAATGCCCAATGCATACAAGACAGGAAAAGAATAAAATCCAAACCTGTTAACTCCCACCATGTGGCTTTCATAGAAGCAACATCTACTTTTAACCGCCTGGTATAACACAATCAAATAGCCTGCTCCTCAATTCAAATTCTACCCCTCAAGCATAACACTCTACTAGAACCGGCACAAGAGGTGCCCACCGTGTGGATTCCTCAAATGTCAACTTGGGAAATATTATGGATAGTTGTGGCTTGTTGAGAGTCATCTACGGTTCTGTGACTAAGGATCTTCTAATGATGTATGAAATTGTAAATTTCAAATGACATGGAAATCATCACCCCTGTTTGGGTCCTAGGAGAGCCATGCTGGCCAACCAACTTTTCTGTTGAAAAATATAAGAAGCTTCCCTGGGGATATGGTTCTCAATAGATAAAGATTTTCTTCTACTAGGGTGGTATTGTGCTCCAAA
Organism: Acorus gramineus; assembly: GCA_030737835.1. Classification (NCBI taxonomy): domain Eukaryota; kingdom Viridiplantae; phylum Streptophyta; class Magnoliopsida; order Acorales; family Acoraceae; genus Acorus; species Acorus gramineus. The sequence continues at coordinate 3,548,120 of CM060849.1, forward strand.
TGTTGAAGGGGGGGGGGGGGGGGGGGGGGGTGGTTGGGGTTTGGAGACATCATCTGCTTGGATATGGCTTTGTTATGAAAATGGTTGTGGAGATTGAAAATCGAAAAGTCGGTTGTGGTGCAGAATCATTCATGTCAAGTTACAATTGAGGCAGAGGCTTATGGGAGCTGGTCACTAGTAACTTTTGGAGTCATCGTATCCTGAGAGGCATTTGCCCCTTTATTGAAATGCTTTGTTGATTTATTACTGGCAAATATTCAGGCAGAAGAGGACAAAGGATGGTGGATGTGGTCTAATACAACACTGCTTTGTTTAATCTTTTGTAATAAGTAGCCTATCAATTGCAATAAAATTGGACGCCACCTTTGAAAATAAAACAAGGCTTTTGGCAATTAATACTTTATCCATTCATGTCTGATGGACGATATCATTGAGCATATGCCAATATGTATTTGAAGGACTCTTAGTGAAGATTCTACTATTCATGTGCTTACCATGCTTGGAAAAAAAATGTAAGCAAGCCAAGGAAGAGTGTGTCATTGTACTCATTTATCTGGTAGATGCATATTAAGTTTGTGTGTATGTGAAATTACGACATTGTCTACGTCTCAGGATGTTTCTAGAAGATTTTAACTGTGAAATACTCGAAACTCACTTCTATGCTATATTTATGTATATTTATGGAGATCTGGTTGGAAAGACAGAGAAGGAAATATTCTACTATTCATCAGATTGTTCATAAATTTTATCTGCCTGCATCTTGATGTCAACATATATATTTACACTGCATATGCGAATTGTATTTACCGGACATGAGTCTCAATGCACTCACATGAGCAAAACCAAACCACTCCGCCTTCAAGTTTTGTGTTCAAATCCCCACTTTCTTCCAAGTTACTACAAATCTTGTGGTGGTTTTTATTTGGTAATCTCTTTGACTCCATCATATCTCTTGCTTTCAGAAAAACAGGCTAAGAAAAGACGGCATACATTGGGACCAATACTGTGGAAACTGGGGCGCAGAAGGCTAATATACCGCCACCTATTTCATGCTGGGTTCCATACAAAACATGGATCTTCAAAGAACACCCGCTGAGGCTTCTGTATGAGCAACCCTATTTGGAAGGGATGTTTTGTGCGAATGTAAAGGGCAGTTGTATTTTCAAGGTGCCCTACTTTATAATCTGACATTTTCACGAGATGGACCCTTGATGCAAGTAATTAACATAGGACAGTGTTAGAAAATCACAGCTGAAGCTTTCTCATTTGAGCGACCTTTTTGGAATGGATTCGTGTTGCTCATGGCATTGTATCATCAACACAGTGGTTTTGATCACCAATTTTTAAGAATTATGCCTGGCCTTTTTTGAATGTTAATTTTGTAGTTTTTGGAGCTCGTTTGTGACGGAGAAGGGCTCTTGTTTCCATTTTGCACAGGTGCATGATATATATATATATATATATATATTTGGGTTCGGGGGGGGGGGGGGGGGGGGATTTTTTAAAAATTACATATTTGTATGTATTTTTATAAAATGTAAAGTATATAATTATATTATGGTTAGTATTGGTATTCTTATTCTTTATTCAGGGTGACAGATTTGGTCCCATTAATGTCGAGTTCTTCTAGGGTTTGTTGTGGTCATTAGTGAACCCATTAATGTCGATATGTTTTTCTAGGTTAGTTGTGAAATACTTATCTTATTAAATATTTCATTCATTATGTTTTAAAATTTTGAGGGATATGTTTTTCTAGGTTAGTTGTGGTCAATGTTTTAAATATAAAAAATGTCGATATATCGAAATCCTCTCCAAACGATTGATATCGATGTATCGATTTATTTTATCCTTAACAAAAAAAATGGAAAAAAATTTACAAAACAGTAGACAAATGAGGGAAAATAGTGAAAAAAAAGGAAAATGAATAATAATAATTTTATATTAAGTTATAAATATTTTACAATGGTGTTGGTTTGAAATAATATGCATAACTGATTAATTGAAGAAATTTATTTAAATTAATAATTCATTACATTGGTGAGAAAATCTCATCCTTGGGTTTCACCTATTGGTGTGCCATAACCATAAGAGGTGCTATCACCATCATTATTGCTGTGTCCACCGTTATTGTCATCCAAATCCGTGTCTTCCTCCTGAGCTCTTGTTTCATTTGATGATCCAACACATTCTTGGCCTTGAAATTGTGTTGCTGGGATGATTTCATCTTCTTCATCATCGTCGTCATCCTCGTCTTCAAGCTCCTCAATGATCGGCATTTTCCCAAGATGTCTTGTACCTTGTGATTGTTGAGTCTGTTGCATGGATCGTCTCGGGCATTAACATTCTTTGGTGTCACTATACACTTGAAGCTCCACTTGAGACTGTCAAATCTTCACCTTGGAATACTGGGCCGTCGACATTCATAATCCACTTGTTGTCATTTTCTAATAAATCCAAATTGATTGGATCTCGTGTGCTAGGTTACGTTGAAGATTTAGAAAATGCTCATTCAATTTTTTTATTGTATTGCACGAACACCAAATCATTTAACTTCTTTTGCTTCAACCAATTCCTCTTCTTGGTGTGTCACTGTTAAAAGCAAGAAAATTAAAGTTAAATTTTATAAAGTAGACCAAATTTAAAAGTCATACTTTACAAATTTGATAACTCACATTCTCAAATGCGCTTCGGTTTCTCTTAGAACCAAAAGATGAACAAGTGAGTCCAAGAATTTTGATAGAGATCTTCCTCAACTCCGATACCTCTCCCATATTTTTCCCACCAATTGATTGGGATTGTGTTATCCCTTGCTCTCATGATGGTTCTCCAATTGAATAGGCCACTTTCCTGTAAATAAAAATCTAGTTGTTTTTGCAATTTGTCTTGCACCTTTGGATCTGGTTTCATCTTCCCCATTGCCTACACACAATGAAGCATATGCGTTTGGACTGTCTAGCTGAATTAATAGTTCTAATATGCATCTTACCAATATCTTCTAGAATTAAATCAATACAATGTGCAGCACATGGTGTTCAAAATATTATGGGGGTGTGTATCTATCAATAATTCAGATATAGCTTTATAGTTAGCAGCATTATCAGTTACAATTTGAACAACATTTTCTTTTTCAATAATATTTTCAATATCATCATTTATTCCTTTAAACAAATATGTTGCAGTGTATGAATATGCAGATGCATCAATTGATTTTAAAAACATGGTTCATTTAGGAGAATTAGCTAAAAAGTTAATTACTGATCTTTGTCTCATATCTGTCCATCCATCACACATTAATGTACAACCATAAGTTTTCCAACATTCTTTATATGTCTCTAAAATCTTATAAGTTTCTCTTACCTCTTCTTGCAAACATGTTTCACTTATCTCATACATCGTTGGTAGAGCTAAAGAAAACCAAAATCTACCTACTACTTCTAATGCAACATGAAAAGAACGTGAAGTTAATGCATGAAAAGATATGCCTGCGCTGATTGCCTATTTAGCTATCTTCTGAATTACATTTTTTCTTTCTTCTTTTTTTAACCTATTTTCTAAAGTTGTTTGTTTAAGGCCTCCTCTTAATCTTTAGTCAACAACATCAACATTACCTCTACAAAATAAATCCATAGGACCCCTAGTGTTTTTCCTTCTCTATTTGGATGGAGGCCTTGAACTAAGACCACCAGTTTCTGTTACATCATCACAATCTACATGTAAGTCTGTCAATTATTTAAAAAAAAATCCAAATCCAATCAGAATCCGTATCCGAAAAATTAGAAATATCCGATATTCGAAGATCCGAAGTACGGACATGGATATCAGTTTATCTGATCTGAAAAAATATTCGTATCCGACATATATTATAAAAATATATATATTTGTATTATATATTTGTTATGCCTGTGTCATTTGGAGCTATTTCGATTAAGCCTTGGTCACATCTGGGTCATTCAGGGCCTTTTTCTTTTTCGATCGGAGTCGTTAAAATTTTGGCTTTTAGCTACCTGTGGGAGTTGGAGTGCTCTGATTGGAAATCTAACTGCATATTATGGGTTCTGGTACCGTTTAGTACTACCCATAAAAATTTCATCAAATTCCGGTAACGTTTTGAAAAATATGCAGTTCCGAATCGCATCCGGGTTTGGCCGTTACTGGGTTTCGGTGGGTGAGATATTTTCGAGTGTGTGGTGCTTCTCCGCACGCTTCCCAATAAAGAAAAAATGAGTGGTTGAGTGAGGGTGAGCCTAACCCTAACCTCACCACCCCCTTATGGTCACTCCTAGACACTATTTGGGCATGAAAATGACATTTTTGCCCTCTCTCTCTCTCCCCCTCTCTCCCATTTCGTGGAAAACTTTCTCTCCCTCTCGGTCTCTTTTTTTCCTCTCTTTGTGTGTGGAGAAGGAGGAGGAAGAAGCAAATGAAGGAGAAAGTGAAGAAGGAAGCACAAGAAGGTGAGTTTTGTGTATGTGTTGTTGTTGTTGTGGTTTCTCCTCTCTCAAGCTCCCTCTCATGTCTTCCCCCCCCTGTTTTTCAGCCAAAGAAGGCTGAGGAGAGGCTGTGGAGGTGGTGGTAGTGGTGGTGGTGGTTGAGGTGGTCGCGGGTGCATCGAGGGCCCCCGATTCTCCCCCTTTCATTCCCCTCCCTTGGTGAGCTCTTCCCCTTCTTTTCTTTGGTTTTTCATGGCTTTAGGGGTTGTTGGGAAGTCATGCATGCTAGGTAATTGGTTTAGGGTGAGTGAGGAGTGTGGGGGAGGGGTTAAAAGGGGTTAAAGGGTGCTGGGCGCGCGCGCGGGTCTGTCTAAGCGCGTGCGCGCGCAGACGCGTGCGCAGAGGGGTGCAGGCGAACGCGTGCGCGCGGAGAGGGCGTGCAGGTTCGCGCGAGCGCTAGTAGCGCGCGTAGGTCATGCACGCGGGTGCGCGTGAGCGTGAGCGCGCGTGGGGCAGCGTGTCTGGGTGCGCCTGGGCATGCGGCAGGGCGCCAGTGCGTGCGCGTGCGTGCGTGTGCGTGCGCGTGCAGGGGCACACGCGGGGCTGCCCAGGGGCTCGGGTAGGTGCTGGGGCACTCGGGCATGCGTGCGTACGTGCGTGCTCGCATGCGTGCGAGCCCGTATGCGTGCATGTCTAAGTCTTTGGTATTTCTAGTAAATTCTAAGTGTTTTAATGTGATGTTACTCACCAAATTTGATGCCCTTACCTTGCAGATCTCGTCGGATGGGATGCGCAAGGTCCCGGGTTGCGGTGAGTGGTTTGATCCAACCCCTCGAGATGCGCTCGACACGCGTAGTCGTGTGTCGCGCATCGATGGGGCACCCTAGCTATACTACTTGTGTAGATAAGTAGTATGGCCATGCTTAAACTATAATATGTTAGATATCTTGCATGCTAGGCTTATATTGCATGTATTGTATCCATGTATGAATGACTGTATGGGTATGTATTTCTGTAATGTGTATGGATGTATAGAATAGAGCATGTCTTAGGTAGTATTGTAATACTACTCCTACCATATTAATTGGAATATTTAGCATGATTAAGTTTGGGTTAATAATGGGCACACGCCTAATATTCCCTTGCGATAAGACTCGAGGGCGTGGTGTAGTTATTGCGCCCATGATAATGGGGCAAAGCTATGACCAACTTCAAGAGATGATGAGCTCTCTCTCGCCCTCTCCCTCTGCACGAACTGAGTAAGTAGATGCGATTTCCTACTCGACTCAGGTTCGTTTGGAATATTGGCATGCACCTGTTAGTGCGCGAGATCGCGCTTGACCCTTCCTTTTTAAGTTGGTGATATCCAACGCATTTTAGAGTATAGCTTGTATGCTTATATACTTGTATGAGGTATGCTTATATGCTTGCACGCTTGTATGCATGTTGTATGATTTGTTGTTTATGATGTAAATCCATGTTAGGGGTTACCCTTATAGACAATTATTAGATGATTGTGCATATGGTTCATGCACATAGCTATGATATGATTCTCCTGTTATATATATGCACATGTTAAAACTAATTAGGCCTATCTGAAATAGGCATGGGTATGACCCGCTGTCGGGATGTACCTCATTAGTTAGTGCGCGAGTGATGTAATCGCCCTTGCATCCGTGTGATGCACTTGAATGGAATTTAGGAGAATTCATTTGTTGTATCGGTTTTGTTAAACCGGTAGCTTTGGCATTAAGTTAGGCCTACCCGTGCTAGGCGCGTATATGAACCGCCTGTTGGGTTATATGCCTTGGGCTTATTTCTGCGTGAGAGCAGAGGTAACCCCCTCGCGTCTGAGCGATGCACTCGTGTGGGAGTCCAAGAGTATTCGTTATCATCGATATGTGATTATCGAGCGTAGTTGACTTTCCCATAGGGTTCGCTTTGCGAACGTGGGGTGCTTCCTCCCGACATCGTCGTGCGTCAAACACCCCAGCGTCGAAGATGTCCTGTTTGGGTGTCACCACTTGTAAGTGCTACTGATGCGTATCACGGTACGCATCTATCTGATGTACTGATCGTGGAAGGCCGACAGGTAGAGGCTACACGGGAGAGGGCTACTGGATGATTTTTGCGAGCGTGGAATCGTTCTCCCCTTCTTCGGATCCGTGTTGAAGCTACCCGACGTTAAAGCTGTCCTGACAGAGGGCTCCCACTTGTAGGTACTACCAATGCGTTCGACAGATGTACTGATCATGAGGAGCTACCGGATGACGAAGGGTGTAGAACAAAAGGTTTTCTTCCAACAGTCCTGAGTCACCCATAGGGGTGAGGGTGAGGATGAAGTGAAGTCACGTCGCCCTTTCATTTTTTTTGTCCGTTCCCATAGTTGTTGGGTCCAGTTACATGTCGATGTTTAGAGACGTATTGGGCAGTTATCTCAATGTAGATGATCCAGTAGTGTTGTGTAGACCAGTAATTCCACGTCTCTTTGACCAACGGTATGGTCTCTCCCCAAAGTCCCAAGAGTCTTCCTCCGGGAGTGAGGGTGACGGTGAGGTTGGTCGCGCCGCCGCGTGACCTTGTTATCCATTGGGTTTCCACCCATGTTTTTCCTTGAAAGGAAATTATTTTAGTATTGAACTGTTGTATTGGTGATTGGTTTCCAGCCACTCACTGAGCTTGTAGCTCACCCCTCGCATACTGTTTCTTTTCAGGGGCAGTGTTGGGCGTGGAGCTGGAGCTTCCCTGTGGCGTGGTCTTATGTGCGTGGAGCGTTCTGTCCGGCGGGTGGCGAGTGCAAGGCTGTCAGCAGTCCTAGAGTCATTATTTATGTATTGTAAATCGTGCATGTGGCATAGGGTGTATTTTATTTGGACTAGACTTGGCTCTCACAGAACATTGATTGTATATTCAAGTCTGTAATGATATTTTGGTTTACAGACTTATTGATATTTTACGCTTCCACCTTTTCAGTTGAGTTATCAGTTATCATTGCTTTGCCAGCTTGTGTATTATTTATTGGAGTCATTGTTGACCTCTTGTACTTGATAGCTGATACTATATATATTGCCACGTCTCGAGGACGGCCGCCCTGGGGCGTGACAATATTGCCCTTATTGCTATCTTGTACGATTAATCACAATAATAATATATTATAATACTATTAAATTTTCAATGTATGATATCTAAAAGAGATAATAAGTCTTAAAATCTTAATTTTAATTTTGATGTCTTTATGAAATATTACTTGATTATTCAAATTAATGTTAATATTTAAACATGTCAATTATCTGAAAAATATCCGTATCCGATCCATATCCGAAGGGATCCGAATCCAAAAATTAACATCCGCATCTGAATCCAAAAGTTAGGATATGGATATTAGCATATCAGATTTGTATCCGTCTGATTGACAGGCTTATCTACATGTGTTTGTTCATCTCTTATGCTTGTATCTAGCAAAATCTTTAGAATAAAATGAACCTCTTCTACATTTATTTTCAGATTTATTATTCATGAATTGTTCTGTCTTTTCTAATTTTTGGTGTTATTTTAGGGCATGGTTTATCATTAGCTCCTGGTGAATGCAATATATGTTCTTTGAGTCTGGTTATGCCACTACTACATAGATGTGAGCAAAGTAAACATTTGACAATATGTTTTACAATAGCACTTTTATATTCTCCATATTTCCATGCAGGGTCTTTTGTATTAGCTAGTCTATTAGATGAACTAGCTCTAGAAGAATACATTTTTTTGGGATTTTTTAGGTGGCCAAAAATTAAATATTGATTATCTAATTAAATGGATGATGCTACTTTAACTACTTTCTAAAAAAAGTCTACTGAGTGCAAATAATAAATACCTCTAAAAATAGAAGAAAAATAGCAAGAGGAGAAATCTTCCACTAAATGTTATGCCTGTGTCATTTGGAGCCATTTTGGTTAAGCCTTGGCTGCATCTGGGTCATTCAAGGCCTTTTTCTTTTTCGATCGGAGTCGCTAAAATTTTAGCTTTTAGCCACCTGTGGGAGTTGGAGTACTCTGATTGAAAATCTAACTGCATATTATGGGTCCTGGTACTGTTTCGTACTACCCATAAAAATTTTATTGAATTTCGGTAACGTTTTGAAAAATATGCAGTTCCAAACCGTATCCGGGTTTTGAGAGTTCCTGGTTGGTCGAATAGTGTGAGATATTTTGGGGATGTGGTGACCCTTGGTAACCTTACCCCCACCTTTCTTAGGGATGAAGAAACCATTGGTTATTTGATATGTGAGTGGGTGAGCCTAACCCTAACCTCACCCCCCCTTAAGGTCACCCCTAGGCACTATTTGGGCATGAAAATAACTTTTTTGCCCTCTCTCTCTCTCTCCCCCTCTCTCCCATTTCGTGGAACACCTTCTCTCCCTCTCTTGGTCTCTTTTTTTCTCCTCTTTGTGTGTGAAGAAGGAGGAGGAAGAAGCAATTGAAGGAAAAGATGAAGAAGAAGCACAAGAAAGAGTGAGAAAGGGTGAGTATGTGTTGTTGTTGTTGTTTCTCTTCTCTCTATCCCCTTCTCATGCCCCTTTGCACCCCTGTTTTCTGTCATGAAGGGCTTGAGGAGATGCTGATGAGGTGGTGGTAGTGGTGGTGGTGGTTGAGGTGGTCGTGGGTGTGTCGAGAACCCCGCATCTCCCCATTTCCCTCCCCCTGTTTTGGTAAGGAAGCACTCTGCATTTTAAAGATCTCAGTGAATCTAGTATTTAGAGGCACATTTTTAGGATTATGTCTGCATATGATATGATCATCTATGTGTCTAGTTGTTATATATGAAATTTGGGGTCATTATGATATCTGTGGTGTAAGTTAGAACCAGTTTTGCATGGCCTGTCCAGATTCACGTAGGAATTGACCTACTTCTGGAAATAATTTGTTTCGGGCTTGTAGAGGCAAAATTAGGTTCTAATGTCTTCATGGATTATGATCCCAGCATATCAGAGAATGTGCATGATTTATTTCATAATTTTTGGAAGTGTATTGGGTGCTGTGGAGACCAATTAGTAGGGCTGGTTGCAGCAGGTTTGGCAGTTTTGCTTGGTTGAGTGTCAAGGAGTTGTTTGCATGTGTCTTGGGTGATAATATGGAAGTATCAGGGGTTAGGGCCTTCATGAAGTAGGCTTATATGTGTGATAGGAGGTTCCATATTTTAATTGTGGATCATTGGTTGTGTTTTGCAGATCTCGTAGATCGGACGCGCGACGATCCGGGTATCTGTGAGTGGTTTGATCCAATCCCCCCCCCCTCGAGATGCGCTCGACGCGCGAAGTCGTGCGTCGCGCATCGATGGGGCACCTTAGCTATACTACTTGTGTAGATAAGTAGTATGGCCATGCTTAAGCTATAATATGTTAGATATCTTGCATGCTAGGCTTATATACATGTATTGTATTCATGTATGAATGATTGTGTTGCATGCGCTGCGCCCCTCTAGTATGGGCATGTATTTTTGTAATGTGTATGGATGTATAGAATATGGCATGCCTTAGGTAGTATTGTAATACTACTCCCACCATATAAATTGGAATATCCAACATGATTAAGTCTGGGTTAATAACGGGCACCTGCCTAATATTCCCTTGCGATAAGACTTGAGGGCGTGGTGTAGTTGTTGCGCCCATGCTAATGGGGCAAAGCTATGACCAACTTCATGAGATGATGATCTCTCTCGCCCTCTCCCTCTGCACGAACTGAGTAAGTAGAGGCGATTTCCTACTCGACTCAGGTTCGTTTGGAATATTAGCATTCACCTGTTAGTGCGCGAGATCGCGCTTGACCCTTCCCTTTTAAGTTGGCGATATCCAACGCATGTTAGTGTATATTTTGGATGTTTATACGATTAGTGCCCTCATATGCATGTGTAGTTAGGCCTTGCCTTGTATGTATGTTGCATGATGTGTTGTTTATGCCATATACTCATGTTAGGGAGAAACCCTATAGTTAAGCATATGTTATTGTGCATGTGGATCAAGTTCCTTCAGTGATAGAATTCTCCTATAATAATTATGCGCATGTTAAAACTGATTAGGCCTATCTGAAATAGGCGTGGTGTTATATATGTGTCACTTTTAATCTGCTGGTAACCGTTGGAGCGTTCTGGCAGTTTTTCATTTTTTTCGGTTTTCGATCGGAACCGCTAATTTTTGGACTGTTAGCTATCGTCCTGAGTTAGAGGACTCCGATTGGAAATCTAACTGCATATTTGGTGTCCTGGCGCCATTTTAGGCCTCTCACGAAAATTTCATTGAATTCCGGCAACGTTTCTGAAATTTCACAGTTTCGGGGCGTATCCGGGTTTTAAGTGAGTTGACTTTATAAGTGGGGTGAGAAAAGTGGTTGACACTATTCATCATCCCTTCCAAAAGTTTTTCTCTCTCCCTCTCTCTCTTTTTCAAGCATTTGAGCCCCTTAGAGTCCTCAAAGCTTAAAACCTAAATCGTAAGAAGTGTAGATCGGGTCCCGATCTACACCCCGGTGTTTCAAATCCGGATTCCGGCGTGTATTGCCCTTCCTCCCGCCCTCTCTTCTCCTCAGATCTGAGCCGTTTTGGAGGTGGGAAGAGGTCTTGGTGGTGGAGACCCTTGGAGAGGCGTTTCGGTGCGCGGAGAGCAACCGAACATCTCTTCCTCCCCTTGGTAAGCTCTTCTTCCTTTTCTTTTTGGCTTAGATGCTTGTTAGGAGGGTGGTTTTGAGGTTGGGTGGTGGTCGGCGGTTGTGGGTGGCTGTTGGTGGTGGTTGGGAGGCGGTTGGAGGCGGTTGGGGGCCGTCGGAGTGGTGGTTGGCTGTCTCGGGCGGGCTGGCAGGCTGGCAGGCAGTGCAGCAGGCAGAGCAGATGGCAGGGCGCGCGGGCGCGTGCGCGCGGGCGTGCGCGCGGGTGGAGCTGGGCGCTGGGCGCTGGGCGCTGGGCGCTGGCGGGCGCAGTCGGGCGCGCAGTCGCGCGGGGTGCGTGGGTGCGCGCGGAGCGGGCGAGCGGGTGCGCGCGGGTTCTGGGGCGAGCGGGGGTGCGCGCAGGGGTGCGCGCGTGTGCGCGCTGGCGCGCGCGGGCAGGGCGCCTGGGCACTGTGCCTGGGTGCGGGGCAGGGCGCCTGGGCATGCGCCTGGGCGCGGAGCTGGGGACCAGTGTGTGCGCGTGCTGGGGCGTGCGTGCAGTGCGCGCGGGGGCGCGCTGGGCTGGACGCGCGGTGCACGCGGGCGCGCCAGGGTGCGGGTGCGTGCGGCAGCGCGTCTGGGCGCGCGGGTAGGCGCGCATGAGTGCGCCGATGGTGCCGGGGTGTGTGCGTGTGTGCGCATTCGTGCGTGCGCATGCGGTGCGTGCGGCTGCCCGGGGGGTTCGGGAGTGAGTTGGGGTGCTCGGACTCGCGTGCGTATATGCCGTATGTACGCTTGTCCGAGTGTTGGGTATTTTAGTGTATTTTTAGAGGATTTTTTTGAGTATTTTTTTGGTATTCTTGTGTATTTTACTCACCTAGTTGGTTACCCTGTCTTGCAGATCTTGACGGACGGTCGCGCGACGACCCGATCTCCGGTGAGTGGGACAATCCAACCCAGTAGGGAGGCGCTACATGCACTTGGGCGTGTACCGTCCTCCCCTGGGGCACCATAGTAAATATTAACCTGTTTCATATGAAAACTGTGTAAGCATGATAATCTGTAGTATGCATGCCACCCTAGACTTTGTATGCTAGGGACTTATACCCTTAGGACCCGTATAAGAATCATGCACCCTGTTATCATGTTTCCATGCTAGGAAAGCCCCGACCGATGCATGTTCCTATTTAGTTTAATTTACTTAAATAAAATGCGAGCATGTGATTATTAGCCTGTTTTAGCTAATATCATAGGGGAGGGGCCTCGCGAGGACAGCGGTGAGACCCGGGCTAGGGTACTCCGTGTTCCTTGTTTGGTTGTCGGGATGTCCTATATCGGGACCTCACGCTGCCCTCCCAAGGATTCTTTCCCCGTTAATATTCCAACCTTGTTATAACTATTATGCATGTTCCCAGCATCTTGGTTATGCGCCCTGGAGGAATTCTGAGGAATTCAGGACATTAGAGTTGGTAGGATGTGTTGTCTGCGGATCCGAGTGGATCATATGCGATGGATAGGCTGTTCTGTTCCCTTCGTTGGATCCGTGTAGAGACTACCCCGGCGTTGGAAAGGTCGTCCCGTGCAGGGGCTCCCATCAGTAGGCGCCTCCTGATTTGGTAGAAGGACTGTGCTGAATGTGGGAGTGGCCAAACGACCTACGGAGTGGGGATAGACTATCGGTGGACCAAGGGTGACCAACAGCCTAGTCAGTCCCAAGAGCCTAGGTCACCTATTGAGGGTGAGGGTATGGTGGGCCGGCGATGTGGCGACCCACTAGATTGTAAGTCCCAATATCCTTGGTCATCCAGTGAGGGTGAGGGTGAGGGTGTAGCGGGTTGGCGGTAGCGACCCGCTGGTTTTGTGTAATTAGTCCCAATATCCTTGGTCACCCATTGGGAGGTGAGGGTGAGGGTGTAGTAGGTTGGCGGTAGCGACCCACTGGTTTGTGGAGTTGTTGCCATTTTGTGGCTTGAGTAATGTGATTGTGGATTAATAATATCTGGTTGTGGTTAATATAAATTGTGATGCATGGGTTGTGCTATTCACTGAGCGTGTGGCTCACCCCTCGCATAATATTTTTCTCCAGTGTCATCTGAGTCGGATCTGGAGGAAGAGCTCCCCGAGGGACTTCATTAGTAGCGGAGTAGCACCACGTCCCGCGAGTATCAGAGGCTATGAGCATCCCTTTTGATTGTAGGTATTATATTCCGTGCTTGGGCACGTGTTTGTGTATTATTTGGATGTCTTTGTATATATTGGCTCTCACAGGACAGATGATTATGTATCGAGTCTGTAGTATGTTTTGATTACAAACTCAGTCTTTTAGCTTCCGCATTTGGTGTATATATTATGTCAGCCCTGCTTTTATCTGTGTAGTCATTTTTAGCTATTGTGTGAGTATGTTATTGAACTCTTGTTACTGATATCATATATACACTTGCCGCGTCCCGGGGTCGGCCGGCCCTGGGGCGTGACACGTGACATGAAATAGGCGTGGGTATGAGCCGTTGTCGGGTTGTACCTTATTAGTTAGAGCGCTAGCGATGTAATCGCCCCCGTGAGCGATGTACTCGTTTGGAATTCAGGAGAATTCATTATCTTATCGGTTTTGTTAAGCCGGTAGTTGTGGCATTAAGCTGGGCCTACCCGTGCGAGGCGTGTATATGAACCGCCTGTTGGGTTATGTGCCTTGGGATTATTTCTGTGTGAGAGCAGAGGCAACCCCCCCCCCTTGTGTCCGAGCGACGCAACCGTGTGGGAGTGCAATAGTATTCGATATCATCGATATGTGATTATCGAGAGTAGTTGTTTTTCCATTGGGTTCGCTTTGCGAACATGGAATGTTTACTCCCAATGTCGTCCGTGATGAAGAGGCCCAGGTTGTAGCTGTCCTGACAGAGGGCTCCCATCCGTAGGTACACCGATGCGTTCGGGAGCGTACTGATCGTGGGAGTGTACCAGGTAGAGGCTACCCGGGAGAGGGCTAACGAATGATATTGCGAGCGTGGAATCGTTCTCCCCTTCGTTGGATCCGATGTAGGAACTTCCCGGTGTTGAAAAAGCTGTCCTGACAGAGGGCTCCCATCCGTAGGTACCACCGATGCGTTCGGAAGCGTACTAATCGTGGGAGTATACCAAGTAGAGGCTAACCAGGGAAAGGGCTACCGGTGGACCAAGGGTGTAGAGCAGTCTAAGTCTCTTCCAAAAGTCCTATATCACCTCTAAAGGGTGAGGGTGAGGATGAGGTGAAGACACGTCGCTGCGTGACCCATTCGTTGTTCGTCCGTTCCCATAGTTGTTGGGTCCGGTTGCGTATCGATGTTCAAAGACATCGTTGGGCAGTTATCCCGATGTAGATGATCCAGTAGCGTTGTGTAGACCAGTAATTCCGGGTCTCTTTGACCAACGGTATGGTCTCTCCCCAAGAGACCCAAGAGTCTCCCTCCGGGAGTGAGGGTGAGGGTGAGGTTGGTGATTTAGTAGTGTTGTGTGGACCAGTAATTCCGCGTCTCTTCGACCAACGGTATGGTCTCTCCCCAAAAGTCCCAAGAGTCTTCCTCCGGGAGTGAGAGTGAGGGTGAGGGTGAGGTTGGTCGCGCCGCCGCGTGACCCTGTTATCCATGGGTTTCCACCCATGTTTTCCTTGAAAGGAAATTGCTTTAGTATTGAACTGTTGTATGGTGATTGGTTTCCAGCCACTCACTGAGCTTGTAGCTCACCCCTCGCATACTGTTTCTTTTCAGGGGCAGTGTTGGGCGTGGAGCTAGAGCTTTCCTGTGGCGTGGTCTTATGGGCGTGGAGCGTTCTTCTGGCGGGTGGCGAGTGTGAGGCTGCTAGCAGTCCTAGAGTCATTTTATGTATTGTAAATCGTGCATGTGGCACATGTTGTATTTTATTTGGACTAGGCATGGCTCTCTCAAGACAGTGATTGTGTATTCGAGTTTGTAATAATGTTTTTGGTTTACAGACATTGTTGATATCTTATGCTTTCGCTTTTCAGTCAGTTATCATTATCATTGCTTTGCCACCTTGTGTGTTGTTGTTGGAGTCTTTGTTGACCTCAGGTATTGATAGTTGATATTTCATTATTGCCACGTATCGGGGACGGCCGCCCTGGGGAGTGACACTAAAAGCCTCCAAAGTCTCCACCAAAAGCCTCCAAGAACGCCACCAAAGTCCTCCAATATCTCCATCAAGAAGGGATTAGATTTTAGATGGATTTTTGGACTTTTCTTTCTGAATTTTTGGGCTTTTTTTGGGATTGAAGGATTTTGGGAAGAAATTGTTTGCTAAATGAGAGAGTAGAGAACTAGAGATTGTATGAGAGTGATTGAATGGTTGAGAAGATGTTTGTTGAATTGTTGTGGTGAGAATGGATGTTTGGGGGCCTATTTATAGGAATGGGGAAAGCAGCAAAATAAAAGAAAAGTGTATACCCCCCCACCACAATGGCTATATAGCTGTTGGGCCCAATGGCTATTTAAAAAAAAAAAACGCAGATCGACACTGTATTGTCAATATATCGTTGATGACATTTTATTCAATAGACAGTCACGAATTCAATCGATTTTCACGTTTTATTCACCAAAATCCATATATCGACCGATATATTGATATATCGATTGCGATTTAAAACATAGGTTGTGGTATGTGTTGCTGGTGATGATTTGGGGGATGGTGGTGACCATTTGTTTTTTTGTTTAAGTATACATTTGTTTGGTTTTTGTCATTGTTGTTTTTATTAGCATAAATTACTTTGTTTACCAACTCAATATTGTTATAGGTATTCCATTGGACTTGGTAGCATTGAATTTTTTTTTTTCAAATATCTTCAACTATATAGGTGCTTCTAAATGTATAGTTACATATATTTGATAAAATATTTATATGCAATTATGTGTATTGTATGTGCAGAGGTTACTAATACATATAAATTTAAATGTAGATGATTACATTCTGGGTGAGGAGGAGAGTATTCCCATCAAAGAGGTCATCTTGACTGAGGCAATTCCAAGTGTAGACACCACAGAATCTTTCACAACATCTATGGTAATTTGTGTCCTTAAATGTGATGTCACGCCCCAGGGCGGCCGTCCCCGAGACGTGGCAATAATAAAATATCAGCTATCAATACCTGAGGTCAATAAAGACTCCAACAACAACACACAAGGTGGCAAAGCAAGGATAATGATAACTGACTGAGAAGCGGAAGCATAATATATAAACAATGTCTATAAAAAAAAACATTATTACAGACTCGAATAGACAATCACTGTCCTGTGACAGCCAAGTCTAGACCAATGAAAATACAACCTGTGCCACATGCACGATTTATAATACATACAATGACTCTAGGACTGCTGACAGCCTCGCATTCGCCACTCAGCGGAAGAACGCTCCACGCCCATAAGACCACGCCACAGGAAAGCTCCAGCTCCACGCCCAACACTGCCCCTGAAAAGAAACAGTATGCGAGGGGTGAGCTACAAGCTCAGTGAGTGGCTGGAAACCAAACACCATACAATAGTTCAATACTAAGGCAATTTCCTTTCAAGGAAAACATGGGTAGAAACCCAATGGATAACAAGGTCACGCGGCGGCGCGACCAATCTCACCCTCACCCTCACTTTCAGAGGGAGGCTCTTGGGACTTTTGGGGAGTGACCATACCGTTGGTCAAAGAGATCTGGGATTACTGGTCTACGCAACACTACTGGATCATCTACATCGAGATAACTGCCGAACGATATCTTTGAACATCGATACGAGACCGGACCCAACAACTAAGGGAACGGATGAACAACGAATGGGTCACAAGGTGATGTGTCTTCACCTCATCCTCACCCTCACTCCCGGAGGGAGACTCTTGGGACTTTTGGAAGAATTGTGATGTATCGGTTGTGCTATTCACTGAGCGTGTGGCTCACCCCTCGCATAAATTTTTCGCCAGTGTTATCTGAGTCGGATCAGCAAGAGGAGCTCCCCGAGGGATTTCATCAGTAGCGGAGCAGCGCCACGTCCCGCGAGTGTTAGAGGCCATCAGCATCCCTTTTTGATTGTATGTATTATATTTCCGTGCTTGGGCACCCGTTTGTATTATATTTGGATGTCGTTGTATATATTGGCTCTCACAGGACAGTTGATTATGTATCGAGTCTGTAATATGTCTTTGAATTACAGATTCAGTCTTTTAGCTTCCGCTATTTGTGTATATATCATGTCAGCCTCATTGTTCTCTGTGTTGTCATTGTTGATATTGTTTAGGGCATATTATTGAACTCCTGTTTAGACTGCTGATATCATATATACACTTGCCGCGTCCCGGGGACGGCCGCCCTGGGGCGTGACAATCTTCTCATGAATTCAAACTACATGATGTATATGAATGCAACGGACACGCATGCCTGCTTTCCACGACACCTAGCCGCAGAGATTTCACTTTGAAAATCGGGCCACGTAGACATAGCCACCTAGACTTGGGTCAAATTTAGACCGCAGCCACCTAGACTGAGCCACGTAGACGATTTGATGCATGCACAATCAAAACTACTTATTCTTTCAAGTATACAGCATGCGACAATTTTTATAAATCCCATAATTTCCAATGCATACAATATATCCAAAATATCAACCTATATGATGATAACATGCTCATATGGTTCATACAAGATAGATTTCATAATCATAAAATAACATGATGCTTTTCAAATAATATAGAGACATCCACTCACCTTTAACAAGAACACTCGTGACAAATATCAGTCTAAGTAGTATGAGAATCGCCTGAAAAATAAAAATAATATTTCTAATAAATAAAGGAAAATTGAATAACTATATTAAATAAACTACCTATTTATTTTAACTCAAATCATCCCAATGAATTTAACTTGACCGACTTAGACTATACACCCAGCATCCAATAACAATTAATTGACAACTCACAATCCAATACTACTGTAACATAAGATTAATTCATGCGGGTCCAATAATCCATCCATCCTCATGTGGCCCACCAAACCAACCAAACCTTTAAAACAAAACACATGGGCTGGGTCTTCGTCATCTTCACCCGTTTATCATTCTAAACAACACATGAATATGACGAATCCAAAATATTCCATGCCAATCACCGACTATATAATAGATGCAAACCCATTAAATATATAAAGTCATCAACCCATCTATTCCTCTCATCGGCATTTACACTCGACCCTTTTTATCTCCTATAAACGGCATCGGTAACCTCTCCGAAGACACACAGGCACCTCTCCCTCTCATTCTATTGACACTCCTGTTATCCATGAAGTAAGAGATCCATGGCCTCGTCTAATAGACTTAAGAATCGAGACCTATAATCGCCAAGAAGTTCAAGGAAGGATTAAAAGATACCACCTGAGTTGGATGAAGAACCCTCTCCTTCACGGCGGCCTCTATTTTTTTTTTTTTTTCTAGGTTGACAGAATATAAAGGGTGATTGAGTTTAAAAAGTGGTATAATCGGTTGCCCTAAAATCATCCATCAATCCGTTACATAATTCCATGGGATATGATATGAATTTTTTTTTTTTGAAAAAGCCCAAGCTAACTCTTTATTTTCAAACGAGTCCTATCATACTTATCCAAGGTCCTAGAGGGATACTTCTACAAAAAAAATATATATATATATCAAGACTTTTAATATTCACAAGAAGATCCATTACCACATGCTCATTTTCAAAAGACCTCAAAACATGACTTCTCCAGCTCCAAGTTTTACAAAACCCCACACAATGGTTCTTGAGACCATTATGATATCCAGAAAATTATAAAATAAATATTTCAATTTCATTTAAAAATTTTAAAAATTACAAATGAAATTGAAACTATTTGGGCCTACCACTATTGGCCAACCTATATAGCTCTATTTATATATTTAAATCAATGTATAAATAGTTAAAATCTACAGGTGTTACAGTATGCCTGCAAGACGACTGCCATTCGAGCATCCAGTTGGCCCTGAAAGAGGCACTCTACAGGTGCAGTTTTTTTTTACCTCCCTTGTGTTGGGAAGGTTGAGGAGCGCCAGTTGGGGGGGGCCACAAGTTATTTATTTGACCTTGCAATTGCCAGGTTGGTTCATGTGTGCACCTGCACCTCCCAGAACCGACAGAAGGGCTACGCAGGTCATCGTCACCACGAGCTTACCTTTGAGTTTTGGCGACCATGTTTTCGTGAAGGTGTCCGGGTTTAAGGGCACCCTCCGTTTCGACGTTCGGGGCAAGCTGAGTTGGCTCTTCAATGGGACTGTTTCTCGTCATTGAGTTGATTGGGGAGGTGGCTTGTCATCTAGCCCTTCCCCCACAGCTGGCTCATGCCCACGACGTCGTCCTTGTCTCATGGCTGAGGTGTTATGTCCACGATCCTGCTTAGTCATTCCGTTCGACCGTCTCATTCTCGAGCTGGATTTGTCGTTCGTGGAGCAGTGGATCTAGGTCAAGGACCAACATGAGAAGAGGCTCCACGCTAAGACCGTTCCTTTGATTACAGTGTGTCGGTAGCGCCAGTCTGGTGCATAGACCACTTGGGAGCAAAAGGTCTATGCATGATACTTGCTATATTCGGTCTTCCCTTTAGGTTTCCTTAAATTTCGAGGACTAAATTTCCTAAGGGGGGGAGAATGTTATGCCTGTGTCATTTGGAGCCATTTCGGTTAAGCCTTGGTCACATCTAGGTCATTCAGGGCCTTTTTCTTTTTCGATCGGAGTCGCTAAAATTTTGGCTTTTAGCCACCTGCGGGAGTTGGAGTACTCTGATTGAAAATCTAACTGCATATTATGGGTCCTGGTACTGTTTCGTACTACCCATAAAAATTTCATCGAATTCCGGTAACGTTTTGAAAAATATGCAGTTCGGAACTGTATCTGGGTTTTGAGAGATCCTGGTTGGTCGAATAGTGTGAGATATTTTGAGGATGTGGTGACCTTTGGTAACCTTACTCCCACCTTGCTTAGTGATGAAGAAACCATTGGTCTTTTGGTATGAGAGTGGGTGAGCCTAACCCTAACCTCACCACCCCCTTATGGTCACCCCTAGACACTATTTGGGCTTGAAAAAGACATTTTTGCCCTCTCTCTCCCCCTCTCTCCCATTTCGTGGAACACTTTCCCTCCCTCTCTTATTGCTCTCTTTCTCTCTTTCACACATCCCCCATGTGTTTGATGAAATGCCAAGGAGAAGAAGATGGAGCAAGAAGAGGAGGTGCAAGTGCAAGACTAGGTGAGTGTGTGTGCTTGTGTTGTTGATTGTTTCTCCTCCCTCTCCTTGTTATGCCTGTGTCATTTGGAGCCTTATTTTTCGATCAGAGTCGCTAAAATTTTGGGTTTTAGCCACCTACAGGAGTTGAAGTGCTCTGATTGAAAATTTGGCTACATAATTTTTCTCCTAGAAGTTATGCATTTCCGATTTGGTATTTGGATTTAATTTTGTTAAAATCCAAGATGAAGAGGTTTAAATATGATTTTATCATGAGATGCTCAGTTTTGAGTTAGCTTTCATACAAAAGTGGAATTAGATCAATTGGATTCATGTAGTAAAAGTTATGGGTATTTTTCCAAGTATACCCAAGGGATGAGAAAATTCTGGCAGCAGCCCTGTTCAATGTTTAGCTCTCATTTCGGAATAGCTGGAGGGATTATTTGATCTTTTCATAAACATGAAAGTTGTAGATAATCTTCTTGGATTTCCAAAGGATTTTGAATTGTGCAATTCGAAGCTATATCGTGGAAGTTATGGCTGTTCTAGTGAAGCCCGTCCAGAATTTCTGGTCAGGGACGATTTGGTCTTGTCCCCCCCCCCACCAACTCACTTTAATTCCATTTAAAGCCCCCTTTTTGTGGAAATCTCTCACTCTCTCTCACTCTCGTCTCCCTCTCCCTCTCTGTTTTTTTGGTTGTGTGTGTTGTTAATGGAGAAAAAGATGAAGAAGAAGCACAAGAAAGAGTGAGAAAGGGTGAGAAAAGGTGAGCTCTGGCCTCAACCGGGTAGCTATAACACACAATGATATATCGAAGCGACTCAAGATGCCACTATGGAACCATGTCCACAAGCGATCGCCCACCAAGCTGCAATAGGACGCACCCAATCCCGATCGTATGCATCACCACTTGCTACAGCACTTTCCAAGTGAGAGGAAAAATCTATCATCACGTAGATGCTTCAAAGGTATTCCTTGACTGAAAAAGAACCCCTTGGGAGGGCACCATGAGGTGTTATATATGTGTCACTTTTAACCTTCTGGTAACCATTGGAACATTCTGGCAGTTTTTCAGTTTTTTTTTTTTCGTTTTTCGATCGGAACCGCTAAAATTTTGGACTGTTAGCTATCATCCTGAGCTTGAGGGCTCCGATTGAAAATCTAACTGCATATTATGTGTCCTGGTGCCATTCCAAGCCACTCACGAAAATTTCATCGGATTCCGGCAACATTTCAGAATTTCGCAGTTTCGAAGCGTATCCGGGTTTTGACCGAGCGAGAAGTCATTGGAAGACTTGACTTGGTCAAAGTGGGTCCATGACTTGGTCAAATGAGTTTGGCTTTTGTGTGGTTGGGTTGACTAGGGTCAAACCTAGCTTAAACCTAATTAAACCTAGCCTAATCCTAGTTTAACCCAATCTAAGTGGGGGTTGACTTATAAGTGAATCTAAAAATATCTCCCCCCACAATTCATCATCTTCTCCACCAAGATTTCTCTCTCCTCCTCTCTTTAAATCCTTGTTTTGACCTAGCTAAGGTGGTTGAAACCAAAAACCCTAAGAAGAGAAAAGATAGGTGAGCTCTCGATCTACCTTCCGGTGGTCTCGGATTCGAGTTCCCACATGCGTGACCCCTTCTCACGCCCTCTTTTCTCCTCTGATTTCAGCTGGTTTTAGGGCTGAGGGAGATCTTGGTGGTGGTGGCCTTTGAGGAGGTGTTTCGGTGCGCGAAGAGCAACCGATCTTCCCTTCCTTCCTTTCCTTCCTTAGGTGAGGTTTCATTTCCTTCCTTTCTTGTTTAGATGATTGTTAGGAGGGTGTTTTGAGTATGGGTGGCTGTGGGTGGCGGTGGGTGGCCGTTGGTGGCGGTCGGTGGCAGTTGGAGGCAATTGGTGGCCGTCAGGGAGGTGGTAGGGCTGTCCCGGGTTGGCTGGCAGGCAGGCAGGGCAGCGCGGGCGTGCGCGCGGGTGGAGATGGAGTGCGCGGGTGCTGCGTGCTGGGTGCCGGGCGAGGGCGTGCGCGCGGAGCGCTGCGCAGAGGCGCAGGGTGTGCTGCGCGCGCGGAGGCTGTGCGGGGGCGTGAGCGCGGAGCGCTGCGCAGAGGCGCAGGGTGTGCTGTGCGCGCGCGGTGGGGCGAGCTGGTGGTGCGCGCGGGGTGCACGCGGGATGCTGCGATGGGGTGTCCGGGCGTGCGGGCGGGGGGGGGGGGGGGGTCGGCAGTGCGCTGGTGGCCGTGCGAGGGCGTGCGCGCGGATCCCTACGCAGAGGCGCAGGGCGTGCTGCGCGCGCGGAGCTGCGTGCGGGTGCTGCGCGCAGGAGGCCGTGCGGGGGCGTGCGCACGGAGCGCTGCGCAGAGGCGCAGGGCGTGCTATGCGCGCGCGGTGGGGTGAGGTGGTGCGCGCGGGATGCTGCGATGGGGTGTCCGGGCGTGCGGGCGGGGGGGGGGGGGGGGCTCGCAGTGCGCTGGGCGCGCGGAACGGGGCTTGGTTGTGCGCCTGGGGCGGGTGGCCGTGCGTACGGCTGCCCGGGGGTTCGAGTGAGTCGGGGTGCTCGGGCTCGCGTGCATACGGGCCGTATGTATGTTTGCCCGAGTGTTGTGTATTTTTAGAGTATTTTTGGTATATTAGTGTATTTTACTCACCGAATTGATTACCCTGTCTTGCAGATCTTGACGGACGGTCGCGCGACGACCCGGCTATCGGTGAGTGGGACAATCCAACCCAGTAGGGAGGCGCTATATGCACTTGGGCGTATACCGTCCTCCCCTGGGGCACCATGGTTAATATTAACTTGTGTAATGTGTAATCCATGCAAGCATGATTAAAATGTAGTATGCATGCTACCCTAGACCGTGTATGTTAGGGACTTGCACCCTTAGGATATGTGTAAGAGCCATGCATCCTGTTACCCTGTTCTCATGCTAGGAAGCCTCGACCATGCATGTGTCCTACTAGTTTAATTTATTAAATTAAATGCTAGCATATGATTATTAGCATGTCTTAGATAATATTATAGGGAGGGGCCTTGCGAGGTCAACATTGAGACCCGGGCTAGGGTACTCCGTGTTACTTGTTTGGTTGTCGGGATGTCCTATATCGGGACCTCATGCTGCCCTCCCAAGGTTTCTTTTCCCAATAATATTATAACCTTGTTATTGTAATATATGTTCCCCGCATCTTGGTTATGCGCCCTGGAGGAATTCTGAAGAATTCATGACATTAGAGTTGTTGAGATGTGTTGTCGGTGGATCCGAGTGGATCATATACGTATGGATAGGTTGTTTTTGTTCCCTTCGTTGGATCCGTGTAGAGACTGCCCCAGCGTTAGAAAGGCCGTCCCGTGAGAGGGCTCCCATCAGTAGGCACCTCCTGATTTGGGACGGACTGTGCTGAATGTGGGAGTGGCCAAGCGGCTACGGAGTGGAGGAGAGACTATCGGTGGACCAAGGGTGACCAACAGCCTAGTCAGTCCCAATATCCTATGTCACCATATTGAGGGGTGAGGGTGAGGGTGTGGTGGGTTGGCGATGTAGCGACCCGCTGGATTTGTGTAGTAGTCAGTCCCAATATCCCATGTCACCATATTGAGGGGTGAGGGTGAGGGTGTAGTGGGTTGGCGATAGCGACCCACTGGATTTGTGTAGTTTCTGCCACTTTGAGGCTTGAATAATGAGATTGTGGTTAATATAAACTGTGATGCATGGGTTGTGCTATTCACTGAGCGTGTGGCTCACCCCTCGCATAATTATTATTCTCCAGTGTTATCTGAGTCGGATCTGAAGGAGGAGCTCCCCGAGTGACTTCATCAGTAGCGGAGCAGCGCCACGTCCCGCGAGTTTTAGAGGCTATCAGCATCCCTTTTGATTGTATGTATTATATTCCGTGCTTGGGCACGCGTTTGTATTATATTTGGATGTCTTTGTATATATTGGCTCTCACAGGACAGTTGATTATGTATCGAGTCTGTAATATGTCTTTGAGTTACAGATTCAGTCTTTTAGCTTCCGCTATTTGTGTATATATCATGTTAGCCCCATTGTTGTCTGTGTTGAAATTGTTGATGTTGTTTAGGGTATATTATTGACTTCCTGTATTGACTGCTGATATCATATATACACTTGCCGCGTCCCAGGGACGGCCGCCCTGGGGTGTGACAAAAGTTGGTATAAGAGCCTGGTCTTGTCAGAGCCAATTGTCTTCTTTTTCGTAGAGATGAGTCCTAGGATTTCTATATGAGTATTCTGATCCTAGTGTCTGGTTTTCTTAGGTTGCTGATATGCCTCCTCGCAGAGGACGGCGCGGACGAGGTCCCTCTCGACCTTTGGAGGTTTCCGAACCTACCAGAGGCGAGGATGCTACTGGATAGTCCACGGCTGTGAGGCCAGGATCGGCGCAGGAGCCTCCCGCATGGGAACGTGCGTTCGCTCGGATAGCGGATTTGGTGGAGACTCAGACAAGGGCACTGGAGGCCCAGACCAGAGTGTTGGCAGAGCAGGCTAGAGAGATTCAGGAGCTGAGGGCGGCCCGTGATGCAGTTCCACAGGTCCCCTTGGTGGCAGATCCGCCTGTGGTACCCGACGTACCCCCAGTCCCTGTGGTGATTCCGGCGGTGAGAGTTCAGGTTCGCCAGGAGAGGGAGGTAGAGCTAGAGGCTGCATCGCGAGTGCAGCAGAGCGGCCTCGCTGCCTTTCTGAAGCTCCACCCTCCCGAGTTTCATGGTCAAACGACGAATCCTCTTGCTCCTGAGCGTTGGTTGATGGAGGTGGATACGATCTTCTCGACCATGCTTTGCACCGACCGCCAGCGAGTCTCCCTGGCCACTTTCATGCTGAAGGGTAGCGCCGCCGACTGGTGGGCTACCCGAACAGTGGACATCCCCGAGGGATTGGAGCAGCTTTCATGGGCGGGATTCTGGAGGTATTTCTTGGAGGAGTATTTCCCGTTCTCGACGCGGCAGATCGTGATGCAGGAGTTTGAGCAGTTGACGCAGGACTCCATGTCTGTCGCCGACTACTCCACGCGCTTCACGAGGCTTTCCAGGTTCGCCCCAGCCTTGGTGATGGACGAGGAGACGCGGTGCCGTCATTTCGAGCTTGGTCTCTACAGTGCCATTCGGGTGCATGTCTCCTCCCAGGCTTTCTCGAGGTTCTCGGACTTGGTGTCTCAGGCGAAGACAGTCGATCGAGACCTCAGGATCCTCGTGAGGGTTCCGCCCCCTTCTGCAGATCAGAGTCCTCCCAGGAGCAAGGACCAGGGACAGCGCAAGAAGAAGAGGCCCCGCTTTGATCAGTTAGCGGCTGCCTCTCCTCCAGCAGATGTGGTGCCGGTGCGAGGTTCAGCACCCATTGCGGCGGTGCCAATCCAGGCCAGGCGATCGGAGACGCGGCGCTGTTACCACTGTCAGCGCATCGGGCATATCTCGTATAATTGCCCAGATGCTGGCCGACCCCGCGTGCAGCCTCAGCGTCAGCAGTAGCAGCAGCAGCCACAGGGTGGCCGTATTGACCAGTGGAGGCAGCCAGTGCAGCCGGTGAGGCGTGCCCCTGCTCCTCAGCCGCAGTTTGTTCAGGGCAGAGTTGCAGCACTTTCGGCCGAGGAGGCGCAGGTTCCGGGTATCATGGTCCGAGGTATTGTTTTGTTTTCCCAGCTCCCTATATATATGTGTGTGTTGGTTGCTGTTATGCATATGTGTGTTATCTCGTTAAGCGGGTATCGAGAGTGGTTGTTCGAGTTGAGGAGGCCGGGTTGTAGCTGTCCTGGCAGAGGGCTCCCATCCGTAGGTACCACCGATGCAGTCGGAGGGGTACTGATCGTGGGAGTATGCCAGGTAGGGGCTACCCGGAAGAGGGTTAATGAATGATGTCGCGAGCGTGGAATCGTTCTCCCCTTCGTTGGATCCGTGTAGTACATCCCCGGCGTTAGACAGGCTATCCTGACAGAGGGCTCCCATCAGTAGGCACCTCCTGATTTGGTTTTGGACTGTGCTGAATCGTGGGAGTAGACTAGGTAAGCTACGGAGCGGGAAGAGGCTACCGGTGGACCAGGGGGTAGAACAGTCTAAGTCTCTCCCAAAGTCCCAAAATGTCTCCTTTCGGGAGTGAGGGTGTGGATGAGGCGAAGACGGGTCGCCTCGTGACCCATTGTTGTTCGACCGTTCCCAAAGATGTTGGGTCCGGTCTTGTGATGGATGTTGAAGGACATCGATGGGAGATTATCTAGATGTAGATGATCCAGTGGGGTTGGTAGTATTCTTTAAGGGTGATGTCTTCTTCTAGTGTTCCTTTTCTGGTTTAAGGGGCCGTGTGAGGTCAGCGTTGAGACTCGGGCTAGGGCACTTCGTGTTCCTTGTTTGGTTGTCGGGGTATCCTATATCGGGACCTCATGGTGCCCTCCCGAGGTTTCTTTTCCAGTCAAGGAATACCCTGGAAGCATCAGCTGATGGTGGATTAAGTGCGAGTTTTGGTTGGAGCGTATGGTTTTCTGGGCCACGTGATTTCCGGCGAGGGCATATCTGTGGACCCGGTCAAGATGCTCGCCGTGTCAAATTGGCGTCGACCGTCGAACCCCATTGAGATTCAGAGCTTCCTGGGCTTGGCGGGTTATTGCGGGAGGTTTGTCGAGGGTTTCTCGAAGATAGCTGTACCTCCTAACCGCCTCGCTCGGAAGGATGTCCGGTTCGAATGGTCCCCGTCTTGCGAGGAGAGCTTCCTGGAGTTTAAGCGAAGGCTCACCTCAGCGCCAGTTCTTACCCTTCCATCTGGGAGGGGTGGGTTCGCAGTGTGCTCCGAGGCATCGCGGTTGGGTGTGGGTTGTGTCCACGATCCTGCTCCCGTCATCCCGTTCGAGCCGCTCATCTTCGAGCTGGACTTGTCATTCGTCGAGCAGCTGATTTAGATCATGGACCGCCGCGAGAAGAGGCTCCGCACCAAGACCGTCCATCTGGTCAAGGTGCTATGGCTGCACCGTTCCGGTGCCGAGGCCCCTTGAGAGCTCGAGGACGCCTTGCGTGACGCGTATCCGCATCTCTTCCCTTCCTAGATGTTTTTGTATTATTTTGAGGACAAAATTTCCTAAGGGGGAAGAATGTTATATATGTGTCACTTTTAACCTTCTGGTAACCATTGGGACATTCTGGCAGTTTTTTGGTTTTTTTTTGTTTTTCGATCGGAACCGCTACAATTTTGGACTTTTAGCTATCACCCTGAGTTTGAGGGCTCCGATTGAAAATCTAACTGCATATTATGTGTCCTGGTGCCATTCCAAGCCACTCATGAAAATTTCATCGATTCCGGTAACGTTTCAGAATTTCACAGTTCTGAAGCGTATCCGGGTTTTGACCGAGCAAAAAGTCATTTGGAGACTTGACTTGGTCAAAGTGGGCCCATGACTTGGTCAAATGAGTTTGGCTTTTTGTGTGGTTGGGTTGACTAGGGTCAAACCTAGCTTAAACCTAATTAAACCTAGCCTAATCCTAGTTTAACCTAATCTAAGTGGGGGTTGACTTATAAGTGAATCTAAAAATATCTCCCCCCACTATTCATCATCTTCTCCACCAAGATTTCTCTCTCTTCCTCTCTTTAAATCCCCATTTTGACCTAGCTAAGGTGGTTGAAACCAAAAACCCTAAGAAGAGAAAGGATAGGTGAGCTCCCGATCTACCTTCCGGTGGTCTCGGATTCGAGTTCCCACATGCGTGACCCCTTCTCATGCCCTCTTTTCTCCTCTGATTTCAGCTGTTTTTAGGGCTGAAGGAGACCTTGGTGGTGGTGGCCTTGGAGGAGGTGTTTCGGTGCGCGGAGAGCAACCGAACTTCCCTTCCTCCCTTCCTTCCTTGGGTAAGGTTTCCTTTCCTTCCTTTCTTGTTTAGATGATTGTTAGGAGAGTGGTTTTGAGTGGGGGTGGCTGTGGGTGGTGGTGGGTGGCCGTTGGTGGCGGTCGGTGGCGGTTGGAGGCCATTGGTGGCCGTCGGGGAGGTGGTAGGGCTGTCCCGGGTTGGCTGCCAGGCGCAGGGCTGGGCGCTGTCAGGCATGCTAGCAGGGCAGCGCGGGCGTGCGCGCGGGTGGAGCTGGAGTGTGCGGGTGCTGCGTGCTGGGCGCCGTGCGAGGGCGTGCGCGCGGAGCGCTGCGCAGAGGCGTAGGGTGTGCTGCGCGCACGGAGCTGCGTGCGGGTGCTGCGCGCAGGAGGCCGTGCGGGGGCGTGCGCGCGGAGCGCTGCGCAGAGGAGCAGGGCGTGCTGTGCGCGTGGGATGCTGCGATGGGGTGTCCGGGCGTGCGGGGGGGGGGGGGGGGGGGGGGGGCTCGGCAGTGCGGTGGGCGTGCGGGCCGGGGCACGGCTGTGCGCCCGGGGCGGGTGGCCGTGCGTACGGCTGCCCGGGGGTTCGGGAGTGAGTCGGGGTGCTCGGGCTCGCGTGCGTACGGGCCGTATGTACGTTTGACCGAGTGTTGTGTATTTCTAGAGTATTTTTGGTGTATTTGTGTATTTTACTCACCGAATTGATTACCCTGTCTTGCAGATCTTGACTGACGGTCGCGCGACGACCCGGCTATCGGTGAGTGGGACAATCCAACCCAGTAGGGAGGCGCTATATGCACTTGGGCGTATACCGTCCTCCCCTGGGGCACCATGGTTAATATTAACTTGTGTAATGTGTAATCCATGCAAGCATGATTAAAATGTAGTATGCATGCTACCCTAGACCGTGTATGTTAGAGACTTGCACCCTTAGGATATGTGTAAGAGCCATGCATCCTGTTACCCTGTTCTCATGCTAGGAAGCCTCGACCATGCATGTGTCCTACTAGTTTCATTTATTAAATTAAATGCTAGCATATGATTATTAGCATGTCTTAGATAATATTATAGGGAGGGGCCTTGCGAGGTCAACATTGAGACCCGGGCTAGGGTACTCCGTGTTCCTTGTTTGGTTGTCGGGATGTCCTATAACGGGACCTCATGCTGCCCTCCCAAGGTTTCTTTTCCCAATAATATTATAACCTTGTTATTGTAATATATGTTCCCCGCATCTTGGTTATGCGCCCTGGAGGAATTCTGAAGAATTCATTTCATTAGAGTTGTTGAGATGTGTTGTCGGCAGATCCGAGTGGATCATATGCGTATGGATAGGCTTTTTTGTTCCCTTCGTTGGATCCGTGTAGAGACTGCCCCAGCGTTAGAAAGGCCGTCCCGTGGAGGGCTCCCATCAGTAGGCACCTCCTGATTTGGGACGGACTGTGCTGAATGTGGGAGTGGCCAAGCGGCTACGGAGTGGAGGAGAGACTATCGGTGGACCAAGGGTGACCAACAGCCTAGTCAGTCCCAATATCCTATGTCACCATATTGAGGGGTGAGGGTGAGGGTGTGGTGGGTCGGCGATGTAGCGACCCGCTGGATTTGTGTAGTAGTCAGTCCCAATAACCTATGTCACCTATTGAGGGGTGAGGGTGAGGGTGTAGTGGGTGGGCGATAGCGACCCACTGGATTGTTTAGTTCCTGCCACCTTGAGGCTTGAATAATGAGATTGTGGTTAATATAAATTGTGATGCATGGGTTGTGCTATTCACTGAGCGTGTGGCTCACCCCTCGCATAATTATTATTCTCCAGTGTTATCTGAGTCGGATCTAGAGGAGGAGCTCCCCGAGTGACTTCATCAGTAGTGGAGCAGCGCCACGTCCCGTGAGTTTTAGAGGCTATCAGCATCCCTTTTGATTGTATGTATTATATTCCGTGCTTGGGCACGCGTTTGTATTATATTTGGATGTCTTTGTATATATTGGCTCTCACAGGACAGTTGATTATGTATCGAGTCTGTAATATGTCTTTGAGTTACAGATTCAGTCTTTTAGCTTCCGCTCTTTGTGTATATATCATGTCAGCCCCTTTGTTGTCTGTGTTGAAATTGTTGATGTTGTTTAGGGTATATTATTGACTTCCTGTATTGACTGCTGATATCATATATACGCTTGCCGAGTCCCAGGGATGGCCGCCCTGGGGCGTGACATGAGGTCCCGATATAGGATATCCCGACAACCAAACAAGGAACACGAAGTACCGTAGCCCGGGTCTCAACGCTGGCCCCGCAAGGCCCCTTAATCATGAGTAGGAAGACTGGAAGAAGACATCATCCCTTAATGAGCAATATGCCACATCCTCAAAACTTGAAACTAGCGCCGCACGCGAACTCCATGGTTACCAGCAATACCGATGCATGGGAAAGAAGCTCCATTATCGAGACGCAATACATACCATAGAAATTGTGACCAATTCATCACTATCATACTACTAGGCATGAATCTCCTACTCAAGCCTTAATCCCAGAACAAGGGATCCAACAACTGACCCTAATCA
This sequence comes from Acorus gramineus, assembly GCA_030737835.1. Taxonomy (NCBI): domain Eukaryota; kingdom Viridiplantae; phylum Streptophyta; class Magnoliopsida; order Acorales; family Acoraceae; genus Acorus; species Acorus gramineus. Next base: position 3,578,748 of record CM060849.1, read on the forward strand.
GTCGAACCAGTCGACAACTTAAGGGTGGGTCCAGGGGGGTCACGTCCACGTCAACGGATGCGAGGAGGCATGTCAGCAACCTAAGATAACTTCTAAAACAAGAGTACTCGGATGACAATCCTACGACTCATCATCTATACGACTAGACTTAGGCTCTGACAGGACCAGGCTCTGATACCAACTTTTGTCACGCCCCAGGGCGGCCGTCCCCGAGACGTGGCAATAATGAAATATCAGCTATCAAGTACAAGAGATCAATAATGACTCCAATAAACAATACACAAGCTGGCAAACCAATGATAACTGATAACTCAACTGAAAAGCGGAAGCATAAGATATCAACAATGTCTGTAAACCAAAAACATTATTACAGACTCGAATACACAATCACTGTCCTATGAGAGCCAAGTCTAGTCCAAATAAAATACAACCTGTGCCACATGCACGATTTACAATACATAAAATGACTCTAGGACTGCTGACAGCCTCGCACTCGCCACCCGCCGGACAGAACGCTCCACGCACATAAGACCACGCCACAAGGAAGCTCCAGCTCCACGCCCAACACTGCCCCTGAAAAGAAACAATATGCGAGGGGTGAGCTACAAGCTCAGTGAGTGGCTGAAAACCAATCACCATTACAACAGTTCAATGTTAAGGCAATTTCCTTTCAAGGAAAATATGGGTAGAAACCCAATGGATAACAAGGTCACGCGACGGCGCGACCAACCTCACCCTCACCCTCACTCCTGGAGGAAGACTCTTGGGACTTTTGGGGAGAGACCATACCGTTGGTCGAAGAGACGCAGAATTACTGGTCCACACAACACTACTGGATCACCAACCTCACCCTCACCCTCACCCTCACTCCCGGAGGGAGACTCTTGGGACTCTTGGGGAGAGACCATACCATTGGTCGAAGAGACCCGGAATTACTGGTCTACACAACACTACTGGATCATCTACATCGAGATAACTGCCCAACGATGTCTTTGAACATCGATACGCAACCGGACCCAACAACTATGGGAACGGACGAACAACGAATGGGTCACGTGGCGACGTGTCTTCACCTCATCCTCACCCTCACCCTTTAGAGGTGACATAGGACTTTTGGAGAGATTAGACTCCTCTACACCCTTGGTCCACCGGTAGCCCTTTCCCTGGGTAGTCTCTACCTAGTATACTCCCACGATCAGTACGCTCCTGAACGCATCGGTAGTACCTACGGATGGGAGCCCTCTGTCAGGAAAGCTTTTCCAACGCCGGGGAGTTCCTACACGGATCCAACGAAGGGGAGAACAATTCCACGCTCGCAATATCATTCGTTAGCCCTCTCTTGGGTAGCCTCTACCTGGTATACCCCCATGATCAGTACATCTTGCCGCATGCATCGATAGTACCTACAGGTGGGGGCCCTCTGTCAGGACAGCTACAACCCGGGCCGCTTCATGTTCACAAAGCGAACCCAATGGAGAAACAACTACTCTCGATAATCACATATCGATGATAGCGAATACTATTGTACTCCCACACAGTTGCGTCGCTCGGACACAAGGGGGGGTTGCCTCTGCTCACACGCAGAAATAATCTCAAGGCACATAACCCAACAGGCGATTCATATACACGCCTAGCACGGGTAGGCCTAGCTTAATGCCACAACTACCGGCTTAACAAAACTGATAAGATAATGAATTCTCCTTAATTCCAAACGAGTGCATCGCTCGGATGCACGGGGGCGATTACATCGCTAGCACTCTAACTAATAAGGTACAACCCGACAACGGGTCATACCCACGCCTATTTCAGATAGGCCCAATCAGTTTTAACATGCGCATATATATATCCAGGAGAATTATATCTAGTTATGTACATGAACTACATGCACGATAACCTATCAAATAATTATAAGGATACTCCCTAACATGGATTTACATCATAATAAATCATACAACATGCATACATGGCCATTAATCACATAAGCACATAAGGCCTAACTTAAGCATGCGTTGGATATCGCCAACTTAAAAGGTAAGGGTCAAGCATAAATCTCGCGCACTAATAGGTGCATGCCAATATTTCAAACGAACCTGAGTCGAGTAGGAAATCGCATCTACTTACTCAGTTCGTGCAGAGGGAGAGGGCGAGAGAGATCATCATCTCATGAAGTTGGTCATAGCCTTGCCCCATTAGCATGGGCGCAACAACTACACCATGCCCTCGAGTCTTATCGCAAGGGAATATTAGGCAGGTGCCCGTTATTAACCTAGACTTAATCATTATGGATATTCCAATTAATATGGTGGGAGTAGTATTACAATACTACCTAAGGCATGCCATATTCTATACATCCATACACATTACAGAATACATGCCCATACTAGAGGGGCGCATGCGATACAATACATGCAATATAAGCCTAGCATGCAAGATATCTAACATATTATAGTTTAAGCATGGCCATACTACTTATCTACACAAGTAGTATAGCTAGGATGCCCCATCGATGCGCGACGCACGACTACACGCGTCGAGCGCATCTCGAGGGGGGGGGGGATTGGATCAAACCACTCACAGATACCTAGATCGTCGCGCGTCCAGTTATGCCTGTGTCATTTGGAGCCATTTCGGTTAAGCCTTGGTCACATCTGGGTCATTCAGGGCCTTTTCTTTTTTTCGATCGGAGTCGCTAAAATTTTGGCTTTTAGCCACCTGCGGGAGTTAGAGTACTCTGATTGAAAATCTAACTGCATATTATGGGTCCTGGTACTGTTTCGTACTACCCATAAAAATTTTATCGAATTCTGGTAACATTTTGAAAAATATGCAGTTCTGAACCGTATCCGGGTTTTGAGAGTTCCTGGTTGGTCGAATAGTGTGAGATATTTTGGGGATGTGGTGACCCTTGGTAACCTTACCCCCACCTTGCTTGGGGAGGAAGAAAACATTGGTTATTTGATTTGTGAGTGGGTGAGCCTAACCCTAACCTCACCCCCCCTTATGGTCACCCCAAAACACTATTTGGGCATGGAAATGACCATTTTGCCCTCTCTCTCTCTCCCCCTCTCTCCCAACTCGTGGATCTCTCTTTCTCTCCCTCTCTTGATCTCTTTTTCCCCTCTTTGTGTGTGTGGAGAAGGAGGAGGAAGAAGCAAAAGAAGGAGAAGGTGAAGGAGGAAGAGCAAGGTTTGTGTTTGTGTTGTTGTTGTTGTTGATCCTCCTCTCTCTAGCTCCCTTTTCAAGTCTTCCCCCCCCCCATGTTTTGCAGCCAAAGAAAGCTGAGGAGGGCTGTGGAGGTGGTGGTAGTGGTGGTGGTGGTTGAGGTGGTCGCGGGTGCATCGAGGGCCCCCGAATCTCCCCCTTTCATTCCCCCTCCCAAGGTGAGCTCTTCCCCTTCTTTTCTTTGGTTTTTCATGGCTTAGGGGTTGTTGGGAACTCATGCATGCTAGGTAATTGGTTTAGGGTGAGTGAGAAGTGTGGGGGAGGGGTTAAAAAGGTTTAAAAGGGGGTTAAGAATGGCTGGGCGCGCGCAGGGGTCTGTCCGCCCGCTTGCGCACGCAGATGCGCGCGCAGAGGGGCATTGGCAGGCACAGGAAAGCGCGTGCTCGTGCGTACGGGCGCGCGGGTGCGCGCGGAGGGGGCACGCCTGTGCGCGCGGACGTTGGCAGCGATCGGGGTGCTCGTAGGACGTGCGCGCGAGTGTGCGCGGGCGCGCGGGGCAGTGCGTCTAGGCATGCGCCTGAGCATGCGGCAGGGTGCCAGTGCATGCATGCGCGTGCGTGCGCGTGCTGGGGCATGCGCGGGGCTGCCCAGGGGCTCAGGTAGGTGCTGGGGCACTCGGGCATTCGTGTGTACGCGCGTGCTCGCATGCAAGCGAGCCCGTATGCGCGCATGTCTAAGTCTTTGGTATTTCTAGTAATTTCTAAGTGTTATAATGTGATGTTGCTCACCAAATTTGATGCCCTTACCATGCAGATCTCGTCGGAAGGGATGCGCGAGGTCCCGGGTTGCGGTGAGTGGTTTGGTCCAATCCCCCCCCCTCGAGATGCGCTCGACGCGCGTAGTCGTGCGTCGCGCATCGATGGGGCATCCTAGCTATACTACTTGTGTAGATAAGTAGTATGGCCATGCTTAGACTATAATATGTTAGATATCTTGCATGCTAGGATTATATTGCATGTATTGTATCTATGTATGAATGATTGTGTTGCATGCGCCCCTCTAGTATGGGCATGTATTTTTGTAATGTGTATGGATGTATAGAATATGGCATGCCTTAGGTAGTATTGTAATACTACTCCCACCATATTAATGGAATATCCAGTATGATTAAGTCTGGGTTAATAACGGGCACCTGCCTAATATTCCCTTGCGATAAGACTCGAGGGCGTGGTGTAGTTGTTGCGCCCATGCTAATGGGACAAAACTATGACCAACTTCATGAGATGATGATCTCTCTCGCCCTCTCCCTCTGCACGAACTGAGTAAGTAGAGGCGATTTCCTACTCGACTCGGGTTCGATTGGAATATTAGCATTCACCTGTTAGTGCGCGAGATCGCGCTTGACCCTTCCCTTTTAAGTTGGCGATATCCAACGTATGTTAGAGTATATTTTGTATGTTTATACGAGTAGTGCCCTCATATGCATGTGTAGTTAGGCCTTGCCTTGTATGTATATTGCATGATGTGTTGTTTATGCCATATACTCACGTTAGGGAGAACCCCTATAGTTAAGCATATGTTATTGTGAATGTGGATCAAGTTCCTTCAGTGATAGAACTCTCCTGTAATAATTATGCGCATGTTAAAAACTGATAGGCCTATCTGAAATAGGCGTGGGTATGACCCGCTGACGGGTTGTACCTTATTAGTTAGAGCGCTAGCGATGTAATCACCCCGTGCATCCGAGCGATGCACTCGTTTGGAATTCAGGAGAATTCATTATCTTATCGGTTTTGTTAAGCCGGTAGTTGGGGCATTAAGCTAGGCCTACCCATGCTAGGTGTGTATATGAACCGCCTGTTGGGTTATGTGCCTTGGGATTATTTCTGCGTGAGAGCAGAGGCAACCCCCCTTGTGTCCGAGCGACGCAACCGTGTGGGAGTACGATAGTGTTCGCTATCATCGATATGTGATTATCGAGAGTAGTTGTTTCATTCCATTGGGTTCGCTTTGCGAACATGGAGTGTTTCCTCCCAATGTCGTCCGTGTTGAAGCGGCCTAGGTTGTAGCTGTCCTGACAGAGGGCCCCCACCTGTAGGTACTATCGATGCATGCGGCAAGATGTACTGATCATGGGGGTATACCAGGTAGAGGCTACTCGGGAGAGGGCTAACGAATGATATTGCGAGCGTGGAATCGTTCTCCCCTTCGTTGGATCCGATGTAGGAACTTCCCGGCGTTGGAAAAGCTGTCCTAACAGAGGGCTCCCATCCGTAGGTACCACCGAGGTATTCAGAAGCGTACTAATCGTGAGAGTATACTAGGTAGTGACTACCCGGGGAAAGGGCTACCGGTGGACCAAGGGTGTAGAGGAGTCTAATCTCTCCAAAATTCCTATGTCACCTGTAAAGGGTGAGGGTGAGGATGAGGTGAAGACACGTCGCCGCGTGACCCATTCGTGGTTCGTCCGTTCCCATAGTTGTTGGGTCCGGTTGCGTATCGATGCTCAAAGACATCGTTGGGCAGCTATCCCGATGTAGATGATCCAGTAGTGTTGTGTATAGCAGTAATTCCGGGTCTCATCAACCAACGGTATGGTCTCTCCCCAAGAGACCCAAGAGTCTCCCTCCGGGAGTGAGGGTGAGGGTGAGGTTGGTGATTCAGTAGTGTTGTGTGGACCAGTAATTCCGCGTCTCTTCGACCAACGGTATGGTCTCTCCCCAAAAAGTCCCAAGAGTCTTCCTCCGGGAGTGAGGGTGAGGGTGAGGTTGGTCGCGCCGCCGCGTGACCCTGTTATCCATGGGTTTCCACCCATGTTTTTCCTTGAAAGGAAATTGTTTTAGTATTGAACTGTTGTAGGGTGATTGGTTTCCAGCCACTCACTGAGCTTGTAGCTCACCCCTCGCATACTATTTTTTTTCAGGGGCAGTGTTGGGCGTGGAGCTGGAGCTTTCCTGTGGCGTGGTCTTATGGGCGTGGAGCGTTCTTCCGACGGGTGGCGAGTGCGAGGCTGTCAGCAGTCCTAGAGTCAATTTATGTATTGTAAATCGTGCATGTGGCACAGGTTGTATTTTATTTGGACTAGACTTGGCTCTCACAAGACAGTGATTGTGTATTCGAGTCTGTAATAATATTTTTGGTTTACAGACATTGTTTATATATTATGCTTCCGCTTTTCAGTCAGTTATCATTATCCTTGCTTTGCCACCTTGTGTGTTGTTGTTGGAGTCCTTATTGACCTCAGGTATTGATAGCTGATATTTCATTATTGCCACGTCTTGGGGACGGCCGTCGTGGGGCCTGACACGTCCGGTCTACGAGATCTGCAAAACACAACCAATGATCCACAATTAAAATATGAAACCTCCTATCACACATATAAGCCTACTTCATGAAGACCCTAACCCCTGATACTTCCATATTATCACCCAAGACACATGCAAACAACTCCTTGACACTCAACCAAGCAAAACTGCCAAACCTGCTGCAACCAGCCCTACTAATTGATCTCCACAGCACCCAATACACTTCCAAAAATTATAAAATAAAACATGCACATTCTCTGATATGCTGGGATCATAATCCATGAAGACATTAGAACCTAATTTTGCCTCTACAAGCCCGAAATAAATTATTTCCAGAAGCAGGTCAATTCCTACGCGAATCTGGACAGGCCATGCAAAACAGGTTATAACTTACACCACAGATATCATAATGACCCCAAATTTCATATATAACAACTAGACACATAGATGATCATATCATATGAAGACATAATCCTAAAATTGTGCCTCTAAATACTAGATTCACAGAGATCTTTAAAATGCGGAGTGCTGCCTTACCAAAACAGGGAGAGGGAAATTGGGAGATGCGGGGTTCTCGACACACCCACGACCACCTCAACCACCACCACCACTACCACCACCTCATCAGCATCTCCTCAAGCCCTTCATGGCAGAAAACAGGGGTGCAAAGGGGCATGAGAAGGGGATAGAGAGAAGAGAAACAACAACAACAACAACAACACATACTCACCCCCTTCTCACTCTTTCTTGTGCTTCTTCTTCATCTTTTCCTTCAATTGCTTCTTCTTCACACACAAAGAGGGAAAAAAAAGAGACCAAGAGAGGGAGAGAAAGTGTTCCACGAAATGGGAGAGAGGGGGAGAGAGAGAGAGAGGGCAAAAAAGTCATTTTCATGCCCAAATAGTGCCTAGGGGTGACCATAAGGGGGGGTGAGGTTAGGGTTAGGCTCACCCACTCACATATCAAAAAACCAATGGTTTCTTCATCCCTAAGCAAGGTGGGGGTAAGGTTACCAAAGGTCACCACATCCCCAAAATATCTCACACTATTCGACCAACCAGGAACTCTCAAAACCCGGATACGGTTTGGAATTACATATTTTTCAAAACGTTACTGGAATTCGATGAAATTTTTATGGGTAGTACGAAACAGTACCAGGACCCATAATATACAGTTAGATTTCCAATCAGAGTACTCCAACTCCCGTAGGTGGCTAAAAGCCAAAATTTTAGCGACTCCGATCGAAAAAGAAAAAGGCCCTGAATGACCCAGATGTGACCAAGGCTTAACCGAAATGGCTCCAAATGACACAGGCATAACAACGTGCACATGAACCGCCTGTTGGGTTATGTGCCTTGGGATTATTTCTGCGTGAGAGCAGAGGCAAACCCCCCCTTGTGTCCGAGCGACGCAACCGTGTGGGAGTACAATAGTATTCGATATCATCGATATGTGATTATCGAGAGTAGTTGTTTTTCCATTGGGTTCGCTTTGCGAACATGGAGTGTTTCCTCCCAATGTCGTCCGTGTTGAAGCGGCCCGGGTTGTAGCTGTCCTGACAGAGGGCCCCCACCTGTAGGTACTATCGATGCATGCGGTAAGATGTACTGATCATGGGGGTATACCAAGTAGAGGCTACCCGGGAGAGGGCTAACGAATGATATTGAGAGCGTGGAATCGTTCTCCCCTTCGTTGGATCCGTGTAGGAACTCCCCGGCGTTGGAAAAGCTTTCCTGACAGAGGGCTCCCATCCGTAGGTACTACCGATGCGTTCGGGAGAGTACTGATCGTGGGAGTATACCAAGTAGAGACTACCCGGGGAAAGGGCTACCGGTGGACCAAGGGTGTAGAGGAGTCTAATCTCTCCAAAAGTCCTATGTCACCTCTAAAGGGTGAGGGTAAGGATGAGGTGAAGACACGTCGCCGCGTGACCCATTCGTTGTTCGTCCGTTCCCATAGTTGTTGGGTCCGGTCTCGTATCGATGTTCAAAGACATCGTTGGGCAGTTATCTCGATGTAGATGATCCAGTAGTGTGTTGTGTAGACTAGTAATTCTGGGTCTCTTCGACCAATGGTATGGTCTCTCCCCAAGAGTCCCAAGAGTCTCCCTTCTGGAGTGAAGGTGAGGGTGAGGTTGGTGATCCAGTAGTGTTGTGTGGACCAGTAATTCCGCGTCTCTTCGACCAACGGTATGGTCTCTCCCCAAAAGTCCCAAGAGTCTTCCTCCGGGAGTGAGGGTGAGGGTGAGGTTGGTCGCGCTGCCGTGTGACCCTGTTATCCATTGGGTTTCTACCCATGTTTTCCTTGAAAGGAAATTGCCTTAACATTGAACTGTTGTAATGGTGATTGGTTTCCAGCCACTCACTGAGCTTGTAGCTCACCCCTCGCATACTGTTTCTTTTCAGGGGCAGTGTTGGGCGTGGAGCTTCCTTGTGGCGTGGTCTTATGGGCGTGGAGCGTTCTTCTGGCGGGTGGCGAGTGCGAGGCTGTCAGCAGTCCTAGAGTCATTTTATGTATTGTAAATCGTGCATGTGGCACATGTTGTATTTTATTTGGACTAGACTTGGCTCTCACAGGACAGTGATTGTGTATTCGAGTCTGTAATAATGTTTTTGGTTTACAGACATTGTTGATATCTTATGCTTCCGCTTTTCAGTCAGTTATCATTATCTTTGCTTTGCCACCTTGTGTGTTGTTGTTGGAGTCTTTGTTGACCTCAGGTATTGATAGCTGATACTTCATTATTGCCACGTCTTGGGGACGGCCGCCCTGGGGCGTGACACCCTCCTCCCATGGTGGATCCCCAGATTTTTCCCCCTCTCCCTCTGGTCAGCCAAGTAGAAGAGAAGCAAAGATGGAGGTGGTGGTAGTGGTGGTGGCGGTCGAGGCGGTCAAGGGTGTGCTTGCGAGCCCTACATCTCCCATTTCCCCCCCCCCTCCTCTCTTTTGGTGAGTTTTCTCTATTCTTTATTGGTTTGTATGCATGTTAGGGTGTTTGTGAGGGTATGCATGTGAGGTGTTTTGAGTTGGGTGCATGTAGGAGCAAGGGGGGAGGGTTGGGGGAGTGCTGGGCGCGCGCGCGTAGTCGCGCGCGTAGAGGGGCTCAGGCAGGCGCGTGCGCGAGCGCGCGGGCGCTGGTAGCGCATGCGGTGCGCGCAAGTCATGCGGCAGGGCGCCAGTGCGCGCGCGCGCGTGCAGGGGCACGCGTGGGGCTGCCCAGGGGCTCGGGTAGGTGCTGGGGCACTCGGGCATGCGTGCGTACGCGCGTGCTCGCATGCGTGCGAGCCCGTATGCGTGCATGTCTAAGTCTTTGGCATTTCTAGTAATTTCTAAGTGTTATAATGTGATGTTACTCACCAAATTTGATGCCCTTACCTTGCAGATCTCGTCGGATGGGATGCGCGAGGTCCCGGGTTACGGTGAGTGGTTTGATCCAATCCCCCCCCCTCGAGATGCGCTCGACGCGCGTAGTCGTGCGTCGCGCATCGATGGGGCATCCTAGCTATACTACTTGTGTAGATAAGTAGTATGGCCATGCTTAAACTATAATATGTTAGATATCTTGCATGCTAGGCTTATATACATGTATTGTATCCATGTATGAATGACTGTATCGCATGCGCCCCTCTAGTATGGGCATGTATTTCTGTAATGTGTATGGATGTATAGAATAGGGCATGCCTTAGGTAGTATTGTAATACTACTCCCACCATATTAATTGGAATATCCAGCATGATTAAGTCTGGGTTAATAACGGGCACCTGCCTAATATTCCCTTGCGATAAGACTCGAGGGCGTGGTGTAGTTGTTGCGCCCATGCTAATGGGGCAAAGCTATGACCAACTTCAAGAGATGATTATCTCTCTCTCACCCTCTCCCTCTGCACGAACTGAGTAAGTAGATGCGATTTCCTACTCGACTCAGGTTCGTTAGGAATATTGGCATGCACCTGTTAGTACGCGAGATCGCGCTTGACCCTTCCCATTTAAGTTGGTGATATCCAATGCATGCTTAAGTTATGCTGTCACGCCCCAGGGCGGCCGTCCTCGGGACGCGGCAAGTGTATATATAATATCAGAATCTACACAGGAGGTCAATAATATATCATACACAAACACCCAGAATGACACACAGACAACAAAGAGGCTGACATGATATATACACCAAATGCGGAAGCAAAAGACTGAATCTGTAAATAAACATACTACAGACTCGATACTCAATCATCTGTCCTGTGAGAGCCAATATATACACTAATACAACTGAGTATATATACAAACGCGTGCTCAAGCACGAAAATAAAATACATACAGTCAAGAAGGGATGCTGATAGCCTCTGGCACTCGCGGAACGTAGCGCTGCTCCGCTACTGAAGGAATCCCTCGGAAGGCTCCAACTGCTGCTCCGGCTCTGGCTCAGTGGCAACTGGGGAAAAACATATGCGAGGGGTGAGCCACACGCTCAGTGAACAGTACAACCCATGCATCACAGACAATATTGACCACTAACCAGATCTTAATAATCCACAATCTCTTATTAACAACCACAAAATGGTAACAAATACTCAAACCAGTGGGTCGCTCAATCGCCAACCCACTACACCCTCACCCTCACCCTTCAATGGGTGACATAGGATTTTGGGACTGATAATCATCCAATCACAACTCCAGTGGGTCGCTCATCGCCAACCCACTACACCCTCACCCTCACCCTATAACGGGTGACATAGGATTTTGGGACTGACTAGGCTGTTGGTCACCCTTGGTCCACCGATAGTCTCTCCTCCACTCCGTAGGCCGCTTGGCTTTCACCCACAACTTCAGCACAGTCCGTCACAAATATCGGGAGGCGCCTACTGATGGGAGCCCTCGGAAGGGACGGCCTTTCTAACGCTGGGGCAGCCTCTACTGGATCCAACGAATGGGACAGAACAACCTATCCATACGCATATGATCCACTTGGATCCGCCGACTACACATCTCAACGACTCTAATGTCATGAATTCCTCAGAATTCCTCCAAGACGCATAACCAATATGTAGGGAACATACACAATAATTAGCAAGGGTGGAATATCATTGGGGGAAAGAAACTTGGGAGGGCAGCGTGAGTTCCCGATATAGGACACCCGACAACCAAACAAGGAACACGGTGTACCCTAGCCCGGGTCTCACCGCTGTCCTCGCGAGGCCCCTCCCCTATAATATTCACTAAATATGCTAATAATCATATAATTTGGTATAACATTTCTTATAATATTATTGGGACAAGAAACCTTGGGAGGGCAGCATGAGTTCCCGATACAGGACACCCCGACAACCAAACAAGGAACACGGAGTACCCTAACCCGGGTCTCAGTGTTGACCTCGCAAGGCTCCTCCCTATAATATCATCTAAGGCATGCAGTTTATCATACTCTAGCATTTAATTAAATAAATAAACTAGTATGACACATGCATAGGCTAAGGCTTCCTAGCATGAGAACAGGGGGAAATGATGCATGGCTCATACACATATCCTAAGGGTGCAAGTCCCTAACATGCAAAGTCTAGGGTAGCATGCATTCTACATTTAAATCATTCTCGCATGGAATACACATTACAATAGGTTAATATAAATCCATGGTGCCCCAGGAGAGGTCGGTATACGCCCAAATGCATGTAGCGCCTCTCTACTGGGTTGGATTGTCCCACTCACCGGAGATCGGGTCGTCGCGCGACCGCCCGTCAAGATCTGCCGCTGCTCGCCTACTGCGCCCGCCTGAGCGCCGCCTGTGCTGCCTGCTGCGCGGGACTGTAAGCCTCCCTGCCCGAGCTCCTCTACCACCCACCACCGGCCACCCCAAGGCCTCCGACCACCACCCACAGCTCTCTGACGGCCACCCACCGCCGCCGACCGCCTCCCAACCTCAAACCAACCTCCTAACATACATTTATACAAGAAAAGAGAGGAAAGAAGGCTTACCAAGGGGAGGAAGGGAAGTTCGGTTGCTCGCCGCGCACCGAAACCTCTCCCAAAAGGCTTCCAACGCCCGGATCTCTCTCGGCCTTCGAAATGGCCCAAATCAGGGAAGAAGAGTGGGGGGATGGAGGGGCAAAACTCGCCGGAATGCGAATTTGAAACCACCGGGGTGTAGATCGGGACCCGATCTACACTTCCTATGCTTTGGATTTTAAGTTCTAAGCCCTCCAAGGGGCTCAAAACTAAGAAAAATGGAGAAGGGGAGAGAGGGAGCTCATTTGGGAAGAAGATGAATAGTGCACAACCTTTTTAGATTTCATTTATATAAAGTCAACTCACTTAAAACCCAGATACGCCCCGGAACTGTGAAATTCCAGAAACGTTGCCGGAATTCGATGAAATTTTCGTGAGAGGCCTAAAATGGCACCAGGACACCAAATATGCAGTTAGATTTCCAATCGGAGTTCTCTAACTCAGGACGATAGCTAACAGTCCAAAAATTAGCGGTTCCGATCGAAAACCGAAAAAAATGAAAAATTGCCAGAACGCTCCAACGGTTACCAGCAGGCTAAAAGTGACACATATATAACATATGCCTTGTGTGCTTATATGATTAATGGCCATGTATGCATGGTTAAATGGGACAATACCATGTATGCATGTTGTATGATTGTTGTTTATGATGTAAATCCATGTTAGGGGTTACCCTTATAGTCAATTATTAGATGATTGTGCATATGGTTCATGCACATAGCTATGATATGATTCTCCTGTTATATATATGCACATGTTAAAACTAATTAGGCCTATCTGAAATAGGCATGGGTACGACCCGCTATTGGGATGTACCTCATTAGTTAGTGCGCGAGCGATGTAATCGCCCTTGCATCCGTGTGATGCACTTGAATGTAATTCAGGAGAATTCATTTGTTGTATCGGTTTTGTTAAACCGGTAGCTTTGGCATTAAGTTAGGCCTACCCGTGCTAGGCGCGTATATGAACCGCCTGTTGGGTTATATGCCTTGGGCTTATTTCTGCGTGAGAGCAGAGGTAACCCCTCGCGTCTGAGCGATGCACTCGTGTGGGAGTCCAAGAGTATTCGTTATCCTCGATATGTGATTATCGAGCGTAGTTGACTTTCCCATAGGGTTTGCTTTGCGAACGTGGGGTGCTTCCTCCCGACATCATCGTGCGTCAAACACCCCAGCGTCGAAGCTGTCCTGTTTGGGTGCCACCACTTGTAGGTGCTACTGATGCGTATCGCGGTACTCATCGGGCTGATGTACCGATCGTGGAAGGCCGACAGGTAGAGGCTACGCGGGAAAGGGCTACCGGATGATTTTGCGAGCGTGGAATCGTTCTCCCCTTCTTCGGATCCGCGTTGAAGCTACCCGACGTTAAAGCTGTCCTGATAGAGGGCTCCCACCTGTAGGTACTACCGATGCGTTCGGCAGATGTACTGATCATGGGAGTATACCAGGTAGAGGCTACGCGGGAGAGGGCTACCGGATGACGAAGGGTGTAGAACAAAAGGTTTTCTTCCAACAGTCCTGAGTCACCCATAGGGGTGAGGGTGAGGATGAAGTGAAGTCACGTCGCCACGTGACCCATTCGTTTTTCGTCCGTTCCCATAGTTGTTGGGTCCGGTTACGTATCGATGTTCAGAGACATCGTTGGGCAGTTATCGCGATATAGATGATCCAGTAGTGTTGTGTAGACCAGTAATTCCGCGTCTCTTCGACCAACGGTATGGTCTCTCCCCAAAAGTCCCAAATGTCTTCCTCCGGCAGTGAGGGTGAGGGTGAGGTTGGTCGCGCCGCCGCGTGACCTTGTTATCCATTGGGTTTCCACCCATGTTTTCCTTGAAAGGAAATTGCTTTAGTATTGAACTGTTGTATTGGTGATTGGTTTCCAGCCACTCACTGAGCTTGTAGCTCACCCCTCGCATACTGTTTCTTTTCAGGGGCAGTGTTGGGCATGGAGCTGGAGCTTCCTGGTGGCGTGGTCTTATGTGCGTGGAGCGTTCTGTCCGGTGGGTGGCGAGTGTGAGGCTGTCAGCAGTCCTAGAGTCATTATTTATGTATTGTAAATCGCGCATGTGGCACAGGGCGTATTTTATTTGGACTAGACTTGGCTCTCACAGGACATTGATTGTATATTCAAGTCTGTAATGATATTTTTGGTTTACAGACTTATTGATATTTTATGCTTCCGCCTTTTCAGTTGAGTTATCAGTTATCATTGCTTTACTAGTTTGTGTGTTATTTATTGGAGTCATTGTTGACCTCTTGTACTTGATAGCTGATACTATATATATTGCCGCGTCTCAGGGACGGCCGCTCTGGGGCGTGACAATATCTAACATAATATGGGTGCCAAGATGCACCATGGATGCGCGATACACGACTACGTGCATCTAACACTTCCCGAAGGGTTGGATCGAACCACTCACAAATATTCGAATCGCCGCGCATTCGGTCTACGAGATCTGCAAGGCACAACACAATATAGATAAACCACGTGCTCATATCCAATATGAAGCTTCCTGACACATATGTAAGCCTACTTCATGAGAAACCAACTCTTACGATTGCCTATAACATGCATAAATAACTCATTGACACAGCAATGTAAAACTGGTGCATCTGCAGCAAATGGCCTTACTCTTTGAGCTCCACAGCATCAAATACACATCCACAAATTATGAAATAAATATCACACATTCTATGACATGTTGGGATCATAATCTATGAAGAAATCATAACCTAATTTAGCCTCTACATGCCTGAAATAAAATGTTTCCAGAAACTGATCAAATCCTATGCGAATCTGGACAGGCTATGCAAAATCAGGCTATAACTTACAACACAGATCATAAAATGATACCAAATTTCATATATAGCATCTAGACACATGGGGGATCATATAACATGAAGACACAATCCACAGAAATGCCTCTAAATACTAGTTCCCTAAAGATCTTCACAAGACAGAAATTTGTCTTACTACAACACAAAGCCACCACCATTCATGCATAAACACAAACACCTCATGTGCAGCAGCAATTATGTTACGCCCCAGGGCGGCCGTCCCTGAGACGTGGCGATAATAAAATATCAGCTATCAATACCTGAGGTCAATAAAGACTCCAACAACAACACACAAGGTGGCAAAGCAAGGATAATGATAAGTGACTGAAAAGCGGAAGCATAATATATAAACAATGTCTGTAAACCAGAAACATTATTACAGACTCGAATACACAATCACTGTCCTGTGAGAGCCAAGTCTAGACCAAAGAAAATACAACATGTGCCACATGCACGATTTACAATACATACAATGACTCTAGGACTGCTGACAGCCTCGCACTCGCCACCCGCCGGAAGAACGCTCTGTCACGCCCCAGGGCGGCCGTCCCCGATACGTGGCAAATATATATAATATCAGCAGTCTATACAGGAGATCAATAAAATACTCTAAACAACATAAAAAATGACAACACAGACAAAAGTGTAGCTGACATAATATATACAAATAGCGGAAGCTTAAATGACTGAGTCTGTAATTCAAAGACATATTACAGACCCGATACATAATCAACTGTCCTGTGAGAGCCAATATACACAACAACATCAAAATACAAACGCGTTCCCAAGCACGGATAAACAATACATACAATCAAGAAGGGGATGTTGATGGTCTCTCACTCGCAGAATGTGACGCTGCTCCGCTACTGCTGTGGTACCACGGGGAGCTCCTCCTTTAGATCCGACTCAGATATCACTGGAAGAAAAGAATATGCGAGGGGTGAGCCACACGCTCAGTGAATAGCACAACCCATGCATCACAATTCATATTAACCTTATATAATTTATAGCCCCTAACACGGGAGCAACTACACATTCTAGTGGGTCGTTTCATCGCCAACCCACCTCCCCCCTCATTCTCCCTTTTCCGGGGGGTGACATGGGCCTCTTGGGGCATACTAGACCGCTCTCCACCCCTGGTCCACCCGGTAGCCTCTCCCACACTCCGTAGCCTCCACCTGGTATACTCCCACTATCAGTACTGTTCGACGCATCAGAGGTACCTACGGACGGGAGCCCTCTGTCAGGTCAGCCAACGCCGGGGAGTTCCTACATCGGATCCAACCAAAAGGAGAAGACAACCTACTCACACGGATACGATCCTCTTGGATCCATCGACACCGATTTGTAATGCTAATAATGTCATGAATTCCCAAGAATTCCTCCAGGGCGCATAACTAAGATGCGGGGAAACATATATTATAACAAGGTTATAATATTCTCTAAGGCATGCTTGTAACTATATGCTCTCATTTTGATTTAATTAGATTAAACTAGATGGGAAACATACATAGTTCGGGGCATGGTGTCTAGGCATGCATAGGCCTCTATACATGATATGTGGGTGGATATCCCTAGCATACAAATCTAAGTTGGCATGGATACATCATATAAATCATGCATTGCATAGTTTTACATCTATTACAAGTTAATACACAATTATGGTGTCCCAGGGGAGGGCAATGCACGCCTACGTGCATCGAACGCCTCCCTACTGGGTTGGATAGTCCCACTCACCGAGACCCGGGTCGTTGCGTGACCGTCCGTCAAGATCTGCAAGACATAGGCATTCAATATGGTGAGTAAACTACACAAATACATAAGAAATTTACTAGAAATACCCAATACTCGGACAAGCATGCATACGGGCCCGCACGCACGCTAGTCCGAGTGCCCCGACACCCTCCCGAACCCTCGGGCAGCCATACGCATGGCCCCCCGCACGCGCACGCACGAATGTGCACGCGCCCCTACTCCCCTAGCGCACTGCCGCGCCCCTGCCCACGCGCCCAGACGCTCTGCCGTGCGCGCGCACGCTCTTGCGCCCCCGCGCGTGCCCGCGCAGCACCCTGCGCGCACGCCCGCGCGTCTGTACGTACGCGCGGACGCTCGCCAGCGCGCCCTTCTCCGCGCGCCAGCGCATGACTGCGCGCAGACGCGCGCCCACGTGCGCAGATGGCTCCGCGCGCGTGCCCGAGCCCCTTCCACCCCCTCCTCAGGCCACCCACCCCCCCCTAACACCCATGCAAGCATGCATAACCATTTAAACCCTAATCAAACATCTAACCAAGCTAGGGGAGGAGGAAGACTTACCCAAGGAGAGGAAGAACAAGGGGGAAAGATCGGGTGCCCTTCGCGCACCAAATCGCCACCACCAAGACCACCACCACCACCACCACCTCAGCCCTAACAATGGCTGAAACAGGGGGGAGGGAACCATGAGAGGGAGGTAAACAAGGGGAAAACAAATCAAAGACCATGGAGAGGTAGATCACAACCTTACCTCTCTTTTTCCCTTCTAGGGTTTTCTTCTTCTTCTTCTTCTACTAGCTCTAATGGGGGAAATAAAGAAGAGGGAGGTGGATTTTGTGTGAGAGAGAGAGATGAAGAGAAGAGAGAAGGGGAAAGAAGGGGAGACGCCCACTTAAAGGGCCACACACACACACACACACACTCACACACTTGGAACAATTTTTGTGCTTGACTTTGAGTCAACCCAACCACACAAAAAAACAAAACCATTTGACCAAGTCAATGGTCAAACTTGACTTGGTCAAAGTTCTCTTTGACTTGGTCAAGTCCCCCTTTGACATTCCCACTCGGTCAAAACCCGGATACGATTCGGAACTGCCAAATTCTGAAACGTTACCGGAATTCGATGAAATTTTCGTGAGTGGTTTGAAATGGCACCAGGACACATAATGTGCAGTTAGATTTTCAATCGGAGTTCTCAAGCTCATGATAGCTAAAAGTCCAAAATTTTAGCGGTTCCGATCGAAAAAAGAAAAAGTTGAAAAACTGCCAGAAATGTCCCAAAGGTGACCAGAAGGCTAAAAGTGACACATATATAACATTCTTCCCCCCTTAGGAAATTTTGTCCACAAAATAAATACAAAAACATCTAGGAAGGGAAAAGATGCGGATATGCGCCACGCATGGCGTCCTCGCGCTCCCAAGTGGCCTCGGCACCAGAACGGTGCTGCCATCGCACCTTAACCAGCTGGACGGTCTTGGTGCGGAGCCTCTTCTCGCGTCGGTCCAGGATCTCGATCGGCTGCTCCACGAATGACAAGTCCGGCTCGAAGACGAGCGGCTCGAACCGCGGTAACGTGAGCAGGATCGTGGACGTAACGCCTCAGCTGCGAGACATGGAAGACGTCATGGGCCTGAGCCAACTGTGGGGGCAGGGCTATGCGATAGGCCACCTCTCCAACCCGCTCGAGGATGAGAAACGGCCCAATGAAACGCGGACTCAGCTTGCCCCGCACACCGAAACGGAAGATGCCCTTCATCGGGGACACCTTCAGGAAAACATGGTCACCAACCTCGAAGGCGAGCTCACGGCGACGACGATCGGCGTAGCTCTTCTGACGGCTCTGAGCGACTCGGATACGCTCGCGAATCGTCTTGACCATCTCTGAGGTCTGGTGGATGATCTCTGGTCCCTCCAACTGGCGCTCTCCGACCTCGTCCCAACACAAGGGGGACCTGCAGCTGCGGCCATAGAGCGCTTCATATGGTGCCATCCGGATACTCGAGTGGTAGCTGTTGTTGTAGGCAAACTCCACCAACGGAGGATGCCTCTCCCAACTGCCCCCAAAGTCGAGAACGCAAGCTCGCAGCATGTCCTCCAGGGTCTGAATCGTCCTCTCCGACTGGCCGTCCGTCTGCGGATGAAACGCTGTACTGAAGTGGAGGTTCGTACCAAGGGCGTGCTGAAGGCTACGCCAGAACCTCGAAGTAAATCTCGCGTCTCTATCAGAAATGATGCTGACGGGAGTGCCATGGAGACGAACAATCTCGGAGACAAACAACTGCGCCAGGGTGTCCAGAGAATCGGTGAGTCGAATGGGGAGGAAATGAGCGGACTTAGTCAGTCGGTCGACGATTACCCAGATGGCATCGCGACCCGAACGTGACCTCGGCAAGCCCGAAACGAAGTCCATGGTGATCTGCTCCCACTTCCACTGAGGAATCTCAATGGACTGCAGCTTCCCCGCAGGACGCTGATGTTCCGACTTCACCTGCTGGCATACCAAGCAACGGGCAACGAAACGGCCAATATCCGCCTTCATCCCGCGCCACCAGTAGCCACGACGAAGGCCCCTGTACATCTTCGTGCCACCAGGATGCACTGTGTACCTCGAACGATGGGCCTCGTCCAAGATCTTCTGCTTCAGCTCTGCGTCGTCAGGAATGCATACTCGACCTCTGAACCGCAGGATTCCGTCCTCGCGAATCTGGTAGTCCGGACGCTCGCCCCGGGCGACGCCTTCAGAGAGGACTAGAAAGTGAGGATCCTGCCCCTGAGCCGTGCGGATCTCGTCGAGAAGAACGGGCTGCACCACTAGCCTGGCCAAAAAGCCACCCGCAGGTGTCTCTCGAACGCTGATCCAGCAAGCGGCCTCCTCCAGAAGCCTCCAACGACGTACAGCCAAGTGGGCGGCCATGCCCAAGGGCTGCCTGCTGAGAGCATCGGCCACGACATTCGCCTTACCCGGATGGTAAGCGATGTCACAATCATAGTCCTTCAGGAACTCGACCCAACGTCTCTGACGCATGTTGAGCTCCGGCTGGGACTGCAAGTAAGTCAAGCTCTTGTGATCAGTGAAGAGCTCGAACTCCTCGCCATAGAGGTAGTGCCTCCACATCTTCAGCGCAAAGATGATCGCTGCTAACTCTAAGTCGTGGGTGGGGTAATTCTGCTCATGGGGCTTCAACTGACGCGACGCGTAAGCCACAACCTTACCGTACTGCATCAGGACGCAACCCACACCCAGCCGCGATGCATCGGAGTAGACTGCGAATCCACCACTCCCAGACGGAATGGTAAGAACTGGCGCTGAGGTGAGCCTTCGCTTCAACTCCAGGAAGCTCTCCTCGCAAGCTGGGGACCACTCGAACCGGACATCCTTCCGAGTGAGGCGGGTCAGAGGAACAGCTATCTTCGAGAAACCCTCGACAAACCTCCGATAATAACCCGCTAAACCCAGGAAGCTCCGAATCTCTGTGGGGTTCGACGGTCGACGCCAATTCGACACGGCGAGCGTCTTGTCCGGGTCCACAGATATGCCCTCGCCGGAAATCACGTGGCCTAGAAAGGCCATACGCTCCAACCAAAACTCGCACTTACTGAACTTGGCGAACAACTGATGTCGGGCCAAAGTCTCCAAGACAGTGCGGAGATGGTCAGCGTGCTCCTCAAGACTCCTCGAGTACACCAGAATATCATCGATGAAGACTACTACGAAGGAGTCGAGGAAGGGCCGAAACACCCGGTTCATCAGATCCATGAAGGCTGCCGGCGCATTCGTCAACCCAAACGGCAGTACTCGGAACTCGTAGTGCCCATAACGGGTACGAAAGGCCGTCTTCGGAATATCTGACTCCCGGATCTTCAGCTGATAGTAGCCCGAACGGAGATCGATCTTAGAAAAGACACGCGCTCCCTGGAGCTGGTCAAACAGATCGTCAATCCGTGGCAAGGGGTACTTGTTCTTCACGGTCCGCTTGTTCAGCTGCCTGTAATCAATACACGCAGCGAACCGTCCTTCTTCCAGACGAACAACACAGGGGCTCCACACGGAGAAACACTCGAGCAACTCCTCCAACTGCTCCTTGAGCACCTTCAGCTCTGCTGGGGCCATCCGGTACGGAGCTCTCGAAATCGGCTCGGTCCCCGGAATTAGATTAATCTCAAACTCGATCGCGCGATCCGGCGGTAATCCCGGAAGATCATCGGGGAAAACCTCTGGATATTCCGCCACGATCGGAGTCTGACTGATATCTGCCCGCAGTGGTGCGTCCTCCTCAGCAATATACGCCAGAAAGCCCTCACATCCTCCCTGAAGGAGTCTCCACGCCTGGATAGATGACACGAACCCCAAAGGGGCTATGTCACGATCGCCCACGAACTGGAAAGACCTCCGACCCGGAAGGTGGAAAGACACCGACTTCGCAAAACAGTCGATGCTGGCGTGACTAGCTGAGAGCCAATCCATTCCCAGGATGGCATCGAAGTCCGTCATGGCGAGCTCTACCAACTCTACTGGAAACTCATGCTCCGCAATCACCACGGTACACCCTCGGTAAACAGAACGGAGGAGAATACGGTCTCCGATGGGCAATGATATCTCCAGCATAACATCAAGAGGGGCGGACGCCACGCCCATCCGTCTCGCAAAAATGGGAGACACGAACGAGTGCGTGGCTCCGGAATCAAATAACACATATGCAGGGAGCTGGGAGATCAAAACAATACCTCGGACCACGCTACCCGAAGCCTGCGCCTCCTCGGCTGAAAGCGCTGCAACTCGACCCTGAACAAACTGCGGCTGAGGAGCAGGGGCACGCCTCGCAGGCTGCACTGGCTGCCTCCTCTGGTCAACTCGGCCACCCTGTGGCTGCTGCTGCTGGCGTGGCTGCTGCTGCTGGTGCGGCTGCTGCTGTAGCTGCTGCTGCTGCGGGTGCAGCACACGGGGTCGGCCAGCATCAGGGCAATTATATAAAATATGCCCGACGCGCTGACAATGGAAACAGCGCCGCTTCTCCGGTTGCCTGGCCTGGACTGGTACTGCCGCAATGGGTGCTGGACCTCGCGCTGGCACCACATCGACTGGAGTAGCGGCAGCCGCTGACTGATCAAAGCGGGGCCGCTTCTTCTTGCGATGTCCCTGGTCCTGGCTCCTGGGGGGTCTCTGGTCTGCAGAAGGGGTTGGAACCCCCAAAGGGACCCCAAGGTCTCGCTCGACTGTCTTCGCACGAGACACCAAGTCTGAGTACCTCGTGAACGCCTGAGAGGTGACATGCACCCGGATGGTGCTAATGAGACCCATCTCGAAACGACGGCATCGCGTCTCCTCATCCATCACCAAGGCGGGGGCGAACCTGGAAAGCCTCGTGAAGCGTGTGGAGTAGTCAGCGACTGACATGGAGCCCTGCGTCAGCTGCTCGAACTCTCGCATCACGATCTGGCGTGTCAAAAAGGGAAGTACTCCTCCAAAAAGTACCTCCGGAACCCATCCCATAGTAGTCGCTCCACTCCCTCGGGGATGTCCACCGATCGGGTAGCCCGCCAGTCGGCGGCGCTACCCTTCAGCATGAAGGTAGCCAGGGAGACACGCTGGCGGTCAGTGCAGTGCATGGTCGAGAAGATCTTGTCTACCTCCATCAACCAACGCTCGGGGCAAGGGGGTCCGCCGTCTGGCCATGGAACTCGGGAGGGTGGAGCTTCAGAAAGGCAGTGAGGCCGCTCTGATGCACCTGTGCTGCAGCCTCTAGCTCCACCTCCCTCTCCAGGGGATCCTGAACTCCCACCACCGGAATCACCACGGGGACAGGGGGTACGTCGGGCACCACCGGTGGATCTGCCACCAAGGGGACCTGTGGAACTGCCTCGCGGGCCGCCCGCAGCTCCTGGATCTCTCGTGCCTGATCAGCTAACGCCCTAGTCTGGGCCTCCAGTGCTCTAGTCTGAGTCTCCACCAGATCTGCGATACGAGCGTAAGCACGCTCCCATGCAGGAGGCTCCTGCGCCGGTCCTGGCCTCATAGCCGAGGACTCTCCAGTAGACTCCTCGCCTCTGGTAGGTCCGGGAACCTCCAAAGGTCGAGAGGGACCACGTCCACGCATTCCTCTGCGAGGAGGCATATCAGCAACCTAAGAAAATAGACACTAGGATCAGAATACTCATATAGAAATCCTAGGACTCATCTCTAAGAAAACAATTGGCTCTGACAGGACCAGGCTCTGATACCAACTTTTGTCACGCCCCAGGGCGGCCGTCCCTGATACGTGGCAAATATATATAATATCAGCAGTCTATACAGGAGATCAATAAAATACTCTAAACAACATCGAAAATGACAACACAGACAAAAGTGTAGCTGACATAATATATACAAATAGCGGAAGCTTAAACGACTGAGTCTGTAATTCAAAGACATATTACAGACCCGATACATAATCAACTGTCCTGTGAGAGCCAATATATACAACGACATCAAAATACAAACGTGTGCCCAAGCACGGATAACCAATACATACAATCAAGAAGGGGATGCTGATGGTCTCTCACTCGCAGAACGTGACGCTGCTCCGATACTGCTGTGGTGCCTCGGGGAGCTCCTCCTTCAGATTCGACTCAGATATCACTGGAGAAAAATATATGCGAGGGGTGAGCCACACGCTCAGTGAATAGCACAACCCATGCATCACAATTCATATTAACCTTATATAATTTATAGTCCCTAACACGGGAGCAACTACACATTCTAGTGGGTCGTTTCATCGCCAACCCACCTCCCCCCTCACCCTCACCCTTTCCTGGGGGTGACATGGGCCTCTTGGGGCATACTAGACCGCTCTCCACCCCTGGTCCACCCGGTAGCCTCTCCCACACTCCGTAGCCTCCACCTGGTATACTCCCACTATCAGTACTGTCTGACGCATCGGAGGTACCTACGGACGGGAGCCCTCTGTTAGGTCAGCCAACGCCGGGGAGTTCCTACATCGGATCCAACCAAAAGGAGAAGACAGCCTACTCACACGGATACGATCCTCTTGGATCCGTCGACACCGATTTGTAATGCTAATAATGTCATGAATTCTCAAGAATTCCTCCAGGGCGCATAACTAATGTCACGCCCCAGGGCGGCCGTCCCTGAGACGTGGCAATAATAAATATCAGCTATCAATACCTGAGGTCAATAAGGACACCAACAACAATACACAAGGCGTCAAAGCAAGATAAAGATAATTAACTGAAAAGCGGAAGCATAATATATAACAATGTCTGTAAATCAAAAACATTATTACAGACCCGAATACACAATCAATGTCCTATGGAAGCCAAGTCTAGACCAAAGAAAATACAACATGTGCCACATGCATGATTTACAAAGCATAAAAAGACTCTAGGAATGCTGACAGCCTCGCACTCGCCACCCGCCGGCAGAACGCTCCACGCCCATAAGACCACGCCACAGGAAAGCTCCAGCTCCACGCCCAACGCTGCCCCTGAAAAGAAACAGTATGCGAGGGGTGAGCTACAAGCTCAATGAGTGGATGGAAACCAATCACCATTCTACAGTTCAATACATAATCAGTTTCCTTTTTCAAGGAAAAACATGGATAGAAACCCAAGGATCACTGGGTCACGCGGTGGCGCGACCAACCTCACCCCCACCCTCACTCCCGGAGGGAGTCTTTTGGGACTTATGGGGAGAGACCATACCATCGGTCGAAGAGACCCGGATTTACTGGTCTAGGGACCATGCCGTCGGTCGAAGAGACCCGGATTTACTGGTCTACTCAAC
This sequence comes from Acorus gramineus, assembly GCA_030737835.1. Taxonomy (NCBI): domain Eukaryota; kingdom Viridiplantae; phylum Streptophyta; class Magnoliopsida; order Acorales; family Acoraceae; genus Acorus; species Acorus gramineus. The sequence continues at coordinate 3,603,581 of CM060849.1, forward strand.
ACTACTGGATCATCTACATCTAGATAATCGCCCAACGATGTCCTTCAACATCGATCACGAGACCGGGCCCAACATCTATGGGAACGGTCGAACAACGTGCCACGAGGCGATGCGTCTTCGCCTCATCCACACCCTCACTCCTGAAAGGAGACATTTTGGGACTTTGGGAGAGACTTAGACTGCTCTACACCCCTGGTCCACCGGTAGCCTCTCCCCGCTCCGTAGCTCGCTCCCACGATTCAGCACAGTCCGAAACCAAATCAGGAGGTGCCTACTGATGGGAGCCCTCTGTCAGGACGGCCTGTCTAACGCCGGGGATGTCACTACATCGGATCCAAATGAAGGGGGAGAACGATCCCATGTTCGCAAAGCGAAACCCAATGGAAAACAACCACTCCCGATACTCGCTCATAGCGATATCACACACATGCATAACAGCAACCAATACACTCATATTAATCTCAAAGTAGTCATAGTCCCTAAACGGGAGTAACTACAAAAGCTAGTGGGTCGTTACATCGCCGACCCACCACACCCTCACCCTCACCCTCAAACTGGTGACATGGTCTTTTGGGACTGACTAGGCTGTTAATCACCCTTGGTCCACCGATAGCCTCTCCTCCACACCGTAACTCGCCTGGTCTACTCCCACGATTCAGCATAGTCGGAAACCAAATCAGGAGGTGCCTACTGATGGGAGCCCTCTGTCAGGACAGCCTGTCTAACTCTAAGGAGTCCCTATACGGATCAAACGAAGAGAAGAGAAACAGCCTACCCACACGAATACGATCCACTTGGATCCGCCGACACCGATCTAAACTCTACAAATGACATGAATTCTTCAGAATTCCACCAGGGCGCATAACTAAGATGCGGGAAAGCATATATCATAACAATTGGGTTATAATATTCTCTAAGGCATGCGTGCAATTAAATGCTAACATAATCCCCTAAGATGCGGGGAGACATATATCATAACCACAAGGTTACAATACTCACTAAGGCATGCTCACATTCTGATTTAATTAGATTAAACTAGATGGGAACATGCATAGCTCGGGGCTTGGTATCTAAGCATGCATAGGCCGCTATACATGATATAAGGGTGCATATCCCTAGCATACAAAGTCTAAGGTGGGATGAATACATCATAGCAAAACATGCATAGATCAAGGCTCTTAAGTACAGGACATGGTGTCCAGGCATGTACGGGCCTCTATACATGATGTATGGGTGTATATCCCTAGCATGCAAGGTCTAAGGTGGCATGGATACATCATAATAATTAGGCATGCACAGGTGGCTACATAATTTAGCTAGGGGCGCCCATCGATGCGCGACGCGCGTCTATGCGGGTCGAGCCCATCCCTAGAGAGGGGGGGGGGGGATTGGAATCGAACCACTCACCTTACGACCCGGGACCTCGCGCATCTCATCCGACGAGATCTGCAAGGTAGGGGCATCCAACTGGTGAGAAACAACACAATTTATACAAAGAAAACATTAGAAATACCCCATACTTGGACAAGCATGCATACGGGCTGGCACGCATGTGAGCACGCACGTACGCTCGCGAGTCCGATTGCCCCGACACCTGCCCGAACCCTTGGGCAACCACACGCATGGCCCCCCGCACGTGCACGCACGAATGCGCACGCACGCACACACCCCGGCACCCTCGGCACACTGTCGCGCGCCCAGACGCGCTGCCGCACGCACGCGCACGCTCGCGCGCGCCCGCACGCACTGCACGCCCAGCCCGCGCCCCTCGGGCAGCACCCCGCGCACGCCCCAGCACCATCGGCGCACTGCCGCGCGCCTGCCCGCCAGCCCAGACGCACGCGCACGCTCGCACGCGCCCGCGCGCACTGCACGTCCAGCCCGCGCCCTCGCGCAGCACCCTGCACACCCGCGCGCACTCCCGCGCGCACGCGCCCGCGCGCGTCTGCTCACCCGACTGCACCTGCCAACGCCTGCCTGCGCGCGTGCCTGCGCGCGCACGCGCGCAGACTGCATCCAGCGTGCACCCAAGCCATCCTTACCCCATTTTAACCCTTCCCAACCCCTCACACACACCCCAACCCATCTACCTAGCATGCATGACCTCCCCAACATCCCCTTAAGCCAAGAAAACCAAGAAAAGAAGGGGATGAGCTCACCTTGGATCACACACACCCTACCCATCTACCTAGCATGCATGACCTCCCTAACATCCCCTTAAGCCAAGAAAACCAAGAAAAGAAGGGGAGGAGCTCACCTTGGAGGGGGAACGAAAGGGGGAGGTTCGGGGGCCCTCGACGCACCCGCGACCACCTCAACCACCACCACCACCACCTCGGCCTCCTCAGCCCTCCCATGGCTGCAAATCAGGGGGGGGGGATCATGAGGGGAGGGCATGAGAGAAGAGAAGACAACAATACAACAACACTTACACAAAGATCCACCACCACTTCCTCCTCCACCTTCTCCTTCTCATTTAGGATTTTTAACAAACACTTGGTGGGGGAAATGAAAAGAGAAAGAGAGACCAGAAATTGGTATTCGACGTGGGATTTGGGAGGGGAGAGAGAGAGATATATATTTATCAAAAATATCTAAGGGGGAATGACTAAGTCGCCCTTCGACTAGAAATTCTGCGCAAGCTTCACTGGAACAGCCATAACTTCCCCGATACAGCTCCGAATTGCTCAATTCAAAAGCCGATGGAAAGCTAAGAAGATTATCTATACCTTCCATGTTTATGCCAAGATCAGATAATCCCTCCAGTTATTCCGAAATTAGAGCTAAACATAGAGCAGGGCTGCTGCCAGAATTTCCATCCCCGGGGTATACTTGGAAAAATACCCATAACTTTTACTACGGGAATCCAGTTGATCTAATTCCACTTCTGTGCGAAAGCTAACTCAAAACTGGACATCTCATAGTAAACTCATATTTAAACCTCTTCATCTTAGATTTTAACTAAATCAAATCCAAATACCAAATCAGGAATACATAACTTCGAAAAAAAAAATTATATAACCAAATTTTCAAACAGAGCACTCCAAGTGACACAGGCACAACAACTAAGATGCGGGGAGACATATATTATAACAACAAGGTTATAATATTCTCTAAAGCATGCTAATAACCATATGCTCTCATTTTTATTTAATTAGATTAAATGAGATGGGAAACATACATAGTTTGGGGCATGGTGTCTAGGCATGCATAGGCCTCTATACATGATATGTGGGTGCATATCCCTAGCATACAAGTCTAAGGTGGCATGGATACATCATATAAATCATGCATGCATAGTTTTACATCTATTACAAGTTAATAAACAATTATGGTGCCCCAGGGGAGGGCAATGCACGCATACGTGCATCGAACGCCTCCCTACTAGGTTGGATAGTCCCACTCACCGAGACCCGGGTCGTTGCGTGACCGTCCATCAAGATCTGCAAGACATAGGCATTCAATATGGTGAGTAAACTACACAAATACATAAGAAATTTACTAGAAATACCCAATACTCGGACAAGCATGCATACGGGCCCGCATGCACGCGAGCACGCGCGTACGCACGCGAGTCTGAGTGCCCTGACACCCTCCCGAGCCATCGGGCAGCCATACGCATGGCCCCCCGCACGCACACGCACGAATGCGCACGCCCGGACGCGCCCCTGCGCCCCTGGCGCACTGCCGCGCCCCCTGCCCGCGCGCCCAGACGCGCTTCCGCGTGCGCGCACGCTCGCGCGCGCCCGCGCACCACGCGCCCTGTCACGCCCCAGGGTGGCCGTCCCCTGGACGCGGCAAGTGTATATATGATATCAACAGTCTAAACAGGAGGTCAATAAACAACAGCTAAAATGACAACACCGACAAAAGCAGGGCTGACATGATATATACACAAATAGCGGAAGCTAAAAAGACTGAATCTGTAAATCAACAACACATTACAGACTCGATACATAATCAACTGTCCTGTGAGAGCCAATATACACACAAACATCCAAATATAATACAAACGAGTGCCCAAGCACGGAAATATAATACATACAATCAAAAGAAAGGATGCTGATGGCCTCTAACACTCGCGGGACGTGGCGCTGCTCTGCTACTGATGAAGTCTCTCGGGAAGCTCCTCCTTCAGATCCGACTCAGTGATAACTGGAGAAAAATATATATGCGAGGGGTGAGCCACACGCTCAGTGAATAGCACAACCCATGCATCACAATTTATATTAACCACAAATAATTATTCAAAGCCTCAAAGTGGCAGGAACTACACAATCCAGTGGGTCGCTACATCGCCGACCCACCACACCCTCACCCTCACCCTCCAATAGGTGACATAGGATATTGGGACTGACTACGCTGTTAATCACCCTTGGTCCACCGATAGTCTCTCCTCCACTCCGTAGGCCGCCTGGTCCGCTCCCACAATTCAGCACAGTCCGAACCCAAATCAGGAGGTGCCTACTGATGGGAGCCCTCTGTCAGGAAGGCCTGTCTAACGCTGGGGCAGTCTCTATACGGATCCAACGAAGGGAAAAGAAACCTTGGGAGGGCACCATGAGGTCCCGATATAGGATATCCCGACAACCAAACAAGGAACGCGGAGTACCCTAGCCCGGGTCTCAATGTTGACCTCGCAAGCCCCCTAATAATATTCCCTAAGGCATGCTTAAAATACCACAAGTTCACATTTAATTTAATAAATTAAACTAGTAGGACACATTCATAGGTCGAGGCTTTCCTAGCATGAAAACATGGTGTCAGGATGCATGGCTCTTACACATATCCTAAGGGTGCAAGTCCCTAACATACAAGGTCTAGGGTAGCATGCATACTACATATTAATCATGCTTGCATAGATTACATATTATACCAGTTAATATTAAACTATGGTGCCCCAGGGGAGGACGGTACACGCCCAAGTGCATATAACGCCTCCCTACTGGGTTGGATTGTCCCACTCACCAATACCCGGGTCGTCGCGTGACCGTCCGTCAAGATCTGCAAGACAGAGTAATCAACTCGGTGAGTAAAATACACAAATATATACAAAAATACACTAAAAATACCCAACACTCGGACAAGCGTACATACGGCCTGTACGCACGCGAGTCCGAGCACTCCGATTCACTCCCGAACCCCCGGGCAACCATCCGCACGGCCACCCGCTCAGGGCGCAAAGCCGCGCCCCAGCCCGCGCTCCCAGACGCACTGCCGAGCCCCCTGCCCGCATGCCCGGACACGCTGCCGAGCCCACCCTGCACGCTCAGACCCGCCGCACGCCGGGCGCACGCTCGCGCGTGCCCACGCGCACCGCGCGTCCAGCCCCCGGGTGCACCAGCGCGCACTGCGCCCCAGCGCAACGCCACGCACGTGCACCTGCCTGCACTGCGCCCCAGCGCAGTGCCCCGCACGCACTCCCCGCTCGCCCTACGCACACTGGGCCCCCTGCGCAGCACCCCCACGCGCTGCTCGCGCGCACGCCCGACAGCACGAGCCCAGCGCGCCGGGCAGCATGCGCCCAGCACGCCCGGCAGCACGCGCCCAGTACGCCCGATAGCCTACACCCAGTGCCTGCCAGCCTGCCCGCCTGCCTACGCCAAGGAGCCCGCACTGCCTTCCTGCCTGCCCAGAGGAGCCCGCACGCACCCGAGCCGGCTCTACCCCCCCCCCCCCCCGCCCCTCTCAGCCCTCCAACAGCCCCCAAACCACCAAACACATCTTTGACCCCCAAAAACACACATACACATACATCTAGACAAGAAATGGAAGGAAAGGAAACTCATCCAAAGGAGAGGAAGGGAAGGGAAGGAGCTTGTGTGCTCTTTGCGCACCAAAAATACCTCCACCAAGGCCACCACCCCCAAGCCTTCAACTCAGCCTAAGAGGGCTGAAATCAGAGGAGAAAAGAGACCATGAGAAGGGGTCACACAAGAGGGAACTCGAATCCGAGACCACCGGAAGATAGATCGGGACAATACCTATCTTTTCTCTTCTTAGGGTTTTTGATTTCCACCACTTGAACTAGGTCAAAAGGGGGGATTAAAGAGAGGGAGAGAGAGAGAAATTTTGGAGAAGATGATGAATAGGAGGGGCTGTTTGTAGTCGTGGGATTTATTTATGCTCACACACCCACCACACACTCTCACACCCACTTAACTTGAAATTAGATTAGGTTAAGCTAGGTTAGATTAGGTTTAAGGAGGTTTAAGTGTGGTTTGACCCTAGTCAACCCAACCACACAAAAATCCAAATCAATTTGACCAAGTCATGGGCCCACCTTGACCAAGTCAAGTCTCCCAATGACTTCTCGCTCGGTCAAAACCCGGATACGCTTCAGAACTGTGAAATTCTGAAACGTTACCGGAATTCGATGAAATTTTCGTGAGTGGCTTGGAATGGCACCAGGACACATAATATGCAGTTAGATTTTCAATCGGAGTCCTCAAACTCAGGATGATAGCTAACAGTCCAAAATTTTAGCGGTTCCGATCGAAAAACAAAAAAAACTGAAAAACTGCCAGAATGTTCCAATGGTTACCAGAAGGCTAAAAAGTGACACATATATAACATTCTCCCCCCCTTAGGAAATTTTGTCCTCAAAATAAATACAAGAACATCTAAGAAGGGAAAAGATGCGGATACGCGTCACGCATGGCATCCTCGAGCTCCCAAGTGGCCTCGGCACCGGAACGGTGCTGCCATCACACCTTGACCAGCTGGACGGTCTTGGTGCGGAGCCTCTTCTCGCGGCGGTCCAGGATCTCGATCGGCTGCTCGACGAATGACAAGTCCGGCTCGAAGACGAGCGGCTCGAACGGGATGACGTGAGCAGGATCGTGGACATAGCGCCTCAGCTGCGAGACATGGAAGACGTCATGGGCCTGAGCCAACTGTGGGGGCAGAGCTATGCGATAGGCCACCTCCCCAACTCGCTCGAGGATGAGGAACGGCCCAATGAAACGCGGACTCAGCTTGCCCCGCACACCGAAACGGAAGATGCCCTTCATCGGGGACACCTTCAAGAAGACATGGTCACCAACCTCGAAGGCGAGCTCACGGCGACGACGGTCGGCGTAGCTCTTCTGACGACTCTGAGCGACTCAGATACGCTCGTGAATCATCTTCATCATCTCTGAGGTCTGGTGAATGATCTCTGGTCCCTCCAACTGGCGCTCTCCGACCTCGTCCCAACACAAGGGGGACCTGCAGCTGCGGCCATAGAGCACCTCGTAAGGAGCCATCCGGATACTCGAGTGGTAGCTGTTGTTGTAGGCAAACTCCACCAACAGAAGGTGCCTCTCCCAACTGCCCCAAAATCGAGAATGCAGGCTCGCAGCATGTCCTCCAGGGTCTGGATCGTCCTCTCCGACTGGCCGTCCGTCTGCGGATGAAACGCTGTACTGAAGTGGAGGTTCGTACCAAGGGCGTGCTGGAGGCTACGCCAGAACCTCGAAGTAAATCGCGCGTCTCGATCAGAAATGATGCTGACGGGAGTGCCATGGAGACGAACAATCTCGGGGACAAACAACTGCGCCAGGGTGCCCAGAGAATCGTTGAGTCGGATGGGGAGGAAATGAGCGGACTTCGTCAGCCGGTCGACGATCACCCAGATGGCATCACGAAACGTGACCTCGACAAACCCGAGACGAAGTCCATGGTGATCTGCTCCCACTTCCACTGAGGGATCTCAATGGACTGCAGCTTCCCCACAGGACGCTGATGCTCCGACTTCACCTGCTGGCATACTAAGCATCGGGCAACGAAATGGGCAATATCCGTCTTCATCCCGCGCCACCAGTAGCCACGACGAAGGCCCCTGTACATCTTCGTGCCACCAGGGTGCACTGTGTACCTCGAACGATGGGCCTCGTCCAAGATCTTTTGCTTCAGCTCTGCGTCGTCAGGAATGCATACTCAGCCTCTGAACCGCAGGATCCCGTCCTCGCGAATCTGGTAGTCCGGACGCTCGCCCCGGGCGACGCCCTCAGAGAGGACTATAAAATGTGGATCCTGACCCTGAGCCGTGCGGATCTCGTCGAGAAGAACTGGCTGCACCACTAGCCTGGCCAAAAAGCCACCCGCAGGAGTCTCTCGAACGCTGATCCAGCAAGCGGCCTCCTCCAGAAGCCTCCAACGACGTACAGCCATGTGGGCGGCCATGCCCAAGGGCTGCCTGCTGAGAGCATCTGCCACGACATTCGCCTTACCCGGATGGTAAGCGATGTCACAATCATAGTCCGTCAGGAACTCGACCCAACGTCTCTGACGCATGTTGAGCTCCGGCTGGGACTGCAAATATGTCAAGCTCTTATGATCAGTAAAGAGCTCGAACTCCTCGCCATAGAGGTAATGCCTCTAGATCTTCAGCGCAAAGATGATCGCTGCCAACTCAAGGTCGTGGGTGGGGTAATTCTGCTCATGGGGCTTCAACTGGCGCGACGCGTAAGCCACAACCTTACCGTGCTGCATCAGGACGCAACCCACACCCAACTGCGATGCATCGGTGTAAACTGTGAACCCACCACTCCCAGACGGAAGGGTAAGAACTGGCGCTGAGGTGAGCCTTCGCTTCAGCTCTAGGAAGCTCTCCTCGCAAGCAGGGGACCACTCGAACCGGACATCCTTCCGAGTGAGGCGGGTAAGTGGTACAGCTATCTTCAAGAAACCCTCGACAAACCTACTGTAATAAGCCGCCAAGCCCAGAAAGCTTCGAATCTCTGTGGGGTTCGACGGTCGACGCCAATTCGACGCGGCGAGCGTCTTCTCCGGGTCCACAGATATGCTCCCTGGAGCTGGTCAAACAGATCATCAATCCGTGGCAAGGGGTACTTGTTCTTCACTGTCCGCTTGTTCAGCTGCCTGTAATCGATACAAAGCCGCAGCGAACCGTCCTTCTTCCGGACGAACAGAACAGGTGCTCCCCACGGAGAAACACTCGGACGTGCGAAGCCCTTCTCCAACAACTCCTCCAACTGATCCTTGAGCACCTTCAGCTTGCAGGGGCCATCCGGTACAGAGCTCTCAAAATCGGCTCGGTCCCCGGAATCAGATTTATCTCAAACTCGATCGCGCGATCCGGCGGTAATCCCGGAAGATCATCGGGGAAAACCTCGGGATACTCTACCACGACCGGAGTCTGACTGATATCTGCCCGCAGCGGTGCGTCCTCCTGAGCAATGTACGCCAGAAAGCCCTCGCATCCTCCCTGAAGGAGTCTCCACGCCTGGATGGACGACACAAACCCCAAAGGGGCTACGTCACGATCGCCCACGAACTGGAAAGACCTCCGACCCGGAAGGTGGAAAGACACCGACTTGGCAAAACAGTCGATGCTGGCGTGACTAGCTGCAAGCCAATCCATTCCCAGGATGGCATCAAAGTCCGTCATAGCGAGCTCCACCAACTCCACCGGAAACTCATGCTCCGCAACCTCCACCGTACACCCTCGGTACATAGAACGGAGGAGAATACGGTCTCCTACGGGCAATGATATCTCCAGGATAACATCTAAAGGGGCGGACGCCATGCCCATCCGTCTCGCAAAAGCGGGAGACACGAACGAGTGTGTGGCTCCGGAATCGAATAACACATATGCAGGGAGCTGGGAGATCTGAACAATACCTCGGACCACGCTGCCTGATGCCTGAGCCTCCTCTGCCGAAAGCGCTGCCACTCGGCCCTGAACAAACTGCGGCTGAGGAGCAGGGGCACGCCTCGCCGGCTGCGCTGGCTGCCTCCTCTGGTCAACACGGCCACCCTGTGGCTGCTGCTGCTGGCGCTGAGGCTGCTGCTGCTGGTATGGCTGCTGCTGTAACTGCTGCTGCTGTAACTGCTGCTGCTGCTGCGGAGGCAGCACGCGGGGTCGGCCAGCATCGGGGCAATTATACAAGATATGCCCGATGCGCTGACAGTGGTAACAGCGCCGCGTCTCCGATCGCCTGGCCTGGATCGGCACTGCCGCAATGGGTGCTGGACCTCGCACTGGCACCACATCTGCTGGAGGAGAGGCAGCCGCTAACTGATCAAAGCGGGGCCTCTTCTTCTTGCGCTGTCCCTGGTCCTGGCTCCTGGGAGGTCTCTGGTCTGCAGAAGGGGTCGCAACCCTCACGAGGATCCCGAGGTCTCGCTCGACTGTCTTCGCCCGAGACACCAAGTGTGAGTACCTCGTGAAACCCTGGGAGGTTACATGCACCAGAATGGCACTGGTGAGACCAAGCTCAAAACGATGGCACCTCGTCTCCTCATCCATCACCAAGGCTAGGGCAAATATAGAAAGCCTCGTGAAGCGCGTGGAGTAGTCAGCAACAAACATAGAGCCCTGCGTCAGCTGCTCAAACTCCTGCATCACTATCTAGCGCGTCGAGAACGGGAAGTACTCCTCCAAGAAATACCTCCAGAATCCCGCCCATAAAAGCTGCTCCACTCCCTCGGGGATGTCCACCTATCGGGTAGCCCAACAGTCGGCGGCGCTACCCTTCAGCATGAAGACGGCCAAGGAGACTCGCTGGTGGTCGGTGCAATGCATGGTATAGAAGATCGTATCCACCTCCATCAACCAACGCTCTGGGGCAAGGGGATCCGCCGTCTGGCCATGGAACTCGGGAGGGTGGAGCTTCAGAAAGGCAGCGAGGCCACTCTGATGCACTCGCGCTGCAGCCTCCAGCCCCACCTCCCTCTCCTGGGGATCCTGAACTCTCACCGCCGGAACCACCACGGGGACTGGGGGTACGTCGGGTACCACAGGCGGATCTGCCACCAAGGGGACCTGTGGAACTACATCACGGGCCGCCCTCAACTCCTGAATCTCTCGTGCCTGCTCAGCCAATACTCTAGTCTGGGCCTCTAGTGCCCTGGTCTGAGTCTCCACCAAATCGGTTATCCACGTGAACGCGCGCTCCCAGGTAGGAGGCTCCTGCGTCGATCCTGGCCTCACAGCCGAGGACTCTCCAGTAGCATCCTCGCCTCTGGTAGGTCCAGAAACCTCCAAAGGTCGAGAGGGACCACGTCCGCGCTGTCCTCTGCGAGGAGGCATATCAGCAACCTAAGAAAACCAGACACTAGGATCAGAATACTCATATAGAAATCCTAGGACTCAACTCTACGAAAAAGAAGACAATTGGCTCTGACAGGACCAGGCTCTGATACCAACTTTTGTCACGCCCCAGGGCAGCCGTCCCCGGGACGCGGCAAGTGTATATATGATATCAACAGTCTATACAGGAGGTCAATAACATACTCTAAACAACAGCTAAAATGACAACACAGACAAAAGCAGGGCTGACATGATATATACACAAATAGCGGAAGCTAAAAGACTGAATCTGTAAATCAACAACACATTACAGACTCGATACATAATCAACTGTCCTGATAGAGCCAATATACACACATACATCCAAGTATAATACAAACGAGTGCCCAAGCACGGAAATATAATACATACAATCAAAATAAAGGATGCTGATGGCCTCTAACACTTGCAGGACGTGGCGCTGCTCCGCTACTGATGAAGTCTCTCGGGAAGCTCCTCCTTCAGATCCGACTCAGTGATAACTGGAGAAAAATTATGCGAGGGGTGAGCCACACGCTCGGTGAATAGCACAACCCATGCATCACAATTTATATTAACCACAAATAATCATTCAAAGCCTCAAAGTGGCAGGAACTACACAATCCAGTGGGTCGCTACATCGCCGACCCACCACACCCTCACCCTCACCCTCCAATTGGTGACATAGGATATTGGGACTGACTAAGCTGTTAATCACCCTTGGTCCACCGATAGTCTCTCCTCCACTCCGTAGGCCGCCTGGTCCGCTCCCACAATTCAGCACAGTCCGAACCCAAATCAGGAGGTGCCTACTGATGGGAGCCCTCCGTCAGGAAGGCCTGTCTAACGCTGGGGCAGTCTCTATACGGATCCAACGTAGGGAAAAAAATAGCCTATCCACACGCATACGATCCACTCGGATCCGCCAACACTGATCTGAACTTATAAATGTCATGAATTCTTTAGAATTCCTCCATGGCGCATAACTAAGAGTGACACATATATAACACGCTCCACGCCCTTAAGACCACGCCACAGGAAAGCTCCAGCTCCACGCCTAACACTGCCCCTGAAAAGAAACAGTATGCGAGGGGTGAGCTACAAGCTCAGTGAGTGGCTGAAAACCAATCACCATACAACAGTTCAATACATAAACAATTCCCTTTCAAGGTAAACATGGGTGGAAACCCATGGATAACAGGGTCACGCGGCGGCGCGACCAACCTCACCCTCACCCTCACTCCCGGAGGGAGACTCTTAGGACTTTTAGGGAGAGACCATACCGTTGGTCGAGGAGACCCGGGATTACTGGTCCACACAACACTACTGGATCACCAACCTCACCCTCACCCTCACTCCTAGAGGGAGGCTCTTGGGACTTTTGGGGAGTGACCATACCATTGGTCGAGGAGACCCGGGATTACTGGTCTACGCAACACTACTGGATCATCTACATCGAGTTAACCGCCCAACGATGTCTTTCAACATCGATACGAGACCGGACCCAACAACTATGGGAACGGACGAACAACGAATGGGTCATGAGGCGACGTGTCTTCACCTCATCCTCACCCTCACTCCCGGAGGGAGACTCTTGGGACTTTTGGAAGAGACTTAGACTGCTCTACACCCTTGGTCCACCGGTAGCCCTCTCCCCCGCATAGCCTCTACTTGGTATACTCCCACGATCAGTACCTTCCGAACGCATCGGTGGTACCTACGGATGGGAGCCCTCTGTCAGGACAGCTTTCCCAACGCCGGGGAGTTCCTACATCGGATCCAACGAAGGGGAGAACTATTCCACGCTCGCAATATCATTCGTTAGCCCTCTCCCGGGTAGCCTCTACCTGGTACACTCCCACGATCAGTACGCTCCCGAACGCATCAGTGGTACCTACGGATGGGAGCCCTCTGTCAGGACAGCTACAACCCGACCCTCTTCAACACGGACGACATTGGGAGTAAACATTCCATGTTCGCAAAGCGAACCCAATGGAAAAACAACTACTCTTGATAATCACTTATCGAGATATCGAATACTACTGTACTCCCACACGGTTGCGTCGCTCGGACACAGGGGGGTGTCACGCCCCAACTACCGGCTTAACAATCCAATAAGATAATGAATTCTCCTGAATTCCAAACGAGTGCATCGCTCGGATGCACGGGGCGATTACATCGCTAGCGCTCTAACTAATAAGGTACAACCTGACAGCGGGTCATACCCACGCCTATTCCAGCTAGGCCTATCAGTTTTTAACATGCGCATATAAATATATCCAGGAGAATTTTATATCTAGCTATGTGCATGAACCATATGCACAATCATCTAATAATTATAGGGACACTCCCTAACATGGATTTACATCATAATAAATCATACAACATGCATACATGGTCATTAATCACATAATCATATCGCCAACTTTAAAGAATGGGTCAAGCACGATCTCGCGCACTAACAGGTGCATGTCAATATTCCAAACGAACCTGAGTTGAGTAGGAAATCGCATCTACTTACTCAGTTCGTTCAGAGGGAGAGGGCGGGAGAGATCATCATATCATAAAGCTGGTCATAGCTTTGCCCCATTAGCATGGGCGCAACAGCTACACCACGCCCTCGAGTCTTATCGCAAGGGAATATTAGGCAGGTGCCCGTTATTAACCCAAACTTAATCATGTTCGATATTCCAATTAATATGGTGGGAGTAGTATTACAATACTACCTAAGGCATGCCATATTCTATACATCTATACACATTACACAAATACATGCCCATACTAGAGGGGCTCATGCAACACAATCATTCATACATGAATACAATACATGTATATAAGCCTAGCATGCAAGATATCTACATATTATAGCTAAGATGCCCCATCGATGCGCGATGCGCGACTACGCGCGTCGAGCGCATCCTGAATGGGGGGGATTGGATCAAACCACTCACCATACCCGGGACCTCGCGCATCCCATTTGACGAGATCTGCAAGGTAAGGGCATCAAATTTGGTCAGTAACATCATAATATAACACTTAGAAAAAACTTAGACATGCACGCATACGGGTTCGCACGCATGCCAGCACGCGCGTATGCACGCATGCCCGAGTGCCCCAGCACCTACCCGAGACCCTGGGCAGCCTCACGCACGCGCGCGCGCACACTGGCGCCCAGCCGCGCGCCCAGACACAAGCCCAGGCGCATTGCCCCGCGCGCGCGCACTCTCGTGCACGCTCACGTGCACATCATGCGCGCACCCCGCTCGCTACCAGCGTCCGCGCGCACCCGCGCGCCAGCTGCGTGCACACCCGCGTGCCCGCACGCATGCGCACGCGCACGCCTGCGCGCCCACCTGCGCCTGCCAGTGCCCCTCCGCGCGCGGACAGACCCGCGCGTGTGCCCAGCACTCCCCAACCCTCCCCCCTTGCCCCTACATGCACCCAACTCAAAACACCTCACATGCATGCCCTCCCAAACACCCTAACATGCATAAAAACCAATAAAGAAGAGGGAAAACTCACCAAAAGAGAGGGGGAGGGAAGGGGGAGATGTAGGGGCTCCCAAGCGCACCCTTGACCACCTCGACCGCCACCACCTCCATCTTTGCTTCTCTTCTTCATGGCTGAACCAAAGGGGAGGGAAAGAAAATAAGGGGATCCACCATGGGAGGAGGAGAGGGAGGAGGAACAATCAACACTAGCACACACACTCACCTTGCTTGCACTTGCACCTCCTCTTCTTGCTCCTTTTCTCTTAGGCATTTCATCAAACACATGGGGGGGAATGTGTGAAAGAGAGAAAGAGAGGCAAGAGAGGTAGACGTGGGGAGTGGGAGAGAGAGAGAGAGAGATATTTTTTTTGGGCCAATAAATAGCCAAAAGAGGGATACAAATGACCAATTCATCCCTGACTAGAAATTCTGTACATGCTTCACTAGAACAGCCATAACTTCCTCAATATAGCTCCGAATTGCACAATTCAAAGTCCACTGGAAAGCCAAGAAGATTATCTACAACTTTCATGTTTATGCCAAGATCAAATAATCCCTCCCGCTATTCCGAAATGTGAGCTAAACATTGAACAGGGCTGCTGCCAGAATTTTTCATCCCCGAGGTATACTTGGAAAAATACCCATAACTTTTACTACATGAATCCAGTTGATCTAATTCCACTTTTGTATGAAAGCTAACTCAAAACTGAGCATCTCATGATAAAATCATATTTAAACCTCTTCATCTTGGATTTTAACAAAATTAAATCCAAATACCAAATCGGAAATGCATAACTTTTAGGAGAAAAATTATGTAGCCAAATTTTCAATCAGAGCTCTCCAACTCCTGAAGGTGGCTAAAAGCCAAAATTTTAGCGACTCCGATCGAAAAAAAATAAGGCTCCAATGACACAGGCATAACAAAATTACACATAACATCACTCTCCCAACAGCACCCACAAATACCCACATGTTGTGAAAAACCAGTAGAAATAAGAGGGGAAAGCTTACCAAGAGAGGGGGGAGGGAAGGGGAGATGTGGGAGCTCACATTCGTGCCCACGACCACCTCGACCACCACCACCACCACCACTACCACCACCTCAATCTTAGCCTCTCTTTTTCTTGCTGAACAAGAGGGGAGGGGGAATAGGGATACATGAGGGAGCTAGAGAAGGAGGAGAAAGAAGAGGCAACAACACAACATATGCACACACAAACCTTGCTCTTTCTTCAAGTGCTTCTTCTTCTCCATCACCTTCTCCTTCTATTTCTCTTCTAACACACACATATGAGAGGGAGAGAAGAGAAAAAGAAGCCTCGGATGGCTTTCTTTTGCTTGAGAGAGAGAGATTCAATAACAAATAGGGGGCTTTCAATGAAAAAAATGGGGGTTGAAAGGACCAAGTCGTCTCTGATAAGAAATTCTAGACAGGCTTCACTAGAACAGCCATAACTTCCACCATATAGCTCCGAATTGCACAATTCAAAATTCATTAGAAATCCAAGAAGATTATCGACAACTTTCATGTTTATGCCAAGATCAAATAACCCCTCCAGCTATTCCAAAATATGAGCTAAACATCAAATAGGGCTGCTGCCAGGATCTTCTCATCCCCAGAGTATAATCGGAAAAATACCCATAACTTTTACTACATGAATCCAGTTGATCTAATTCCACTTTTGTATGAAGGCTAACTCAAAACTGAATATCCCATGACAAAATCAGATTTAAACCTCTTCATCTTGGATATTAACAAAATTAAATATGAATACATATCAGAATTGCATAACATCTAAAAAGACATCAGAATGCAACAAAAATTTACAGGTAGGCCAATGTCAGTACCAGCAGAAAAATTATAGAATCAGAGCACTCCAACTCCCGCAGGTAGCTAAAAGCTAAAATTTTTGGCGACTCCGATCGAAAAATAAGGCTCCAAATGACACAGGCCTAACAGGTCGAGGACCGGTCGAGAGGGGTGGAGGCATGTCTTCGCCAGAGGTTGGAGAGGAGAGACAGAGATATCCAGCAGGTCCACCTCTGGTAGGCCACCATGAGAGGGAAGCTGGTTGGTGGAGCGGCCATGATCGAGGCGGATCTCTACCTCCTCCCGCTTGAGCAAGAGCGTTCTTTCTCAACCTCCTTCGCCATTGGGGCCACCTTCAGTAGGGCCTCTCGTCCTTTGGCGATTCAGAGTCGTGGGAGGCATACGAGGGCTACTTCTTCAGTGCGAGAGACTCCTGTGGTTCAGGATGTTCCGGAGGTCCAGTCTTCTCATCAGCCACCACCACCTTCTCAGCCAGGCCAGGATGTTCCTCCTTCAACCTAGCCTCCCGCAGATGATGATACGCCAAGGCATATCTTTCTTCTTAGCTTTTGGTAGAAAACTTTGGAGTTTGGGGTAATGGATCTATGTTTTCTTTTCTTTTGGCTCAGGTGACCCTCTGATCAATTGTTTTCTCAAGGCTCTGGACACCTAGTGATATTTACCTCTATCCTTAGTTTAGTTTTTAGTTTGGTTTATGAACTCCTATTGGTGTTTTGGTTTTTAATTTCGTTTTACTCTTCCGTTTATGAACAATTTATGCTTTTCTTTGGTTTATGAGTGGTTTATGTAGGTGGACATGGATTGTTTTAGTTTGGTTTATCAAGTTGAGGGTTTCAATTGGTCGGTGCATATGTGGAATGGTTTATGTGGACTTGGTGTATGAGTGAATGTGTTTAGAGGTTGGTGTTTGGATGAGTGTATCGATTGGTATGTGATTTTGGCTTTTGGCCATTATTGATTCGTATTTTATACATTGGGTTTGGCGATCATATTTTCAAGAAGGTGTCCTGGTTTAAGGGCACCCTCTGTTTCGACGTTCGGGACAAGCTAAGTTGGCTCTTTAATGGGACTGTTTCTCGTCATTGAGTGGATTGGGGAGGTGGCTTATCATGTAGCCTTTCCCCCATAGTTGGCTCATGCCCACGACGTCGTCCTTGTCTCATGACCGGGGCGTAATGTCCAAGATCCTGCTCATGTCACTCCGTTCGACCGTCTCATTCTCGAGCTGGATTTGTCGTTTGTGGAGCAGTGGATCGAGGTCAGAGACCAGCATGAGAAGAGGCTCCACGCTAAGACCGTTCCTTTGATTATAGTGTGTTGGTAGCGCCAGTCCGGTGCAAAGACCACTTGGGAGCAAAAGGTCTATGCATGATACTTTCGGTCTTCCCTTTGGGTTTCCTTAAATTTCGAGGACTAAATTTCCTAAGGGGGGAAGAATGTTATGCCTGTGTCATTTGGAGCGCTCTGATTGAGAATTTGGCTACATAATTTTTCTCCTCGAAGTTATGTATTTCCAATTTGGTATTTGGATTTGATTTGGTTAAAATCCAAGATGAAGAGGTTTAAATATGAGTTTATTATGAGATGCTCAGTTTCGAGTTAGCTTTCATACAAAAGTGGAATTAGATCAACTGGATTCCTGTAATAAAATTTATGGGTATTTTTCCAAGTATACCCCGGGGATGAAAAATTCTGGCAGCAGCCCTGTTCAATGTTTAGCTCACATTTCAGAATAGCTGGAGGGATTATTTGATCATGGCATAAACAAGAACGTTGTAGATAATCTTCTTGGCTTGCCAACGGACTTTGAATTGTGCAATTTGGAGCTATATTGAGGAAGTTATGGCTGTTCTAGTGAAGCATGTACATAATTTCTAGTCAAGGGATGAATTGGTCATTTCCATCCCGCCTTTAGATATTTATGTAGGAAAATATCTCTCTCTCTCTCTCATCCCCTCCCATTCCCCACATCTACACATTCTTGGCTCTCTCTTCTCTCTTTTCAAAGCCCCCCATGTGTTTGTGATTTTTCCTCAAAGAGAAGGAGAAGGTGGAGGAGGAAGTGATGGTGAGAGTTAGTGTAAGTGTTGTTGTAGTTGTTGATCTCTCTTCTCTCAAGTTCCCTTTCATGAACTTCCCCCCCCCCTGATTTGCAGCCAAGAAGGAGGCTGAGGAGAGGCTGAAGGTGGTGGTGTTGGTGGTGGCGGTTGAGGTGATCGCGGGTGCGTCGAGGGCCCCCGAACCTCCCCCTTTCATTTCCCCTCCCAAGGTGAGCCCTTCCCCTTCTTTTCTTGGTTTTTATGGCTTAGGGATGGTTGGGGAGGTCATGCATGGTGGGTAGATGTGTTAGAATGTGTGTGAGGGGTTGGGGAGGGTTAAAAATGTTATATATGTGTCACTTTTAACCTTCTGGTAACCGTTGGGACATTCTGGCAGTTTTTCAGTTTTTTCGTTTTTCGATCGGAACCGCTAAAATCTTGGACTGTTAGCTATCGTCCTGAGTTTGAGGACTCCGATCGAGAATCTAACTGCATATTATGTGTCCTGGTGCCATTCCAAGCCGCTCACGAAAATTTCATCGAATTCCGGTACGTTTCAGAATTTCGCAGTTCCAGGGCGTATCCGAGTTTTGACCGAGCGAGAAGTCATTGGGAGAGTTGACTTGGTCAAAGTGGGCCCATGACTTGGTCAACCCCTTTTGTTTTTATTTGTGGTTGGGCTGACCCAAGTCAAAACCCACTTAAAACCCCCCCTAATCCTCTCTTAAACCTAATTAAACCTAGGTTAACCCTAATCTAAGTGAGAGGTTATATTTAAGTGAGCTAAAATATCTCCCCACTATTCATCTTCTTCTCCATTTAGCTTTCTCTCTCCCCCTCTCTCTTTTTCTTGGTTTTGACCTAGTTAGAGTGCTTGAAATAAAAAACTCAAAGAATAGAAAGGTTAGATCTCATCCCGATCTATCTACCGGTGGTTTCGGATTCAAGTTCCGACGTGTTTAGCCCCCTCTTACCCCCTCTTTCCTCCTCTGATTTCAGCCATTTCGAGGGCTGAGGAAGAGCTTGGTGGTGGAGGTCTTTGGGGAGGTGTTTCGGTGCACGAAGAGCTCCCGGTCCCTTTCCCTTCCTCTCTTTTCCTTGGGTAAGGTTTCTTTCCTTCTTTTCCATGTTTAGATGCATGTTAGGGGGTGTTTTTGGGTGTGTGGTGGCGGTTGGTGGCTGTGGGTGGTGGTTAAGGGCGGTCGGAGGCCACTGGTGGCCGGTGAGTGGTGGTAAGGTGGCTCGGGCAGGATGGCAGTCTGTCCTGGGTAGACTGGCACGCAGACAGGGCAGTGCAGGCAGGCGCAGGGCTGGGCGCTGTGGGGCGCGGGCAGGGCAGCGTGGGCGTGCGCGAGGGCGTGCGCGCGGGTGGAGCTCGGTTCGGGCGCATGCGGGTAGTGGCGCGCGCAGGCGGTCAGGCGCAGGCAGGCAGGCGAGCTGGGGGCAGGTGCGCTGGGCGCGTGCTGACGGGCGCGCTGGGTGCGCGGCGTGTGCGCGGAGCGCTGCGCAGGGGAGCGTGGACGAGCGGTGGTGTGCGGGTGCTGCGTAGGGGGGCGTAGTGCGCACAGGGCAAGCAGTCGGTGCGAGCGGGGAGTGTGAGCGGGCAGGTGTGCGAGCGCTGCGCTGGGGCGCAGTGCAGGCGGGTGTGCGTGCGGGGAGCTGCGCTGGGGCGCAGTGCGCGCGGGTGCACCCAGGGCTGGTCGAGCGAGTGGTGCGAGCGGGTGGTGCGCGCAGGGTGCGCGCGGGGCGAGGCGCTGGGGCGCAGGGCGTGCGGGTGTGCGCGCGGGTTGCTGCGCATGGGCGCAAGGAGCGCGCGGTGCACCCGGGAGGTCTCGGCAGGGTGTCCGGGCGTGCGGGCTGGGCTCGGCCGTGCGAGTGGGCATGCGGGCTGAGGCGCGGTTGTGCGCCTGGGTTGGGTGGCCGCACGTACGGCTGCCCGGGGGTTCGGGAGTGTGTCGGAGTGCTCGGGCTTGCGTGCGTACAGGCCGTATGTACGCTTGTCCGAGTATTGTGTATTTTAATGTATTTTTGGATTTATTTGTGTATTTTACTCACCGAATTGATTACCCTATTTTACAGATCTTGACGGACGGTCGCGCGACGACCCGACTATCGGTGAGTGGGACAACCCAACCCAGTTGGGAGGTGCTATATGCACTTGGGCGTATACCGTCCTCCCCTGGGGCACATAGTTAATATTAACTGATTAATATGTAATCTATGTAAGCATGATTAAAATGTAGTATGCATGCTACCCTAGACTTTGTATGTTAGGGACTTGCACCCTTAGGATATGTGTAAGAGCCATGCATCCTGTCACCCTGTTCTCATGCTAGGAAGCCTCGGCCTATGCATGTGTCCTATTAGTTTGTTTATTAAATTAAATGCCAGCATGCCTTGTATAATATTATAGGGAGGGGCCTTGCTAGGTCAACATTGAGACCCGGGCTAGGATACTCCGTGTTCCTTGTTTGGTTGTCGGGATGTCCTATATCGGGACCTCATGCTGCCCACCCAAGGTTTCTTGTCCCAATAATATTATAACTCTTGTTAATAATCATTATTATAACTCTTGTTGATAACTATTATTATATATGTTCCCCGCATCTTGGTTATGCGCCCTGGAGGGAATTCTGAAGAATTCATGGCATTAGAGTTGTTATGATGTGTTGTCTGCGGATCCGAGTGGATCATATGCGATGGATAGGCTGTTCTGTTCCCTTCG
Organism: Acorus gramineus; assembly: GCA_030737835.1. NCBI lineage: Eukaryota > Viridiplantae > Streptophyta > Magnoliopsida > Acorales > Acoraceae > Acorus > Acorus gramineus. Next base: position 3,624,723 of record CM060849.1, read on the forward strand.
TTGGATCCGTGTAGAGACTACCCCGGCGTTGGAAAGGCTGTCCCGTGCAGGGGCTCCCATCAGTAGGCACCTCTTGATTTGGGACGGACTGTGATGAATGTGGGGGTGGCCAAAGGGCCTACGGAGTGGGGAGAGACTATCGGTGGACCCAGGGTGACCATCAGCCTAGTCAGTCCCAATATCCTATGTCACCATATTGAGGGGTGAGGGTGAGGGATGTGGTGGGTCGGCGATGTAGCGACCCACTGGATTGTAAGTCCCAATATCCTATGTCACCTATTGAGGGGTGAGGGTGTAGTGGGTTGGCGATAGCGACCCACTGGACTTGTGTAGTTCCTGCCATTTGTGGCTTGATTAATAAATTGTGGCTAATAATATCTGGTTGTGGCTAATATAAGCTGTGATGCATGGGTTGTGCTGTTCACTGAGCGTGTGGCTCACCCCTCACATAATATTTTTCCCCAGTGTCATCTGAGTCGGAAGGAGGAGCTCCCCGAGGGATTTCACCACTAGCGGAGTAGCACCACGTCCCACGAGTATCAGAGGCTATCAACATCCCTTGTGATTGTATGTGTTATTTTCCGTGCTTGGGCACGCGTTTGTGTATTGTTTGGATGTCTTTGTATTTATTGGCTCTCACAGGACATTTGATTATGTATCGAGTCTGTATTATGTTTTTGGATTACAGACTCAATCTTTTAGCTTCCACTATTTGTGTATATATTATGTCAACCCTGCTTTTGTCTGTGTTGTCATTTTAGCTGTTGTGTGAGTATGTTATTGAACTCCTGTTTGGACTGATATTTTATATACACTTGCCGCGTCTCGGGGACGCCCGGGGCGTGACAAAAAGTTGGTATCAGAGCCTGGTCCTGTCAGAGCCAATGGTCCTCTTTTCGTAGAGATGAGTCCTAGGATTTCTATATGAATATTATGATCCTAGTGTCTGGTTTTCTTAGGATTGCTGATATGCCTCCTCGCGGAGGACAGCGTGGTCTTTGTCCCTCTCGACCTTTGGGGTTTTCGGACCTATCAGAGGCGAGGATGCTACTGGAGAGTCCACGGCTGTGAGGCTAGGATCGGCGCAGGAGCCTCCCGCATGGAAACGTGCGTTCGCTCGGATAGCGGATTTGGTGGAGACTCAGACCAAGGCACTGGAGGCCCAGACCAGAGTGTTGGCAGAGCAGGCGCGGGAGATCCAGGAGCTGAGGGCGGCCCGTGATGCAGTTCCACAGGTCCCCTTGGTGGCAGATCCGCCTGTGGTACCCGAAGTACCTGCAATCCCTGTGGTGATTCCGGCGGTGAGAGTTCAAGATCGCCAGGAGAAGGAGGTGGAGCTGGAGGCTGCAGCGCGAGTATCGAGAGTGGTTGTTCGAGTTGAGGAGGCCGGGTTGTAGCCGTCCTGCAGAAGGTTCCCATCCGTAGGTACCACCGATGCAGTCGGAGGGGTACTGATCGTGGGAGTATGCCAGGTAGGGGCTACCCGGGAGTGGATTAATGAATGATGTCACGGGCGTGTAATCGTTCTCCCCTTCGTTGGATCCGGTGTAAGAACTCCTCAGCGTTAGAGAGGCCTTCCTGACAGAGGGCTCCCATTAGTAGGCACCTCCTGATTTGGGTACGGACTATGCTGAATTGTGGGAGCGGACCAGGCAGCCCACGGTGTGGAGGAGAGGCTACCGGTGGACCAGGGGTGAAGAACAGTCTAAGTCTCTCCCAAAGTCCCAATATGTCTCCTTTCGGGAGTGAGGGTGTGGATGAGGCGAAGACGCGTCGCCTCGTGACCCAATTGATTCGACCGTTCCCAAGGATGTTGGGTCCGGTCTTGAGATGGAGGTTGAAGGATATCGGTGGATGATTATCTAGATGTAGATGATCCAGTGAGGTTGGTAGTGTTCTTTAAGAGTGATGTCTTCTTCTAGTGTTCCTTTTCTGGTTTAAGGGGCCGTGTGAGGTCAGCGTTGAGACCCGGGCAAGGGTACTCCGTGTTCCTTGTTTTGTTGTCGGGGTATCCTATGTCGGGACCTCATGTTGCTCTCCCGAGGTTTCTTTTCCCAGTCAAGGAATACTCTGGAAGCATCAGCTGATGGTGGTTTAAGTGCGAGATTTGGTTGGAGCGGATGGTTTTCTAGGCCACGTGATTTCCGGTAAGGGCATATCTGTGGACCCGGTCAAGTTGCTCGCCGTGTCAATTTGGCGTCGACCGTCGAACCCTGCAAAGATTCGGAGCTTCCTGGGCGTGGTGGGTTATTGCGGGAGGTTTGTCGAGGGTTTCTCGAAGATAGTTGTCCCTCCTAACCGCCTCGCCTGGAAGGGTGTCCGGTTCGAACGGTCCCCTTCTTGCGAGGAGAGCTTCCTGGAGTTTAAGCAAAGGCTCACCTCAGCGCCAGTTCTTACCATTCCGTTTAGGAGGGGTGGGTTCGCAGTGTGCTCCAAGGCATCGCGGTTGGGTGTTAGTTGCGTCCACGATCCTGCTCACGTCATCCCGTTCAAGCCGCTCGTCTTCGAGCCGGACTTGTCTTTCGTCGAGCAGTTAGTTTGGATCCTGGACCGCCGTGAGAAGAGGCTCCACACCAAGACCGTCCATCTGGTCAAGGTGCGATGGCTGCACCGTTCCGGTGCCGAGGCCCCTTGAGAGCTCGAGGACGCCTTGCGTGACGCGTATCCGCATCTTTTCCCCTCCTAGAGGTTTTTGTATTATTTTGAGGACAAAATTTCCTAAGGGGGGAAGAATGTTATATATGTGTCACTTTTAACCTTCTGGTAACCGTTGGGACATTCTGGCAGTTTTTCAGTTTTTTCGTTTTTCGATCGGAACTGCTAAAATCTTGGACTGTTAGCTATCGTCCTGAGTTTGAGGACTCCGATCGAGAATCTAACTGCATATTATGTGTCCTGGTGCCATTCCAAGCCGCTCACGAAAATTTCATCGAATTCCGGTACGTTTCAGAATTTCGTAGTTCCGGGGCGTATCCGGGTTTTGACCGAGCGAGAAGTCATTGGGAGAGTTGACTCAGTCAAAGTGGGCCAATGACTTGGTCAACCCCTTTTGTTTTTATTTGTGGTTGGGTTGACCAAAGTCAAAACCCACTTAAAACCCCCCTAATCCTCTCTTAAACCTAATTAAACCTAGGTTAACCCTAATCTAAGTGAGAGGTTATATTTAAGTGAGCTAAAATATCTCCCCACTATTCATCTTCTTCTCCATTTAGCTTTCTCTCTCCCCCTCTCTCTTTTTCTTGGTTTTGACCTAGCTAGAGTGCTTGAAATAAAAAAACAAAGAATAGAAAGGTTAGATCTCATCCCGATCTATCTACCGGTGGTTTCGGATTCAAGTTCCGACGTGTTTAGCCCCCTCTTACCCCCTCTTTTCTCCCCTGATTTCAGCCATTTCGAGGGCTGAGGAAGAGCTTGGTGGTGGAGGTCTTTGGGGAGGCGTTTCGGTGCACGAAGAGCTCCCGGTCCCTTTCCCTTCCTCTCTTTTCCTTGGGTAAGGTTTCTTCCTTCTTTTCCATGTTTAATGCATGTTAGGGGGTGTTTTTGGGTGTGTGGTGGCGGTTGGTGGCTGTGGGTGGTGGTTAAGGGCGGTCGGAGGCCACTGGTGGCCGGTGAGTGGTGGTAAGGTGGCTCGGGCAGGATGGCAGTCTGTCCCGGGTAGACTGGCAGGCAGACAGGGCAGCGCAGGCAGGCGCAGGCCTGGGCGCTGTGGGGCGCGGGTAGGGCAGCGTGGGCATGCGCGCGGGCGTGCGTGAGGGCACTAGTGCGCGTGCGCGCGTGCGTGCGCGTGCGGGGGGCCATGCGTGTGGCTGCCCAAGGGTTCGGGTGGGTGTCGGGGCACTCGGACTCGCTTGCGTACGTGCATGCTCGCATGCGTGCGAGTCCGTATGCCTGCAAGACAACTGCCATTCGAGCATCCAGATGGATCTGTGAAAGGCACTCTACAGGCGCAGTTTTATACCTCCCTTGTGTTGGGACGGTTGAGGAGCGCCAGTTGGAGGGGCCATAAGTTAGTTGTTTGACCTTGCGGTGGCCAGGTTGGTTCGTGTGTGCATCTGCACCTCCCAGAACCGATAGAAGGGCTACGAAGGTCATCGTCGCCAGGAGCTTACCTTTGGGTTTGGCGATCATGTTTTCGTGAAGGTGTCCCAGTTTAAGGGCATCCTATGTTTCGACGTTCGGGGCAAGCTGAGTTGGCTCTTTAATGGGACTGTTTCTCATCATTGAGTGGATTGGGGAGGTGGCTTATCATGTAGCCTTTCCCCCACAGCTGGCTCATGCTCACGACGTCGTCCTTGCCCAATGGCCGAAGCGTTATGCCCACGATCCTGCTAATGTCATTCTGTTCGACCGCCTCATCCTCGAGGTGGATTTGTCGTTCCTGGAGCAGTGGATTGAGGTCAAGGACCAACATGAGAAGAGGCTCCACACTAAGACCGTTCCTTTGATTATAGTGTGTTGGTAGTGCCAGTCCGGTGCAAAGACCACTTGGGAGCAAAAGGTCTATGCATGACACTTTCAGTCTTCCCTTTTTGGGTTTCCTTAAATTTTGAGGACTAAATTTCCTAAGGGGGGAAGAATGTTGTGCCTGTGTCATTTGGAGCACTCTGATTGAAAATTTGGCTACATAAATTTTCCTCGAAGTTATGTATTTCCAATTTGGTATTTGGATTTGATTTTGTTAAAATCCAAGATGAAGAGGTTTAAATATGATTTTATTATGAGATGTCCAGTTTTGAGTTAGCTTTCGTACAAAAGTGGAATTAGATCAACTGGATTCCTGTAGTAAAAGTTATGGGTATTTTTTCAAGTATACCCCGGGGATGAAAATTCTGGCAGCAGCCCTGTTCTATGTTTAGCTCTAATTTCGGAATAGTTGGAGAGATTATTTGATCTTGGCATAAACATGAAAGTTGTAGATAATCTTCTTAGCTTTCCAACGGACTTTGAATTGTGCAATTCGGAGCTATATTGAGGAAGTTATGGCTTTTCTAGTGAAGCATGCGCAGAATTTCTAAGTCAGGGATGAAATGGTCATTTCCATCCCTCTTTAGATATTTATTTGGGCAAAATATCTTCTCCCCCTCTCTCTCCCACACCCCACGTCAACATTCCTTGCCTCTCTTTCTCTCTTTCAAAGCCCCCCCATGTGTTTGTGATAAGTTCTCAAAGAGAAGTGAAGGAGAAGGTGAAGAAGGAAGCACAAGAAGGTTTGTGTGGGTGTGTTGTGTTGTTGATCCTCCTCTCTCAAGCTCCTTTTCATGACTTCCCCCCCCCCCCCTGATTTCGCAGCCAAGAAGGAGGCTGAGGAGAGGCTGAAGAGGTGGTGGTGGTGGTTGAGGTGGTCGTGGGCGCGTCGAGAGCCCCGCATCTCCCCCTTTCCCTTTCCCTCCTTTGGTAATCCTTTCCCCCTTCTTTTTGATTTTTAGGGTTGTTGGGATGGTTAGGGTGTTCATGCATGCTATGCATATGAGTTAGAGTGTGTGTGAGAGGTTGGGGAGGATTAAAAAGGGGTAAGGGTTGGCTGGGCGCGCGTTTGGGGTTGTCTGCACGCGTGCGCCCGCAGCGCGCGCTGGCGCGTGCGCGGGAGCGCCCGGAGTTGGCGCGAGCGGGGGTGCACGTGGGGAGTGCGCGCAAATGCGCACGAGCGTGTGCGAGCGAGGGGCAGTGCGCCTGGGCGCGGGGCTGGGGGCCAGTGCGCGTGCTGGGGCATGCACGGGGTTCTGCGCGGGCTCGCGTGCGGCAGCGCGTCTGGGCGCGCGGGCAGGCGCGCGGCAGTGCGCCAAGGGTGCTGGGGCGCGTGCGTGCGTGCGTATGCGTGCGTGCGCGTGCGGGGGGCCATGCGTGTGGCTGCCCGAGGGTTCGGGTAGGCGTCGGGGCACTCGGACTCGCGTGCGTACGTGCGTGCTCGCATGCGTGCGAGTCCGTATGCATGCTTGTCCGAGTATTTGGTATTTCTAGTAAATTTCATGTATATTTGTGTAGTTTACTCACCATATTGATGCCCTTACCCTGCAGATCTCGTCGGATGGGATGCGCGAGGTCCCGGGTCGTATGGTGAGTGGTTCGATTCCAATCCCCCCCCCCCTCTCTCTAGGGATGCGCTCGACGCGCGTAGACGCGCGTCGCGCATCGATGGGGCCCCCTAGCTATAATATGTAGATATCTTGATAAAGCATGTTTTAATATGATGTAACCATGCCATATTAGACATTGTATGCTAGGGATATACATCCATATATCATGTATATAGGCCATACATGCCTAGACACCATGTCCCATGCTTAAAAAGCCTTGATTTATGCATGTTTCCCATTTAGTTTAATTTAATTAAATCAAAATGAGATTATATTGGTATAAGCATGTCTTAGAGAATATTATAACCTTGTTGTTATAATATATGTTTCCCCGCATCTTAGTTATGCGCTCTGGAGGAATTCTTGAGAATTCATGACATTAGTAGTGTTAGAAATCGTTGTCGACGGATCCAAGAGGATCGCATCCGCGTGAGTAGGCTGTTTTCTCCCATTCGTTGGATCCGAGTTGGGACTCCCCGGCGTTGGAAAGCTATCTTGATAGAGGGCGCCCATTTGTAGGTACCTCCGATGCGTCAGACGGTGCTGATCGTGGGAGTATACCAGGTAGAGGCTACGGAGTGAGGGAGAAGCTACTGGTGGACCAAGGGTGGAGAGCAGTCTAGTATGTCCCAAAAGGCCCATGTCACCCCTAAAGGGTGAGGGTGAGGGTGGGGTGGGTCGGCGATGTTACGACCCACTAGCTTGTACAATTACTCTCGTTTAGGGACTTTAATTATTTTAAGGTTAATAGGAGTGTGTTGCATAGATTGTTGTATGCCTGCGTTTTGATATCTCGATAAGTGATTATCGAGAGTAGTTGTTTTTCATTGGGTTCGCTTTGCGAACATGGGATCGTTCTCCCCTTCGTTGGATCCGATGTAGGAACTTCTCAGGATTACAGCTGTCCTGACAGAGGGCTCCCATCTGTAGGTACCACCGATGCATTCGGAAGCGTACTGATCGTGGGAGTATACCAGGTAGATACTACCCGGGAGAGGGTTAACGAATGATGTTGCGAGCGTGGGAATCGTTCTCCCCTTCGTTGGATCCGAGTAGGGACTCCCCGGCATTGGAAAGTTGTCCTGATAGAGGGCTCCCATCTGTAGGTACCTTCGATGCGTCGGACGGTGCTGATCGTGGGAGTATACCAGGTAGAGGCTACGGAGTGTGGGAGAGGCTACTGGTGGACCAAGGGTGTAGAGCAGTCTAAATCTCTTCCAAAAGTCCTATGTCACCCCTAAAGGGTGAGGGTGAGGATGAGGTGAAGAATATCGCCGCATGACCCATTCGTTGTTCGACCGTTCCCATAGTTGTTGGGTCCGGTCTTGTATCGATGTTTAAAGGCATCGTTTGAGCAATTATCTAGATGTAGATGATCCAGTAGTGTTGTGTAGACCAGTAATTCCGGGTCTCTTTGACCGACGGTATGGTCTCTCCCCAAAAGTCCCAAGAATCTCTCCGGGAGTGAGGGTGAGGGTGAGGTTGGTCGCGCTGCCGCGTGACCCTGTTATCCATGGGTTTCCACCCATGTTTTCCTGGAAAGGAAAGTGCTTATGTATTGAACTGTAGTATGGTGATTGGTTTCCAGCCACTCACTGAGCTTGTAGCTCACCCCTCGCATACTGTTTCTTTTCAGGGGCAGTGTTGGGCGTGGAGCTGGAGCTTTCCTGTGGCGTGGTCTTATGGGCGTGGTGCGTTCTTCCGGCGGATGGCGAGTGCGAGGCTGTCAGCAGTGTCATTGTATGTATTGTAATTCGTGCATGTGGCACAGGTTGTATTTTCTTTGGTCTAGACTTGGCTCTCACAGAACAGTGATTGTGTATTCGAGTCTGTAATAATGTTTTTGATTTACAGACATTGTTTATATATTATGCTTCCGCTTTTCAGTCAGTTATCATTATCTTGCTTTGCCACCTTGTGTATTGTTGTTGGAGTCTTTATTGACCTCAGGTATTGATAGCTGATATTTTATTATTGCCACGTCTCGGGGACGGCCGCCCTGGGGCGTGACAAGTACCATCAGGATGCTCGAATAGTAGTCGTCGTTATAGGCAAACCCTACCAAATGGGTGATGGCTCTCCAACTACCCCTCAGTCGAGCACACAAACACTTAGCATGTCCTCCAAGGTCTAAATCATCCTCTTTGCCTGGCTGTCCGTCGGTGATGAAACGCTGTACTTAAATGGAGGATCGCGTCGAAGCCTGCCAAGGCTGTGCCAAAACCTCGAGGTAACCCTCGCGTCTCTACCCAAAATAGCGCCGACCGGAGTGCCATGAAGATGAATAATCGCGAAGACGAATACCCATGCCAAGGCATCCAGAGAATCAGTCAGTCGAATAGGGAGGGAAGCACGGACTGAGTTAGTCGGTCAATGATCACCTCAACGGTGTCGTGACCAAAACGTGACTTTAACGAGCCCACAACAATCCATGATAACCCACTTCCACGTCCACTGAGGAATCTCGATAGACTGACGCTTTCTAACGTGATGATGATTCTTGAACTTTTCCCGAGGGCATGCCAACCAGGGGAAATAAAGTTACCCATCTGGCCTTTACATCGCGCCACAAGCAATCTCAACAAAGACTACCTCAAACTAGTCCACGGAGGCCCAATAAAACTTTTGAGATCCTTGAAGGCATCCGGCGCACTCATCAACCTTGGCGGCAGTACTTAAAACTCGTTGTGCCCGAAACGGTCGCGAAGGCCATCAACGGAATGCCCGACTCTCGGATCTCCAATTAGGGGTACCCTGCGCGGAGATCAATCTAAGAGAAGACACTGGCTCCCAGAGCTGGTCAGATAGATCATCATATCACGGCAAATGGGTACTTGATCTTCAACCTCCACGGGGAGATCAAAACAATTCCTCGAACGATGAAGTCCATATTCTGCTCCTCAAGCATGGCTGGCGCTCATGATGACACTTAGACGCTGGGTAAGCCGCTCAACCACACTTAATCCACAAGACACGCAATAAGAGGTCGTCGAACCTCGACAATGCCTATGCGATGTCATCTACCTGATAGGGCGGTTGAGTCCCATCACGAACGCTAGCATCGTGTCTCCTCATTTGGGACCAAAATGGGGGCAAAAAGCAACAGTATCAAAAATTGTGTTTCACATGCCGCCACCCATAGGTCTCCCAACAATAATCATTGGAACTCCAGCATTCGGCACTAAATGGGCAGATTCATCACGGGGAGTCCACGCTCCCGACATCATCCGATAGTACTCTCCCGGTGTGGCCTCTACCTAATAGCCTCCCATGCCCACTATCTCTACCTTATGGGCGCACCATCAAGCATCCATGATAGTATCTGGGAGCACCACACAAAACTCTGGCCCCTACCGGGTAGCCTCAATGCGTGATGATATATCGAAGTGACTCCAGATACCACTATGGAACCCAGTCCATAAGCGATCGCCCACCAAGCTGCAATAGGATGCACCCAATCCCAATCGTACGCATCACCACTCGCTACAGCACCTTCCAACTGCGAGGAAAAATCAATCATCAAATAGATGTTTCAAAGGTATTCCTTGACTGGGAAAAAGAACCCCTTGGGAGGGCACCATGAGGTCCCGATATAGGATATCCCCACAACCAAACAAGGAACACGGAGTACCCTAGCCCGGGTCTCAATGATGACCTTGCAAGGCCAATTAATCCTGAGTAGGAAAATGGAAGAAGACGTCGCCCATTAATGAACAATATGCCACATCCTCAAAAATTGAAACTAGCACCGCACGCGAACTCCATAGTTACCAGTAATACAAATGTATGGGAACGAAGCTCCATTATCGAGACGCGATCCATACCTTAGAAATTGCAACCAATTCATCACTATCATACTAATAGGCTGGAATCTCCTACCCAAGCCTTAATCCCACAACAAGGGACCCAACAATTGACCATATTCAGTCGACCCAGTCGACAACTTAAAGGGAGTCTAGGGGTGGCCACATCCATGTCCACGGGTGCGAGGAGGCATGTCAGCAACCTAAGATAAACTTCTAAGACCAGAGTAATCAGATGACAATCCTATGACTCATCATCTATACGACTCGACTTAGGGTCTGACAGGACCAGGCCCTGATACCAACTTTTGTTAAGCCCTAGGGCGGCCGTCCCCGAGACGTGGCAATATATAATGTATCAGCAATAAAGTACAAGAGGTCAACAATGACTCCAATAAATAATACACAAGCTGGCAAAGCAATGATAACTGATAACTCAACTGAAAAGCGGAAGCATAAAAATATCAATAAGTCTGTAAACCAAAAATATCATTACAGACTTGAATACACAATCAATGTCTTGTGCGAGCCAAGTCAAATCCAAATAAAAATACAACTTGCGCCACATGCACGATTTACAATACATAAAATGACTCTAGGACTGCTGACGGCCTCGCACTCGCCACCCACCGGACAGAACATTCCACGCATATAAGACCACGCCACAGGGAAGCTCCAGCTCCACGCCCAATACTGCCCCTGAAAATAAAACAATATGCGAGGGGTGAGCTACAAGCTCAACGAGTGGCTGGAAACTAATCACCATGACAACAGTATAATTCTAAGGCAATTTCCTTTCAAGGAAAACATGGGTGGAAACCCAATGGACAACAAGGTCATGCGGCGGCGCGACCAACCTCACCCTCACCCTCACTCCTGAAGGGAGACTCCTGGGACTCTTGGGGAGACACCATACCGTTGGTCAAAGAGATGCAGAATTACTGGTCTACACAACACTACTAGATCATCTACATCGAGATAACTGCCCAACGATGTCTTTGAACATCGATACGTAACCGGACCCAACAACTATGGGAACGGACGAAAACGAATGGGTCACACGGTAACGTGACTTCACCTCATCCTCACCCTCACCCCTAAGGGTGACACAGGACTGTTGGAAGAAAACCTTTTGTTCTACACCCTTCGTCATCTGGTAGCCCTCTCCCGAGTAGCCTCTATCTGGTATACTCCCATGATCAATACATTTGCCGAACGCTTCGGTAGTTCCTACAAGTGGGAGCCCTCTGTCAGGACAGCTTTAACGTCGGGTAGCTTCAACGCGGATCCGAAGAAGGGGAGAACGATTCCACGCTCGCAATATCATCCGGTAGCCCTCTCCCTCGTAGCCTCTACCTTTCGGCTTTCCACGATCAGTACATCACCTAGATGTGTACCATGATACGCATCAGTAGCACCTACAAGTGGTGGCACCCAAACAGGACAGCTTCGACGCTGGGGTGTTTCGACGCACGACGATGTCGGGAGGAAGCACCCCACGTTCGCAAAGTGAACCCTATGGGCTACGCTCGATAATCACATATCGATGATATCGAATACTCTTTTACTCCCACACGGGTGCGTCGCTCGGACGCGAGGGGTTACCTCTGCTCTCACGCAGAAATAAGCCCAAGGCATATAACCCAACAGGCGGTTCATATACGCGCCTAGCACGGGTAGGCCTAATCTAATGCCATAGCCACCGGTTTAACAAAACCGATACAACAAATGAATTCTCCTGAATTCCATTCAAGTGCATCTCACGGATGCAGGGTGGTGATTACATCGCTCGCTCTCTAACCAATGAGATACATCCTGACAGTAGGTCATACCCATTCCTATTTCAGATAGGCCTAATTAGTTTTTACATGCGCATATATATTAAAAGAGAATCATATCATAGCTATGTGTATGAACCATATGCACGATCACCTAATAATTGACTATAAGGGTATTCCCTAGCATGGATTTACATCATAAACAACAAATCATACAACATGCATACAAGGTATGGCCCACTTAAACATGCATACAAGGTCATTAATCATATAAGCATACATGGTATAACTTAAGCATGCGTTGGATATCACCAACTTAAAAGGGAAGGGTTAAGCGCGATCTCGCGCACCAACCAGTGCATGCCGATAATCCCAAGCGGACTTGAGTCAAGTAGAAACCACTTCTACTTACTCAATTTACGCAAAGAGGGAGTGCGAGAGAGAGAGGGAAAGTCTCATCCTCTTCGGAAGCTGGTCATAGCTTTGCCCCAGCAAGATGGGTGCAACAACCATACCACCTCCTCCAGTCTTATGACCAGAGAATATTAAGTATGCACCTGGTTATTAACCCAGGTTTAATCATGTCACGCCCCAGGGCAGCCGTTCCCGAGACGTGGCAGTAAGGAAATATCAGCTATCAATACCTGAGGTCAATAAAGACTCCAATAAAAACACACAAGGTGGCAAAGCAATGATAATGATAACTGACTGAAAAGCGGAAGCATAATATATAAACAATGTCTATAAATCAAAAACATTATTACAGTACACAATCACTATCCTGTGAGAGCCAAGTCTAGACCAAAGAAAATAAAACCTGTGCCACATGCACGATTTACAATATATACATGACTCTAGGACTGCTGACAGCCTCGCACTCACCACCCGCCAGAAGAACGCTCCACGCCCACAAGACCACGCCACAGGACCTACGTAGCCCTCCTGTCGGTTCTGGGAGGTGCAGATGCACACACGAACCAACCCGGCCACCGCAAGGTCAAACAACTAACTTATGGCCCCTCCAACTGGCGCTCGTCAACCGTCCCAACACAAGGGAGGTATAAACTGCGCCTGTAGAGTGCCTTTCACAGATCCATCTGGATGCTCGAATGGCAGTCGTCTTGCAAGCATACCCAAACAAATGGGTGGTGCCTCACCCAACTGCCCTTATCATCGAGCACGCAGGCACTTAGCATGTCCTCCAAGGTCTGAATCGTCCTCTTTGCCCGGCTGTCCATCGGCGATGAAACGCTATACTTAAATGGAGGCTCGTGCCAAAAGCCTGCCAAGGCTGCGCCACAACCTCAAAGTAACCCTCGCGTCTCAACTGAAAATAGCGCCGACTGGAGTGCCATGAAGACGAACAATCGCGAAGGTGAAATCCCACGTCAAGGCGTCCAGAGACTCAATCAGTCGGATTAGGGAGGGAAGCGCGGACTTAGTCAGTCGGTCAATGATCACCTAGACGGCGTCGTGACCTGAACGTGACATTAGCGAGTCCGCAACAATCCCTGATAACCCACTCCCACGTCCGCTGAGGAATCTCCATGGACTGACGCTTTCCACTCAATGATGATTCTCGAACTTTGCCTGAGGGCATGCCAACCTGGAGAAACAAGGTCACCCATATCACCTTTTCATCGCACCACAGCAATCTCAATGAAGACTACCCCAAAGTAGTCCACGGAAGCCCAATAAACTTTTGAGATCCACGAAGGCATCCGGCGCATTCGTCAACCCCGACGGCAGTACTTAAAACTCGTAGTGCCTGAACGGTCACGAAAGGCCATCTACGGGATGTCTAACTCTCGGATCTCTGACTTGTGGTACCCTTGTGTGAAGATCGATCTAAGAGAAGACACTGGCTCCCAGAGCTGGTCAAACAGATCATCGATTCGCGGCAAGGGTAATTGATCTTCAACCTCCACAGGGAGATCAAAACAACACCACGAACAATTAAGTCCAGATTCTGCTCCTCGAGCATGGCTGGCGCTCATGATAACACTTACACGCTTGGTAAGCTGCTCAACCGCACTTAATCCACAAGACATGCAATAAGGGGTCGTCGAACCTCGACAATGCCTATGCGACGTCATCTATCTGATAAGGCGGTTGAGTCCCATCACAAACGTTATCATCGCGTCTCCTCGTTTACGACCCATGTGGGGCAAAACGCGACAGTATCCACAACTATGCTTCACATGCCGCCAGAGGTAGGTCGCTCAACTATAACCATTGGAACTCCAGCATCCTGCACTCAATGGGCAGATTCATCAAGGGGAGTCCCCGCTCTCGACATCATCCAGTAGCACTCTCCCGGTGTGGCCTCTACCTGGTAGCCTCCCAAGCCCGCTATCTCTGCCATATGGGCGCACCAACAAGCATAGCATCTGGGAGCACCTCATAGGGCTTTGGCCTCAACCGGGTAGCTACAACGCACAATGATATATCGAAGCGACTCCAGATGCCACTATGGAACCCAGTCCACAAGCAATCGCCCACCAAGCTGCAATAGGATGCACCCAATCCCGATCGTATGCATCACCACTCGCTACAGCACCTTCCAAGTGAGAGGAAAAATCCATCATCAATTTGATGCATCAAAGGTATTCCTTGACTAGGAAAAGAACCTCGGAAGGGCACCATGTGTCACGCCCCAGGCGTCCCCGGGACGCGACAAGTGTATATATAATATCAAAATCTACACAGGAGGTCAATAATATCATACACAAGCAGCCAAAATGACACACAGACAACAAAAGCAAGGCTGACAGGATATATACACCAAATGCGGATAACTAAGACTGAATCTGTAATCAAAACACACTACAGACTCCATACATAATCACATGTCCTGTGAGAGCCAATATACATACAAAGACATCCAAATACAACCAAACGCGTGCCCAAGCACGGAAAATAATACATACTGGTACAAGGGATGCTGATAGTCTCTGCAACTCGCGGGACGTGGCGCTACTCCGCTACTGATGAAGTCCCTCAGGGAGCTCCTCCTCCAGATCCGACTCAGATGACACTGAAGAAAATATTGTGCGAGGGGTGAGCCACATGGCGCGCGACCAATGCATGTGCCCTACTAGTTTTATTTATTAAATTAAATGCTAGTATTTGTTTACATTGCATGTTATAGTGAATATTATAGGGGAGGGGCCTTGCGAGGACAGCGGTGAGACCCGGGTTAGGGTACACCGTGTTCCTTGTTTGGTTGTCGGGGTGTCCTATAACGGGAACTCACGCTGCCCTCCCGAGTTTCTTTCCCCCAATGATATTCCACCCTTGTTATAACCTTATGCATGTTCCCCGCATCGTAGTTATGCGCCCTGGTGGGTTCTGAGGAATTCAGAACATTAGTGTTGTTATAATGTGCTGTCTGCGGATTCAAGTGGATCATATGCGATGGATAGGCTGTTATGTTCCCTTCGTTGGATCCGGTAGAGACTACCCCAGCGTTAGACAGGCCTTCCTGACAGAGGGCTCCCATCAGTAGGCACCTCCTGATTTGGTTTCGGACTGTGCTGAATGTGGGAGTAGACCAGGTGGCCTACGGAGTGGAGGAGAGACTATCGGTGGACCAAGGGTGACCAACAGCCTAGTCAGTCCCAAAATCCTATGTCACCCATTGAAGGGTGAGGGTGAGGGTGTAGTGGGTTGGCGATGAACGACCCACTGGAGTTGTGATTGGATGCTTATCAGTCCCAAAATCCTATGTCACCCATTAAAGGGTGAGGGTGAGGGTGTAGCGGGTTGGCGGAAGCGACCCGCTGGTTTTGTGTTGATTAGTCCCAATATCCTTGGTCACTCATTGAGGGTGAGGGTGAGGGTGTAGTGGGTGGGCGGTAGCGACCCACTAGTTTGAGGAATTGTTGATTATTGGTGGCTATGGTAAATGGTATTGTGGATGTTAAAGATTATCTGGTTGTGGTCAATATTGTCTGTGTGATGCATGGGTTGTGCCGTTCACTGAGCGTGTGGCTCACCCCTCGCACAATATATTTTCTCCAGTGTCATCTGAGTCGGATCTGGAGGAGGAGCTCCCCGAGGGACTTCATCAGTAGCGGAGTAGCGCCACGTCCCGCGAGTTGCAGAGACTATCAGCATCCCTTGTACCAGTATGTATTATTTTCCGTGCTTGGGCACGCGTTTGGTTGTATTTGGATGTCTTTGTATGTATATTGGCTCTCACAGGACATGTGATTATGTATGGAGTCTGTAGTGTGTTTTGATTACAGATTCAGTCTTAGTTATCCGCATTTGGTGTATATATCCTGTCAGCCTTGCTTTTGTTGTCTGTGTGTCATTTTGGCTGCTTGTGTATGATATTATTGACCTCCTGTGTAGATTTGATATTATATATACACTTGTCGCGTCCCGGGGACGCCTGGGGCGTGACAAATTGGTGAGAGAGAGGGATTTGGTAGGGATGATGAACTGTAAGTCGGGATTTTTAGATCCCACTCTTATATAGTGTGCGACTTAAAAACCCAGATACGCCCCGGAACTGCAAAATTTCGGAACGTTACCGGAATTCGATGAAATTTTCGTGAGAGGTCTAAAATGGCACCAGGACACCAAATATGCAGTTAGATTTTCAATCGGAGTCCTCTAACTCAGGACGATAGCTAACAGTCCAAAAATTAGCGGTTCCGATCGAAAACCGAAAAAAAATCGAAAAACCGCCAGAACGCTCCAACGGTTACCAGCAGGCTAAAAAGTGACACATATATAATAAGCATGAGGTCCCGATACAGGGCATCCCGACAACCAAACAAGGAACACGGAGTACCTAGCCCGGGTCTCAACGCTGACCCTGCAAGGCCCCTTAATCCTGAGTAGGAAGACTGGAAGAAGACATCACCCTTAATGAGCAATACGCCACATCCTCAAAATGTGAAACTGGCGCTGCACGCGAACTCCATGGTTACCAGCAATACCAATGCACGGGGAAGAAGCTCCATTACCGAGACGCAATCTATACCTTAGAAATTGCAACCAATTCATCACTATCATACTACTGGGCTGGAATCTCCTACCCAAGCCTTAATCCCACAACAAGGGATCCAACAACTGACCCTAACTAGTCGACCCAGTCGACAAACTAAGGGTGGGTCCAGGGGGTCATGTCCACATCAACGGATGCGAGGAGGATTGTCAGCAACCTAAGATATACCTCTAAAAGAAGAGTACTCGGATGCAATCCTACGACTCATCATCTATACGACTAGACTTAGGCTCTGACAAGACCAGGCTCTGATACCAACTTTTGTCACGCCCCAGGGCGGCCGTCCCCGAGACGTGGCAGTGAGGAAATATCAGCTATCAATACCTGAGGTCAATAAAGACTCCAACAAAAACACACAAGGTGGCAAAGCAATGATAATGATAACTGACTGAAAAGCGGAAGCATAATATATAAACAATGTCTGTAAATCAAAAACATTATTACAGACTCGAATACACAATCACTGTCCTGTGAGAGCCAAGTCTAGACCAAAGAAAATACAACCTGTGCCACATGCACGATTTACAATATATACACTGACTCTAGGACTGCTGACAGCCTCGCACTCGCCACCCGCCGGAAGAACGCTCCACGCCCATAAGACCACGCCACAGGAAAGCTCCAACTCCACGCCCAACACTGCCCCTGAAAAGAAACAGTCTGCGAGGGGTGAGCTACAAGCTCAGTGAGTGGTTGGAAACCAATCACCATACGACAGTTCAATACATAAACAATTTCCTTTCAAGGAAAACATGGGTAGAAACCCAATGGATAACAAAGTCACGCGGCGGCGCGACCATCCTCACCCTCACCCTCACTCCCGAAGGAAGACTCTTGGGACTTTTGGGGAGAGACCATACCGTCGGTCGAAGAGACCCGGAATTACTGGTCTACACAACACTACTGGATCATCTACATCTAGATAACTGCCCAACGATGTCCTTGAACATCGATACGAGACCGGACCCAACAACTATGGGAACGGTCGAACAACGAATGGGTCACGCGGCGATGTGTCTTCACCTCATCCTCACCCTCACCCCTTAGAGTGACATAGGACTTTTGGAAGAGACTTAGACTGCTCTACACCCTTGGTCCACCGGTAGCCCTTACCCCACGCAGCCTCTACCTGGTATACTCCCACGATCAGTACGCTTCCGAATGCATCGGTGGTACCTACGGATGGGAGCCCTCTGTCAGGACAGCTTTAACGCCTGGGGAGTTCCTACATCGGATCCAACGAAGGGGAGAACGATCCCACGCTCGCAACATCATTCGTTAACCCTCTCCCGGGTAGCCTCTACCTGGTATACTCCCACGATCAGTACGCTCCCGAATGCATCGGTGGTATCTACGGATGGGAGCCCTCTGTCAGGACAGCTACAACCCGGCCTCTTCAACTCACCGCTCTACACCCTTGGTCCACCGGTAGCCCTTTCCCCGGGTAGCCTCTACCTGGTATACTCCCATGGTCAGTACGTTCCCGAATGCATCGGTAGTACCTACAGATGGGAGCCCTCTGTCAGGACAGCTGTAATCCCGAGAAGTTCCTACATCGGATCCAACGAAGGGGAGAACGATCCCATGTTCGCAAAGCGAACCCAATGAAAGACAACTACTCTCGATAATCACTTATCGAGATATAGAATACTACTGTACTCCCACACCGTTGCGTCGCTCAGACACAAAGGGGTTACCTCTGCTCTCACGTAGAAGTAAACCCATAAGCTAATGAATTCTCCTGAATTCCAAACGAGGGCATCGCTCGGATGCACGGGGCGATTACATCGCTAGCGCTCTAACTAATAAGGTACAACCCGACAGCGGGTCATACCCACGCCTATTCCAGATAGGCCTAATTAGTTTTAACATGCGCATATATTTTATAGGAGAATTTAATCTTAGTTGTGTGCATGAACCATATGCACGATCACATATCAATTAATCATAGGGATACTCCCTAATCATAGATTTACATCATAATAAATCACACAACATGCATACATGGTCATTAATCACATAAACATACAAAATATACTCTAATATCTGTTGGATATCGCCAACTTAAAAGAAAGGGTCAAGCGCGATCTCGCGCACTAACAGGTGCATGCCAATATTCCAAACGAACCTGAGTCGAGTAGGAAATCGCATCTACTTACTCAGTTCGTTTAGAGGGAGAGGGCGAGCGAGATCATCATCTCATGAAGCTGGTCATAGCTTTGCCCCATTAGCATGGGCGCAACAGCTATACCACGCCCTCGAGTCTTATCGCAAGGGAATATTAGGCAGGTGCCCGTTATTAACCCAGACTTATTCATACTGTATATTCCCATTAATATGGTGGGAGTAGTATTACAATACTACCTAAGACATGCCATATTCTATACATCCATACACATTTACAACATACATGCCCATACTAGAGGGGCGCATGCAACACAATCATTCATACATAGATACAATACATGTATATAAGCCTAGCATGCAAGATATCTACATATTATAGCCTAAGCACGGCCATACTACTTATCTACACAAGTAGTATAGCTAGGGGGCCCCATCGATGCGCGACGCGCGACTACGCGCGTCGAGCGCATCCCGAGAGGGGGGGGGGATTGGATCGAACCACTCACCATACAACCCGGGACCTCGCGCATCCCATCTGACGAGATCTGCAAGGTAAGGGCATCAAACTTGGTGAGTAATCATCACAATTATACTTAGAAATGCTAAAGACTTAGACATGCACGCATACGGGCTCGCACGCATGCGAGCACGCGCGTACGCACGCATGCCCGGGTGCCCCAGCACCTACCCGAGACCCTGGGCAGCCCCATGCGTGCCCCAGCACGCGCACGCACGCGCACGCACGCGCTGGCCCCCAGCCCCGTGCCCAGGCGCATGCCGAGGCGCACTGCCCCGCGCGCGCGCACGCCCCGCGCGCACCCCCGCTCGCGCCAGCGCCCGCGCACACCCGCGCGCCCGCCTGCGCCTGCCAGCGCCCTTCTGCGCGCGCGCCTGCGCGCGCCCAGCCTTCCCTAACCCCATTTTAACCCTCCCCAACCCCTCACACACACTCTAACTCATCTACCTAGCATGCATGACCTCCCCAACCATCCCAACAACCCTAAAAATCAAAAAGAAGGGGAAGAGGACTTACCAAAAGAGGGAAAGGGAAAGGGGGAGATGCGGGGCTCTCGACGCGCCCACGACCACCTCAACCACCACCACCACCTCTTCAGCCTCTCCTCAGCCTCCTTCTTGGCTGCAAAATCAGGGGGGGGGGAAGTCATGAAAAGGAGCTTGAGAGAGGAGGATCAACAACACAACACACCCACACAAACCTTCTTGTGCTTCCTTCTTCACCTTCTCCTTCACTTCTCTTTGAGAACTTATCACAAACACATGGGGGGGCTTTGAAAGAGAGAAAGAGAGGCCAAGAATCCCACGTTGGGAATGGGAGGGAGAGAGAGAGAGAGAGAGAGATATTTTGGCACATAAATATCTAAAAGAGGGATCAAATGACTAAGTCGTCCTTGACTTGAAATTCTGTACAAGCTTCACTATAACAGCCATAACTTCCTCAATATAGCTCCGAATTGCACAATTCAAAATCCGTTGGAAAGCCAAGAAGATTATCTACAACTTTCATGTTTATGCCAAATCAAATAATCCCTCCAGCTATTCCGAAACGTGAGCTAAACATTGAACAAGGCTCCTGCCAGAATTTCCATCCCCGGGGTATACTTGGAAAAATACCCATAACTTTTACTACATGAATCCAGTTGATCTAATTCCACTTTTGTACGAAAGCTAACTCAAAACTGAGCATCTCATAATAAAATCATATTTAAACCTCTTCATCTTGGATTTTAACAAAATCAAATCCAAATACCAAATCGGGAATACATAACTTCGAGGAAAAATATTATGTAGCCAAATTTTCAATCAGAGCGCTCCAAATGACACAGGCATAACAAATCATACTAACATAGGGCGGTAGTACTATAAATAGGGACTACCTAAGGCATGCTTATTCTATACATTCATAAAAACACACATGACACAGGCCCATACATGAAGGGCACATGCATACATAATAATTCACACATGAATATGATACATAAGCAAGTATATGGTAGAAAAGGGGGTTCTATGCAATATATGAGCTATACAATCCTAGCATGCAAACATCTAGCATATTTAGGGTGCAAAGAAGCCCCATGGATGCGCGATGCATGACTACGCAACACTATTGGATCATCTACATCGAGATAACTGCCCAACGATGTCTTTGAACATCGATAGGCAACCGGACCCAACAATTATGGGAATGGACGAACAACGAATGGGTCACGCGGCGACGTGTCTTCACCTCATCCTCACCCTCACCCTTTAGAGGTGACATAGGACTTTTGGAGAGTTAGACTCCTCTACACCCTTGGTGTCACGCCCCAGGGCGGCCGTCCCCGATACGTGGCAATAATAAAATATCAGCTATGAATACTTGAGGTCAATAAAGACTCCAACAACAACACACAAGGTGGCAAAGCAAGGATAATGATAACTGACTGAAAAGCGGAAGCATAATACATAAACAATGTCTGTAAACAAAAAACATTATTACAGACTCGAATACACAATCACTGTCCTGTGAGAGCCAAGTCTAGACCAAAGAAAATACAACTTGTGCCACATGCACGATTTACAATACATACAATGACTCTAGGACTGCTGACAGCCTCGCACTCGCCACCCGCCGGAAGAACGCTCCACGCCCATAAGACCACGCCACAGGAAAGCTCCAGCTCCACGCCCAACACTGCCCCTGAAAAGAAACAGTGTGCGAGGGGTGAGCTACAAGCTGAATGAGTGGCTGGAAACCAATCACCATACAATAGTTCAATACATAAACAATTCCCTTTCAAGGTAAACATGGGTGGAAACCCATGGATAACAGGGTCACGCGGCGGCGCGACCAACCTCACCCTCACCCTCACTCCCGGAGGGAGACTCTTGGGACTTTTGGGGAGAGACCATACCGTTGGTCGAGGAGACCCAGGATTACTGGTCTACGCAACACTACTGGATCATCTACATCGAGATAACTGCCCAACGATGTCTTTAAACATCGATACGAGACCGGACCCAACAACTATGGGAATGGACGAACAACGAATGGGTCACGAGGCGACGTGTCTTCACCTCATCCTCACCCTCACTCCCGGAGGGAGACTCTTGGGACTTTTGGAAGAGACTTAGATTGCTCTACACCCTTGGTCCACCGGTAGCCCTTTCCCTGGGTAGTCACTACCTGGTATACTCCCACGATCAGTACGCTTCCGAACGCCTCGTTGGTACCTACGGATGGGAGCCCTCTTCCAGGACAGCTTTTCCAACGCCGGGAAGTTCCTACATCGGATCCAACGAAGGGGAGAACGATTCCATGCTCGCAATATCATTCGTTAACCCTCTCCCGGGTAGCCTCTACCTGGTACACTCCCATGATCAGTACGCTCCCGAACGCATCGGTGGTACCTACGAATGGGAGCCCTCTGTCAGGACAGCTACAACCCAGCCCTCTTCAACATGGACGACACTGGGAGTAAACATTCCATGTTCACAAAGCGAACCCAATGGAAAACAACTACTCTCGATAATCACTTATCGAGATATCGAATACTACTGTACTCCCACACCGTTGCGTCGCTCAGACACAAGGGGGGGTGTCACGCCCCAACTACCGGCTTAACAATCCGATAAGATAATGAATTCTCCTGAATTCCAAACGAGTGCATCGCTCGGATGCACGGGGCGATTACATCGCTAGCGCTCTAACTAATAAGGTACAACCCGACAGCGGGTCATACCCACGCCTATCCCAGATAGGCCTATCAGTTTTTAACATGCGCATATAAATATATCCAGGAGAATTTTATATCTAGCTATGTGCATGAACCATATGCACAATCATCTAATAATTATAGGGACACTCCCTAACATGGATTTACATCATAATAAATCATACAACATGCATACATGGTCATTAATCACATATGCACACAAGGCCTAACTTAAACATGCGTTGGATATCACCAACTTAAAAGAAAGGGTCAAGCGCGATCTCGCGCATCGCGCACTAACAGGTGCATGCCAATATTCCAAACGAACCTGAGTCGAGTAGGAAATCGCATCTACTTACTCAGTTCGTTCAGAGGGAGAGGGCGGGAGAGATCATCATCTCATGAAGCTGGTCATAGCTTTGCCCCATTAGCATGGGCGCAACAACTACACCATGCCCTCGAGTCTTATCGCAAGGGAATATTAGGCAGGTGCCCGTTATTAACCCAGACTTAATCATGTTCGATTTCCAATTAATATGGTGGGAGTAGTATTACAATACTACCTATGGCATGCCATATTCTATACATCCATACACATTACCAAAAATACATGCCCATACTAGAGGGGCTCATGCAACACAATCATTCATACATGAATACAATACATGTATATAAGCCTAGCATGCAAGATATCTACATATTATAGCTTAAGCATGGCCATACTACTTATCTACACAAGTAGTATAGCTAGGGGGCCCCATCGATGCGCGACGCGCGTCTACGCGTGTCGAGCGCATCCCGAGAGGGGGGGGGATTGGATCGAACCACTCACCGATACCCGGATCGCCGCGCGTCCGGTCTACGAGATCTGCGAAATCCAACCAATGATCCATAATTAAATTATGGAACCTCCTATCACACATATAAGCTTACTTCATGAAAACCCTAACCCCTGATACTTCCATATTATCACCCAAGACACATGCAACCAACTCCTTGACACTCAACCAAGCAAAACTGCTAAACCTGCTGCAACCAGCCCTACTAATTGGTCTTCACAGCACCCAATACACTTCCAACAATTATGAAATAAATCATGCACATTCTATGATATGCTGGGATCATAATCCATGAAGACATTAGAACCTAATTTTGCCTCTACAAGCCCGAAACAAATCATTTCCCGAAGCAGGTCAATTCCTACGCGAATCTGGACAGGTCATGCAAAACTGGTTCTAACTTACACCACATATATCATAATGACCCCAAATTTCATATATAACATCTAGACACATAGCTGATCAAATCATAAGAAGACATAATCCTAAAAATATGCCTCTAAATACTAGATTCACTGAGATCTTTAAAAGACAGTGTGCTTCCTTACCAAAACAGGGGAAGGGAAATGGGGAGATGCGGGGTTCTCGACACACCCACGACCACCTCAACCACCACCACCACTACCACCACCTCATCAGCCACTCCACCAGCCTTCCTTGGCTGAAAACAGGGGGGGGGGGGAAGGCATGAGAAGGAGCTAATGAGAAGAGAAACAACAACAACAACTACAACAACATTAACACACACACTCACCCTTTTTCACTCTCTCTACTTGATCCACCTTCTTCATGCTCCTTCACGATCTTCTTTTCCAACACAAAGGGAGGCACAAGAGGGGAAAGGAAGAGAAGTGATCGGATGGGTTGGGAGGGAAGAGAGAGAGAGAGAGGTTTTCACTTAAGGGGGGGGGGGCATTTATCATGAATAAAGGGGGTTGGTGGGGTGGGTTGACAAGTCAACCTAACCAAGAAAGAAAACAAAACATCAAGACTTGGTCAATACCCCCATTTAGACGTGCACATGAAATCCCACCTCCCAAACCAGTAACGACCAAACCCAGATGCGATTCAGAACTGCATATTTTTCTAAAACGATACCAAAATTCGATGAAATTTTTATGGGTAGTACAAAACGGTATCAAGACCCATAATATGCAGTTAGATTTTCAATCAGAGTACTCCAACTCCCAAAGATGGCTAAAAGCCAAAATTTTAGCGACTCCGATCGAAAAAAAATTTAAGGCTCCAAATGACACAGGCATAACACTGGTAGCCCTTTCCCCGGGTAGTCTTTAACTAGTATGCTCCCACGCTCAGTACGCTCCCGAACGCATTGGTAGTACCTACAGATGGGAGCCCTTTGTCAGAAAATCTTTTCCAACGCCGGGGAGTTCCTACATGGATCCAACAAAGGGGAGAACTATTCGACGCTCACAATATCATTCGTTAGCCCTCTCTCGGGTAGCCTCTACCTGGTATACCCCCATAATCAGTACATCTTGCCGCATGCATCGATAGTACCTACAGGTGGGGGCCCTCTGTCAAGACAGCTACAACCTGGGCCGCTTCAACACGGACGACATTGGGAGGAAACACTCCATGTTCGCAAAGCGAACCCAATGAAAAAATAACTACTCTCGATAAACACATATCGATGATATCGAATACTATTGTACTACCACACGGTTGCGTCGCTCGGACACAAGGGGGGGTTGCCTCTGCTCTCACGCAAAAATAATCCCAAGGCACATAACCCAATAGGCGGTTCATATACACGCCTAGCACGGGTAGGCCTAGCTTAATGCCACAACTACCGGCTTAACAAAATCGATAAGATAATGAATTCTCCTGAATTCCAAACGAGTGCAATGATAAGCGTATTATTTGCACATTTAATCCTCTTAATTTAGTTTTCTATTTCCTAATTTTATGTGTAATAATGACTAATATTCAGAATTTATTTGTTATTGCAGGTAATTGAGATAAATGATGATTATCAATGCAAAATATTCTATAAAGCATTTAAAGATATGAAGGAGAATCAAGAGGATTCTTGAAGATCCAAAATTATGCTAGATAAAGATTTGGTGAAGAGAGAATAAAAAATCAAAATCCAATCAAATATTCTTCAAATCAATGTTAAAACTGTCCCACTATTTTGACCATAACTTTTGCCTCAAATATCATATTTTGGCTCAAAATATGGCGTTGAAAAGATATTTTCAAGATTTACAAATCAATATTTCATGAATATTTTGCAAGTCCACCTTATTAGGGGTCAAAAATTCATCCGAAGATTCTGCAAAAAATTAATGACGGGAATGAAAGATTTTACCTACTAAAATTGTCAAATATTCATATGAGGAAGGTTGATGGCCAATCTTAACCATCCAATTCATTGCAAATCAATGGTCAAGATTCAAGGCTGGAAGCTATAAAAGGAACACATATGAAGCCAAGAAAAAACAATCAAAGAAGGAGGCAAAGGGAGAAGAAAGATTCAAGAGTTTTCCTTTGTTTTTGTTTTTCTTTTCATCTCATATCTTTGGATGTTTGTATATATTTAGATCTGAATTTTAATATTACTTTAGTATTTTTATTTTCAAGAATTTTTCAATAATATGATGTCTTTTATTTTTTATTTAGTTTGATCATGTTTTCTAGTAGCTAAATCTTCAACTAGGGTTGAAGATAAAACCATGCAATGCTAGTTTAGGATTTTATATTTAGATCTGAATTCTCCATATTTTTTGCTTTATTGAATATCAATCTCTCCTTCAATTCTCTTTTGAAACCTTTCATGTGAATTTCTTATTACCTTCTTCAAAAATCTCTTGTATTTGATTTGATCAAATATGCTTTGATTAGCTTCTCTGCTATTTTATGCTCTTCTTAACAAGTTGAATATTGAGTTGGTAGATTTTATAAAGGGAAGGGAGATAGATCATTTTATGAAAGGATTAATATGATTTTAAATATTTAATTTCCGATTGGTATTTGACTAACGTCAATATTGATTGAGTTATATGGTGGAGTCTCACATTTGAATATAACCCCTAAATTGGTATTACATGGTGGATTCTAAAACGCTAGTTAACTTTTTATATTAATATTCATTTTTAAAAAAATAAAAAAAAATAAACCTTCATCAATCTTCTTGTCTAATTCGATTAGTTAAATCAATTAATAATTTAGTTTTAACAATTCTCTGTGGGATCAACCCGTATTTGCTAGATCTATACTTCTGTAATGATCCGTGCACTTGCGGTAAATAATAACAACTTTAACAATCAATCATGCATCGCTTGGATGCACAGGGGCGATTACATCGCTAGCGCTCTAACTAATAAGGTACAACCCGACAACGGGTCATACCCATGCCTATTACAGATAGGCCTAATCAGTTTTAACATGCGCATATATATATCCAGGAGAATTATATCTTAGTTATGTACATGAACTACATGCACGATAACCTATCAAATAATTATAGGGATACTCCCTAACATGGATTTACATCATAAACAATAAATCATACAACATGCATACATGGCCATTAATCACATAAGCACACAAGGCATAACTTAAGCATGCGTTGGATATCACCAACTTAAAAGGGAAGGGTCAAGCGCGATCTCGCGCACTAACAGGTGCATGCCAATATTCCAAACGAACCCGAGTCGAGTAGGAAATCGCCTCTACTTACTCAGTTCGTGCAGAGGGAGAGGGCAAGAGAGAGATCATCATCTCTTGAAGTTGGTCATAGCTTTGCCCCATTAGCATGGGCGCAACAACTACACCACGCCCTCGAGTCTTATCGCAGGGGAATATTAGGCATGTGCTCGTTATTAACCCAGACTTAATCATGCTGGATATTCCAATTAATATGGTAGGAGTAGTATTACAATACTACCTAAGGCATGCCATATTCTATACATCCATACACGGATACAATACATGCAATATAAGCCTAGCATGCAAGATATCTAACATATTATAGTTTAAGCATGGCCATACTACTTATCTACACAAGTCATACAGCTAGGGTGCCCCATCGATGCGCGACGCACGACTACGCGCGTCGAGCGCATCTCGAGGGGGAGGGGGATTGGATCAAACCACTCATAAATACCTAGATCGGCGCGCGTCCGGTCTACGAGATCTGCAAAACACAACCAATGATCCACAATTAAAATATGGAACCTCCTATCACACATATAAGCCTACTTCATGAAGACCCTAACCCCTGATACTTCCATATTATCACCCAAGACACATGCAAACAACTCCTTGACACTCAACCAAGCAAAACTGCTAAACCTGTTGAAACCAGCTCTACTAATTGATCTCCACATCACCCAATACACTTCAAACAATTATAAAATAAAACATGCACATTCTCTGATATGCTCGGATCATAATCCATGAAGACATTAGAACCCTAAGTTTGCCTCTACATGCCCGAAATAAATTATTTCCAGAAGCAGGTCAATTCTTACACGAATCTGGATAGACCATGCAAAACAGGTTCTAACTTACACCACAGATATCATAATGACCCCAAATTTCATATATAATAACTAGACACATAGATGATCATATAATATGAAGACATAATCGTAGAAATGTGTCACGCCCCAGGGCGGCCATCCCCGGGACGCGGCAATAATAAAATATCAGCTATCAATACCTGAGGTCAATAAAGAATCCAACAACAACACACAAGGTGGCAAAGCAAGGATAATGATAACTGACTGAAAAGCTGAAGCATAATATATAAACAATGTCTGTAAACCAAAAACATTATTACAGACTCGAATACACAATCACTGTCCTGTGAGAGCCAAGTCTAGACCAATGAAAATACAACCTGTGCCACATGCACGATTTACAATACATACAATGACTCTAGGACTGCTGACAGCCTCGCACTCGCCACCCGCCGGAAGAACACTCCACGCCCATAAGACCACGCCACAGGAAAGCTCCAGCTCCACGCCCAACACTGCCCCTGAAAAGAAACAGTATGCGAGGGGTGAGCTACAAGCTCAGTGAGTGGCTGGAAACCAATCACCATACAACAGTTCAATACTAAAGCAATTTCCTTTCAAGGAAAACATGGGTAGAAACCCAATGGATAACAAGGTCACGCGGCGGCGCGACCAACCTCACCCTCACCCTCACTCCCTGAGGGAGGCTCTTGGGACTTTTGGGGAGTGACCATACCATTGGTCGAGGAGACCCGGGATTACTGGTCTACGTAACACTACTGGATCATCTACATTGAGATAACTGCCCAACGATGTCTTTGAACATCGATACGAGACCGGACCCAACAACTATGGGAACGGACGAACAACGAATGGGTCACGATGTCACGCCCCGGGCGTCCCCGGGACGCGGCAAGTGTATATAGGATATCAGTCCAAACAGGAGTTCAATAACATACTCACACAACAGCTAAAATGACAACACAGATAAAAGCAGGGCTGACATAATATATACACAAATAGCGGAAGCCAAAAGATTGAGTCTGTAATCCAAAAACATACTACAGACTCGATACATAATCAAATGTCCTGTGAGAGCCAATATATACAAAGACACCCAAACAGAATACAAACGCGTGCCCAAGCACGGAATATAACACATACAATCAAAAGGGATGCTGATAGCCTCTGAAACTCGCGGGACGTGGCGCTACTTCGCTACTGATGAAGTCCCTTGGGGAGCTCCTCCTCCAGATCCGACTCAGATAGCACTGGAGAATAATAATTATGCGAGGGGTGAGCCACACGCTCAGTGAACAACACAACCCATGCATCACAGCTTATATTAACCACAACCAGATATTATTAATCCACAATCTCATTATACAAGCCTCAAAGTGGCAAGAACTCCACAATCCAGTGGGTCGCTACATCGCCGACCCACCACACCCTCACCCTCACCCCTCAATAGGTGACAAAGGATATTGGGACTTACTACACAAAACCAGTGGGTCGCTATCGCCAACCCACTACACCCTCACCCTCACCCCTTAATAGGTGACAAAGGATATTGGGACTTACAATCCAGTGGGTCGCTACATCGCCGACCCACCACACCCTCACCCTCACCCCTCAATATGGTGACATAGGATATTGGGACTGACTAGGCTGATGGTCGCCCTTGGTCCACCGATAGTCTCTCCCCACTCCGTAGGCCCTTTGGCCACCCCCACATTCAGCACAGTCCATCCCAAATCAGGAGGTGCCTACTGATGGGAGCCCCTGCACGGGACAGCCTTTCCAACGCCGGGGTAGTCTCTACACGGATCCAACGAAGGGAACAGAACAGCCTATCCATCGCATATGATCCACTCGGATCCGCAGACAACACATCATAACAACTCTAATGCCATGAATTCTTCAGAATTCCCTCCAGGGCGCATAACCAAGATTCGGGGAACATATATAATAATAGTTATCAACAAGAGTTATAATAATAATTATTAACAAGAGTTATAATATTATTGGGACAAGAAACCTTGGGAGGGCAGCATGAGGTTCCGATACAGGACATCCCGACAACCAAACAAGGAACACGGAGTACCCTAGCCTAGGTCTCAATGTTGACCTCGCAAGGCCCCTCCCTATAATATTATACAAGGCATGCTAGCATTTAATTTAATAAATCAAACTAATAGGACGCATGCATAGGTCGAGGCTTTCCAAGCATGGTAACAAGGTGACAGGATGCCCGACTCTTACACATATCCTAAGGGTGCAAGTCCCTAACATACAAAGTCTAGGGTAGCATGCATACTACATTTTTATCATGATTGCATGGATTACACATTACAACAAGTTAATATAAATCCATGGTGCCCCAGAGGAGGGCGGTACACGCCCAAGTGCGTATAGCGCCTCCCTACTGGGTTGGATTGTCCCACTCACCGAGACCGGGTCATCGCGCGACCGTCCGTCAAGATCTGCAAAATAGGGTAATCAATTCGGTGAGTAAAACACACAAATAAAACCAAAAATACATTAAAATACACAACACTCGGACAAGCGTACTTACGGCCTGTACGCACGCAAGCCCGAGCACTCCGACTCACTCCCGAACCCCCGGGCAGCCATACGCACGGCCACCCGCACCCGCACGCGCACGCAAGAATGCGCATGCGCACACACACCCCAGCACCATCGGCGCACTGCCGCGCGCCTGCCCGCGCCCCTCGACGCACTGCCGCACGCACGCACACGCTCGCGCACGCACTGGTCCCCAGCTCCGCGCCCAGGCGCATCCCAGGCGCCCTGCCCCGCACCCAGGCGCAGTGCCCAGGTGCCCTGCCCGCTCGCGTGCACCCCCGCGCGCACCCGCGCGCACCCCCGCTCGCGCCTGCACCCGCGCGCACCCGCGCGCGCCTGCGCCCGCCAGCGCCTGCCTGCGCCTGCCTACGGGCGCACGCGCGCAGACCGTGCCCAACGCTCGCCCAAGCCCTCATAACCCCTTTTTCACCCATCCCAACCCCCCACACACACCCAAACCCAACTACCTAGCAAGCATGGCCTCCCCAACCAACCCTAAGCCCTAAAAATCAAGAAAAGAAGGGGAGGGGCTCACCTTTGGAGGGGGAACGAAAGGGGGAGGTTCGGGGGCCCTCGACGCACCCGCGACCACCTCAACCGCCACCACCAATACCACCACCTCCTCAGCCTCTCCTCAGCCTCCTCTTCAGCCGAAAATCAGGGGGGGGGGGGATCCATGCAAGGGGAGCTTGGGAGAAGGGAAGAAACAAGCAACAACAACACAACCCACCTCCACTTCCTCCTCCACCTTCCCTTTCTCTTTGACACATTTTCTCAAACACATGGGGGGGGGGTTAAATGAAAAGAGAAGGAGAGCAAAAAGAGTTAGTCGTGGGATTTGGGAGGGGAGAGAGAGAGGGGAAGATATTTATCACAAATATCTTAAGGAGAAAAGACCTAGTCGCCCTTCGACTAGAAATTCTGCGCAAGCTTCACTGGAACAGCCATAACTTCCCCGATACAGCTCCGAATTGCTTGATTCCAAGACCGATGGAAAGCTAAGAAGATTATCTACAACTTTCATGTTCATGGAAAGATCAGATAATCTCTCCAGCTAATCCGAAATTAGAGCTAAACATGGAACAGGGCTGCTGCCAGAATTTCCATCCCCGGGGTATACTTGGAAAAATACCCATAACTTTTACTACAAGAATCCAGTTGGTCTAATTCTACTTCTGTGCGAAAGCTAACTCAAAACTGGACATCTCATAATAAAATCATAATTAAACCTCTTCATCTTGGATTTTAACAAAATCAAATCCAAATACCAAATCAGGAATACATAACTTAGAGAAAAAAATTATGTACCCAAATCTTCAAACAGAGCGCTCCAAATGACACAGACACAACATTCTTCCCCTCTTAGGAAATTTAGTCCTCGAAATTTAAGGAAACCCAAAGGGGAAGACCGAAAGTATCATGCTTAGACCTTTGCTCCCAAGTGGTCTTTGCACCGGACTGGCGCTACCGACACACTGCAATCAAAGGAACAGTCTTAGTGTGGAGCCTCTTCTCATGCTTGTCCTTGACCTCGATCCATTGCTCCACGAACGACAAATCCGGCTCGAAGACGAGCGGCTCGAACGGGATGACGTGAGCAGGATCGTGGACACAACTCACACCCAACCGCGATGCCTTGGAGCAAACTGCGAACCCACCCCTCCCAGACGGAAGGGTAAGAACTGGCGCTGAGGTGAGCCTTCGCTTAAACTCCAGGAAGCTCTCCTCGTAAGACGGGGACCATTCGAACCGGACATCCTTCCGAGCGAGGCGGTTAGGAGGTACAGCTATCTTCGAGAAACCCTCGACAAACCTCCCGCAATAACCCGCCATGCCCAGGAAGCTCCGAATCTTTGCAGGGTTCGACGGTCGACGCCAATTTGACACGGTGAGCAACTTGACCGGGTCCACAGATATGC
Source organism: Acorus gramineus (assembly GCA_030737835.1). Classification (NCBI taxonomy): domain Eukaryota; kingdom Viridiplantae; phylum Streptophyta; class Magnoliopsida; order Acorales; family Acoraceae; genus Acorus; species Acorus gramineus. Next base: position 3,657,075 of record CM060849.1, read on the forward strand.
CCTTGCCGGAAATCACGTGGCCCAGAAAACCATCCGCTCCAACCAAATCTCGCACTTAAACCACCATCAGCTGATGCTTCCAGAGTATTCCTTGACTGGGAAAAGAAACCTCGGGAGAGCAACATGACGTCCCGACATAGGATACCCCGACAACCAAACAAGGAACACGGAGTACCCTAGCCCGGGTCTCAACGCTGACCTCACACGGCCCCTTAAACCAGAAAAGGAACACTAGAAGAAGACATCACTCTTAAAGAACATTACCAACCTCACTGGATCATCTACATCTAGATAATCACCCACCGATATCCTTCAACCTCCATCTCAAGACCGGACCCAACCTCCTTGGGAACGGTCGAACAACAATTGGGTCACGAGGCGACGCGTCTTCGCCTCATCCACACCCTCACTCCCGAAAGGAGACATATTGGGACTTTGGGAGAGACTTAGACTGCTCTTCACCCCTGGTCCACCGGTAGCCTCTCCTCCACACCGTGGGCCGCCTGGTCCGCTCCCACAATTCAGCACAGTCCGAACCCAAATCAGGAGGTGCCTACTGATGGGAGCCCTCTGTCAGAAAGGCCTGTTTAACGCTGAGGAGTCCCTACATCGGATCCAACGAAGGGGGAGAACGATTCCACGCCCGCGACATCATTCATTAATCCTCTCCCGGGTAGCCTCTACCTGGTATACTCCCATGATCAGTACCCCTCTGACTGCATCGGTGGTACCTACGGATGGGAACCTTCTGCCAGGATAGCTACAACCCGGCCTCCTCAACTTGAACAACCACCCTCGATACTCGCGCTGCAGCCTCTAGCTCCACCTCCCACACCAGGGGATCCCGAGCTCTCTCCGCCGGAATCACCACGGGGACTGGGGGTACGTTGGGTACCACTGGCGGATCTGCCCTTAAGGGGACCTGTGGAACTGCCTCACGGGCCGCCTTCAGCTCCTGGATCTCCCGCGCCAGCTCCGCCAACACTCTGGTTTGGGTCTCCAGTGCCTTGGTCTGAGTCTCCACCAAATCCGCTATCCGAGCGAACGCACGTTTCCATGCGGGAGGCTCCTGCGCCGATCCTGGCCTCACAGCCGTGGACTCTCCAGTAGCATCCTCGCCTCTGATAGGTCCGGAAACCTCCAAAGGTCGAGAGGGACAAAGTCCGCGCCGTCCTCTGCGAGGAGGCACATCAGCAATCCAAGAAAACCAGACACTAGGATCAGAATACTCATATAGAAATCCTAGGACTCATCTCTACGAAAAGAAGACCATTGGCTCTGACAGGACCAGGCTCTGATACCAACTTTTTGTCACGCCCCGGGCGTCCCCGGGACGGGGCAAGTGTATATAGGATATCAGTCCAAACAAGAGTTCAATAACATACTCACACAACAGTTAAAATGACAACACAGATAAAAGCAGGGCTGACATAATATATACACAAATAGCGGAAGCTAAAAGACTGAGCCTGTAATTCAAAAACATATTACAGACTCGATACATAATCAACTGTCATGTGAGAGCCAATATATACAAAGACATCCAAATAAAATACAAACGCGTGCCCAAGCACGGAATATAATACATACAATCAAAAGGGATGCTGATAGCCTCTGATACTCGCGGGACGTGGCGCTGCTCCGCTACTGATGAAATCCCTCGGGGAGCTCCTCCTCTAGATCCGACTCAGATAGCACTGGAGAAAATATATGCGAGGGGTGAGCCACACACTCAGTGAATTGCACAACCCATGCATCACAGTTTATATTAACCACAACCAGATATTATTAATAATCCACAATCTCATTATACAAGCCTCAAAGTGGCAAGAACTCCACAATCCAGTGGGTCGCTACATCGCCGACCCACCACACCCTCACCCTCACCCCTCAATAGGTGACAAAGGATATTGGGACTTGCTACACAAGACCAGTGGGTCGCTATCGCCAACCCACTACACCCTCACCCTCACCCCTCAATAGGTGACAAAGGATATTGGGACTTACAATCCAGTGGGTCGCTACATCGCCGACCCACCACACCCTCACCCTCACCCCTCAATATGGTGACATAGGATATTGGGACTGACTAGGCTGATGGTCACCCTTGGTCCACCGATAGTCTCTCCCCACTCCGTAGGTCGTTTGGCCACCCCCACATTCAGCACAGTCCATCCCAAATCAGGAGGTGCCTACTGATGGGAGCCCCTGCACGGGACAGCCTTTCCAACGCCGGGGTAGTCTCTACACGGATCCAACGAAGGGAACAGAACAGCCTATCCATCGCATATGATCCACTCGGATCCGCAGACAACACATCATAACAACTCTAATGCCATGAATTCTTCAGAATTCCCTCCAGGGCGCATAACCAAGATGCGGGGAACATATATAATAATAGTTATCAACAAGAGTTATAATAATAATTATTAACAAGAGTTATAATATTATTGGGACAAGAAACCTTGGGAGGGCAGCATGAGGTCCCGATACAGGACATCCCGACAACCAAACAAGGAACACGGAGTACCCTAGCCCGGGTCTCAATGTTGACCTCGCAAGGCCCCTCCCTATAATATTATACAAGGCATGCTAGCATTTAATTTAATAAATCAAACTAATAGGACGCATGCATAGGTCGAGGCTTTCCTAGCATGGTAACAAGGTGACAGGATGCACGGCTCTTACACATATCCTAAGGGTGCAAGTCCCTAACATACAAAGTCTAGGGTAGCATGCATACTATATTTTTATCATGATTGCATCGATTACACATTACAACAAGTTAATATAAATCCATGGTGCCCCAGGGGAGGGCGGTACACGCCCAAGTGTGTATAACGGCTCCCTACTGGGTTGGATTGTCCCACTCACCTATCACCGGGTCGTCGCGCGACCGTCCGTCAAGACCTGCAAAATAGGGTAATCAATTCGGTGAGTAAAATACACAAATAAAACAAAAAATACATTAAAATACACAACACTCGGACAAGCGTACTTACGGCCTGTACGCACGCGAGCCCGAGCACTCCGACTCACTCCCGAACCCCCGGGCAGCCATACGCACGACCACCCGCACGTGCACGCACGAATGCGCACGCGCGCACACACCCTGGCACCATCGGCGCACTGCCGCGCGCCTGCCCGCGCGCCCCGACGCCCTGCCGCGCGTACCCGCGCCCAATGCACGCACGCCCCAGCACGCGCACGCACTGGTCCCCAGCTCCGCGCCCAGGCGCATGCCCAGGCGCCCTGCCCCGCACCCAGGCGCAGTGCCCAGGTGCCCTGCCCACGCGCGCGCACGCTCGCGTGCACGCCCGCGCTCACCCGCGCACACTCCGGCGCGCACCCCCGCTCGCGCCTGCACCCGCGCGCACTCCCGCGCACACCCGCGCACCCGCGCGCAAGCACCCGCGCGCGACTGCGCCCGCCAGCACCTGCCTGCGCCCGCCTGCGCGCGCAAGCGCGCAGACCGCGCCCAAGCCCTCATAACCCCTTTTTCACCCATCCCAACCCCTCACACACACCCAAACCTAACTACCTAGCACGGATGGCCTCCCCAACCAACCCTAAGCCCTAAAAATCAAGAAGAGAAGGGGAGGGGCTCACCTTGGTGGGGGAACGAAAGGGGGAGGTTCTGGGACCCTCGACGCACCCGCGACCACCTCAACCGCCACCACCACTACCACCACCTCCTCAGCCTCTCCTCAGCCTCCTCTTCAGCCAAAAATCAGGGGGGGATCCATGCAAGGGGAGCTTGGGAGAAGGGAAGAAACAAGCAACAACAACACAACCCACCTCCACTTCCTCCTCCACCTTCCCCTTCTCTTTGACACATTTTCTCAAACACATGGGGGGGGGGGGGTTAAATGAAAAGAGAAGGAGAGCAAAAAGAGTTAGTCGTGGGATTTGGGAGGGGAGAGAGAGAGGGGAAGATATTTATCACAAATATCTTAAGGAGAAAAGACCTAGTCGCCCTTCGACTAGAAATTCTGAGCAAGCTTCACTGGAACAGCCATAACTTCCCCGATATAGCTCCGAATTGCTTGATTCCAAGACCGATGGAAAGCTAAGAAGATTATCTACAACTTTCATGTTCATGGCAAGATCAGGTAATCTCTCCAGATAATCTGAAATTAGAGCTAAACATGGTACAGGGCTGCTGCCAGAATTTCCATCCCCGGGGTATACTGGGAAAAATACCCATAACTTTTACTACAAGAATCCAGTTGGTCGGATTCCACTTCTGTGCGAAAGCTAACTCAAAACTGGACATCTCATAACAAAATCATAATTAAACCTCTTCATCTTGGATTTTAAAAAAATCAAATCCAAATACCAAATCAGGAATACATAACTTAGGAAAAAAAATTATGTACCCAAATCTTCAAACAGAGCGCTCCAAATGACACAGACACAACACACGAGGCAATTTGTCTTCACCTCATCCTCACCCTCACTCCCGGAGTGAGACTCTTGGGACTTTTGGAAGAGACCTAGACTGCTCTACACCCTTGTACCACCGGCAGCCCTTTCCCCAGGTAGTCACTACCTGGTACAATCCCACGATCAGTACTCTCCCGAACGCATCGGTGGTACCTACTGTCACGCCCCAGGCGTCCCCGAGACGTGGCAATAATAAAATATAATATCAGTTATCAATACCTGAGGTCAATAAGGACACCAACAACAATACACAAGGCGACAAAGCAAGATAATGACAACTGACTAAAAAGCGGAAGCATATTATATAACAATGTCTGTAAATCAAAAACATTATTACAGACCCGAATCACAATCAATGTCCTGTGGAAGCCAAGTCTAGACCAAAGAAAATACAACCTGTGTCACATGCACGATTTATAAAGCATAAATGACTCTAGGAATGCTGACAGCCTCGCACTCGCCACCCGCCGACAGAACGCTCCACGCCCATAAGACCCCACCACAGGAAAGCTCCAGCTCCACGCCTAACACTGCCCCTGAAAAGAAACAGTATGCGAGGGGTGAGCTACAAGCTCAGTGAGTGGCTGGAAACCAATCACCATTCTACAGTTCAATACATAATCAATTCCCTTTTCCAAGGAAAAACATGGGTAGAAACCCAATGGATCACTGGGTCACGCGGCGGCGCGACCAACCTCACCCCCACCCTCACTCCCGAAGGGAGTCTTTTGGGACTTATGGGGAGAGACCATACCGTCGGTCGAAGAGACCCGGATTTACTGGTCTAGTGACCATGCCGTCGGTCGAAGGGACCCGGATTTACTGGTCTAGAGACCATGCCGTCGGTCGAAGAGACCCGGACTTACTGGTCTACTCAACACTACTGGATCATCTACATCTAGATAATCGCCCATCGATGTCCTTCAACATCCATCACGAGACCGGACCCAACAGCTATGGGAACGGTCGAACAACAAATGGGTCACGAGGCGACGCGTCTTCGCCTCATCCACACCCTCACTCCTGAAAGGAGACATTTTGGGACTTTGGAAGAGACTTAGACTGCTCTACACCCCTGGTCCACCGGTAGCCTCTCCCCGCTCCGTAGCTTACCTGGTATACTCCCACGATTCAGCACAGTCCAAAACCAAATCAGGAGGTACCTACTGATGGGAGCCCTCTGTCAGGATAGCCTGTCTAACGCCGGGGATGTACTACACGGATCCAACGAAGGGGAGAACGATTCCACGCTCGCGACATCATTCAATAACCCTCTCTCGGGTAGTATCTACAACCCGATCTCCTCAACTCAACCTCTCCCACCCTCGTGGCCTCCACCTAGTCCTCTGACAGGTATAGCCAACGCCGGGGAGAACGATCCCATGTTCGCAAAGCGAAACCCAATGGAAAACAATCACTCTCGATACTCGCTCATCGAGATATCACACACATGCATAACAGCAACCAACACAATAGTCATAGTCCCTAAACGGGAGTAACTACACAATCCAGTGGGTCGTTACATCGCTGACCCACCACACCCTCACCCTCACCCTCAAAGGGGTCACATGGTCTTTTGGGACTGACTAGGCTGTTAATCACCCTTGGTCCACCGATAGCCTCTCCTCCACTCCGTAGCTCGCCTGGTCTACTCCCACAATTCAGCACAGTCCGAAACAAAATCAGGAGGTACCTACTGATGGGAGCCCTCTGTCAGGACGGCCTGTCTAACGCTGAGGAGTCCCTACACGGATCCAACGAAGGGAAGAGAAACAGCCTACCCACACGGATACGATCCACTTGGATCCGCCGACACCGATTGCAACTCTACTAATGTCATGAATTCTTCAGAATTCCTCTAGGGCGCATAACCAAGATGCGGGGAGACATATATTATAACAACACAATTATAATATTCTCTAAGGCATGCTTGCAACTATATGCTCACATAATCCCCTAAGATGCGGGGAGACATATATTATAACAACACGGTTATAATATTCTCTAAGGCATGCTCACATTTTGATTTAATTAAATTAAACTAGATGGGAACATGCGTAGTTCGGGGCTTTCCTAGCATGAAACATGGTATCAGGATGTATAGGCCTCTATCCACAACATAAGGGTGCATATTCCTAGCATATAAAGCCTAAGGTGGCATGGATACAACATAATGATCATGCATAGCACAGATTCAAGGCTTTTAAGTACAGGACATGGTGTCCAGGCATGTACGGGCCTCTATACACGATACATGGATGTATATCCCTAGCATGCAAAACATCTACATATTAGTAAGGGGGCCCCATCGATGCGCGACGCGCGTCCATGCGGGTCGAGCGCATCCCTAGAGAGGGGGGGGGATTGGAATCAAACCACTCACCTTACGACCCGGGACCTCGCGCATCCCATCCGACGAGATCTGCAAGGTAGGGGTGTCACGCCCCGGGCGTCCCTGGGACGCGGCAAGTGTATATAGGATATCAGTCCAAACAGGAGTTCAATAACATACTCACACAACAGCTAAAATGACAACACAGATAAAAGCAGGGATGACATAATATATACACAAATAGCGAAAGCTAAAAGATTGAGTCTGTAATCCAAAAACATACTACAGACTCGATACATAATCAAATGTCCTGTGAGAGCCAATATATACAAAGATATCCAAACAATATACAACCGCGTGCCCAAGCACGGAATATAACACATACAATCAAAAGGGATGCTGATAGCCTCTGATACTCGCGGGATGTGGCGCTACTCCGCTACTGATGAAGTCCCTCGGGGAGCTCCTCCTCTAGATCCGACTCAGATAGCACTTGAGAAAATAATTATGCGAGGGGTGAGCCACACGCTCAGTGAACAGCACAACCCATGCATCACAGCTTATATTAACCACAACCACATATTATATTAATCCACAATCTCATTATTGAAAGCCACAAAATGGCAACAACTATACAATCCAGTGGGTCGCTATCGCCAACCCACTACACCCTCACCCCTCAATAGGTGACAAAGGATATTGGGACTTCCAAACCAGTGGGTCGCTATCGCCAACCCACTACACCCTCACCCTCACCCCTCAATAGGTGACATAGGATTTTGGGACTTACAATCCAGTGGGTCGCTACATCGCCGGCCCACCGCACCCTCACCCTCACCCCTCAATATGGTGACATAGGATATTGGGACTGACTAGGCTGATGGTCACCCTTGGTCCACCGATAGTCTCTCCCCACTCCGTAGGCCCTTTGGCCACCACCACATTCAGCACAGTCCATCCCAAATCAGGAGGTGCCTACTGATGGGAGCCCCTGCACGGGACAGCCTTTCCAAGGCGGGGTAGTCTCTACACGGATCCAACAAAGGGAACAGAACAGCCTATCCATCGCATATGATCCACTTGGATTCGCAGACAACACATCATAACAACTCTAATGCCATGAATTCTTCAGAATTCCTCCAGGGCGCATAACCAAGATGCGGGGAACATATATAATAATAATCATTAACAAGAGGTATAATAATAATTATTAACAAGAGTTATAATATTATTGGGACAAGAAACCTTGGGAGGGCAGCATGAGGTCCCGATACAGGACATCCCGACAACCAAACAAGGAACACGGAGTACCCTAGCCCGGGTCTCAATGTTGACCTCGCAAGGCCCCTCCCTATAATATTATACAAGGCATGCTAGCATTTAATTTAATAAATCAAACTAATAGGACGCATGCATAGGTCGAGGCTTTCCTAGCATGGTAACAAGGTGACAGGATGCACGGCTCTTACACATATCCTAAGGGTGCAAGTCCCTAACATACAAAGTCTAGGGTAGCATGCATACTACATTTTTATCATGATAGCATGGATTATACATTACAACAAGTTAATATAAATCCATGGTGCCCCAGGGGAGGGCGGTACACGCCCAAGTGCGTATAGCGCCTCCCTACTGGGTTGGATTGTTCCACTTACTCTTAACCGGGTCGTCGCGTGACCGTCCGTCCAGATCTGCAAAACAGGGTAATTAACTAGGTGAGTAAAATGCACAAATACAACTAAAATACATTAAAATACCCCCAACACTCGGACAAGCGTACATACGGCCTGTACGCACGCGAGTCCGAGCACCCTGACTCACTCCCGAACCCCCGGGCAGCCATACGCACGGCCACCCGCACACGCATGCACGAATGCGCACGCGCGCACACACCCCGGCACCATCGGCGCACTGCCGCGCGCCTGCCCGCGCGCCCCAACGCACTGCTGCACGCACGCGCACGCTCGAGCGCGCCCGCGCGCACCGCGCGTCCAGCCCAGCGCGCCCCCGCGCGCACTGCGCGCACGCCCCAGCACGCGCACGCACGCACACGCGCACTGGTCCCCAGCTCCGCGCCCAGGCGCACTGCCCAGGAGCCCTGCCCCGCACCCAGGCACAGTGCCCAGGCGCCCTGCCCGCGCGCGCGCACGCTCGCGCGGACGCCCGCGCGCACCCGCGCACACGCACCCGCGCGCGACTGCGCGCCCGACTGCGCCCGCCTGCGCGCGCCCAAGCCCTCTTAACCTCATTTTAACCCCTTTTTCACCCATCCCAACCCCTCACACACACCCAAACCCAGCTACCTAGCAAGCATGACTTTCCCCCAACCCCTTATGCCAAAGAAACCAAGTAAAAGGAGGGGAGGAGCTCACCTTGGGAGGGAAAAGAAAGGGGGTGGTTTGGTGGCCCTCAACGCACCCGCGACCACCTCAACCGCCACCACCACTACCACCACCCCTCAGCCTCCTCTTCAGCCAAAAATCAGGGGGGGGAAGATCCATGCAAAGAGAGCTTGAGAGAAGGGAAGACAAGCAACAACAACACATAGACAACCCTCACCAACACCTCCTCCACCACCCTCACTTTGGGGAAATTCAACAAACACTTGGTGGGTGTGTTTGCAAGAGAGAAAGAGTGGCAAGAAAAGCTACTCGTGGGATTTGGGAGGGGAGAGAGAGAGGAATTCTGCGCAAGCTTCACTGGAACAGCCATAACTTCCCCGATACAGCTCCGAATTGCTTGATTCCAAGACCGATGGAAAGCTAAGAAGATTATCTACAACTTTCATGTTCATGGTAAGATCAGATAATCTCTCCAGCTAATCCGAAAATAGAGCTAAACATGGATCAGGGCTGCTTCCAGAATTTCCCTCCCCGGGGTATACTTGGAAAAATACACATAACTTTTACTACAAGAATCCAGTTGATCTAATTCCACTTCTGTACGAAAGCTAACTCAAAACTGGACATCTCATAATAAAATCATAATTAAACCTCATCATCTTGGATTTTAACAAATTCAAATCCAAATACCAAATCAGGAATACATAACTTAGAGAAAAAATTATGTACCCAAATCTTCAAACAGAGCGCTCCAAATGACACAGACACAACAAGGGGCATCCAACTAGTGAGAAACAACACAATTTACACAAAGAAATCATTAAAAATACCACATACTCGGACAAGCATGCATACGTGTTATATATGTGTCACTTTTGCCTTCTGGTAACCGTTGGAGCATTCTGGCAGTTGTTCAGTTTTTTTCGTTTTTCGATCGGAACCGCTAAAATTTTGGAATTTTAGCTATCACCCTGAGTTTGAGGGGTCCGATTGGAAATCTAACTGCATATTATGTGACCTGGTGCCATTCCAAGCCACTCACGAAAATTTTATTGAATTCCGGTAACGTTTCAGAATTTCGCAGTTCTGAAGCGTATCCGGGTTTTGACTGGGCGAGAAGTCATTGGGAGACTTGACTTGGTCAAAGTTGACCTTTGACTTGGTCAAATGAATTTGGATTTTTGTGTGGTTTGGTTGACTAGGGTCAAACCACACTTAAACCTAATCTAATCTAGCCTAAACCTAATTAATTGGCCCTAAGTTAAGTGGTGTGAGTGTGTGTGGTGTGGGTGTGAGTATAAAGAAATCCCACGACTACATCCCCCCCCCCCACTATTCATCATCTTCTCCAAAATTTCTCTCTCTCTCCCTCTCTTTAATCCCCCCATATGACCTAGTTAGGGTGGTCAAAACCAAAAACCCTAAGAAGAGAAAAGATAGGTAAGGACCCGATCTACCTTCCGGTGGTCTCGGATTCGAGTTCCCACATGTGTGACCCCTTCTCACACCCTCTTTTATCCTCTGTTTTCAGCCTTGCTTTGGCTGAGGGGAGATCTTGGTGGTGGTGGTCTTGGAGGTGGCGAATCGGTGCGCGAGGAGCACCCGTTCTTCCTCCCCTTCTCTTCCTCTCCTAGGGTAAGCTTTCTTTCCTTCCTTTCTTGTTTAGATGCTTGATTAGGAGGTGTTTTTGGGTATGTATGGCTTCCATGGTGGTTTTGGTGGCTGTCGGTGGCCGTTGGGGTGGTAGGCCGGCTCAGGCAGTGCGGGCTCATTGAGCCTGCGCGCGCGGGCAGGCAGGCGAGGCAGGCAGGGCAGGTTGGCAGGGCACGCGGGCGTGCGCGCGGGTGGAGCAGGAGTGTGCGGGTGCTGCGCGCTGGGCGCCATGCGGGGGCGTGCGCGCGGGGCCGCGTGCGGGTGCTGCGCGTAGGGGGGGTGCGGGGGCGTGCGCGCGGGGCCGCGTGCACCCGGGGGGGCTCGGCGGCGTGTCCGGGCATGCGGGCAGGGGTTCGGCAGTGCGTCTGGGCGCGCGAGCTGGGGCGCGGCTGTGAGCCTGGGTCGGGTGGCCGTGCGTACGGCTGCCCGGGGGTTCGGGATTGAGTCGTGGTGCTCGGACTCGCGTGCGTACGGGCCGTATGTACGCTTGTCCGAGTGTTGGGTATTTTAGTGTATTTCTTTTTGTATATAATTGTGTATTTTACTCACCGAGTTGATTACCCTGTCTTGTAGATCTTGACGGACGGTCACGCGACGACCCGGTTATTGGTGAGTGGGACAATCCAACCCAGTAGGGAGGTGCTATATGCACTTGGGCATATACCGTCCTCCCCTGGGGCACCATAGTTAATATTAACTTGTTTAATATGTAATCTATCCAAGCATGATTAATATGTAGTATGCATGCTACCCTAGACCTTGTATGACCCTTAGGATATGTCTAAGAGCCATGCTTCCTGTCACCATGTTCTCATGCTAGGAAGCCTCGACCTATGCATGCGTCCTATTAGTTTAATTTATTAATTTAATTGCACACTTATGGTATTTTTAGCATGCCTTAGGGAATATTAAGGGGCCTTGCGAGGTCAACATTGAGACCCGGACTAGGGTACTCCGTGTTCCTTGTTTGGTTGTCGGGATATCCTATGTCGAGACCTCATGGTGCCTCCCAAGGTTTCTTTTCCCGATAATATTATAATATATGTCTCCCCGCATCTTAGTTATGCGCCCTAGAGGAATTCTGAAGAATTCATGGCATTTATAAGTTGAGATCGGTGTCGGCGGATCCGAGTGGATCGTATGCGTATGGATAGGTTGTTTCTGTTCCCTTCGTTGGATCCGTATAGAGACTGCCCCAGCGTTAGAAAGGCCGTCCCGTAAAAGGGCTCTCATCAGTAGGTACCTCCTGATTTGGATTCGGATTGTGCTGAAGTGTGGGAGTAGGCCAAGCGGCTACGGAGTGGAGGAGAGACTATCGGTGGACCACGGGTGATTAACAGCCTAGTCAGTCCCAATATCCTATGTCACCTATTGAGGGGTGAAGGTGAGGGTGTGGTGGGTCAACGATGTAGCGACCCACTGGATTGTGTAGTTCCTGCCGCTTTGAGGCTTTTTAATAATATTTTGGTTAATATGAATTGTGATGCATGGGTTGTGCTATTCACTGAGCGTGTGGCTCACCCCTCGCATAATTTTTCTCCAGTTATCACCGAGTCGGATCTGAAGGAGGAGCTTCCCGAGCGACTTCATCAGTAGCGGAGCAGCGCCATGTCCCGCGAGTATTAGAGGCCATCTGCATCCTTTCTTTTGATTGTATGTATATATTTCCGTGCTTGGGCACTCGTTTGTATATTACTTGGATGTTTGTGTATATTGGCTCTCACAGGACAGATGATTATGTATCGAGTCTGTAGTATGTTTTTGAATTACAGACTCAGTCTTTTAGCTTCCGCTATTTATGTATATATCATGTCAGCCTTGCTTTTGTCTGTGTTGTCATTTTAGCTGTTGTTAGAGTATGTTATTGATCTCCTGTATAGACTGCTGATATCTTGTATACACTTGCCGCGTCCCGGGGACGGCCGCCCTGGGGCGTGACAAAAGTTGGTATCAGAGCCTGGTCCTGTCAGAGCCAATTGTTTCTTTTTTCGTAGAGATGAGTCCTAGGATTTCTATATGAGTATTCTGATCCTAGTGTCTGGTTTTCTTAGGTTGCTGATATGCCTCCTCGCAGAGGACGGCGCGGACGTGGTCCCTCTCGACCTTTGGAGGTTTCCGGACCTACCAGAGGCGAGGATGCTACTGGAGAGTCCTCGGCTGTGAGGCCAGGATCGACGCAGGAGCCTCCTGCCTGGGAGCGCGCGTTCGCGCGGATAGAGGATTTGGTGGAGACTCAGACCAGGGCACTGGAGGCCCAGACTAGAGTATTGGCTGAGCAGGCGCGAGAGATTCAGGAGCTGAGGGCGTCCCGTGATGCAGTTCCACAGGTCCCCTTGGTGGCAGATCCGCCTGTGGTACCCGACGTACCCCCAGTCCCTGTGGTGATTCCGGCGGTGAGAGTTCAGGATCGCCAGGAGAGGGAGGTGGGGCTGGAGGCTGCAGCGCGAGTGCATCAGAGTGGCCTCGCTGCCTTTCTGAAGCTCCACCCTCCCGAGTTCCATGGCCAGACGGCGGATCCCCTTGCCCCAGAGCGTTGGTTGATGGAGGTGGATACGATCTTCTCGACCATGCACTACACCGATCGCCAGCGAGTCTCCCTGGCCACCTTCATGCTGAAGGGTAGCGCCGCCGACTGGTGGGCTACTAGATCAGTGGACATCCCCGAGGGAGTGGAGCAGCTTCTATGGGCGGGATTCCGGAGGTATTTCCTGGAGGAGTACTTCCCGTTCTCGACGCGCCAGATAGTGATGCAGGAGTTTGAGCAGCTGACGCAGGGCTCTATGTCTGTCGCTGACTACTCCACGCGCTTCACGAGGCTTTCCAGATTTGCCCCAGCCTTGGTGATGGACGAGGAGACGAGGTGCCGTCGTTTTGAGCTTGGTCTCAGTAGCGCCATTCGGGTGCATGTCACCTCCCAGGCTTTCACGAGGTACTCTGACTTGGTGTCTCGGGCAAAGACAGTCGAGCGAGACCTCGGGATCCTCGTGAGGGTTTCGACCCCTTCGACAGACCAGAGACCTCCCAGGAGCCAGGACCAGGGGCAGCGCAAGAAGAAGAGGCCCCGCTTTGATCAGTTAGCGGCTGCCTCTCCTCCAGCAGATGTGGTGCCAGTGCGAGGTCCAGCACCCATTGCGGCAGTGCCGATCCAGGCCAGGCGACCGGAGACGCGGCGCTGTTACCACTGTCAGCGCATCGGGCATATCTTGTATAATTGCCCTGATGCTGGCCGACCCCGCGTGCTGCCTCCGCAGCAGCAGCAGTTGCAGCAGCAGCCGTTCCAGCAGCAGTTCCAGCAGCAGCAGCCTCAGCGCCAGCAGCAGCAGCAGCCTCAGCGCCAGCCACAGCAGCAGCCTCAGCGTCAGCAGCAGCAGCCACAGGGTGGCCGTGTTGACCAGAGGAGGCAGCCAGCGTAGCCGGCGAGGCGTGCCCCTGCTCCTCAGCCGCAGTTTGTTCAGGGCCGAGTGGCAGCGCTTTCGGCAGAGGAGGCTCAGGCATCAGGCAGCGTGGTCCGGAGCCACACACTCGTTCGTGTCTCCCGCTTTTGCGAGACGGACGGGCATGGCGTCCGCCCCTTTAGATGCTATCCTGGAGATATCATTGCCCGTAGGAGACCGTATTCTCCTCCGTTCTGTGTACCGAGGGTGTACGGTGGTGGTTGCGGAGCATGAGTTTCCGGTGGAGTTGGTGGAGCTCGCTATGACGAACTTTGATGTCATCCTGGGAATGGATTGGCTTGCAGCTAGTCACGCCAGCATCGACTATTTTGCCAAGTCGGTGTCTTTCCACCTTCCGGGTCGGAGGTCCTTCCAGTTCGTGGGCGATCGTGACGTAGCCCCTTTGGGGTTCGTGTCGTCCATCTAGGCGTGGAGACTCCTTCAGGGAGGATGCGAGGGTTTTCTAGCGTACATTGCTCAGGAGGATGCACCGCTGCAGGCAGATATCAGTCAGACTCCGGTCGTGGCAGAGTATCCCGAGGTTTTCCCCGATGATCTTCCAGGATTACCGCCGGATCGCGCGATTGAGTTTGAGATAAATCTGATTCTGGGGACCAAGCCGATTTCGAGAGCTCCGTACCGGATGGCCCCTGCAGAGCTGAGGGTGCTCAAGGAGCAGTTGGAGGAGTTGCTGGAGAAGGGCTTCGCACGTCCGAGTGTTTCTCCGTGGGGAGCCCCTGTTCTGTTCGTCCGAAAGAAGGACGGTTCGCTGCGGCTTTGTATCGATTACAGGCAGCTGAACAAGCGGACAGTGAAGAACAAGTACCCCTTGCCGCGGATCGACGATCTGTTTGACCAGCTCCAGGGAGCGCGAGTCTTTTCCAAGATCGATCTCCGCTCGGGCTACTATCAGCTGAAGATCCGGAGTCAGACATTCCGAAGACGGCCTTTCGTACCCGGTATGGGCACTACGAGTTCAGAGTACTGCCGTTCGGGTTGACGAATGCACCGGCGGCCTTCATGGATCTAATGAACCGGGTGTTTCGGCCCTTCCTCGAGTCCTTTGTGGTAGTATTCATCGATGACATATTGGTGGACTCGAGGAGTCTTGAGGAGCACGCTCACCATCTTCGCACTGTCTTAGAGACTTTGGCCAGGCATTAGTTGTTCGCCAAGTTCAGCAAGTGCGAGTTCTGGTTGGAGCGTATGGCCTTCCGGTGAGGGCATATCTGTGGACCCGGAGAAGACGCTCGCCGTGTTGAATTGGCGTCGACCGTCGAACCCCACAGAGATTCGGAGCTTCCTGGGCTTGGTGGGTTATTACAGGAGGTTTGTTCAGGGTTTCTCGAAGATAGCCATTCCTCTTACCCGCCTCACTCGGAAGGATGTCCGGTTCGAGTGCTCCCCGTCTTGCGAGGAGAGCTTCCTAGAGCTGAAGCGAAGCCTCACCTCAGCGCCAATTCTTACCCTTCCGTCTGGGAGTGGTGGGTTCGCAGTTTACACGGATGCATCGCAGTTGGGTGTGGGTTGTGTCCTGATGCAGCACGGTAAGGTTGTGGCTTACGCGTCGCGTCAGTTGAAGCCCCATGAGCAGAATTACCCCACCCACGACCTTGAGTTGGCAGCGATCATCTTTGCGCTGAAGATGTGGAGGCATTACCTCTATGGCGAGGAGTTCGAGCTCTTTACTGATCATAAGAGCTTGACATATTTGCAGTCCCAGCAGGAGCTCAACATGCGTCAGAGACGTTGGGTCGAGTTCCTCACGGACTATGATTGTGACATCGCTTACCATCCGGGTAAGGCGAATGTCGTGGCGGATGCTCTCAGCAGGCAGCCCTTGGGCATGGTCGCCCACATGGCTGTACGTCGTTGGAGGCTTCTGGAGGAGGCCGCTTGCTGGATCAGTGTTCGAGAGACTCCTGCGGGTGGCTTTTTGGCCAGGCTAGTGGTGCAGCCAGTCCTTCTCGACGATATCCGCACGGCTCAGGCTCAGGATCCGCATTTTATAGTCCTCTCTAAAGGCGTCGCCCGGGGCGAGCGTCCGGACTACCAGATTCGCGAGGACAGGATCCTGCGGTTCAGAGGCCGAGTATGCATTCTTGACAATGCAGAGCTGAAGCAGAAGATTCTGGACGAGGCCCATCGTTCGAGGTACACAGTGCATCCTGGTGGCACGAAGATGTACAGGGGCCTTCGTCGTGGCTACTGGTGGCGCGAGATGAAGACGGATATTGCCCGTTTCGTTGCCCGATGCTTAGTATGCCAGCAGGTGAAGTCAGAGCATCAGCGCCTTGCGGGGAAGCTGCAGTCCATTGAGATCCCTCAGTGGAAGTGGGAGCAGATCACCATGGACTTCGTCTCGGGTTTGCCGAGGTCACGTTCGGGTCGACCGACTGACGAAGTCTGCTCATTTCCTCCCCATCCGACTCACCGATTCTCTGGACACCCTGGCGCAGTTGTTTGTCTCTGAGATTGTTCGTCTCCATGGCACTCCCGTCAGCATCATTTCTGATCGAGACGCGCGATTTACTTCGAGGTTCTGGCGTAGCCTCCAGCACGCCCTTGGTACGAACCTCCACTTCAGTACAGCGTTTCATCCGCAGACGGACGGCCAGTCAGAGAGGACGATCGAGACCCTGGAGGACATGCTGCGAGCCTGTGTTCTCGATTTTGGGGGCAGTTGGGAGAGGCACCTTCCGTTGGTGGAGTTTGCCTACAACAACAGCTACCACTCGAGTATCCGGATGGCTCCTTACGAGGCGCTCTATGGCTGCAGCTGCAGGTCCCCCTTGTGTTGGGACGAGGTCGGAGAGCGCCAGTTGGAGGGACCAGAGATCATTCACCAGACCTCAGAGATGGTGAAGACGATTCGCGAGCGTATCCGAGTCGCTCAGAGTCGTCAGAAGAGCTACGCCGTGAGCTCGCCTTCGAGGTTGGTGATCATGTCTTCCTGAAGGTGTCCCCGATGAAGGGCATCTTCCGTTTCGGCGTGCGGGGCAAGCTGAGTCCGCGTTTCATTGGGCCGTTCCTCATCCTCGAGCGAGTTGGGGAGGTGGCCTATCGCATAGCTCTGCCCCCACAGTTGGCTCAGGCCCATGACGCCTTCCATGTCTCGCAGCTGAGGCGCTACGTCCACGATCCTGCTCACGTCATCCCGTTCGAGCCGCTCGTCTTCGAGCAGGACTTGTCATTCGTGGAGCAGCCGATCGAGATCCTGGACCGCCGCGAGAAGAGGCTCCGCACCAAGACCGTCCAGCTGGTCAAGGTGCAATGGCAGCACCGTTCCGGTGCCGAGGCCACTTGGGAGCTCGAGGACGCCATGCGTGACGCGTATCCGCATCTTTTCCCTTCTTAGATGTTCTTGTATTTATTTTGAGGAAAACATTTCCTAAGGGGGGGAGAATGTTATATATGTGTCACTTTTAGCCTTCTGGTAACCATTGGAGCATTCTGGCAGTTTTTCAGTTTTTTTCGTTTTTCGATCGGAATCGCTAAAATTTCATCGAATTTCGGTAACGTTTTAGAATTTCACAGTTCTGAAGCGTATCCGGGTTTTGACCGAGCGAGAAGTCATTGGGAGACTTGACTTGGTCAAAGTTGACCTTTGACTTGGTCAAATGAATTTGGATTTTTGTGTGGTTGGGTTGACTAGGGTCAAACCACACTTAAACCTAATCTAATCTAGCCTAAACCTAATTAATTAGCCCTAAGTTAAGTGGTGTGAGTGTGTGTGGTGTGGGTGTGAGTATAAAGAAATCCCACGACTACATCCCCCCCCACTATTCATCATCTTCTCCAAAAATTTCTCTCTCTCTCCCTCTCTTTAAATCCTCCATATGACCTAGTTCAAGGGGTCAAAACCAAAAACCCTAAGAAGAGAAAAGATAGGTGAGCTCCCGATCTACCTTCCGGTGGTCTCGGATTCGAGTTCCCACATGTGTGACCCCCTCTCATACCCCCTTTTCTCCTCTGTTTTCAGCCTTGCTTTGGCTGAGTGGAGATCTTGGTGGTGGTGGTCTTGGAGGTGGCGAATCAGTGCGCGAAGAGCACCCGTTCTGTATTCCTGATTTGGTATTTGGATTTGATTTTGTTAAAATCCAAGATGAGAAGGTTTAATTATGATTTTATTATGAGATGTCTAGTTTTTAGTTAGCTTTCGCACAGAAGTGGAATTAGATCAACTGGATTCTTGTAGTAAAAGTTTTGGGTATTTTTCCAAGTATACCCCGGGGATGGAATTCTGGCAGCAGCCCTGCTCGATGTTTAGCTCTAATTTCGGATTAGCTAGAGGGATTATCTGAGCATGGAATAAACATGAATGCTGTAGATAATCTTCTTAGGTTTCCATCGGTCTTAAAATCTAGCAATTCAGAGCTGTATCGGGGAAGTTATGGCTGTTCCAGTGAAGCTTGCGCAGAATTTCTAGTCGAAGGGCGACTAGGTCTTTTCCCCTTTAGATATTTGTGTGCTAAAAAGGCTCTCTCTCCCTCTCTCCCTCTCACTTCCACGACCAGCCTCTTCTGGTCTCTCCTCTCTTTTCAAACCCCTCCCCCTAGGTGTTTGATAAAATGATTCAATGAGAAGAGAAGGTGGAGGTGCTAGTGGTGGTGGATCTTTGTGTTTGTGTGTTGTTTGTTGTTCTCCCCTCTATATCAAGCTCCCTTTTTGCATGTTCTCCCCCCCCCCTGTTTTGCTGCCATGAGGAGGCTGAGGAGGCTGAGTGGAGGTGGTTGTGGTGGTGGTTCCGGTGGCGGCGTTTCGGTGTGCGAAGGGCCCCCGAACCTCTCCCGTTCTTTTCCCTCCCAAGGTGAGCTCCTCCCCTCCTTTTTCTTGGTTTTCTTGGCTTAGGGGGCGTTGTGGGAAAGTCATGCATGCTAGGTAGAGGTGTTTGGGGGTGTGTGAAAGGTTGGGAGGGGTTAAAATGAGGTTAGGAGGGCTTGGGCGCGCGCTGGGCGCGGTCTGCGCGCGTGCATGCGCTGGCGCGCGCGCAGGTGGGCGCAGGAGGGCGCTGGCGGGCGCTGGCGGGCACGCAGTCACGCGCGGGTGCATGCGCATGGGTGCGCGGGTGCGCGCGGGTGCAGGCGCGAGCGGGGGTGCTCGCGGGAGTGCGAGATAGTGCGCGCGAGCGTGGAGGAGGGCGCTGCGCGTGGGAGGGCGCTGCGCGCGGGTGGGCGGGCGCACGCAGGCGCGAGCGGGGGTGCGCGCGGGAGTGCGAGATAGTGCGCGGGCGTGGAGGAGGGCGCTGCGCGCGGGTGGGCGCAGGAGGGCGCTGCTCGCGGGCGTGCGCGCGCGCGCGGGCAGGGCGCCTAGGTGCGGAGATGGGGACCAGTGCGCGCGCGCGTGGGCGTGCGTGCGTGCGCGTGGTGGGGCATGCGCGGGGTGCTGCGCGTGGGGCGCGGGCTGGACGCGCGGTGCGCGCGGGCGCGCGCGTGCGTGCGGCAGCGCGTCTGGGCGCGCGGCAGTGCGCCGATGGTGCCGGGGTGCGTGGCGTGCGCGTGCGGGTGGCCGTGCGTATGGCTGCCCGGGGGTTCGGGAGTGTGTCGGGGTGCTCGGACTCGCGTACGTACGGGCCGTATGTACGTTTGTCCGAGTGTTGGGTATTTTAGTGTATTTTTGTATGTATTTGTGTATTTTACTCACCGTGTTAAATACCTGTCTTGCAGATCTTGACGGACGGTCACGCGACGACCCGGGTATTGGTGAGTGGGACAACCCAACCCAGTAGGGAGGCGCTATATGCACTTGGGCGTGTACCGTCCTCCCCTGGGGCACCATATGTTATATTGACTTGTAAATCCATGCAAGCATGATTAATATGTAGTATGCATGCCACCCTAGACTTTGTATGTTAGGGACTTGCACCCTTAGGATATGTGTAAGAGCCATGCATCCTGTCACCCTGTTCTCATGCTAGGAAGCCTCGACCTATGCATGCGTCCTATTAGTTTAATTTATTAATTTAAATGTGAACTTGTGACTATTATCATGCCTTAGGGAATATTAAGGGGCCTTGCGAGGTCAACATTGAGACCCGGGCTAGGGTACTCCGTGTTCCTTGTTTGGTTGTCGGGATGTCCTATATCGGGACCTCATGGTGCCCTCCCAAGGTTTCTTTTCCCGATAATATTAATATATGTTCCCCGCATCTTGGTTATGCGCCCTGGAGGAATTCTGAAGAATTCATGACATTAGAGTTGTTGAGATGTGTTGTCGGCGGATCCGAGTGGATCATATGCGTATGGATAGGCTGTTCTGTTCCCTTCGTTGGATCCGTGTAGAGACTGCCCCAGCGTTAGAAAGGCCGTCCCGTGAGAGGGCTCCCATCAGTAGGCACCTCCTGATTTGGGACGGACTGTGCTGAATGTGGGAGTGGCCAAGCGGCCTACGGAGTGGAGGAGAGACTATCGGTGGACCAAGGGTGATCAACAGCCTAGTCAGTCCCAATATCCTATGTCACCTATTGAGGGGTGAGGGTGAGGGTGTGGTGGGTCGGCGATGTAGCGACCCACTGGTTTGTAAGTCCCAATATCCTATGTCACCTATTGAGGGGTGAGGGTGAGGGTGTGGTGGGTCGGCGATGTAGCGACCCACTGGTTTGTGTAGTTGTGGACCAAGGGTGATTAACAGCTTAGTAAGTCCCAATATCCTATGTCACCTATTGAGGGGTGAGGGTGAGGGTGTGGTGGGTCGGCGATGTAGCGACCCACTGGATTTGTGCAGTTTCTGCCACTTTGAGGCGTGAATAATAAAATTGTGGTTAATATAAATTGTGATGCATGGGTTGTGCTATTCACTGAGTGTGTGGCTCACCCCTCGCATATATTATTCTCCAGTGTTGTCTGAGTCGGATCTGAAGGAGGAGCTCCTCGAGGGACTTCATCAGTAGCGGAGTAGCGCCACGTCCCGCGAGTATCAGAGGCTATCAGCACCCCTTTTTGATTGTATGTATTATATTCCGTGCTTGGGCACGCGGTTGTATTATATTTGGATGTCGTTGTATATATATTGGCTCTCACAGGACAGTTGATTATGTATCGAGTCTGTAATATGTTTTTGAATTACAGACTCAGTCTTTTAGCTTCCTCTATTTGTGTATATATCCTGTCAGCTTCATTGTTGTCTGTGTTGTCATATTGATGTTGTTTAGGGTATGTTATTGACCTCCTGTTTAGACTGCTGATATCATATATACACTTGCCGCGTCCCGGGGACGCCCGGGGCGTGACACGCAGAGCGCTGCGCAGAGGCGCAGTGCATGCTGTGCGCGCGCGGTGAGGCGAGCGGGTGGTGCTCGCGGGGTGCGCGCGGGGTGCTATGCTGGGGCGCAGGGCGTGCGGGTGTGCGCGCGAGTTGCTGCGTTGGGGCACAGTGAGCGCGCGTTGCACCCGGGGGGCTCGGCAGCGGGTCCGGGCAGGCGCTCGGCAGTGCGTCTGGGCGCGCGGGCTGGGGCGCGGCTGTGCGCCTGGGGCCGGTGGCCGTGCGTACGGCTGCCCGAGGGTTCGGGATTGAGTCGGGGTGCTCGGACTCGCGTGCGTACAGGCCGTATGTACGCTTGTCAGAGTGTTATGTATTTTAGTGTATTTTTGTATATATTTGTGTATTTTACTCACCGAGCTGATTACCCTGTCTTGCAGATCTTGACAGACGGTCACGCGACGACCCTGATATTGGTGAGTGGGGCAATCCAACCCAGTAGGGAGGTGCTATATGCACTGGGTGTATACTGTCCTCCCCTTGGGCACCATAGTCTAATATTAACTTGTTTAATATGTAATCTATGCAAGCATGATTAATATGTAGTATGCATGCTACCCTAGACCTTGTATGTTAGGGACTTGCACCCTTAGGATATGTGTAAGAGCCATGCATCCTGTCACCATGTTCTCATGCTAGGAAGCCTCTACCTATGCATGTGTCCTACTAGTTTAATTTATTAAATTAAATGTGAACTTATGGTATTTTAGCATGCCTTAGGGAATATTAAGGGGCCTTGCGAGGTCAACATTGAGACCCGGGCTAGGGTACTCCGTGTTCCTTGTTTGGTTGTTGGGATATCCTATGTCGGGACCTCATGGTGCCTCCCAAGGTTTCTTTTCCCAAGGTAGAGGCTACTCTGGAGAGGGATACCGGATGACGAAGGGTGTAGAACAAAAGGTTTTCTTCCAACATTCCTGTGTCACCCTTAGGGGTGAGGGTGAGGGTGAAGTGAAGTCACGTCGCCACGTGACCCATTCGTTTTTCGTCCGTTCTCATAGTTGTTAGGTCCGGTTACGTATCGATGTTCAGAGACATTGTTGGGCAGTTATCGCAATATAGATGATCCAGTAGTGTTGTGTAGACCAGTAATTCCGCGTCTCTTCGACCAACGGTATGGTCTCTCCCCAAAAGTTCCAAAAGTCTTCCTCCGAGAGTGAGGGTGAGGGTGAGGTTTGTCGCGCCACTGCGTGACCTTGTTATCCATTGGGTTTCCACCCATGTTTTCCTTGAAAGGAAATTGCTTTAGTATTGAACTGTTGTATTGGTGATTGGTTTCCAGCCACTCACTGAGCTTGTAGCTCACCCCTCGCATATTGTTTCTTTTAAGGGGCAGTGTTGAGCGTGGAGTTGGAGCTTCCCTGTGGCGTGATTTTATGTGCGTGGAGCGTTCTGTCCGGCGGGTGGCGAGTGCGAGGCTGTCAGCAGTCCTAGAGTCATTTTATGTATTGTAAATCATGCATGTGGCACAGGTTGTATTTTATTTGGACTAGACTTGGCTCTTACAAGACAGTGATTGTGTATTCGAGTCTGTAATAATGTTTTTGGTTTACAGACATTGTTGATATCTTATGCTTTCGCTTTTCAGTCAGTTATCATTTATCTTTGCTTTGCCACCTTGTGTGTTGTTGTTGGAGTCTTTGTTGACCTCAGTTATTGATAGATGATACTATATATATTGCCGCGTCTCAGGGACGGCCGCCCTGGGGCGTGACAAAAGTTGGTATCAGAGCTTGGTCCTGTCAGAGCCTAGGTCTAGTCGTATAGATGATGAGTCATAGGATTGTCATCTGAGTACTCTGGTTTTAGAAGTTTATCTTAGGTTGCTGACATGCCTCCTCGCATCCATGGACGTGGACGTGGCCACCCCTGGACCCACCCTTAAGTTGTCGACTGGGTCGACTGAATAGGGTCAGTTGTTGGATCCCTTGTTCTGGGATAAAGGCTTGGGTAGGAGATTCAGGCCCAGTAGTATGATAGTGATGAATTGGTTGCAATTTCTATAGTATGGATTGCGTCTCGATAATGGAGCTTCTTTCCCGTGCATCGGTATTGCTGGTAACCATGGAGTTCGCGTGCAGCTCCAGTTTCAAGTTTTGAGGATGTGGCATATTGCTCATTAAGGGGTGATGTCTTCTTCCAGTCTTCCTACTCAGGATTAAGGGGCCTTGCGGGGTCATCGTTGAGACCCGGGCTAGGGTACTCCGTGTTCCTTGTTTGGTTGTCGGGATATCCTATATCGGGACCTCATGGTGCCTTCCCAAGGGGTTCTTTTCCCAGTCAAGGAATACCTTTGAAGCATCTATTTGATGATTGATTTTTCCTCTCACTTGGAAGGTGCTGTAGCGAGTGGTGATGCGTACGATCGGGATTGGGTGCGTCCTATTGCAGCTTGGTGGGCGATCGCTTGTGGACTGGGTTCCATAGTGGCATCTGGAGTCGCTTTGATATATCATTGTGCGTTGTAGCTGCCCGGTTGAGGCCAGAGCCCTGTGAGGTGCTCCCATATACTATGCTTGTTGGTGCGCCCATATGGCAGAGATAGTGGGCTTGGGAGGCCATGCTGGGAGAGTGCTACCGGATGATGTCGAGAGTGTGGACTCCCTGTGATAAATATGCCCATTGAGTGCATGATGCTGGAGTTCCAATGGTTGTAGTAGGGCGACCTGTCGGTGGTGGCATGTGAAGCACAGTTCGCGATACTGTCGCGTTTTGCCCCCACATGGGTCGTAAACGAGGAGACGCGATGCTAGCGTTCGTGATGGGACTCAACCGCCCTATCAGATAGATGATATCGCATAGGCATTGTCGAGGTTTGACGATTCCTTATTGCGTGTCTTGTTGATTAAGTGCTGTTGAGCAGCTTACCAAGCGTGTAAGTGTCATCATGAGTGCCAGCCATGCTCGAGGAGCAGAATCTGGACTTAATTGTTTGAGGTGTTGTTTTTATCTTCCTGTAAGGGTTGAAGATCGGTTACCCCTTGCTGTGAATTGATGATCTATTTGACCAGCTCTGGGAGCGAGTGTCTTCTGTTAGATCGATCTTCGCACAAGGGTACCACAAGTTGGAGATCCGGGAGTCATGCATTCCGTTGATGGCCTTTCGTGACCGTTTCAGGCACTACGTGTTTTAAGTACTGCTGTCGGGGTTGACGAATGCGTCAGATGCCTTCGTGGATCTCAAAAGTTTTATTGGCCCTCCGTGGAGTACTTTGAGGTAGTCTTCATTGAGATTGCTAGTGGCGCGATGAAAAGGCGATATGGGTTACCTTGTTTCCCCAGGATGGCATGCCCTCAGGCAATGTTCGAGAATCATCATCGCGTTGGAAAGCGTCAGTCCATCGAGATTCCTCAGTGGACGTGGGAGTGGGTTATCAGGGATTGTTGAGGACTCGCTAATGTCACGTTCGGGTCACGACGCCGTCTAGGTGATCATTGACCGACTGACTAAGTCCGCGCTTCCCTCCCTAATCTGACTGATTGAGTCTCTGGACGCCTTGACGTGGGTTTCCACCTTCGCGATTGTTCGTCTTCATGGCACTCCGGTCGGCGCTATTTTCGGTTGAGACGCGAGGGTTACTTTGAGGTTGTGGCGCAGCCTTGGCAGGCTTTGGCGTGAGCCACCATTTAAGTATAGCATTTCATCACCGATGGACAGCCAGGCAAAGTGGATGATTTAGACCTTGGAGGACATGCTAAGTGCCTGCATGTTCGACTGAGGGGTAGTTGCATAGGCATCACCCATTTAGTGGGGTTTGCCTACAAGACGACTGCCATTCGAGCATCCAGATGGTACTGTAAAAGGCACTCTACGTGTTGTGCCTGTGTCATTTGGAGCGCTCTGTTTGAAAATTTGGGTACATAATTTTTTTCTTAGAAGTTATGTATTCCTGATTTGGTATTTGGATTTGATTTTGTTAAAATCCAAGATGAAGAGGTTTAAATATGATTTTATTATGAGATGTCCAGTTTTGAGTTAGCTTTCGTACAGAAGTGGAATTAGATCAACTGGATTCCTGTAGTAAAAGTTATGGGTATTTTTCCAAGTATACCCCGGGGATGGAAATTCTGGCAGCAGCCCTGTTCTATGTTTAGCTCTAATTGCGGAATAGCTGGAGAGATTATTTGATCTTGGCATGAACATGAAAGTTGTAGATAATCTTCTTGGTTTTCCAACGGACTTAGAATTGAGCAATTCGGAGCTATATCGAGGAAGTTATGGCTGTTCCAGTGAAGCATGCGCAGAAATTCTGGTCAAGGGGCAACTTAGTCTTTCCCCCTTAGATATTTGTGATAAATATCTCCTCTCTCTCTCTTCCCCTCTCACCCCCACGACAAGCTTTTCTTTTCTCTCTTTCTCTCTTTCAAACACACCCCCATGTGTTTGTTTTAAATCCCCAATGAGAAGAGAAGGTGGAGGTGCTAGTGCAAGTGAGTCTTTGTCCATGTGTTGTTGTTGTTGTTTGTTCCTCTCTCTCTCAAGCTCCCTTTCTCATGATCTTCCCCCCCCCCCACTGATTGCAGCCATAGAGGGCTGAGGAGAGGCCGAGGTGGTGGTGGTGGTGGTGGCGGTTGAGGTGGTCGCGGGTGCGTCGAGGGCCCCCGAACCTCCCCCTTTTTGTTCCCCCTCCAAGGTGAGCTCCTCCCCTTCTTTTCTTGGTTTTTATGGCTTAAGGGGTTGTGGGAAAGTCATGCATGCTAGGTAGATGTGTTAGGGTGTGTGTGAGGGGTTGGGAAGGGTTAAAAAGAGGTTAGGATGGGCTGGGCGCGCGCTGGGCGCAGTCTGCGCGCGTGCGCGCGCAGGCGGGCGCGCAGACGCGCGCGACCGCGTGCACATAGGTGCGCGGGAGTGCGCGCAGGTGCGCGCGGGTGCTGGCGCGAGCGGGGGTGCGCGCGGGAGTGTGCGCGAGTGCGCGCGCAGAGCAGGCGCCTGGGCATGCGCCTGGGCGCGGGGCAGGGGACCAGTGTGCGCGCGTGCGTGTGTGCGCATGCGTGCGCGTGCTGGGGCTTGCGCGGGGTGCTGCACGAGGGCGCGGGCTGGGCGTGCGGCGTGCAGTTATCGCAATATAGATGATCCAGTAGTGTTGTGCAGACCAGTAATTCCGCGTCTCTTCGACCAACGGTATGGTCTCTCCCCAAAAGTTCCAAAAGTCTTCCTCCGAGAGTGAGGGTGAGGGTGAGGTTGGTCGCGCCACCGCGTGACCTTGTTATCCATTGGGTTTCCACCCATGTTTTCCTTGAAAGGAAATTGCTTTAGTATTGAACTGTTGTATTGGTGATTGGTTTCCAGCCACTCACTTAGCTTGTAGCTCACCCCTCGCATACTGTTTCTTTTCAGGGGCAGTGTTGGGCGTGGAGCTGGAGCTTCCCTGTGGCATGGTCTTATGTGCGTGGAGCGTTCTGTCCGGTGGGTGGCAAGTGCGAGGCTGTCAGCAGTCCTAGAGTCATTTTATGTATTGTAAATCGTGCATGTGGCATAGGTTGTATTTTATTTGGACCAGACTTGGCTCTCACAGAACAGTGATTGTGTATTCGAGTCTGTAATAATGTTTTTGGTTTACAGACATTGTTGATATCTTATGCTTCCGCTTTTTAGTCAGTTATCGTTTATCTTTGCTTTGCCACCTTGTGTGTTGTTGTTGGAGTCTTTGTTGACATCAGGTATTGATAGCTGGTACTATATATCTTGCCGCGTCTCGGGGAAGGCCGCCCTGGGGCGTGACACTGCTCAACCTCCAAAAACAGCAGCAAAAACCCCTCTTTGTTGCCCTAAATACATCAGATTTAATGGGGGTGAAATGACCAGGCTGTCCTTTACTAAAAATTCTGGACAGGCATCACTAGAACGGCCATAACTTCAACAATCTAGCTCCAAATTGTACAATTCAAAATCCATTGGAATTCCAAGAAGATTATCTAAAACTTTCATGCTTATGCCAAGATGAAATAATCCCTCCAGCTATTCCAAAATGTGAGCTAAACATCGAACAAAGCTACTGCCAAGATTTCCTCATCCCCAGGGTATAATTGGAAAAATGCCCATAACTTTTGTTACATGAATCCAGATGATCTACTTCTACTTTTGTATGAAAGATAACTCAAAATTGAATATCCCATGACAAAATCAGATTTATACTACTTCATCTTGGATATTAACAAAATTAAATCTGAATACCAATCGAAACTGCATATTTTCCAAAACATTACTGGAATTCGATGAAATTTTTATGGACAGTACAAAACGGTACTAGGACCCCTAATATGTAGTTAGATTTTCAATCAGAGCACTCAAATTCTTGCAAGTAGCTAAAAGCTAAAATTTTAGCAATTCTAATAAAAAAATAAGGCTCCAAATGACACAGGCATAACAAAGGGCATCCTCCTCTCTTGACTGCATTGATGGCATAGATTCTAGAGGTGGAAGCTTGATTGTGATCTAGCATGGGGTTAAAAAAATATGCCAAGTGGCTTTGCAGTCGGATGAGGGGGGTTGCCCCGGCTTAGATGACCCTTGATCATAGCCCAATCAAGGCACTTGTTAACATTAAGATCATAAACAAAGTCTCGAAAAACCATACATTGTTCTATGGTGTGGCCATGCTGTTGATGATATGGTCAATACCGTGTAGTGCTGATCCTGGGAGTGAAGGTCTAGCCATGGGGAGAGAGATACTATGGGTTTCCACCATTACTTTAAAAATATTGGCTAATGTTTCTGGGAGCGGTGGATAAGAGTCTCTCTTTCCTCCCCATCTTGGACCATAGGATGAGGGAGGGGAGACCTTGTTGTAAGGGCTCTATATGGGCTGCCTAGGAGTTGGATTTTGTGCTCTTGGGGGAGCAAAGTAGGTAGGGGTGTTTTTAGCTTGGCCCTGGTTTTTGTTTATGGGGCTTTGGAGTAAGGAATTTTGGATGATGGGGTTTTGTCGTGACGGCACGGAGGCAGATACTGGTCAGGAGATAAAGTTGTAAGAAGCTTGCCAAGGCAGCACATATCCAGATGAGCCGGGTGTATACTTTTTCAGAGTTGGTCCTCGATCAGGGACTCACGCTCCATTCAAGTAGAGTGTCAAGACTTGTGGTGTGATTCCGTCTACCATGGGGGTTTGCGCTTTTCACGGCGGTTGTCCAACCCTATGGCTGATAGGTGGGGACGTGCGTGGGGCTGCACAAAGGTTTATCCTGTTGTGACGGTTGATCAAGAGCTTGTAGGTGGTGCAGTCTCCGTACAAAAGACTCGTGCGGAGTTTCGGGTTTAGGTTCTGTAGCATCATGTCAATATCTTGACACTTAGTTAATTGCAGACCAGTCTTGTGGACCAAAGTGCACCACCAGAACACATATTGTTCTAACTCCTCTCTATGCCTCATCTCTTCAACTATGAGGTCAACAATAGAGGGGGTTCTAACTCTCTAGTAACCGTAGCGACCTAAAAGTTTCTCACTTACAGTCGAGAAGTTTGACAGGTGATCTACAAGGAGTGTGGAGAACCATTGCAGCACCTCTCCTTCCAGTGATTTCTAGAATAGGAAAACTAGGAGGGGCTAGTTGTCTAGGAAGGGCTGGGAGTCTAGGTAAAATGTAGTTAGGTGGACATCAGGGTCTCCACAGCCATTATACCGATGGAATTTTGGGATTTTAAATCCCTCCAGAAGGCTGACTGACAGAATTTGTCGTAAATTACGTAGAGACATGTGTTCGGGAGAGTCTCAGAGATGATTCTTCGGATGATTTCATCCAACGTTTCTGCCCTTGATGGGCAGATTAGTGGTCCTGGACTGGATGTGGCTTCGTAGGGACCTGTGGCAGATTTTGTTGGGAACAATGGATTCCGGGGGAGGGCGGAGTAAATGAAAATGTGGGGGGAGAAAATGGAGTTGGATTAACCGAGAAGCTGGGTGTTGGTGGGATAATGGGGGTGAGAGAAGCCTTGGGTGTCTTGACAGCTGTTTCTTGTTTCAAGGGCTTGGCTTGGTGAAAGTCGGCCAAGGCATTTAACAAGTCCTCTACCGACTAGTATTCGAGAGTGGCCATCCTTTCCTCTAGGAAGCCGAGGATTTGTCCGGTTTGGTTCCCCTGGTGTACTTCCTCCTCTACAATGTTATCAGGGATATAACTCTTCATGGGGCGTGGATGTGGAACAAAATAGAATAGCTTGGGGTGTGAATGGGTGCTAGTTTATAGCAGTAAAATAAAGCAGTAAAGAGGTACGCATGTCACGCCCCAAGACGGCCGTCCCCGGGACGCGGCAAGTGTATACATGATATCAGCAGTCTATACAGGAGATCAATAAAATACTCTAAACAACAACTAAAATGACAACACAGATGAAAGCAAGGCTGACATGATATATACACAAATAGCGGAAGCTAAAAGACTGAGTCTGTAATCCAAAACATACTACAGACTCGATACATAATCATATGTCCTGTGAGAGCCAATATACACAAATACATCCAAATACAATCCAAACTGAGTGCCCAAGCACGGAAATATATACATACAATCAAAAAGGATGCTGATGGCCTCTGATACTCGCGGGACGTAGCGCTACTCCTCTACTGGTGCAGTCGCTCGGGGAGCTCCTCCTTCAAGTCCGCCTCAGTAAACACTGGAGAAAATAATTATGCGAGGGGTGAGCCACACGCTCAGTGAATAGCACAACCCATGCATCACAATTATATTAACCACAATTAATCAAATCAATAGCCTCAAAGTGGCAGGAACTACACAAATCCGGTGGGTCGCTACATCGCCGAACCACCACACCCTCACCCTCACCCTCACCCCTCAATAGGTGACATAGGATGTTGGGACTTAATAGGCTGATAATCATCCTTACACAAATCCAGTGGGTCGCCACATCGCCGACCCACCACACCCTCACCCTCACCCCTCAATATGGTGACATAGAATATTGGGACTGACTAGGCTGTTGGTCACCCTTGGTCCACCGATAGTCTCTCCCCACTCTGTAGGCCGCTTGGCCACTCCCACATTCAGCACAGTCCGTCCCAAATCAGGAGGTGCCTACTGATGGGAGCCCTCCACGGGACAGCCTTTCTAACGCCGGGGCAGTCTCTACACGGATCCAACGAAGGGAACAGAACAGCCTATCCATACGCATATGATCCACTCGGATCCGCCGACAACACATCTCAACAACTCTAATGTCTTGATATCTTCAGAATTCCTCCAGCACGCATAACCAAGATGCAGGAAAACATATATTACAATAATATTGGGAAAAGAACCCTTGGGAGGGCACCATGAGGTCCCGATATAGGACATCCCGACAACCAAACAAGGAACACGGAGTACCCTAGCCCGGGTCTCAATGTTGACCTCGCAAGGCCCCTTAATATTCCCTAAGGCATGATAATAGTCATAAGTTCACATTTAATTTAATAAATCAAACTAGTAGGACACATGCATAGGTCGAGGCTTCCTAGCATGAGAACAGGGTGACAGGATGCATGGCCCTTACACATATCCTAAGGGTGCAAGTCCCTAACATACAAAGTCTAGGGTGGCATGCATACTACATATTTATCATGCTTTCACAGATTTACAAGTCAATATAACACTATGGTGCCCCAGGGGAGGACGGTATACGCCCAAATGCATATAACGCCTCCCTACTGGGTTGGATTGTCCCACTCACCAATAACTGGGTCGTCGCGCGACCGTCTGTCAAGGTCTGCAAGACAGGGTAATCAACTTGGTGAGTAAAATACACAAATACACCAAAAATACACTAAAAATACACAACACTCGGGCAAACGTACATACGGCCTATACGCACGCGAGCCCGAGCACCCCAACTCAATCCCGAACCCTCGGGCAGCCGTACGCACGGCCACCCGCCCCGGGCACACAGCCGAGCCCCGGCCTGAGCGCCCAGACGCACTACCGAGCCCAGCCCGCATGCCTGGACACCCTGCCGAGTCCCCCCTGCGCCCCAGCACAGCACTCACGCGCACACCCGCACGCCCAGCTCCTCATCGCCTCGCCCCGCACGCACCACCGGCTCGCCTCACCGCGCGCGCACAGCACGCTTGCGCCTCTGCGCAGTGCTCCGTGCTCACGGCCCCGCACGGCGCCCTGCGCGCAGCATCCTCACGCGGTCCCCTGCGCACGCCCGCACTGCGCCTCTACGCAGCGCTCCGCGCGCACGCCCTCGCACAGTGCCCAGCGCGCAGCACCCACACCCTCCTGCTCCACCCGAGCGCACGCCCGCGCGCACGCGCGCATGCCCTGCCAGCCTGCTCTGCCCGTCCTGCCTGCCAGCCTGCCTGCTGCGCTGCCTATGCTGTCTGTGCTCTCAGCCTACCCGAGCCAGCCTGCCATCCTGCCCGAGCCACCCTACCACCTCTCACCGACCACCAATGGCCACCAACAGCCACCACCAGCCACCAACAGCCACCAGCACTCAAAACCACCCTCCTAACATGCATCTAAGCAAGAAAAGGAAGGAAAAAGAGCTTACCCAAGGAAGGAAAGGAAGGAAGGGAAGTTCGGTTGCTCTCCGCGCACCGAAACACCTCTTCAAGGACCACCACCACCACGATCTCCCTCAGCCCTGTAGATGGCTGAAATCAGAGGAGAAAAGAGGGTGTTAGAGGGGGTCATACAAGTGGGAACTCGAATCCGAGACCACCGGTGGATAGATCGGGATAAGATCTAACCTTTCTCTTGTTAGGTTTCTTGGTTTCAAGCACTCTAACTAGCTCAAAACAAAGAAAAAGAGAGAGGGGGAGAGAGAAAATCAATTGGGGAAGATGATGAATAGTGGGGGGATAATTTTAGCTCACTTAAATAAGTCAACACCACTTAGATTAGGCTAACCTAGGTTAATTAGGGTTAAGAGAGGATTAGTGAGGCTTTAAGTGAGTTTTGACTTGGGTCAACCCAACCACACAAAAAAACAAAAGGGGTTGACCAAGTCATGGGCCCACTATAACCAAGTCAACTCTCCCAATGACTTCTCGCTCGGTCAAAACCTAGATACGCCCCGGAACTGCAAAATTCTAAAACGTTACCGGAATTCGACGAAATTTTCGTGAGTGGCTTAGAATGGCACCAGGACACATAATATGCAGTTAGATTTTCAATCGGAGTCCTCAAACTCAGGATGATAGCTAACAATCCAAAATTTTAGCGGTTCCGATCGAAAAACGAAAAAAACTCAAAAACTGCGAGAATGCTCCAATGGTTACCATAAGGCTAAAAGTGACACATATATAACAACGCAGTTGTGTGCGGCTTAAAGAAGTAAAGGGGTGTGATTGAAAGCAATAAAGGATGCGCAGCTGTTGTGTGACTTAAAGTAGTAAAGAGAGTGTGATGTAAAGCAGTAAAGGGTGCACAGCTGTGTGCAACTTAAAGTAGTAAAGAGAGTGTGATGTAAAGAAGTAAAGGATGAGCGGTTGTGTGCGACTTAAAGCAGTAAAGGGTGTGAATAAAGCAGTAATGGGTGTGGTGTAGGGGTGAAAATTGTGATTTTCCAAAGGGTGGTGGATGTGGAACTTGTGTCAAGATTTTTTGAAGGAGGTAGAAAAGGATTACCTTTTGTCGTTTCTCACGAGGGAGGTCCCACCGTGATCGCCAAATTATCGATAATCGTTTTCGGTTGGCGTGGTTTTGAATCTGATATCGCCTTGCGGGCCTTTGGGTCAGATCGCCACTCGGAAAGGGGGAGGAGTGTGGTTGGTTTCCTTGCTGAGTTGCCCGACAGCTCCTTAGGAGGATTCAGGGGTTGGTGTGATTGTTATGCCTGTGTCATTTAGAGTCTAATTTTTTTGCTAAAATTTTGGCTTTTAACTACCTGTGGGAGTTAGAGTACTCTGATTGAAAATCTAACTGCATATTATGGGTCCTGGTACCGTTTTGTACTACCCACAAAAATTTCATGAATACTGGTAAGGTTTTGAAAAATATGCAGTTTCGAACTGTATCCGAGTTTGGGAAATACTAGATTGTAGGTGACTTTTTCATCTCACCAACCCCCTCTTGTGGCATTAAATGCCCCACTCACTCTGCCTCTCACTCTCTATGACCCTTTTTTTTTTGGGGTCTCTCTTTCTCTCTTTCACTCCCTCTTTGTGTTTGATTAAATGTCACGAAGAGAAGAAGAAGGAGATCAAAACGGAGGTGGTGCATGAAGTGGAGATCTTGAGGGGGGGGGTTGTGTGCTTGTGTTCTTAAGTGGCTATCCCTCTCTCTTTCCCACTGGTCCAGCCTTTTTGAGTGGGTGTTTTTCGAGAAAAGGTGGTACAAGAAGAGATGACCAAGTGAGTTGTGTGATTGTGTGTGTGTTCATGTGTTGATGTTGTTCTTCTTTCTCCTCCTCCTCTAGCTCCCACTCACTGGTTTTTCCCCCCATTTTGGTTCAACCATGAAGGAGATAAGCATTGGAAGAGGTGGTGGTAGTGGTGGTGGTGGTCGAGGTGGTTGGGGGTGTGCTTGCGAGCCCCTACATCTCCCCCTTTGCTCGCTCCCCCTCTCTTTTGGTAAGTTTTCCTCTTCTTTTTATGGTTTTTGGAATGTATGGATGTGTTTGGGGTTGTGCATGCCACGTGTATGGGTTAGGGTGAGTGAGGAGTGTGGGAGGGGGTTAAAGGGGTCCAGGCGCGCGCGCGGGTCTGTCCGCACGCAGGCGCGCGCGCAGTTAGGCAAAGGCGGGCGCGTGCGCGTGTGCGCGAGCGCACGGGTGAAGGTTCATGCGGGTCGTGCGCGCAAGTGCGCGCGCGGGGCAGCGCTTCTGGGCATGCGACAGGGCACAAGTGCGTGCGTGCGTGCGCGTGCAGGGGCACGCGCAGGGCTGCTTGAGGGCTCGGGTAGGTGTTGGGGCACTCAGGCATGCGTGCATACGTGCGTGCTCGTTTGTGTGCATGTCTAAGTCTTTGGCATTTCTAGTTAAATTCTAAGTGTTTTAATGTGGTTATACTCACCATTCTGATGTCCTTACCTTGCAGATCTCGTCTGATGGGATGTGCAAGGTCCCGGGTTGTGGCGAGTGGTTCGATCCAACCCCTCGTGATGCGCTCAACGCGCTTAGTCGTGCTTCACGCATCGATGGCGCACCCTAGCTATACTACTTGTGTAGATAGGTAGTATGGCCATGCTTAAGCTATAATATTTTAGATATCCTGCATGCTAGGCTTATATTACATGTATTGTATTCATGTATAAATGATTGTAACGCATGCACCCCTCTAGTATGGGCATGTATTTCTGTAATGTGTATGGATGTATAGAATAGGGCATGCCTTAGGTGGTATTGTAATACTACTCAAACTATAATAATAATATCTAGCAGGATTAACCTGGGTTAATAACCGGGTGCATACTTAATATTCTCTGGTCATAAGACTGGAGAACGTAGTATGGTTGTTGCACCCATCTTGTTGGGGCAAAGCTATGAGCATCTTCCGAAGAAGATGGGACTTTCCCTCTCTCTTGCCCTCAATCTTTGCGTAAACTGAGTAAGTACATGTGGTTCCTACTTGACTCGGGTTTGCTTGGGATTATTGGCATGCACCGGTTAGTGTGCGAGATCGCGCTTAACCCTTCCCTTTTAAGTTAGTGATATCCAACGCATGTTTAAGTTACACCTTGTATGCTTATATGATTAATGGCCATGTATACAAGTTTAAGTGGGCCATACCTTGTATGCATGTTGTATGATTTGTTGTTTATGATGTAAATCCATGTTAGGGCATACCCTTATAGTCAATTTTAAAGTGATCGTGCATAGGGTTCTTGCACATAGCTATGATATGATTCTCCTTTAATATATATGCGCATGTTAAAACTAATTAGGCCTATCTGAAATAGGTGTGGGTACGACCCGCTGTCGGGATGTACCTCATTAGTTAGAGCGCGAGCGATGTAATCGCCACCCTGCATCCGTGAGATGCACTTGATAGGATTCAGGAGATTTCATTTGTTGTATTCGTTTTCTTAAACTGGTGGCTATGGCATTAGGTTAGGCCTACCCGTGCTAGGAGCGTATATGAACCGCTTGTTGGGTTATATGCCTTGGGCTTATTTCTACGTGAGAGCAGAGGTAACCCCTCGCATCCGAGCGACGCACCCGTGTGGGAGTACAAGAGTATTCGATATCATCGATATGTGATTATCGAGCGTAGTTGACTTTCTCATAGGGTTCGCTTTGCGAACGTGGTGCTTCCTCTCGACATCGTCGTGCATCGAAACACCCCAGCGTCGAAGCTGTCATATTTGGGTGCCATCACTTGTAGGTGCTACCAATGCATATCGCGATACACATCTGGCTGATGTACTGATCGTGGTAGGCCGATAGGTAGAGGCTACGCGAGAGAGAGCTACCGGATGATATTGCAAGCGTGGAATTGTTCTCCCCTTCTTCGGATCCGCGTTGAAGGTACCCGACGTTAAAGCTGTCCTAACAGAGGGCTCCCACCTGTAGGTACTACCGATGCGTTCGGAAGATGTACTGATCATCGGAGTATACCAGGTAGAGGCTACTCGGGAAAGGGCTACCGGATGACGAAGGGTGTAGAACAAAAGGTTTTCTTCCAACAGTCCTATGTCACCCTTAGGGGTGAGGTGAGGATGAGATGAAGTCACGTCACCGTGTGACCTATTCGTTTTCATCTGTTCCCATAGTTGTTGGGTCTGGTTACGTATCGATGTTCAAAGACATCGTTGGAAAGTTATCTCGATGTAGATGATCCAGTAGTGTTGTGTAGACCAGTAATTCTGCGTCTCTTTGACCAACGGTATGGTCTCTCCCCAAGAGTCCTAAGAGTCTCCCTCTGGGAATGAGGGTGAGGGTGAGGTTGGTCACGCCGCCGCGTGACCTTGTCATCCAATGGGTTTCCTCCGATGTTTTCCTTGAAAGGAACTTGCCTTAACATTAAACTGTTGTAATGGTGATTAATTTCCAGCCACTCACTGAGCTTGTAGCTCACCTCTCGCATAGTGTTTCTTTTTGAGGGGCAGTGTTTGGCATGGAGCTGGAGCTTCTCTATGGCAGGGTTCGAGTGCGTGGAGTGTCCCGTCCGGCGGTTGGCGAGTGCGAGGATGTCAGTAGTCCTAGTGTCATTATGTATTTGAAATCGTGCATGTGGCACAAGTTGTACTTTATTTGGACTAGACTTTGTTCTCATAGGACATTGATTGTGTACTCATGTCTGTAATGAAATTTTTTATTTATAGACTTATTGATATTTTTATGCTTTCGCATTTCAGTTGAGCTATCAGTTATCATTGTTTTGCCAGCTTTGTGTGTTATTTATTAGAGTCATTGTTGACCTCTTGTAATTGATAGCTGATACTTTATATATTGCCACGTCTCGGGGATAGCCGCCCTGGGGCGTGACAAAAGTTGGTATCAGAGTCTGGTCCTGTCAGAGCCTAAGTCTAGTCGTATAGATGATGAGCCGTTGGATTGTCATCCGTGTAATCTGGTTTTAGAAGTTTATCTTAGGTGGCTGACATGCCTCCTCGCACCCGTGGACGTGGACGTGGCCTCCCCTGGACCCACCCTTAAGTTGTCGACAGGGTCGACTGAATAGGGTCAGTTGTTGGATCCCATGTTGTGGGATTATAGCTTGAGTAGGAGATTCCAGCCCAGTAGTATGGTAGTGATGAATTGGTTGCAATTTCTATGGTTTGGATTGTGTCTCGATAATGGAGCTTCGTTCCCATGCATCGGTATTGCTGGAACCATGGAGTTCACGTACAGCACCGGCTTCCAGTTTTGAGGATGTGGCATTTTTATCATTAATGGGCGATGTCTTCTTCCATTTTCTTGATCAGGATTAAGGGGCCTTGCGGGGTCATCGTTGAGACCTGGGCTAGGGTGCTTCGTGTTCCTTGTTTGGTTGTCGGGATATCCTTTATCAGAACCTCATGGTGCCCTCCGAAGGGTTCTTTTCCCCAGTCAGGGAATACCTTTGAAACATCTATTTGATGATTGCTTTTTCCTCTCACGTGGAAGGTGCTGTAGCAAGTAGCGATGCGTACGATCAGGATGGGGTGCGTCCTATTGTAGCTTGGTGGGCGATTGCTTGTGGACTAGATTCCATAGTGGCGTCTAGAGTTGCTTCAATATATCATTGTGCGTTGTAGTTGCCCAGTTGAGGCCAGAGCCCTGTGAGGTGCTCCCAGATACTATGCTTGTTGGTGCCCCCATATGGCAGAGATAGTGGGCATGGGAGGCTACCAGGTAGAGGCCACGCTGAGAGAGTGCTACCGAATGATGTCGAGAGTGTGGACTCCCCGTGATGAATCTGCCCATTGAGTTCACGATGCTGGAGTTCCAATGGTTGTAGTGGGTGACCTGTCGGTGGTGGCATGTGGAGCACAATTGTGGATACTGTCACGTTTTGCCCCACATTGGTTGCAAATGAGGAGACCCGATGCAAGCGTTCATGATGGGACTCAACCGCCCTGTCAGATAGATGACGTCACATAGGCATTGTTTAGGTTCGACAACCTCTTATTGCGTGTCTCGTGGATTAAGTGCGGTTGAGCTGCTTACCCAGCGTGTAAGTGTCATCATGAGCGCCAGCCATGCTCGAGGAGCAGAATCTGGACTTAATCGTCCAAGGAATTGTTTTGATCTCCCCGTGGAGGTTGAAGATCAAGTACCCCTTGCCGCAAATTGATGATCTGTCTAATTAGCTCTGGGAGCCAGTGTCTTCTCTTAGATCAATCTTCGTGCAGGGTACCCCTAATTGGAGATCCGAGAGTCGGGCATTCCGTTGATGGCCTTCGTGACCGTTTCATGCACTACGTGTTATATATGTGTCACTTTTAACCTGCTAGTAACCGTTGGAGCGTTCTGGCGGTTTTTTTATTTTTTTTCGGTTTTCGATCGGAACCGCTAATTTTTGGACTGTTAGCTATCGTCCTGAGTTAGAGGACTCCGATTGAAAATCCGACTGCATATTTGGTATCCTGGTGCCGTTTTAGACCTCTCACAAAAATTTCATCGAATTCCGGTAACGTTTCCAAAATTTCACAGTTCCGGGGCGTATCCGGGTATTTTAAGTCGCTCGCTATATAAGTGGAAGCTAAAAAGTGCCTGGCACTATTCATCATCTTCCTCCCCAAGCTCTCTCTCTCCCCTTCTCCATTTTTCTTGCTTTTGAGCCCCCTAGACCCCTCAAAGCTTAAAACCTAAAACCTAGGAAGTGTAGATCGGGTCCCGATCTACACCCCGGTGGTTTCAAATCCCATTTCCGGTGAGATTTGCCCCTCCGTCCCCCCTCTCTTCTTCCCTGATTTGAGCCATTTCGGTGGTGGAGGTAGATCCGGGCGTTGGAAACCTTTTGGGAGAGGTTTCGGTGCGCGGAGAGCAACCGGACTTCCCTTCTTCCCCTCGGTAAGCCTCCTTTCCCTCTTTTTCATGCTTAGATGTATGTTAGGAGGGTAGATTTGTGGTTGGGAGGCGGTCGGCGGCGGTGGGTGGCCGTCGGAGGGCTGTGGGAGGTGGTCGGAGGCTGTGAGGTGGTCGGAGGTGGGTGGTAGAGGAGCTCGGGCTGGCGGGCTGCTGTCTCGGGCAGGGCAGCAGCGCAGGGTGGTGCAAGAGCAGTGGTTGGCGCGGGCGCGCGTGCGTGCGCGCGGGCGTGCGGGCGTGCGTGCGCTCGGATGGTGCTGGGGGCCGGCAGGGCTGGGCGTGCGGGCGCTCGGCTGGCACTGGGGGCCAGCAGGGCTGGGCGTGCGCGCTGGGCAGGCTGGCAGGGCTAGCTCGGGTAGGCTGAGAGCAAGTGCACTAGTTTGTCGGGCGCGCGAGCGCGTGCGCGCGGGTGCGCGTGCGGGCGTGCGCTCGGGGGGTGCAGGGAAATGCGTGCGGGTAGGCTAGCTGGGCTGTGCGCGCTGGCAGGCCGGGCGAGCAGGCAGGGCGCACAGGCGAGCAGGGCAGGGGCGCTCGGGCATCAGGCGAGCAGTGCCCCGGGCGTGCAGGCGAGCGGTACTCGGGCCACTCGGTGACGCGCGCAGGCAGGCAACGCGGGCAGCAGCGTGGGCAGGCTGCCAGGCGCGCTGGGCGCGTGCTGCCAGGCGCGCTGGGCGCGTGTTGCGCGGGCGTGCGCGTGGGCGCTGGGTGAGGGTCCCGGGTGCTGGGCGCAGAGCGATGGGCGCTGGGTCGCGGGTACCGGGTGCTGGCCGAGGGTGCTGGGCGCTGGGCGCTGGGCACCGCTGTGGGGCGTGCGCGCGGGGCGCTGGGCAGGGGCAGGCGTGCGCGCGGTGTGGGAGCTGGTGGTGCGCACGGAGTGCGCGCGGGGCGGAGCTAGCGGTGCGCGCGGGGTGCGCACGGGGCGGAGCTGGCGGTGCGCGCGGGGTGCGCACGGGGCGGAGCTGGCGGTGCGCGCGGGGTGCGCGCGGGGCGTGCGGCATGCTCGCGTGGTGTGCTCGGGGTGCGCGGGGGCGCGCGCGGGCTGCTACGGCGGGGCGCAGTGGGCGCGCGGTGCACCGGGTGGCTCGGCTGCGGGTCCAGGGCGGCGGGCAGGGGCCCCGCGGGCGCGGCGTGCGCGGGCTGAGGCGCGGCGGCGCACCCGAGGGGTCGGGTGGCCGTGCGGGTGGTTGCCGGTGGTGCGGGAGTGAGCCGAAGTGCTCGGGCTAGCGTGCGTACGTTCCGTATGTACGTTTGCCCGGGTGTTGGGTATTTTTAATGTATTTTGGGGTATTTGTGGATTTTACTCACCGTATAAATGCCTGTCTTGCAGATCTTGGCGAGCGGTCGCGCGACGACCCGGATTTCGGTGAGTGGGACAATCCAACTCAGTAGAGAGGTGTTATACACACTTGGGCGTATACCGAGCTCTCCTGGGGCACCATGGATGAATATTGACTTACACCCTTAGGATATGTGTATGAGCCGTGCACCATGTCCCTTGTTTCCATGCTAGGAAGCCCGACCGATGCATGTGCCCTACTAGTTTATTTATTAAATTAAATGCTAGTAAATGTTAAATTGCATGTTATAGTGAATATTATAGGGGAGGGGCCTTGCGAGGACAGCGGTGAGACCCGGGTTAGGGTACACCGTGTTCCTTGTTTGGTTGTCGGGGTGCCCTATAACGGGAACTCACGCTGCCCTCCCGAGTTTCTTTCCCCCAATGATATTCCACCCTTGTTATAACTGTTATGCATGTTCCCCGCATCTTAGTTATGTGCCCTGGTGGTGTTCTGAGGAATTCAGGACATTAGAGTTGTTAGGATGTGCTGTCTGCGGATCCAAGTGGATCATATGCGATGGATAGGCTGTTCTGTTCCCTTCGTTGGATCCGTGTAGAGACTACCTCAGCGTTAGACAGGTTGTCCCGTGCAGGGGCTCCCAGTAGTAGGCGCCTCCTGATTTGGTAGAAGGACTGTGCTGAACGTGGGAGTGGCCGAACAACCTACGGAGTGAGGAGAGACTATCGGTGGACCAAGGGTGACCAACAGCCTAGTCAGTCCCAAGAGCCTAGGTCACTTGTTGAGGGTGAGGGTGAGGGTATGGTGGGCCGGCGATGTGGCGACCCACTGGATTGTAAGTCCCAATATCCTTGGTCACCCCTTGAGGGTGAGGGTGAGGGTGTAGCGGGTTGGCGGAAGCGACCCGCTGGTTTTGTGCAGTTAGTCCCAATATCCTTGGTCACCCATTGAGGGTGAGGGTGAGGGTGTAGTGGGTTGGCGGTAGCGACCCACTAGATTGCGGAGTTGTTATCATTTTATGGCTTGGGCAGTATGATTGTGGATTATAAAGATTATCTGGTTGTGGTCAATATTGTCTGTGATGCATGGGTTGTGCCGTTCACTGAGCGTGTGGCTCACCCCTCGCACAATATTTTTTCTTCAATGTCATCTGAGTCGGATCTGGAGGAGGAGCTCCCCGAGGGATTTCATCAGTAGCGGAGTAGCGCCACGTCCCGCGAGTTTCAGAGGCTATCAGCATCCCTTGTGCTTGTATGTATTACTTTCCGTGCTTGGGCACGCGTGTGGATGTCTTTGTATGTATATTGGCTCTCACAGGACATGTGATTATGTATGGAGTCTGTAGTGTGTTTTGATTACAGATTCAGTCTTTAGCTTCCGCATTTGGTGTATATATCATGTCAGCCCTGCTTTTGTTGTCTGTGTGTCATTCCGCTTACTTGTGTATGATATATTATTGACCTCCTGTGTAAATTCTGATATTTTATATACACTTTCCGCGTACCGGGGACGCCCGGGGCGTGACACTACGAGTTTTAAGTACTGCCGCCAGGGTTGACGAATGCGCCGGATGCCTTCAAGGATCTCAAAAGTTTTATTGGGCCTTCGTGGACTACTTTGGGACAGTCTTCGTTGCGATTGCTAGTGGCGTGATGAAAAGGCGATATGGGTAACTTTGTTTCCCCAGATTGGCATGCCCTCAGGCAAAGTTCAAGAATCATCGCGATGAAAAACGTCGGTCCATCGAGATTCCTTAGTGGACGTGGGAGTGAGTTATCATGGATTGTTGCGGGCTTGCTAAAGTCACGTTTGGGTCGCGACACCGTCTAGGTGATCATTGACCGACTGACTAAGTCCGCGCTTCCCTCCCTATCCGACTGACTGACTCTCTGGACGCCTTGGCGTGGGTATTCGTCTTCGCGATTGTTCGCCTTCGTGGCACTCCAGTCGGGGCTATTTCGGGTTGAGATGTGAGGGTTACTTCGGGGTGCTGGCATAGCCTTCGGCAGGCTTTGGCGCGAGCCTCCATTTAAGTACAGCATTTCACCGTCGATGGACGGCCAAACAAATAGGACGATTCAAATCTTGGAGGACATGCTAAGTGCATGTGTGCTCGACTTGGGGCAGTTGGGTGAGGCACCACCCATGGTGGGG
The DNA here is from genome assembly GCA_030737835.1 of Acorus gramineus. NCBI lineage: Eukaryota > Viridiplantae > Streptophyta > Magnoliopsida > Acorales > Acoraceae > Acorus > Acorus gramineus. Next base: position 3,699,383 of record CM060849.1, read on the forward strand.
TATGCCTGCAAGACGACTGCCGTTCAAGCATCCAGATGGAACTGTAAAAGGCACTCTACGAGCATAATTTCATACCTCCCTTGTGTTGGGACGGTTGTTGAGCCCCAGTTGGAGCGGCCAGAAATTATTTATCTCACCTTGTAGTGGCCCAGATGATTCGTAGGTGCATCCACACCCCCCGGAACCGACAGAAGGGCAATGCAGGTCATCGTTGCCAGGAGCTTACCTTCGGGTTTGGCGACCATGTTTTACCTGAAGGTGTCCCAGTTTAAGGGCATCCTCTATGTCCACATTCGGGGCAGGCTAAGTCGGCCTTTCATCGGACCGGTTCTCGTCCTTGAGTGGATTGGGGAGGTGGCTTGTCATGTAGCCTTTCCCCCACAGCTGACTCATGCCCATGACGTCGTCCTTGTCTCATAGCTGAGGCGTTATGTCCACGATCCTGCTCATGTCATTCCGTTCGACTGCCTCATCCTCGAGCTGGATTTGTCGTTCATGGAGCAGTGGATCGAGGGCAAGGACCAACGTGAGAAGAGGCTCTCCACTAACACCATTTCTTTGATTAAAGTGTGTCGGTAGCACCAGTCTAGTGCATAGACCACTTAGGAGAAAAACGTCAATGTGTGATACTGGCTATGTTCGGTCTTCCTCTGGGTTTCCTTAAATTTCGAGGACTAAATTTCCTAAGGGGGGGAGAATGTTATGCCTATGTCATTTGGAGCCTTATTTTTTTTCAATCGGAGTCGCTAAAATTTTGGCTTTTAGCTACCTGCGGGAGTTGGAGTACTCTGATTGAAAATCTAACTGCATATTATGGGTCCTGGTACCGTTTTGTACAACCCATAAAAATTTTATCAAATTTCGGTAACGTTCTGAAAATTATGCAGTTCCAAACCGTATCCGGGTTTGGAAAATATTGGATTGTGGGTGACTTTTTCATCTCACCTAACCCCTTTTTGTGGCATTAAATACCCCGCTCAATCACCCTCTCACTCTCTACGACCTTTTTTTTTTGGGGTCTCTCTTTCTCTCTTTCACTCCCTCTTTGTGTTTGATTAAATGTCACAAAGAGAAGAAGAAGGAGATCAAGAAGGAGGTGGTGCATGAAGTGGAGATAGATCTTGAGGGGGGGGGGGGTTGTGTGCTTGTGTTCTTAAGTGGCTATCTTTCTCTCTTTCCCACTGGTCCAGCCCTTTTTATGCTGGTGTTTTTGGTGAAAAGGTGGTACAAGAAGAGATGACCAAGTGAGTTGTGTGATTGTGTGTGTTCATGTGCTGATGTTGTTCTTCTTTCTCCTCCTCTAGCTCCCCCTCACTAGTTTTTCCCCCCATTTTGGTTCAGCCATGAAGGAGAGAAGCATTGGAAGAGGTGGTGGTAGTGGTGGTGGTGGTTGAGGTGGTTGGGGGTGTGCTTGCGAGCCCCTACATCACCCCCTTTCCTCCCCCTCTCTTTTGGTACGTTTTCCTCTTCTTTTTATGGTTTTTGGCATGTATGGATGTGTTTGGGGTTGTGCATGCCATGTGTATGGGTTAGGGTGAGTGAGGAGTATGGGGGAGGGGGTTAAAGGGGTCTGGGCAGGCGCACAGGTCTGTCCGCGCGCATACGTGCGTAGGCATGCGAGCAATTGGGCAAAGGCGGGCGCTTGCGCGTACTCACAGGCTAGCGAGTGCCCGCGCGAAGGTTCGCGCCGGTCGTGCGCCCAAGCATGCGTGGGGGGGCGGCATGTCTGGGCGCTCCTGGGCATGCGGCAGGGTGCCAGTGCGCAAGCGCGTGCGTGAGCGTGCGCGTGCGCGCACGTCCAAGGGCACGCGCGGGGCTGCCCAAGGGCTTGGGTAGGTGTTGGGGCACTCGGGCATGCGTGCATACGTGCGTGCTCGTATGCGTGCATGCCTAAGTCTTTGGCATTTCTAGTTAAATTCTAAGTGTTTTAATGTGGTTATACTCACCATTCTGATGCCCTTACCTTGCAGATCTCGTCTGATGGGATGTTGCGGCGAGTGGTGCGATCCAACCCGTCGTGATGCGCTCGACGCGCGTAGTCGTGGTTTGCGCATCGATGGGGCACCCTAGCTATACTACTTGTGTAGATAAGTAGTATGGCCGTGCTTAAGCTATAATATGTTACATATCTTGCATGCAAGGCTTATATTACATGTACTGTATTCATGTATAAATGACTGTATCGCATGCACCCCTCTAGTATGGGCATGTATTTCTATAATGTGTATGGATGTATAGAATAGGGCATGCCTTAGGTAGTATTGTAATACTACTCCAACTATATTAATAATATCTAGCACGATTAACCTGGGTTAATAACCGGGTGCATACTTAATATTCCCTGGTCATAAGACTGGAGGACGTGGTATGGCTGTTGCACCCATCTTGTTGGCGCAAAGCTATGAGCAGCTTCCAAAGAGGATGAGACTTTCCCTCTCTCTCGCCCTCCCTCTTTGCGTAAACTGAGTAAGTAGATGTGGTTCTTACTTGACTCAGGTCCACTTGGGATTATCGGCATGCACCGATTAGTGTGCGAGATCGCGCTTAACCCTTCCCTTTTAAGTTGGTGATATCCAACGCATGTTTAAGTTATACCTTGTATGCTTATATGATTAATGGCCATGGATGCATGTTTAAGTGGGCCATACCTTGTATGCATGTTGTATGATTTGTTGTTTATGATGTAAATCCATGTTAGGGGATACCCTTATAGTCAATTTTAAGATGATCGTGCATAGGGTTCTTGCACATAGCTATGATATGATTCTCCTTTAATATATATGTGCATGTTAAAACTAATTAGGCCTATTTAAAATAGGCGTGGGTACGACCCGCTATCGAGATGTACCTCATTAGTTAGAGCTCGAGCGATGTAATCGCCACCCTGCATCCGTGAGATGCACTTGAATGTAAATCAGGAGAATTCATTTTCTATATCGGTTTTGTTAAACCGGTGGCTATGGCATTAGGTTAGGCCTACCCATGCTAGGCGCGTATATGAACCGACTGTTGGGTTATATGCCTTGGGCTTATTTCTGCGTGAGAGCAGAGGTAAACCCTCGTGTCTGAGCAACGCACCCGTGTGGGAGTAAAAGAGTATTCGATATCATTGATATGTGATTATCGAGCGTAGTTGACTTTCCCATAGGGTTCACTTTGCGAACGTGGTGCTTCCTCCCGACATCGTCGTGCGTCGAAACACCCAGCGTCGAAGCTGTCCTATTTGCGTGCCACCACTTGTAAGTGCTACTGATGCATATTGCGGTACACATCTGGCTGATGTACCGATCGTGGAAGACCAGTAATTCCGCGTCTCTTCGACCAACGGTATCGTCTCTCCCCAAGAGTCCCAAGAGTCTCACTCCGGGAGTGAGGGTGAGGGTGAGGTTGGTCACGCCGCCGTGTGACCTTGTTATCCATTGGGTTTCCACCCATGTTTTCCTTGAAAGGAACTTGCCTTAACATTAAACTGTTGTAATGGTGATTAATTTCCAACCACTCACTGAGCTTGTAGCTCACCCCTCGCATAGTATTTCTTTTTCAGGGGCAGTGTTGGGCATGGAGCTGGAGCTTCTCTGTGGCAGAGTTCAAGTGCATGGAGTGTCCCATCCGGCGGTTGGCGAGTCCGAGGATGTCAGTAGTCCTAGTGTCATTATGTATTTGAAATCGTGCATGTGGCACAGGTTGTATTTTATTTGGACTAGACTTGGCTCTCACAGGACATTGATTGTGTACTCGGGTCTGTAATGAAATTTTTGATTTACAGACTTATTGATATTTTTATGCTTCCGCTTTTCAGTTGAGCTATCAGTTATCATTGTTTTGCCAGCTTTGTGTGTTATTTATTGGAGTCATTGTTGACCTCTTGTACTTGATAGCTGATACTTTATAAATTGCCACGTCTCGGGGACGACCGCCCTGGGGCGTGACAGTGATCGCCACCTGCTTTCTTAAAAAGCAAGAAAAGTTGGTGTTGTTGTTGATCGCCTCACGGGGGTAAATATTGGATTCTCCGCTCTGAGACACAGCCAGCCCTACACAGGGGTGAAAATGGGAAATTCTTTTCTGCTTCGGGGACTTGATAAAGGGAGTTTTTAAAAGGTGGGGTGGAAGTTGGGGCCGGCCAGTAGGGTTTAGCAGCCTGGAGTGGGACGGCTAGTTTGGGTTAACCACCCGGGACCTGATTCTATTTGAGCAGAACCTGGGTAGGGTTTAGCTTGGGCTTTGGCTAAGGTTAAACTAGGTTTAACCAGGGTTTCGGAGAGGGTTTGTGGAGAGTGGAATTTGGTGGAAATGGGTTTTCTTCTCTCAAAGATAAAGCTCTTTCTCTCTCTCTCTCTCTCAAGGGTTTCAAGTTGTCACGCCCCAAGGCAGCCGTCCATAAGACTTGGCTATATATATAATATCAGCTATCAATACCTGAGGTCAACAAGGACTCCAACAACAACACACAAGGTGGCAAGGCAAAGATAAATGATAGTTAACTGAAAAGTGGAAGCATAAAATATCAACAATGTCTGTAAACCAAAAACATTATTACAGACTCGAATACACAATCACAGTCCTGTAAGAGCCAAGTCTAGCCCAAATAAAATACAACCAGTGCAACACGCACTATCACAAATACAAGACTCTAGGACTGCTGACAGCCTTGCACTCGCCATTCATCGACGGGACGCTCCCAGCACGCAAGACCACGCCACAGGGAAGCTCCAGCTCCACGCCAAACACCGCCCCTGTAGAAGAAACAGTACACAAGGGGTGAGCTACAAGCTCAGTGAGTGGCAAGAAGCCAAGCACCATAACAACAATTCAATACTAAGGCAATTTCCTTTCAAGGAAAACATTGGTGGGAACCCAATGGATAACAAGGTCACGTGGCGGCGTGACCAACCTCATTTTTGGTTTACAAACATTGTTGATATTTTATGCTTCCGCTTTTCAGTTAGCTATCATTTATCTTTGCCTTGCCACCTTGTGTGTTGTTGTTGGAGTCCTTGTTGACCTCAGGTATTGATAGCTGATATTATATATATAGCCAAGTCTTAGGGACGGCCGCTGATAAGCGTATTATTTGCACATTTAATTTTTAAGTTGTTATTAATTACCGCAAGTGCACGGATCATTACAGAAGTATAGATCTAGCAAATACGGGTCGATCCCACAGAGAATTGTTCAAATTAAATTATTAATTGATTTACCTAATCGAATTAGACAGGAAGATTGATGAAGGTTTTTTTTTTATTTATTTTTTTTAAAAAAATGAATATTAATATAAAAAGATAACTAGGGTTTTAGAATCCACCATGCAATACCAATTTAGGGGTTATATTCAAATGTGAAACTCCACCATATAACTCAATCAATATTGACGTTAGTCAAATACCAATCGGAAATTAAATATTTAAAATCATATTAATTATTTCATAAAATGATCTATCTCCCTTCCCTTTATAAAATCTACCAACTCAATATTCAACTTGTTAAGAAGAGCATAAAATATCAGAGAACCTAATCAAAGCATATTTTATCAAATCAAATACCAGAGATTTTTGAAGAAGGTAATAAGGAGAGATTGATATTCAATAAAGCAAACAATGTGGAGAATTCAGATCTAAATATAAAATCCTAAACTAGCATTGCATGGTTTCATCTTCAACCCTAGTTGAAGATTTAGCTACTAGAAAACATGATCAAACTAAATAAAAAATAAAAATAAAAAACATCATATTATTGAAAAATTCTTGAAAATAAAAACATTAAAGTAATATTAAAATTCAGATCTAAATATATACAGGCATCCAAAGATATGAGATGAAAAGAAAAACAAAAACAAAGCAAAACTCTTGAATCTTTCTTCTCTTTTGGTTGTCTCTTTGCCTCTTTTTTTTTTTCTCTTGGCTTCATATGTGTTCCTTTTATAGCCTCCAGCCTTGAATCTTGACCATTGATTTGCAATGAATTGGATGGTTAAGATTGGCCATCAACCTTCCTCATATGAATATTTGACAATTTTAGCAGGTAAAATCTTTCATTCCCGTCATTAATTTTCTGCAGAATCTTCGGATGAATTTTTGACCCCTAATAAGGTGGAATTGCAAAATATTCATGAAACATTGATTTGTAGAGATTGAAAATATGTTTCCAACGCCATATATTGGGCCAAAATACGATATTTGAGGCAAAAGTTATGGTCAAAATAGTGGGACGGTTTTAACATTGATTTGAAGAATATTTGATTGGATTTTGATTTTTTATTCTCTCTTCACCAAATCTTTATCTAGCATAATTTTGGATCTTCAAGAATCCTCTTGATTCTCCTTCATATCTTTAAATGCTTTATAGAATATTTTGCATTGATAATCATCATTTATCTCAATTACCTGCAATAACAAATAAATTCTGAATATTAGTCATTATTACACATAAAATTAGGAAATAGAAAACTAAATTAAGGGGATTAAATGTGCAAATAATACGCTTATCAGCGGCCGTCCATAAGACTTGGCTATATATATAATATCAGCTATCAATACCTGAGGTCAACAAGGACTCCAACAACAACACACAAGGTGGCAAGGCAAAGATAAATGATAGCTAACTGAAAAGCGGAAGCATAAAATATCAACAATGTCTATAAACCAAAAACATTATTACAGACTCGAATACACAATCACAGTCCTGTAAGAGCCAAGTCTAGCCCAAATAAAATACAACCAGTGCAACACGCACTATCACAAATACAAGACTCTAGGACTGCTGACAGCCTTGCACTCGCCATTCATCGACGGGACGCTCCCAGCACGCAAGACCACGCCACAGGGAAGCTCCAGCTACACGCCAAACACCGCCCCTGTAGAAGAAACAGTATGCGAGGGGTGAGCTACAAGCTCAGTGAGTGGCAAGAAGCCAAGCACCATAACAACAATTCAATACTAAGGCAATTTCCTTTCAAGGAAAACATTGGTGGGAACCCAATGGATAACAAGGTCACGTGGCGGCGTGACCAACCTCACCCTCGCCCTCACTCCCGGAGGGAGGCTCTTGGGACACTTGGGGAGGAACAACTGTTAACCATAACACATTGTGTTACTAATAACAAAATACAACAAGTCCATCCACTACGAGGTAGAGATATACTTCGATACCTCACGCGTTAGGAGTATCATAGCCAGAGTATACTCGATGGGTATAAGAGTTACGTGACGACGTGACTCAACTTACCCTCACCCTCACCCCCGCAGGGGTAATCCTAGAGACTTTTGGGATAAAACTGCTTGCTCTACACCCTTCATCATCTGGTACGTAACCCTCTCCCGAGTAGCCTCTACCTGGTATACCCCCATGATCAGTACATCTTGCCGCATGCATTGATAGTACTTACAGGTGGGGGCCCTCTGTCAAGACAGCTACAACCCTAGGCAGCATTGACACAGATTAAACGAAGGGGAGAATGATTCCACGCTCGCAATATCATTCGTTAGCCCTCTCCCGGGTAGCCTCTACCTAGTATACTCCCATGATCAGTACATCTTGCCGCATGGATCGATAGTACCTACAGGTGGGGGGCCTCTACAGGATTGCTACAACCCGGGCCGCTTCAACATGGACGATATTGGGAGGAAACACTCCATGTTCACAAAGCGAACCCAATGGAAAAACAACTACTCTCGGTAATCACCTACCGATGCTATCGAATACACAGGAACTCCCACACATGTGTTGCTCGGACGCAGGGAGTTACCTCGGCTCTCCCACCGAAAATAAGCCCAAGGCATAACCCAATGGGCGGTTAATACACGAGCTTAGCATGGATAAGCCTAGCTTAAATACCATAACCAATGGTTTGAAACACCGGTACTACATCGAATTCTCCTAAATTCCAACAAGTGCATCTCACGGATGCAGGGTGGCTATACATCGTTTGCGCTCTAACTAAGGTACAACCTGACAACGGGTCATACCCACGCCTAGCACAGGTAGCACAATTAGTCTAACATGCGCAATTATAATAGGAGAATTCTATCGAAGTTATATATATGGTCCACCTAACATGAATACACATCATAAACAACATATCATGCAACATACATACAAAGCATGATCTGGCAACACATGCATACAAGGAAATTAATCACGCAAGCATGCAATATATAATCTAACATGCGTTGGATATCGCCAACTTGAAAGGGAAGGGTTAAGCGCGATCTCGCGCACCAACAGGCGCATGCCAGCATTCCCAAGCGAACCTAAGTCAAGCAGGAACCACATCTACTTACTCAGTTCACGCAAAGAGAGAGGGTGAGAGAGAGATGAAGCCTCATCATCTCACGAAGGTCATAGCTTTGCCCCCAACAAGATGGGCGCAACAACTACACCATGCCCTCAAGTCTTTATAACAAGGGAACATTAGGCATGTACCCGAATATTAACCCAAGCTTGATTATCCTAGATATAATTAATATAAGGGTAGTGTTACAAGACTACCTAAGGCATGACATATTCTACACATCCATACACCACACATAAAGCGAGCCCAACCCAGAAGGGCGCACGTAACACAATCATTCTTAAATGAATACCATACATAGCCAAGTACATGGTAGAATAGGTGGTTCTACGCAATATACGAGTTATACAGTCCTAGCATGCAATATCTAACATAATATGGGTGCCAAGATGCACCATGGATGCACGATACACGACTACGTGCATCGAACGCTTCCCGAAGGGTTGGATCGAACCGCTCACCGATACCTGGGTCATCGCGCATCCAACCGACGAGATCTGTAAGGCAAGGGCATCAAAAGGGGTGAGTACCTAAAACAAAGACTACCTAACTCCTGATAGTTTCCACAACATGCATAACAACTCCTTGACACACAATCAAGCAAAACTGGTAAATCTGCTGTAAACAGCCCTACAATTTGATCTCTACAGCACCAAATACATATTTACAAATAATGAAATAAATCATACAAGTTCACCGACATGTTGGGATCATAATCCATGAAGACATCATAACCCGATATAATCTATAAATGTCACGCCCCAGGGCCGGCCGACCCCGGGACGCGGCAAGTGTATATATGATATCAGTAAACAGGAGTTCAATAACATACTCACACAACAGCTAAAAATGACTACACAGATAAAAGCAAGGCTGACATAATATATACACCAATTGCGGAAGCTAAAAGACAGAATCTGTAATCCAAAAACATATTACAGACTCGATACATAATCAACTGTCCTGTGAGAGCCAATATATATAAAGACATCCAAATAATATACAAACACATGCCCAAGCACGGAATATAATACATACAGGCGAAAGGGATGCTGATAGCCTCTGATACTCGCGGGACGTGGCGCTACTCCGCTACTGATGAAGTCCCTCGGGGAGCTCCTCCTCCAGATCCGACTCAGATGACACTGGAGAAAAATATTATGCGAGGGGTGAGCCACACTGTCACGCCCCAGGGCGGCCGTCCCCGGGACGCGGCAAGTGTATATAAAATATCAGAATCTACACAGGAGGTCAACAATATATCATACACAAGCAACCAGAATGACACACAGACAACAAAGAGGCTGACATGATATATACACCAAATGCGGAAGCAAAAGACTGAATCTGTAAATAAACCTACTACAGACTCGATACTCAATCATCTGTCCTGTGAGAGCCAATATACACAAATACAACTGAATATATACAAACGCGTGCCAAGCATGGAAATAAAATACATACAGTCAAGAAGGGATGCTGATAGCCTCTGGCACTCGCGGAACGTAGCGCTGCTCCGCTACTGAAGGAATCCCTCGGAAGGCTCCAACTGCTGCTCCGGCTCCGGCTCAGTGGCAACTGGGGAAAAACATATGCGAGGGGTGAGCCACACGCTCAGTGAACAGCACAACCCATGCATCACAGACAATATTGACCACTATCCAGATCTTAATAATCCACAATCTCTTATTAACAACCACTAAATGGTAACAAATACTCAAACTAGTGGGTCGCTCGATCGCCAACCCACTACACCCTCACCCTCACCCTTCAATGGGTGACATAGGATTTTGGGACTGATAATCATCCAATCACAACTCCAGTGGGTCGCTCATCGCCAACCCACTACTCCCTCACCCTCACCCTACCACGGGTGACATAGGATTTTGGGACTGACTAGGCTGTTGGTCACCCTTGGTCCACCGATAGTCTCTCCTCCACTCCGTAGGCCGCTGGGCTATCACCCCCACAACTTCAGCACAGTCCGTCACAAATATCGGGAGGCGCCTACTGATGGGAGCCCTCACCCACAACTTCAGCACAGTCCGTCACAAATATCGGGAGGCGCCTACTGATGGGAACCCTCGGAAGGGACGGCCTTTCTAACGCTGGGGCAACCTCTACCGGATCCAACGAAGGGGACAAAACAGCCTATCCATACGCATATGATCCACTCGGATCCGCCGACAACGCATCTCTACAACTCTAATGTCCTGAATTCCTCAGAATTCCTCCAAGGCGCATAACCAATATGCGGGGAACATACACAATAATTAGCAAGGGTGGAATATCATTGGGGGAAAGAAACTTGGGAGGGCAGCGTGAGTTCCCGATATAGGACACCCCGACAACCAAACAAGGAACACGGAGTACCCTAGCCCGGGTCTCACCGCTGTCCTCGCGAGGCCCCTCCCCTATAATATTCACTAATTATGCTAATAATCATACAATTCGGTTTAACATTTCTTATAATATTATTGGGACAAGAAACCTTGGGAGGGCAGCGTGAGTTCCCGATACAGGACACCCCGACAACCAAACAAGGAACACGGAGTACCCTAGCCCGGGTCTCACCGCTGTCCTCGCGAGGCCCCTCCCTATAATATCATCTAAGGCATGCAGTTTGTCATACACTAGCATTTAATTTAATAAATAAACTAGTAGGACGCATGCATAGGCCGAGGCTTCCTAGCATGAGAACAGGGGGACATGATGCATGGCTCATACACATATCCTAAGGGTGCAAGTCCCTAACATGCAAAGTCTAGGGTAGCATGCATTCTACATTTAAATCATGCTCGCATGGAATACACATTACAATAGGTTAATATAAATCCATGGTGCCCCAGGAGAGGTCGGTATACGCCCAAATGCGTGTAGCGCCTCTCTACTGGGTTGGATTGTCCCACTCACCAGAAATCGGGTCGTCGCGCGACCGCCCGTCAAGATCTGTAAGACAGACATTTATACGGTGAGTTAAATACACAAATACATCAAAATACTCACAAAATACCCCAAAAGAACCCAACACTCGGGCAAACGTACATACGGCCCGTACGCACATTAGCCCGAGCACTCCGACTCACTCCCGAACCCACGGCAACCACCCGCACGGCCACCCGCCCCGGATGCGCCGCCGCGCCTCAGCTCGGGCACCCAGGCGCACCGCCGGGCCCCTGCCCGCACGCCTGGACCCGCAGCTGAGCCACCCGATGCGCCGCGCGCCCACTGCGCCCCACCGCAGCAGCCCACGCGCACCCCGCACGTCCCCGCGCCGACCCGCGAGCACACCGCAAGCCCCGCGCGCCCAGCGCCTCGCCCCCCGCGCACCCCGCGCGCACCTCCAGTCCGGCTCCGCGCACACCACCCGCGCACCACCCGCTCGCACACACTGCCCTCCTCACCGCGCGCACACCTGCGCCTCTGCCCAGCGCCCCGCGCGCATGCTCCTCTGCGACGCCCAACGCCCAGCGCTCAGCACCCGCGACCAGCTCCCAGCCTCAGCGCTCAGCGCCCAGCACCCGGGACCCTCACCCAGCGTCCACGCGCACGCCCGCGCAGCACACGCCCAGCGCGCCTAGCAGCACGCGCCCAGCGCGCCTACCAGCCTGCCCACGCTGCTGCCCGCGCTGCCTGCCTGCGCGCATCGCCGAGTGGCCCGAGCACCGCTAGCCTGCACGCCTGGCACTGCCCGCCTGATGCCCAAGCACTTCCTGCCCAGCACGCCTGCGTGCCTAGCCTGCCTGCCCGGCCTGCCAGCACGCACAGCCCACAGCCATCCTACCCGAGCTAGCCCTGCCAGCCTACCATGCGCGCCCCGTACGCCCAGCACCCAGCACACACAAGGCATTACTCAAGCCACAAAATGGCAGCAACTCCGCAATCCAGTGGGTCGCTACCGCTAACCCACCACACCCTCACCCTCACCTCTCAATGGGTGACCAAGGATATTGGGACTAACTACACAAAACCAGCGGGTCGCTACCGCCAACCCGCTACACCCTCACCCTCACCCTCAATGGGTGACCAAGGATATTGGGACTTACAATCCAGTGGGTCGCCACATCGCCGGCCCACCATACCCTCACCCTCACCCTCAATAGGTGACCTAGGCTCTTGGGACTGACTAGGCTGTTGGTCACCCTTGGTCCACCGATAGTCTCTCCCCACTCCGTAGGTCGTTTGGCCACTCCCACATTCAGCACAGTCCGAAACCAAATCAGGAGGCGCCTACTGATGGGAGCCCCTGCATGGGACGACCTTTCCAACGCCGGGGTAGTCTCTACACGGATCCAACGAAGGGAACAGAACAGCCTATCCATCGCATATGATCCACTCGGATCCGCTGACAGCACATCTCTACAACTCTAATGTCTTGAATTCTTTCAGAATTCCACCAGCACGCATAACCAAGATGCGGGGAATACATAATGACAACTTCTAACAAGGATGTCATATTAATTATCAACAAAATTTATAATATTATTGGGACAAGAAACCTTGGGAGGGCAGCATGAGGTCCCGATACAGGACATCCCGACAACCAAACAAGGAACACGGAGCACCCTAGCCCGGGTCTCAATGTTGACCTCGCAAGGCCCCTCCCTATAATATTATACAAGGCATGCTAGCATTTAATTTAATAATCAAACTAATAGGACGCACGCATCGGTCGAGGCTTCCTAGCATGGGAACATGGTGCATGGCTCTTACACATAATCCTAAGGGTGCAAGTCCCTAACATACAAGTCTAGGGTAGCATGCATACTACATTTTAATCATGAATCTCATGGATTATACATTACAACAGTTAATATAAATCCATGGTGCCCCAGGGGAGGACGGTACACGCCCAAGTGCGTATAGCGCCTCCCAACTGGGTTGGATTGTCCCACTCACCGGAGATCGGGTCGTCGCGCGACCGTCCGTCAAGATCTGCAAGACAGGGTACCAACTTGGTGAGTAAAATCCACAAGAATACTCAAAAAAATACTCTAAAAATACACTAAAATACCCAACACTCGGATAAGCGTACATACGGCTTGTACGCACGCGAGTCCGAGCACCCCAACTCACTCCCGAACCCCCCGGGCAGCCGCACGCACGGCCACCCGCATCCGCACGCACGAATGCGCACACACGCACACACCCCGGCACCATCGGCGCACTACCGCGCGCCAGCCCGCGCGCCCCGACGCACTGCCGCACGCACGCGCACCCTCGCGCGCGCCCGCGCGCACCGCGCGTCCAGCCCAGCGCGCCCCCGCGCGCACTGCACGCACGCCCCAGCACGCGCACGCACTGGTCCCCAGCACCGCGCCTAGGCGCATGCCCAGGCGCCCTGCCCGCGCGCGCACACGCTCGCGCGCACCCCTGCGCACACGCTCGCGCGCACCCTTGCGCACACCCCCGCTCGCGCCAGAACCCGCGCGCACCCGCGCGGGACTACGCGCCCGACTGCGCCCGCCAGCGCCCAGCGCCGAGCACCCGCGCCCATCGCCCAGCGCCCAGCTCCACCGCGCACGCCCGCGCGCACTGCCATCTGCTCCGCCTGCTGCACTGCCTGCCTGCCTGCCCGGGACAGCTTGCCAGCCCGCCCAAGACAGCCAACCACCACTCCGACGGCCCCCAACGGCCTCCAAACCACCACCAACAGCCACCCACAGCCGCCGACCACCACCCAACCTCAAATCCAACATCCTAACATACATCTAAGCATGAAAAGAGAGGAAAAAGGGCTTACCAAGGGGAGGAAGAGATGTTCGGTTGCTCTCCGCGCACCGAAACCTTTCCCCAAAGGCCTCCAACGCCCGGATCTCTCTTCGCCCTCGAATTGGCCCAAATCAGAGGAGAAAAGAGGGGGGATGGAAAGGCTAGACTCGCCGGAATCCGGATTTGAAAGCACCGGGGTGTAGATCGGGACCCGATCTACACTTTCTATGCTTTAGGTTTTAAGCTTTGAGGGCTCTAAGGGGCTCAAAATCAAGAAAAATGGAGAAGGGGAGAGAGAGAGAGAGCTCAAGGAGGAAGATGATGAATAGTGCCAATCAGATTTTTAGATCTCACTTATATAGCGAGTCACTTAAAATACCTGGATACGCCCCGGAACTGCGAAATTCCGGAAACGTTACCGGAATTCGATGAAATTTTTGTGAGAGGCCTAAAATGGCACCAGGACACCAAATATGCAGTTAGATTTCTAATCGGAGTCCTCTAACTCAGGACGATAGCTAACAGTCCAAAAATTAGCGGTTCCGATTGAAAACCGAAAAAAATGAAAAACTGCCAGAACGCTCCAACGGTTACCAGCAGGCTAAAAGTGACACATATATAACATTCTTCCCCCCTTAGGAAATTTTGTCCTCAAAATATGCAAAAACATCTAGGAGGGGAAAAGATGCGGATACGCGTCACACCTGGCATCCTTGGGCTCCCAAGTGTCCTCGACACCGGAACGGTGCTGCCATCGCACCTCGACCAACTGGACGGTCTTGGTGCAGAGCCTCCTCACGCGGCGGTCCATGATCTCAATCGACTGCTCCACGAATGACTGTCCGGCTCAGAGACGAGCGGCTCGAACGGGACGACGTGAGCAGGATCGTGGACACACCCTTACCCAACTGCGAACCCACCACTCCAAGACGGAGAGGTAAGAATTGGCGCTGAGGTGAGCCTCCGAGTAAACTCCAGGAAGCTCTCCTCGCAAGACGGGGACCACTCGAACCGGACATCCTTCCGAGTAAGGCGGTTAAGAGGAACAGCTATCTTCGAGAATCCCTCGTCAAGCTTCCTACAATAACCCGCCAAACTTGGGAAGCTCCGAATCCCTGCGGGGTTCGACGGTCGACGCCAATTTGACGCGACGAGCGTCTTGCCCGGGTCCACAGATATGCCTTTACCAGAAATTACTCAGCCCAAAAGGCCTTAACCTCCAACCAAAACTCACACCTGATCCATCACCAGCTGATGCTTCCAGGGTATCCCTTGACTGGGAAAAGAAACCTTGGGAGAGCAGCATGAGGTCCCAATATAGGATACCCCGACAACCAAACAAGGAACACGAAGTACCCTAGCTCGGGTCTCAACGCTGACCTCACGCGGCCCCTTAAACCAGAAAAGGAACACTAAAAGAAGACATCACTATTAAAGAACATTACCAACCTCACCGGATCATCTACATCTAGATAATCACCCACCGATAACCTTCAACCTCCATCACAAGACCGGACCCAACATCATCGGGAATGGTCGAACAGCAATTGGGTCACGAGGTGACGCGTCTTTGTCTCATCCACACCCTCACTCCCATCAGGAGACATATTGGGACTTTGGGAGAGTCTTAGACTGCTCTTCACCCTTGGTCCACCGGTAGCCTCTCCTCCACACCGTAGGCCGCCTGGTCCGCTCCCACAATTCAGCACAGTCCGAAACCAAATCAGGAGGTGCCTACTGATGGGAGCCCTCTGTCAGGAAGGCCTCTCTAACGCTGAGGAGTCCCTACTCGGGTCCAACGAAGGGGAGAACGATTCCACGCTCGCGACATCATCCATTAATCCATTTCCGGGTTAGCCCCTACCTGACATACTCCCACGATCAGTACCCCTCCGACTGCATCGGCGGTACCTACGGATGAGAGCCTCCTGCCAGGACGGCTACAACCCGGCCTCTTTAACTCGAACAACCACACTCCTTACCCGCTCAATGAGACATCACACACATGATTAACCGCAATCAACACACATATATATTCATAGGGAGCTGGGAAAACAAAACATTACCTCGAACCATGATACCCGGAACCTGCGCCTCCTCGGCCGAAAGCGCTGCAACTCTGCCTTGAACAAACTGCGGCTGAGGAGCAGGGGCACGCCTCGCCGGCTGCACTGGCTGCTGACGCTGAGGCTGCACGCGGGGTCGGCCAGCATCTGGGCAATTATACGAGATGTGCCCGATGCGCTGACAATGGTAACAGCGTCGCGTCTCTGGTCGCCAGGACTGGATTGGCACTGCCGCAATGGGTGCTGGATCCCACTCTAGCACCACATCAGCTGGAGGAGAGGCAGCCGCTAACTGATCAAAACGGGGCCTCCTCCTCTTGCGCTGCCCCTGGTCCTGGCTCCTGGGAGGACTCTGATCTGCAGATGGGGTCGGAACCCTCACGAGGATCCCGAGGTCTCGCTCGACTGTCTTCGCCCGAGACACCAAGTCTGAGAACCTCGAGAAAGCCTAGGAGGAGACATGCACCCGAATGGCGCTGCAGAGACCAAGCTCGAAACGGCGGCACCTCGCCTCTTCGTCCATCACCAAGGCTGGAGCGAATCTGGATAGTCTCGTGAAGTGCATGGAGTAGTCGGCGACAGACATAGAGCCCTGCGTCAACCGCTCAAACTCCTGCATCACGATCTGCCGCGCCGAGAACGGGAAGTACTCCTCCAGGAAATACCTCCGGAATCCTGCCCAAGAAAGCTGCTCCAATCCCTCGGGAATGTCCACCACTCGGGTAGCCCACCAGTCGGCAGCGCTACCCTTCAGCATGAAGGTGGCCAGGGAGACTCGCTGGCGATCCGTGCAAAGCATGGTCGAGAAGATCACCTCCACCTCCATCAACCATCGCTCTGGGGCAAGGGGATCCGCCGACTGGCCATAGAACTCGGGAGGATGGAGCTTCAAAAAGGCTGCGAGGCCACTCTGCTGCACCCGCGCTGCAGCCTCTAGCCCCACCTCCCTCGCCAGGGGATCCTGAACTCTCGCCGCTGGAATCACCACGGGGACTGGGGGTACTTCGGGTACCACAGGCGGATCTGCTACCAAGGGGACCTGTGGAACTGCATCACGGGCCGCCCTCAGCTCCCGGATCTCCCGCGCCTGCTCTACCAACACTCTGGTCTGGGCCTCCAGTGCCTTGATCCGAGTCTCCACCAAATCCGCTATCCGAGCGAACGCACGTTCCCATGCGGGAGGCTCCTGCGCCGATCCTGGCCTCACAGCCGTGGACTCTCCAGTAGCATCCTCGCCTCTAGTAGGTCCGAAAACCTCCAAAGGTCGAGAGGGACCATGTCCGCGCCGTCCTCCACGAGGAGGCATATCAGCAACCTAAGAAAACCAGACACTAGGATCAGAATACTCGTATAGAAATCCTAGGACTCATCTCTATGAAAAGAAGACCATTGGCTCTGACAGGACCAGGCTCTGATACCAACTTTTGTCACGCCCCAGGGCCGGCCGACCCCGGGACGCGGCAAGTGTATATATGATATCAGTAAACAGGAGTTCAATAACATACTCACACAACAGCTAAAAATGACTACACAGATAAAAGCAGGGCTGACATAATATATACACCAAATGCGGAAGCTAAAAGACTGAATCTGTAATCCAAAAACATATTACAGACTCGATACATAATCAACTGTCCTGTGAGAGCCAATATATACAAAGACATCCAAATAATACACAAACACGTGCCCAAGCACGGAATATAATACATACAAGCAAAAGGGATGCTGATAGCCTCTGATACTCGCGGGACGTGGCGCTACTCCGCTACTGATGAAGTCCCTCGGGGAGCTCCTCCTCCAGATCCGACTCAGATGACACTGGAGAAAAATATTATGCGAGGGGTGAGCCACACGCTCAGTGAACAGCACAACCCATGCATCACAGCTTATATTAACCACAACCAGATATAATTTAATCCACAATCACATTACTCAAGCCACAAAATGGCAGCAACTCCGCAATCCAGTGGGTCGCTACCGCCAACCCACTACACCCTCACCCTCACCTCTCAATGGGTGACCAAGGATATTGGGACTAACTACACAAAACCAGCGGGTCGCTACCGCCAACCCGCTACACCCTCACCCTCACCCTCAATGGGTGACCAAGGATATTGGGACTTACAATCCAGTGGGTCGCCACATCGCCGGCCCACCATACCCTCACCCTCACCCTCAATAGGTGACCTAGGCTCTTGGGACTGACTAGGCTGTTGGTCACCCTTGGTCCACCGATAGTCTCTCCCCACTCCGTAGGTCATTTGGCCACTCCCACATTCAGCACAGTCCATCTACCAAATCAGGAGGCGCCTACTGATGGGAGCCCCTGCACGGGACGACCTTTCCAACGCCGGGGTAGTCTCTACACGGATCCAACGAAGGGAACAGAACAGCCTATCCATCGCATATGATCCACTCGGATCCGCTGACAGCACATCTCTACAACTCTAATGTCTTGAATTCTTTCAGAATTCCACCAGTGCGCATAACCAAGATGCGGGGAATACATAATGACAACTACTAACAAGGATGTCATATTAATTATCAACAAGAGTTATAATATTAATGGGACAAGAAACCTAGGGAGGGCAGCATGAGGTCCCGATACAGGACATCCCGACAACCAAACAAGGAACACGGAGCACCCTAGCCCGGGTCTCAATGTTGACCTCGCAAGGCCCCTCCCTATAATATTATACAGGGCATGCTAGCAGTTAATTTAATAATCAAACTAATAGGACGCACGCATAGGCCGAGGCTTCCTAGCATGGGAACATGGTGCATGGCTCTTACACATAATCCTAAGGGTGCAAGTCCCTAACATACAAGTCTAGGGTAGCATGCATACTACATTTTAATCATTAATCTCATGGGTTATACATTACAACAGTTAATATAAATCCATGGTGCCCCAGGGGAGGACGGTACACGCCCAAGTGCGTATAGCGCCTCCCAACTGGGTTGGATTGTCCCACTAACCGGAGATCGGGTCGTCGCGCGACCGTCCGTCAAGATCTGCAAGACAGGGTATTAATTTGGAGAGTAAAATCCACAAAAATACTCAAAAAAATACTCTAAAAATACACTAAAATACCCAACACTCGGACAAGCGTACATACGGCCTGTACGCACGCGAGTCCGAGCACCCCAACTCACTCCCGAACCCCCCGGGCAGCCGCACGCACGGCCACCCGCATCCGCACGCACGAATGCGCACACACGCACACACCCCGGCACCATCGGCGCACTGTGCCACCCTGCCCGCGCGCCCCGACGCACTGCCGCACGCACGCGCACCCTCGCGCGCGCCGGCGAGCACCGCGCGTCCAGCCCAGCGCGCCCCCGCGCGCACTGCACGCACGCCCCAGCACGCGCACGCACTGGTCCCCAGCTTCGCGCCCAGGCGCATGCCCAGGCACCCTGCCCCGCACCCAGGCACAGTGCCTAGGCGCCCTGCCCGCGCGCGCACCCCCGCTCGCGCCAGAACCCGAACGCACCCGCGCGCGACTGCGCGCCCTACTGCGCCCGCTAGCGCCCAGCACCTGCGCCCAGCGCCCAGCTCCGCCCGCGCGCACGCGCGCGCGCCCTGCCATCTGCTCCGCCTGCTGCACTGCCTGCCTGCCAGCCTACCCGGGACAGCCTGCCAGCCCGCCCGAGACAGCCAACCACCACTCCGACGGCCACCAACGGCCTCCCAACCACCACCCACCGCCGCCAACAGCCACCCACAGCCGCCGACCACCACCCAACCTCAAATCCAACATCCTAACATACATCTAAGCATGAAAAGAGAGGAAAAAGGGCTTACCAAGGGGAGGAAGAGATGTTCGGTTGCTCTCCGCGCACCGAAACCTTTCCCCAAAGGCCTCCAACGCCCGGATCTCTCTCGGCCTTCAAATTGGCCCAAATCAGAGGAGAAAAGAGGGGGGATGGAAAGGCTAGACTCGCCGGAATCCGGATTTGAAAGCACCGGGGTGTAGATCGGGACCCGATCTACACTTTCTATGCTTTAGGTTTTAAGCTTTGAGGGCTCTAAGGGGCTCAAAAGCTTGAAAAATAGAGAAGGGGAGAGAGAGAGCTCAAGGAGGAAGATGATGAATAGTGCCAATCTAATTTTAGATCTCACTTACATATAGCGAGTCACTTAAAAACCCGGATACGCCCCGGAACTGCGAAATTCCAGAAACGTTGCCGGAATTCGATGAAATTTTCGTGAGAGGCCTAAAATGGCACCAGGACACCAAATATGCAGTTAGATTTCCAATCGGAGTCCTCTAACTCAGGACGATAGCTAACAGTCCAAAAATTAGCGGTTCCGATCGAAAATCGAAAAAAAACAAAAAACTGCCAGAACGCTCTAACGGTTACCAGCAGGCTAAAAGTGACACATATATAACAATAAATGCCCGAAATAAAATATTTCCAGACACTGGTCAATTCCTACACGAATATGGAAAGTGCATCCAAAGCAGCTCATAACTTACAACACAGATATCATATTGACACCAAATTTCATATATAGCATCTAGACATATTGATGATTATATCATATGAAGTCATAATTCTTATAATATGCCTCTAAATACTTGTTCCACAAGGATCTTAAGGAGACAGAAATCTGCCTTACTTACAACACATAGCCACCACCATCCAAGCATAAACACAAACATCTCATGTGCAGCAATTACACAAAATAATACTCCCCCAATAGCACCCACACATGCATTCCCTCAATAACATTCTATCAAACATAAAAGAAGGGGAAGAAGATTACCAAGAATGGGGGAGGAGAAGGGAAGGTGTGTGTGTGGGGGGGGGGGGGCGCTCACAACCACACCACACACACACCACCACCACTTCACCACCATCTCCTTCACGTCTTCACAGCACACCTTCTTCATGGCTGAAACACAGAGAGGAGGGTGCAAGAGAGAGGGTATGAGCTAGAGGAAGAGAAAGAGAGGAGAACAACCTCATACACACACAAACTCACCTTCACCTTTTCTGCTTCCCCTCCTCTTCTTCTCCTCTTCAAATTTCTCTGATGGACCCCCAAAATACCAGTAGATTATCTACAACTTTTATGTTTATGCCAATTTCAAATAACCCATCCAGCTATTCTGAAATATGAGCTACACATCAAACAGGGCTGCTACCAGGATTTTCTCATCCCTAGTGTATAATTGGAAAAATGCCCATAACTTTTGCTACATGAATTCAGTTGATCTAATTCCACTTTTGTATGAAAGCTAACTCAAAACTGGATATCCCATGACAAAATCAGATTTAAACCACTTCATCTTAGATATTAACAAAATTAAATCCGAATACCAATCAGAATTGCATAACTTCTAAAAAGACGTCAGAATGCAATGAAAATTTATAGGATGGACAATGTCAGTACCAGCAGAACAATTATGCAATCAGAGCACTCCGATTGAAATATAAGGCTCCAAATGACACAGGCATAACACAAGTAGTGTAGTGAAGAGTGGTTGATGGTTAGTGATTTTTTGATAGATTGATTTGTGGATGATTTGAAGAAGGCTTGGACACCCCCTATTTATTGTAAAAAAAAAGGGGTAGGAGAGTATCCACTAGACAATAGATCAAATCGGGTACAAGGATGTTTGATTTGACCCTCATTAGATCTTTGTGTTTCTAACAATTGTCCACGTGAGGGGTGGCATGTTGTAATTAGCCACCCTAGAAGGGGCGGCTACCTCTAAGAAGCCGCCCCTATGATGACATGTCAAACGTCCACTCTCTGACAAGCAGTGGCTTGGGGTGGTTACTAGGAGTAAGCTGTCAGAGAAGGGGCGGCTAAATATGATAAACCATCACAATCATCAGTATTATATACTAACTTTATGTCCCATCTCTGGGAAACGGTTGGGGGGCGGCTAGTACAAACTACCCGCCCAAGGAAGGTCAGCTACTTTGAAGTAGCTGACCTATTTCTGCCCCTTTAAATTTTCTAAGTGTTTGGGGCCATGGTTTCTCCTTCTGGTTTCTTGAAGGTGTTTTCTTTTAGATTTCAAATGTGATCATTTCTAAATATTATTTGAAGTAATTTCTTTTCTTTGGACATTCAAAATTGGGGTATCTACAGGATCGAGTTAGAAGGATGAACGAATTCATGGGCATCATAGCGGAGGTTGATCTTGAAGATGAGGACGAACCAATGGACCTTCACAGGCTCAATCGATGGGCCAATGTGAGGGGAGCACTTGCGGCTTTGCTAAAACAGGAAGAAATGGAATGGCGCCAACGCTCAAAGGCACTGTGGCATAAGGTAGGTGATAAAAATAGTTGGTGACATGATGGTTGAGTCGGAGGTGGAGATAGGTCGGCACCTTGTCGAACAATTCAAGTGCGTGTTCAGAAAGGACCGAAGATAGCGCCCTCTATGGTCTGTTAAGGACTTACGGTGACTTCCTTAAGAGTGTCTTGGTCCGTCGGAGGGAGAATTCTCAATGGCAAAAGTCAGAGGTGCACTATTTGGGGTGGATGGTGACAAGGCAACAGGGTCGAATGGTTTCGGGTTGGGATTCTATCAAAAGTTTTGGTGTATCATTCAATGGGATGTAATGGAGGTATTCGATGAACTGTTCAAGGGTGACTCGGGTATCGACCGATTCAATGCTTCTTCAATCGTCCTCATTCTGAAGGAGGGGCCAACCTCGGTTTCGGATTTCAGACCAATTTGCTTGCTTAACGGGGCCTATTTGATGGTGGCGAATGTCTTGGCAGCGAGGCTTAGGAACGTTTGTGGGTGTCTAGTCGAGGATGCCTCGTCGGCATTCATCCCGAGTCGGTCTCTCCACAAGGGGTTTCTGGTCACACAAGAACTCATATCGGCGGATGGCAGTGCACAAGGACGACAGAAGCGGGATTTTGCTAAAGGCCAATTTCAAGAAGGCGTATGACAATGTGGATCCATGTGATTAGCCTCTACAGTTTCGAGCCCCCTTGGTTACGAATGATAGAAATTGTGCATTGGTTCGGCTAAGGCTTCCATTGTCGTCAACTAGTCTTCGCATGGTTTTTTCAAGCTCAATCGGGGGCTACGACAAGGCAACCCCTTGTCGCCAATACTGTTCACCATTGTGGCGAATTTCCTCAGTAGGATGTGTAGCTTGGCAACGATGGGAGGATGGATTCATGGTCTAGCGGTTCACCCAGTGGAAACAGTAATTTCCCATGTCCAAATCACCGATGACATGTTGCTGCTAGTGTTGGCGGATATCAATGTGATCTACGGTTTGTGGTTCATTTTATGGTGCTTTGGACTGTTATCAGGCCTTAATATCAACTATTCGAAGAGTGTGTTGATCCTGATCAACGTGGACGACACAAGTGTAAGGGAGATGGCTAGGGTCTCAGGATGTTGGATTGATGGTCTACCATGCTGCTACTTTGGACTGCCTTTGTCGACAAGTAAGCTGTGTCAGAGGGATTGACAACCGGTCATCGATAGAATGGATCAGCAGTTGAAAGGATGGCAACGACGGGTTCTCTCATGGGGTGGCAAACTCATGCTTCTACAAGCAGTGTTGTCAGCAATTCCTATATTCTTCCTCTCTATCTTCTAGGCCACGAAGGGGGTGATCAAGCTCTTAGAAGCTATGCAGCGCAGGTTCTTTTGGCATGGAGCATCCCTTTCGAGCAAGTCATTGTGTTTGGTGCAGTGGAGTGCAAGATGCAAAAGCAAAAACAAGGGAGGTTCGAGGTGCTTAACTTGGAAATGATGAACAGAGCGTTGATGGCTAAATGGTGTTGGCATTGGGTCTGTAACTCATAATCGAAATGGATGCGCATCTTCAAGGAACGGTATGGAATTTCAAGAGAGATAAGGGGGGGGTGCCGAACTCCACGCGCTGGAGGTCCCCGTTATGCAAAGGTTCTTTCAGCGTATGGCCAGCCTTCATGGAGGAGCACGTATGGCAACTCAGGGAGGGATCGTCATTCCGCTTCTGGGATGACAGATGATGCAAGGAGCGCCCACAATGTTCCCCAGACTGGTCGAGAAAGCTGTTTGGTCAGAAGGATGAACGAGCGAATTCAAGATCACCGATGGGTCAAGTGGTGGGTGGACACATGCATGCGTCGTGGCTTACACGAGGATGAGACTGCGCAATTCTCTGCGCTTCTTGGTATGATACAAGCAAGCTCACCTATTGATAGTAGGGATGATTGTTAGGCCTATGTCATTTGGAGCCTTATTTTTTTATCAGAGTCGCTAAAATTTTAGTTTTAGCTACCTATGGGAGTTGGAGTGCTATGATTAAAAATCTAACTGCTACTATGGGTCCTAGTACCATTTAGTGCTGCCCATAAAAATTTCATCGAATTCTAGTAACGTTTTGAAAATTATGCAGTTTCGATTGATATTCGGATTTAATTTTGTTTATATCCAAGATGAAGTGATTTAAATCTGATTTTGTCATGGGATGTTCATTTTTCAGTTAGCTTTCATGTAAAAGTAGAATTAGATGAACTGGATTCATGTAGCAAAAGTTATGGGTATTTTTCCAATTATACCCTGGGGATGAGAAAATCCTAGCAGCAGCCCTATTCGATGTTTAGCTAACATTTTGGAATAGCTGGAGGGGTTATTTGATCTGAGCATAAACATGAAAGTTGTAGATAATCTTCGTGGCTTTCCAATGGATTTTGAATTGAGCAATGCGGAGCTATATTGTAGGAGTTATGGCTGTTCTAGTGAAGTTTTTTCAGGATTTCTGGTCAGTGGCAGCATAGTCATTCAACCCCATTAGAACCCCCTTCGACTTTCAGCTATTTAGGGCATTTGGGGAGGGTTTTGCTGGCATTTCTTGGGTCCAGCAGAGGAAGTCTGAAGAAGGAGAAGGTGAGAGAGAAGATGTATAGTGTGTGAAGTGAAGATCAAGAAGGGTTAGTATGTATGCATATGTGTGTGTTGTTGTTGTTCCTTTCCCTTCTCCATCTCCAACTCTCTCATGATCTCTCCTTGGCCCCCTTTCTTGTGTGTTCAGCCATGAAGAAGAGAAGTGATGTTGGAAGAGAAGGTGGTGTGTGTTTGTGCTTGTGAAGCCCAATCACCCCTTCTCCTTCTCCAAGAGGTACTCTCCCCCATATTTTTTTATGCCTTATATGTGTTTGTGTTTATTTTTGTATGAGGGTGTACTATTGAATGTGGGTGTTTTTTGTCACGCCCTAGGGCGGCCATCCCCAGGATGCGGCAAGTGTATACATGATATCAGCAGTCTATACAAGAGATCAATAAATCACTCTAAACAACAACTAAAATGACAACACAGATGAAAGCAAGGCTGACATGATATATACACAGATAGCGGAAGCTAAAAGACTGAATCTGTAATCCAAAAACATACTACAGACTCGATACATAATCAAATGTCCTGTGAGAGCCAATATACACAAATACATCCAAATACAATCCATACTGGGTGCCCAAGCACGGAATATATACATACAATCAAAAGGATGCTGATGGCCTCTAAAACTCGAGGGACGTGGCGCTACTCCGCTACTGGTGCAGTCTCTCGGGGAGCTCCTCCTTCAAGTCCGCCTCAGTAATCACTGGAGAAAATAATTATGCGAGGGGTGAGCCACACGCTCAGTGAATAGCACAACCCATGCATCACAATTTATATTAACCACAATCTTATTAAAAGCCCCAAAGTGGCATGAACAACACAAATCCAGTGGGTCGCTACATCGCCGAACCACCACACCCTCACCCTCACCCCTCAATAGGTGACATAGGATATTGGGACTAAACAATCCAGTGGGTCGCTACATCGCCGACCCACCACACCCTCACCCTCACCCCTCAATATGGTGACATAGGATATTGGGACTGACTAGGCTGTTGGTCACCCTTGGTCCACCGATAGTCTCTCCTCCACTCCGTAGCCGCTTGGCCACTCCCACATTCAGCACAGTCCGTCCCAAATCAGGAGGTGCCTACTGATGGGAGCCCTCTCACGGGACGGCCTTTCTAACGCTGGGGCAGTCTCTACACGGATCCAACGAAGGGAACAGAACAGCCTATCCATACGCATATAATCCACTCGGATCCGCCGACAACACATCTCAACAACTCTAATGTCATGAATTCTTCAGAATTCCTCCAGGGCGCATAACCAAGATGCGGGGAAATATATATCAACATAACGAGGAAAAGAAACCTTGGGAGGGCAACCTGAGGTCCCGATATAGGACATCCCGCCAACCAAACAAGGAACACGGAGTACCCTAGCCCGGGTCTCAATGTTGACCTCGCAAGGCCCCCTTAATATTCCCCAAGGCATACTAATAAACATATGCTCGCATTTAATTTAATAAATCAAACTAGTAGGACACATGCATAGGTCGAGGCTTCCTATCATGTGAACAGGGTGACAGGATGCACGGCTCTTACACATATCCTAAGGGTGCAAGTCCCTAACATACAAAGTCTAGGGTGGCATGCATTCTACACACTAATCATGCTTGCATAGATTACATATTAACAAGTTAATATCAACTATGCTGCCCCAGGGGAGGACGGTATACGCCCAAGTGCATATAGCGCCTCCCAACTGGGTTGGGTTGTCCCACTCACCAATAACCGGGTCGTCGCGTGACCGTCCATCAAGATCTGCAAGACAGGGTAATCAAACTCGGTGAGTAAAATACACAAATAAACCCAAAAATACTCTAGAAATACACAACACTCGGGCCAAACGTACATACGGCCCATACACACGCGAGCCCGAGCACCCCAACTCAATCCCGAACCCCCGGGCAGCCGCACGCACGGCCACCCGCCCCGGGCGCACAGCCGAGCCCCGACCCGCGCGCCCAGACGCACTGTCGAGCCCAGCCCGCACGCCTGGACACCCTGCCGAGCCTAGCCCGCACGCCCGGACACCCTGCCGAGTCCCCCCGGGTGCACCGCGCGCTCACTGCGCCCCAGCGCAGCAACTCGCGCGCACACCCGCACGCCCTGCGCCCCAGCACCTCACCCCGCGCGCACCCCGCGGGCACCACCGGCTCGCCTCACCGCGCGCGCACAGCACGCCTGCGCCTCTGCGCAGCGCTCCGCACGCACGCCCCCGCACGGCGCCCTGCGCGCAGCACCCGCACGCGGCCCCGCGCGCACGCCAGCGCACGGCGCCCAGCGCGCAGCTCCCGCACGCTCCTGCTCCACTCACGCACACGCCCGCGCGCACGCGCGCATGCCTTGCCAGACTGCTCTGCCCGCCCTGCCTACCAGCCCGCCTGCCTGTGCTGCCTGCGCTGCCAGCCTACCCGAGCCGGCCTGCCATCCTGCCCGAGCCACCCTACCACCTCCCCGACAGCCACCAATGGCCACCAACCGCCGCCAACAGCCACCCACCGCCACCAACAGCCACCCATACTCAAAACCACCCTCCTAACATGCATCTAACCAAGAAAAGGAAGGGAAGAAGGCTTACCCTAGGAGAGGAAAGGAAGGGAAGGGGATCGGGAGCTCTTCGTGCACCGAAACACCTCCACAAGGACCACCACCACCAAGATCTCCTTCAGCCCTCAAGGTGGCTGAAATCAGAGGAGAAAAGAGGGTATGAGAGGGGGTCATACACGTGGGAACTCGAATCCGAGACCACCGGAGGATAGATCGGGAGCTCACCTTTCCTTTCTCTTCTTAGAGTTTTTGGATCCAAGCCCTCTAGCTAGGTCAAAAGGTGGAAAAAGAGAGAGGGGGAGAGAGAAATTTGGGTGGAGAAGATGATGAATAGTGGGGGGAGAAGATATTTTAGCTCACTTATAAGTTAACTCTCACTTAGATTAGGCTAACTAGGTTTAATTAGGGTTTAAGAGAGGATTAGTGAGGTTTAAGTGAGCTTTGACTTGGGTCAACCCAACCACACAAAAAAACAAAAGGGGTTGACCAAGTCATGGGCCCACTTTGACTAAGTCAAGTCTCCCAATGACTTCTCGCTCGATCAAAACCTAGATACGCCCCGGAACTGTGAAATTCTGAAACGTTACCGGAATTCGATGAAATTTTCGTGAGTGGCTTGAAATGGCACCAGGACACATAATATGCAGTTAGATTTTCAATCGGAGTCCTCAAACTCAGGATGATAGCTAACAGTCCAAAATTTTAGCGGTTCCGATCAAAAAATGAAAAAACTCAAAAACTGCCAGAATGCTCCAATGGTTACCAGAAGGCTAAAAGTGACACATATATAACATTTTTGGGAGAGTGTTGTTATGTGTAATTGTTGCTGCACATGAGGTGTTTGTGTTTATGCATGAATAGTGGTGGCTTTGTGTTGTAGTTAAACAGATTTCTGTCTTGTGAAGATCTTTATGGAACTAGTATTTAGAGGCATTTCTCTGGATTGTGTATTCATGTGATATGATCCCCCATGTGTCTAGATGCTATATATGAAATTTGGTATCATTTTATGTCATGCCCCAGGGCGGCCGTCCCCGAGACGTGGCAATAATGAAGTATCAGCTATCAAGTACAAGAGGTCAATAATGACTCCAATAAATAACACACAAGTTGACAAACCAATGATAACTGATAACTCAATTGAAAAGCGGAAGCATAAGATATCAACAATGTCTGTAAACCAAAAACATTATTATAGACTCGAATACACAATCATTGTCCTGTGAGAACCAAGTCTAGTCCAAATAAAATACAACCTGTGCCACATGCACGATTTACAATATATAAAATGACTCTAGGACTGCTGACAGCCTCACACTCGTCACCCGCCAGACAGAACGCTTCACGCACATAAGACCACACCACAGGGAAGCTCCAGCTCCACGCCCAACACTGCCCCTGAAAAGAAACAGTATGCGAGGGGTGAGCTACAAGCTCAGTGAGTGGCTGGAAACCAATCACCAATACAACAGTTCAATACCAAAGCAATTTCCTTTCAAGGAAAACATGGGTGGAAACCCAATGGATAATAAGGTCACGCGGCGGCGCGACCAACCTTACCCTCACCCTCACTCCCGGAGGAAGACTCTTGGGACTTTTGGGGAGAGACCATACCGTTGGTTGAAGTGACGCAGAATTACTGGTCTACACAATACTACTGGATCATCTATATCGCGATAACTGCCCAACGATGTCTCTGAACATCGATACGTAACCGGACCCAACAACTATGGGAACGGACGAAAAACGAATGGGTCACGTGGCGACGTGACTTCACTTCATCCTCACCCTCACCCCTATGGGTGACTCAGGACTGTTGGAAGAAAACCTTTTTGTTCTACACCCTTCGTCATCCGGTAGCCCTCTCCCGCGTAGCCTCTACCTGGTATACTCCCATGATCAGTACATCTGCCGAACACATCGGTAGTACCTACAGGTGGGAGCCCTCTGTCAGGACAGCTTTAACGCCGGGTAGCTTCAACGCGGATCCGAAGAACGGGAAAACGATTCCACGCTCGTAAAATCATCCGACAGCCCTTTCCCACGTGGCCTCTACCTGTCGGCCTTCTACGATTGGTACATCAGCCCGATGCGTACCGCGACACACATCAGTAGCACCTACAAGTGGTGGCACCCAAACAGGACAGCTTCGACGCTGGGGTGTTTCGACGCACGACGATGTCGGGAGGAAGCACCCCACGTTCGCAAAGCGAACCCTATGGGCTATGCTCGATAATCACATATCGACTATAACGAATGCTCTTGGACTCCCACACGAGTGCATCGTTCAGACGCGAGGGGTTACCTCTGCTCTCACGCAGAAATAAGCCCAAGGCATATAACCCAACAGGCGGTTCATATACACGCCTAGCATGGGTAGGCCTAACTTAATGCCAAAGCTACCGGTTTAACAAAACCGATACAACAAATGAATTCTCCTAAATTCCACTCAAGTGCATCACATGGATGCAGGGGCGATTACATTGCTCGCGCACTAACTATGGAGGTATATCCCGACAGCGGGTCGTACCTACGCCTATTTCAGGTAGGCCTAATTAGTTTTAACATGCGCAATAATTTTATAGGAGAATTATATCTTAGTTATGTGCATAAACCATATGCACAATCATCTAATAATTGACTATAAGGGTAACCCCTAACATGGATTTACATCATAAACAACAAATCATACAATCATGCATACAAGGCATGGCCCACTTAAACATGCATACATGGCCATTAATCATATAAGCACACACAAGGCATCACTTAAGCATGCGTTGGATATCACCAACTTAAAAGGGAAGGGTCAAGCGCGATCTCGCGCACTAACAGGTGCATGCCAATATTTCAAATGAACCTGAGTCGAGTAGGAAATCGCATCTACTTACTCAGTTCGTGCAGAGAGAGAGGGCGAGAGAGAGCTCATCATCTCTTGAAGTTGGTCATAGCTTTGCCCCATTATCATGGGCGCAAAACTACACCACGCCCTTGAGTCTTATCGCAAGGGAATATTAGACGTGTCCCCATTATTAACCCAGACTTAATCATGCTGGATATTCCAATTAATATGGTAGGAGTAGTATTACAATACTACCTAAGGCATGCCCTATTCTATACATCCATACACATTACAGAAATACATGCCCATACTAGAGGGGCGCATGCGATACAGTCATTCATACATGGATACAACACATGCAATATAAGCCTAGCATGCAAGATATCTAACATATTATAGTTTAAGCATGGCCATACTACTTATCTACACAAGTAGTATAGCTAGGGTGCCCCATCGATGCGCGACGCACGACTACGTGCGTCGAGCGCATCTCGAGGGGTTGGATCAAACCACTCACCGCAACCCGGATCGCCGCGCGTCCGGTCTACGAGATCTGCAAAACACAACCAATGATCCACAATTAAATATGGAACCTCCTATCACACGTATAAGCCTACTTCATGAAGACCC
This sequence comes from Acorus gramineus, assembly GCA_030737835.1. NCBI lineage: Eukaryota > Viridiplantae > Streptophyta > Magnoliopsida > Acorales > Acoraceae > Acorus > Acorus gramineus. The sequence goes on from CM060849.1 coordinate 3,730,360, forward strand.
TAACTCCTGATACTTCCATATTATCACACAAGACACATGCAAACAACTCCTTGACAAACAACCGAGTGAAACTGCCAAACCTGCTGCAACCAGCCCTACTAATTGATCTCCACAGCACCCAATACACTTCCAAAATTATGAAATAAATCATGCCCATTCTCTGATATGTTGGGATCATAATCCTTGAATACATTAGAACCTAATTTTTCCTCTACAAGCCCGAAATAAATTATTTTCAGAAGCAGGTTGATTCCTACGCGAATCTGGACAGGCCATGCAAAACAGGTTCTAACTTACACCACAGATATCATAATGACCCCATATTTCATATATAACAACTATACACATAGATGATCATATCATATGAAGACATAATCCTAAAAATGTGCCTCTAAATACTAGATTCACTGAGATCTTTAAGATACAGAGTGCTGCCTTACCAAAACAGGGGGAGGGAAATGGGGAGATGCGGGGTTCTCGACACACCCACGACCACCTCAACCACCACCACCACTACCACCACCTCATCAGCATCTCCTCAAGCCCTTCATGGCAGAAAACAGGGGTGCAAAAGGGGCATGAGAAGGGGATAGAGAGAAGAGAAACAACAACAACACATACTCACCCTTTCTCACCCTTTCTCACTCTTTCTTGTGCTTCTTCTTCATCTTTTCCTCCATTAACAACACACACAAAAATAAAACAGAGAGGGAGAGGGAGACGAGAGTGAGAGAGAGTGAGAGATTTCCACAAAAAGGGGGCTTTAAATGGAATTAAAGTGAGTTGGTGGGGGGGGGGGACAAGACCAAATCTCCCTGACTAGAAATTCTGGACAGGCTTGACTAGAACAGCCATACCTTCCTCGATATAGCTCCGAATTGCACAATTCAAGATCCGTTGGAAAGCCAAGAAGAGTATCTACAACTTTCATGTTTATGTCAAGATCAAATAATCCCTCCAGATATTCCGAAATGAGAGCCAAACATTGAACAGGGCTGCTGCCAGAATTTTCTCATCCCCACGGTATACTTGGAAAAATACCCATAACTTTTACTACATGAATCCAGTTGATCTAATTCCACTTTTGTATGAAAGCTAACTCAAAACCGAGCATCTCATGATAAAATCATATTTAAACCTCTTCATCTTGGATTTTAACAAAATTAAATCCAAATACAAATTAGGAAATGCATAACTTCTAGGAGAAAAATTATGTAGCCAAATTTTCAATCAGAGCACTCCAACTCCTGTAGGTGGCTAAAACCCAAAATTTTAGCGATTCCAATAAAAAAAAATAAGGCTCCAAATGATGCAGGCATAACATTTTATGATCTGTGTTGTAAGTTAAAGCCTGATTTGCATTCTCTGTCCAGATTCGAGTAGGATTTGATCAATTTCTGGAAACATTTTATTTCAGGCATGTAGAGGATAAATTAGGTTATGATGTCTTCACATATTATGATCCCAGCATGTCAGAGAATGTGTGTGATTTATTTCATAATTTGTGGATGTATATTTGATGCTGTGGAGCTTAAAGAGTAAGGCTGTTTGCTATAGATGCACCAGATTTACATGGCTGTGTCAATGAGTTATTTATGCATGTTATAGGAAATATTAAGAGTTCGTTTCCCCATGAAGTAGGCTTACATATGTGTTAGGAAGTTTCATATTGGATTTGAGCACGTGGTTTATCTATATTGTGTTGTGTCTTGCAGATCTCGTAGACCGGATGCGGGCGATTCGAATATTTGTGAATGGTTCGATCCAACCCTTCGGGAAGCGTTCTATGCACGTAGTCGTGTATCGCGCATCCATGGTGCATCTTGGCACCCATATTATGTTAGATATTGCATGTTAGGACTGTATAGCTCGTATATTGCGTAGATCCCCTATTCTACAATGTACTTGCCTATGTATGGTATTCATTTAAGAATGATTGTGTTACATGCACCCCTCTGGTTTGGGCTTGTTTTATGTGTGGTGTATGGATGTATAAAATATGGCATACCTTAGGTAGTCCTGTAATACTACCCTTATATTAATTATATCTAGCATAATCAATATTTGGGTACAGGCCTAATGTTCCCTTGTTATAAAGACTTGAGGGCGTGGTGTAGTTGTTGCGCCCATCTTGTTCGGAGCAAAGCTATGACCTTCGTGAGATGATGAGGCTTCATCACTCTCTCACCCTCTCTCTTTGTGTGAACTGAGTAAGTAGATATGGTTCCTACTTGACTTAGGTTCGCTTGGGAATGCTGGCATGCGCCTGTTGGTGCGCGAGATCGTGCTTAACCCTTCCTTTTAAGTTGGTGATATCCAACGCATGTTAGATTATATATTGCGTGCTTGCATGATTAATTTCCTTGTATGCATGTATTACCAGGTCATGGTTTGTATGTATGTTGCATGATATGTTGTTTATGATGTGTATTCATGTTAGGTGGACCATATATATAACTGCGATAGAATTCTCCTATTATAATTGCGCATGTTAGACTAATCGTGCCTACCTGTGCTAGGCGTGGGTATGACCTGTTGTCGGGTTGTACCTTAGTTAGAGCGCAAGCGATGTATTCACCACCCCGCATCCGTGAGATGCACTTGTTGGAATTCAGGAGAATTTGATGTAGTACTGGTGTTTCAAACCATTGGTTATGGTATTTAAGCTAGGCTTACCCATGCTAGGTGCGTGTATTAACCGCCCATTGGGTTATGCCTTGGGCTTATTTTCAGTGGGAGAGCCGAGGTAACTCCCTGCGTCCGAGCAACGCATATGTGTTGGAATTCATGTGTATTCGATAGCATCGGTAGGTGATTACCGAGAGTAGCTGTTTTTCCATTGGGTTTGCTTTGTGAACATGGAGTGTTTCCTACCAATATCATCCGTGTTGAAGCGGCCCAGGTTGTAGTTATCCTAACAGAGGGCCCCCACCTGTAGGTACTATCGATGCATGCTGCAATATGTACTAATCATGGGAGTATACCAGGTAGAGGCTACCCGGGAGAGGGATAACGAATGATATTGATAGCGTGGAATCGTTTTCCCCTTCGTCGGATCCGTGTCGATGCTACCCGACATTGTAGCTGTCCTGACAGAGGGCCCCCACATGTAGGTACTATCGATGCATGCGGCAAGATGTACTGATCATGGGAGTATACCAAGTAGAGGCTACCCGGGAGAGGGTTACTGATGATGAAGGGTGTAGAGCAAGCAGTTTTATCCCAAAAGTCCCTAGGATCACTCCTGCGGGAGTGTGGGCGAGGGTAAGTAGAGTCACGTCGTCATGTAATTCTTATACCCAACGAGTATACTCTGGGTATGTTATTCCTAACGCTTGAGGTATCAAAGTATATCTTTACCTCGTAGCAGATGGACTCGTTGTATTTTGTTAACCAGTAATGTCACGCCCCAGGGCGGCCGTCCCCGATACGTGGCAAATATATATAATATCAACAGTCCATACACGAGATCAATAAAAGACTCTAAACAACATCGAAGGTAATAACACAATTAACAATGTAGCTGACATAATATATATACAAATAGCGGAAGCTTAAACGACTGAGTCTGTAATTGAAAGACATATTATAAACCAGAATACATAATCAACTGTCCTGTGAGAGCCAATATAAAACAAAGACATCAACATACAAGTACTATGCCCAAGCACGAGTAACAATAAATACAAGAAAAAAAGGGGGATGCTGATGGCCTCTCACTCGCAAGACCCAAAACGCAAACGCTGCTCCGCTACTGGTGCGACGCCTCGGGGAGCTCCTCCTTCAAATCCGACTCAGCGACAACTGGAAGAAAAAGTATGCGAGGGTGAGTCACACGCTCAGTGAATGGTACAATCCATGCAACACAACTCATATTTAACCTTTAAAACCATTAAAGTCCCCAAGATGGGAGTAACTGCACAAATTGGTGGGTCGTAGCGACGCCAACCCACCACACCCTCACCCTCACCCTTTAGAGGTGACATAGGACTTTTGGAAGAGATTAGACTACTCTACACCCTTGGTCCACCGGTAGCCCTTTCCCCGGGTAGCCTCTACCTGGTATACTCCCACGATCAGTACATTCTCGAATGCATCAGTAGTACCTACGGATGGGAGCCCTCTGTCAGGACAGCTTTTCCAACGCCGGGGAGTTCCTACATCGGATCCAACGAAGGGGAGAAAACAATCTAACTCGCGGATACGATCCTCTTGAATCCGTCGACACCGGTTACTAAACACCGATACGGTAAAGAATTCCCTCCAGGGCGCATAACTCAGATGCGGGGAAAACATATTATTCATAGTGACAATTGCCAAGTATGACCCCCATAAGTGGTCATACACTTGCCTAAACTCATTAGGCAAGATTTGAGGCTCAACTTAAGCATATAACATGGAATTCATCATGGAAGCATTTAAATAATATAATAACAAAGTCATAATATTTTCTAAGGCGTGCTTACACTTATGCTTTTCATAGATAGTTAAGGGTATACTTAGGCAAGGTCAGGGTGCATGTAGGAATCAAATGTTATCCTAACATGGGACATGATGCATGAACAAGCATTGGTCCCTACACATGATACTAGGATGTATAACCCTAACATATTAGGTCTAACATGACATGGATGCAACCTAGCAAGCCCAATAATAACATATACATGCAAATATGGTTAATATGCAGTTATGATACCCCAGGAGAGGGCAATGCACGTCTACGTGCATCGAACGCCTCCCAACTGGGTTGGATCGACCCACTCACCGCAACCCAAATCGTTGCGTGACCGTTCGCCAAGATCTGCAAGACAAGGGCATTCAATATGGTGAGTATAACTACATAAATATACATGGAATTTACTAAAAATGCCAAAGACTCGGACAAGCACGCATACGGGCTTGCAAGCATGCGAGTACACACGTACGCACGCAAGTCCGAGTGCCCCGACACCTACCCGAACACTCGGGCAGCCACACGCATGGCCCCCGTACGCGTACGCACGCATAAGCACGAGCGCACGCGCCCCCGCACCCACTGGCACACTGCCGCGCGCCCAACCGCGCGTCCAGACGCGCTGCCGCGTGCGCGCGCGAGCGCGCACGCTAGTGCGTGCCTGTGCTCACTGCGCGTCCCGCGAGCGCGCCCAGACCTCTCCCATCCCCTCCACAGCCCTCACACACACCCAATCCCACATACATGGCATGCATGATCATCCTAACAGCCCTAACAACCATTTAAACAAAGATAAGGGAGGAGGAGAGCTTACCAAAAGAGGGGAAAGAAAAGGGGAGGTATTCGGGTGCTCTTGGCGCACCAAAACCACCGCAACCGCCACCACCAACACCACCACCTCCTCAGCCTTACTTGGCTGAAAATCAGGGGCAAAAAGGGAGCATGAGAGGGAGCCTAAGAGAAAGGAATCAACACCCACTACAACAACACATATACACACCTTTGAGTGTTCTTTCTCCTTCACTACTCTTCTTTGTGCTTGTTTCTTCTCCTTCTTTTCCTTCAAAACACACTCACACACATACACAATCAAGAGGGAGAGGGAGGCGTGAGAGGGGGTGAAAGAGAGAGAGAGAGACCATTTTTTCTCAAATGGGGGGGGGGGATGAGAAGGGAAAAAGGGGGTGGTGATCTTAAGTTAATCTCACCCATACACATCAAAAATAACCAAAGGTTTCTTACCCATTAAGCAAGAGGGGGGTGAGGTTACCCAAGGTGACCATAACCACCAAAATATCCCAACACTATTCCACCAAACAAACCAGTAACGACCGAAACCCGGATACGATTCGAAACTACATAATTTTTAAAGCGTTACTGGAATTCGATGAAATTTTTATAAGTAGTACTAAATGGTACCATGACTCATAATATGCAGTTAGATTTTCAATCGGAGTACTCGAACTCACGCAGATAGCTGAAAGTCTAAAATTTTAGCGGCTCCGATCGAAAAAAAAAAATTAGAAAATGGCCAAAAATGACCCAAATGTGACCAATAGGCTAAAAAGTGACACATATATAACAAGTAACACCATGTGTTACGGTTAGCAGTTGTTCCTCCCCGAGTGTCCCAAAAGCCCCCCTCCCGAGAGTGAGGGCGAGGGCGAGGTATGGTCGCGCCGTCGCGTGACCTTGTTATCCATTGGGTTTCTACCCATGTTTTTCCTTGAAAGGAAATTGCCTTAGTATTGAATTGTTGTAATGGTGTTTGGTTTCCAACCACTCACTGAGCTTGTAGCTCACCCCTCGTGTACTGTTTCTTCTACAGGGGTGGTGTTGGGCGTGGAGCTGGAGCTTCCCTGTGGCGGGGTTCGAGTGCGTGGAGTGTCCCGTCTAGCAGTTGGCGAGCGCGAGGATGTCAGCAATCCTAGTGTCATTTATGTATTTGAAATCGTGCGTGTTGCACTGGTTGTACTTTATTTGAACTAGACCTGGCTCTCACAGGACAGTGATTGCGTATTCGAGTCTGTAATAATGTTTCTGGTTTACAAACCTATTGATATTTTTATGCTTTCGCATTTTAGTTGAACTATTAGTTATCATTGTTTTGCCAGCTTTGTGTGTTAATTATTGGAGTCGTTGTTGACCTCTTGTACTTGATAGCTGATACTTTATATATTGCCACGTCTCGGGGACAGCCGCCCTGGGGCGTGACAATGATACGGTGTGTTGGGCGGGGAAGATGGGGCAGAAGTATCCAGTCAAGCTCGGGTACACGTGGTGGAACTATGAGGCGTCGATAGACTGCATGTTCATGGAACGAGCAGCGATTATATGGAGAGCTAAAATTCCTTTGAAGGTGAAATGTTTCAATTGGTTTTTTTTACAGAACCGGCTTATGATGAAGGTGTTCCGAACGCGTTGGAGCCCCTTGGAGGCGATGGAGTGTTCCCTGTGCAAAGGGGAGGCCGAGACTGTCGAGCACCTTTTCTGCCAATGTCCTATGGCGCGTCGTTTGTAGGATACGCTATCCATGGCAACAGGAAAACTTCTAAGCTTCCGCACGATGGAGGATTTGTGGGAGGCAACGCGTCGCATGAGGAAAAAGAATGACAGGAGTAAAGCGGGACTGATGTGGCTATCGATTATCCCGACGGCAACGTTGGTGATTTGGAGGACAAGAAATGAGGTCAGTTTCAAGGGGTCCTCGTTCTACTTCGAGAACCTTTGGAAGATGACATCTCACTGTATCAAAGACTGGGACACATGCATGTGCGGGATCTCTAGCATATAGATCAATGAGAACACATTCTGTATCGTTGAGTAGCAGCGCCACTTCAAGGGGTGGGGGTAGAAATCTTTTCTACCCAACGTCTCGTTGGAGTTTGGCGAGTGGAGGATGGACCACAGGGTGTACTTTGCTGTTCTTTAAATCCTCCCATCCCCTTCAATCATGTTCTTTCTTACACCTGGAATAAAAATGATTACATTTCGCTCAAAAAACAAATTTATATATAACCGAATTCTCCAATAAATTAATTTTAAAAACAAATAAGTAAAATAATATAATTTATGATATCATCATAAAATATATTGCCGAACATCATATTTTATATATAAGATAGAAAATTAATATTAACAAACTATGTAAATCTATCTATCTATTATGTACTGCTACAAACAGATCTAATCCAACTGGCTAAGGCTCTGAGCGTGTTTTTATCATCTCACTAATTAATTGAGAGACTTAAGACGGTTTTTGAATTCAAATGGAAGGGGAACATGAAACTTGCATTTTCTCATCATTTAATAAGGGGAACATGAAACTTGCATTTTCTCATCATTTAATAAAGTGTATCTTTCTCACTGATTAATTTAGATAATTTATTCTTTTTACAATTCGAAAATACAATACTATATGCCTCGTTAGAAATCCAGTAAAGTAAATATATCGTCTAACAATATAATGCACATACCTCGTTAAAGTTTTTTTACGCTTACAAAAAATGGTTTCATTCAACTTGAATTACAGCGATGTACACTTTTTATCAAATCATATACCTTAATAAAATATGCTTACTATTTTTTAAAAAATTGAAAACATGTATTGTTTGAGTTTTGGACTGTAAAACCGAGTCATGTGACAATCTCATGGACAGTTTTATATATCTCGTTAGCCTTCCAGATATCTCTCTATAGTATTGATATTTTATTATAAATTATACTAATATGAATAATGTTTCTAATTAACTTTTAATACTTAAAACTATTGATATTAATATGAAATCAGTAATAAAATTAAATAAAATAATTAACTTTAATTCTATGTGAAAAGTGGACCTTGGGATTCGAGGGTCCCCAATATTTAGTAAGATGTATTGTGTAATAATAACATTTATTATATCACATTAATAGTTATTTTAAATACAACATAATACAATGTAAAATTTATTATTAAATTTAAATGATAAATATTTATCAAGTTAATATGATATTATAAAATGTAAAAATTAAATACATATATTTAATATTTAGCAGCTACAAAACAAATCCTTATATCCCTTAACAAAATTTAATTTAAAAAATCCCTTTAACGATATAAAGGTTCTAGTTAATATGTTTAATTAACTTTGTTAAAATTTTGTAGTTCATTAAGGTATTTAATTAGGACTAATTTTTGTTAAATCCATGTACTAATTAATATTCATTATATTTTTAAAATGAAAACCAACTATCGTTATGCTTTTAGAAAAATATGTCTATGTATTCTTTGATTAGTATTTGATTTGCGCATAAAAATAGAAAAAACCTAGCTCTGATAATTTTAAGAAATTCATATTGACACATATCCATATCATAAAATGTAATCTAACAATTGTATTCACACCAAAAATACGTTTTAATTCTTGATTTAATAATCAAAACCATACAATAGTTCATAATAATTTTTAAAGAGATTCATATGTTTCTCTCCCTCTCCCTTTTTCTCCCCTCCCCCTCCCCCTCCCGGCCTCCCCCCACCCCTCCCCGATGTCCTTCACCCATAGCCCCTCACCTTCCTCTCTCTTCCTGTTGTCCCCACCACCCGAAATAAATTTATACATGATGAGGATAAGTGCTCCGAAGGACCTAATATCATATCTTTATCCACTCAAAGTATCAAATCAGATTATCTTTAATTCATCTTGCAGTTTAATCATTTTTTAGTTGAAATTTTACAGTGTCTCAACTTGATCAATGAAGGTTACTTTTCTTCGTTCTTTATTATGTAGTTTTTCTTCCTTAAATTCTTAGATTCATGTTTCATTATCATGCAATGATTTTTTATAATTGTTTTTCATGTATAACACTTTGTTGAAATCAATATTGTTTATTTGTCGAAACATGATGATTTCATGAAAGCATTGATATTTTTTATTTTGGTCAATTTTATTTGGGAAAATCAATTAGGCATCCTTTAAATCACTCGCTTATTACTTTTAAGGTCCTTAAAAGTTTTGAAATGTTTACATCCCTAAGACATTATTTTTGGATCATTTTCACAAACAGCTATTAATTGCTCCGTTACATATACCAAAAATACCTTTCTGCCATTGCGAAATATCTTAAAAATACAAGTACATAATCATCAATTCAAAAAATACATCATAGCACGGTATGTTCCGGTTTCTGAATGTTAATGTAATTAACTATGTAAAACCACAAAATACCAATAGTTAAAACTTACAGTAATATTATTATAGTACTTGCGAAACTTTACAGTAGTAAGCTGACACTCTAAATATGGTGGCACTGTGCACCTGGTTGAACTCACAAAACACGTATATTTATGTATGCTACTAAGCATCTACAACAACCCTGTATTTCCAAATGGATTACTCTGATGGGGAGGGTTGACAGGGAAAGCTCCAAAGCCTGTATCGCCGAATGGATTTGAAGGATTTCCATACATCATGTGCGGTAGTGGCTGTGGCTGTGGCTGTTGATAAAAAGGCACACCAAAAGGATTTGGCTGCATCATCGTCGACATTTGCTGCTGCTGGGCGGCCATCTGAACAGCTGTTGGAGCAGCAACATAATTAGACATAGCGAATGGATCTGCCGCCATAAATGGGTTCGGAGGAGCTGCTCCATAGGATGGTTGTTCGGCTCTGTATGTTGCTTCATCATACAAGCTATCCAGAATAAGCTTGTCAAAGCCACCAGCCTACCAAACATAAACCAATTATTTAATAAATAAATGAAGGTTTGTATTGTCAGTGGAAGAAATAGAGATAAGACATTGTGTTATACAGCATATTGCACGGTTTAACATGTGCTGAAAATGTACAATAAGATTTCTCTCAAGTTGAAAACCATGGTAGCCAAACGTGAATTGCAATCTTAAATCCACTTGCTATACACCCAGTGGTTGTAGGATAGACCTCCACAATCTTATATTTGAATACTCAGATAAGAACCATATACTTGGCAGAGAAAATGTTATCGACTGCAGAATGAGTAATGAAATATAACAACTGTTGATAAACAGGATGTCATCGCGTCAGGGACCCCAAGAGAGGTATGCCATTCCTGCTTTCATGTTTGACACAAGAAACATCAGAGTGTAAACTGAAAATTACAAAGGAAATCATTTCAGAACTATAAATTCATTTCACCACTGTCCCCTATTCATAGTTTATCATCATTTATCACTAGATCAACAAGTCATCTAATTTTTCACCCCACCCAGTGTTCACAACCCTGATATCAACAATTCACATTATAAAACTGGAAAATTCAAAATTGCCATGACGTTATTAGAATATTATCCTTAAGATAAGCTCCTGTTCTATTTATTGTTTGTAAATCAAAATTAATGAGATTGCTATTGTCAAATCCTTTGTGCAGTGCTTCACGCAGTCTCCACCTATAAAACCCAAATTATACCCGATCATAACATGGAATTGACACAATTTATACCCACATGTACCCATTCATGCAAATTAACAATTGGTTTCTTAAGACCCGATGTTGAATCAATGAGCAACACAGAACTTCAAAATTAATCTAAAAAACCCAGTTTTCAACTAGACTGACTGCATCCATATATGGAAAACCAATCATAAAATAGTTTGGTCCCAGATTATGATTAATATGAGAAGAATTTAGTTGTTTACAATCCTAATACTCAAAGAATATGTCTTTAGTAGTAGTGAAGTTAGAATTGGGGATAGGAGGCTTCTGGGAGTTTCACAATGAGATCCTCCTACAGAAGCTTTCAGGAGATGATCCAAGAGTATAGGAAGTTGGGTTCGGTCACCGACAAGGCGACAACAAATCACAGGATGCAATGTTCTATGTGGTTTCACATGTAAGCCAAAAGCATTGACTTACGACCAACTACAAGAAAGACAATGGGAAATAGCCAATGCCTATATGCTTCTTCTAAGTGTAAAATAAATAGATTATCTCCTATAGCATTATCAGTTCTCCAGGCTACCAAAGGTTTCTTCTCATGGGTCTTCAAGGCAATCAGGTGATGAGGAATCTGTAGATGGCAAAGAAGTGGGGAACCAACTTGAAGGTGGTCAAGAGGTTTCTATAGAAGTATCTCAAGGTAGTCAAGAGGTTTCTATAGAAGGATCTCAAGAAATTATGTCATAGGCATATTGGGAATGAGCAGAACAGAAGGTTCTTTGGAGGAAGTCCAAACTTGGCCTATTCTTAACTCAAGACATAAAAAGAGAGGCATCAATGTGGGCAACAAGGGCAACAACCAGCAAAAGATGAAAATGACTGCGAAGGTATTCTGAGAAACTGGAAGCCACCTGAAAGTGTAATGTATTTTGACAGCTGTTCTTTATGGAACCCAGGTCCAGTAGGATGGTTAGTCTACTAGAGATGTTGAAGCACTAAATAGGCTAGAGTTTTACTAGCACCATAGACTCCACAAAGGATGATCTCAAAGCATTAATTCACATCGTTACACTGATAATCCACCAAAAACTTAAATCAGAGTGTCTATTTCCAAGGATATTTTCATCTGGGGGTGCTGTGATTTCCAAGAAGCAAGAAGGCCGGAAGCACAGATGTTAGATACCACGGTTAATGGAAGGCTCACGATTTGGGAATGAGGAGACTTATAAAAGAGTCCATAGGATAGCTAAAAAGGGGATAAGGGAGAATGGCACAAACCAGAGGTACCCATATTCGTTGTTTCTATTTTCTTTTTTACTCCTATGCTTCATTTCTTGACTTTTCTTTCTATACCTTGTAGGTTTGCTGTATTAATCACTCTTCTGATAAATATAGCAAAGTTTATCCCGAAATATACTATATGTAACAGACACCTAGAATACCATACCACCATGAACAGATTCAGAAATTGTTCAACAAATTCACCTTCCAAAGACCACAAATTTTCTGCATGGTCTCCAATTGAGGTAAAACCAGATCAGTTTCATTCACACTGATTATGATCTTCCTAACTTCCGCTAAATCTACTTTTGTGCTATTGACCCTCCAAGTCCTCTGGTCACCCAAAAAAATTTGACTAGATGCATAATGGTATTATTTATGTTATATCTTGATAGATTGTCACAATAAAGAACACCAAAATCTAATTATATACATTTTACTGTCTGATCCGTTCAATATATTGGAACCAACTCTAGTACAAGGAGCAACTGAGCAAGGAAACATAAACTGCTTAAAAAGCAAACCCACTGTAATTGCAAGATTACTGATTTCTGTATCAAAGGAAAGAGGGAAAAGAAAATGACACTATTATGTCGATATTAAGTATTAGTTTCTAGTTTTTCTGAAGAATGTGAAGACATGAGGCAAGGTAGTTAGGAAAATAGACCCCCTATTACAATTTGGACTTTTTCTCTCGAGGCAGAAAAAAACATCAGATATTGATGGTTTGGAGCCGTTGGGCTTTTTAAAAAAAAAAAACATAAATTAAAACACAGTTGGGTCGGGCTGGCCACACGACCAGAATAGTCAATATATCGAAATTATTCGATATATCGTTGATAGTGATGACGTCATCGCTGGTTTGCAATTTCTTTGCGATTTCATCCGATTTCCGCATTTTACTTTTAAAAAACGATATATCGATATGTATCAAATGCTATTTAAAACAATGGCCTTGAAGATATTCTTGCTCCTTCGAGAGAGCAGACATCCGAGCCCACGTGTTTCCTAGAAATTTCAAAAACCTTCACATTTCTGGCCAGCCAGAGGGCCCAACACACAGCATTAACCTTCAATTCCTGAAACATTTTTAACATATCCTGGACTAATATAGAAGCACCAAAAGAGCCCCTGGCAGCCCCCTTAGTCGACGCATCATTTAGGAAAAGTATCCACATGAAGGCTGGATATTCAAGGGAGATTTAACAACTAAAAACCAAAGAGAAGTTCAAGATTTGACCACCCCCCACCCAATCTCTCCAGTCCTTCAGACCAACTGAGATCTTGCCAATATTTGGTACAAGGATTTGACTGGATAAAAAAACATTCGCTCTCTATCACCCCTCCAAGCCACTTCCTCCTCCCTACTAAGATCAACGTGGATACTATGGAGCAGCTTCAAAAGACTAACAGCCTCCTCAGCATCCTCTGGTTTAGTTATCTCCTCAGTCTTGGGCACCCCATCAGAGACACTCAGTAAAATGGAAAGGCTCTTTCCACCAACTGATATTTCCAGCCTGCCACCTGAAAGAATTTATGAAAATGGACCGCAGGCTTCTCCTGGTTCAGTCAGCCATTCAACCAAATCTTTGTCCAGGTGTCATTCCCAAACACATAAATCAGCTCATCAGCTAAAAAAGAATATGTCCAATGATGTCTTTCCAGGCTCTAGCCAACTTGTAGATAACCACAGGTTCCAACACTGATTTATTGCACCCACTAATAGAATTTTATCCTCAATTCTTGGGCCCAGATTTATCTAGGCTCTTTTTACAAACTCCACAGCTGTATTCCTAACAAATCACAATTCATGACTCTCATATTACACTTGGGCCACCACCTCTTTTCTAGTTAAAATCAGCATCCAATTGACAATATGAACTCCTTTGCCACTTCACTCTTGCCCAAAACCCTTTTAGGATTGGAGGATTTAGACAGGAAGACAAGTAGAAGATTTTTTAGAACAACATTCTATAAGAACAAAGTATTTAAGACCCTACCCTTCCAACCTGGTAGTCTCTTTTCAAATCTTTTAATAAGCGGAAACCAGTTATGATTCCCAAGGCTCCCAAATGAAGAGGAATAAGAAAGCCTTCAATGCCGCAATCAAGAATATTTGCAAAGAGACAGACTTCTCACAAAGTCAAATCGATCAAGTGGGCTGATGATGGGTATATTGCATGTAAAATTAGCGGAATTACAAATCATTTACTCTATGGGTGTTCACAGAGTTCCCGAATATGGCATAAGGTGGGTTCATCTTTTGAGGCACGTTGTCATCCTCCTAACTTAGAAGAGATGTGGGGATGGTTCCATAAAAGAAGAACAAAAGGCGACCTTAGCAACAAAGCTAAATTCCAATGGTTTATCCCTCATGCATCCTGTTGAGGTATATAGATTGCACCTAATGACAGCATCTTTCAAAAGAAAAAAAATCTGGGTGACGACCATTTGTCACTTCGTGCTTTGCTTCCCGGTGAAGCATCAACATTACAATTTATAGGAGATAAATGGAAGAAAAAAAAAATAGAATAGAATCTTTTAGTAATGGTTGACATTCGCATTATATATAATAAAACCATCAGTAAACAGCCACCATATCTCAAATTTGAAGCATCTAAATGGCCTCCCAATATTTGCCATCCTCCTATGGCAATTTTAATAACAGTCAGTCCTCCATTCATCAGAGCATGATGCTCTCATTAATTTTTTGGAAGTTCCAGCAGTGTCAGCATTGTTGTTCTTTTGATACACTGCATTAGGTATTGTCTTCAGATTACAGTGGCATTGATAGGCTTCCCCAAGTTACACGGATAAAATGCATGATATGCTTCGATTACAAACTACCATAATCCAACAGCCACCGTACCTCAAATCTGAAGCTTCTAAAGGGCCTCCAACATTTACCTTCCTTGTGTGGCAATTTAATCAAAGTCACTCATTCAGTTATGAAGCATGATTCTCTCATTAATTTTTTGGAAGCTTCAGTGTTTTTTGAGAAAAATGATTGGAAGATTCAGCATTGTCAGCATTGGTTTTTTTGACACACTGCATTAGGTCAGTTTAAGGGGCAATGATAGGCTTCCTCAAGCTCATGCATTGCATGCATGATAAGCTTACATTGACAAAACAAAACAATAAACTATAATGAGAGACATTAAAAAGTATGAAAACTGGAAGTCCTCCAAGAACAGTTTTTATCATGCTTGTGGAAAGAGACATAAAATTACAGGAAATTAACTCATTTTGGAAAGGCATGAGGGATTTGATATTATTCATTATGGAAATGCAACAGGATTCTGTTTGATTAAAAGTAGTATCTTGAAGATTTTAAAAACAAACAGCAAAAGTTCTGCCAAACAAAATATAAGGTAAGAAATTTAGGGAACTAACCAATTTGCTTTCATTAACAGCAGAAACATTGCTACTTGGGGCAGGAACCAAAGCGAGTTCCCATCCAGATGGATCAAATCCTGTCTCTTGGACAGTGTTAGAACCATCAGAAGCTGTACCATTTGAAAAAAGCATTGGAATTAATCAAATAATTTGCAGAATCGGAACAACCAAAAAATAATGAAGTGCAATATACCAGATGGAACTATGGCTAGAGCCAATGCGTTGCTTTCTTCTATAGCAGATGCATCAGGACCGACCATATTTAACCCCTAAGAAAAATAATGAGAGAGCTTCCTATAAGTTCAATACAATATGTGAAGCTAAAATACAATATCTTTTCTGACCAAACAACTTACAAGTAGATCTCCCGTGTCTAGGGGCTCGGCAGGAGGAGCAGCAACAGCAGCAGAAGTCTCAACTTCAGAAGAAACTGATACAGGTACAGGCACAGATATAGGCTCATCGGTAGATGGTTTATCATCATCAGTAACAGGAGTTTCTTCTGGTTTGTATGTCAAGAGAAGTCTCTCTGGAAATTCCTGATTCAGAGTCAAAGTATTTTTAATTTCAAAATTCTTTCTCAAGCACAATAAATGAAACAGCAGAAAAAATGACCATCCGATGTCACAGGAAACAAAACAATTGCATGTCCATAACCAATCATCCAAATTAATTTAAAGCTTCACAGACATGCACTGGAAGGTGGTGAACATTAATAGGGAAAAAAAACCAATTTGACAAACTTATCAGCATTAGACAAAAAAAATTATTGCATAGTTGAATTTATCAAACAAATGAGCATTATTAATACTCGAGGAGAACAAGCCAAACATAAAAGAGAATAGTCGCTACACCAATTAGGGTTTCCTGATCATGAGCACTTTCAATAGACAAGAATTATTCTCAGATAATTAGAGAAGTAAAGTGGACTGTGCTCACATACAGGTACTAAGTGCCAGACTTTAATCTCTACATGTGAAACCCTCCAAAACCTCTCTTATCAAACTAATTCAAGTAATTTTCAACTAATTCAAACTAATTCAAGTGATTTGGCATCTCTTCAAATCTAGAAAGGTAACGTAACCACTTGAAGGCATATACAATGGTTCAATATTACAACACCTAGAATACAGCCTATCACATCGTCACCAAGGATGTTCAAGCATATGAGAAATTGATTTCCTTGTGTAAGAATTTCATCATTGAAGTTTTTATTAAGAAAAGAAAGTACTACCTAAAACAGTGACAACGGTGCATTTGACAAAAGATCAAGGCAACTACTCCATTTCATCACTTTCTCTCCAGTCACCAATCACCATCTACATTCCAGCTCTCTACATGTTTCCTTATCTGCTTCATTCCTAGTTTTACTTTGCTATACAAAAAATATGCTAAGGAGATATTTATATATCCTTGTTGGCTCATTTTGTTTTGCTTATTTGCTGATATTTCTCTTCCTTAGCAATTGTTGTCCTTTATCTGCTAAGTTGATTGAGCTACTTTTCCATGATAACAAAGAAATCTATTCTAAAATTGGCATATTGGGACCTAACTTAGCATTACCCTCAAAGAGCAAGCACTTTACGGTCACTCCTCCACTATTAGCCAAAAACCAAACCTATAGCTTGGGATGTTAGTATGAGAAATGATACATGATATGGCTTGTTGAAGATGCTTTAATATGCTTGATAGGGTGGGTTTGTTTTTTTCACAAAATCATTTTGTTTATAAAGAAATATACTGTGAGATGGGTAACAAATATAAACACATAGAACATCAGACCAAAAAAATAAACAGAGAATGCCATTTGTAAATTCTCAAAGGGCCCAAAAATCAATCAACAATCTCAAAAACTCAGTTTTTGTATTGACATGAAATATGAAACCTACATCATCCATATATTACCCAGAAATAAAAATGCATCTTCCAATTAAACCATAGAAGAAAATAAGCAAGATAATGATTAATGAGGTATGAAACAAACCAAGGGCTCTCTTGATACAGTAACAACTCGTGGAGCCTCTCTTATGTACTCTTCCATTGTCACCAGAAATGATTGTGGAGGCTGACAATATGAGGGAAAACATGACTGCATCATTCAAATAACCAGAAGGAAATGATATGAAATATGATAAGATGATCATGTCTACCATCACAATTACCTCTCTTAAACTTGGAAATTGGAAGTTTCGAGCAAGTTCTAGTCCCCTACAAACTTCATAGAAATCAGAAAGGCTCCCAGCCTAGCAAATCAAAGATCAAACTTCTTCAGTAATTAATTGAATGGAGGTAATATGTTGTATATGATATTCTAAGTCAAAAAAATCCTTAATAGTAGAATCTTTAACTTGTACAGAAAGCTCCAAGAAGCTTTCATGCAGCACAACAGACTACCTAACCTGCTGGCCAGCTCGCTTGTAAACTTCAAGGGCTTTGACAGCCTCATGCCTTGGCATCTCAAAAAACTACAATTTAAAAAAAAAAGGTCATTAAAGCAGAAATGAGAGTATTGTACGTATTCACCAAATTAGCTAAGGCCTAAGGGGTGCACCTTGTCAACGAGATTAATGATGCCATCATTTATGGCACAATATATTTTGAAGCTTTCCTTTAATACCTGAAAGCAAAACAAGATCATGAGTTGAAGGAAAATTATTAAAGAGACAAATCAATTGGATTTCCTATTATTGAAATAAGTTCTTTTTTATTTAACCCTGAGAGAGATGATTTTCAGAATTTAGCATACATGAAATGACCTAAAAGATCTAATCAAATGACAGAGCTAAAACAAGAAAAAATCAATCAGATCTTGATAAGTGGGAAGATGACATACCAGAAAATTATGCAATTATTTACTTTCTTCAAATCCTAAAAGTTAAAACATTTTCCTTCCTTTTATTTCCACGTTAATTTCCTATTGTTCCCCTCCAAAGTCTCAAAAACTGTTAAGAAGCCTCCTACTCCAACTTCAACACCCAAACCCAATTCTAAACAGAAAAAACAAGAGAACAGAGAAAACCTTGCATTCATAAGTCCATATGCCATTCGGGTGAAAATAAAGTAAAAGAATAGGGTATTTTACAAACTTCTGATTATCTGTCCTATTTTGGTGTCTTTCTCAATAGTTGGACAGAAGCAATTTTATGACCACTGCCCTGCATCCACTATTTCCTTATCCAATTCTTAAAAAAAAATGGAGGCTTGCCTAATGGTTAAAAAATAAAATGAGATTACTCTTATTTTCGCCTTCCCATTATTATTTTTTATATATGTTTATATTAGGGCTGCAACTTGGGTCGGGTCCAACCTGAACCCGACAGGTTGAACCCGATTTTTATGCGGGTTGAGTTCTAAATACTGGGTTCAGGTTTGGGTTGATAAATTCGGGTTGTCTATAAAGTCGGGTTGGGTTCAAATTGGCATCATAGACAACCCGACCCAACCCGAACCCATAATAGCCACCCATATGATATTCTAAATAGGCCATGGGCCATTAATAGTTTGATACTTGATTATTTACTCTAAATCTCTACCGTTGGATCACAATATAATTTTTTTTGGTGGACTTAGATTGTTTTAGTAGGTGATCAAAATTTGTGAAATATATGTTTTTTTTTTTGACTTAGAGATATAAGCTTTATATGTCTTGTATGAAAAACTATTACATCAATTTCTAGGTTTACCTTCCCAATTTAATGTATTTGTTTTCCCAAAATCAAAATACGAAAACCAACAACAACAACAACAGCAATAACAGCTTGAAAAACAAATTTTGATCATTAATCTTGATTTGTTCAGAATGATCAAGATACACTTCTGATGTAGGCCAACTACCAAAAAGTCTCAACTATGATAGTTTATCCTTAAAGATCATAATACAAAGGAGAACTCAAAGAAAAAAAGAAAACTGACTCAGAAAATGCTTGTTCACTCCTAACATGGACAGCTATATCATCCCTCCTTAGAGAGGAGTCACTATTATTTTAGGTGGTAATACACCATCTACCATTATGGGCACCTTATGGTTTGGGAGGTGAAGCTTTAGGGGCTTTTTTAGAGATGGTCTTCCATTTTCAAGTAGTCTCATCCCTTTTCTTACCTTTTCTTTCTTTTAATTTTGTTGAGAGATCCCTCATCTCATCTTTTGTTCAGGGGCTTCTTTTCTTAATGTGATTGCTCCTATACCCTTTTGGAAATACCATTAATAGACTACTAAATTGTGGGAACTTTAAAAGTTTCACTCAAATAGCTATAAAATAAGAGTACAAATTCAATACAAAACCAAATGTACTCCTAACAAACTATCCACCCTAACAAACATCATCCACTTCTTATCCTAATAACCATAGTCTAACTTTTCAAAAAAAAAAAAAAAACACTAGTCTAACAATCAATATAAACAACTTAATCATCAGACAACCCTTGTTCAAATCAAAATCTCTGCCCTATTGAGTCAATATAAAAACCTCCCACATCGTGGATTTAGTGTAACTAAAATCCAAAATGCGATTTAGTGAGATTATTCAAAAATGAAAATCAAACTAAAAATAAGGACTCAATTGCATCAATTTATACTTTCACATAATTTGGAAACCAATAACATATGCATCTCAGACAATGGTTAGTGTTCAACAAAATCGTCCATGATGTATCTCACCAACAATAAGAAATTCTTAATGAATGCAAATAAAACATCTAGTCCACTTCAGCATCCAAATTTTCAGTGTTACCTCATATTTTAGTTTTACTGGATGTTTCCTCAATTCAGGATGAACATATTGAGAAAACAGCTTAACAATGAACAAAAAGTCATTTTTTTAATTATACAACAGTTGGAATCTAGACCATAATTATACATTATAACACTTTAGTATAAAAAAAAATTGCATTTGGATCAATTAGTCCATCAGGATCTCCTGACAGCATAGTGTAATAAGGACTCTTGAGTTATAAACACCCACAATTTTTCATTTAAGAACTCTGTTTTAACTGTAATTGGTCATATAGACACAAAAGGTAAAACTTGAAGAACAGGTTACAGCAAGTGCCCAGATGACCAACGTAGACCAGGTTTCCACTTACCCTCCCAATCTGATACAATAGGCATGAAACTAGTGGTTTAGGAATGAAGACTCATGCCAAGCACCTACCAAGCCTAAGTGGCCACTAATGGTTCATGAAAATGGCACACCCATTTAGCAGTTTTGAATCTTGTATGTCAAACTCGTATCACATACCACACTGCTTCTTTCTAAGAGAGAACCATGCATGGCATTGTGTGACAGCTACCTTTACAATAAAATAAATATTTCTACAAAGGACAATTTACATACCAGAGCAAGGGCATACTGAATCACATAATTGCTGACCGCTGCTCCTTCTGGCTGTAAATCAGAGTTCAAAATTAACAAGTAAATGATTATAAGGAATTGAAAATATTAAATATAGAAAGAAAAGTCCATGAATATCTGAAATATAAGAAAATCCACGACACGGCTAATATACATTCTGATAAATAAAAAAAACAGAGAGAGAACCAGAAACGTTACAAAAAGTCTAACCAGGCACCCAATAAGACGATATAGCAGCTGTTGTAATGCAGGCAACTGTTCCAGCAGCTCTTCACTTTCCAGATCCCTAAATCTACTGTGACCCTGATGATTGAAATCAACAAATATTTGGTCACCATTCTAAACTAATACAAAACAGCAGAATAAGCCAATGTGCAGTTGGAAGCATACCTTATCATCCCCTGGGGCAGGTTTTGTTAAACGCTCAGATTCGACATCATACTTAAGAACCCTAAAACACTCTAGTCTCTCCTCCAAAAATAGAGCATAAGTACGAACCCAAGCAGAGCAATCCCAAGCTGAAAAGGTAATATATAAAAGGTCAATTCAAACCAACATTTCAGAAAAAATCACTCAGTAATATCATGGACCAAGTTATTTACATCGGGAAAACGCTCAAATAGACAAAAGAAAAGTTGTGAAAGCAATTTACCAATGGGGCCTGAATCATCCTTAAAATTAGATAATTGAAGAATGCGAGCCCTTTGTGAAAAATTGAGAAGCTCTTCTCGAAATGTAGGATCACCATCCCTCAGAGCTCTATGGATAACAATCAGTGTCTTCAAGGCCACCTGTGAAATCCCATATCAAAAGTTATATCGTTATAAGTTTAAAACAAGAAAGGGCCTCAGCAGTTTCTACACTCAGCTTGCAATACATATCACAGTACAGTGTTAATTTTTATGTGGATCTTAATTAACGTTGGCACTTTAGCATTAATGCAACTGATCCTTTTCCATAAATCAACATGAGCATATGACAAAACAATTATATAAGGTTATTCCGGAATAGTTGGAAAATGACCATGATAATAAACATGAAAGCAATTATATAAGGTTTGCTTCGAGTTTGATCAATGATAAAGAGGGAAAACCAACACCTATGTATGAAGAAAAGAATATTGCATAACAAGTCAAGAAAAACATCATAAATCTTATACATGTTTTATCATAATCTATGCTACATAATTATTGTAAATTAGGATGTACCTAAAATGGGACTTTTATATGAGCAATGATAATTAAACAATTTCAACCGTGCTCCTAATAGAATTTAGTGATTAAGAGAACTCTCTTACCATCTCAAACAGTGTGTTTTAATTTTCTTCTTTACTTGTATTGGTTAATAGAAATCTCTTCAACTGATCTTTCATAGAGTAAGAGTTCATCCCATTAATAAAACTTGGGAGGTAAATCCCACCTCTCAAATAAAAAGCCATCACAAACAAGTCTTTTATTTACATTGTGAGCCTAAGCACCTTTCTTTGGCGGATTTGCCATTTTCTATCCACATGTTCTGTACTTATTGGAAAACCACCTTCCTCCCTGATATGTAGCAAACCTCCCCACCATTCATGGCTAAATGAACACTAGATAATAAGCTGGTAGACTATCTCCTCCACAAAAGTAAAACACACACCTTCATCATGAAGGGATCACCTACTCTTCACTTTGACCAGCCACATAAACACCTGAACGTTTACATGTGACTTGAGCCCACCAATATCTCCTCAGAATTACCAGTCGCGCCTAGCCTATTTCAATGTCCCCATTCTCTATATTCCCCACGTAGAAGAATTCTACAATAAATAAATAAATAAATAGATAAATAAATATCATTTCTGATCCAGATTAGCAGACTTGGTCCAGATTATGTTCTGTTAGGGTCACCCCTTGCAGACAGGTATGGAGCATTTTGAACCCTGTCATTTCATCCTCACACAAATCCCTCCTGAGCCTTCAGCACGAGACTCCTCCCCTTTCTCAGATCCATGTGAAACATCGGCATTCTGCACCAAGTTCTCGTTTGTTTAAAGATCAAACTGAGACTAAACAGTCAACTAAAATAACAGCCAAGTTATCCTCATAGAGCTATTTATTAGATGTCTTTCCTTCTGCCAACCTCGACATGGATCTCCGTGTTAATTATTCGACTCATTAGCACACATCCCTCTAAAAATTTGAGAGATCAACCCGAATATGTCTCCTCTTAGGCATTTCTCAAACCTCTTGCCCAAACGGCTTACATCTGGGTGCTTGGTAGTGAGACGCCACAGCCACTTCCAAATAAAGGCTTAGTTCATCCGCTGAAAATCCAGCAACCTCAACCCGCCATATGTGTTTTTTTTTTTTTTTTGGCACATACAGCCTCCCATTTCAATAGATGAACCTCTTTTCCTCCCTTTCAAACCCTGCCTAAAGAAACCTTCTATGGATTATTTCAAGGTTCAATGATATCCACTAGAAGTTGAAACACTTGCACATAGGAAATTGGGATGTTCAGCA
This sequence comes from Acorus gramineus, assembly GCA_030737835.1. Classification (NCBI taxonomy): domain Eukaryota; kingdom Viridiplantae; phylum Streptophyta; class Magnoliopsida; order Acorales; family Acoraceae; genus Acorus; species Acorus gramineus. The sequence goes on from CM060849.1 coordinate 3,753,744, forward strand.
GCTTAGATTTGATTGGAACTACCTTCCAATCCATAGCCACTAAATGGGAAAGCAGGCTAGGCGCCATCCTTGGCAATTCACCCAGTTCTCGGCCTCATTTGGTCCCTACACAGCTACACAAGCAGATTTGGGTCCAGGAATCCACCTCTGTGACCAGTTGGGCTGCTCGGCACATGCCTGATGTCCCGTCAACAGGCATTCAATTTTATGACCCATCATTCAAGTACATCTCCTTATCCCCTCATCAGGCATGCTAAAATCAGTTACCAAACTCGTGTGAAAATCAAACCTCAATGACAGGCACACTTCAAAACACCTTGGATGAATATAATCCTTCTGAAAGTCCTTTGTTCCCATCCCAGAGAAGCATGTCATCAACATACTATAGATGTATGACAAAAACACCTTCCCTGTTACTCTGAACACCTCTATCCAGCTCTTCCTCAGCCTCCACACTCACTGCTTGTGGAATTCATCATCGAGCTAAACAAAAGAGGACAGGTCATTGTGCCTGAGGGAATTTTTTGCACTGAAATAGCCAATGGTTGATCTTCAGAAAGATAGAGAATTATGAAGTGGATACACAATCTTGAATCCATCTGGTCTGGGCAGAAGACATGAACTTAAGGAAACCACAATAATTGTCAGCTGATATTATCACAGGCCTTCTTGACAGCAAGTTCAAAAAGTTTTTGGAGGGCGGTGTAACACAAGGAATTCCGAAACTGCCAGGTATTGATAATATATGGTAGTGATTTGATATTATTCTATGCATGAAAATGATTTATTGTATGGGTAAGTTAGGTTAGAGTGACTGCATGAATATAGTTTGTCTTCAACAATGAATGGAGAAGTCTACTTCCTCTTTCAAAAGTGTACATAAGGGATCTTTGCTCTCAAAGTAAATCAGGAGGCCAACCACCTTGAATAGATTAAATCATTTAATCCAAACTCTAATCCCAATCATTTCATTATTCATTATAACCATTTGGTAGGAAGGATGTATAGGCAAACCCATCCAATGAGATTTGAATGCCAAAAGCATCAGTCCATCTAAAATCCCAAATCCCCTCCAACTTAAGCCCAAACAAATTCATCATTCTCATTAAAACTAAACCAGGCACAATTCAAACCAGACACAAACATAAATAAACTAAGCTTTAAAAAAAAATCAAAGAATAGAAAAGTTCAATACCGTCCAATTGTGGGTCTTGGCCAACCTCCTGGCAAGGGCATGTATGCAGTAGGCCACATCCGCCCTCGGCCGCACTGCCGATGTTGCCGCCAAGATCTCTGCGTCGCACAAAAACAAATAAACAAAGTTAAACAAATAATACAAAACCTAATCCAAAAGCAGAGAGACAGAGAGAACCAATTCAAAAGGAAAGATCACGCACTCCTGAAATGCCTCTCTTTGGGAGGGCACTCGACGTGGTTGGTCGCCTTGACGATTGCGACATCCAATTCCTTTCACAACCCCAAAATAAACATCCAAATCTTCAGTTTTTCCTCAAAATTCGTGCACAAAGAAGGGGGGAAAGAGAGAGAGAGAGAGAGAGAGAGAGAGACCTTGTAATCGCTGTTGAGATTGGCGAGTCCGACTTTGGTGGTGTCTTTGAGAGCGCCGTAGGCCTTCCTCCAGCTCTGGAGTGTGGCCATAAATTTATCTTCAACACAACACCCGATTCAACCTCTCTCTCTCTATCTCTCTCTCACCTGATTTTGTTTTTTCAGTGGGTCGATCTACCGATGGATGATGAGGAGAGGAGAGGACGTCTTTTTTTTCGCCTTTCCTTTTTTTTTTTTCTTAATTATTTTCTTTTTCTATTCAACATGAGTCGTATTTGCTGTTAATGTCGGATACAACTGTACAGAAGTGGCAAATGTGTAATTAATGTGAATATCAGAGATCGAGATTTTGGACGAAGAAAGTTCAAAAGTTGAATGGGAATCGGTGGTTGGGACTTTTTGAAACTTTCTTTACCAATATCTTCGAGGGACGTAACACACCACGTAACGCAACATGGCCCCCCAGTGGGTGCGGGTTTGTACGCGGACGGATAAGTTCGGGTGCTGTGTGGCATTTTTTTATATATAATATAATAATAGTGGTTGTAGTTTTTATTATCTATAACCAATGAGAAGATATGATTTTTTATATGTAACATAGTGGTTGAAGTTTTTATTATCTATAACCAATGATAAAATATGTTAGGAGCCGTCCCGCAGTCTCCAACCTGTGCTTGGACGGAGCTAACGTGGATTTTGACTTATGTGGGATGTAATAAAATTTGAATTTCTATTACACAAGGATCACGTGCGTGTCATGTGAATGGGAGGTTTTTTTTTTCTTTTTTTATTAATGAGTCCGTATAGATTATAAAAGTTCATTATGATGCGTTTGTGTCAAATGAAAAGTGATAAAAAATAAAAAAATTTCCTTTAAGCATTCAAAATTTTAGTGTTTGTGTTCAACAATAGAAGAAAAAATATTTCATCACTTTCTCTTCAAATTTGTGTACAAACACACCCTTAGTATACATGCAGTCTCAACATATATCTTGTTAGTCATTTTCATTTATTATAATGAGATATATATTTTGTTAAAAAATTTAAATATTTTCTATTAATGGAATTATTTATCATTAAAATGTATGTTTCATCTTTTATAATATATAAACCTCAATAAATAAGATATATAATTTTAAAAATATAAAAACATGAGGTGACTGCATTTTAGATTGAAAACAAGATTAAGTGTAACATTTTCCATTACTAATAGTATCTAAATAGTTTATACCTATATGGGCCTAATTTGACTATAGGTCATAAGCACATGAGAACTAGTCCTCTAGATTGTATCTCTTTTTCCAAACCTGCCATCTCTAGTTTTTGAGCAATGGCATCCCCAAGGGGGAGATGTCCCTTCAACTACTAAGCATAAGGTCTTATGAAGTATAAAACGATAAGCCAAATGCATCATGGATAGAATCGATCACTTTGATGGGTCGAACACATTTTGGCAAGCCGAACGAATACCTGCGAGTACACCAAAACCAGAAAAGGATTGAACAAAACAATCATCCATTCTATCAATATAAATTGAATGCTCATTGTCTATCAGACCAAACGACATCGAGGTCACCAACCACACAATGAGGATAATGACATCCACTTTAAAGCACATCATTGATGAAGTAAAGACTATATAAAACTGTGTAAACGCAAAAAAAAAAATAGCATGGGAATGCCGTATAGGCCGTGTAAACGCAAACACCAAAAACATGTTTTTGGATCTGCGTTTGCATTGCGTCGGGTTTCCCACCGCAGAATCCGCCCCACCACGGTTTCAAATGGGTTCTAAATGAAACCAACAACCACAATATTTCTGTGAAAACATAAGATTAAATACATGTCAAAGAGTAATCAATCAAAACCTACTGGTGAAAGCAAAGTTTAAATTTCAATAACTATAATCCCGCGCCCAACTGACCGAAATCAAATATCCCAAAGTCCTCTACCCTGGAAAGGAGGAAACAATATAACAAATTAGCTAACACCTAGTAAATGCAAATACAATCGGTGTTGCAGAAAACCTCCCCAAATATAGGGCTAATAAACGAACCAAGCCGCTCGGGCTCGACTCAATTTGAGGTCATTCAGGCTCATTCAATTAGACAAATGAGCGAGCTTGAATAATTTTTAAAGCTCAGTTAGGCTCGGGACCTGGATCGAGCTTCATTTTGTATTCAAATTCGACTCGTTTGTGTTACAAAAATTTAGTTAAAGTTTGACTCAACTCTTTTGTAAAATTAGAACATTAAATCAATACAAAGTTATGCTCGTTTAGGCTCATGAACATGGTTCAGTTATGCTAAAATTTTATTTTAAACCCCTAAAAACTTTAAAATGAAGAAGAACACTAGGCTAGTTTAGGCTCGTGAGCTCGGCTCGGATCGGCTCGTTTATAAACGAGCCGAGCTTGAATATGTCAAAGCTCGGCTCGTTTATTAACCCTACCCAAATAGATGTAGGTTTGAGGGTTTGAGAGAGAAAACGAACAAATCAAATAAACAATCACACAAAAGACTAGGAATTTACATGGTTCAGTAAATTGCCAATATCCATGGGTGGCGGTGATGATTTTATTGAGAAAAATTGTCTATATGCCTCACCATATTTTGTTTTTCTCAAAAACATATATAGAGAAAACAAACAGCTTAAAAAGAAAACAAACAAATTTAAAAATAAAAAGGTTTAGCAATATCAAGAATCTTATAAACATATTTCTCAATCTCCAGAATCTTAGAAATATATTTCACAATCTCTAAATATATTTCGCAATCTCTAAATATACTTCCACCATGACTTCAACTTTGGTCATAGAAAGTACAATCTCCACCTGGCACTAAGTTTTGAAGTCATACAACTTCCTCTTTCACATTATCTCCTCATCACCGCATCACCGCCGCCGCAGTCTGCTCATCCGTGTAGAACATTGATCAAGTTCAATTTTTTCTAGAACTTGACCCCTGAAATCGCCTTAGTCATCATATCAGCTAGATTGTCCTTTGTACTAGCATTTTTCAAAGAAATGACTCTATCTTCAATAACTTTGTGTACAAAGTGATATCGTATGTCAATGTGCTTGGTGCGAGCATGGCGTACCAGGTTTTTCACTAAATGAATAGCACTTTGACTATCATGGTAGACGTCAACACTCTCCTAAGAGATACCTAAATCACCAATCAAGTCTCGTAAACACAAAGCCTCCTTCACCGCCTCTATCACAGCTATGTACCCTATCTCCATGGCAGAAAGCACAACTGTAGGCTGCAACATAGATCTCCAGCTCACCGGTCCTCCCGATAGTGTAAACACATATCCTGTCATAGACCGTCGCTTGTCCAATTCACCTGCATAATCCGAATCACATATCCACTGATTTGAAATCCACTAGCCCTGCGGAACTCCAGTCCTACATCCAAATACACCTCATGATCTATTTTCACTGCCTGTCAATGCTCCTTTTCAGGATTCATCATGTATTTGCTCACCACTCTAACTGCCTATGAAATATTGAGCCAAGTGTATACCATTGCGTACATCAGGCTACCAACGGTACTCGCATAAGGAACATGAGCCATGTACTCATATTCTTCATCTGTCGATGGAGACATACTACCTGAAAGACGTAAGTGCGCCGCCAGCGGTGTGCTTACCTCCTTATAAGTTTTCATACCGTATCTTGAAAGAACCTTCTCAAGATAACTCTTTTGTGTTAAGCGTAACTGATCTTTCTATCTCTCTCTAAGTATCTCCATCCCTAGGATCTTTCTTGCAGAACTATGATCTTTCATCTCAAACTCCTGACTGAGTTGAGACTTCAGCTTGTTGATCTCCACTATGCTCGAAGCAGTAATGAGCATATCATCAATATATAAGAGAAAATAAATGAATGAACCAACCTCGAGTCTCTTGAAGTAGACACAGTTGTTGTACCCGCTTCTCGTGTATCATTGGTTCATTATAAACGTGTCAAACCTCTTGTACCGCTGCCTTAGTGATTGCTTCAGTCCATACAATGGCTTCTTCAGTTTGCACACTAGGTTCTCCTTTCCTGTAACTGTTAACCCTTCGGAATGACTCATGTAGATTTCCTCATCCAGGTTACTGTGTAGAAACACCGTTTTGACATCGAGTTGCTCCAGCTCCAATTTAAACTGTCCACAATATCTAACAAAACAGGGATGGAAGTATGTTTAACAAGTAAAAATACCTCATTGTAGTCTGCCTTCCTTTTGAGCGTAGCCCTTGGCTACCAACCACGCATTGTACCTTGTGCCGCTACACTCTGGAGAGCCTTCCTTCTTCTTGTACACCCACTTGTACCCTATGGCTCGCTTCCCCTTGGGTAGTTCTGCAAGTACCCAAGTTTGGTTCTTGTGAAGAGACTCCTTCTCCTCTTTCATGGTCGTCTTCTATTCCCTGCAAAAGGAATCTTTCGCTACTTCTCTGAATGAAGACGATTCATCACCATCGATGGTAATGCGTACACCACCATGTCCTCGAATCCATATAGAATCGGTGCCCGGTGTATCCTTCTGGATCTGCCTTCTACTAACGACTGTTGCTGTGGCTGTTGCTATTCCTCAACCTCTTCGTCAACCTCCATTGACGGGCTTGTAGAAGTTTCCAACTCAACCTCAATACCATCATCGATCATCCCTCCTAAAGAATCACTCTGCTTCTAGAAGTTTATAAATCAGACTCGTCAAATGTAACATCTCTGCTAATCACAAACTTGCGTTCCTCAGGACACCATAGCCGATATCCCTTAACGTCCTCTACGTAGCCCAAGAAGATTGCCTTTTTTGCCTTTGGATCAATCTTACTTTCTCTGATGTGAAAGTAAGCGGTACATCCAAAGACCCTCAACGCATTGTAAGCTGCAGGCTTCCCCGACCACTTCTCAATAGGACTCTTGCATTCTATAGCTGTGGAGATCTATTCAAAAGATAGCATGCCGTGTTGACCACTTCAGCCCAAAGCTCTCTACCCAGACCTGCATTGGATAACATGCATCTTGCCCTTTCAAGTACAGTCCTGTTCATCCGCTCTGCCACTCTATTCTATTGGGGTATGTTATTCACCATGAAATGTCTGGCGATACAGTTGACCTTATAAAACTCTAAGAAATGTCCATAGATGTACTCTCCACCATTGTCGGTCCTCAGCCGCCTAACATTCCTTCCCGTTTGAGTTTTCAACAATGTCTTCCACTTCTTGAAGATCTCAAACACCTCATCTTTACCCTTCATCATATAAATCCATACATAATGAGAATAATCATCAATAAAAGTGATAAAATAACTTTCTCTGCCTTTCGATGGAACCTTCGATGGACCACCCCATACATCTGAATGGATGTAATCTAGAGTGTCCTTGACTGTATGAATTGATATGCTAAATTTGACTCTACATTGCTTGCTGAAGACGCAATGTTCGCAGAAGTCAATCTTCCCAGCCTTCACACCCTTCAACAAGCCTCACTTACTTAGCTCCAACATCCCTCTCTCGCTCATACGCCCAAGGCGCATAGCCACAACTGTGTAAGCGAGAGGCCACTGTCACTTGATGTAAACACCGCAACTCCACCAGTCACAATACTTCCTGAGAGAATATATAAGTTTCCAGCCTGGTTGGCTTTCATTACCATCAAGGCACTACGAACTACCTTCAGGACTCCACCATAGGCTGAGAATTTATACCCATTAAAGTCCAAGGTGCCAAAAGAAATAAGGTTCTTCTTCACCTCTGAAACATGCCGCACATCTGTTAATGTTCTCTATTCCCCATCATTCATCTTCACCTTGATCGAACTCCTGCCGACTGTTTTACATGCCATGTTGTTGCCCATCAAAACAGAACCACTATCGACCTCCTGATAAGAGACGAACCAGTCCCAATTGGGACAGATGTGGTAGGAGCACCCTGAGTGTAGGATCCACGCATCTTTGGACTGTGTTTCAGAAAAAACTGACAAAACATTTTCCTCATCATTAGAACCAGATTCAGCTACGCTAGCCTCTTCAATCGCATTTTCATTGTTGTCTCGATTTAATTCAGAACAATTCTTCCTCATGTGCCCTTTCTTCAAACACTTTTAACACCTGATCTCCCGCTTCCTGGACTTGGATCTGGACTTATTTCTTCTAGATTCCCTTTCATCTGTTCTTCTTCTCACAAATAGATCATCCGCCTGTGAGTCACTATCAGAAACCTTCTTCCTTATCTCATGCGATAGAAGCGCCACCGTGATGATTTCCAATTCAATAGTGTCCTTCCCCGTGGCGGACCTAGGGGGGATGCTAGGACCCATGCCCCCCCCCCCCCCAAAGATTTGAAAATTTTACAGTGGCCCGAGTGACCCAATGTTTTTTATCTACTTTGAATGGGCAAAATCAATTTATAACCTTGAAAGCCTTTCCATTCAACTGTTCAAGCTTTCCCAACCCAAAAAAATCAAGTAGAGCAGTGGGGCCCAATAAAAAATAAAAAAAATAATAACAAATTAACATCCCATATACCTGTTGTGTGTCGTCGCTAGCGAAAATCACATTTCATTGAAAGGCTCTCCTACCCTCTCGTCTCTAGTGACTCTTGCCCTCTCGTTTCTAGTGACTTCTTTTTGTATCTTTTATTTGTCTTTTTTTTTTTTTTTTTAATGAAGCATATTTTGAATATTTGTTTTTTATTTTTTTTATATTTGATCTGTGTTTATATTCTGTTTATGGATTTGATTTATTTCTGTTGATTGGATTAAGAGATTTGTAAATATTAAGTTCATCTTTAATTTTTTAAACTTTTATATAAGTAATATTTGTTTAATTTTTTTCAGCCTCAATTTTAGTCCTATATACGTTGATAGAAAATCATCAAAGCATATACTCACGTTGACGGGGTATATGCTTTGATAAAATGTTTTTATTGGGATGTAATTATTTATTTTGGATAGAGTTATTTTTTTATTTTTATTGATTTTCAATTGAACTTTCAAATCAATCATGAGCAAGTTTAAAACGATTGACTCATTCTTTAAAGGAAATTGCTTCGACCTAAAAGTCAATTCGCTTCCTTCTTCTGAAATTAATCCACCTCCAGTAATTGAAAGTCCTTCACTTAAACGTCCGAGAAAATCAACAAGAAGAAATTCATCGAATCGTATCTTAGGCCTGGACTTTATCAACATAAGCTTTTGGACTATCCAACATCAAGTGAAAATAAGTGTAAGTTTCAGTATTCTTGGTTTGAAGAATTATCTTCATGGTTAGAGTATTCCACTACAAAGGATGCAGCATTTTGCTTACCATGTTTTGTTTTAAATTATTATATTTATATTTTGTTATAATTTTTTTTTATTTAAAGTATATTGTTTGGTCCTGGCTCCCATTAGTTCTAAATCTTGGGTCCGCCCCTGGTCCTTCCCATAGAGCAACGTCATCACAAGATGCTCAAGGGAAATATTAGGAAGAGAATATAAGAGCATTAGAGCTTGATCTTCATGAGACATCTTTTCATCCATTTTTTCTAGTTTAGAAATTACTCTACTAAATAAATTAAGATGTTAGGCAATAAACATACTTTCCTTCATCCGCAGGGTATAGAGTTGTCTCTTCAAGTATAGACTCCCAGGGGCTTCGTCATGTATAGACTCTCTAGCTTCAACGAGATCGCCGCCGCAGACTTCTCCGTTGATACCTTGTGTAAGGTATCATTTGCTAGACACAAACGAATGGTACTGTACGCCTGAAGGTCAAAATCATCCCAATCATTATCCTTTTTCGAACTCTACTTTTTCTCCTTCCCGTCTAACGACTTGTGAAGACCTTGTTAGATCAAGACATCCTTAACTTGGACTTGCCAGAGCTCGAAGTTTCGAACTTCTCAACATCGAACCTCGCGTTCGAAACCCTCTCCATCTTTGAATTTTTCTTGAATGATCAAAACCTTAGAATTTGAAAAAATTCTAGATCCACTCAAAGAAATCCTAGATCTGAGCAATGGAACCTCAGATCTAATCAAAGAACCTCTAGATCTCACCAAAGGAAAACCCTAGGATTCAGAAAACCCTAGGCTCTGATACCAATTTGTTGTGGAAAACCTCCCCAAATAAATCTAGGTTTGAGGGTTTGAGAGAGAAGACAAACAAATCAAACAAACAATCACACAAAAGACAAAGAATTTATGTGGTTCGGCAAATTGCCTACATCCATGGGTGGCAGTAATGATTTTATTGAGAAAAATTGTCTATATGCCTCACCATATTTTGTTTTTCTCAAAAACATATATAGAGAAAACAAATTTAAAAATAAAAAGGTTTAGCAATATCAAGAATCTTAGAGACAGATTTTGTAATTTCCAGAATCTTATAAATATATTTTATAATCTTTAAATATATTTCCATCATGGCTTCAACTTTAGGTCATAGAAACTACAATCAACATATTTAATTTATTACTAATCACACATGGAGTGTGAGAGGCAACACTCATCATCCAAGGCCCACCCAATGATCCCATAAGGGTTACAAGCCCTGGCTCGGCACTAACACCTAGTAAATGAATCTCAAATGCATAATATACAACTATTTGAATTTTTTATATCATTACGCATGCATTGGGTTGCTTTTTTGCTATTTTTTTGAGGTCTTATAATGGTTAATTATCATATCAACAAATATAAATGACTGATTGTTTCATAAGCTTTCCAACACATATTTCATATTGAAAATTAAATGTGTGTAGGTGAAATTATTGGGCAAAGAAAGAATAAAATTCAACTGTTCTGACCCAACAACCTTGCAGGGTGGGTGTGGGTTTTCCAATTTTCAGCTACTCAAATTTGACAACCCTCCAAGTTTTGTTGAGAAGAAATGTAACAACTCTCTGGAGTTATACACATGACTAGATATATCATTTTCTCTTGAATGCTGTTACATCTTTTTTTTTATAGTCTAAAATATAGTTTTATATACTTCGTTACAAGCATATACATTGTTAAATGATGTATATATCTCATTAAAAAATTTATTACACTCATTAAAAATGAATTCATTCAACTTAAAATGGAGTGATCTATACTTTTTTATCAAAGTACATACATCATTAGATAATGTTTACTATTTTAAAAAAATAAAACATATGTGATTTGAGTTTTATACTATAAGAATGATTGAGTCTAACATTTTCCTTCTCTTTTAAATTATGTTAGAGGAAATCGAGTGTGGGTTAGAATCATGTGAAGGGCCATAAGACCCACCAGTGATGTGCCCGTCTATGTGCCACACCACCGAACGGGGCCACAGAGAATTCACCTGTTCGCTCATCGCAGAGGAATTGATGTTGTCTCCACATGCTTTGTTTTCTTTTGGAGTGTATAATTCATTTGAAAAAAAACATGTACTTTCATATAAAAAAAAATAAAAATATGGTTCGATTAATTATAGTACATAAAAAATAAAAAAAATGTATGCTTCATCTCATAAAGCTTGTACCATTTTACTGATCGGCTAGGTTGCAATAACTGATTGTGTATCTTGATATTTATACACACTATGAAAGTATGAAGTACACACATATCCAATGATTAATTTGTTTGGTATTTATTTTTACTTTTTTATGAATTATGCATTTAATGGGTGCACTCTACTAATGAAATAAATACTCGTCAACAAAACATATACAAATATAGATTAGAAGCATTTTTATCCCTATGTAAGCAATGTTTTCCAGTCTTATTTACCCCCTTAACATAATATACTTGCACTGACGAGATACATACATCTGCTAACATTTTTCACATTTTTAATAAATGAATTCATATAATGAAAACTATATATTTTCTTTTTTAATAAAAACATATAACTCATGAGATATACTATTTAAAAAAAAATATGTGAAGACTATAATTAAAACTAAAAAACAATTGTACCTACCATTTTCCTTTAATCTATGAGGGGAGAATAACATAAATCATATACACATGCACATGAAAAAAAGCATATAGGTAGCGGTGCAAATCTTTAGTTATAACTAAGCATGTCAATCGGACGGATACGGATCAGATATGTTAATATCCATATTTTAATTTTCGGATACGGATATTAATTTTCGGATTCGGATCCCTTCAGATACGGATATTTTTCGAACAATTGACATATTCAAATATTAACATTAATTTGGATAATCAAGTGATATTTCAGAGAGACATCAAAATTAAAATTAAAATTTTAAGACTTATTATCTCTTTCAGATATCATACATTATAAATTGAATAATATTATAATATATTATCATTGTGATTATTCATACAAGATAACAATATAGACAATATATATATATAACATATGTCAGACACCGGATATTTTTTGAATTAAATAGACTGATATCCATATCCGCACTCCAAGGTGATGTTTGGTTGGCTGAATATTCAGCACTTATTGAACTGAAGGTGAGATATTCAGCAGTTATTTGTTACGCGTGTTTGGTTGAGATCCAAATAAGTGCAGAAAATTATCCTCCTTCGACAGAACCCCTAAAATTTTCAGCCCATTCACCGAAACTTATTTTTCCGCCTTCCCATTACGCATATTTACCCCCCGACGTCAAAAGACCAAAATACCCCGCATACTTTGTGATTTTTAACCCCATTTTCGAGCTCCTCTCTCTCCTCACCATTCATTTGCGCCGCTGCCAAAAAAAAACCACGAAACCCTAATCATCGGACCCCCCTCCACCGTCGCGTGTCTTCCCCTCCACCATCGCGGAACAGCCCCTCCATCGTCGCTGAACACCCCCTCCATTGTAACGTGTCTTCCCCTCCACCGTCGCAGAACACCCCCGCCACCGTCGCCGAACAATCCCTCCACCGTCTGAGACCCTCCCAATCACAGGGCCTCCTCTCGTCCACTAAAGTTTCTCATCACGAAATCCTAGCGAGCGAGAACCCAGCCCCAGTGACCATCTCAGTCGTCCGCTCCCATTTCGAGCTCCGACCTCCTCTGGCCGACCTCTGAGCTTCAACCTCCTCTGTTTCGACCTCTCAGCTCAGACCTCATGTTCGGTCAATTTAATGTTTTACTTTGGGTGTGTTGAAAAGATCCATTCAATTTCTATTGTGGAAGTATCTTTTATGAATGATATACTTGCAGCCCCGCACGATAGCTTATTTATCTTCTCATTGACCCACATCAAAAATTGTCCATGGTTGTGGTCTCATGGAGTTTCTTGTTTCATGAAAAAAGATTTTCCATAAATTTGAGTTACATATTTATGGGGATACTCAATGATGCTGTTTGAGGTAATCAAAAATATAAATACTCTCTCTTAATAAGTACATATGTTAAGTGATCAATCAAACACATTTATCTAAATAACTGCATAATATTTTTTAATGAACCAAATACTATTTTTTCTGAACTCTTAAAGATTATCAGTATGATCTCTTTCTGCACTTATTAATCAGTATTTAAAATCCGTATTTCACATCTACCAAAAGCCACTCAAATCTTCAAATATCAGATATTTTTAATTTTTTGGATACATATTTGGATCGGATTTTTTTCTGGATAATTGACAGGATTGGCTATAACTTTGTGCGCTCCAACAACCAGCCTAATATTTTTGCACCATTTGTTCCTCAGAGCATCTCCAACCCAAGCCTCCAAATATGAAGGGTTGACCATTCATATTTAGAGGAAATTCATGTTTGAAGGATGTCACACTCCAACCATCACCCTCCATTTTTTCTAATAAAAATATAATGTTATATGAAAACTCATTAATAAATATTATTATTATTAATTTATTTATATAAAAATTATACCGTTGAAAAGATTTCATTAAGACCTTTAAAATGAATCTAATATTAAATAGTTTTAGAGTTATTTTTAAATTAATAATTTTTTAATTAAATAAATAAAATAATTCTGAATAATCAAACATATGAGGATTTATTTAAAATCAAATCTAAAATAATTTAATATTAATCACATTTTAAAGATCTCGATGAGATTTTTTCAACTATAGTACTTTTATTAAAATATATTAACGGATCTAAATATACATTAAATTGAATTAATTAGTGTATAAAATAAAAAGTGAAAAAAATTATTTGAAAGTGACTTCCAAATATGGAGGTGGCCTTCAAATTTGGAGAGTCAAATCCATTTAGAGGTGGATATGGAGTGTGGTTAAAGTACACGATCCTCATACCACCCTTTGGAGATATGGAGTGTTGTTGAAAATGCTATGAGAATTTGAGATAAGAATATGACTAAAATTAAGACTCCTCATAACATTCTCATATTTTTTTGGCATGAAAAAAATGCTTGACATTTTCACATGACAAATATCACACATCCACAATGCTCAACGATTTTAGAAATCATTATGAAGTGGCACGTCTACCACGAGGTAACTTATTTATTGATTGAAATTTTAAAACTGGTGCAAGTTGAAGTTACTTAAACAGTATCCTCCAAACATAATGAAAAGTTGAAGAAATCCAACAGATTATCCTTGTAGAGCAAACCTAAAATCATTTCTTCTTGGCAATAAACAGGCCCCATCTCTGCTCACCATTCGAGCTCCTCTTCATCTTTGCTTTCCACCCATTTACAATTTCATCATAATCTTCCTGAAAGCGCATAATAAATGTGAGTGCAAATTATGTAATCAATAGAGGAGATGAAACCAATGCGTCGAATCCCACCTTCGAGAAATCACAGATAAATTCATTTCTGTCTTTCTCAACAGCATCCAGTTCCTTCTGCAGTACCTTCATGAACTGAAATAAGAATAACCACGTAATGAGAAAATTATTGTTCGGCTTTTCTGGAGTATTGTTATCTGTCCATGTGCAGGCATTCAGCATTATATAGTCTACCTGATCAGTTCTGTCTTCGGCAATCACCTCATCGAACCCAGCATCCTTGAGCATCTGGAAAAATTAAAAAGAATTTTAAAAATGTATATATCGAGAACGGGTTTTCCAGAATAAGAAAAATATCAGGCACCGAATATCCAGATGCAGTCTTACTTGACCATATGTTTCTACATCATGCAGATCATATCCTCTTTGCTTGATGTACTCTTTGAATTCTGTGGATGGTGGCCCAGCTCGCTTGCAGTAGTCACTGATCAACACTCTACCTCCGGGTTTCAACCACTTGAAGAAAACCCTAAAAAGAGTAGGTTTGTCCTGAAAAAAAAAAAAAAAATCTAAGTGTCAAAAGGACATTTTCCAGGATGTTTTGAGAGTTCCATATTGAAGATAACAGGAAATTCATGCCGCATACATCATGGAAGCATCCAAGATTCTAAGACTACGTTAGTACACAACACAGCAAGCTGATGCTCATGTGCAATGACCTTTCATGCATAGCAAGTAAAAATCTGTTAATCACGTTTTATGACTCTCCACAGCACCAGTTGAGAGAACATAAACTTCAAAAACACTACATCAGACTATGCTTCTCTAGACTCCTAGTCCTCTTTATTTTCTTCCCTGTCTCAACTGCTTTTCCACCAACACCTATGAATGATGTCTATGGCACAAGGACTGCAATCATCTGATATTATTTGTGGAAGCTTTCATTGTCTTTCATGGTTGAGCAGAATCAAATGGCAAAAAATTATGAAAAATCCTGAAGACCTAAAAACAGTAGTGTGACATGAGCACTCTGATTCAAAAAAAGAAGAAGAATGGAAAATGGACTCCACATGCTCTACTTTGGTTGTTAATTAGAAAGAGTGACATTTGTTGGAGGACAAGCTGCTTGGAAGGAGGTACTCTAAATCCTGAAGGTGGGAGACACGATGCCAAGAAGAAGCCCATGGATCTCAATCTGTTGGCAGCCCGAAAGAAATAGAAGATTCTACAAAAGGATTCAAAAGCAGGCCATCCACCATCGCATGCGATTGAAGATGCAAGGGATGGTGTGTAGGGAATAGGTCACTGATTTTGTTTCAGACATTCAACTCTGGCCTCCATTCAAAAACTACAATCTAATAGTGTTTAGAAGAAGATGTATAGTATTTGATGGAGCCTTGATCGTATATCTGTTTCGATTGATTGTAAAGCATCATCTCGAAAATATAAACATTTCAATGACATGGAGAAAATTGTCGGCATCAGACATGGAGGATTGGAAATTGCACCTCCGGAATTACATTGGCAGGTGTCAGGGCATAGGACACAACGTGGATATGGAGTGCCTAATACAGCTCCAATGCTGGAGATGGGATATCTTTGACACAGTTAAAATCTAATATTGAGTTCCATAACTTTAAATTAATTTAACCTGCTTCAATGATCGACTTCAGGCATTTGTGACATTGTTGGTTTACCTTCATGATTCAATCAACAGAATTGCCAGTTAAACCCAATTTATAGAAAAAGAATTTATGTTGAGATTATAAATTTTTTTATGGAAATAAAGATGCTGTTGTGATTATAAGCAGCCTATAATAAAGATGCTGTTGTGATTATAATTAACTAGCCTATCTCTATATTGACAAAGGTACTACTAAATGAGGCCACACTATCTCCTCTAATTTTGAATTTGCTAAATTGGGCCACAGTATCTCCTTTAATTTAAATAAAATTACTTCAATAACCATTCACAAAATTCAATTATTTAAAAAATATTCATAATTAGATGACAACATACATGATCTCATTAATAATTAAGTATCAATTTAGAAACCAAAAAAAAATAGCACACTGCAGGTGCTGTAAAAGCTATATAGTACATTAAGATGGGAGAGGATATTAGCATAACATTTCTGCGGGAAATTTGCTCCATTTTTAGATTTCAGAGATTTCCTTGGCACAAATGTGAGAAAAGAAGTTTAAATGAGAAATTGTCTGACAAATAGTGGGAGCATACCGCCCATAATTTTATAAATTTGAAGAGGCATAGCTCCAATCTAGGAGGGGGGCATAAACCTTACCTCCTAAAACAAGAAGGGGATTTAAACCCTCATAAAGTTACTTTGGACCAGTATTTGGACTCTACATCATTTCCAAAGATAAGGATTTTCACTGGGTACTCCATGGTGTAATTTTTTTTCCCCATTCAGTATATGATGTGTGTGAAAGCTTTTAAGGTTGGAACATCGTAGAGGATGGGCACAGTATGTGAAGTGAAATGGAAAGAGAAAATTTTAGAGGTGTCTTTTCAGTTATGAGCAAAAAAAAAAAAAAGAGAGGCAATTGGGTTTGTTATAATTCAATTTTATGCTTGTTATCATGTGAAAGCCATGTCAAGGTGAACTTCAGAGGTGAATGCAAATATTGGTCTTCTGCAAAAAACAGACAATGTCTTGCGATATTGAAATGTTAAATTGGATTGCTATGTGTAGCTAACCTGAAGATTGTAGGTCCATTGCATATGGCACAGAGGAGATAGATTGCAATATTATCTTATTGAGTCAATAAAATACCTATAGTGTATGTTTTCTAATTCACATACTATGAAAGATAAAACTTAATTTGACAAGCTTCCCCCCCCCCCCCCCCCAACACTAAAGATTATAAACCAAAATGATGATGAAAAAAATAATAATAATAATAATAATTCACCCTTGGAGTTACATGGATGGAAAAAAAAATTGGGGTTGTGCATGACAGAGAAAAGAGGTTATCCAGTGTGAAATATTTGCACTCAAATGCATGTTCTGTTCCCACCAAAAAATGGGCGCAGGTCATTGGAATTTGAATCTATCAATCCAGAGTTCAACAGAATTGGGGTTGTGCATGACAGAGAAAAGAGGTTATCCAGTGTGAAATATTTGCACTCAAATGCATGTTCTGTTCCCACCAAAAAATGGACGCAGGTCATTGGAATTTGGAATTATGGCACATGTGACATTAAATTTAGTCAGAAAATGTGTACCTGTATATGGAGGATCGTGTCACGACTGTAGATAACATCAAATGTGTTTTCCGGATATTGCTTCTTGGTGCAATCAACGACCTCAAATTCAACAGAGCATTTCCGTCCAATGGCACGTTCAAGAGCAAAAGAGACCATGTTGATGGAGAGATCAATACCAACAACATCCACATCAAAGTTATCAGCCATGTAAAAGTCACCTCCACCAATCCCACATCCAACATCAAGGACCTTTTCACCAGGCTTAAGTTCCAACTTTGCCACAAACTCCTTCGTTGTGTCTGCTCATATAAGGCGCTAATCAATGCAAGCTGAATATAATTTGAAATATATGCATAATATAATAATGAACGTTGTAGTGAAAACAGAATGGCAAGGACTGGTAATAAAACTGGATCAAATTTCGCCTGCTGTGACATGCAAGAAACAACTAGCAACGAATATACTAATGGCTGAAAGTATATCCACTTCACAATAAGAAACAGGTATTTAAGGAAAAGGTGAGCAGCCAGCATCAAGTATTAGAAAAAAAAACTTATGCAGTTACAACCAAAGGAGGTAAGATACAGAGCCTTAGCTGTCCTACTAACAAAAAAGAAAAAGAAAAAGAAAACACGCAGAGATACCCTGCCAACAATAATACTGAGACAGTTACCTAGGTCACATCTGACCACCAAAAAGTTAAAATGATAGATGTTATATAAGTTGTGTCATTTTGAGCTTATTGGTAATATTTGAGTAAATTTAGGCCATTTATATTTTTTTGTTCAGAGTCGCTACAATTTTAGGTTTTAGCTATCTGCGTAAGTTAGAGTGCTCCGATTGAAAATCTAACCGGATATTATGGGTCCTGGTACTGTTTGATCCTACCCATAAAAGTTTCATCGAATTCCAATAACGTATCTGAGCAATATGCAATTCCGAATCGCATCCGGATTTGGTCATTACTGGATTCAGAGAAGGGAGACTTTGCCCAAGTCAAAGGGTGACCTTGACCAAGTCAAGGGGCTTTGTCTTTTTGTTTGGTTGAGTCGACTTTGTCAAAACTCACCAAACCCTTTTGTCTATTAAATGCCATGTATGTGTGTGTGGGCGTCACCCTCTCTTCTTCTCCCTCTCACTCTCTCTTCCACTCCCTCTTGTCGGTTAATCAAAGAAGAAGAAGATCAAGGAGTGCAAAGAAGAAGGTGTGTATGTATGTTCATGTATTGTTGTGTGTTTCTTCCCCCTTCTCCATCTCTTGCACTCTCTCATGCTTCCATGGGTTTCCCCCTCCCCTGATTTTCAGCCTAGAAGAAATGGAGGAGCTTGGGAGGTTGGGGTAGTGGTGGTGGTGGTCGAGGTGATCGTGGGTGCACCCGAGGGCCCCCGAATCTCCCCCTTTCCCTCCCCCTCTCTTGGTAAGCTCTCTCCCTTCTTTTCTTTGATTTTTTTTTCTACCTATAGGGGCTGTTAGGGCGTCTTGCATGCTAGGTGTATGGGTTTGGGTGAGTGGGAGGGGTTGGTGAGGGGTTTTGGGGCGCGGGCGCATAGGCGTGCGCGCGAGGATCGTGCGGGGGTCGCGCGGCAGGGTGCCAATGGGCGTGGGGCACGCGCAAGCGTGCGTGCGGGGCCGCGCGCCGGGCTGTTTGAGGGCTTGGGAAGGTGCTGGGGGCTCGGGCATGTGTGCATACGTGCGTGCTTGCATGCATGCGAGCTTGTATGCGTGCATGTCTTTGTCCTTAGCATTTTTAGTTAATCCTAAGTGTTTTTATGTAGTTATACTCACCCAATTGGATGGCTTTCTCTTGCAGATCTTGGCGAACGGTCACGCAACGACCCGGGTTGCGGTGAGTAGATCGATCCAACTCAGTTGGGAGGCGTTCGATGCACGTAGACGTGCATTGCCTTCCCCTGGGGTACCATAACTGCATATTAACTTGTTTGCATGTATATGTTATTGTTTATCTTGCTAGGTTGCATCCATGCCATATTAGATATAGTATACTAGGACTATACATCCTTGTATCATGTATAGGGGACCCATACTTGTCTAGGTATCATGTCTCATGCTAGCATAACATTGATTCTCACATGCTTCCATCTTGCCTAAGCCTATTTTTAGCCTACCTATGGATACATAAGTGTAAGCATGCCTTAGATAATATCGTAGATTTGTTGCCATATTTATTTAATGCTTCCATGATTAATTCCCTGTGTAATTATTATGCATGTTGTATCTTTTATATATGCATATAATTAAGCCATGAACCTTGCCTAATGAGGTTAGGCAAGTGTATGACCACTTATGGGGTCATACCATGGCATTGGCATTGCGAATCGTATGTCTTCCCCGCCTCTGAGCTATGCGCCCTGGAGAGAATTCATGAGAATTCGTTACTATATCGGTGTCTAATAACCGGTGATGGCGGATCCATGAGGATCGTGTCCGTAAGTGTCGAATGTTTCTCCCCTTTGTCGGCTCAGCGTTGAAGCTGCCCGGCGTTGTAGCTGTCCTGCAAGGTGCTCCCAGGTACTACTCATGACGCCTGTTGGTGCGCTCATACGGTAGAGGTAGTGGGCATGGGAGGCTATTAGGTAGAAGCTACCCAAGAGAGGGCTACATGATGACGAATGGTGTAGAACAGGTGAATTTCTCCCGATAGTCCTATGTCACCCTGTGAGGGTGAGGGTGTGGTGGGCTCGGGTTGATACACGACCCACCAGCTTAAGTGGTTGCTCCCATCTTGTTGGGACCTTAATTACTTGAAATGTTAATATGAGCTGTGTTGCATGGATTGTACCATTCACTGAGTGTGTGGCTCACCCCTCGCATTTGTTTCCTCCGGTTGGCGTCGAGTCAGATCCGAAGGAGGAGCTCCCTTAGGCGCAGTATCAGCAGCCATGCAGCATCCGTGTTTTGGATTTTGCGAGTGAGAGGCCATCAGCATCCCCCCCCCCCCTCTTGTATGTATTTGATACTCGTGCTTGTGCACAGTATATGTATATTGATGTCTTTTGGTTTATGTTGGCTCTCACAGGACAGTTGATTATGTATTCTAGTATGTAATGTGTTTTTGGATTATAGACTTAGTTGTTTAACTTCCGCTATATGCATATATATATATATATTATGACAGCTATCGCTTGTTAAATTACTTTGTCGCCTTGGATGTTGTGTTAAGAGTCTTTATTGATCTCCTATGTTAATAGCTAATATTATATATATATTTGCCACGTCTCGGGGACGGCCATCCTGGGGTGTGACAATAGAGCTTATGATCGACCCACTATAAGAAACAAGTTATTGACTATCATATGTCTTTGAAAATTAACGTGGCAGAATAGAAAATTTTAAAATCATCAATCAAGACATTTTGGAGAAAATTCCAGCAGTGCATCATAGTTTAAACCAAGCCGTGCATATGAAAGGAGTTCTTAAATAATACCAAAGCACACATCATCCAAATGAATGACTACATAAAATCATGAAGATAATACAATATTGAGCCAGTTAGATGATCTTTAAGGATTTTGACTCATCGATAAATTTATATATATCCTAATTTCCCAACAATCTTCTTAATACACCAAATACATACACAATGTAGGACATCTCATAAAATACTTCAAAGTACCAAAGGTTAAAGATGCAATTCGACCTTGTCTACCAGTGAGGAAGAAATGAGGGGTGGGAATGGCGAGAGGCACAGTTCCTGATGTGGATGAGATTTCCACCCGTAGGGATTAATGCAGAATGCGACCTTGGATAGAGGGATAGGAATACAATCTCGCCACTTCAATCAGGTTGGTCTGATCGAACGTAGAATACTCGCCACCTCCTACGAATCGTCGATCGACGAATGAAGATAAAAGAACCTCTTGCACTTTTAACTTGTTCACAAGAAAGATAAGAGAAGAAAGTTTGCACTCAAGAGAATCCACTCTTGGGATCACTTTGTAGAGAAGATTTTTAACTCAACCTGACTCTTTTTCATTGACTGCCTCCATCACTAAAGTGCTAAGAATTATATAGCATGGTCAAACTCTCCATGAATAGGTTTAATTACTAACTTCATATTCTAAGTTGATTGAACAAGTTCTGAGCAAGAAAAATAAAAGATTTTGACAACAATCACCCATTTCAGGGCCCAAAAAAATAGAACTGCTGTTTTCATTCAAAAACTGATTCATTTCCAAACATTTAGTGGCTTTCTATGCATCATCGGAAACCTTTGGATGTTAGTTTTTAGTGCAATAAATGGCTCAATAATTTGGACCTTTGTAGAGGAAATTATAGTTAATTTACCAACAACTACACAAGCAGTCTGGTTAACCCAAAAATTAGTTGTTGAACATTTCCATGGCTTCATTATTGTTTTCACCATTGCTTGATGAGTTGAGTGTACCAATGGTTGTTCCAGCTTCATTTTCCCTTCACTAGTAGAGTAGGATGCTATGCATCAACTCCACTGTGCCCAATGATGTTGAGGCACATTCTACATTTGGCGGGAGTCCTCCAAACCCTCTAGAGCATTTTCATAATAAATTCCTTTCAAGAGAAGCCAAGGAACTTCCTCCTTTCAAACCAAAGGCTATTTTGATAGACCAATTGGGCAGTGTTTCTCATAATGGTAAAAAGCTAATTGGATAGGAGAATGGACACATGGAGTAAAATGCAAGTCCTTGTAGATATTTAAATGTTAAAGAATCATGTTACATAACGATAACCAATGAAATGCAAGTAAATCATTGAGACTTGAATCTCACTTGTGGATCCATAATTGTTGAATGATCACCATCATGGTCATATAATTGTTAGGAAGAATTTTTAAAACATGATTTTAAAATCAGATACAACTGCACCTCACAACTTGGTGGAATGCCCTTCAAAATATTGTCATGGGCTGAAATAAAAACATGAAAAGAGAGGGTTATAATTGGGGCAAGTATGCACCATGGCATCATTGTAAGGTCCAACAAGTCTTTGACCTGAAATGTATCAATGACGTTGACAATCCAAATAAAGAACATGGAGGACGACAATCTTTTTTCCCTCTAACGATACTAGTAGAAGGGTTGGTCCAAAGGTGTTCCGCCGTCATTTTGAACGATTAACGACAATACTCTTAACTTTGTGAATGTCAAACTAGTCAAGAAGTTATATTGACAGGTGGCACCAACACTTATTTTCCAATTCATGGTTATCGATGACAACCGACTCACATGCAAGGAAATCTGTTACGATGTTTGGATGGAAATTAAGGGTTATTGCTTCACAATATATGTATTGATTTGTCATGAAAGGACCAGACATGATGCTCGGAAAGCGACTACAGAGCCTTGGGCATATGTCATATGAATGAAATATATTTTTTCAGACTTTACCATAGATGGAAGACCGTACCATTTGAAGGGAGCCACAACAGGGGACGTTCAGCTGAAATGAAGTTCCATTTTTCCTATGTAAACCTTAAGGACAAAATCTGTCTTGAAGATGGGAGGTATAATAAAAATCCTGATTGATATCCACCAGGGTGAAGATGATCTTAGATAGACTATTTGCTTCATAGTTATCTAATTCTGTTACGACGGTATTTATCTAATTCTTTATTCATCAGGTTGTTGTTTGCTTCCTAGTTTTTAGATAATTAGTTGTAAAGAGAAACCTGTTTAAAGACCATTTTCTAAATAGAGCTCAAAAGAATTTAACCCTAAAATAGGAGGTTGGCTCCCTCGAAGAAACCAAATCTTTGTTTTTGTCATCTAGGATCCTATCAGAATTGAGTGTCTTCCACAAACCTTTAAAAAAATGATTCACCAAATTGATCATTGAGCAACAACTTATCAAACAATATATGTTAATGCGAATTTTTTAGTTTAGCTCAAGAGGATACACCTATAGTATAGCAACAACTTATCAAACAATATATGTTAATTCACCTATAGTATACACCCGACATACTATAAAACCTCTAAGATTTAAAAACATTACCGCATGTGTTATGTCCATAAGGAAAAATACACATGAGAGCCCAGTTTTATATAGCTTTCTATGCTAAAATGGTAGACATAACCATTATTCAGCAAAAAATGGAATGTTGAACATAAACTTTATTGGCACAACCCCTATGTTGAATTATCCAAATATGGCGATCTCCAACATAAACATTATGTATTTAGTGAACCATTCTTTTTAAAGTTCAAAAATTAACAACAGTAGATGCACAGTTCACATTGAGCCATGGGGTGGGCAGGAGAATAAATACCTTCAAGGGAAACGTGCCTTGGCTAAATGAATCTTGGCTACTAACTCTTGGCTAATTGTATCTTTAGAAGTGAGGTGAGAAGGAGATTAAACACCTTTTTTGGTGGGTGGGTGTTGTGGAGTTTGACACAGTTCAGAAAATGAGGGAATATTTAAGTAGGTTTAAAAAGAAAAGAGTATAGTCAGAAAAAAGTTAACCCATTCCAGATGCTGTTTGATGTGATACTTAGGTGACAAGAAATTAAAATCATCCAAGGAAAAGTCAGCTATGTGGACAACAGATTGGACAGTTCCTTAGATTGTTTAAGGGCATGGAGAAGGTACAATGTGGGAGCTACTACTGTAATCCAGTAAGCCTCAATAGGGATGGAAGGTATTGTGTGGAAAAAATTATTGGATGTGTCTTTGATTTATGCTTAACCTTTTGTATGGGAAGTTCTTGTCATTGATTTTGTATGTTACTGATTTAATGAACCTTAATGAACATTTCACACTTCTCTCAAAAAATATAGAGAAGGACAAACTGTAGTAGATGCAGCATAATGGGAACTAGATGATTTATGGAGAATGCACCCAGTTCATTGAATTATATACTTCATCGTAACAATAGAATATATGAAAGCATGAAAGCTAGTGTCAAAAAGCAAGTCATGCTCTCAAGACTAGACAGATAAATTTCACAAATGAACCAAACAGAGGGCAAAAGTTTTTCAGGATTTATACCGATTCCTCCAGTGCTCACAAAGCCTTCACCAAACACGCGTTCATAGCGTAAAATCCCATTACTTTTGTATTGTACATTATCCAAGAAACGCTGAAATCCTCTATCATCAGCTGACCTAACTTTTTGCCATATCCAGCAAATCTACATATATACATACAGAACATATATCATGTTGAATAGTGAAACTTATACAAGTTCCTTTTGTTTAACGCAGAAGGAAAATTCTTACCTGATTTTGATTCTTCTTGTTCTTCACATAAGCTCCAATGCACTTGCTACTAATGAGAGAGAGCTCAAAGGAATTTCCCTGTCCATCTATCATGTGACACTCTTTAAAAATCTGAGACACGCCTGAATTGGAATTAGTACATATACACTTCAACTATAAAAAAATGTCCCTGACTATTCCTTTATCCCAACAACAAGTTCTGCAAGACGCAGGATTTTCCTTATCATACACACAGATTGCTCGACTAAATATAAAAGTGCCTCACAGAAAAGCCTTTAGGAATGTGCATCAGTGTGTGCTACCTTATGTAGACATGTAATTTGTTGACTTTCAAGCACTAGTTACACTAGTTTAGAGAATCAAAGACATTATTCTCGGCATTGAAAAAAACTAGATGCCCTTCCCTCTTTTCATGGTTTACAGTAAAATGGAATAAAATAAAACGACTTGCTTTCGTATAAAATCTTGGCTCCCTGTAGTGAGTCGGGTTAACTTTCCGCTTGCTATCTCCAGACTGATGAAAGCAAGATTCTCTGAAGAAAATAAATCCCCCAACCTTGAGCCATTTTATCATACGTTCTGCAAGATTCTCAACCTGTATACAAATAAACAGGCAAACATAACTTTGTTAACTATATGGTTATTGCACCAAGAAAAAAACAACAAATAATTTCATTAAAAAAACCAACAATTATGTAGACAGATGGAAATGGTTCTTAGAATCACAATTCAAATGCCACTAAGAATCACAATTCCAATGCTATAGTGCAACATAAAAAAACATGACAGATATAAAATTTCTTCCGTGATCATCAAATAAGAAGAAAAACGTCTGAGGACTCTAGTATATTAAATCACTTGGCTATATAGTCTAAATAGTTTCAAGCTGAGGTTTTGTTTTCTTTGACTCATAATTAACTATCACATGGCTTTGATTTTGGGTTTTCTTTTCTCTGATTTGTTAAGTAGCTATTTTGTGAATTCAGATTCAGGATTTTTTTTATCTATTTTCTAAATCTACAAATGAGTTCAACTTCATATTTTCTATCCATTTAATTACTGAACAAGTGTACGAGTTACGAATATAGGGACTCTCATTGTGCTTGTGAGATATACGTAACTAATTGAACTATTAAAGGGGAATATTATGAGCGAACACATTTGACGTATCATAGTGAGTGTGTGTATTATAAATGGAACCATTTGAACTGTCAGTGGGAACATAAGTAGACCCATCTGAACAATGAGGGGGGGTATATATTATAAGCATACTCATCTAAAGTACCAGCCAGGACATGGGATTGAAGTGGTCTGATCTGAACTATTATTGTGGATATTAAAGTGAACCAATGAGAATTTTTTTTTTTTTATGATAGCCATGAGAAATATTATGGGGGTTATGTATTCTAAGTTGATGCATATGCACTAGTGGTTGAAAATTAGGTTACATATTACAAGTGGACCCATCTGAACTATCAGTGGGGATAAGAAAATGTTAGACTCAGCCTTGTTTTCAGCCAAATTCAGTACGCCACCTTTTTATTTTTGTAAAAATAGTATACCTTATCTAATAAGGTATGTACTTTTAGTAAAACAAAGTATACTCCAATAAATTGTATGGACTCATTTATATAGTATGTAAAAAAATTTCTACCGAGGTATATACCTCATCACAGTGAGTGAAGGTGGCAAACAAGGTATATGGGGCTAGAAAATGGGCCGAGTATAACAGCGCTCATGGGGATATATGTTGACCATCTAAATAGTCAGAAGAATAATTATGAGAATGACCTGAGCTATCAGTGTGGACATAAAAGTGGACCCGTCTGAACTATGGATGGGTATAATTGGAACCCTCCAACTATTGTTGGGGGATATTATAAGTGGAACTATCCAAACCCCAAGGCAAGATATATATTATAAGTGGATCAATCTGATCTATCAGTTAGGATAAAAGAGGATGCATCTAAACTATGAGCAGTACTGTTATAAGTGGACCAATCTGCAGGGGAGATATATATAATATAAGTGGAATGATTTGAACTATCAGTGTGGATATATTATAAATTGTTACATTTTCGTCATCTGAACTATAAATGTGCGAACTCTTTTTGACCGCCTATAACATCCAATGGAAGGATTCCGCCAACACACTCTTTTGCATTATTCCTTTGCAAAATGGTCTCTCAGAGTTGACTATCAAATTTTTCTCTCTTCTATGTTCAATGTTAAGGTGGTTTTGAAATTAATGTCCTGGAAACTTAAATTTATATCACTAGGCCCATGTCCACCTTCCAAAGTGTACAGCAGATCATATGGAATTTTTCCATTCTTGTGCCTGTTCATAAAAGTACTAGAATACCTGATGATTTCTCTATGTTTAAGTAAATTAAGTGCACAAATTAAATAGAAATTCACACCTAAAAGAAAAGACATATAAATTATCTAGATTCAGATGTACTTTAAGGAAAATAATAATAGCATTTTATTTATATAATCATAAAAAATAATGAACTAAAACCAACAATCATTGAGCACCTCATTATCAGACAAATACATTAGCAGCCAATTCGAGAATATTAGATCAACTGGTTCCGCTTCTATCTGAAGGTCTGAAGATGTTACATCAGCACACATAAAATCGACATTCTTAAAATGTCCATTAATACTTTCATTCTGCAAGATTCAAACAAATTGTCAATTGGAGTGAGATACATATCACTATAATAGAAAGAGATATTTCAACTTCTGATTTTCATTTGCACATTGTAAAAGCATCAACGTGCTGTAAAATAAAATACCTTCTTAATAACACCTTCAATGAAATCCAAGGCTATCACATGACCAGCCTCTTTAGCTAGCTCACCTGTAAAGCGACCAATCCCAGCCCCTAGCTCCAAGATATATTTTCCTTTGAAGGGTGGAAGAAGTGACAGAACCTATGAACCAGAAGACCATCAGCATTAGACTAGAAATAGCTTATGAGACATATATTTTGTGGGTATCCATGGAGACATTCTCATGAGCAAGAGTAAGGAGGGTACGTAAAATAAGATTCATCATAATGGTCCACCAAAATCACAAAAAATCATGAACCACCCACAGAACATGATAATAGTCTGCATAGAAGCATTTAAGTATACCACCGGCATTGGTGTCAAAATTAATGTATGGTATTTTATTCATAGTTTGAAGTGTGGCTGCACGTACCACATGCTGATGTGCGTCCCCAGGTGCACATCCCCCCCATATGCGGCGCATGTACATCCAAGTTTGAACTGAATTCGAACAGTCTCTTACTGTTCGAATTCAGTTCGAACTGACTTTGAACGGTAAGAAAGAGTTCAAAGTTCAGTTCGAACTGACTTCGAATGATAAAACCTATCTTTGGGTTCAGATTGCTGTTCACACGGTAAATCGAATGGCAACATACCGTTCAAAAGCCGTTCGACGTTCGAAGTTCAGTTCGAACGAGGTGCGACCGCATGATCGGTACATGCAGCCGCATACGCCATATGCGGACCCCACCACACATGCGGTCTGCACATGGTATTGAACTATGATTTTATTTCTTTCCAAGAACAATTGTATGAACACAGAAAATCACAGACATTTGCCACAAAATAGTCAAAGTTAAAACCACTTTCTCCTGGTCCATCTCTTTTTTGTTGTAGTTATGAAACTAAGATAGCATTAAGATAGCATTTGGAAACCTTTGAAAGAAGCTTTTCACTTAAAGCCTATGAAGCACGGACACGGACACGGGAAATGGTGACACAGTGACACGGACACGGCGACAAGGCAATTTTTGAAAAAATAGGACACGGGTGCGGCTAGGACAGGGCAACAAATAAATTAATATAATAAATAAATATATCACTATTTTATATAAACAAACACATTACATTTAATTCACTATTTATAACCAATTGTATAAACTAATAAATCACTATTTTTATAAATCACTGTTTTAAATAATAAATCATTGTTTTATAAATCACTGTTTTAAACCAATAAACCACTGTTTTTATAAATCACTGTTTTAAACTATAAATCATTGTTTCAAACTAATAAATCATTATTTTTTTTAATCTTAAGAAAGATATTTTGTTTAAATGAGTTGTTCTAGGCTGTTTTATATGAGTTGAATACTTGTGGACTATGTTTGGGCCGTGTCTCAAGCGTGTTCAGACAAAATGAAGGCAAGCACGGCTGGAGCCGTGTTCGACACATGTCCGACATAGGTACGGGGCCTCCGGGGAAGTGTCCGTGCTTTGTAACTTAAAGCTGCTTTTGAAAGTAAATTCTCATGAAACATAAATTTGTTAAATTCTAGAAAAGCTCTATTTTCAATGTTTATAACAAAAGCTGTTTTTAGCTTTCTTAGAAATTTTTGACCATTTATGGCATTCGGAACATGTTTTGAGTTACCTTCCATATGCTGATTTGGCCAAAGATATTGACCTCAAGAGACTGGATCACCCCTCAAGTCTAGTATTTGATCTTCTCTGAGGTTATGGTAAAGGCATGGGAGGACCCATGGTTCAAAGGGGCTAGCCTTTCTGATATGTGCCCAGCGCTGGGAGCAGCAAGAGATGGAGACCTTCCAGTGGCGGCCTTCATCAACCAGCGGGACTGGAGAAAACCCGATTGGTGGGAGCAGTGTTGGGACCCAATCTGGGAGCAAATCAAAGAGATGGACTGCCGGGGCAAAGGAGAGGACAAGCTCATCTGGCCTCATAGCGTCAATGGCACACTATCCTCGCCTTTAGCTTGGGAATTTCTCAGAATAAAAGGAACCAAAACCAAATGGATGAAGTGGCTATGACAGAAGCATCAACCACCCAAATTCTCAGCCTGCGCCTGGTTGGCTCTGCTCGAGAAAACCCCTACCTTGGAGTTGCTCCAATCTAAAGGACTCGTGAGGGACACCACTTGCCCTCTGTGTAGGACTGGGTCTGAGTCACTAACTCACCTCTACCTGATGTGTCCTCTCTGCATTTCTTTGGGGCACGATATTGCTAAAAATGGGGGTCAAACGGGTGCGACTTCCGGACCTACACAGTTTCGTTGAATGGTTGGACATCAAATTCCATGTGGGAGTCCCTCGGTCTCTGATGCAGGTGACTTTTGCGGTAGTGCTGTGGCTGATCTGGAGAGAGATGTCATCGCCAATTCCGTGGGAAAGAAACTCACAAACTCGAAGTTTTGAAGGTCATTACACTATCTGTACATCGCTCACTACATGGCAAAGAATTAAAAAAAAGGTTTGGGCTCCTTCCATACAAAAGCTAGTGGATAACTGGGGAATCACAGTTAGACCAATCGAATGCAAACTGATCACTACCTCTTGGCGACCGCCCGACGAAGGCTGGATAAAATCTAACTCTGACGGGGCACTGTCAGCGAACAGGGCAGGCTATGGCGCAGTACTATGCAATCACTCCAGGGAGCTTGTCGAGGCAATCGCAGTGCAGGAGCATAGGCTCCAGTCGATAAACTTGCTGGAATTCAAAGCCATTATACAAGGGCTGAAATTGGCGGCAACTAGAGGGATTCTCAAGATTCACATCGAGAGTGATTCAACAACGGCCCTTGCTTGGATCCATGGCAAAGGAAGCCTCCCATGGAGAGCCCTCCGAGCCCACTCGGACCTGTGTTTTCTGCTCCCAATGTTTGCAGAATGGAAAGCCTCACATGTCTTCCACGAAGGCAACCAAGTTGCAGACCACCTGGCGTCATGGCGGAGCTCTCCGGGCTTCTCTGCCATAGGTGCTTCTTAGGTGTGGCAGACATTGCACAATCTAGTCACTCAAGATGCAGTAGGTACTGTCTACACTCGCATACAAAATGCTTAACCAACCTGCCCAGACTCTGGGCGGAAAGACTACTTTTCTCTCTTCAGCCGAAGACAGGTTTAACAAGGGTTTTTTAGGCTCCCATACTTTTTGGTTGTATTTAGTTACATTTTGAATTTATGTGCATACCCTAGGCTACTGTAATCCTATAGAAAGCTAATGAAATCATTCTTTTTTACCCACTAAAAAAAAAAAAAACATGTTTTGAGTTAAGTTGATTTCTGCAAAAGCAAAATCAACAAAATGTGTTTCCAAACGCAAAATAATAAGAGGAAAAGTCAAATAAGCTAAGTTACCATATGAAAATGAACTTAAATATGCATTTAAAATTAGATTCCCAAGGATAATATAACTTTCTCAAAAAAAATTAGATTCCAAGATGCATATTTTTGTTAAATTCCCATAACTCTTCTTTATTACTGATTATAATTGAAAGCTTTTTTGTTTTCTTTGTTTGTTTTTGCTTTTTTTTTATAGTGGGTACGGAAATCCATTAGAAAAGCATGATGTTAAAAAAGTAGCAATAAAACTACATTTCTACGGAGGTCACTTTATTTTTCCAAAAGCATAATATTTGTACTAAAAGATGAAACAAACATTTTAATTAATCATTTTTTTTAACTGTTTAGTAACATAATATTTCAATTCCTGAAAAAGGAAAAGTGTATCCAAATGGATTTTCAAACGGCCCCCTTAGGCGTTTTGTATGATTCTTGCAAAATCCAAATGAGTTTTCCAATGCTACCTAAAATGTAAATAAAGCCCTAATAAAAAAGTTCATAGTGGACAAATCCATCAAAATCCACCCGCACTCTTAAAAGAAAGCAGCATTTCATCAGATACTTGTCATCTGGGAAAAAAAAAAAGAATCCAACAATTTCATATTTTTCTTACTAGTTGAAAACTCATTTGAAAAGTATGATTTTGTATAAAGTAGCTTAATAAAACTCGATTATCAGAAAACTCATTTTCTTCGCTTTTTGAAAATCATATTTTTTTTATTCTAAAAGCTAAAACAAACTTTTTAATCAAACATGTTTTTCCAGAATCATTTGGAACACGTTTGAATATTTCGATTTCTGCAAAGGCAAAAGCTTACCTAAACGTGTTTCCAAACAACCCTTAAAAGAAAACAACCTGATCTAGACACACGACAAAAATAAATCAAAACAAGGTTCCCAAGGAGGAGTAGAAATAAATTTTTTGAGCAAAAATCAGATATTGGGGAAAATTCAGGTTTTCTCTCAGTTCCAAACGCCTTTTTTCACTTTGATTTCACAGATCTGATTGTGTTTTAAAAGTTCTCGGAAGAAGAGCAGCCACCACACGCACCTCAGGCCTTTCTTCTTTGTCAAGATCTGAGGCCCGGGAGTCGAGCATCATAGCCTCCACGGTCAAGTTCTTGGAATGCTCGATCCAGTAGCTCTTCTGCACCTCTCGTTCCTCAACTGCTCCATCAAAAAAAAGAACCGAATCAAAATCACAACGGATCAACTGAAGGGATAAACAAGCAGCAACAGAAGATGATCTTACCCGGAGAGGCCATTTTTTAGTTAATTTTGGTGAGAGAGAGAGAATGTAGAGATGATGTTGATGATGATAAAAGGAAAGAAAAGAAGGGAAATTTCGATGGCTAGGAACCCTCGATGGCTAGTCTGGAACGAGAGAAACTGCTTGATCTGCGGTTACAAAGCCTACCCCTCTGCTGCATTCGCCTCCGTCACTCGGATCACTCCGTCTGATGAGTGAAAGTAGGCTTTTTTTTTTTTCTCTCTCTCTCTCGATCGATTAGCGACCAAGAGAATCGCAGTTCTTTTAGTTGGGACACACAGCGGCGGTTCTGGCGCATCACGTGTGAGCAGGATGGGGTGGGGTCCATCCACGTCGGTTTCCGCGTCGGGGCCTTTCTATTTGCCTTGGAATTTGTGCCACGTCGCTGATTTTTATTTGGAGTTGTCACACGCGGCAAATTTTTTTATCAGCAAACGATCAATACGTTTAGCTACATCAATTTTAATACACGTGAACTTAAATAATCTTCTATGTTATTAGAAAAATACTGTTTTAGTTCTTATCATCACTTTAATTAATTATGTATATAATTAATTCTAACTATAAATTAAAAGTTACTATAATGCCCCCACCCCTTATTTTTAATAAATCAATATAGCTCCTTGAATTTTATGAAAATCAAAAAATGTTCATATAAAATCGACCAATCCCCCAGGTCCCCATCTTTTTAGACAATATTTATTATAATCTCTATGAAACTAACCAAATTTATGGTTAACTCTAATAATTCATGATAAATTAATGTAATACTTTTTTAAAATGTACTTGATAAATAACTGCAATACATTAATCAAATTTGTGGTTGACTTTAGAGGGATTTACTGATTTTACAGATACCTTTTTCAATTGGGATTTTTAGTTTTAAGTCTCTGTAAACATGCATATTTAGAGATCAGACCCTCCATTCTTCATATTTTTTTAAGTCCCCAAATTCAACCACCTATTTGATTTTTAGGCGCTGATATTTTCACTCACATAGTTCTTCAACCCACCCCTCTCAAAAAAATAAAAATGTGATTTTTTTAAGAGGTGAACCCACCCGACTCATTCGACTTTGTAAAGTCATCCATTATGTCACTGGTCGACATCACATAGTCGAACTAGTAAAATAAACCTAAGCCCTGTAATAGCCCGAACCCACTTGTCCAGTTTTTGCTAATATTTACGTGTTTGGATTGCAAAATATGATAATTTTATGTTATTAAGCTTTTAGTCATTATTATTCTTGAAGCCTTGCATTTGGTTACATTTTCAGAAGCACCTTCGAGGCATAATTGGGTTTTGCTCTAAACATATGAAGTCTTCATTTTTGAGTTATCTCTCATATAAAATTAGTTTGGTGTCATTTGGAGCTATATTAGAAAAGTTATGGCTGTTTTACCGTTTCTGCCCGTAGAAGAAGAAATCGCGAGGTCTTCTGTTCGTCGTTATTTTTAATATAGTTGGAGGCTTCTTTTGATCTTGGCCTAGACATGGAAGTTGTAGATATTTTCGTTACCTTTCCAACAGAGTTGAATTATTTGAAGTGGATTTTCCTCCGAGAAGTTATGGCGGTTAGAGTTGAGGCTACGCAGAATTCTAAAGGAGGGCACTTTCGTCATTTGGCGGAATCCAAAGTTTTAAATAATTTGGTGAGTCGGTGGAGGTGGTGTGGGTGATATGTATGAGAGAGAGAGAGTCGCCCGAGACTCAATTTGAAGGGAAAATAAAAAGGGGGAAAATTGGGAAAAATTATAAAAGCTTCATGGAATATTTTTCGTGTCATACTGGGTAAGGATTCTTGTTCTTTTTATCGTTATTCTTCGTCTAGGGTTATTCTATTTTAGTTCTAAATTAAAAATTATGATTTGAGACTGAAATATAAATTTTTTTGGGGGGGCTGGGTAAATAAGAATTGGAGAGTTATTTTGTTTGCGTTAACTTAGGATTTGTATTTACGACATCGGATTTGATTTGGGGGAAATTGAGAATTGATTATATGGATTATATGTTAGTATCTGATTGAGATTTTATTTTTATCAGTTGACTTTCTCTCTGCCTGTTTTAAGAGTTGGAATAGGGTGAGTCCAGTTAAGGTGGTGAATTGCGAGGTAAGTAACCCAATCGATATTTGTTTGTCCCACATTCCATTACATGTGATATTGTTATAAGTGACCCAATATTTGTGTTTGTTATTTCCAATTCCGCGCTTCATTGTTGTTTCTTATCATCTCTGATATTGTTTGAGATTCAAAACTGTTTTGATCCCTATTTATTCGTGAAACTAACTATTGTCGGTTACTATACTATATTGTTGAGACCCAGAATTATTCATGTCACCTTTATTAATTAGAATTGTTTTTCATTGAGGCTTGCTTCATATTTATCCACTATAATTCAGTTATCATTTGAGAGTGTGGTGTATATTATCCCAGTTCAGATTAGTCCTTGAAGTGTCATTATTGAGGTTTGCTTCGTGATTCATCATCATTATCTAATCGTTGTCATTTATCATTGTTCTAGACAGTTTTCGAGAGTTCTAAATCTATAGTTGATTTGTGAGCCTTCCTTTGATCATGATGTATCCATCCCAGTGTCTTGCCATTGATCTATGATCTGCATGGTCGTGCTGTCTGACCATGAAGCCTTGTACTGTGTTTGTTTCATTGCTTTTATATTACCTCTTGAATTCGTATTCTTGGAGTTGGATGACCATAGACCTTACAGTGAGGGTTGAGGATTACCTCCTCAACGCGCATGAGTACGTACGGTCCAGTGAGGGGGACTTGAGAATACCCTGTCGTGCCTGGACGTTCCGAGGGCCAGGTAGCGATTCCGCAGTGGACGTTCTGAGGGCCACACGCGAGAGGTATTGATGTGGACATCCCGGACATAGGGGCCGAGATGGGGTCATGTAGATGGTCTATCCGGCGCTTCGGTCATTCAGGAGCCAGAGTTGTGATTCCCTTATCATTCTTGTAGAATTGTAACATCTCGAGTGCCATCAATGAGTTAATTGACCTTCTTTGCTTGATGGGTGATTTCAGAGTATGTGCCTTCAGTCCAGTGGTGTTGCTTCTTAATAATATTTATTGGTCCTATCACTTGTGATGTGTTCGTTTGAGCTATTCGTTCCTATTTTTATATATCAGTGATGTTATTGTTCTCCACTGATGATCATAGAGTGCTTTCATGTGTTATTATGCTTTCACCTGATGTTGACTAAGCTTGACTTTGATGTCATCCTTGTTTTCCTCATGCGTGAAATGTCTGGGTTACTTACTAAGCATCTTTCGCTCATTCTATTCTATTTTTCTATTTTTGCAGAGTAGAGGCGGGGGTTCCTGGGTGTTGACTTTGTCTTCTTTTGGGGTCACGTCCAGTTGGTGATAGGTACATATATATAAATATGGATATTGTTGATGTTTTGGATCTATATATGATTATTTTGGTAGAGGCTGGTCTAGTGAACCATGCCTATGTTAAAATGCTTTGTATATATGGATGACTGTATATGAGGTGTGTTAGATGCTCTGTTGACTACTTATGGGCGAGTTTATATAGGTGATTATATATTTCTTGATAATTATATGTTGTCCCAAGGTTGTTACCAGATGAGATTATATAGGGTGGTTATTTCGATGTTTTTTTTTAAAAACAAAAATGGTGAGTTTTGAGGCACGTGACGTGCTCGTGCGGGTGTTTTTGGGCACGGGTCGTCACAAGCCCTCTCTGCGATCCATTCGACTTTGTGTAGTCGTCAGTTATATACTCCGTTTGACATTGCAGAGTCGAACAGGTCACAGAAACCTAATGCTCTCATGTGACCCATTCGACTTTGTGAAATTGTCAATTATGATGTTAAGTAAAACATTCATGCAAAGATTTTTTAAAATATTTTATATTTTTATTTAGTAATGATAATTAAAAAAATTATTATATTATAATTATGTCTTGGTTAAAATCTGATTGACCTAACAATTGAACCAATGACCCTTGACTCATTCATTTTTTTGGTTCAATGAAGATTCAATTTTTAAAACATTGCCATTATGTCACAGGTTGACATCACATAGTCGAACTGATCCCAGAGACCTAAAGCCATCTCTATGGCCCATTCGACTTGTGACATAATGGACAATATCACAAAAAGATATCAAAATACTACATCGTGTGATCTGTCCTTCATGACACTGAACAATGCACCATCGTTTGCAGATATCATTTCATTAAGAATGCTATAACACGCGAACACATTGTTCAAAATACAAAGTCGAATAGGCCGTCGAGAGGGCTTTAGGTCTCTGTAACTAGTTCGACTCTGTGATGTCGACCTGTGAAATAATGAACGATTTCACAAAGTCAAATGGGCTACAAAAAGGACCTTAGATATATGTGATCGGTTCGACTCTGTGATGTCAATCTGTCACATAATGGACGACTTCACAAAGTTGGATGGATCGGGGTGGGGTCATTCTTTAAAAAAATCACATTCTAATTTTTTAAGAGGGGTGGGGTGAATAACTATGTGGGTGGGAATATCGGTGCTAGGGCTACAACTTGGGCGGGTTGGGTTGACCCCAACCCGAATTCCAAACTACTCAACCTTAACCCAACCCAACCCGATTTTCAACCCGAATTGGACTAACTCGAACCCAACCCGTAATTAAATAAACCAACCCAACCCAACCCGAATTGGACCAACCCAACCCAACCCGATTTTCAAGCCGAATTTGATCAACCTGACCCAACCTGAATTTCTAACATGATGTGCAAATTAAATAAATCAACCCGACCCAACCCATAAGATTAGCTAGGTTTACCTCAAATTTGGGCTACCCAGATTAGAAGCTACAAAATGAACGGCCGTGATTTTTTTTTAACTATTAATTTACGAGTTCGGGTTGGGTCGGGTTGTGAGTGAGGCCAACTCGAACCCAACCCGATTTGTGAGTCAACCCGAACCCGAACCCAATTTGGTCAACCCAACCCATGTAAAAATCGGGTTCAACCCGTCGGGTTCGGGTTCAACCAACCCAAGTTGCAGCCCTAATCGGTGCCCTTGGTTTTTAGTCCCTCCGCCAAACATCCGTTCATACACCGTTAGTTTATGAAATTTGATTTTATTTTTAAGTCCATAAGAGAATGCAATATCGGATTAGGTGGGCATATACAGTGTTGTGGAGGTAAAAATCCTCACCACGACACGTGTCATGTCAGGGATGACGTGCCACACCAAGACGGATGTGGGCCTACCGTGGAACCTGTAAATCTGAGTTCCAATCCTTAGTCGTGATGACTCTCCCGAATGTGCTGACATGACTAGATCCAGGGTCTAGTCGGACAGTCAGGCACCTCACAAAACGAGTAGTCTAAGGCACGAGCAGACACAAGGTCTGGTCGGTCGACCTTACTCCTCGGGGACGAGTATTCTAATACACGACCAGACACGAGGTCTGGTCGGTCGACCTTACTCCTCGAGGACGAATAGTCTAAGGCACGACCAGACACGAGGTCGGGTCGGTCGACCTTACTCCTCGGAAATGAGTAGTCTAAGACACAACCAGACATGAGGTCTGGTCGGTCGACCTTACTCCTCACAGGCATACTATAAAACGTACGAGCGAGCAT
Source organism: Acorus gramineus (assembly GCA_030737835.1). Taxonomy (NCBI): domain Eukaryota; kingdom Viridiplantae; phylum Streptophyta; class Magnoliopsida; order Acorales; family Acoraceae; genus Acorus; species Acorus gramineus. Next base: position 3,791,445 of record CM060849.1, read on the forward strand.
ATCAAGCGACCCCAAACAGAATGGAGAAACGGTCAGAAAACCACTAACGCCTGAAATTGTCAAGGTGAGATTTAAGGCCCACTACCAACAGAATGTGGGTAATCAAGGGCTGACGAGGAGCATAAATGCCGGGGGCGTTTCCCTGCAAAAAATCCCACAAAACAATTAGTGGCAAGGCGGTTACAAGGGCAAAAAGGGAACTACGTGTGGCTTGATCCCTCAGGGGTATGTATGAAGCCTATAAAGAGGTCGTGCACTCAGCACTCTAAGGGTACAGCCAGTCATTGTGAGTCACTGTGTGTCATTTTCAATACAGTCATTGTGAGTAATTGTGTGTTATTTCCAATACAATCATTGTGAGTCATTGTGTGTCATTTTCAATACAGTCATTGAGAGAGTAAAAACACAACCAGTCTTTTCTACACACTCAAGCGAACAATCCCAGTCAAACACAGCAAAAAATTCATATAGTTCAAGTTCATTTTCCCAAGAGATTTACAAATTTAACTGAAAGGGAGAAATATCCACCTCAAGTGTTAAATATTTCTCCAAACATTTTGAATATTAGTTTCAAATATCAAAATATTTACAAAAGTTTGAATAAAATGAAGGGTTTTTTTTTAAGTCCCCAAAAACTATTGAATTTAGTGATTGATCCCTCACTTCTTCATATTTTAGTTTTAGTCCCCAGATTTAAAGGATTATTTCTTTTTAGTCCCTCTTAGGGACTAAAAAGAAAATCAAATAATTTAGGGATAGGTCCCTCCTAGGGACTAAAAAGGAACATATCCCTTAAATCTGGGGACTAAAACCAAAATATGAAGAAGTGAGGGATCGATCACTAAATCTAATAGTTTATGGGGACTTAAAAATAAAAAACTTAAAATGGAGTATGAAGAAGGGAGGGACTAATCACCAAATAACATAGTTTACATGGACTTAAAAATAAAATCACATTTCACCAACTGGCGGTATATGGATGGACGTTTGACGGATGGTCTAAAAACCAAATAGATGGTTGAATTTGGTGACTTAAAAAGAAATATGAAAAAGAGAGGGATCCATCCCTTAATAGACACGTTTGCATAGACTTAAAATTAAAAAATCATTTTCAATTTTTATAAGTTTTCAGGAAGTTATATTGATTTTTTTTTACCATTGAGAGTATAGGATAGCAAGAGAATTTTAGAAAAAGGCAGGGGCATTTTTGTCATCAAAAGAACTGAATTGGATTTTTCATGTTTTGTATGGACTTATTTGAATGAATTTATTAGAACAATTTAACTCATGGACTGGATCAATTAACCATACATACTTTTTATGGGAACATGTGATGATTTTCCAATTTTATAGGAACAAAAACCGATTTAGCTAACTTTCTAAGGAGTTATATTGATTTTTCCCTTTGTATGAATCAACCAGTGTGTGTCATATAGATGATTAAAAAAATATTAAAGTATATATGTACTGGTTTTCTTGAAAATAACATTACAAATCGTGACATTTTAATATAGTTATTTTTTTTCATGTTTCCGTGGCATGTTTTTATTAGCCTAACATAGATTTCATGTCACTACGTGATTGTCACACAAAAGATATGAACCCCTCTTTAATCATCCAATAGTCATCCAATGAGATATATACCTCCTTAGTGAAGTATATACTTCGTTATTTGTTTTCATTTGTTAAAATAAGTTCATTCAATTCAATTTAAAGTGGGATACATTTTTGAGATTTTTACATATACACCCCTATTATATTTTAATTTTGTCAAAATACCCCTTTTAAAACCCTTTGTGCAAAAAAACTTTTATTTTTTAAGTGAATGCATCAGTACCCCTCTGTCCTAGGCCGTATCTAACCATGGCTGAACCATGATGAAATAGTTTAACTAGACATGCAAAATGACAAATGTGCCCTTGATCACCCCCAAAAACCTCACAATGAAACCCTAAAGTCCCTTTCACCCCAAAAAAAACCTTAGAAACCCTAGATCCCCTTTCACAAAAAAAAGAACTTTACATCCCCTTCACTTGTAGAACTTCTTTCATTTGGTCTTTTCTTTTGTAGATGTCTAAATCTTGCAAGGAATTAAATAGCACAATAACAAGAGGGATTCAATTGACTTCCCACCTCTGAAGATGCATGAGATGAAATGTTCATTGAAAAGAGATGGATATGTTAAATAAAAAGAGAGAGAGGTTTGAAAGAGATGGAGAGGTTGAAAAAAGTTATTTAGTGTAAAAGATGGCAGAGGTATTTTGGACATTCTACCAGTATTTAATGGCATAAAAATGGCGATGGTTAATCATGCCAAACGGAAGATGACCGTAGGGGCATAGATGCACTAATTTAAAGAATAACATGAATATTTTTGCACGAAGAGTTTTAACAAGGCTATTTTGACAAAATTAAAATATAATAGAGGTATATATATAAAAGTTCCTATATTTTTCAACAAAACATATATCTTATAGATGATGTTTACTATTTTAAAAAGAGTGTTGCTACACGAGCCTCATAATTTAAGGACCAATGACAGACCCCATTAGGTGTCAATTTTCTATTGGATGCTTGATTAACTTTTACAAAAGGTAAAATAACAAAATACAAAATTGTACTTTATTTAAAAACCACTCACCCCTTCCCAAAAAATCATTCCCCTTTTTTTTGGTCCGTTTTTTTCTCTTCCTTGCACCAACCAACCATCCAAATTTGTTAGGATTTCCAAAAATAAAAAAAGATTTCAAAATCATATAACTATCCATATTTGTTAGGGTTTTCAAAAATAAAAATAGATTTCGAAATTATTCACCATCCAAATTTGTTAGGGTTATCAAAAAATAAAAGTGATTTTTAGTCACTCAACCATCCCAATTTGTTAGGGTTTCCAAAAATAAAAACAGATTTCGAAATCATTCACCATCCAAATTTGTTAGGGTTTCCAAAAATAAAAATAGATTTCAAAATCATTAAAAAAAACCGTTTGATTTTCATGTAACTAACTTTAGAAAAAAATTAAATATTGTTTAAAATCACAAATGAAGAAAATCTAATGCATATAAAATTTGGATACATTTGGAATGTAACTGAATATTAATGAAAAACATAAATTGCATAAATGCACAAATTTTTTTTTAAAATATAATGCATATAATGTTCAGATATATTTGTAAAATAAATATGACTTTCAAGCAAAAATAGCATAAGTGTTTAAACGAATGTACATGATTTTAAATGAATATAATTGACTTTAAATAAAAACAAATACTTTTCAAAGTCACATTAAATCTGACTTTTAAGCAAAAATAGATGAAATCCTAGTATGAAATTTGAGTATTCATAAATTCACTGAGATCATATGAAGTTCAGTTACATTTCCAAATGTAACTAACCTTTAAAATATATAATGTATATGAATTTCAGATATATTTGATAATGTAACTGACTTGTACTATATAATACAAATAAAGATCAGTTACATTTCAAAATATAACGGAATCTCAAAATATAATACATATAAGGTTCATATTAGTTTGAAATGTAATTGAATTTTAAAATATAATGCATATAAAGTTCAGATTAGTTTGAAGTGTAATTGATTTTCAAAATACAATGCATATAAGGTTCAGATTATTTTAAAATGTAACTGACTTTTAAATGTTGACACACATTTAGTTATGAATATGAATTTCAATAAAAATCAAAATGTTTAAACGAATTAGAGATTATCAAGTTTAACATAAAAAACTGTCAGAATTATTATTAACATAAAAAAACTGAATAAAAGAAAAAAAACAAAACAATTACAAAAACATACAATAACAATCGTCACACCTGAATAGACAAACATTGAAATGGATGCCAAAATGTTCAGTTGTTTTTTCTGATCAAATAAAAGGCTAAGAAGGTCTTTCAAATATCAAATCCGACATTGAAGAATGAATCTCTGTTAAAAAATCTGAACTACTTCAATGTGCTCTTCAAAAGAATTAGCGATGTTTCACCGTGATAATTGAGAAGTTGATTCAATTATCAATAGATGATTTAAATATGATAATCCAAAAATGAAAAAAAAAAAACGTAAATGAATGCAATCCCACCACGTACATTCCTAACTGTCTCATTAATACAGTGAGGAGTTATCCAAATTAGCTTTAAAGGATGTACTATTAACAATATCACTTATGCTACATCATGGGACTTGTATAAGACCCATATAATAAGGTTTGTGAATCTTTGTTATTTAAAAAAAATAAAAACATGTGAGAATGGAGTTACATTTTTTACTGTACCTAACATTTGTTTTTATGAACTCTCGTGTTGCGAGCTGGCATGTGATAGGGATTATTATAATCAATGCACTAATCTGCGTGCATTGATTTGGGTGACATGATTTATGATTTTTTTAATTAATATTTCTTTTTATTATTATTATAAGGACAGAGGTAGTCGAGATCTGAAAGTTTTGGTCAAAGTATTATTATTATTATTATTTTTTTTTTTTTGGGTATACATGAAAAGTTGAAGGGCTCTTATTTCAATTTAGTTATTATTATAAATTGGACTCCTCAACCTGTCTAGTATAAAATAATCTCCAACTCTTATTCAAATCTATATTTAAATTTTATTAAAAATTTAAATAAAATTTTTATTTGATATGATATGTCTCCAACTATTATTTTGTGTTTTAATCAAATATATTTAAAAATGTAGAATAGAAGAAGAAAAATAACCTTTGAAAATTTGGATAAAAGTTTGAGTCTCCCTTAATTTAAGTAAATTTTGAGTAAAAATTTAATTTGATATAATATGGGTAAATGGTTGAAGAAATTTTTAGATAAATTTTACTCAAATTTGAGTTTATTAGGTACATATTTAGGTATAAGATTGGAGATTATCTATTTATTTTGTAGAGATTATTCATCGTTCACAATTTATTTTCAAAACGTGCATGAGGCATTTGAGCCACCAAAATAAATCCAACTTTCATGTAGTTTGAAGAATCATATGTTTTTTTTTTAATAAATAAGTAAATAAATAAGCGTTTGACTTAGTTTTATTATAAAATAAAATGCCCAAAAGAACAAGGAAATCCGCCCCAAAGAAAAAGGCAACATACAAAGGTAGTAAAAAAGATGTCTACTACCAATCCTTATGATAGAACACTAATATCCCGATTGCCGTCACGAGACACCGCGTTGGGGAAGCGAGGGTGAGTTAGAGTAGCAATGTTTTAAAGGGTTTCAAACCCGAGAAAAAAAATATATATTTTCAGCATTATCATCACAGAGCTACAAACACGAACGTCATTTTTTTGTTTGCTTGTTTTGGAGGTGGCTTTCCACCGCGTCTATCAAAGCAAACTTGGCCCGAAGGTGTCCCAGACGGGACCTAAAACTACCTATTACATGTCATCATCACAACGTATTTTTCTTTCAACATATTCATCAATTCCACATAAAGTAGTATTAGAAATTAAAGTTATTATATATCTTTTCACTTTTCCTTTTACTATTCCATAGCAAAACTAATGTGTCTTGGAGGAAGTCAACATAACATGATTCATTCCCATCAGATCGAAGAACATCTTCAATCCATTAGTTTTTTTTTCACAATTACTCTTTCAAGTCAAAGAAATTGATCATCATAGTCTCACTAGTAGGTGGTTTATAACATATACATATTGCAACAATAATATTAATAAAATCAAATGATCTTATAACATGTAATACAACATCCATAAAAAAATAAAAAAATCTAATTATCAAATATGCTCTTTTTTTGTTGATTTCCAAAGGAAAGTGTTTTATATAAAGACTGAGCAACTTAACTACCTATATATTTAGTTGAAATTGTTGGAAAAATGAGCTATTATTAGACAAAAACAGAAAGAATATGAAGACAAGGATTAGAAGAGTCCGGTCTTCCTATACCAACACAATTACAAGCACTGGCACCATAGAGATGTTCTTTAAATAAAACATTGAAATTTATTTTTATTTCAATACTTAACATAAATACACATCAGTTTATTTTTTCCTTTGAACCTTTCCTCATGGGATCTCCATTTGGATAGGTAGAGTGCCCACTATGGTACTATATTATGGGCTTTAGACCCATCCCCCTCGATGCAAAAAAGACTAGCCTCCTTGATAAACCTTTAGTAAGTGGATTCGCAATATTGCTCACTGATTTGACGAAATCAAGTGAGATTACACCGTGTTGTATGAGATCCCTCACATTTTAATATCTGAGCCTCCTGAATCTCTTTCCAGGCTTGTCCTTGGTTTGTTGAGCCTTATCAATTACAGCTTTATTATCGCAATGAATTGAAATTGCTGGTAGAGGCTTCTATATTATTGACAAGTCCAGCAGAAGAGTTCTCAACCATTTTGCATGTTCTCCAGTGGTATCAAGCACAATGAACTCGGCCTCCATGGTAGACTTTGTTCGGATAGCCTGCTTAGCCGATTTTCAAGAAACAACTACACAACCTAAAACAAACACATAGCGACTGGTAGAATTTGTTTGATCAGAATAAGAAATCTAGTTAGCATCAGTAAATCCTTCTACAACAGAAGGATATCCTGTATAATGCAATGCATAATCAATTGTATCCTTAAGGTACCTGAATACCCTACGCAATGCAAACCAATGATTAGCATTAGGATTACTGGTATATCTGCTCAATCTCCCTATAGCATATGACATGTTTGGTCTAGAGCAATTAGCTAAGTACATTAATGTGACACCTGGCCCAGTCCCAAGAGGCCCATGGATTGGGTGAAGGTGTTTAGTCCCACAACGCCTAATGGGAGGAGATAGTATGTGCTTATATGTGAGCACAGCTCTTACACACCAAGACGCGTTTTAAAGCAGTGAGCCCATTTAGGGGCAAAGCGGATAATTTCTTGCTGTGTAAGCCTGGGACGTTACAATTGGTATCAAAGCCTGTTCATTACACAATAGTGGGTGTGGGTGGCCCCACACGGGGACATGTGCCCTATTAGGGGGGTGGGTGATTGTGACACCTGATCCAGGCCTAAGAGTCCCAAGAGGCCCATGGATTGGGTAAGGGTGTTTAGTCCCACATCGCCTAATAGGAGGAGATAGTCTGTGCTTATATGTGAGCAGAACTCTTACACCCCAAGACGCGTTTTAAAGCCGTGAGCTCATTTAGGGGCAAAGCTGATAATTTCTTGCTATGTAAGCCTGGGGTGTTACAATTAAACTAACAATTATTTGTGCATACTTAGCTTGTTGTTTAGATACACCATCATTCACTTTTAAATGAAAATTTGCATCATATGGAGTAGACACAATAGTGCAATCAAAACATTCAAATTTTCTGAATAGTTTTTTAACATAATGAGACTAAGATAAAGCAATGCCATTATCAAATCTAGTCAATTTAATACCCAATATCACATTAGCCTCACCAAGGTCCTTCATATCAAATTGATTGAATAAAAAGTTTTTAGTCTCATTTATAATATTAATATTTATGCCAAAAATCAAAATATCATCCACATACAAGCATAGAATAACACATGCATCATTTTGAATTTTACAGTAAATGCAATTATCTGATTCAGGACTCACAAAACCAACAGATAAAACAATGTTATTAAGTTTTTCATTCCATTGTTTAGGAGCCTATTTTAAATCATACAAAGATTTAATTAATTTTACATACTTTGTTTTCTTGTCCTGGTACCACAAACCCTTCAGGTTGATCCATATAAATCTGCTCATCAGATCACCATTTAAAAATGTGGTCTTGACATCCATTTGTTAGATCTCGAGCTTATGGATAGCAGCCAAGGCAATTAGCACCCTCGTAGAAGCAATTTTTGTTACTGTTGAAAAGGTATCAAAATAATATATACCTTTTTTTTACTAAAACCCTTAGCAACTAATCTTGCTTTAAATTTATCAATAGAACCATCAATTTTAAGTTTATTTTTGAAAACCTATTTACAACCAATAGTTTTACAACCAAAAGGTAAATCAGTCAAAACCCAAGTGTGATTATGCGTAATACTTTCAAATTCATTTTGAATGGCTTCCTTCCAGAAACCAACATCTACATAATTCATTGCCTCTTTATATGCCTTAGAATCATCTTCAATAAGATAAGTATAAAAATCAGGATTAAAACTTTTTGCAATTCTTGTTCTTTTACTTCTTTGAATATCACCTGAAGCTTCAGGTTCATTTGTATTTGGATACTCAATTTCATCAAAAGATGGAACACCACATGTAACACCTGTAAACTTTTACTATTTATATATTGATTTAAATATATAAATAGAGCAATTATATTATTGGGTTTTCTTCATGTGCATATAGGTTGGCCCATAAAGGTAAGCCCAAATAGGTTCAATTTAATTTGTAATTTTTAAAATTATTAAATGAAATTGAAATACTTATTTATAATTTTCTGGATATCATAATGATCTCAAGAACCATTGTGTGGGATTGTGTAAAATTTGGAGTTGGAGAAGTCATGTTTTGAGGTCTTTTGGGAAGGAGCATGTAGTAATGGATCTTATTGTGAATATTAAAGTCTGACATATTTTTTTTTTGTAGAAGTATCCCTCCAGGACCTTGGATAAGTAAGATATGACCCACTTGAAAATAAAAGGTCAACTTGGGCTTTTTTTTCAAAAAAACAATTACATCCCATATCCCATGAAAATTCTGTAACGGATTGGAAGACGATTTTAAGGCAACCGATTAATACCACTTTTTAACCTCAATCATCCTTCATATTCTATCAACCTAGAAAGAAAAAATAAAGGCTACTGTGAAGAAGAGGGTTCTTCATCCAACATAGGTATCCTTTAATCCTTTCCTTGAATTTCTTGGTAATTATAAGTCAGATTCTAAGTCTATTAGATTGGGGCCATGGATTCCTTGATTTATGGATAATAGGAGGTATCAGTAGAATGAGAGAGAGAGGTGTCTGTGTGTCTTCGGAGATGTTACCGATGCTGTGTGTAGGAGGAGATAGGGGTGGTAAATGAGCCGAACGAGCTGAGCTTTGACCTGCTCAGGCTCGGCTCGTTTAGTATCAGGCTCGGCTCGGGAACGAGCTTCATTTTATGTTCAAGCTCGGCTCGTTGGGCTTGTGAAAAGCTCGGTTGAAGCTCGGCTCGGCTTGTTTGTTAAACAAGCTAAGCCAAAGCTCGAATCAAGGCTCGGCTCGAATTCTTTTAGCTAAAAAAAAATCTTATTTAGCATTTGATAAGTCACATTTCACAAATAACAACACCTTATACATGTGAAAGTAACATAAGCTCGAGCTCAGGCTTGGCTCGTTCACCTTTTTTTTGTTAAGTAAACGAGCTCGTCTAGGCTCGGGCTCAACTCGGCTCGGCTCGGCTCGGGCTCGGCTCATTTACAAACCGAGCTTTAAAAATTGTTTAAGCTCGGCTCGTTTGTCTAATCGAACGAGCCTTAGCGAGCTTTAACTAAGCTAAGCCTGAGCTACTCAGCTCGTTTACCAGCCCTAGGAGGAGATGAATGGTTCGGGTGTAAATTAATAGGAGAGGAATATATGGGTTAATGATCCCATATATATTTATAGATCTAATGAGTTTGTATCTATTATAAGTTGGTGAATGGCATGGAATATTTTTGGAGTTATCAAACTCGTGTGTTGTTGGAATGATAACGGGTCAAGATGATGAAGGCCCAGCCCATATAATTGTTTATGTTTTTGCATGGAGTGTTGTTACACTCAGTTTTTTTCTCAGTCCAAAATATAGTCCTATATACCACATTAGAAATCTAGTGAAGTATATACCTAGTTAGATGTTGTATATACTACATTAAATATTTTCTTACACTTACTAAAAATGGGTTCATTTAACTCAAAATCAAGCGATATGCATTTTTTATCAAAGCATATACCTGATAAGATGATGTTTACTATATTTAAAAAATGAAAACATGTGACGTCTGTGTTTTGGTTAGTGAATGTTACTGAGTCTAACATTTTCTTTTTGCATGAGGGTGGATGGGTTGGCGGATCCATATTGAATAAATCTTATGTTACAAAAATGTTGGATTTGTGAGTTGTCAATTAATTGTTATTTGGAAGCTGGGTGTCTAGTTTAAGTCAGTCAAGTTAAAGTCATTGGGATGATTTGAGTTTAAAATAAATGGGTACTTTATTTAACATAGTTATTCAATTTTCTTTTATTTATTAGAAATATTATTCTATTTTCAGGCAATTCTCATACTGCTTAGGCCGATATTTTGTCACGAGTATTCTTGTTAAAGGTGAGTGGATGTCTCTATATTATTTAAAAATCATAATATATGTATACATTTCGGCATCATGTTATTTTATGATTATGAAATCTATCTTATATGAAGGATATGAGCATGTTATCATCATATAGATTGATATCTTGGATATATCGTATGCATTGGAAATTATGGGATTTATGAAAATTGTTGCATGCTGTATACTTGAAAGAATAAGTAGTTTTGATTGTGCATGCATTAAATCGTCAAGGTGGCTCAATCTAGGTAGCTGCGGTTTAAAATTTGACCAAAGTCTAGGTGGCTATGTCTACGTGGCCCGATTCTCAAAGTGAAATCTCTGTGGCTAGGTGTCGTGGAAAGCGGGCATGCGTGCCCGTTGCATTCATATACATCATGTAGTTTGAATTCATGAGAAGATTTTTATGACATCATATTTTATTCGAAAGAGAAATGTTATTATATCCTTGTATGTTTTAAATGGCTTCTTTATTATAAGATTTTCATTATATTACAATTGTTCCATAGACACTTTATAACTGATTATTTTAAAGTACAATATATTATTAGGACACTTGTGTTCATTCACTGAGCGCGTGGTAACTCATTCCTCTCTTTTCCTAACCTTTCAAATTAGCTGTTGGTGGTTGTCGATCTCGTTAAGGCATTGGAGGTTGATGCTCGTATTTTATTTCCGTTGCATTGTAGGTGCTGAAATAAGCCTTTCATTTAGCATGTAGTTTCCTTAGTCTTTTCAGCAAAAAACAGATGGCGTTTATGTTTAAACTATTATGTGTGTATTCATTTGCGTTTAGGATGAATTATGTTTAGATCTTGGTTAAGTTTTATGATTTGGATGTTTTGACTAAAATGTTAGTTATTTTATTTTTATTTTTATTTTTATTTATTATTATTATTATTTTATTTTATTTTAAAAAAGGGTTTTAAATTGAAAGCTATATATTTTAAGGATTTAAAGTCACGTAACTGAATTCATTGCTTCGAAATGGGGTACTGAAAATTTGGGGCGTTACACCACTAGTATCCAAATTACTGGATGAAAATTCACCAACAGATCTAGAAACTTTATCTAGAAAATAGTTTCATAATAAACAATATCTTCAGATCTAGTTTCGAAAACAGTATTAACAAGAAAATAAAAAATTTTGGATTTAATAATCAGAAATCTATTAGCATGATTGTTATCAACAAATCCAAGAAATATGTAATCTACAGTTTTAGGACCCAATTTTCTTTTCTTCATCTAAGAAATTTTAACTTTAGCTAAACACCCCCACACTTTTATTTCAAAACGGGTGTCCTTTTAAACCAAAGTTCAAAAGGAGTTTTATCAATATGCTTAAAAGAAATTTTATTTAAAATAGAATTTGCAGTTAAAAGAGCTTCCCCCCCATAGTCTAATACTAACACCGTATTCAGAAAGTATAGAATTAACCATATCAATCAAAATTCTATTTTTTTCTCTCAGGCACCCTTTTGATTGAGGTGAGTAAGGGGTAGAAACTTCATGCACCATGCCATTTTCTTCACAAAATTTATTAAGATCATTGGAGATGTATTCACCACCTCGATCAGATCTTAATCTTTTAATTTTTTGTTTCTGTTGATTTTCTACTAAATTCTTATATGTCTTAAATTTATCAAATTGCTCATCTTTTGATTGCAGCAAATAAATATAACAGAATTTAGAATAATCATAAATAAAAATAACAAAATATCTCATATTATCTCTAGTAAAAATACCATTCAAATCACAAACATCATAATGAACTAATTCAAGCATGCAAGAATCTCTTTCAACAGATTTAAATGGTTTCTTATGCAATTTATCTTGAACACATATTTCACGTCTCTTGGAATTATCAATTTGAGATTTAGGTATTAACTGCATATTCATCATTTTTCTCATGGAATTTAAATTAACATAACTTAAACTAGCATGCCACATAGTACAAGATTCAATCATAAAAGCAACAGAAGAATTATTATTACTACCAGAAACACAAGAGCCTAAAACATTCAATTTAAATAAACCATCACAAAGATATCATTTGCCAATTAAAGTACCAAACTTCATTATTACAACCTTATTTGACTCAAACACTAACTTGTAACCCTCTTGAATTAACAAGGACCCACTAACTAGATTTCTTCTTATTTTGGGTACATATTGCACGTTTTGAGGGATATGACCTTTCCAGAATTAAACTTCAGTTCAACTCGTCCAAAACCTTCAACCAATGCAGCCTCAGAATCTCCCATTATCATGCTTCTTCCATCGTATTTCTGATATGAATAAAAAAGGGAGCGACAAAAGGAAACGTGTGTATTAGCTCCAGTTTCAATCCACCAATCAGTGGAAAGATTAACAGAATTAATTTCAAGAGTTAAAGAAACAAACCTAGCAATGTTCCCATAAGTGTTCTCATCCAAGGTCAGCATGTTGACTTGGGAGGTAATGGCGGCTTGAGGGTTTTCTTTGGCCTTGGGATCCTTCCGCTTACGACAATCTTTAGCAAAATGCCCAGATTTGCCACAAACATAGCAATGGAAGGTCTTTTTTCTGGTTTGGATTGGTGTTGTTCTTGGAGTTTGAGGGTTTGGATAAAGCTTTCTTGGGTTTGAAATTTTTTCCCTTAGGTTTGAATTGCTTCTTGGTTTGTACAAGATTAACCTTAGCTTGTTTGTTTTTCTTGTCTTTGGTTCTATGAATATCCCTTGTTTTAAGGGATTTCAAAAGATTGGTCATAGACATGGAACTCTAACGGTGCCTAAGAGTTTTGGCAAAATCATTCCAGGAAGGAGGAAGTTTTTCAATAAGGGCCGTAGCTTGGATATTTTCTTCTAGAGTAAAACCTTTTGTTTTAGCATTTTGAATAAGGTTGGTATACTCTAGGATCTGAGCGACCGTTTTTGTTTCGATCATCTTGAATTCAAGTCAGTCAACAAAGGTATACTGCTCCAATCTAGCATCCTCTAGGCCATACATTTTTTAAGGAAATGTATTAATTTTCCAACAGAAATATGGGCATCCACATTGATCTTGAATTCTCAATCATATGTCATGATATTGCAACAATAGTACTAATAAAATCAGATGATCTTACAACATGTAATACAATATAATCTGTAAAAAAATCTAATATTGATCAAATATGCTCTTTTTTCTTGATTTCCAAAGGAAAGTGTTTCATACAAAGACTTTTAGCTTTTGATAAAAAAACAGCTTTTAGCTGTTGGGGTCACATCAATTCAAATACATCATCATTTAAAAGCTAAAAGCTAAAAGTTGTTACCAAATAAGTCAACTTAAATACATCATCATTACTAGATTTTATCTCTAAACTGTACCTTGAAATCTGTGTTTTATAAAACTCAAATCATCATCATTACACCCTCAAAAGGTGTGCATAAAGCTGTAAAAGCTAATAGCTGCTTTTCAAACTATGTTTCCAAACGCTACCTAAGCAACTGATACTACCAACAGGTTTAGTTGAAATCTAGGCATCCACATTGATCTTGATTTGGTTGACCTAAAACATAGAGGTGATGACATTATTATAAAACGGAATTTTAGAATTATTAAAATTTATTTTATTTTATTTTGTGCATTGAGTTCCTCATTGATTGAATAAGTTTCATCAAATTATTTAGATCTATGTGTTTGGATGGATTCTGCGTCAAACATAGATCGAAACATTTTTTTGACAAACGTGATATTTCCATCATTCACTATCTAATTGGGCACGTCTAGCATATTTTTTAACAGTAGCAGGATCGTTATAATTGACTCCATTGAGTCTGCATTTTCATCACTATCTGAAAACACCGTTTTTAAAATGCAGGGTCACTTTTTTAAACAGCATGACAAAAACTTGGATTTTCGCGTGTCCGTGTCAATTTCAGGAATTCAAAAAGGGCAAAGCTATTCTCAATACCAAACTTAATCTTTCCCACTACCCAAAATTACCAAAATGCCATTATTTATTTTTTTGTCTCCCTTTCCCACTACTCAGTTCGATAGCACCCAGTCAAAATCTTCTTCACTAGGACGACAGAGATCTGTCGAACTATCTAAACAAGTGCCGACAGGGATCCAGTCAAAATTTGCTTCACAGGGATGATAGAGGTCCGTCGATTTGCCTGAGTAAGTGTCGACAGGGACGTGTCGATCCCTTTAAAAGAACACCTATCTTTTAAAAATAAATTACTTATACAGTCATTTAAGTCTTTACAAAAAACAAAAATTCCATGTAAGTCATTTAAGTTTTTCTGGAAATCATTCACCTATTTTGTCATTTAAATACAAGGTGTAAAAATGGAAAAACAAATAGTCATATAAATGAAATAAACATTAAACATTCCATATACACAAGTGGAGTATCAAGAAACATTCCATATACTTTCGACATGAGACTCCACTTGTTTAGAAAATAAAATAATGTTTCTTGTCTATATGAAATGTTTACTGTTTATTTGGTTCAAATAACTCTTTGTTTGATATTTTTGTTTCTTATATTTAAATAAATATATATGTGAATGATTTTCAAAAAGACTTAAATGACTTAAATGACATTTTTGTTTTTCATAAAGACTTAAATGATTGTACAAGTGGTTGATTCTTAGAAGAGAGTTGTTGTTTTGAAGGGTTCGACACATCCATGTCGACATTTGCTCAGACTGATCGACAAATCTCTGTCGTCTTACTAAAACATACTTCGACTGGGTCTCTCTCGATACTTATTCAGACAGATCGACAGACCTCTGTCGTCCCAGTGAAGAAGACTTCGACTGGACGCTCTCGAATTGGGTAGTGGAAAAATGAGACAAAAAAATAAAATAAATAATAGCATTTTGATAATTTTAGATAGTGAAAAATATAAGCTGGGTAATTGGTATATCTTTGCCCATTCAAAAAATCAGACTTACCTCCCGAATGAACCAGTCCACACGGCAAGCTATGGAGGGAAAAAAGTGTCCATTTCTCGAAGATAATAAATAACTTTTTTTTTTCATAGCAGTCTTAAAAATTTCTAAGAGCAACTCCAACGGTTCTGCATATCTTCATTTTGGAGCTCATTTTCTCTCCAACGGATCGGCAAAAACGGCATCTATTTTAGAGGCCACTAAATGAGACTCCGTATTTGGAGGTTTACTGTTTGAGCCTCCAAATATGGAGGTTTGTTACTTTTTTTTTTAATAATGTTTAATAGCTTCTATAATATAAGTTTAATTTTCATAAAATTGATATCATTGGATAGATGTCGTCGATACGATTCAAATGAGTCTAATATTGAATATGTTTAACATATATTTAAAAATGTTATATATTTAATAATATTTTTTATTTTTTTACATTAATATTATATTAATTATTATTTACTCTTATGTTCTAAAATGAGTTTATTCTAATTGAAACTGATAAAACAACAAAAGAAAATACATGAAATATTAAATAAAGCACAACAACAAAACACAACAATACATAATAAGACATGATCCAGATCCATCTTAAAATAGATGTATCGCTACATTAATAATCTCCTAATCCTCCTGCGTGGGGTACAGAATATAAATATAAACATAAATATATTATGAATAATAGAAAATATTATAATATTATTTTAATCAGATACGAATACATGTTTCTCGGATACATATATTTTAAATAAGATACGAATAAAGGTTTTTTGGATACATATATTTCATCTAGATACGAATACATGTGTTTTGGGTATAGAAATCAGTTTGGAATAACTGATAAGTTTACTGGTCACTTGATCTAGAACTAATAATATTAACTTATACGGATTTTAAATTTTGCTAATAAGCCTCTATTATGTGTAATACATCAAAAAATAAGAGAGATATGATAAATTAAAGTTTTATTAAAAAAATATAAAAAAATAGAATAGAGATAAAAATAAAGATTGTGGTTGAAGTTAATAAATTAATAGTGAGATTCTAAATTCATTTTTTTATTTTTTTAATATATTTTAATATTCTATTTTAGAAATCTTCATTTTAGATGCTCTAAGATAAGAGGTACGAGACATGTTCGTATTCGAAAATTAATCTTCAAACTCTGACGTCATTGGCAGTGACTACTTGTGCATGTATTAAAAGCGTGTGAGACAAATTTTTCAAAAAAAGGTTTTTCAATTAAATATTCTTTTTATTATTAACAATTAATTAAAGAGAAATTCTTTTTCCAAACACCACTGAACAGAGCATCTATCCAAGAATCAAATCTGAACTTTTAATTAGTAAAGCATATAACCGTGACGACCGACGACAATAAAAAGGAGACGACACGAGTACAAAAGACAATTAAGTATTATTAACAAATAATAAATATTAATTAAGAGAAACCCCCCAAAAAAATTAAAAAATAAAAAAACCTGAAAACAACCAGCCACCACACAACAAGGGAAAGACGCGTCTTTCCAGCCTGTAATACCCCCATATTTTTTTTTTATTACCATATCCCAAACACTTTTGTTTCTCGTCTCCTTCACTCACTCATCCACTCAAAAAAAAAAAAAAAAAACCTCCAATCCAAATGTAGGAAAATCAATGGCGTCAATCAACCTCCATTTCTTTCCAATCCTTCTCTTCTTGATCTCCATCTCCTCCACCGCAACCAATGCCGCCGCCTTCACCACGCACGACCTCCCGACGACCTTCCGCGAAGCCCCGGCCTTCCGCAACGGCGTCGGATGCTCCGCCTCGTCGAAGATCCACATCGCGATGACCCTCGACACGACCTACCTCCGCGGATCCGTCGCCGGTGTCCTCTCCGTCCTCCAACACGCGACCTGTCCGGAGAACCTCGTCTTCCACTTCCTCGCCTCCTCCCCCCGCCGATCGGACCTCCGCCGCACCGTCCTCAGCTCCTTCCCCAACCTCTCCTTCCTCATCCACCGCTTCGACGCTTCCCTCGTCAGGGGGATGATCTCCGCCTCCGTCCGCCGCGCCCTCGATCAACCCCTCAACTACGCCCGCATCTACCTCGCCGACCTCCTCCCCCGCTCAGTCCGCCGCATCATCTACTTCGACTCCGATCTCATCGTGGTCGACGACGTCGCGAAGCTGTGGCGGATCGACCTCGGTCCGCACGTGCTGGGCGCGCCCGAGTACTGCCACGCCAACTTCACCCCCTATTTCACGGACAGGTTCTGGTCGGATGCGCGGTTCGCGCGGGCGTTCGAGGGGGGACCGAGGAGGAGGAGGCCGTGCTACTTCAATACAGGGGTAATGGTGATCGATCTGGAGAGGTGGAGGGAGGGGAGGTTCACGGAGAGGTTGGAGGAGTGGATGAGGGTGCGGAAGAGGGTGAGGATATACGATCTGGGTTCGCTCCCGCCGTTCTTGCTGGTTTTCGCGGGCAAGGTGAAGGGGGTCGATCACAGGTGGAACCAGCACGGGTTGGGTGGGGACAACGTGGAGGGGCTTTGCAGGGATTTGCATCCGGGGCCGGTGAGTCTTCTGCATTGGAGCGGTAAGGGGAAGCCATGGCTGAGGCTCGACGCCAGGAGGGCTTGCCCTTTGGACAGTCTCTGGGCGCCGTATGATCTGTATCGGTCTTCGGTTCGGATTCCTCAGCTGCTGCTCCGGTAGACTACATGCGCGACAACGGATTGAGTGTTTGTGCGTTTGTCCTTTTGTTTTCCCCCTTTTTCCGTGGGGGGATGTTTTTATTGATTGACGATAGGTGGGATTTGTTTTTTTATTTTTTTCTAGAATTTTTTATTATTATTATTTTGAAATTGATTTTTTTTTCATGAACTGTTGTCTTGGATTCGAATAGGATTCGTATTTAAATGAAGATAATAATGTATGTTATAACTCTAAATGCAAGTCTCATGCATTTTAGTGTTTTAAAAATAATAAACATAAAACAAAATATTGTTATAAAGTATAATATCATCCTATTTTTAATTTAATAGATTTATTTTTAATAAATAAAAAAAATTGATAATTTATATATATTATTTTTATAAAAATATATATCTGATTGAATAATTATTAAATAATTAAAAAAATATATATAACTACAACGTCAGGCCATGTAAATAGTGGTTGAAACCTTGAAAAGAAAGAATCACTGGGAGGGTAAAACAACAAACATGTGGCCTCGAATAGCTTGAACCTGACTCATTTGTTTGTAGGTTCTATTTTTATTGTGCGTGATGCACCTGATGACCTCAACGAAACAACGAACCAATATTTTTATTGTTCGGCGTTCAAGCCGTCAACGAACCAATCTGATTCGATCTCTTAGCTTGATGGCCCATTTCTTTTATGGGCCGGCTTGACATCAATATTTTACACATCTACATGTGCAAAAACATCTATCATCTCTTTTTAGCTCACACGTTCATATCATGTTTTTTATATTTTATAATTCTTTATTCATATTTTATCTATAACTTATCATTGATCAATCAAACAACAAAAATTACATTATTACATTTCTCAACTTAATAACTAAATACACAATTGAGGAGGATAGTTTTCCCTACAGTTAAATTTGTAGAAGTGGGATTAAAACTTGGATTGGATTTTTTTGTAGAAAAGAAAATTAATTTGGTAGCTTGAATATGTCTTTTTCTGTCTCAATGACTGACTGTGATTGACTGGGCCTTTAGAGTGCTATCGCGCGACCTCTTTATAGACTGCCTACGTAACCCTTGAGAATCAAGTCACACGTAGTTCCTTAACTGGTCTTGTAACTGTCTTGCCACTAATTGTTTAGTTAGCTTTTTTTCCAGGGAAACGTTTCCCACGTCGGACCCTTGATTACCCACGTTTCGTAGGTAGTGAGTCTTAGTTGCCAACTTGGCAGTTATGAGCGTTTCATTTCTCTGACCGTTTCTTCAGTCTATTCGTGACCCTTTGGCCTACTCGTTTACCCGTCACGTCATTTTGAGTACGTTTGCGAGATGGAAGATCACCCGACCAGACCTCTTATCTGGTCGTGTCTTCTCTGCTCGTATGCGAGGAGTAAGGTCGTCCAATCATACCTCTTGTCTGGTCGTGCCTTAACTGCTCAGGGTGGTATTCTTTCGCGAGGTGCCTGACTGTCCGACTAGACCCTGGATCTAATCGTGTCAACGCTTCTGGGAAAGTCATCATTGCTCAGAATCCAGACTCTGATTTGCGGGGCCCACGCATGGCCCATATCCGTCTTGCTATGACACGTCAGTCCTGGCCTGACACGTGTCGTGGTGCGGATTTTTACCTCCACAGATGCCCCCTCTCCTGCTCTTTTAAATTGTCAAGAGAGCAGGAGATTAGGAAAAAATCATCTCGCCTCCGCCCCTCTCGGGGGGGTCAAAGATCTACTCGCCTGTTTCCTTGGGATTTTCTGATCCGTTCAGGATTTGACGGCTGATTTGCTGTGTGAGCATTAATGGCGCGTGGCCTCCTATGGTGTTTGGAACATCCAAACGTCAGCACCTCTTCAGATTTCGTGAAACCCATTTTATTGGCATTGATTGCTCCTTGATATATGCAGCTAATAAGTGATACCATATTTTCGAAGCGTCGCTTTGACGTTATTTAAGGGTCGAGAGGGAGGCCCTCCTCATCCCATCTCGTTTTTTTCCTTTCGATATTTGAAAGCCATGGATATTGCCACTATCATAGAGAAAACTTCTATTACCGCAGCCCTTCATAGAGAGTTGGGCATCTCCTCAGACTTCGCGGTTGATGAGTTGGCTGAGGATGAGGTCCCCTCTCTCTATCTTGATTCCGCTCTCCTCCATCCCAGCTATTTCAAGAATGGGGGTCTTTCTCTTCCTCTACCACACTTGGTGGTAGAGTTTCTCGACTTCTTTGGCCTCCACCCTATCTCGGTTGTTCCCAACGTGTACCGTATCTTGATGTGTGTGGTCGCATTGGGAAGGAGGACTGCGGTTGAACTTGGCCTGACCGACATCCGCTGGATCTATCAGATTAAGGCTTCAACCTCCGGATGATCCCCGCCCTTCTACATCTCTCACCGGGCCAAGGCGCCGGAGCTGGTCCTTGGCATGTCTCGAGGTGAAATCTCCGACTGGCAGGATCGTAGGGTCCGGGTCCGGGGTCCCTGGATGCCAGATGGCTGTGATTCTTTCTGCCGTCACCTGTGTCATCCCTAGAAGGTGAAAGTGAATGCCCCCGAGCCGGATGTCGAGGAGGTCAAGATGGATGATATCTCCCGGGTGATGGAGTATCCGGACCGATCATGGTGGGAGCTTCTTGGATTGGAGGAACCGAGACGTGCACCATCCGAGGCTAGATTTCTTGCCGGTGTGGTTGAGCCTGCTGATGGACTGGGTTTGGTTCCCCATCCTCCTGCTCCGGTCGAAGGGACGCGGTGACACTCTCTGAGGCTCCTCCGGTTGGGCTCTGGATCATGTTCCATTGCCCAACCGGTGGACCTTACCTTTTCACCGCTGCCGTCTGTCCAATCTCTGCCCTTTCATCGTCTTCCTCTTCCTTTTCTTCATCGTCTGTTCCCCTTGGGGATACTGTTCCTCCCACCTGTGACATTGATGCTCATACCCCGACGGTGGTGCCCCCAGTGATCCCGGGTGCTGATGAGGATGTTGATCCTGTTCTGGAGAATCGTCTTCTGGGTGTCAACATCCCTTTGGACGATCCATCCAGGAATTTGCAAGCCTCAGCTCATGCAGCCGTCCTCTCCATAGATCAAGAATTGCGGTTTCTTCGCGAAGCTTGTGAGGGTGATCAAGAGGTTCATCTTCTAAACTTCATCAGCGGCTACTGCTTGGGCTATGCTGACCACTCACGTGGTTTTTGAGAGATGAGCAACGAGGAGCTGCCCATACTTCACCGCGCCGCACGGGAGAGGAGATTTTGTGGGAAGGGCCGAGCAGAAAATAAATAGAGGGTTGAACATGTATATTTTTTTTAGTGTAATCTTTATCCAATCAAATGAATAAAAAAATTTCTTTTTGGGTCAGCCTTCCTCTTGTCTTGTGTACTCGTGTTATTATATATGTGTCACTTTTAACCTTCTGGTAACCGTTGGAGCATTCTAGCAGTTTTTCAGTTTTTTTCGTTTTTCGATCGGAACCGCTAAAATTTTGGGCTGTTAGCTATCGCCCTGAGATTGAGGGCTCCGATTGAAAATGTAACTGCATATTATGTGTCCTGGTGCCATTCCAAGCCGCTCACGAAAATTTCGTCGAATTCCGGTAACGTTTCAAAATTTCGCAGTTCTGGGGCGTATCCGGGTTTTGACCGAGCGAGAAGTCATTGGGAGAGTTGACTTGGTCAAAGTGGGCCCATAGACTTGGTCAACCCCTTTTTGTTTTTATTTGTGGTTGAGTTGACCTAAGTCAAAACTCACTTAAACCCTCACTAATCCTTTCTTAGCCCTAATTAAACCTAGTTAGGCTAATCTAAGTGTGGGGATTATATATAAGTGGAATCTAAAATATCTCCCCACTATTCATCTTCTTCCCCAAAATGATTTTCTCTCTCCCCTCTCTCTTTTTCCTCCATTAGAGCTAGTTAGAGGGCTTGAACCTTAAAACCCAAAGAAGAGAAAGGTAAGGGGAGCTCCCGATCTATCCACCGGTGGTTTCGGATTCGAATTCCGGTGTGTTTAGCCCCTCCTCACACCCTCTTTTCTCCTCAGATTTCAGCCCTTCTTTGGCTAGGAGGAGATCTAGGTGGTGGTGGTCCTTGTGGAGGTGTTTCGGTGCCCGAAGAGCTCCCGGTTCCCTTCCTTTCCTTCCCTTCCCTTCCCTTGGGTAAGCTTCTTTCCTCCCTTTTCTTGTTTAGATGTATGTTAGGAGGATGTTTTAGAGTTGGGGTGGCCGTCGGTGGCGGTTGGAGGTGGTTGGAGGCCGTTGGTGGCCGTGGGAGTGGTGGAGGGATGGCTCGGGTAGGCTGGCAGGCAGGGGGGGCAGCGCAGGCAGCAGCTCGGGCAGCAGGCAGGCGGTGCTCGCGCTGGCAGGCGGGCAGTGCTCGGGCTCCTCGGCAGTGCGCGCGGGCGAGCAGTGCGGGCAGGCTGGCAGGCGCGCTGGGCGCGTGCTGCCAGGCGCGTTGGGCTCGTGTTGCCGGGTGTGCGTGGGCGGTGGGCGCAGAGGCTGGTCGCGGGTGCTGGGTGCTGGTCGCGGGCGCTGGGCACAGATGCTGGTCGCGGGCGCTGGGCGCTGGGCACCGTGCGGGCAGAGAGCGCGCAGAGCGCTGCGCAGGGGCGCAGGGCATGCTGTGCGCGCGGAGTGGTGAGCGGGTGGTGTGCGAGTGCTGCGCAGGAGGCGTAGTGCGCGCAGGGCGAGTGGTGCGAGCGGGCAGGTGTGCGGGCGCTGCGCTGGGGCGCAGTGCGAGCGGGGCGCTGCGCTGGGGCGCACTGCGCGCGGGTGCACCCGGGGCTGGATGAGCGGGTGATGCGAGCGGTGGTGCGCGCGGGGTGCACGCGGTGCGAGGCGCTGGGCGCGGGGGGTGCGGTGTGCGCGCGGGCTGCTGCGCTGGGGCGCAGTGAGCGCGCGGTGCACCTGGGAGGTCTCGGCAGGGTGTCCGGGCGTGCGGGCTGAGCTCGGCAGGGCGTCTGGGGGCGCGGGCCGGGGCTCGGCTGTGCGCCCGGGGCGGGTGGCCGTGCGTGCGGCTGCCCGAGGGTTCGTGAGTGAGTCGGGATGCTCGGACTTGCGTGCGTACGGGCCGTATGTACGTTTGTCCGAGTGTTGGGTATTTTTAGCGTATTTTGGGTTTATTTGTGTATTTTACTCACCGATTTGAGTATCCTATCTTGCAGATCTTGACGGACGGTCGCGCGACGACCCGGCTACCGGTGAGTGGGACAATCCAACCCAGTAGGGAGGCGTTACATGCACTTGGGCGTGTACCGTCCTCCCCTGGGGCACCATAATTAATGTTAACTTGTGTAATATGAAAACTATGTAAGCATGATAATGTGTAGTATGCATGCCACCCTAGACTTTGTATGCTAGGGACTTGTACCCTTAGGACCCGTATAAGAACCATGCATCCTATTATCATGTTTCCCTACTAGGAAAACCTTGTCTGATGCATGTTCCCACTTAGTTTAATTTGGATATATCAACTGCGAGCATGTGATTGTTGGCATGTCTTAGTGAATATTATAGGGGAGGGGCCTCGCGAGGACAGCGGTGAGACCCGGACTAGGGTACTCCGTGTTCCTTGTTTGGTTGTCGGGATGTCCTATATCGGGATCTCACGCTGCCCTCCCAAGGTTCTTTCCCTCGGTAATATTCCAACCTCTTATTTTATAATATATGTTCCCCGCATCCTGGTTATGCGCCCTGGAGGAATTCTGAGGAATTCATGACATTAGAGTTGTTGAGATGTGTTTGTCAGCGGATCCGAGTGGATCATATGCGATGGATAGGCTGATCTGTTCCCTTCGTTGGATCCTTTAGAGACTACCCCGGTGTAGAGAGACTGTGCCGTGCAGGGGCTCCCATCAGTAGGCACCTCCTAATCTTGGACTCGGACTGTGCTGAATGTGGGAGTGGCCAAACAGCCTACGGAGTGGGGAGAGACTATCGGTGGACCAAGGGCGACCATCAGCCTAGTCAGTCCCAATATCCTATGTCACCTATTGAGGGGTGAGGGTGAGGGTGTATGATTGTGTATGGATGATTATCAGGCTAATAAGTCCCAATATCCTATGTCACCTATTGAGGGGTGAGGGTGAGGGTGTAGTGGGTTGGCGATAGCGACCCACTGGCCTGTATAGCTGTTGCCATTTTGTGGCTTTTAATAATGTGATTGTGGGTTAATAATATCTGGTGGTTAATATATATATTGTGATGCATGGGTTGTGCTGTTCACTGAGCGTGTGGCTCACCCCTCGCATAATATTTTCTCCAGTGTCATCTGAGTCGGATCTGGAGGAAGAGCTCCCCGAGGGACTTCATCAGTAGCGGAGTAGCGCCACGTCCCGCGAGTATCAGAGGCTATCAGCATCCCTTGTGATTGTATGTATTATATTCCGTGCTTGGGCACACGTTTGTATTGTATTTGGATGTCTTTGTATATATTGGCTCTCACAGGACAGTTGATTATGTATCGAGTCTGTAATATGTTTTGGATTACAGATTCAGTCTTTTAGCTTCCGCTATTGGTGTATATATCATGTCAGCCCTGCTTTTGTTGTCTGTGTTGTCATTTTAGCTGTTGTGTGAGTATATTATTGAACTCCTGTTTAGACTGATATCATATATACACTTGCCGCGTCCCGGGGTCGGCCGGCCCTGGGCGTGACATGTGTCGTTTAGCCAAGTCCTTAAAGAACATAGGCTATCCTCCTCGTTGTACGCTTACTTTTTCTCGTATTAGCGCTTCAAAGCTAAATTGCCTTGATTTCAACCGCAAATCGCCCGCGCTAGGCGAACAGGTTACTATGCGTGAAAGGAGTAGAGATGCCTGGTCGCATTCATCTGGTCATAACAACCCCCTTCCGATCTATCCTTTCATGAGGCCACGTGGAAAGTTAGAGATAGAAATATCATAAACTTGCCACGTAAGCTGCACATCTATAGAAACTAACGCCTCGTCTCCCGCGCCAACTGTCCCTCGATTTCTGCAGAATATTTCTACAGCAAATCCTCCATGATCTCGATTTTCATGCCTTTGCCATGATTGCAGGAAGTTCTCGAGGAAGAACTGTCCCCTTAATGTAGTTGTCACTTGTTGAGAAGAAGAGAGAGAATTCAAAAATCAAATCCCCTCTTTGTTTTCAAACCTTGCCTCTTCTCGTTTTTCTTCTCGCATCACCATGTCGACAGACATTGTTCAGTGACTGAGAAGTTCTTCAATTTCATGAAGCATCAGAACCTTGATTCACTTTATATGTATCCTTCTCACATGCTGAGAAGTTCCCTTTCTCTTCCTCTCCCCCAACTGGTTAAGGATTTCATGTGTCGGTTTAAGCTTCACCCGACACAATGTTCTCCTAACCTGTTGAGGGTTCTGATGTGCGTTGTCACCATCAATCGTTCGCTGCATCTTGATCTCGGGGTAGACGACATCTACCATCTGTATGATCTGAGGAAAGCAGAGCATGCTTTCTATCTCTGGGCTAGAAAAGACATGACCCCTCTCGTGGAGAAGCTCCCTTCCTCCGATAGTGGGTGGAGGGAGGAGTGTCTCGTGCAACTGACCGGTCCTTGGGAACTTTTGACCTACTGTCCGCATGGTGGGTAAAAGCGATTGACCACCGTTGTCTTTGTCCAATGAAATTGGGTAAGCATAAAAGCGGTTGCCCTTTTAGACCGTTCCCTTCTTCATCGAGACCTTATGAGTTTCTTTATTTCTTGTCAGATGACCTTGAGTGAGCAACCGCGGATCCTTTGGTGGTGAAGTTTGATCAGATTGCTCGTGCCCACGAATTGGAGGATAAAGATTTCCGTAAAATTCTTAGCCTCCCAACTTCTCGGGCCGCTGGCTCTTCCTCGGTGGTCGCCGGCACATCGTCGAGCTGTGACGCTCCTTCTGCTTCTTCTCCTGTCATGAACGAGGAGGTGGCTGGGCAGCTCGCTACCCTCAAAGCCAAGTCAACCTCTGTTTCAAGGAAGAGGCTCAGATTGTCGATTCCTTCCAAACGAAGGTCAAAAACGCCTCATCCTGAGTCTTCAGTCTAGGAGGACGAGATAGGAGAGGGGGCGGCCACCACACCTGGCGCACCTTTGACTCTTCCCTCTGGGATCCAAGTGGGCCTCCTGCGAATGCAGCTGGTGATCAAGGATCGGGGTTTGCTCTACCTCTGGCAGATCAGGAAGCCCATCGAGTCCTACCGCTAGCAGGTCGCTAGACACGGTAGTGGTTCCATTCTCTCCTGAAGTTGAGGTGATCGAGGCCTCCATCCTGGTCATCCCAATAGTCAACTTGGCTTGCGCTGAGTTGTCATCAGCCGAGGCCATCGAGATGGCGCCTTCTTCGACAGTTGCACCTGGGTCAAGCCCAGTTGCAGTGATGGGGGTTACATCCCCTCCTGAAGTTTCCTCGGGGGTGCCCCCAGTCGCTATGGTGGAGATTCCACCCTCCATCTTGTCGTCTCTGAAGGTGCCCTCGATCATTCATACCGCTGCTGTTCCTTCAAAACCCTCTCGCTCGAAGGTTCCTTTCGTCCCATCCTCAGAAGCCACTCCTTCCGCAGATGTCGATGCTTCGAACTTGGCCTCCCTAGGGGCTATATTAGCCAGTGGGGCTATGCCTGTCAGGGCTTCTGCAGCGGCTGCTTCAGCTAGTATCCTTGCCGGGCGCACCAACAAGGAGGTTGCTTGTGCTCAACTCAGGGGTTACCATCTTCAAGATGACCTGGAAAGCGCTCGCCAGGCCATGACTGAGGCACTTCTTACTCGGCTCGGCTGGAGCATATACAACGAAAGCAACCCTACCCCTTTGTTTTCTTTGTGTCCAACTTCAGAGCTCTGATGATCTGCCTTTTCAGAACTCTGTCCTCCTCCAAGCGCTCAGCAAGCGTGAACTTGACGCGAAGAAGGCCGAATCACTGTTGAAAGCAACGCAGGAGCTCGCGCATCGCAGAGAGGCGCAACTTAAGATTGTTGAAGAGCAAACTGTGATCGCGAATTGTGCCCGCCTGGCGGTAGAGTTAGCTGAATCTTCTGCTCGGCGTGACTTGGCTACTGCTGAAGCTCGCGCTGTGGCTGCTGAGGAGCGAGTGAAAGAGCTTCTCGACTTGAAGCTTTCTCAGTCCTTCGACCAGGCCAAGCTTTCTTTGTGAGCAGAAAATGTAGAGAAATGAGTTGATGTTCTGACGCAGGAGTCACGGGATAAACAGGCCGTTATCTTTGGCCTTTGGGCTGATGTCACGGCCGTGTACGAGGATGGACTGACGAAGGGTCGAGACGAAGCCTTCGCGTTGGTGAAAAACCAGATACATGAGATCTTGGATTCTTTGACGCCTGTGCCGACAAGAATTTTGACCGTGGCTATGGTCCTGGATATGAAGACAGGTCGAACAATGTCTCTCCTTGTGTTGCTAGCGAGTCTTCCTCTGGTTCTGAGTCTGGTCCCGATGATGGGTTTCAAAATGATTGACATTTTGTAAAGACAATGTTTTCTTTAAACGACTTGTCCTCTTAATGTCTACTCGTTTCTTTTCTTGTTTGCATAGCGTGTATGCCTGGAGTGCTTGTTCGCTAGGATAATATGGATGTACCCCTTCAGAATTTAAGCCCATTTAAAGACTAATAGAAACCAAGCGAAAAACTTTTTATTTCAAAAGTAGTACTTTTTCAAATGCATTACATTGTGAGGTCTTATGGGTGCCTCTCCATTCATTCGTTCTTGTCACATTCTCGAGCTTTCAACATTACATCAAGCGTTATGTCCACGATCCTGCTCAGTCATTCAGTTCGACTGTCTCATTCTCGAGCTGATTTGTCGTTTATGGAGCAGTGGATCGAGGTCAAGGACAAACATGAGAAGAGGCTCCACGCTAAGACCGTTCCTTTGATTACAGTGTGTCGGTAGCGCCAGTCTGGTGCATAGACCACTTGGGAGCAAAAGGTCTATGCGTGATACTTGCTATATTCGGTCTTCCCTTTGGGTTTCCTTAAATTTTGAGGACTAAATTTCCTAAGGGGGGAAGAATGTTATGCCTGTGTCATTTGGAGCCTTATTTTTTCGATCGGAGTCGCTAAAATTTTGGCTTTTAGCCACCTGCAGGAGTTGGAGCGCTCTGATTGAAAATTTGGCTACATAATTTTTCTCCTAGAAGTTATGTATTTTCGATTTGGTATTTGGATTTAATTTTGTTAAAATCCAAGATGAAGAGGTTTAAATATGATTTTATCATGAGATGCTCAGTTTTGAGTTAGCTTTCGTACAAAAGTTGAATTAGATCAACTGGATTCATGTAGTAAAAGTTATGGGTATTTTTCCAAGTATACCCCGGGGATGAAAAATTCTGGCAGCAGCCCTGTTCAATGTTTAGCTCTCATTTCGGAATAGCTGGAGGGATTATTTGATCTTGGCATAAACATGAAAGTTGTAGATAATCTTCTTGGCTTTCCAAAGGATTTTTAATTGTGCAATTCGGAGCTATATCGTGGAAGTTATGGCTGTTCTAGTGAAGCCCGTCCAGAATTTCTGGTCAGGGACGATTTGGTCTTGTCCCCCCCACCAACTCACTGAGCTTGTAGCTCACCCCTCGCATACTGTTTCTTTTCAGGGGCAGTGTTGGGCGTGGAGCTGGAGCTTTCCTGTGGCGTGGTCTTATGGGCGTGGAGCGTTCTTCCAACGGGTGGCGAGTGCGAGGCTGTGAGCAGTCCTAGAGTCATTGTATGTATTGTAAATTGTGCATGTGGCACAGGTTGTATTTTCTTTGGTCTAGACTTGGCTCTCACAAGACAGTGATTGTGTATTCGAGTCTGTAATAATGTTTTTGGTTTATAGACATTGTTTATATATTATGCTTCCGCTTTTCAGTCAGTTATCATTATCCTTGCTTTGCCACCTCGTGTGTTGTTGTTGGAGTCTTTATTGACCTCAGGTATTGATAGCTGATATTTTATTATTTCCATGTCTCAGGGACGGCCGCTCTGGGGTGTGACAAAAGTTGGTATCAGAGCCTGGTCCTGTCAGAGCCTAAGTCTAGTCGTATAGATGATGAGTCGTAGGATTGTCATCTGAGTACTCTTGTTTTAGAAGTTATCTTAGGTTGCTGACATGCCTCCTCGCATCCGTTGACGTGGACGTGACCCCCCTAGACCCACCCTTAAGTTGTCGACTGGGTCGACTGAATAGGGTCAGTTGTTGGATCCCTTGTTGTGGATTAAGGCTTGGGTAGGAGATTCCAGCCCAGTAGTATGATAGTGATGAAGTGGTCACAATTTCTAAGGTATGGATTGTGTCTCGATAATGGAGCTCTTTCCCGTGCATCGGTATTGCTGGTAACCATTGAGTTCGCATGCGGCACCATTTTCAAGTGTTGAGGATGTGGCGTATTGCTCATTAAGGGGTGATGTCTTCTTCCAGCCTTCCTACTCAGGATTAAGGGGCCTTGCGGGGTCATCGTTGAGACCCGGGCTAGGGTACTCCGTGTTCCTTGTTTGGTTGTCAGGATATCCTATATCGGGACCTCAGGGTGCCCTCCCAAGGTTTCTTTTCCCAGTCAAGGAATACCTTTGAAGCATCAAATTGATGATGGATTTTTCCTCTCACTTGGAAGGTGCTATAGCGAGTGGTGATGCATACGATCGGGATTGGGTACATCCTATTGCAGCTTGGTGGGCGATTGCTTGTGGAGTGGGTTCCATAGTGGCATCTGGAGTCGCTTCGATATATCATTGTGCGTTGTAGCTGCCCGGTTGAGGCCAGAGCCCTGTGAGGTGCTCCCAGATACTATGCTTGTTGGTGCGCCCATATGGCTGAGATAGTGGGCTTGGGAGGCTACCAGGTAGAGGCCACACCGGGAGAGTGCTACTGGATGATGTCGAGAGCGTGGACTCCCTGTGATGAATCTGCCCATGGAGTGCAGGATGCTGGAGTTCCAATGGTTATAGTTGAGCGACCTATCTTTGGTGGCATGTGAAGCACAGTTGTGGATACTGTCGCGTTTTGCCCCACATTGGTCGCAAATGAGGAGACGCGATGCTAACGTTCGTGATGAGACTCAACCGCCTTATCAGATAGATGACGTCGCATAGGCATTGTCGAGGTTCGACGACCCCTTATTGCGTGTCTTGTGGATTAAGTACGGTTGAGCGGCTTACCAAGCGTGTAAGTGTCATCATGAGCGCCAGCCATGCTCGAGGAGCAGAATCTGGACTTAATTGTTCGTGGTGTTGTTTTGATCTTCCCGTAAGGGTTGAAGATCAGGTACCCCCTTGCCGTGAATTGATGATCTATTTGACCAGCTCTGGGAGCGAGTGTCTGCTGTTAGATCGATCTTCGCACAAGGGTACCACAAGTTGGAGATCCGGGAGTTGGACATCCCGTAGATGGCCTTTCGTGACCGTTCAGGCACTACGAGTTTTAAGTACTGCTGTCGGGGTTGACGAATGCGCCGGATGCCTTCGTGGATCTCAAAAGTTTTATTGGGTTCCGTGGACTACTTTGGGGTAATCTTCATTGAGACTGCTAGTAGTGCGATGAAAAGGTGATGTGGGTGACCTTGTTTCCCCAGGTTGGCATGCCTCAGGCAAAGTTCGAGAATCATCATCGCGTTGGAAAGCGTCAGTCCATGGAGATTCCTCAGTGGACGTGGGAGTGGGTTATCAGGGATTGTTGCGGACTCGCTAATGTCACGTTCGGGTCACGACGCCGTCTAGGTGATCAATGACCGACTGACTAAGTCTGCGCTTCCCTCCCTAATCCGACTAATTGAGTCTCTGGACGCCTTGACGTGGGTTTTCACCTTCGCGATTGTTCGTCTTCATGGCACTCTGGTCGGCGCTATTTTCGGTTGAGACGCGAGGGTTACTTTGAGGTTGTGGCGCAGCCTTGGCAGGCTTTGGCGCGAGCCTCTATTTAAGTATAGCGTTTCATCGCCGATGGATAGCCAGACAAAGAGGACGATTTAGACCTTGGAGGACATGCTAAGTACCTGCGTGCTCGATGATGAGGGCAGTTGGGTGAGGCACCACCCATTTGTTGGGGTATGCCTGCAAGACGACTGCCATTCGAGCATCCAGATGGATCTGTGAAAGGCACTCTACAGGCGTAGTTTTATACCTCCCTTGTGTTGGGACGGTTGAGGAGCGCCAGTTGGAGGGGCCATAAGTCAGTTGTTTGACCTTGCGGTGGCCAGGTTGGTTCGTGTGTGCATCTGCACCTCCCAGAACCGACAGAAGGGCTACGCAGGTCATCGTCGCCAGGAGCTTACCTTTGGGTTTGGCGACCATGTTTTCGTGGAGGTGTCCTGGTTTAAGGGCACCCTCTGTTTCGACGTTCGGGGCAAGCTGAGTTGGCTCTTTAATGGGACTGTTTCTCGTCATTGAGTGGATTGGGGAGGTGGCTTGTCATGTAGCCTTTCTCCCACAGCTGGCTCATGCCCACGACGTCGTCCTTGTCTCGTGGCTGAGGCGTTATGTCCACGATCCTGCTCAGTCATTCAGTTCGACTGTCTCATTCTCGAGCTGGATTTGTCGTTCATGGAGCAGTGGATCGAGGTCAAGGACAAACATGAGAAGAGGCTCCACGCTAAGACCGTTCCTTTGATTACAGTGTGTCGATAGCGCCAGTCTGGTGCATAGACCACTTGGGAGCAAAAGGTCTATGCGTGATACTTGCTATATTCGGTCTTCCCTTTGGGTTTCCTTAAATTTCGAGGACTAAATTTCCTAAGGGGGGAAGAATGTTATGCCTGTGTCATTTGGAGCCTTATTTTTTCGATCGGAGTCGCTAAAATTTTGGCGACTCCGATCGAAAAAATAAGGCTCCAAATGACACAGGCATAACAGTTCTAGATAATAAGCTCCTTTAGGATCCATCCCGATGACCTTATACGGTCCCTCCCAACTGGGTCTGAGCTTTCCATCAGATCATTTTCAGGATTCGGGGAATACCTCTTGAAGGACCAGATCTCCAACTCGAAAGCTTCGTCGAGAGACCCTCTTGTTGTAGCTTCGTGCGATCTGGTTCTGGTAGTTTGCCATTCTGATGGAACCAGCTTCTCTTCGCTCATCCCTTAGGTCCAAGTCGGATGCGAGAACTTCTTCATTAGCGCGCGGCTCGAAGTTCTCGACCCTGAAAGTTGGGATCCCGAGCTCTATAGGAATTACTGCTTCGACACCAAAGGCCAGGGAAAACGGGGTTTCGCCTGTAACCCTCCGCGCCGTTGTGCGGTATGCCCATAATACCGAGGGGAGTTTGTCCACCCAGTTTCCTTTGGCTGCGTTGAGGCGCTTTTTGATCTCATCCATGATGGTGCAGTTGGTGATCTCGGCCTGCCCATTACCTTGGGGATAACGACGAGAAGAAAACAAATGTTTTATTCCCAACTCCTCGCAAAACTTTCTTATGGTAGCGTTGTCGAACTGCTTTCCGTTGTCGGAGATTATAGCATTCGGCACCCCGAACCTGCATACTGTTATATATGTGTCACTTTTAACCTTCTGGTAACCGTTGGGACATTCTGGCAGTTTTTCAGTTTTTTTCGTTTTTTGATCGGAACGCTAAAATTTCAGGCTTTTAGCTATCACCCTGAGATTGAGGGCTCCGATTGAAAATCTAACTGCATATTATGTGTCCTGGTGCCATTTTAAGCTACTCATGAAATTTTCATCGAATTCCGGTAACATTTATGAAATTTCACAGTTCCGGGGCGTATCCGGGTTTTGACCGAGCGAGAAGTCATTGGGAGAGTTGACTCGGTCAAAGTGGGCCCATGATTTGGTCAACCCTTTTTGTTTTTTTGTGTGGTTGGGTTGACCCAAGTCAAATCCCACTTAAAGCCTCTCTTAAGCCTAATTAACCCTTTCTTAACCCTAATCTAAGTGAGGGTTATATATTAAGTGAATCTAAAAAGTCTCCCCCACTATTCATCATCTTCTCAAATGAGTTTTCTCTCTCCCCCTCTCTCCTTTTCTTGGTTTTGAGCCACCTAGGGTGCTTGAAGCTTAAAACCCAAAACATAGAAAGGTTAGATCCGGTCCCGATCTATCCCCCGGTGTTCTCGGATTCGAGTTCCGACAAGTTTGGCCCCCTCTAACCCCCTCTATTCTCCCCTGTTTTCAGCCCCTTTTGAGGTAGGAGGAGGTCTTGGTGGTGGAGATCCGTTGGGAGGCGTTTCGGTGCACGAAGATCCTCCAGTTCCCTTCCTTTCCTCTCCTTTCCTTGGGTAAGGGTTCTTTCCCTCTTTTTCATGTTTAGATGCATGTTAGGAGGGTGTGGTTGAGTGTGGAGGGCGGCTGGTGGCTGTCGGTGGTGGTTGGGGGCGGTCGGAGGCCATTGATGGCCGGTGGGTGGTGGTAGAGGTGCTCGGGCAGGGTGGGTGTCTGTCCCGGGCAGGATGGCAGCACAGGCGCAGCAGGCAGCGCAGCAGACGTGCAGTGGCAGGGCGCGCGCGCGCGTGCGCGCGGACGTGCGCTCGGGTGGCGCTGGGCGTGCTGGGCGTGCTGGGTGTGCTGGGCGCTGGGCGTGCTGGGCGCTGGGCGTGCTGGGCGTGCTGGGCGCTGGGCGTGCTGGGCGTGCTGGTCGAGCGGGTGGTGCGAGTAGGTGATGCGAGCGGATGGTGCGCGCGGGGTGCGCGCGGGGCGATGCGCGGGGCGCGGGCGGTGTGGGTGTGCGCGCGGGCGCTGTGGCGCAGCGAGCGCGCGGTGCACCCGGGGAGATTCGGCAGGGAGTCCGGGCGTGCAGGCTGGGCTCGGCTGTGTGCCCGGGGCGGGTGGCCGTGCGAGCGGCTGCCCGGGGGTGCGGGAGTGAGTTGGGGTGCTCGGGCTAGCGTGCGTACGGGCCGTATGTACGTTTGCCCGAGTGTTGGGTATTTTTAGAGTATTTTTGGTATATTTGTGGATTTTACTCACCAAGTTGATACCCTGTCTTGCAGATCTTGACGGACGGTCGCGCGACGACCCGACTACCGGTGAGTGGGACAATCCAACCCAGTTGGGAGGCGCTATATGCACTTGGGCGTATACCGTCCTCCCCTGGGGCACCATAGATTAATATTAACCTGTTTAATATGTAATCCATGCAAGCATGATTGATATGTAGTATGCATGCTACCCTAGACTGATTATGTTAGGGACTTGCACCCTTAGGTTGTGTAAGAGCCATGCACCTTGTCACCTTGTTATCATGCTAGGAAAGCCTCGGCCTTTGTATGCTCCTATTAGTTTAATTTGTTAAATTAAATGCAACTGGTAATATTATTGCATGCCTTAGGGAATATTTAAGGGGCCTTGCGAGGTCAACATTGAGACCCGGGCTAGGGTGCTCCGT
This sequence comes from Acorus gramineus, assembly GCA_030737835.1. Lineage (NCBI taxonomy): Eukaryota > Viridiplantae > Streptophyta > Magnoliopsida > Acorales > Acoraceae > Acorus > Acorus gramineus. Next base: position 3,825,657 of record CM060849.1, read on the forward strand.
GTTTCTTGTTTGGTTGTCGGGATGTCCTATATCGGGACCTCATGGTGCCCTCCCAAGGTTTCTTTTCCCGTCTATATTAATGCATGTTCCCCGCATCTTGGTTATGCGCCCTGGAGGAATTCTGATGAATTCAAGACACTAGAGTTGTAGAGATGTGTTGTCAGCGGATCCGAGTGGATCATATGCGTGTGGGTAGGCTGTTTCTCTCCCCTTCATTGGATCCGTGTAGGGACTCCTCAGCATAGACAGACTATCCTGACAGAGGGCTCCCATCAGTAGGCACCTCCTGATCTTGGACTCAGACTGTGCTGAATGTGGGAGTAGACCAGGCAATAGCAGGCTATCCTGACAGAGGGCTCCCATCAGTAGGCACCTCCTGATCTTGGACTCGGACTGTGCTGAATGTGAGAGTAGATCAGGTAAGCTACGGTGTGGAGGAGAGGCTATCAGTGGACCAAGGGTGATTAACAGCCTAGTCAGTCCCAATATCCTATGTCACCTGTTGAGGGGCGAGGGTAAATGGATGTGTATGGATGTGTATGGATGATTATCAGTCCCAATATCCTATGTCACCTATTGAGGGGTGAGGGTGAGGGTGTATGGATGTGTATGGATGATTATAAGTCCCAATATCCTATGTCACCTATTGAGGGGTGAGGGTGAGGGTGTGGTGGTTCGGCGATGTACGAACTACTGGATTTATGTTGTATGCCACTTTGAGGCTGGTTGTTGATTAATTGTGGTTAATATATCTGTGATGCATGGGATGTGTTGTTCACTGAGCGTGTGGCTCACACCTCGCATAATATTATTTCTCCAGAGTCATCTGAGTCGGAACTGAAGGAAGAGCTCCCCGAGGGACTTCATCAGTAGCGGAGTAGCGCCACGTCCTGCGAGTATCAGAGGCTATCAGCATCCCTTGTGATTGTATGTATTATATTCCGTGCTTGGGCACGCGCTTGTATTGTATTTGGATGTCATTGTATATATTGGCTCTCACAGGACAGTTGATTATGTATCGAGTCTGTAATATGTTTTTGGATTACAGATTCAGTCTTTTAGCTTCCGCTTTTGGTGTATATATCATGTCAGCCCTGCTTTTGTTGTCTGTGTTGTCATTTTAGCTGTCGTGTGAGTATGTTATTGAACTCCTGTTTAGACTGATATCATATATACACTTGCCGCGTGCCGGGGACGCCCGGGGCGTGACACATACAATCTCCTTCCATAGGAAACTTCACACCTCGACATCACGAATCCTGGCCAGGGCCACAGCTTCCACCCATTTGGTGAAGTAGTCAGTGGCGACCAGCAGAAACCGCTTCTGAGATGGTGCCATGGGCATGGGTTCGACTATATCGAATCCGCATTGAGCAAACGGCCAAGGACTTTGAAGGGTATTCAAATCCCTGCCGGGTCGATGGATTAGCGGCCGAATCGCTGACATTTTTTGCATCTCCTCACGAGATCGAGTGAATCTTTTGCGAGGGTTGGCCAGAAGTAACCAGCAGTCAATACGCGATGAGCCAGGGACCGTGACAAAGTATGGCTTCCACATATCCCCGAATGCATCTCCTCTAGCACTTCCTTGGCTTCATCGAGGGTGACACATCCCAAGAGTGGGCTGCTGAAGCTTTGCTTGTACAGAATGCCTTGATCAGAAATCAAGAACCGAGCGGATCGATTCTTAATTTTCCTGGCTTCCTCCTTATCCGGTGGGAGGATGTCGTCCTTCATGTATGACATGATGGGATGTCACGCCCTAGGGCGGCCGTCCCCGAGACGCGGCAATGGTATATATGATATCAGCAATCTATACAAGAGGTCAATAACATACTCTAAACAACATCAACAATGACAACAATAAGGCTGATATAATATATACACAAATAGCGGAAGCTAAAAGACTGAGTCTGTAATTCAAAAGACATATTACAGACCCGATACATAATCAACTGTCCTGTGAGAACCAATATATACAACGACATCCAAATATAATACAAACGTGTGCCCAAGCACGGAATACAATACATACAATCAAAGGGGGATGCTGATGGCCTCTCACACTCAGAGCGTGACGCTGCTCCGCTACTGCTGATGTGCCTCGGGGAGCTCCTCCTTCAGATCCGACTCAGATATAACTGGAGAAAAATATATGCGAGGGGTGAGCCACACGCTCAGTGAATAGCACAACCCATGCATCACAATTCATATCAACCTTAAACAATTTACAGCCTCTAAGTGGCAGTAACTACACAATCCAGTGGGTCGCTACATCGCCTACCTACCACACCCTCACCCTCAACTGGTAACATGGTCTTTTGGGACTGACTAGGCTGTTAATCGCCCTTGGCCCACCGATAGCCTCTCCTCCACACCGTAGCTTGCCTGGTCTACTCCCACGATCAACACAGTCCGACGCATCGGAGGTACCTACAGATGGGAGCCCTCTGTTAGGACAGCCTGTCTAACGCTGAGGAGTCCCTACACGGATCCAACGAAGGGAAGAGAAACAGCCTACCCACACGGATACGATCCTCTTGGATCCGCCGACACCGATTGCAACTCTACAAATGTCATGAATTCTTCAGAATTCCACCAGGGCGCATAACTAAGATGCGGGGAGACACATATTATAACCACGAGGTTATAATATTCTCTAAGGCATGCTAATAACCATAAGCTCGCATTTGATTTAAATAAATTAAACTAAATGGGAAACATGCGTAGGTCGAGGCTTTCCTAGCATGAAAACATGGTATCAGGATGCGTAGATCTCTATACATAATATAAGGGTGCATATCCCTAGCATACAAAGTCTAAGGGGGGCATCGATACAACATAATGATCATGCATAGCACAGTTTATATTTAATAATAGCTAATATGCAACTATGGTGCCCCAGGGGAGGGCAATGCACGCCTACGTGCATCGAACGCCTCCCTACTGGGTTGGATTGTCCCACTCACCAATACCCGGGTCGTCGCGTGACCGCCCGTCAAGATCTGCAAGACATGGGAAACCAAAATGGTGAGTAAAATACACAAATACGCAAGAAATACGATAGAAATACCCAACACTCGGACAAGCATGCATACGGGCCCGTACGCACTCGAGTCCGAGTGCCCCGACACACTCCCGCACCCACGGGCAGCCATGCGCACGGCCACCCGCACGCACACGCACGGGTGCGCACGCACGCGCGCACCCCCGCGCCCCTGGCGCACTGTCGCGCCCCAGCCCTTGCGCCCAAGCGCGCTGCCGCGCCCCTTCTCGCTCGCCCAGACACGCCGCATGCTCGTGCGCACGCTCGCGCGCGCCCGCGCGTCCAGCCCTGCGCCTAACCGCACGTACTGTGCCCCTGCGTAGCACCCCGCGCGCACCCCTGCGCGCACCGCACGCACTGCGCCCCTACGCAGCGCTCCGCGCGCACGCCCGTGCGCCCGCGCGTACGCGCGCACTCGCCCAGCGCCCCCGACAGCGCGCGCCTGCTCTGCCTGCGCGCGCAGACTCGCGCGCACGCGCGCGGATGACCCCGCACGCGCGCCCGAGCCAACCCCACCACCTCCCTCAGCCCTCCCACACCCCAAACACTCATGCACACCTTGCACAACCAAAAACACATCCTAAACATGCATCTAAACAAGAAATAGGGGGGGAGGAAAGCTTACCCAAGGGAGGAAAGGAAAGGAGGGAACTTCGGGTGCTCTTCGCGCACCGATTTGCCACCACCAAAGCCACCACTACCAAGACCTCTTCTCAGCCTAAGAGGGGCTGAAAACAGAGGAGAAAAGGAAGCTTAGAGAGGAGGTCAGCAAGGGGGAAATAAAAAATGAAACCATGGAAAGGTAGATCGGGACAATACCTTCCTTTTCTCCTTCTATGGCTTTTCTTTTTAACCACCTCTACTAGATCAAATGGAGGATTTAAAGAGAGGAGATGATGAGCTTTTGGTGTGTGAGAGAGAGAGAAAAATGAAGAAGAAGGACTATTGTGGGCGTGGACTTATTTGGCTCACACACATACACACTTAGCTACTCACACACTCACACACACACCACTCACTTACACTTAGAATTAATTAGGTTAAGCTAGGTTTAGGTGAACTTTGACTTGGGTCAACCTAACCACACTAACAAACAAAAGGGTTTGACCAAGTCAAGGGTCAAACTTGACTTGGTCAAGTCTCCCAATGACTTTTTGCTTGGTCAAAACCCGGATACGATTCGGAACTGCGAAATTTTGAAATGTGACGGAATTCGATGAAATTTTTGTGAGTGGCTTGAAATGGAACTATGACACATAATATGCAGTTAGATTTTCAATCGGAGCTCTCAAGCTCATGATGATAGCCAAAAGTCCAAAATTTTAGCGGTTCCGATCAAAAAAAGAAAAAGTTGAAAAACTGCCAGAATGCTCCAATGGTGACCAGAAGGCTAAAAGTGACACATATATAACATGGGATCCATCCCAGTTTTTGTTCAGGGTTCCGGATCTACCGCCATGATGGATTCATGTTGAGAGATGCTCGGCTCCCCCAGAAACTCGACCAGAATCTCACTAGATGGTTCTCCTTCTAGAGCACTGGCTAAATTTGCCAAGGCGTCAGCTTGGGTGTTATACTTGCGATCGATCGAGTGGATCTTCCAGTCACCGATTTGTGCGAGCAGGGCCTGCGCATAGCTCTAGTAGGCAACCATGCACTCATCTTTTGTCTGATACTCTCCGGTACTTTGGCATACCACGAGCTGTGAATCATTGTAGATCACCAATTTGAGCACGGAGAGATCTACAGCAAATTGTAGACCCGCGATCACGGCCTCATATTCTACTTCATAGTTGGAAGCCTTGAAACCGAGCTTGATCGCATGTTCGAAAAGGAATCCGTCCTCACTTCGCAAGATCATCCCAGCTCCTGCCCCTTTTCGATTGGATGCCCCATCTGTAGATACCCCAATTTTGACTGTCCAAAGAGACAAAAATACTTCAAGTAATACTTAAGAATAACCACATTTGGACAACAAATAGAAATCTCCTTTAGAAACTGAAATTAGAAACCCTGGTCCAAACACTTAGAAAAATCTAAGAGCCTGGACATGGGCGGCTACTTGAGAGTAGCCGCCCCATACCATGCGGCTAGTCCCAACTAGCTACCCCTCAAACCAACCCCAAACCACCTTCCTCGATGGGACATAAAGCAAGCATGATTGCGGCGGATTGTCTCTGTTAGCTGCCCCATCTCAGCCGGCTCAAACCGTAGTAATCGACCCAAGCCATTGCTTGTCAGAGATGGGATGTTTGGCAGGTTATGATAGGGGCGGCTACCTGAGAGTAGCCGTCCCTCACCAAGCAGCTAGTTAACACTAGCCGCCTCTAGCCAGGACACTGTCAGAGAACAAAGATCTAATGGGAGGTCAAATCAAACACCTTATTACCCATTTTGACCTATTGTCCAGTGGAAACTTCCCTACACTTCTTTTACTATAAATAGGGGGGCATCCAATTCATATCCATAATAATCCTCAATCACTAGAAAATCATCAATTCATTCCCAAGCAACTAATCCACACCCACACTAACAAGCCTATACCCCCCACACCCCCATTTCAAAAACCCATGAGAGAGGAAGTGAGAGAGAAACCCATTTCCTACACCAAATCACTCTCCAAATCCACTCTCCAAAACCGAGGTTAAACCTCGCTTAACCTCTGCCAAATCCAAATCCAAACCCTACCCAGGTTCTGCCCAAATTGAACCAGACACCAAGCGGCTACTCCAAACTAGCCGCCCCCCACCAGGCGGCTAAATCAGACTAGCCGGCCCTTCCCTAGCCCACCTTAGTCCCAATTCTCCTTTAGTCAGGTTCCCGAAGCAGAAAAGGATCCCTGTATTCACCTCTGTGTACGACATATCCGTGTCTCAGAGCGGAGACCCCACAAACTCCCCACGAAGGCGATCAAATCCGCCCCAACTTTTCCTGCTTTTTTTAGAAAAGCAGGTGGCGATCACTACAACCCCTGAATCCTTCTGAGGACCCGTCGGCCGCCTCAGCCAGGAACGGAAAAACCAACCCATCACCCCTTCTGAGAGACGACCGACCGAGCCTGCCAAGGCGCAGCTCTCTGAATCCGAGCCTCCGAAGAACCCCCACACACGCACAACCTCGGAGGACCAGAGAGGAGGAAGAGAGGGAGGAAGGCTTCCCGGAGCGCCCTTTCGTTCCTTTTCCCCAAAATCCGATATCGACAGCCTGGCGATCACAGTGGGACCTCCCTCGTGAAAGACAACAAAAGGTAATTCTCTTCTGCTTTCTTCCAATAACCTGACTAGAATGCCATCACCCCTCTAGGAAAACTAGGATTTTCCAGCCCTCAAGTCTGACCCTCCTCTACTTTGCATTACAATATCCTTTACTGCTTTAAGCTGCACACAGCTGCGCACCTTTTTACTGCTTTAAGCCGCACACAGCTGCGCACCCTTTACTGCTTTAAGCCGCACAGAGCTGCGCACCCTTTATTGCTTTAAGCCGCACACAGCTGCGCACCCTTTACTGCTTTAAGCCGCACAGAGCTGCGCACCCCTTTACTACTTTAAGCCGCACACAGCTGCGCACCCCTTTACCGCTTTATTTACTGTTTTGAATCTGCATTCATCTACACCTAGGCTTTCCATATTCACACCATGGAAGCCTACACCCATGAGAAAGTAGTAGAGAAGAAGGACAACCAGGGAGACCAAATCACCTAATTCCTCAGCCACCTAGAGGAGAGGATGGCTACCCTGAGATACCAGTCGGTCGAGGACATGTTCAATGACCTCACCGACTATCACCAGGCCAAGACCTTGAAGCAGGAAACTCCTGTTAAGACCCCCAAGGCTTGCCCCACCCCCAATACACTACCAACACCCGACTTCTCGGTAAGTCCAAGTCCAAGCCTCTTTTCCTTTGCCCCGCCTTCTCCTGCGAATCCAATATTCCCAACCGCTTCTCCCCGATCCCTTACTAGGCCACCTCCAACCCGGGACCATTAAGCAGCCCTTCCAGAGGAGAAACATTGGACAAAACCATCAGGAGAATCTTCTCTGAGATTGGCCCCTCCGCCCCCAAACACATGTCTCTGCACAACCTGAAACAGATCCCGTCAGTCCACCTACCAGAGGGATTCAAAATCTCAAAATTTCACCGGTACAACGGTCGTGGAGACCCAGATGTTCATTTGACCGCCTTTTATCAAGACGCCCAACCGTTTCTAGATAACCAACCTCTGCTAGTGTTCCTCTTTCAAAAATCATTGGAAGGAGAAGCACTACAATGGTTCTCCACCCTCCCTATAGATCATTTGTCAAACTTCTCAGCTGTAAGCGAGAAGTTTCTAGGCCGCTACGGTTATCAGAGGTTAGGCTCTATTTCAGACCTAACCGTAGAAAGGATGACGTCTAGCAAGGAATTTGAGCAGTACGTATCTAGGTGATGCACCCTCATCCACCGAACTGGCCAACAATTAACAGAATGTCAAGAAATTGACATGATGTTGCAAAGCCTGAGTCCAGAGCTCCGTACGAGTCTTTCGTATGGAGACTATACCACGTACTAGCTTCTCATTGACTGCCACAACAGGATTTCCCGCTGTGCAGCCCCAAAAGTCCAAACCCTGTCCCCACCTATCAGCCATAGGGTTGGACAACCGTCGAGAAAGGCGCAGACCCCCATGGTAGAGGGGATCACACAAATTTTGGCACTCTATCTGAACGGAGCGTGAGTCCCTGATCAAGGGTCAGCTCTGAGACAGTACACGCCTGGTTCGTCCGGATATGTGCCACCTCGGCAAGCCAATCAAAACTTCATTTCTCGATCTGTACCTGCCCCCGTGTCAATACAACAAAACCCAGTAGTCCAAAGTCCTCCAGTCCGGAGCCCCATAATTCAAAGCCAAGGCCAAACTTCCACTCCCCCAAGAGCGCAAAACCTAAGCCCTAGCGGCCGCCACAAAGCTCCTACAACGAAGTCTCCCCTCCAACCTCCTATGGCCCGAGACGAATGGGAAAGAGGGACTCTTACCCACCCCTCCCAGAAACCTTAACAAGGATTTTTTGGGTAATGATGGGCACCAATAGCATTCTCTCCCTGCTGCTAGGCCCTCACTCCCCGGGGCCAGCACTGCATGTATCTGTCAATACCATCAACAGCATGGTCACACCGTAGAAGAATGCATTGTCTTTCGGGACTTTGTTTATGATTTAAATGATGACAGGCGCCTTGATTGGGCCATGATCAAAGGCCATCTAAGCCGGGGCAATCCCCAAGCAAACAAGCCACTTGGCATATTCACTGACCCTATGCCAGATCACGACCAAGCCTCCACTTCCAGAGCCCCCGCTTTCAACATGATTAGGAGAGAGAGACATCCACCACCAGAGCCAAGCAGCTCAAAAAATACTACCGATGGCAGTTCATCTGAAGTGTTTGAGGAGGAAGGGCAGGACGAGCCTTTCCAGCTGAACCTCGACGACCACGACCTCGTTGTACTATATGGCGAGCAAGAACAAGTAGTCTCCGTCCTGCCTGAAGACATCAACAGAGAATCCAATGAAAGCGGACTGGACAATCCAAGAGAAGAGGAAGAGGAGGAACCATTCGAAGAGGTTCCCGAAGGAGCAGACGAAGGACCCGGAGAAGGGGAGTGTACTTCGGATGATCTGCATCCAAACGACAACGGATCCTCCAAAAGCACTGACATGGTAGATGGCCCCTGCCGTCCAATGACCATCTCCTTCACTGACAAGGACTTTCCTGATCAAAGGCTACGAGTGTATCCCCTCCATGTTCGCGGGCGACTCCATGCCAACCCGCTAAACAACATCTTCATCGATTTGGGATTGAGGATGAATATCATGACTTGTTCTACCTACCAAGAAATGCCTAGGCGAGGTCGCCCCTTTGTTCAACCAGTACACTCCACTATCCAGGCCTTCAACCATTCCGGAAAGACCATCTACGGTCCCGGGATATTCGAACTGGCCATTGGTCCCCTGATTTGAGAGATGGAGTGCTTCGTAGCTGACATCGACACGAGATACCCTATGATGCTAGGGCGTCCATGGCTAGACAACATCCAGGCCATTTGTTCCCCAAGACATCAATGTCTCCGACTACCATTCATGGGTCACATACTGACCATCTGGGGGGAAGCACGCCTCTGATACGAGAACGAAGACAACTGGGTATTGCATAATATGTTCACATTTGCCATACATCCAGGAGTTGAATCCGAAGGTGACAGTCAGCCCGGATCACCTCACAACGACTTATGTCTAGTTGAAGGACCAGTTGGGACCATGAATTCAGCTAACAACAACATGGGTCCCAACCCCATTGCTTTCCTACCCGACGAGGTTGCACCAGCTGGAGTACGCTCAGCACCCCTCATGATAATTGCAAGCCTCGAAGGGAGAGAATTCCGACACATCTTGGTGGACACCGGGGCAGAAACCAATGTCTTGACCTACTCAGCCTACAACAAGATAAAAAATCGAACCTACAAGTTGCAGCAGACAGACGAGTTCATTTTCGCTTTTGACAACACACGGAGAGGCGTCTGCGGATTAGTGACACTCCCTCTAAAAATTGGTCCAGTCTCCACCATAGTCAATTGCATGGTGATGGACATCAGGTCACTACTTCCCCTAATTGTTGGAAGAACCTGGCTCGACGGTATCAAAGCTGTCTCGTCAACCCGGCACCAATGCCTCTGCTTCCCGTATCATGGAGAAGTGGTATCTATCTGGGGTGAGGCACATTTCAATGGAGCGCGAGTCCGCAACTAGACCATATGTGCCATGCACATCAAGTGGGAGATGTACTCGTACGGGATGAAGAATTACTCGCCCGAAGATATGCTCGGTCAGAGGCGAAAACCCAAGAGAACAAGAGAAGAAGAAGGAGCTGAACCTGCAGAACCTCCACCATAGATGAGTCGACCCACAAAGGCTAGCCGACTCAAAGAAGTGGTTCAAATCCACAAACCTGGGACTGATCCACCCAAGTAAGCCTTCATCCTTCAACACCTTTACGCACAGTATATGCTGAGCAACGGGTTAAACTCTCTACTTTAGCAGGCGCAAACGCCTTTACGCACAGTATATGCTGAGCAAAAGGCTATACTAGTACACATCCAAGCAAACAGATTGTACTCTCAACCCAAAATACGGGTATATGCCCGGCGGGCTATACTCTCTACCCAAATAAAGAAGTGATAAAAAGAAGAAAGCCAGAGGGACCTAGGAAGTAAAGACATATGCCAGACTGGGACAATTCTAAAATATTGCCCCAAAGGAAGATATTTGTCACGACCCAGAAGCGGCCGTCTTCTGAACCGTCACAAGAAAATTGATATACAGAAAATCATAACTCAAAATATGCAATTAGAAGAGTGGAAGCAATATATATATATATATATATATATATATATATAAGGCCAAACTGGCCAACAACAAACTATACAGATGTCAAAAGATGCATACAACAACTGTTTGTCCTATGAGAGCCCTAGGACTTATGTACACAAGATCCATTTGTCAAAAACGAAAAATACAACATGGACCTGAACAAAATATGGGAACTCTGACTCTACTCTGCTAGTGGGATGGCGATGCACAACTCTAAGCTCCTCGTGCAGTACTGGACTCAGGAATGTCAACCGGGGTGGTACCTGGATTCAAAAATCCATCCCAAAGAAAAGGGTGAGCACAAAGCCCAGTGAGAGAAATCCCTATAAATTATATCTTAACAATCACACACATATATATATCTGATAACACAATAATCCTTCTGTACTCATAAACCTCGCTTCACAACTCTCTAGGAACCATATTAGGCGGCACTCAGCAGGCCTAAGAGTCAACGAAAGCTGCACATAGTATATTATGCCACATCATACCTCTCTGGAATCTATGTTAGGTGGCACTCAGCGGCCTAAGAGTCAACGAAAGCTGCACATAGTATATTATGCCACGTCATACCTCTCTGGAATCTATGTTAGGCGGCACTCAGCGGCCTAAGAGTTAACGAAGCTGCATACAAAGTCCATAATAACCATATCCACATCCATATTTCATCTTCACACATTTATAAACATCATAGCATGAATAGAATTTGGAAAGTCATTTAAATTCACACACCATTTTCTAGAATCACCAAGGTATGTATTATGTGTCACCAATATATATAACCATGAAGAAGAACTACAACACTTTAAATGATAATTAAATAGAGGCATGGATTCATTCTTTCACTTGACAATTTGGCCTCCTTTACCTGCTCACCTACTAAGTTGCATAACTTTTCCCCTAACCAATTTAACCATCACTCCTCCAACCTTAACTCAGCCCAAAAGAATTAATTGACACCACATACACGCACAACAGCAGCAACACATGCAAGGACATCAAATAAAGAAGACAAACATTCAACAGGACTTCCATTTTCATTCGCATTATCACTTCATTCTCTCAAACATGAATTCTACCACCTGAATTAAATTTGAAAACACACACACATAGCAGAAACATAAGGACCATAAACAAGGAGACACGAGAAAGGATGGATTCACTCACCTCACAACTTACAATTCAAGGCTGGAGTCACCCTAATCCAGCACCTACATCACGCAGATAGGAACCCACTGCTAAAAATATAATCCTCAATTAGATACTAAATATAACCTCATAAATCAGGCAATACTCAAATTTCCTCAAGACAAACATGATATAATAAAAATAAATGATAATTAAATAGAGGCATGGATTCATTTTTTCACTTGAAAATTTGGCCTCCTTTACCTGCTCACCTACTAAGTTGCATGACTTTTCCCCTAACCAATTTAACCATCACTCCTCCAACCTTAACTCAGCCCAAAAGAATTAATTGACACTACATACACGCACAACAACAGCAACACATGCAAGGACATCAAATAAAGAAGACAAATATTCAACAGGACTTCCATTTTCATTCGCACTATCACTTCATTCTCTCAAACATGAATTCTACCACCTGAATTAATTTTGAAAACACACACACATAGCAGAAACATAAGGACCACAAACAAGGAGACACGAGAAAGGATGGATTCACTCACCTCACAACTTACAATTCCAGGCTGGACTCACCCTAATCTAGCTCTTACATCACGCAGATAGGAACCCACTGCTAAAAATATAATCCTCAATCAGATACTAAATATAACCTCATAAATCAGGCAATACTCAAATTTCCTCAAGACAAACATGATATAATAAAAACAACCTTCAAATTCCTATTCATTTAACCACAAAAATATATTAATATTTCAGCCCCAAATCACAAATTTGATTCAAAACTGAAATAGAATAACCCCATACAAAGCATAACAATGAAAAAAATAAAAATCTTTATCCAATGTAGGACGAAAAATATTCCATAAAGCTTTTCCTAATTTTTTCTAATTTTCCCTTTTTATTTTCCCTTCAAATAGTGTCTCAGGCGTCTCTCTCTTTCTCACACAATTTATCACTAACACCACCTCCACCAACCTAAGTATTAAATGAAATTAAGGAATTCGGCCTATTTACAAAAATGCCCTTCTTTAGAATTCTGCACAGCCTCCGTTCAAACCGTCATAACTTCTCATAGGAAAGTCCACTTCAGATGAAACAACTTCTGTTGGAAAGCTAATAAAAATATCTACAACTTCTCTTTTTATGCCGAGATAAGAAGAAGCTTCTAATAATGATAAAAACAGCAACGAATATGAGACCTCACACTTTCTCCCTCAAGGGATAACAATGGTAAAATAGCCATAACTTTTGCTACATGAATCCAGATGATCTAATTCTACTTTTGTATGAAAGGTGACTCAAAACTGAATATCTCATGCTAAAACCAACTTTAAACCTCTTCATCTTGCATACTAATAAAATTAAATCCGCTTATGCAAAACGTGCAACTTATTATATAACCTAAGAATACATAAGTCTAAGACACTCCCAATGCATCGTAATATGACATACCATAAAATAAAATATCGAAAATGTCACGAAACCTAACAATATTACTCTTACCTCATTCACCCCCCACCATTTTATTTTCTTGCTATGGAGTTGGAATTGAACCATGTCTACTTGGAAAGGCAAGATCTCAACCAAAGATAGACTTTTTCTATGTTTACAACAACACACACTCACATGAGTTCACTTGAAACACTTGCCTATCTAAAGGAAGCTTATCTGACTTAAAATCTTGGTGCGTTCATGGATTTTCCAGCATGTGTAGAATAATGTGATCAAGCATTTGAGAACCATGAACTTGAGGAACTAACACCCTAAAGCCAACACCTTTCAAATACAATCCTGGTTTGGACATGAGTGACCACAAGGACCCTTCTTCAGGGACTTGATGGCATCTTTTACTTTAGGAAATTGAAAACGTTGCCCTCTCCACATGAAAAATCCTTCGAAGAACTAAAATACTCCCCTATTTCTTTTACACTTATGCATGGGGTTGTATTTTTCTTTTCCAAACATTTAGGCATTCAATTTTCCCAAAATACCACAATTAAACTCCCATACCAAAAGAAAATTGTCCCAATTACTTCCATTTCATACCCTTCCACACACATTTGAGAAAGAAAAATGGCCCCACTCTCATACCCACCTAAGAGTCTCTTTTATTCTCAAAATCACACTCAGAGTCATCTAGGCTCCCTCCCCTTTTTTATGCCGAGCATGGTTTCTCGCATTTTTTCCTTACTTACCTTAGATGGGTTGTAGCCCTTGACAATTCGAATAAGAAGGACTCGAAAGTTAGTGTAGGGGCGCAATCCAGACAGATTTAACACTTGGTCCATGGAAAGAATGTTTTTATAGGTTTTGAAGGTTGAACAATTACCCACAGGACTCCCAATAATGACAGCAAGGCAATGGAATCAAAAAAATTGTCCCAGGCCAGGGGCGGCTAAACCTGACTAGCCGACTACCATCAGACGGCTGAAATCAATTAGCCGTCGCCCTACAGGTAAATTCTACCAGTCCTGGGGTGGCTAAACACAACTGGCCACCCCTCACTGTGCAGCTAAACACAACTAGCCGCCCTTCACCTGCTGCCGAACCTGCACTGTTAGTCCAGTTTTAAATCAACTCTTCAAACCTTTAAAACCTATTAGGAATATTTCTTGCCAAAACCTGCATACACGCATTTCATATACATATACATCCATAAAACCTGTATAAAAACGAATCAAACAGCAGCAGAAACCAAAATCACATACCAAACCATACACCCACCCCCAAACATTCATTCACACACCCAACCATTCACCACACACATACACAATCATCAAAGTAAGAATCAAAATGCTTTTAAAACTAAATACCCATGTTTAAATACATAAAACATGCATGAAAAGACATAAATTCCCTAAAAATTACACAAGAAAAGTCTTTATAAAGAAAAAGAAAAGATAGGTCCACCAAAGGCTTCAAATTCCGATGTCTTGAGCCGTGCATCATCAAAACAAACACCTAAACCAAAAGAAAGGAAGAAAAGCATGAATTCCTTGCATATATACATTTCTTCCACCAAAACCAAGACACAACAAAAATTATACCTCGGAGTGTTGTCATCCCCGGAAGACTGAGTGGGAGGAGCGTCCTGACTCGGCTGAGAAGGAGGTGGTAGCTGAGGAGAAGACTGAACTTCTGGAGCATCCAGAGCAGCAGGAGTCTCCCTCACCGAAGAAGCAGCCCTCGCGTATCTCCCTTGGCTCTGAGTCATTGATGGGCGGGAAGCTCTACTCAAAGAAGCTCCAGTGGCCAGGGAGGTAGAGAACGAATGGTCAGGCTTGAGAGGGAGAAGGTCGAGGTCCGCCTCTGTCATAGACCCTCCGCCAACCAGCTTCCCCCTCATGGTGGCCTCCCAGAGGTGGACTTGCTGCATATCCCGATCTCTTCTCTCCAACCTCTGACAAAGCCGACTCTCCATGCTCCTGGATCGGTCCTCGGCCACCCTCAACCTCTCTTCCAACTCCCGTGCCCTCGCCTCCGAGATCTGAGAGCTTCTCGGTCCCTGTCCCCGCCCGCCTGAAGAGAACGAACCAGATCTCCCATCAAACCACCAGGCACGCCAGCCGATGCCTCCAACTCCGACACTCTAGCCTGGAGGGAGTCTCGCTCATAGCCTAGAATGGAAGACTCCTCCTCCCTCAGTACGATGCGGTACCGCAGCTTGTCCATCTCCCCCTCTCTTAGATCTCTCTCGAACCGCAACAGGTCCGCCTCATCCTCGGCCCTCGCGGCCCTCTCCCTCGCCTGATCAAGCTCCATCCGGGTAGCCAGAAGCTCACTCCGGTTCATGCCCAGCTCATTCATCAACTCAAGCTCTCGATCGGCGTCACTGGACAGAGGAGGAGCAGAGGAGGAAGAAGCGCCATCAGCTCTTGCTCTCGACAGAGCATCCACCTGAGCCTCAAGGACCTGAACCTAGTCCTGCAAGCATCACCTTTGCACCCGCAAACCTTCTACTTGGAGGTTCTCGTTGGCAGTCTCGAGTTTCTTCTCCAACTCATTCAGCTCAACCTATGAAAGAAGACATCACTTAGAACACAAAGAGAAGAAGCGAGAAGAGAAAAGAGAAAGGATTTTTCTTACGTAAGCATCCGGGATCTCCTCATCCATAGTCCTGAGGATATAGACATATTCCTGGCGGAACAAGGCCATGTACTCCTCGCTGCTAACCGCCTCGGGACGACCCTCAACCAAGGTCTCTCTCTCAACCCATCCCCGCACGTACACTGCATAGTTCCTCGGGAGGTTCGTGTTCCAAGAAATTCCAGCTACCGGGATTGGAGGACGCTTCGACAGAGGATCGGGCACCCACTGGTGGTACCCAAGCTGGCGGACGACCTGGCTAATCGCGTGGAAGACCACCTCATTGAAGAAGATCAGCCAGATGTCCCGCGACAGCTCCTCCGGGACCGCCTCCTCAGCATAGGGCCTCCAGGTCATCTACAAAAAATGCCATGGAATAAAGAAGAGAGCTCAGGCAAAAGAAAATCAAATACAAGCTAGGAGTCCAAAAAATATACCTCTTCTTCCTTTAAAGCGCGGAAGGCCTCCCGGAACTGAGCAAGGCGACGCAGGCGAGAAGCCCCCGGAGGCGCTCATCTAATGGCCCAAGGGAGGGCACAGTCGAAGACCAGTTGGGTCGGACGAGCGATGGCAAAGTGCTCATACCCGAAAATCTGTAGAGAGAAAGTCAAAACCGAAGTTAGGTGAAGTTAATAAACTTAAATCAAATCATTTCTATCTTCACTAAACTATACCTGTAGAAACCCTGCAAAGCCGCTGAGATTCTTGCCCCCAGCCCTCTTCACCTTCTTCAACAACTCCATGAACAGATGAGCCAGCATGGCCGCACCCCAGGCAAAGCTCCCCATCATCGCCAAGTCCTCCATCAGCAACAAGAAGTGGGAGGAGACCTTGTCGGAAACCGTAGAGAAGAGGACCCGGCCGAAGAAATAGAGGAAGAACGCCCTCAACTCCCTCCGAGCCCTCTATGGGCATGCAGCGGCCTCCCTTGCCTCGATCATCAGCCTCCTCCTCTCGAAACTAGCCGCGGCCTCACCCTTCTAACGGCGCATGAATGAACCAAGGCCGTACTGTCTCGAAAGCTGTCCGAGAGGGATCCGGTTCAATGTCCTCTCCCGCTCCACGTACTCCCAGTCGCCAATCAACACTCGGAAGAGCGCCTTGTAGTAAGGACTAGTAGCCACTATCACCGCCTCGCCCAAAGCTGGGAGGCCCGTAATCCACTCCACATCCTCGAGCGTCGGCATCACTACACCAATGGGGAGGATAAATGTGCAGTTCTCTGGATCCCATCTCTCTGCCAACGCCTCTAGATAAGAAAGATGGACGTGGATGGGCTCGATCAAGAAGAAGGAATGGAAGCCCGCTCCTCCACCAAGTCCCTCTCCCCCTGCCCTAAGGTGGAGTACCATCTTGTCATCCCGTGCCACAAAGCTCGAATACGATTCGGCCGCTGAAACAACAGAAGAAGAGGGGTTAGTCCAAAGACGTTCGAAAGGAAAGATTCCTAAAACGAAGTTTTCATTCTAAACCATGCTTAGAGAAATAAAGATACACATACAATCATGGAATATTCAAAACACAAATACACCTTTTTTTTATATGAACACTCCCACCGTGGTCTATCTCTAAGAACAAATCAAAATTATTCACCATGCTTAAAACTACATAAACACACTTTCTTCTTGTCATATAAAACATGCTTATAACACTCCCGCCATGATCATAAACACATAGTTACATACCACCATCCCTTCTAAAAACATACTTATTCAAAATAACAAAATTATTATTCCCTTTTACCATTTCTTGTACTAGAACAACACCATATCTCTATACACAATACCATATGAGCCATAAAGAAATGCATGCTTATGAAATCCCACCGTGATCATTTTTCATACACAAACAAGCATGCCTATTAAAAGGACGCACACACACACACACACACACACACATATATTTCTTACACACTTCATGCATACCACCAAAACATGCATGAACATACATTTAGAATAAAATAAAAGGAAATAGAGGCATACCACGGCTCGTGTTGTTATATATGTGTCACTTTTAACCTGCTGGTAACCGTTGGAGCGTTCTGGCAGTTTTTTTCATTTTTTTCGGTTTTCGATCAGAACCGCTAATTTTTGGACTGTTAGCTATCGTCCTGAGTTAGAGGACTCCGATTGAAAATCCGACTGTATATTTGGTGTCCTGGTGCCATTTTAGGCCTCTCACGAAAATTTCATCGAATTCCGGTAACGTTTCTGAAATTTCACAGTTCTGGGGCGTATCCGGGTATTTTAAGTCGCTCGCTATATAAGTGGAAGCTAAAAAGTGCCTGGCACTATTCATCATCTTCCTCCCCAAGCTCTCTCTCTCCCCTTCTCCATTTTTCTTGCTTTTGAGCCCCCTAGACCCCTCAAAGCTTAAAACCTAAAACCTAGGAAGTGTAGATCGGGTCCCGATCTACACCCCGGTGGTTTCAAATCCCAATTCCGGTGAGATTTGCCCCTCCGTCCGCCCTCTCTTCTTCCCTGATTTGAGCCATTTCGGTGGTGGAGGTAGATCCGGGCGTTGAAAACCTTTTGGGAGAGGTTTCGGTGCGCGGAGAGCAACCGGATTTCCTTTCCTCCCCTTGGTAAGCTTCCTTTCCCTCTTTTTCATGCTTAGATGTATGTTAGGAGGGTAGATTTGTGGTTGGGAGGCGGTCGGCGGCGGTGGGTGGCCGTCGGAGGGCTGTGGGAGGTGGTCGGAGGCTGTGGTGGTGGTCGGAGGTGGTTGGTAGAGGAGCTCGGGCTGGCAGGCTGCTGTCTCGGGCAGGGCAGCAGCGCAGGGTGGTGCAGGCACAGTGGCTGGCGCGGGCGCGCGCGCGTGCGCGCGGGCGTGCACGCGTGCGTGCGCTCGGGCGGTGCTGGGGGCCAACAGGGCTGGGCGTGCGGGCGCTCGGCTGGCGCTGGGGGCCAGCAGGGCTGGGCGTGCGCGCTGGGCAGGCTGGCAGGGCTAGCTCGGGTAGGCTGGGAGCAAGTGCACTAGTTTGCCGGGCGCGCAAGCGCGTGCGCGCGGGTGCGCGCACGGGCGTGCGCTCGGGGGGTGCAGGGAGATGCGTGCGGGTAGGCTAGCTGGGCTGTGCGCGCTGGCAGGCCGGGCGAGCAGGCAGGGCGCACAGGCGAGCAGGGCAGGGGCGCTCGGGCATCAGGCGGGCAGTGCCCCGGGCGTGCAGGCGAGCGGTACTCGGGCCACTTGGTGACGCGCGCAGGCAGGCAACGCAGGCAGCAGCGTGGGTAGGCTGGCAGGCGAGCTGGGCGCGTGCTGCCAGGCGCGCTGGGCGCGTGTTGCGCGGGCGTGCGCGTGGGCGCTGGGTGAGGGTCCCGGGTGCTGGGCGCAGAGCGCTGGGCGCTGGGTCGCGGGTACCGGGTGCTGGCCGAGGGTGCTGGGCGCTAGGCGCTGGGCACCGCTGTGGGGCGTGCGCGCGAGGCGCTGGGCAGGGGCAGGCGTGCACGCGGTGTGGGAGCTGGTGGTGCGCGCGGAGTGCGCGTGGGGCGGAGCTGGCGGTGTGCGCGGGGTGCGCGTGGGGCGGAGCTGGCGGTGCGCGCGGGGCGTGCGGCGTGCTCGCGTGGTGTGCGCGGGGGTGCGCGCGGGCTGCTGCGGCGGGGCACAGTGGGCGCGGTGCACCGGGTGGCTCGGCTGCGGGTCTAGGGCGGCGGGCAGGGGCCCGGCGGCGCCTGGGTGCGCGGGCTAAGGCGCGGCGGCGCACCCGAGGGGTCGGGTGGCCGTGCGGGTGGTTGCCGGTGGTGCGGGAGTGAGCCGGAGTGCTCGGGCTAGCGTGCGTACGTGCCGTATGTACGTTTGCCCGGGTGTTGGGTATTTTTAGAGTATTTTTAATGTATTTTAGGGTATTTGTGGATTTTACTCACCGTATAAATGCCTGTCTTGCAGATCTTGGCGGACGGTCGCGCGACGACCCGGATTTCGGTGAGTGGGACAATCCAACCCAGTAGAGAGGTGTTATACACACTTGGGCGTATACCGACCTCTCCTGGGGCACCATGGATGAATATTGGCATGTTGTAATGTGTATATCATGCGAGCATGATTTAATTGTAGAATGCATGTTACCCTAGACTTTGCATGTTAGGGACTTGCACCCTTAGGATATGTGTATGAGCCGTGCACCATGTCCCCTGTTTCCATGCTAGGAAGCCCGACCGATGCATGTGCCCTACTAGTTTATTTATTAAATTAAATGCTAGTAAATGTTAAATTGCATGTTATAGTGAATATTATAGGGGAGGGGCCTTGCGAGGACAGCGGTGAGACCCGGGTTAGGGTACACCATGTTCCTTGTTTGGTTGTCGGGGTGTCCTATAACGGGAACTCACGCTGCCCTCCCGAGTTTCTTTCCCCCAATGATATTCCACCCTTGTTATAACTGTTATGCATGTTCCCCGCATCTTAGTTATGCGCCCTGGTGGTGTTCCGAGGAATTCAGGACATTAGAGTTGTTAGGATGTGCTGTCTGCGGATCCGAGTGGATCATATGCGATGGATAGGCTGTTCTGTTCCCTTCGTTGGATCCGTGTAGAGACTACCTCAGCGTTAGACAGGTTGTCCCGTGCAGGGGCTCCCAGTAGTAGGCGCCTCCTGATTTGGTAGAAGGACTGTGCTGAACGTGGGAGTGGCCAAACGACCTACGGAGTGAGGAGAGACTATCGGTGGACCAAGGGTGACCAACAGCCTAGTCAGTCCCAAGAGCCTAGGTCACCTGTTGAGGGTGAGGGCGAGGGTATGGTGGGCCGGCGATGTGGCGACCCACTGGATTGTAAGTCCCAATATCCTTGGTCACCCCTGAGGGTGAGGGTGAGGGTGTAGCGGGTTGGCGGAAGCGACCCGCTGGTTCTGTGCAATTAGTCCCAATATCCTTGGTCACCCATTGAGGGTGAGGGTGAGGGTGTAGTGGGTTGGCGGTAGCGACCCACTAGATTGCGGAGTTGTTATCATTTTATGGCTTGGGCAGTATGATTGTGGATTATAAAGATTATCAGGTTGTGGTCAATATTGTCTGTGATGCATGGGTTGTGCCGTTCACTGAGCGTGTGGCTCACCCCTCGCACAATATTTTTTCTTCAGTATCATCTGAGTCGGATCTGGAGGAGGAGCTCCCCAAGGGATTTCATCAGTAGCGGAGTAGCGCCACGTCCCGCGAGTTTCAGAGGCTATCAGCATCCCTTGTGCTTGTATGTATTATTTTCCGTGCTTGGGCACGCGATTGTGTTGTATTTGGATGTCTTTGTATGTATATTGGCTCTCACAGGACATGTGATTATGTATGGAGTTTGTAGTGTGTTTTGATTACAGATTCAGTCTTTAGCTTCCGCATTTGGTGTATATATCATGTCAGCCCTGTTTTTGTTGTCTGTGTGTCATTCTGGTTGCTTGTGTATGATATATTATTGACCTCCTATGTAGATTCTGATATTTTATATACACTTGCCGCGTACCGGGGACGCCCGGGGCGTGACACGTGTAGCCCCGGGAATCTCCGCCTCGGCCGCAACGGGATCATCCATCCTGTCGTCGTCTCCCTCCTCATCATCCCCCTCCTCCTCTGCCATGGCCTCCTCGGCGTCAACCTCAGCACCGGCCCCTGTATCCACACCCACGGCCCCTTCTACCCCAAGACCAAAATGGACACTCTCATCCCCCGCGGCCTCAGTCCCTACGCCCACACCTTCCTCCGCGCCCACCACTTAAAGGCACCCATAGCCCTTCTCTCCTCCTCCTCAGCCCTGGCCTCTGTGGCCTCCCTATCCAACATCCCCACTATAGCGTCCAAAGATGCCCTTACCTCCTCACTAACTCCCTCGGCCCCCACTTCTCCACTTACACCTTCGGCCGATCCTCCGGCCTCCAAAACCACACCTTCGGCAACCGCTGATTGACCCCCATGCCTTCTCCTGCGTGTATACCCTATCACACCACCCCCTACCCCCAGGACAGCCCCCAAGGATGCACCCGCACCTCCACCCACGCCCGCCAATGGCGTCTCCGCCGTTTGGGTCGCCTCCTCCGCGACCCCTTCTCCGATCCGTCGCTCTCCGACGAGCTAGACCCCAAGACAGCCCCTCTCTGTTCTCGGGAAGACCGGAGACGCTTCATCATCGAAGCCGTCTTCTTCCCCTTTGTCATCTCCTCCGATTTCGCAAAAAAGAAAACCCCAAATGAAACTAGGGCTTCAAAATCAAGAAGAAAGGAGTGATCTAGGGTGAATCAAGGTCAAGGAAATAATGTTTTTTTTGGTTTGAAGTGAAGAAGAAGAAATATTGGAGGGAGAGGAACCGTTTTTGAAAACGTGCGGGGGAGAGAGGGTCCTTTCTCGGTTATAAGGGACCCAGTCGACCGGTGGCTACTCGCGAGTAACCGCCCCCTGCCCGACGACTAAATACAACTTGTAACGCCCCCGAATCCACGACCCCGTTTTGAAGCGTGAAATCCGGTTGCATTAACTAAATTCCTTGAATCTCATAATTGGATTTTTTTTTCCGTTTATCCAGAGAACATAAGAATACATCACCATAATTATACATATATTGTCAAGGCTAAAATCCAACACAAATTCAATATACATCAGGAACAACTAAATTTATATATCCACACCATCATACATATGGGTCCTCTACATGCCAAAAAATGACCAACACCTTTTACACGAGTCTAGTGCTCTGGAAATAAAATACGAGCTTCAACCTCCAACGCCCTAACGATATCGACAACCACCAACGGCTAATCTGAAAGGTTGGGAAGAGCGAGAAATGAGCTACCACACGCTCAGTGAATGGACACAAATGTCCCAATAATATATTATACTTTAAAATAATCAGTTATAAAGTGTCTATGTAACAATTATTGTAATATAATGAAAACCTTATAATAAAGAAACCATTTAAAACATACAAGGATATAATAACATTTCTCTTTCAAATAAAATATGATGTCATAAAAATCTTCTCATGAATTCAAACTACATGATGTATATAAATGCAACGGACACGCATGCCCGCTTTCCATGATACCTAGCCACAGAGATTTCACCTTGGAAATCGGGCCACGTAGACATAGCCACCTAGACTTAGGTCAAATTTTAGACCACAGCCAACTAGACTGAGCCACCTAGACGATTTAATGCATGCACAATCAAAACTACTTAATTTTTCAAGTATACAGCATGCGACATTTTTCATAAATCCCATAATTTCCAATGCATACAATATATCCAAAATATCAACCTATATGATGATAACATGCTCATATGCTTCATACAAGATAGATTTCATAATCATAAGATAACATGATGCCGAAATGTATACATATATTATGATTTTCAAATAAAATAGAGACATTCACTCACCTCCAGTCCATGCAATACAAACCGATGCACGTGCATGAACGCTACACACTCGCACGTAGATAACCTAGCATAACAATTATGCAATCAATAAATAAGAAAATCATTCTATCATGACAAATAACTTACAACAACACTCGGCCCAATAATCCCAAGAGCCCGTACCTAATAGACCTATAATTCGCAACTCACCTTAAAGGCCTAACAAAATCCCAACTCCGAATAAATATTAAAATATTTATATACTCACAATGATCAGATAATCAATATCCATTTATTTCATAAGGCCCACATAATAGATCAATCATCGAATAAATATTTAGACAAATCCAATAAGGCTCCACTACAACTCCAATGATCCAAATAACTTAACTCAACTAATTTACATCAAAATAAAATAATATCCAACTAATATTTACTTGATCACACTAAACCAAATTTACATCAAAATAAAATAATATCCAACTAAAATTCATCAAACTTGATCATGAAACTAAATATTTGAATTATAAGAAACTGCACAGAAATCTTTGAAAAATCATAACTTTCTACCCGTAACTTCGAATTGGATGATTCATGATTTGTTGGAAATATCATTTCAAAATATATTTTTGTTTGTGAAATACATTTTTCCCTGAAACGACTCTATCATAGTCAAAAACACTATTTGATGTCCAGGAATATAATCAACCCGAAAATAACCTTTTAATCCCAAAACCAATAAATCTAATTTGATCTTAAGAAATCCTTCGAGATCCATTGAAATCTAATCAAATAATCATCTATTTAAAATCAATCAAACTCTAAACCTAATCCATCAACCTTCCTCCCCAAACAATCAATTGACACAATCCATCAACCTTAGAGAATGATTTCTTACCTTGGTACTCGACGGGTAGGGTTAGGTCATCACCACCCTTCATGACTCATGAGAAAAATCTGATGCAAACCCTAACCCACAACGTGTTATATAAAAGGAGTTTTTACCAAAATTACAAAACGACCCCTAAAGTATTCTGGGTTTACAACTAGGTCCTTATCTGATTTACAAACAGATCCCTATTTGATTTACCAACAGATCCCTGAAGGCTATTAAAAGGTATTCTGGATTCGCAACCAGATCCCTGGGCCCAATAACTTGACACAAAATCCTAAAAATCTAATTTTCCGAACTCCGAATCTCACCAAATTTCAACCAAAGTATCTTGAGACTATAAAGATCTCCAGAAACATATAAAATAAATATTGCAATATCAATTTATAATATTATAATTATAAATCAAATTGGATCCACTTGGGCCCACCACCAATGTTGTGTCTGTGTCATTTGGAGCGCTCTGTTTGAAGATTTGGGTACATAATTTTTTTTTCCTAAGTTATGTATTCCTGATTTGGTATTTGGATTTGATTTTGTTAAAATCCAAGATGATGAGGTTTAATTGGGATTTTATTATGAGATGTCCAGTTTTGAGTTAGCTTTCGCACAGAATGGAATTAGATCAACTGGATTCTTGTAGCAAAAGTTATGGGTATTTTTCCAAGTATACCCCGGGGATGGAAATTCTGGCAGGAGCCCTGCTCGATGTTTAGCTCTAATTTCGGATTAGCTGGAGGGATTATCTGATCTTTGCATGAACATGAAAGTTGTAGATAATCTTCTTAGCTTTCTATCGCTCTTGGAATCAAGCAATTCGGAGCTGTATCGGGGAAGTTATGGCTGTTCCAGTGAAGCTTGCGCAGAATTTCTAGTCGAAGGGCGACTTAGTAATTCCCCCTTAAGATATTTTGATAAATATCTCTCTCTCTCTCTCTCTCTCTCTCTCTCCCCTCCCAAATCTTCCGACCAGCACTTTTTGCTCTCTTTCTCTCTTGCAAACACACCCCCCATGTGTTTGATGTAAAGCCCCATTGAGAAGGAGAAGGTGGTGGAGGAGGTGGTGGTGGATCTTTGTGTTTGTGTGTTGTTTGTTGTTCTCCCCTCTCTCAAGTCCCCTTTTTCATGATTCCCCCCCCCCCTGTTTTGCTGCTGAAGAGGAGGCTGAGGAGAGGCTAGAGGCGGTGGTGGTGGTTGAGGTGGTCGCGGGTGCGTCGAGGGCCCCCGAACCTCCCCCTTTTGTTCCCCCTCCAAGGTGAGCTCCTCCCCTCCTTTTCTTGATATTTTTGGCTTAAGGGGATGTTGGGAAGGTCATGCATGTTGGGTAGATGTGTTAGGGTGTGTGTGAGGGGTTGGGTGAGTGAAAATGTGGTTAGAATGGGCTGGGCGCGTGCTGGGCGTCGTCTGCGCGCGTGCGCGTGCAGGAGCGCGCAGGCGGGCGCGCAGACGCGCGAGGGTGCGCGCGGGAGTGCGCGCAGGTGCGCGCGGGTGCAGGCGCGAGCGGGGGTGCGCGGGGTGCGCGCGGGTGGGCACTGCGCCTGGGTGCGGGGCAGGGCGCCTGGGCATGCGCCTGGGCGCGGAGCTGGGGACCAGTGCGCGCGCGCGTGCGCGTGCGTGCGTGCGCGTGCTGGGGCGTGCGCGGGGTGCTGCGCATGGGGCGCGGGCTGGACGCGCGGTGCGCGCGAGCGCGCGCGAACGTGCGCGTGCGTGCGGCAGCGCGTCTGGGCGCGCGGGCAGGCGAGCGGCAGTGCGCCGATGGGGCCGGGGTGCGTGCGTGCGTGCGCGTGCGGGCGGCCGTGCGTATGGCTGCCCGGGGGTTCGGGAGTGTGTCGGGGTGCTCGGACTCGCGTACGTACGGGCCGTATGTACGTTTGTCCGAGTGTTGGGTATTTTTAGTGTATTTTTGTGTATTTTACTCACCTAGTTGATTACCCTGTCTTGCAGATCTTGACGGACGGTCGCGCGACGACCCGACTATCAGTGAGTGGGACAACCCAACCCAGTTGGGAGGCGTTATATGCACTTGGGCGTATACCGTCCTCCCCTGGGGCACCATAGTAAATATTAACTTGTGCAATATGTAATCCATGCTAGCATGATTAATATGTAGTATGCATGCTACCCTAGACTTTGTATGTTAGGGACTTGCACCCTTAGGATATGTGTAAGAGCCATGCATCCTGTCACCTTGTTTTCATGCTAGGAAAGCCTCGACCTATGCATGTGTCCTATTAGTTTGATTTATTAAATTAAATGCGGGCATATGTCCATTAGTATGCCTTGGGGAATATTAAGGGGGCCTTGCGAGGTTAACATTGAGACCCGGGCTAGGGTACTCCGTGTTCCTTGTTTGGTTGTCGGGATGTCCTATATCGGGACCTCAGGTTGCCCTCCCAAGGTTTCTTTTCCTCATTATTATCTTATATATTCCCCGCATCTTGGTTATGCGCCCTGGAGGAATTCTGAAGAATTCAAGACATTAGAGTTGTTGAGATGTGTTGTCGGCGGATCCGAGTGGATCATATGCGTATGGATAGGCTGTTCTGTTCCCTTCGTTGGATCCGTGTAGAGACTGCCCCAGCGTTAGAAAGGCTGTCCCGTGGAGGGCTCCCATCAGTAGGCACCTCCTGATTTGGGACGGACTGTGCTGAATGTGGGAGTGGCCAAGCGGCCTACGGAGTGGGGAGAGACTATCGGTGGACCAAGGGTGACCAACAGCCTAGTCAGTCCCAATATCCTATGTCACCATATTGAGGGGTGAGGGTGAGGGTGTGGTGGGTCGGCGATGTGGCGACCCACTGGATTTGTGTATGGATGATTATCAGCCTTGTAAGTCCCAATATCCTATGTCACCTATTGAGGGGTGAGGGTGAGGGTGTGGTGGGTCGGCGATGTAGCGACCCGTCGGATTTGTGTAGTAATCAATCCCAATATCCTATGTCACCTATTGAGGGGTGATGGTGAGGGTGAGTGTCACGCCCCAGGGCGGCCGTCCCCGGGACGCGGCAAGTGTATATATGATATCAGTAACAAGAGTTCAATAATATACCACAAACAACAACTAAAATGACAACACAGGTAAAAACAGGGCTGACATAATATATACACCAAATGCGGAAGCTAAAAGACTGAGTCTGTAGTCAAAAACATACTACAGACTCGATACATAATCATAAGTCCTGTGAGAGCCAACATGCCCATATATACACAAATAAAATCTCAAACATAATCCAACTAAGTGCCCAAGCACAGAACATATACGTACAACAGAAAGAAGGGTGCTGATGGCCTCAAAACTCGTGGGACGCGGCGCTACCCTCTGCTGGTGTAGTCACTCGGGAAGCTCCTCCCTCAGAGATCACTGAAAAAGGCAATATGCGAGGGGTGAGCCACACGCTCAGTGAATAGCACAACCCATGCATACAGTTCATATTAACCACATTTAAGCAATTCATAAGCCACAAGTGGCATAATATCACAATCCGGGGGTTCGTTCATCGCCGAACCCCATACCCTTACCCTCACCCTCACCCTCAACAGGTGACCTAGGATGTTGGGACTTAGCGGGTTGATAATCATCCATACATAATCCTGTGGGTCGTCGCATCGCCGGCCCACCATACCCTCACCCTCACCTCTCAACAGGTGATCTAGGCTCTTGGGACTGACTAGGCTGTTGGTTACCCTTGGTCCACCGATAGTCTCTCCTCACTCCGTGGTTGTTTGGCCACTCCCATGTTCAGCACAGTCCTTCACCAAATCAGGAGGCGCCTACTAGTGGGAGCCCCTGCACGGGACAACCTGTCTAACGCCGAGGTAGTCTCTACACGGATCCGACGAGGGGAACAGAACAGCCTATCCATCGCATATGATCCGCTCGGATCCGCTGACAGCACATCTCTACGACTCTAATGTCTCGAATTCCTCAGAATTCCTCCAGCGCGCATAACCAGGATGCGGGGAAATAAATCAGACCAATATGGGAAAAAGAGACCTTGGGAGGATAACCTGAGGTCCCGATGTAGGACATCCGACAACCAAACGAGGAACACGGAGTACCCTAACCCGGGTCTCAATGTTAACCTCGCAAGGCCCCCCTTATATTCCCTAAGCATGCTATCTATTATTACAGTCTGCATTTAATTAAATAAACCAAACTAATAGGACGCATGCACAGGTCGGGCTTTCCTAGCATGATAGCGAGGTGGCAGGATGCACGGCTCATGCACAAACCTAAGGGTGCAAGTCCCTATCACAAAATCTAGGGTGGCATGCAATTCTACACACACATCATGCATACATGGATTACAACAAAGCAGTTAATACTAACTATAAGCCCCAGGGGAGGACGGTACACGCCCAAAGCATGTAGCGCCTCCCACGCTGGGTTGGGTTATCCCACTCACCGGAAATCGGGTCGACGCGCGACCGTCCGTCGGGATCTGCAAGACAAGTTATTAACTGGTTAGAATAAATCCACAATTACCCCAAAAATACTTAACACACACAAATAAACACCCAAAGATCCCAAATCAACACCCAACACCCCCGGCAACCACCCGCACGGCCGGCCACCACCCGCACGGCCACCCGACCGCCCGGACGCGCCGCCGCGCCTCAGCCCGCGCACTCCGCGCACCGCCCGGGGCACCGCGCGTCCACCGCGCCCAGTCGCGGCAGCCCGCACGCGCCCCGCACGCCGTGCTCTGGCCCGAGAGCACCCCGCACGCCCCCGCGCGCGGCGCCTCGCCCCCGCGCACACCTTCCTGCCCCGCCGCGCCTCGCGCTCAGCTCCTCGCCCCGCGCCTCCTCCGCGCGCGCCCCAGCCCCTGCCTCGCCACATCTGCACGAGCATCACCACCGTCCGCCTGCACCTCGCGCACGCACCGCCACTGTCCGCACGACTAGCACCCCTCGGCCATCAGCTCGCGCACGCCTAGCACCTCGGCCATCAGCTCGCGCACGCCTAGCACCTCGGCCATCAGCTCGCGCACGCCTATCACCTCGGTCATCAGCTCGCGCACAGCTGCACGAACAGACCCGCGCGCACTCGCGCCCAGAAGACCCCGCACGCATGCCGCGCGCATCGCCACGCTCGCCCTGCACGCTCGCTGCCTGTGCTGCCTGAGGCCCCCAGCCCAAGCACGCCAGCACTGCCAGCACTGCCAGCCCGTCCCGCGCGCCTAGCACGACCAGCACTGCCAACCCCAGACCCGCGCACACCCGCGCACATGCCGCGCGCACGCACGCCCGCGCGCGCACGCGCGCATCCCCGCACGCGCCCAGCCTACGCGCGGCCTGGGCTGCTGCCGCCGCTGCCTGCTGCCCGGGACAGTGCCCCTGCCTGCCGAGCACCTCCAACCACCCCTCCCACTACCCCGACCACCTCCAACCACCTCCGACCACCCTCCGACGACCCCCACTGCCGCCGACCACCTCCCAAACACAAAACCCCCCCCTAGCAATCATCTAGACAAGAAAAAAGAGGGAAAGAAGGCTTACCGAGGGGAGGAAGAGGCGTCCGGTGGCTCTCCACGCGCCAAAACCTTTCCCAAAAGCCTTCTCACGCCCCGATCTAGCTTGGCCTTCGAAATGGGCCAAATCAGAGGACGAAAAGGGGAGGTCGGGGAGGCTAGGATCGTCGGAACTCGGATTTGAAGACACCGGAGCGTAGATCGGGACCCGATCTACACTTCCCGTGCTTTAGGTTTTTGGTTTTGAGGGGTGTAGGGGGCTCAAACGGAAGAAAAACGGAGGAGAGGAGAGAGAAAAGTAAGGTCGTAGGGATGATGAATAGTGTAGGGGGTGTTTTAAATTCCATTTATATAGTGCGCGACTTAAAAACCCGGATACGCCCCG
The DNA here is from genome assembly GCA_030737835.1 of Acorus gramineus. Lineage (NCBI taxonomy): Eukaryota > Viridiplantae > Streptophyta > Magnoliopsida > Acorales > Acoraceae > Acorus > Acorus gramineus. The sequence goes on from CM060849.1 coordinate 3,855,419, forward strand.
GAACTGCGAAATTTTTGCAAACGATGCCAGAATTCGATGAAATTTTCATGAGTGGCTTAAAACGGCACCAGGACACATAATATGCAGTTAGATTTTCAATCGGAGTCCTCTAGCTCAGACGATAGCTAACAGTCTGAAATTATGCGGTTCCGATCGAAAAACACTAAAAATTTTAAAACTGCTAAAAATGCTCCAATGATTGCCAATAGGCCAAAAGTGACACATATATAACAGAGGGTGAGGGTGTGGTGGGTCGGCGATGTGGCGACCCACTGGGTTGTGTAGTCCCAATATCCTATGTCACCTATTGAGGGGTGAGGGTGAGGGTGTGGTGGGTCGGCGATGAAGTGACCCACTGGATTGTGGAGTTATGGCCACTTTGAGGCTTGAATAATAAATTGTGGTTAATATAAACTGTGATGCATGGGTTGTGCTGTTCACTTAGCGTGTGGCTCACCCCTCGCATATATTATTCTCCAGTGCTATATGAGTCGGAGCAAGAGGAGGAGCTCCCCGAGCGACCTCAGCAGTAGCAGTGCAGCGCTAACATTTCCGCGAGTGTTAGAGGCTATCAGCATCCCTTTTTGATTTGTATGTATTATATTCCGTGCTTGGGCACGCGTTTGTATTATATTGCGATGTCATTGGATATATTGGCTCTCACAGGACAGTTGATTATGTATCGAGTCTGTAATATGTCTTTGAGTTACAGATTCAGTCTTTTAGCTTGCGCTATTTGTGTATATATCATGTCAGCCTCTTTGTTGTCTGGGTTGTCATTTTAGCTGTTGCGTGAGTATGTTATTGAACTCCTGTTTAGACTGCTGATATCATATATACACTTGCCGTGTCCCGGGGACGGCCGCCCTGGGGCGTGACAACCAAAACTGAAAAAAATAAGAAATAACTTAATTTCAATTAAAATTTTCATTATATATTCAAAACAATATATAATGTTGAAAAATACAGAAATGTTACACAACTAACCGCCCCTCCCTGCCAGCTAAACACCACTAGCCGCCCGTTGCCAGCTTCTCAAACACATTTATTTCCAAGTTTTCTAAACCAAATAGCCATGTATTGGTTCATTCCCAAGTCTTACTTGATCACACACAACTTTCTTGAGGTTTTACCACAATTACCAGTCAGGTTCCTGAAGTAAAAAAGGATCCATGTCTTCACCTCTGTGTACGGCATATCCGTGTCTCAGAGCGGAGAACCCACAAACTCCCCACGAAGGCGATCAAATCTGCCCCAACTTTTCCTGTTTTTTTTTTTAAAGCAGGTGGCGATCACTACAACCCCTGAATCCTCTTGAAGACCTGTCGGCCGCCTCAGCCAAGAACAGAAAAACCAACCCATCACCCCTTCCGAGAGACGATCCGACCGAGCCTGCCAAGGCGCAGTTCTTTGGATCCAAGCCTGGAAAGAACCCCCCCACACTCACAACCCCGGAGGACCAGAGAGGAGGAAGAGAGGGAGGAAGGCTTCCCCAAGCGCCCTTTCATTCCTCTTCCCCGAAATCCGATACCCACACCATCGACGTGGACTGTCCAAGAAATTGGCCTGAAGTCAAAGACAGTGCAGACCTGCTGCTAGGCAGGTGTGAGGTCGGCGATGATGTCTGTGACCACCTGGACTTTAATTGCATTTTTAGGCTGATAATGGATATCAAAGGCTGATATCTCTACCGCCCATTTCAACAATCTCCCCGCAACGTCTGCCTTTCGCAATACGACCTTGAGTGACGAGTCGGTGATGACGTGGATCGAATAGGCTTGAAAATAATGGCGTAATTTCCAGGCAGAAATGAGTAAGGCAAACGCAAGTTTCTCGATGTGGGAGTACCTGGTTTCTACCCCATTCAACGCTTTGCTGGCATAGTAGACTGCTCGCTGCCCCCGTTCTACATCCTTCAATAGTGCAGAACTGATTGCATGCTCGGAAGTCGCGATGTAAAGGATTAGGATATCACCGGGAGAAGGGCATACCCGGAGTGGAAGCGTACTGAGGTATTTTTTAACTTCCTCAAATGCCTTTTGACATTCCTGCGTCCATTCGAACTTTTGTGCTTTTCAAAGCAATAGGAAGAATGGTTGACACCGATCAGTGGCTCTTGAGATGAATCGGTTGAATGCGGCCAACCTACCAGTAAGCTTCTGCACCTCCTTCTTGTTCCGCGGAGGCTCCATCTCCATGATCGCTTTGATCTGATTGGGGTTAGCTTCGATTCCTCGCTGAGTCGTCAAATACCCCAAAAACTTGCCTGAGGTGACTCCGAAGGAACACTTTGTTGCATTTAATTTGAGGCGGTATTTGTGTAACACAGCGAAGACCTCTTCCAAGTGGGACAGATGGTCAGCTCTACGCTTGCTCTTGACCATCATGTCATCAATAAAGACTTCTACAGTTCTCCCAATCTGGTGCTGAAAGATCATTGCGACCAACCTCTGATAGGTAGCCCCGGCATTTTTTAACCCGAATGGCATTACTTTATAACAGTAAAACCGGTAAGGGTTATAAATGCGGTTTTTTCTTGGTCGGGCTCATACATCAGGATTTGGTGGTAGCCTAAATAAGCATCCATAAAACTCATTAGTTTGTTACCCGATGAGGAGTCCACCTGCTGATCGATCTTTGGAAGTGGGAAGCTGTCCTTCGGGCACCCGTTGTTCAAGTCGGTGAAGTCTACCCAAACCCGCCACTTCTTTTTCTTCTTTGAGACCACCACAAAGTTGGCCAGCCGGTCGGGATGTCGCACTTCGTGGATGAACCCGGCGACCAAGAGTCTATTTAACTCGTCTCGTACTGCTTCTGCATGTGCTGAGGCCATTCGCAGCTGCTTCTGCCAAACTGGGTGAATGGTGGGCGAAATGAACAATCAGTGGTTTACGACCTTGAGGTCGATCCCCGGCATGTCGTGAGGTTTCCAGGCGAAGACATCCTTGTTTTTGACAAGGAGGTCGAGTATCGCCTTTCTTTCCTCGGCTGACAGTAAACTCTCGACGAGAAAGAATTTCTCGGGGTCAATAGGGCCTATGGGGACCTGCTCTAGGTCTTTCAGAACCTCGTCTTCAGGACCGGGTCGGCTCTTGTCCGACTTGACTCGGTCCTGAAGTAATTGCTACCTCTTAGGATGGATCTCTCCCTCCTCGAGTAGTTCCTCGGGCAGGGTTGATTTCTCCGCTAGTGCTGCCATTTAGCATTGTCTCGCGGCTACTTGATCCCCTCTAATCTCCATTATCCCTTCAGCCGTGGGGAAACGAAGACGCTGATGATAAGTGGAGGGGATCGCCTTCATCGTCGCCAACCATGTGCACCCAATGATCGCATTGTATGGTGACGGGAGGTCCATGATGGTGAACTCTGTCATGGACGTCTTATTTCCTGCTTAGACTGGCAAGGTGATCCGTCCAACTGGGACGACTCACGCACCATTGAAAGCGACCAGAGGATCCTTAGTCGGGTGAGGTCAGCCGCTTTCAAACCCATCCAAAGGAAGGGTTGCAAGAAAAGGATGTCGGCTGAGCTCCCTGTGTCGACAAGGATCCTCTTTATGTCAAAATTAGAGATGCATAGGGTAATAACCAGCGCATCGGAATGTGGGGCGAGGACTCCCTCCAGGTCAACGTCAGGGAAGGTGATGATTCCCTCGTCAACATTCTTTGCTATCTTTGTGACCAACTTCGGCTCCTGGTCGATCTACATCATTTCAAAGGAGATTTGCATCTTCTTCGAATCTCGTCGGACGCTCTTCAGCTTGGTGAAATGCGGTTCACCTCTGAAGATTACTTCGATGACCCCGGCCGAAGTGTTGGGGTCAACATTTGTAACATGTTGCTCCTCTACAGCTTGGGTCTTCTCGGAGGGTGCATTTCCTTCAAGCGCCCCTTCTGGACTTGTTCTTCCAGGAATCCTCAGAGAATGCGGCACTGATCGGTCGTGTGCCCCATGCTTTTGTGATAGTCGCAGCGGAGAGACTGGTCCCGTTTTGACTCATTACTCTTCATTGGCTTAGGCCACCTGAACCATTGCTGACCCTGAATTTTGAGCAGAATTTGAGATGGTGGGATTTTAAAGAATGTCCCCCATCCCTCTCGCACCTCATTCATTGAGGCGCCCTGCTTCTAGTCCTTGTTGCCCCGTCGGTTCCTCTGATGGGATTCCGCCAAGGGTTTAGTTGCCGTTGCGGGAGTGGTGGCCGTCGAGGAAGAGCGGGATGCCGCCACCACTTGCTTGAGGAGCTTAGACTCCTCTTCCATATTTGCGTACTTTTTAGCACGCCCCATTAGATCACGCAAATCGGAAGGAATGCACTTGATGAGCGATTCCTTCAGGCTATTGCCAGCTAGAAGTCCGTTGCGAAAGACCATGACTGCAGCATCCTCATGGCAGTCTTCTACTTTGAACTTCAGGATACGGAATCGATTCTCCCTGTTGCATCTGGATCTTCATGAGATCTCCAAGGTCTTTCTTTCTTCGCCTACTGCAGATGAAGTGTTCCGCAAACATCGTGCTGAGCTCTTTGAAAGTTTGGGTCATCGCTATCGGTATCGGATTTCAAGAAAAGGAAGAAAGGGGCCCTCTCTTCCTTCCTCCTCTGCTCCTCCGGTGGTTGTGCGTGTGTGGGGGTTCTTTGGAGGCTCGGATCCGGGGGGCTGTGCCTTGGCAGGCTCGATCGGATCGTCTCTCGGAAGGGGTGGTGGGTTGGTTGTTCATTCCTGGCTGAGGCGACCGATGGGTCCTCGGAGGATTCGGGGGTGGTTGTGATCGCCACCTGCTTTTCTCAAAAAGCAAGAAAAGTTGAGGGTGGATTTGATCGCTTTCGTGGGGAGTTTGTGGGGTCTCCGCTCTGAGACACGGATATGCCGTACACAGAGGTGAAGACAGGGATCCTCTTCTGCTTTGGGAACTTGACTAGAGGAGAATTGGGACTGAGGTGGGCTAAGAAAGGGCCGGCTAGTTGGATTCAGCCGCCTGGTGAGGGGCGGCTAGTTGTGAGTAGCCGCCTGGTGTTTGGTTCAATTTGGGCAGAACCTGGATAAGGTTTGGATTTGGTGTTGGCAGAGGTTAAGCTAGGTTTAACCTGGGTTTTGGAGAGTGGATTTGGCGAGTGATTTGGTGTAGGAAATGGGTTTCTCTCTCACTTTCTCTCTCAAGGTTTCTAAAATGGTCGTGTGGGGGGGTTGTCACGCCCCAGAGCGGCCGTCCCCGAGACGTGGCAATAATGAAATATCAGCTATCAATACCTGAGGTCAATAAAGACTCCAACAACAACACACAAGGTGGCAAAGCAAGGATAATGATAACTGACTGAAAAGCGGAAGCATAATATATAAACAATGTCTGTAAACCAAAAACATTATTACAAACTCGAATACACAATCAATGTCCTGTGAGAGCCAAGTCTAGACCAAATAAAATACAACCTGTGCCACATACACGATTTACAATACATAAAAATGTCTCTAGGACTGCTAACAGCCTCGCACTCACCACCCGCCGGAAGAACGCTCCACGCCCATAAGACCACGCCACAGGGAAGCTCCAGCTCCACGCCCAACACTGCCCCTGAAAAGAAACAGTATGCGAGGGGTGAGCTACAAGCTCAGTGAGTGGCTGGAAACCAATCACCATTACAACAGTTCAATGCTAACACAATTTCCTTTCAAGGAAAAACATGGGTAGAAACCCAATGGATAACAAGGTCACGCGGCGGCGCGACCAACCTCACCCTCACCCTCACTCCCAGAGGAAGACTCTTGGGACTTTTGGGGAGAGACCATACCGTTGGTCGAAGAGACGCGGAATTACTGGTCCACACAACACTACTGGATCACCAACCTCACCCTCACCCTCACTCCTGGAGGGAGGCTCTTGGGTCCCTTGGGGAGAGACCATACCGTTGGTCGACGAGACCCGGAATTACGGGTCTACACAACACTATTAGATCATCTACATCGAGATAACTGCCCAACGATGTCTTTGAACATCGATATGCAACTAGACCCAACAACTATGGGAACGGACGAACCATGAATGGGTCACGCGGCGACGTGTCTTCACCTCATCCTCACCCTCACCCTTTACAGGTGACGTAGGACTTTTGGAGAGATTAGACTCCTCTACACCCTTGGTCCACCGGTAGCCCTTTCCCCGGGTAGTCACTACCTGGTATACTCCCACGATCAGTACACTTCCAAACGCCTTGGTGGTACCTATGGATGGGAGCCCTCTGTCAGGACAGCTTTTCCAACGTCGGGAAGTTCCTACATCGGATCCAACGAAGGGGAGAACGATTCCATGCTCGCAATATCATTCGTTAGCCCTCTCCCGGGTAGCCTCTACCTGGTATACCCCCACGATCAGTACATCTTGCCGCATGCATCGATAGTACCTACAAGTGGGGGCCCTTTGTCAGGACAGCTACAACCTGGGCCGCTTCAACACGGACGACATTGGGAGGAAACACTCCATGTTCGCAAAGCGAACCCAATGGAAAAACAACTACTCTCGATAATCACATATCGATGATAGCGAACACTATTGTACTCCCACACAGTTGCGTCGCTCGGACACAAGGGGGGTTGCCTCTGCTCTCACGCAGAAATAATCCCAAGGCACATAACCCAACAGGCGGTTCATATACACGCCTAGCACGGGTAGGCCTAGCTTAATGCCCCAACTACCGGCTTAACAAAACCGATAAGATAATGAATTCTCCTGAATTCCAAACGAGTGCATCCTTCAGATGCACGGGGCGATTACATCGCTAGCGCTCTAACTAATAAGGTACAACCCGACAGCGGGTCATACCCACGCCTATTTCAGATAGGCCTATCAATTTTTAACATGCGCATATAAATATATCCAGGAGAATTATATCTAGCTATGTGCATGAACCATATGCACAACAGGTCATCATCTCATGAAGCTGGTCATAGCTTTGCCCCATTAGCATGGGCGCAACAACTACACCACGCCCTCGAGTCTTATTGCAAGGGAATATTAGGCAGGTGCCCGTTATTAACCCAGACTTAATCATGCTGGATATTCTAATTAATATGGTGGGAGTAGTATTACAATACTACCTAAGGCATGTCATATTCTATACATCCATACACACTACAGAAATACATGCCCATACTAGAGGGGCGCATGCAACACAATCATTCATACATGGATACAATACATGCAATATAAGCCTAGCATGCAAGATATCTAACATATTATAGTTTAAGCATGGCCATACTACTTATCTACACAAGTAGTATAGCTAGGGGGGCCCATCGATGCGCGACATGCGACTACGCTCATCGAGCGAATTCCGAGGGGGGGGATTGGATCAAACCACTCACCGCAACCCGGGACCTCGCGCATCCCATTCGACGAGATCTGCAAGGTAAGGGCATCAAATTTGGTGAGTAACATCATATTATAACACTTAGAAATTAACAGAAATACCAAAGACTTCGACATGCACGCATATGGGCTTGCACGCATGCGAGCACGCGCGTACGCACGCATGCCCGAGTGCCCCAGCACCTACCCGAACCCCTGGGCAGCCCCGCGCATGCCCCAGCACGCGCACGCACGCGCACGCGCGTGCGCGCGCATTGGCACCCAGACGCACTGCCCCGCGCGCGCACGCACACTCGCGCGCGCGCGCCCAGCACTCCCCAACCCTCCCCCCCTTGCCCCCACATGCACCCAACTCAAAACACCTCATATGCATGCCCTCCCAAACACCCTAACATGAATAAAAACCAATAAAGAAGAGGAAAAACTCACCAAAAGAGAGGGGGAGGGAAGGGGGAGATGTAGGGGCTCGCAAGCGCACCCTTGACCACCTCGACCGCCACCACCTCTACCACCACCTCCATCTATGCTTCTCTTCTTCATGGCTGAACCAAAGGGGAGGGGAAAGAAAATAAGGGGATCCACCATGGGAGGAGGAGAGGGAGGAGAAACAATCAACAATACGATGCATGCACACACTCACCTAGTCTTGCACTTGCATTTCCTCTTCTTGCTCCATCTTCTTCTCCTTGGCATTAACACAAACATGTGGGGGGGATGTGTGAAAGAGAGAAAGAGAGCCAAAGAGAGGTAGACGTAGGGAGTGGGAGAGAGAGAGATATTTTCCTCACTTGGGGGGGGGGGGTGAGTAATGGAAAAATGTGGGGGTGAACCTAACCTAACCTCACCCACTAACACTTTAAATAACCAAATGGTTGCTTCACCACTAAGCAAAGGGGGGTAAGGTTACCCAAGGTCATCACATTCACCAAAATATCTCACACTATTCGACTAATCAAACCAGGAACTCTCAAAACCCGGATAAGTTCATAACTACATATTTTTCAAAACGTTATCGGAATTCGATGAAATTTTTATGGGTAGTACTAAACGGTACCAGGACTCATAATATGCAGTTAGATTTTCAATCAGAGTACTCCAACTCCCGCAGGTGGCTAAAAGCCAAAAATTTAGCGACTCCGATCAAAAAATTAAAAGGCCCTGAATGACCCAGATGTGACAAAGGCTTAACCGAAATAGCTCCAAATGACATAGGCATAACAGGGGTATAGGCTTGATGATTGGGAATGTGGGTTGTTGTGTGTTATTGATGGTTATTGCCTATGAATAAATGCCTAGAGACCCCCTATTTATAGTAAAAGGGGTGTAGGGGAGTGTTCACTAGACAATAGATCAAAATGGATAATAAGGTGCTTGATTTGACCTTCCATTAGATCTTTGTTCTCTGACAGTGTCCATGTGAGGGGCGGCTACTCTCAGGTAGCCGCCCCCATCATAACCTGCCAAACGTCCCATCTCTGACAAGCGGTGGCTTGGGTCGGTTACCAAGGTTGAATCGGCAGAGATGGAGCGGCTAAAAGGGACAATCCGCCACAATCATGCTTGCTTTATGTCCCATCTAGGAAAGCGGTTTGGGGTCGATTTGGGGGGAGACTAGTTGGAACTAACCACCCGGGATTGGGCGGCTACCTATAAGTAGCCGCCCCTGTCCAGGCTCTTAGATTTTTCTAAGTGTTGGACTTAGGGTTACCGGTTTTGGTTTCTAAGGGAGTTTTCTATTTAGATGTCCAAATGTGGTTGTTTCCAATATTACTTGAAGTAAATTTCTTTTCTTTGGACGGTCAAAATTAGGGTATCTACAATTGTCCCTCATCGGACGAAGCCTTTGTGTGAAACAGAAAGACTTCGATCGATGATAAGGAAAGAGACCCTTATTTTGGACAGCCCAACCTTCAAGAAGTTTAGGACACATGACCAAATACCATTCAGGGAGGTAAGTTAGGTCATCAGAGGCTGGGTTTTGACTGATGGTTATCTAAAGACTGATCCAGGTGGGAAGCTAGTAAAAGTAAGGAAGCGAGTGATCCAACTCTCGGACGGGGTTCTTAGCCATCGTGCACGGAGCAGCCCAGCGTCAGTTTCCTTGTGCCTACCGTACCCGTGTTTGGGTAGCTCAGCAAATCAAGGGGATATCACAGACAGAGAGTAAAATAAAGTGTGTTTGATTTGGTGAATTGGATCATTTCAAAGACAAAGATTCTGAAAAAGAACCAGAACTAAAGAAATTTGAGCTGAATGGTACTGGTAATTGTGGTAAAACTTCAAAAAAGTTGTGTTTGATCAAATAAAACTTGGAAATAAACCAATACATGGCTGTTTGTTTTTAGAAAACTTGGAAATAAGTGTGTTTGAGAAGCTGGCAGGGGGCGGCTAGTGGTGTTTAGCCGACAGGGAGGGGCGGCTAATTGTATTTAGCCATCGGGCAGTTGGCGGTTATTCACGAGTAGCTGTCGGCCGACTGGGTCCCATATATCCGAAATGGGCCCTCTCTCTCCCTCACATTTTCAAAAATGGTTCTTCTCCCTCCAACACTTCTTTTTCTTCATTTCAAACCGAAAAAATATGATTTCCCAGGTTTTGATTCACCCTAGATCACTCCTTTCTTCTTGATTTTGAAGCCCCAGTTTCCTTTGGGGTTTTCTTTTTCGTGAAATCGGAGGAGATGACAAAGGGGAAGAGAACGTCTTCAATGATGAAGCGCCTCAGGTATTCCCGAGAGTAGAGGGGGGCAGTCTCAGGGTCCAGCTCGTTGGAGAGTGACGGAGCAGAGAGGAGGGTCGCGGAGGAGGCTACCCAAACGGCGAAAACGCCGTTGGTGGGCATGGGTGGAGGTGTGGGTGCATCATCGGGGGCCGGGGGTAGGGGGTGGTGTGATAGTGTATACACGCAAGAGGAGGCGTGGGGGTCCATCGGTGGTGGCCGAAGGCGCGGGTTTGGAGGCCGGAGGGTCAGCCGTAGGTGTAGGTGGAGAAGTAGGGGCTAACGGGATTGGTGATGAGGTGCAAGCATCGTTAGATGCTATTGTGGGGATGCTGGATAGGGAGGCCGTAGAGGCCAGGGCTGAAGAGGAGGAGAGAAGGGTTATGGGAGATGGAAGAGATGTTGAGGGTGGCCGAGGATTGATCCAGAAGCATGGAGAGCCACCTTCGTCAGAGGTTGGAGAGAAGAGATCGGGACATGCAGCAAGTCCATCTTTGGGAAGCCACCATGAGGGGGAAGCTGGTCGGGGGTGTGTCCATGACGGAGGCGGATCTCAACCTTCTCCCTGTCGAGCCTAACCATTCGGTCTCTGCTTCCTTGGCCACCGGAGCTACCTTCAGTCGAGCTTCTCGCCCATTAGCGACTCGGAGTCATGGGATATATGCGAGGGCGGCTTCTTCGGTTCGAGAGACTCCTGCTGTCCCAGATGCTCCAGAAGTTCAATCTTCTCCTCTACCACCTTCTCAGCCAGGCCAGGACGTTCCTCCTCCGTCCCAGCCTCCCGGGGATGACGACACTCTGACGTAAATTTCTTTTTTGTCTCTTGGTTTTGGTAGAAGAAACGTATATATGCAAGGAATTCATGCTTTTCTTCTTTTCTTTTGACTCAGGTGATTGTTTTGATGATGCACAGCTCAAGACATCGGAGTTTGAAGCCTTTGGTGGACCTATCTTTTCTTTTTCTTTATAAAGACTTTGTTTTGTAAAGTTTTTTATGTTTTAGGGACAATTTATATCCTTATGGGATAATCTTTTAGCTTTTCATAGGCATGGTTTTGGTATAATTAACATGGATGTTTTAGTGTTTTTAATTCAGGTGAATGGGTATGTGGGTGAAATGAATTTTGGTTTCATAGGTTTGATTCATGGATGGACATGATTTTGAAATATAGTTGTTTTTGAAGCATGTTTATATAGGTTTTATGAATGTATACGTGAATTAAATGCGTCTATGCAGTTTTTGGAAAGAAATGCTCTTAATAGGTATTGGAGATATTGAAGAGTTGATTGAGACTAGACTGACAGTGCAGGTTGGGCAGCAGGTAAGGGGTGGCTAGTTGTTTCTAGCCGCCCATTGAGGGGCGGCTAGTTGTGTTTAGCCGCCCTCGGACTGGTAGAATTTACCTGTGGGGCGACGGCTAGTTGATTTCAGCCATCGTATGGCAGGCAGCTAGTCGGGTTCAGCTGCCCCTGGCCTAGGATAATTTTTTTATTCCACTATCTTGCTGTCATTGCTGGGAGTTCTGTGGGTAATTGTTCAACCTTAAAAAAACTGTAAAAACATTCTTTCCATGGACCAAGTGTTAAATCTGTCCAGATTGCGCCCCTACACTAACTTTCGAGTCCTTCTTATTCGAATTGTCAAGGGCTACAACCCATCTAAGGTAAGTAAGGAAAAAATGCGAGAAACCATGCTCGGCATAAAAAAGGGGAGGGAGCCTAGATGACTCTGAGTGTGATTTTGAGAATAAAAGAGACTCTTAGGTGGGTATGAGAGTGGGGCCATTTTTCTTTCTCAAATGTGTGTGGAAGGGTATGAAATGGAAGTAATTGGGACAATTTTCTTTTGGTATGGGAGTTTAATTGTGGTATTTTGGGAAAATTGAATGCCTAAATGTTTGGAAAAGAAAAATACAACCCCATGCATAAGTGTAAAAGAAATAGGGGAGTATTTTAGTTCTTCGAAGGATTTTTCATGTGGAGAGGGCAACGTTTTCAATTTCCTAAAGTAAAAGATGCCATCAAGTCCCTGAAGAAGGGTCCTTGTGGTCACTCATGTCCAAACCAGGATTGTATTTGAAAGGTGTTGGCTTTAGGGTGTTAGTTCCTCAAGTTCATGGTTCTCAAATGCTTGATCACATTATTCTACACATGCTGGAAAATCCATGAACGCACCAAGATTTTAAGTCAGATAAGCTTCCTTTAGATAGGCAAGTGTTTCAAGTGAACTCATGTGAGTGTGTGTTGTTGTAAACATAGAAAAAGTCTATCTTTGGTTGAGATCTTGCCTTTCCAAGTAGACATGGTTCAATTCCAACTCCATAGCAAGAAATAAAAGGTTGGGGGGTGAATGGGGTAAGTGTAATATCTTCCTTTGGGGCAATATTTTAGAATTGTCCCAGTCTGGCATATGTCTTTACTTCCTAGGTCCCTCTGGCTTTCTTCTTTTTACCACTTCTTTATTTGGGTGGAGAGTACAGCCCGCTGGGCGTATACCCGTATTTCGAGTGGAGAGTACAATCCGTTTGCTTGGATGTGTACTAGTATAGCCTTTTGTTCAGCATATACTGTGCGTAAAGGCGTTCAAGCCTGCTAAAGTAGAGAGTTTAACCCATTGTCTGGGTGTTGTTTTGATCTTTGGGTTCTCATTGCCTTTCTTTTGTTTTGTTTTGAGGGGGCTTTTCTGCTTTTTACCCACCCCTGTTCTTTTCTGTTTCCCCTCTAGAAGTGTTTATATAGTGCCAGAGCCAGTTTTGGGACATATGCCAGGTCCGGGTAATCCCTCATTTTGCCTTTGGGTTGATACGAGTGGGGGCGAGAATAAGGGGAGATGCTTTGGGTTTATAAAATTGTCCCAGTCTACAGGGTAGGCAATTTCTCCTTTTATCAGATAAACCAGTTCCTAAGTCATACTGGTGTGATGGAGGTGGCATGAGTGGTGAATATATGAGTTCAAATAAAATACAAGTTATCTTTGAGAGTCTTACAATTCTATCATCAGGTTTAAACACTGGAAATCACAGGAAGGAAGAATAATATTTCTCAAGTATCGAGAGTTTCTATGCATGGAATTTCTTTAGATAAAGTGCATTCCACGAACCTGAGACTTCGACTCCTTCGACATCCACCAAGTGGTAGGCTTTCCCGGAATAGGCTTGGGTTGTCACGCCCCAGGGCCGGCCGACCCCGGGACGCGGCAAGTGTATATATGATATCAGTAACAGGAGTTCAATAATATACTCACACAACAGCTAAAATAACAACACAACAACAAAAGCAGGGCTGACATGATATATACACCAATTGCGGAAGCTAAAAGACTGAATCTGTAATCCAAAAACATATTACAGACTCGATACATAATCAACTGTCCTGTGAGAGCCAATATATACAAAGACATCCAAATACAATACACAGACGTGTGCCCAAGCACGGAATAAATACATACAATCACAAGGGATGCTGATAGCCTCTGATACTCGCGGGACGTTGCGCTACTCCGCTACTGATGAAGTCCCTCGGGGAGCTCCTCCTCCAGATCCGACTCAGATGACACTGGAGAAAATATTATGCGAGGGGTGAGCCACACGCTCAGTGAACAGCACAACCCATGCCCCACAATATATATTAACCACCAGATCTTATTAATCCACAATCTCATTATTAAAAGCCACAAAATGGCAACAGCTATACAGGCCAGTGGGTCGCTATCGCCAACCCACTACACCCTCACCCTCACCCCTCAATAGGTGACATAGGATATTGGGACTTATTAGCCTGATAATCATCCATACACAATCATACACCCTCACCCCTCAATAGGTGACATAGGATATTGGGACTAACAATCCAGTGGGTCGCTACATCGCCAACCCACCACACCCTCACCCTCACCCCTCAATGGGTGACATAGGATATTGGGACTGACTAGGCTGATGGTCGCCCTTGGTCCACCGATAGTCTCTCCCCACTCCGTAGGCTGTTTGGCCACTCCCACATTCAGCACAGTCCGAGTCCAAGATCAGGAGGTGCCTACTGATGGGAGCCCCTGCACGGGACAGTCTCTCTACGCCGGGGCAGTCTCTAAAGGATCCAACGAAGGGAACAGATCGGCCTATCCATCGCATATGATCCACTCGGATCCGCTGACAAACACATCTCAACAACTCTAATGTCATGAATTCCTCAGAATTCCTCCAGGGCGCATAACCAGGATGCGGGGAACATGCATAATAAAGAGGTTGGAATATTACCGGGGGAAAGAACCTTGGGAGGGCAGTGTGAGGTCCCGATATAGGACATCCCGACAACCAAACAAGGAACACGGAGTACCCTAGCCCGGGTCTCACCGCTGTCCTCGCGAGGCCCCTCCCCTATAATATTCACTAGGACATGCTAACAATCACATGCTCGCACTTGATATATGCAAATTAAACTAAATGGGAACATGCATAAGTCAAGGTTTTCCTAGCAGGGAAACATGATAACAGGGTGCATGGTTCTTATACGGGTCCTAAGGGTACAAGTCCCTAGCATACAAAGTCTAGGGTGGCATGCATACTACACATTATCATGCTTGCATGGATTACACATTACACAAGTTAACATTTATTATGGTGCCCCGGGCGACGACGGTACACGCCCAAATGCATGTAACGCCTCCCTGCCGAGTTGGATTGTCCCACTCACCGGTAGTCGGCTCGTCGCGCGACCGTCCGTCAAGATCTACAAGATAGGGTAATTAAATCAGTCAGTATAACACACAATTAAACCCAAGAATACATTAAAATACACAACACTCGGACAAGCGTACATACGGCCTGTACGCACGCGAGTCCGAGCACCCCGACTCACTCCCGAACTCCCGGGCAGCCGCACGCACGGCCACCCGGCCCGGGCGCACAGCCGAGCCCCGGCCCGCGCCCCCAGATGCTTTGCCGAGCTCAGCCCGCACGCCCGGACACCCTGCCGAGACCTCCCGGATGCACCGCGCGCTCACTGCGCCCCAGCGCAGCAACCCGCGCCCACACCCGCACACCCTGCGCGCCACCGCCTGCTCCGCGCGCACCCCGTGCGTACCACCGGCTCGACCAGCCCCGGGTGCACCCGCGCGCACTGCGCCCTAGCGCAGAGCCCCGCACGTGCGCCCGCCCGCACTGCACCCCAGCGCAGCGCCCGCACACCTGCCCGCTCACACTCCCCGCTCGCATCCTACTCGCCCCGCGCGCACCGCGCCCTCCGCGCAGCACCCGCACACCACTCGCTCACCACTCCACGCTCGCACCCTACTCGCCCCGCGCGCACCGCATGCCCTGCGCCCCTGCGTAGCGCTCCGCGCGCTCTCTGCCCCCACGGCGCCCAGCACCCGCGACCAGCATCTGCGACCCAGTGCCCAGCGCCCAGCACCCAGGACCCTCACCCAGCGCCCACGCGCACACCCGCGCCTGCCAGCCTGCCCGCGCTGCTTGCCCGCGCTGCCTGCCTGCGCGCATCGCCGAGTGGCCCGAGCACCGCTCGCCTGCCCGCCCGGGTACTGCCCGCCTACTGCCCGAGCACTGCCCGCCTCGCTAGCCTACCCAGCGCGCCCAGCACGCCCCCTGCACCACCTGAGCGCACGCCCGCGCGCACGCGCGCGCCTCGCGCGCCTGGCCACCTGATGTGCTGCTTGCTGCGCCCGCTGCCATCCTACCCGGGACAGCCAACCACCCTGCCCGAGCAGCCCAGCCTCCTCCCTCCGGCCACCAATGGCCTCCATCCGCCTCCCAACCACCACCAACAGCCACCCACAGCCGCCGACCACCACCCAACCTCAAAACCACCCTCCTAACAAGCATCTAAGCCAAAAAAAAAAGAAGGAAAAAGAGCTTACCAAGGGAGGAGGGGAAGTTCGGTTGCTCTCCGCGCACCGAAACACCTCTCCAAGGGTCTCCACCACCAAGACCTCTTCCCACCTCCGAAAGGGCTCAGATCTGAGGAGAAGAGAGGGCGGGAGAAAGGGCAAGACACGCCGGAATTCGAATCCGAAAACACCGGGGTGTAGATCGGGACCGGATCTATCCTTTCTTTGTTTTGGGTTTTAAGTTTTGAGAACCCTAGGTGGCTCAAAAGCTTGAAAAAGAGAGAGGGGGAGAGAGAAAATGTGTTGGAGAAGATAATGAATAGTGAAGGGCACTTTTTAGATCCCACTTAAATAAGTCAAACCAACTTGAATTAGGGTTAATCAAGATTAATTAGGTTAAGGACTACATTAGGTGAGTTAAGTGGGTTTTGACTTGGGTCAACCCAACCACACAAAAAAACAAAAAGGGTTGACCAAGTCATGGGCCCACTTTGACCGAGTCAACTCTCCCAATGACTTCTCGCTCGGTCAAAACCCAGATACGCCCCGGAACTGCGAAATTCTGAAACGTACCGGAATTCGATGAAATTTTCGTGAGCGGCTTGGAATGGCACCAGGACACATAATATGCAGTTACATTTTCAATCGGAGCCCTCAATCTCAAGGCGATAGCTAACAGCCTGAAATTTTAGCGGTTCCGATCGAAAAATGAAAAAAACTGAAAAACTGCCAGAATGTCCCAACGGTTACTAGAAGGTTAAAAGTGACACATATATAACATGGGTGATCACATAGGGTCCCTCCCATGTGGGTTGCAGCTTGCCTTTGGGGTGGGGCTGCCTTGATGGCATGATTTGCTTGAAAAAAAGCTCCCCAATTTTAAATTTTCTCTCTACTACTTTCTTTTCAAATGCCCTTGCCACCCTCCTCTGGTAGGCCTGGGCATGGTCCGCGGCTCTTAACTTCTTCTCTTTTTTATTTTCTGTTGTGTTTTTTTTTTCGTTTTTAGGAAATCATGTAAACAAATATGTGCATGAATGAGGAATGAAAGCTGACTAGCATTCTTTGTTTAGATTTTTTTTGGTTTTGGAAAGCATGGAAACAAATATGTATAGGATTCAGAAAGCATGAAAGCTGATAAACAAATCTTTTTTTGTTTTGGTTTTCTGTGGAAAGCATGTAAACAAATATGTACAGGATTCAGAAAGCATGAAAGCTGACAAACAAATCTTTTTTGTTTTTTTTTGAAAGCATGTAAACAAATATGTACAGGATTCGGAAAGCATGAAAGCTGATAAACAAATCTTTTTTTTTTTTTTGAAAGCATGTAAACAAATATGTGCATGAATGAGGAATGAAAGCTGATTAGCATTCTTGTTTAGATTTATTTTTGTTTTGGAAAGCACGGAAACAAATATGTATAGGATTCAGAAAGCATGAAAACTGATAAACAAATCTTTTTTTTTTTAAAGCATGTAAACAAATAAGTACAGGAGTTGAAAGCATGAAAGTTGATAAACAAATCTTTTTTGTTTTGTTTTTGTTTTGAAAGCATGTAAACAAATATGTACAAGAGTTGAAAGCATGAAAGCTGATTAGCATTCTTGTTTAGATTTTTTTTTGTTTTGGAAAGCATGGAAACAAATATGTATAGGATTCAGAAAGCATGAAATCTGATAAACAAATCTTTTTTGTTTTGTTTTTGTTTTGAAAAGCAGGGAAACAAATATTTACAGGAGTTGAAGTGTGAAGTCTTACTTGGGTGGATCAGTCCTAGGCTTGTGGATTAGAACCACTTTTTCAAGTCGGCTAGCCTTTGTGGGCCGACTCATCTCTGGTGGAGGTTCTGCAGGTTCAGCTCCTTCTTCTTCCCTTGTTCTCTTGGGTTTTCGCCCCTGACCGAGCATATCTTCGGGCGAGTAATTTTTCATCTTGTACGAGTACATCTCCCACTTGATGTGCATGGCACAGATGGTCCAGTTGCGGACTCGCGCTCCATTGAAGCGTGCCTCACCCCAGACAAATACCACTTCTCCATGATACGGGAAGCGGAGGCATTGGTGCCGGGTTGACAAGACAGCTTTGATACCATTGAGCTAGGTCCTTCCGACAATTAGGGGATGTAGTGACCTGATGTCCATCACCATGCAATTGACTATGGTGGAGACTGGACCAATTTTTAGAGGAATTGTCACTAATCCGCAGACGCCTCTTCGTGTGTTGTCAAAAGCGAAGATGAACTCATCTATTGGCTGTAGCTTGTAGGTTCGGCTTTTGATCTTGTTGTAGGCTGAGTAGGTCAGGACATTGGTTTCTGCCTCGGTGTCAACCAAGATGTGTCAAAATTCTCTCCCTCCGAGGCTTGCAATAATCATAAGGGGTGCTGAGCGTACTCCAACTGGTGCGACCTCGTCAGGTAGGAAAGCAATGGGGTTGGGACCCATGTTGTTGTTAGCTGAATTCATGGTCCTAACCGGTCCTTCGACTGGACATAAACCATTGTGGGGTGATCTGGGTGGACTGTCACCTTCGGATTCAGCTCCTGGATGTACACCGAATGTGAACATATTATGCAGTAACCAGTTGTCTTCGTTCTTGTATCGGAGGCGTGCATTCCCCCAGATGGTCAGTATGTGGCCCATGAATGGTAGTCGGAGACATTGATGTCTTGGGGAGCAGATGGCCTGGATGCTGTCTAGCCATGGACGCCCTAGCATCAGAGGGTATCTTGTGTCGATGTCAGCTACGAAGCACTCCATCTACCAAATCAGGGGACCAACAGCCAGTTCAAATATCCCAGGACCGTAGATGGTCTTTCCGGAATGGTTGAAAGCCTGGATAGTGGAGTGTACTGGTTGAACAAAGGGGCGACCTCGCCTGGGCATTTCTTGGTAGGTAGAACAAGTCATGATATTCATCCCTGATCCTGGATCGATGAAGATGTTGTTTAGCGGGATGGCCTGGAGTCGCCCGCGAACATGGAGGGGATATACTCACAACCTCCGATCAGGAAGGTCTTTGTCAGTGAAGGAGATGGTCATTTGACGGCAGGGGCCGTCTACTGTATCAGTGCTTTTGGAGGACCCGTTGTCGTTCGGATGCAGATCATCCGAAGTACACTCCCCTTCTTCGGGTCCTTCGCTCGCTCCTTCAGGAACCTCTTCGAATGGTTCCTCCTCTTCTTCTTCTCCTGGGTTGTCCAGTCCGCTTTCATCGGACTCTATGTTGATGACTTCAGGCAGGACAGGGACTACTTGTTCTTCTTCGCCATATAGTACGACGAGGTCGTGGTCGTCGAGGTTCAGCTGGAAAGGCTTGCCCTGCCCTTCCGCCTTGGACTCTTCGGATGAACTGCCGTCAGTAGCGCTCTCTGAGTTACTCGGCTCTAGTGATGGATGTCTCTCCCTCCTAACCATGTTGACAACATGGGCTCTGGAAGTGGAGGCTTGGTCGTGATCTGACATGGGGTCAGTGGATATGTCAAGTGGCTTGTTTGCTTGGGAATTTCCCTGGCTCAGATGGCCTTTGATCATGGCCCAATCAAGGCGCCTATCATCATTTAAATCATAAACAAAGTCTCGAAAGACAATGCATTGTTCTACGGAGTGACCATGCTGTTGATGGTATTGACAGTAATGTGCGGTGCTGACCCTGGGGAGTGAGGGCCTATTAGCAGGGAGGGAGATACTATTTGTGTCCATCATTACCCTAAAAATCCTGGTTAAGGTTTCTGGGAAGGGTGGGTAAGAGTCCCTCTTTCCCATTCGTCTCGGGCCATAGGAGGTTGGAGGGGAGACTTTGTTGTAGGAGCTTTGTGGCGGCCGTCTAGGGGTAAGGTTCTGCGCTCTTGGGGGAGTGGAATAAGCGGGGGGAGTCCTAGTTTGGCCTTGGCTTTGAATTATGGGGCTCCAGACTGGAAGACTTTGGATTACTGGGTTTTGTTGTATTGACATGAAGGCGGGTACTAATCGAGAAATGAAGTTTTGATTGGCTTGCCGAGGTGGCACATATCCTGATGAACCGGGTGTATATTGTGTTGGAGCTGGTCCTTGATCAGGAACTCGCGCTCCGTTCAGGTAGAGTGCCGAAATTTGTGTGATCCCATCTACCGTGGGGGTCTACACCTTTCTTAGCGGTTGTCCAACCCTATGGCTGATAGGTGGGGACGAGGTTTGGACTGCTGGGACTACACAATGAGAAATTCTGTTGTGGCGGTCAATGAGAAGTGGTACGTGGTACAGTCTCCGTACGAAAGACTTGTACGGAGTTCTGGACTCAGGCTCTGCAACATCATGTCAATTTCTTGACATTCCGTTAATTGCAGGCCAGTTCGGTGGACGAGGGTGAGTCACCTGGACACGTACTGCTCAAATTCCTCCCTAGGAATCATTCTTCCTATGGTCAGGTCTGAAATAGAGGGTCCTAATCCTCTGATAACCGTAGCGGCCTAGAAACTTCTCGCCTACAGCCGAGAATTTCGACAGATGATCTATAGGGAGGGTGGAGAGCCATTGTGGTGCTTCTCCTTCCAATGATTTTTGGAAGAGGAAAACTAGCAGAGGTTGGTTATCTAGAAACGGTCAGGCGTCTAGATAAAAGGCGGTCAAATGAATGTCTCGGTCTCCACGACCGTTGTACCGGTAAAATTTTAGGATTTTAAATCCCTCCGGTAGGTGGACTGACTGGATCTTTGTCAGGTTGTGCAGAGACATGTGTTTGGGGGTGGAGGGGCTAGTCTCAGAGAGAGTTCTCCTGATGGTTTTGTCCACCGTTTCTCCCTTGGGAGGGCTGTTAAGCGGTCCCGGGTTTGAGGTGGCCTGGTAAGGGCTCGGGGCAGAAGCGGTTGGGAATATTGGATTCGTGGGGGAAGGTGGGGCAAAGGAAAAGAGGCTTGGACTCGGATGTTATATATGTGTCACTTTTAGCCTTTTGGTCACCTTTGGGACATTTCTGGCAGTTTTCCAATTTTTTTCTTTTTTCGATCGGAACCGCTAAAATTTTAGACTTTTAGCTATCTGCATGAGCTCGAGAACTCCGATTGAAAATCTAACTGCACATTATGTGTCCTGATGCCATTTCGAACCACTCACGAAAATTTCATCGAATTCTAGTAACGTTTTAGAAATTTGGGAGTTCCAAATCGTATCCGGGTTTTGACCGATTTGGAATGTCAAAGGGGGGACTTGACCAAGTCAAGAAGACTTGGACCAAGTCAAATTTGACCATTGACTTGGTCAAATATTTTTGTTTTTTTGTGTGGTTGGGTTGACTCAAAGTCAAGCCCCACCAACCCTAAGTGTGCGTGTGTGAGTGTAGTGTGTGTGTGTGTGTGGTCACTAGTGTTAGGCGTCCCCCTTCTTTTCCCCCATCTCCATCTCCCTCTCACACACTCCATCACTCACTCCCTCTTCTTTCCTTTTTGTTCCATTAGAGGTAGTAGAAGAAGAAGAAGAAGAAGAAAACCCTAGAAAGGAGAAAGAAAGGTAAGAGTGTGTGCTACCTTTGTATGGTGTTTGATTTGTTTTCCCTTTTCTCTATCTCCCTCTCATGGCTTCCCCCACCCCTGTTTTCAGCCATTTTTAGGGCTTGAGAGTGGCTGAGGAGGTGGTGGTCTTGGTGGTGGCGGTTGTGGTGGTTTGGTGCGCAAAGGGCACCCGAGCTTCCTCCCTTTTTCCTTCCCCTCCTTGTTGGTAAGTCCTCCTCCTCCCTTAGCTTGTTTAGATGATTGTTAGGGTGTTTAAGTGGTTATGCATGCCTTGCATAGGTGGTAGGGGGTGTGGGTGGGCTGAGGAGGGGGTGGAAGGGGTTCGGGCGCGCGCGCGGAGCCATCCGCTTGTGTGCACGCGCGTCTGCGCGAGTAGACGGGCGCTGGCGCGCGCAGACAAGCACGCTGGCGGGCGCGAGCGCGTACGCACAGGCGCACGGGCGTGCGCGCAGGGTTCTGTGCGGGCACCAGGGGTGCTGGGGCGCATGCGTGCGTGCGCATTCGTGCGTGCGCGTGCGGGGGGGGGGATGCGTGTGGCTGCCCGAGGGTTTGGGTGGGTGTCGGGGCACTCGGACTCGCGTGCGTACATGCGTGCTCGCATGCATGCGAGTCCGTATGCATGCTTGTCCGAGTAATTGGGTATTTCTAGTAAATTTCATGTGTATTGTGTAGTTTACTCACCATATTGAATGCCCATGTCTTACAGATCTTGGTGA
This sequence comes from Acorus gramineus, assembly GCA_030737835.1. Taxonomy (NCBI): domain Eukaryota; kingdom Viridiplantae; phylum Streptophyta; class Magnoliopsida; order Acorales; family Acoraceae; genus Acorus; species Acorus gramineus. The sequence continues at coordinate 3,877,539 of CM060849.1, forward strand.
ACGGTCACGCAACGACCAGGGTTACGGTGAGTGGGTCAATCCAACCCAGTAGGGAGGCGTTCGATGCATGTAGGCGTGCATTGTATATTAACTTGTGCTAAATGAAAAACCTCCCCTGGGGCACCATAATTGTATATTAACTTGTGCTAAATGAAAAACTATGTAATGCATGTTTTAATATGATGTGACCATGCCTTATTAGACATTGTATGCTAGGGATATACATCCATGTATCATGCATAGAGGCCCATACATGCCTAGACACCACGTCCCATGCACGGAAAGCCTTGGCCTACGCATGTTTTCCATTTTAGTTTAATTTATTTAAATCAAAATGAGAATATATTGTTATAAGCATGCCTTAGAGAATATTATAACCTTGTTGTTATAATATATGTTTCCCCGCATCTTAGTTATGCGCCCTGGAGGAATTCTTGAGAATTCATGACATTAGAAATGTTAGGAATCGTTGTCGACGGATCCAAGAGGATCGTATCCGTGTGGGTAGGCTGTTTTCTCCCCTTCGTTGGATCCGAGTAGGGACTCCCCGGCGTTGGAAAGCTGTCCTGACAGAGGGCTCCCATCTGTAGGTACCTCCGATGCGTCGGAGGGTGCTGATCGTGGGAGTATACCAGGTAGAGGCTATGAAGTGAGGGAGAAGCTACCGGTGGACCAAGGGTGGAGAGCAGTCTAGTCTGTCTCAAAAGGCCCATGTCACCCCCTTAAAGGGTGAGGGTGAGGGTGGGGTGGGTCGGCGATGTTACGACCCACTATCTTGTACAGTTACTCCCGTTTAGGGACTTTAATTATTTTAAGGTTAATATGAGTTGTGCTTCATAGATTGTGCCATTCACTGAGCGTGTGGCTCACCCCTCGCATATTCTTTTCCTCCAGTTGTATCTGAGTCGGATCTGAAGGAGGAGCTCCCCGAGGCATCACAGCAGTAGCGGAGCAGCGTCACATTTTAGGTTCTACGAGTGAGAGGCCATCAGCATCCCCTTCTTGCTTGTGTGTATTGTTATCCGTGCTTGGGCACAACACTTGTATATGGATGTCTTTATTTATTTTGGCTCTCACAAGACAGTTGATTATGTATTCGGGTTTGTAATATGTCTTTGAATTACAGACTCAGTCGTTTAAGCTTCCGCTATATGTATATATATATTATGTCAGCTACATTATTGATTGTGTTGTCATTTTCGATGTTGTTTAGAGTATTTTATTGATCTCCTGTATAGACTACTGATATTATATATATTTGTCACGTATCGGGGACAGCCGCTCTGAGGCGTTACATCGGATTTACCAAGAAGCTGGGTGTTGATAGTGTATTGGGGGTGGGGCAAGCCTTGGGGGTCTTAACAGGAGTTTCCTGCTTCAAGATCTTGGCCTGGTGACAGTCGGTGAGGTCATTGAACGTGTCCTCGACCGACTGGTATCCTAGGGTAGCCATCCTCTCCTCTAGGTGGCTGAGGAAGTGGGTGGTTTGGTCTCTCTGGTTGTCCTTCTCCTCTACTATTTTCTCCTAGGTGTAGGCCTCCATTGTGTGAATAGGGAAAAGCCAAGGTGTGAATGAATGCATACTTAAAGCAGTAAATAAAGCGATAAAGGGGTGCACAGCTGTGTGCGGCTTAAAGCAGTAAAGGGGTGCGCAGCTGTGTGCGGCTTAAAGCAGTAAAAGGGGTGCGTAGCTAAGTGCGGCTTAAAGCAGTAAAAGGGGTGCGTAGCTAAGTGCGGCTTAAAGCAGTAAAGGATGTTATAATGCAAAGTAGAGGAGGGTCAGACTTGAGGGGTGAGAAATCCTAGCTTTCCAAGAGGGGTGATGGCATTCTAGTCAGGTTATTGGGAGGAAGAAAAAGAGGATTACCTTTTGTTGTCTTTCACTAGGGAGGTCCCACCGTGATCTCTAGGCTGTCGGTATCGAATTTCAAGAAAAGGAAGAAAGTGGCCCTCTCTTCCTTCCTCCTCTGCTCCTCCGGTGGTTGTGCGTGTGTGGGGGTTCTTCGGAGGCTTAGATCCGGGGGGCTGCGCCTTGGCAGGGTCGATCGAATCGTCTCTCGGAAGGGGTAGTGGGTTGGTTGTTCGTTCCTGGCTAAGGCGGCTGACGGGTCCTCAGGAGGATTCAGGGGTGGTTGTGATCGCCACCTGCTTTTCTCAAAAAGCAGGAAAAGTTGAGGGTGGATTTGATCGCCTTCGTGGGGAGTTTGTGGGGTCTCCGCTCTGAGACACGGATATGCCGTACACAGAGGTGAAGACAGGGATCCTCTTCTGCTTTGGGAACCTGACTAGAGAAGAATTGGGACTGAGGTGGGCTAGGAAAGAGCCAGCTAGTGTTTGGTTCAATTTGGACAGAACCTGGGTAGGGTTTGGATTTGGTTTTGGCAGAGGTTAAGCTAGGTTTAACCTGGGTTTTGGAGAGTGGATTTGGAGAGTGATTTGGTATAGGAAATGGGTTTCTCTCTCAAGGGTTTCTGAAATGGTGGTGTGGGGGGGGTATAGGCTTGATGATTGGGAATGTGGGTTGTTGTGTGTTATTGATGGTTATTGCATATGAATAAATGCTTAGAGACCCCCCTATTTATAATAAAAGGGGTGTAGGGGAGTGTTCACTGGACAATAGATCAAAATGGATAATAAGGTGCTTCATTTGACCTTCCATTAGATTTTTGTTCTCTGACAATGTCCATGTGAGGGGCGGCTAGTTGGAACTAGCCGCCCAGTGAGGGGCGGCTACTCTCAGGTAGCCGCCTCCATCATAACTTGCCAAACATCTCATCTCTGACAAGCGGTGGCTTTGGTCGGTTATCAAGGTTGAACCGGCTGAGATGGGGTGGCTAAAAGGGACAATCCACCGCAATCATGCTTGCTTTATATCCCATCCAGGAAAGCGGTTTGGGGTCAGTTTGGGGGGCGGCTAGTTGGAACTAACCGTCCGGTATTGGGCGGCTACCTATAAGTAGTCGCCCCTGTCTAGGCTCTTAGATTTTTCTAAGTGTTGGACTTAGGGTTTCCGGTTTTGGTTCCTAAGGGAGTTTTCTATTTAGATGTCCAAATGTGGTTGTTTCCAATATTACTTGAAGTAAATTCTTTTCTTTGGACGGTCAAAATTAGGGTATCTACAGTCGCAGGCGGTAGAAAATGGAACCAGGTGAGTGCGGCCCCTTCCAAGCTTGCTGGGAAGAGGCAGCACATCAGCCCGTCGTATAGCTCGTACAATGCCATGGAGTGACGGAACGCCAAAATATGGTAGTAAGGGTCCGACGTGCCGTTGTACAGCTTGAACTTGTGCTGAACAAACTTCCGTGGAAGGTTTTCTCTGATGATGGCTGGGCAAAACGGAGAGGCAAAGCCCCGTAATGCGTGCTCTACCATCCTGTGATCTCGGGCTCGCCACACCTCCGAACACAGGTTGTAGCGGGGCTGGACGATGGTTCCCTCCATTTGCTGCAAGGGATCGCCCTGGTATCCGCCGGATGCTTCACAGAAGGCCGATCTTTCTAGATGCATCGGCCTCCGCAATGCTTCCCTCTGGGTGGAACGTTCCCGGCGTGGGGAACGTCCGCGCCTTGGTTCCTCATGAACCCGTCGGCTAGCTCGAGGGGAGCGTGAACGTTGACGGCTCCGTTGCCTACGATTCAAGGAAGAGGTGCCTCCTTCCAAATCATACATGGCGTTGGTTGGCGGATTGGGCTGTGCCGGGGGTGGCGGCAGGACGCCCTGTTGAACGGGAAGTTGCGGATGCTGGTTGGCGTAGAACTGTTGCATCGATGCTTCAATAATTTGTTGCATGGATCCCTGGAGGCGGGTGAGGAGGGTTTCCTGTGCGGATTCCACCAACTGCCGGAGATCTTGGGCCTGACTGGTCATGGCCCCAGGCGAATCATCGATGGAAACACTTGGTGGGATGTCAACTCGACTTTGTTGTCTTTCGGAAGGGGTGTCATTTGGATCAGACATTGTGAACACTGGCTTTTTGTTACGATGATCCCACAGACGGTGCCAAACTAAGGAGGATAATTTCCCCTACAGTTAAATTTGTAGAAGTGGGATTAAAACTTGGATTGGATTTTTTGTGGAAAAGAAAATTAATTTGGTAGCTTGAATCTGTCTTTTTCTGTCTCAATGACTGATTGGGATTGACTAGGCCTTTAGAGTGCTATCACGCGACCTCTTTATAGGTTGCCTACGTACCTCTTGGGGATCAAGTCACACGTAGTTCCTTAAGTGGCCTTGTAACTGCCTTACCACTAAGTGTTTAGTGGGTTTTTTTTCCAGGGAAACTGTCACACCCCAGGGCGGCCGTCCCCGAAACGTGGCAAATATATATAATATCAGCAGTCTATACAGGAGATCAATAAAATACTCTAAACAACATCGAAAATGACAACACAGACAATAATGTAGCTGACATAATATATACAAATAGCGGAAGCTTAAACGACTGAGTCTGTAATTCAAAGACATATTACAGACCCGAATACATAATAAACTGTCCTGTGAGAGTCAATATACACAATGGCATCCAAATACAAGTGTGTGCCCAAGCACGGATAACAATACATACAATCAAGAAGGGGATGCTGATGGCCTCTCACTCGCAGAACCCAACATGTGACGCTGCTTCGCTACTGCTGTGGTGCCTCGGGGAGCTCCTCCTTCAGATCCGACTCAGATATAACTGGAGGAAAAGAATATGCGAGGGGTGAGCCACACGCTCAGTGAATGGCACAATCTATGCATCACAATTCATATTAACCTTAAATAATTTATAGTCCCTAAAACGGGAGCAACTACACATTCTAGTGGGTCGTTTCATCGCCAACCCACCCCCCCCCCCCCCTCACCCTCACCCTTTACGGGGGGTGACATGGGCCTCTTGGGGCATACTAGACCGCTCTCCACCCCTGGTCCACCCGGTAGCCTCTCCCACACTCCGTAGCCTCTACCTGGTATACTCCCACGATCAGCATTGTCCGACGCATCGGAGGTACCTACAGATGGGAGCCCTCTGTCAGGTCAGCTTTCCAACGCCGGGGAGTCCCTACATCGGATCCAACCAAAAGGAGAAGACAGCCTACTCACACGGATATGATCCTCTTGGATCCGTCGACAACGATTTGTAACACTACTAATGTCTTGAATTCTCAAGAATTCCTCCAGGGCGCATAACTAAGATGCGGGGAAACATATATTATAACGACAAGGTTATAATATTCTCTAAGGCATGCTTATAACAATATGCTCTCATTTTGATTTAATTAGATTAAACTAGATGGGAACATACATAGTTCGGGGCTTTCCAATCAAGGGACATGGTGTCTAGGCATGCATAGGCCTCTATACATGATATATGGGTGCATATCCCTAGCATACAAAGTCTAATGTGGCATGGCTACATCATATTAATCATGCATTGCATAGTTTTACATTTATCACAAGTTAATACACAATTATGGTGCCCCAGGGGAGGGCAATGCACGCCTACATGCATCGAACGCCTCCCTACTGGGTTGGATTGTCCCACTCACTGAAACCCGGGTCGTTGCCGACCGTCCGTCAAGATCTGCAAGACATGGGCATTCAATATGGTGAGTAAACTACACAAATACATAAGAAATTTACTAGAAATACCAAATACTCAGACAAGCATGCATACGGACCCGCACACATGCGAGCACGCGCGTACGCACGCGAGTCCGAGTGCCCCGACACCCTCCCGAACCCTCGGGCAGCCATACGCATGGCCCCCCGCACGCGCACGCACGAATGCGCACGCACGCACGCGCCCCTGCGCCCCTGGCGCACTGCCGCGCCCCTGCCCGCGCGCCCAGACGAGCAGCGGCGTGCGCGCGCACGCGGGCGCGCGTCTACGCGTACACGCGCGCGCCCGTCTGCGCACTCCAGCGCCTGCCTACGCGCGCACGCACGCGCGCGGATGGCTCCGCGTGCGCGCCCGAGCCCCTTCCACCCCCTCCTCAGCCCACCCACACCCCCTAACACCTATGCATAGCATGCATAACCATTTAAATACCCTAATCAATCATCTAAACAAGCATAGGGAGGAGGAAGACTTACCCAAGGAGAGGAAGAACAAGGGGGAAAGCTCGGGTGCCCTTCGCGCACCAAACCACCACAACCGCCACCACCAAGACCACCACCACCTCAGCCACTCTCCAGCCCTAACAATGGCTGAAACAGGGGGGGAGGGGAAGCCATGAGAGGGAGGTAAAGAAAGGGGAAATCAAAACAAAAACCATACAAAGGTAGATCACACCCTTACCTTTCTTTTTCCCTTCTAGGGTTTTCTTCTTCTTCTTCTTCTACAACCTCTAATGGCCAAAAGAAAGAAGAGGGAGTGATGGATTTGTGTGTGAGAGAGAGAGAGATGGGGAAGAAAAGTGGGCGCCCAACACTAGTGACACACACACTCACACACTCACTCACACACTTAGAACATTAGGGTTTTGGTGGCTTGACTTTGAGTCAACCCAACCACACAAAAAAAACAAAACCATTTGACCAAGTCAATGGTCAAACTTGACTTGGTCAAAGTCCTCTTTGACTTGGTCAAAGTCCTCTTTGACTTGGTCAAGTCCCCCTTTGATATTCCCAGTCGGTCAAAACCCGGATACGATCCGGAACTACCAAATTCTGAAACGTTACCGGAATTCGATGAAATTTTCGTGAGTGGTTCGAAATGGCACCAGGACACATAATGTGCAGTTAAATTTTCAATCGGAGTTCTCGAGCTCATGCAGATAGCTAAAAGTCCAAAATTTTAGCGGTTCCGATCGAAAAAAGAAAAAGTTGAAAAACTGTCAGAAATGTTCCAAAGGTGACCAGAAGGCTAAAAGTGACACATATATAACAGAAACGTTCCCCACGTCGGACCCTTGATTACCCACGTTTCGTAGGAATTTTCCTTAATTGCCAACTTGGCAGTTACGGGCGTTTCATTTCTCTAACCGTTTCTTCAGTCTGTTCGTGGCCCTTTGCCCTACTCGTTTACCCGTCACGTCATTTTGAGTACGTTTGCGAGACGGAAGATCACTCAACCAGACCTCTTATCTGGTCGTGTCTTCTCTGCTCATACGCGAGGAGCAAGGTCGTCCAACCATACCTCTTGTTTGGTCGTGCCTTAATTGCTCGTGGTGGTATTCTTTCGCGAGATGCCTGACTGTCCGACTAGACCCTGGATCTAATCGTGTCAACGCATCTAGGAAAGTCATCATTGCTCAGAATCCGGACTCTGATTCGCATTGCCCATATCCATCTTGCCATGACACGTCAGTCCTGGCCGGACACGTGTCGTGGTGCAGATTTTTACCTCCACAATAATCAAAACAGAAAATGTCTTTTCTTTATCTATACTAGAATAATTAACTACTTTAAAATAACTTATGTTGACGGGAGGGTAAGGGCTTAGGACAAAAGAAAAATCACATTCGTTCTATGAGGTTCAAGACCTCCTTGTAACTTTCAACAAATGGAAAATCCAACACATTACACATCTATCAAGAAACCAATGCTCCTGTGGACCTTTTGGCAGCTTATCTGACCTCTGTGGGCAACAAACTGATCTTTCCCTGGATTGAGTTCGCAAATGCTCTCACCCGAGACAAAGCAGAGGCTGTTTACTCTGGCAAAATCCAGTTACCAGCACTTGATTAGTAGTTCCATGGATTCACTGTCTTAATTAGGGGTATGCCCCTTGTAAATTTGTAATTCTGTTACTCTGTGTGTTTTCTTTTGTGTATTACTTTGTGTGTTTTCTTTTGTGTAAAATTATTCAAGAAATAAAAAAAAATCATTTAGTTACCAAAAAAAAAAAAACTGTTGTCTCCTGCCTTAAACAAATTTTGTTGTTGTGAAATACAGCTTATGATTGTTCGTTAACTTCTTTGTGAGTAATCAAACACGCATGAAATTTAGTAAGTGTCTAAGCCGCTTATTCTTACTAGCTTTGATATCGAAAACCTTTTATCACTCCTTGAAAAATATTCTACCACTTGTATAGCAGCACCAACTCTAGCATAAAATGTTGTTGCTAAGATAGTGGATGCATTTTAAAACAATTCATGCAGCCCTTGATTTACTCTACGTGTGAAGCAACATGCATATTCCATTGTAAGTGGTGTCAGTTATGCACTAGCAGATATAAGGTTGGGCAGAAATTGATATGATCAGACATAAGAGCACGAAAATACATTTCAAATAATAAACAATAATGATTTTTAGGCCCAATTAGTAGACCCCATCATAAGCCCCATGAGGTGGTAAGTTTGAATTACCCATATTACCCCCCCTAACTAATCTCACCATTTTTTTCCATAACCGGTCCAATAAATGTTGAGACAGTTACGATTTGGCTGATTGTTTCTCTTTTTGAAAATACCAATTCAATTGCACGTTCAAAAAAATAAAAAATCATGGGTTTCCTCTTTTTTTATACCGATTGATCTGTCGTAACGAAAATAAACAACAATTTCATTTTTCAATTAGATCTGATCGGCGGAGAAGAGAAAACTTCAACGTTTTTTTTGTGCGATTTGATTGTGGTGCAAACATCAAGGTTAGGCCTTTTTGGACCCCAAAAAATCACGATTTGTAATGTTTAGATCCAGATTGATCGGTGTAAATGAAAACAAATTTCGAAATCATTTTTTTTCAGTTTGATCGATGGAGAATATAAGAATTACACGATTCATTTATTTTGTTTGCGACCTGATTGTGATGCAAACAATGGCGATTCATTCAGGTTATGCCTTTTCGATCTCAAAAAAATATGTTGATCTGATTTTTCGTCATTCCTTTGAATCATCATATACATTTATTGAATCTGAATTTAATTTAAATTCAGATACATGGTCTGTATCTTGATTTATATGCTTATTTGTGTACTAAGTATGATATGTACAATCGTTTATGTTTGTATGTTTGTGAATAATTATTCATATTGTATCATTTACCATATTTTTTAGCTTTGTATAAGCATTATTCGACTAATTCAGATTCAAAATTTTTCAATAGTTGTTGAACTTTGCATGATAAAGTGCACATTCACTGGTATGGAATGTGTTTTTGTTAAATTCATATACATGTTGTGTATATGAATTTAGATGCATTTTTGTGTTTTATGTACAATCTGTATAATCGGTATTTAGTGGTGTGTATGTGTATATTTATGCATATTTTTTAGCTTTGAATGATCATTATTGAACTCACCAGAATCAATATTCAGTAGTATCGAATGTGTAGTTGTTAATTGAAATTTCAAAGACACGTGTATCTTGAATTTGTTTTTCAGCCCAATTGTAAGTTTGATATTTTATTTCTATAGATTTGATTAATGTGTATCCGATAAATATTTAATTGTTTATTGCCGTATATATATAAAGACTTGAAAGACTTTTATTGAAAATCTATGCACTGCTCATTAGCATGTAGACCATAAATTATTTGTTTGGATTTAAGATACAGTACTGTATCTTAATTATATAATGTGTGGCAACGTTTCTTATTTTTTCAGCATGCAGTAATGATGATTTTATGGATGACACATGCGAAGAATCAATCTATTTGGATGACATCAATGAATCATGTGTTCTGGAAACCAGAAGGAACTGTCTGATTTGGTTGATCAGCAAAATGTAGATGAGATTGTAGCATGCGCAGAACAGTCTATTCCATATATTGGGATGTGTTTTCATTCTGAAGATGTGATGCGATAATTTTATAATAATTTTGCTCACAATATTGGATTTGGCATCGCCAAAATTCATGGGAAAAATGATGAAAATGGAAGGCAAAAGTTGATGTTTGGATACGAAATTCTGTATTCAAAGTATTGTTGATGTTTGATGAACAACTGATTGGTTTTTTGTTCTGTGTTTAAGATCATATATGATACAATTCAGATGTACTTGAATTTGAAAGTGTATCTGAAAGTTTTATTAGACATCTATATAAATTACAAATACAATGTCTATTGTGTGTGGAATGTATTTGCTTATTGTGAGGTGTTTATGAAATAGCTTTTCTGATTTACTTTCATCTGAGAAGATGAATTGTATCTTACAATGTGATGAGCATGTGAACTGTACCTGGTATATATGATGTGCATAAGAAGTGAAACATGTAGCTTGTTCTCTATACTTAACAAAATCTTGGACTTTTTATTAAGTGTATCTTAATTCGAAATGAATCATATAAGATTATATCTGTCACATAGTAAATAATTGGTACTACTTGAAAACCTGTCAAAGTAAATTTATAGTGTATCTGAATTTGAAATGTATATCTGAAACCTGTATAATTTGCATAACAAAAGGTGATTCATATCTGAAATTGTGATGTGTTTTGACTTTGTTATGTGTATCTGCAAAATTGTAATGGATGTAGAAAATGAACCACGTATATCTGATAACAGCAAACATTATGACAATGTAAAATGAAGTTCACAAACACATTGACATAACACATTATAACATCAAATGTATTGAACAAACAGCCCTCTGCAATATTCGGTAGTATCAAATATGTACATGTTAATTCCAGATACATGTGTATCTTGATGTTATTTCCAGCCCGATTGAAGTTTGATTTATTATTTATATGGATTTGATTGATGCCTATCTGATTAATATTTAATTGCTTATTGTCGTATTTATATAAAGGCTTGAATGACTTTCATTGAAAATCTATGTGTGTTTTGCTAATTAGCTTGTAGACCATGAAATTGTTTGTTTTTTTTTGTTAAGATACAGTACTGTATCTTAATTATATAACATGTGACAACTTCCTAATTTTTCAGTAGGCAGTGATGACGATTGTATGGATGATACATGTGAAGACTCATAAATCAGCAGTTCACAAACAAAATGCAGAGGTTTATATTTCTGATACATGCATAACAGTGACATTCCACACCAATAAATGATGTTTGTTATTTCAGATACAGCTTAGGCTTCACATATGCATAACATTTCTAGATACACTGGGTATCAGACTCATGTATCTGAAAGACAGATACACTAAATTCAATTTCAGATTGTGGGTGCCCCATGTTAACCTTATCCATTGCGTCACATTTTCAGATACACTACTTGTTTGGATAACAGAATCATGTATCTGAAAGTTAGATTTGTTTGTATTACTACAGAATAAAAATTAATTCCAGATACACTATTTTGTTTGATTTTCAGATTCACTAATTGGAAATACAAAATTATTTATATTGCTAAAAAATAAAATTAATTCCACATTCACTATATGTTTGGTTTTCAGATTCATGTATTTAAAATACTAATTTGTTCATATTGCTAAAAAAATTTCAGATTCATGTATCTGAAATACTGATTTGTTTTAAAAAAAATTCAGATAAACTAATTTGTTCGAATTTTTTATTCATGTATCTGGAATTGCGTCGTCTCATATTTTGATCATGAAAATCAGAGATTTTTCATATAAGATGTGGAATAAATCCATCCGATCGTCATGTTTTTTATAGAAAAAAAAAAAAAAACGTCGACAAGGAAGAGTTGATTGTGGAAAGATATCTAACTTTTATTCTTCGCCATTGTCGACGATTAGGTTGGGGAAGAGAATGGATTATATTGTCTTTTGAAAACTGATTTTTCTTTTCTTGTTTTTGGTGGTGTTCGGATGTTTTCTTCCAATTCTGAAACCTTAACTTTTTAATTTTTTTGAAATATGATTTTTCGGTGGAGATTATTGCAGTTCGTTTGGTCACGTGATTTTTTGGATTCCGAAAACGAGGATTAATGGCGGTATTAATTGGAGTCAATTTTTAAATTGCTCATGAGGGTATTCTAGTAATTGTCTTTTTTATGGTTTAAGAAAGTCAATCAGGCAATCAATAGGATTGTGCCACCTAATGGGGCTTATCAATGGGGCCTAGGTAGCAGCACTGAATAATAAAATAGTGATGAGTCTTGACTGTTTGATGCATCCATGGACACAGGATAGTAGGATACAGACCTATCAATGAACAGGATAGTAGGATACAGACCTATCAATGAACAGTTTCCCCGTTTGGATACAGAATATGACTTATTATTAGGCAAACAGTTATTCCGGTATAAGTGAGTATAAATAAGTATAAATTGATTTTGTGTTTGGTTGTGTTTTGAAATATTCTCGTTGGTAAACGTAAGAATAAATGTTTTGTTGTTTGGGTAAAATGTGAATAAAGTATGAATAAGGATTTATAAAAGATAAAAAAAATAATGATAGTTGATTTGACAAGTGATTTATAAGAGGCGGTGAAAGTTGATTTGACAGTGGACCCACATATTCTTTGGGTGGAATAACCTAGGATAACTTTTATTATAGAGGTTGATTGGAATCTATATACCAGTTTATTCTTACATACTTTATCTGGGGTTATCCAGGCTGTCCAAACATAACAAAATTTCTATCCGGAGTTATCCAAAAATTTATTCTTATTCCAAACATGACAACATGCACAAGGCAAGTGAGAATATAGAAGAATAAAAAAAAGATATACATCAGTCGAGCATTTTCGACAGGAAGTGTTTCCGTATCAAAGAATGATAGAACTCACCTTAAATTTTCCGGTTCCATGTTAGGTAGTTCTCCCTCCTTGCAGCAGGATTGGAAATGAATAAAATATCCAACACTAAATATAATAGATAAATATAATATAAAAGATTGAAGTATATGGGTGTGAAAAATGAAAAACTAAATAGGGAGTTAGGGACCCTCCATCACATAGTGCAGTGATCTATATAAATGAGTAATAATATCATCATTATCTTAAATCCAGAAGTAATTATTAACAACCAGACTAGTCAAGGGGAGCTTCTCAGATTTACTATTTCACATTCTGTATTGAAGTAATGTACATGTGGACTGTTATTACATTTCAGAATTTAACTGTATTGATTGAATTGGCATAAAACTGTTAAACATCATTATTGTACAGACTTTTTTCTCATTATATTGACCGCCTGCCAATGTAACCGCACAAGTGAAGAAACTAAGAAAAGATGAGATTTGCAAATCCACCTCTGCCCATAATATCTTATTTATCAACAGTTAATACTGAATTCCATGGGAATAATGATTTTGCAAGCACCAAAAGGGGCAACTACTGTTGCATGGTTGGAGGCAGAACTGGATATGCAACTGGCATGACATAAGGGGGGTGGCCCGGTGGAAGCATGACAGGCGTCCCAACTGCCGAGACCATATGACCAGTGACAGGTTGCCCTACAGTAGGTCCATACATCCCAATACCTGGCATGGTTAACTGTGAAGGGTGCTTCACCGTGGGTGCGAGACCCTGACCGGTGATGGATCCCTGCGGAGAGGCGACATCTCCACCATTCACACTCGTAATGTCATGGATGCTGGATCTCCTCCTATCCCGGTTCATGGAGCTCAGCCGGATGAAGTACTTCTGAGCATGGCTTGCGACCTGAGTGGGAGTCCTCGAAATAACAAAGTTCCTCGAAATGCTTCTCCAATCGCCCTTCCCAAACTTGTGGAGACCAAGCAGGAACAATCTGTAAATATCAGATTGCCTTTGATGACTGAGCTGAATAATAATTAAATCATTGACAGAGCTGAAGGCAACAAAGATTACCTCTCTGGTTCTCATGCAAGATAAATCAATTTTAAGTTAGAAGATAATTAAGAACACATTGCATTCAATGAAACTCCATGCATGTAACATACATAACAGACCAAAAGAGAAAAAAAATAGTATAAATCTAAGAGATTATGCTAATCAAAGTAGAATAACTTTACTGCCAAAATATGGTGCACGTGTGAAAAAACCATAGGAATAGTTAACCATGCCAACAACATAATAAAAAATCCAAATGGGGTGGTCAGTTCTTTGGCTAGCGCCATGGATTTGCTCTAGTAAATCTTGGGTTCGAATCTTATAAGACTTATCTGATGTGTGGGGTTTGTGGGCAATTCTATGCATTTGAAATTTCTCAATAATAAAATAAAATGAAACAAAAGCTAAATAAAGAGTTTTCCATATTTTCTCTTGAGGAACTGTCCTTGTCCTTGAGATGTTGTAGTGGGAGAAGCATCATCTCTCATTTATTAAAATTAAAAGAGCGTTGATATCTTTTAATGTTATCATGGATGGGGCTATAATTTTTTTCAAGAAAAAATACGCTGGCATCTCAATATATATTTTATATAATAATATGTATTTTAAAAAAAAAACTAATGTAGACCGCAGCCGGGAGAGGAAGCTGCACACTAATCAATATATTCTTCAAATCTCAATTTAACCCATAATAGAAACCCCAACATAAAGATTGGTAGAGAAAAAAAAGAAAAAAGAGGAACCCTGTAAATTCAATCATACAACAATAGAAACACACAACAAATAAAAAAAATTTCTAACAATCCAATCAGCAAAGTACAAGAAACCAAAACCAATACCAACATAACCCAAAAATCAAAACCAATTCGCACACACAAAACAAAAAAGAATTGCCACAACTAAAACCTGTGTTCTTCCTCGGTCCAAGGAATGCCCTTTCGCCTCTCCTGCTCCGAGTTCGACCCCGACCTCTCCAGAAACCCCGACCCCCCTCTCCGATCAAAGAAACTCTGATGCTGCTGCTGCGCCACCGCCGACGACATCTGGGTCTCCTCCTCAACATAGCGTGGGAAAGGCACCATCCCCGCATCAATAGCGGTTATGTCTTCCACGAGAATCTCGTACCGCCTCCTCACCTCGTCGGCGTCCTTCCTCACTCTCCCGGCGATGTCCACCCATCGTCGCTCGTCGTCGTCGTTGTCGTCGCCGGAGAGAGAGGCGAGGGCGTTCTCGAAGGCCTTCTCGTCGTCCCTGGTCCAAGGGAAAGGAGGGGATGACATGGCGGAGGAGGGTTAGAGGGGCATGGGAGGTGGGGTTGAGGATAAGAGAAGATGGGGGGAGAATAGCAAGGGGATTGGATGAGGATGGAGAGGCCATTTGAGGGAGGGGTGGGGGTTGTATTTTTGGGGGAAGGGAGGATATTTTCGTGTGGTCGCCGTCTTTGGGCGACGTCATAACGGTGACGATCATGATGGATGCAGGAAGGGAATCTGTCGTTGGTTGGTGGGTTTTGTTTGGATTTCGAGAGAGGTTTTTCTTTTTCGGGGATGTTAAATTTTGGAAGAAAATGAGACGCGGTGGAATCTCTATTTTTAGTTTTGGGAAGATTGAAATAGAGCTTGATGAAAATAGGGTCTCTTTTAACAGCGGTTTAAAAAAAAATTAATTAGATATTTAGGCACGTAGGTCCGTACCTTATCCGTTTGATTATTGAGTCTCTCAGGTCTATATCGGATCGGGTTGAATCGGGTTTAGTTGACCCATTAACAGACCTATGTCAGACAAAGAGATGTTGATGAATTTCTTAAGAGCATACAATACAATGACTTCATTTTTTTTTTAATAGAATCTAGTGTATTATAAATAGTTCTTCACTATTTTGATTTTTTAATGTTTTATGAGAAAACATTTGAAATACGGTTTGAATTATTATACTTTTATGTGAAATCAAAATATTGTAAAAATATTTCAAATGCTTAAAATTTTAAATGATTATACAATATTTAGTTATAAATGAGTTGGATCATGGGTGTTGAGTTTAGACCTGTCAACAGATCGGGTCGGGTCTGGTCGGGTCATGTTGACCCACTAACATACCTAAGTCAGATCATGAGAGGTTGAGAAATATCTTAAGGACCTATAATGGTTTCAATTGTTTTTCTTTTTAAATAGAATATAATATATTATAAATAGTTCTTCACTGTTTTGAATTTTTAATGTTTTATGAGTGAACATTTGGAATACGGTTTAGATTGTTATTGTAAGAATATTTCATATGTTTAAAATTTTGAATGATTATTTCGTCTTTAGTTATAATGTTGGGTTAGATCATGGGTGTTGGGTTGGATCATAAATAAAAAAAAATGACATAATATTTGGGATGGATCAATCGGGTCAATAGAATCGGGTCGGATGGACCCAGATCCGACTTGTTTTGATTGTCGGGTTATTCAGGTCAGGTATTTATATCTTTTATCGGGTCGGGTATGGATCCGGTTGGGGTGGACCAAGACTCAATCCGTTTTAATTGTCAGGTCCTTCGGGTCGGGTATTTATGCCTTTTGTCGCATCGGGTCCGAGTCGACCCGCGACCCTTTAACAGGCCTAACTATAGTGTAGTGTGATATTTGCATAGAGAAAGTCAGGCCACACGTGCTTTCATTTTATTCAAAATAGTAACCATTATCTAAAGAGGTATGTGCTTTAATAAAAAAAAAATGTATCTTTTCATTTCAAGTTGAATGAACTCATCTAATGAGATATATACATCATCTAATGAGGTATAAGTTTTATTGAATTATTAATGAGGTATATAAGACTGTATTTTAGACTGTAAAAAAAACCTGATTGCAATAGAGCGCTTTATATAAATACTTACTAGTCTTTTCCTACGCACGATGTGCATAAAAATAAAATTAATAAATAATATGTGTGGAGGTAAAAATCTGCACCACGACACGTGTCATGCCAGGACTGACGTGTCATAGCAAGACAGATATGGGCCATGCGTGGGTCCCGCAAATCAGAGTCTGGATTCTAAGCAATGATGACTTTCCCAGATGCGTTGACACGATTAGATCCAGGGTCTAGTCGGACAGTCAGGCACCTCGCGAAGGAATACCACCCCGAGTACGTTGGTATTGGATTTCGGGGAGGGGATCCGGAAAAGGCCTCCTCTCTTTCCTTCCGGTTTGGGGTGGCGAGTGACGCCGCATGTGTGGTGGTTCTTCGGGGTTCGGATCCGGTGCGCGCCTTGGCAAGCTCGGTCGGATTGTCTCTCGGAAGGGTGGTGGGGGGTTTCATTTATTGCTGAGGCGGCTGACATGTCCTTAGAAGGATTTAGGGGTGGTTATGATCGCCACCTACTTTTCTCAAAAAGCAGTAAAAAGTTGGGTCGGATTTGATCGCTTTCGTGAGGGAGTTTGTAGGGTCTCCACTCTGGGATACGGGCATGCCGCACGCAGAGGTGAAAAACATGAATCTTATTCTGCTTCGAGAACTTGACTAGAGGAGAGTTGGGACTCATGGGGCTAGGGGAGGGGCCAGCTAGTGGGGTTTAGCCGCTTGGTAGGGGGCAATTGGTTAGAAGTAGCCGTCTGGGAACTGGTTCAACTTGGGCAGAACCTGGGTAGGGTTTGGTTTTGGGTGTTGGCAAAGGTTAAGCTAGGTTTAACCTGGGTTTTGGAGAGTGATTTGGTGTAGGAAATGAATTTCTCTCTCACTTTCTGTAACGACTCTGTATTTTTAGCCTTATATATTTATTTTAAATATATAATGGAATTTTTAAATTGAAATTTCATTATTTCATTTTTAGATTTGGAGGTGGGTCCAAATGGGTTCAATTTGATTTATAATTATAATAATTATAAAGTGATGTTGAAATATTTATTTTATATTTTTCTGGAGATCTTAATAGTCTTAAGATATTTTGGTTGAAATTTGGTGAGATTCAGAGTTCAGGAAATTATGTTTTTAGGATTTTGTGTTAAGTTATTGGGCCCAGGGATCTGGTTGCGAATCCAGAATACCTTTTAATAGGCTTCAGGGATCTATTTATAAATCGGATAGGGATCTGTCTGTAAATCGGATAAGGACCTAGTTGTAAACCCGTAATACTTGAGGGGTCGTTTTGTAATTTGGTAAAAACCCCTTTTATATAACACGTTTTGGGTTAGGGTTTGCATCAGAATTCTCATGAGGCATGAAAGGTGGTAAATCGGATAAGCACCAAGGTGATAAATCTTTCTCTATTGATTTTTATTGTTTAGTGTTTCAATTTAGTTTGGTTAGGAGATGATTGTGTCAATCGATTATTTGGGGAAGAAGGTTGATGGATTAGGGTTAGGGTTTGATTGATTTTAAATAGATGGTGGTTTTAGTAAATTTCAATGGATCTCGAAGGATTTTTTAAGATTAAACTAGATTTATTGGTTTTGGGATTTAAGAGTTATATTCGGGTTGATTGTATACCTGATCATTAAATCGTGTTTTTGACTATGATAGAGTCGTTTCTGGGAAAATTGTATTTCACAAACAGAAATAGGTTTTGAAAAGATCTTTCCAACGAATCATGAATCGTCCAATTCGGAGTTACGGGTAGAAAGTTATGATTTTTCAAAGATTTCTGTGCAGTTTCTTAGAATTCAAATATTTAGCTTCATGACCAAGTTTGATGAATTTTAGAGATTAAAGGGATCCCAAATGGATGTTTAATGAGCATAATTTAATTTGTAGGTTTTGATGATTTTGTTGATCTCGGTGACTCAAATTAGATCTTAAATCGATAATTTGGTTTAGTGGGATCAATGAATATTAATTGGATATTATTGTTATTTGGATGTAAATTGATTGGATTGAGTTATTTGGATCATTGGAGTTGTAGTGGAGCCTTAGTGGATCATTGGAGTTGTAGTGGATTATTTGTCTAAATATTTTATTCGATGATTGATCGATTATGTGGGCCTTATAAAATAAATGGATATTGATTATCGAATCATTGTGAGATATGAACATTTTAATATTTATTTGGAGTTGGGATTTTTGTTAGGCCTTTAAGGTGAATTGCGGATTGTAGGTCTATTTGGTACGGGCTCTTGGGATTATTGGGCCGAGTGTTGTTGTAAGCTGTTTGTCAGTTGTTTGTCATGATTGAATGATTTTCTTATTTATTGATTGCATAATTGTTATGCTAGGTTATCCACGTGCGAGTGTGTAACGTTCGTGCACGTGCATTGGTTTGTATTGCGTGGACTGGAGGTGAGTGGATTTCTCTATATTATTTGAAAAGCATCATGTTATTTTGTGATTATGAAATCTATCTTGTATGAAGCATATGAGCATGTTATCATCATATAGGTTGATATTTTGGATATATTGTATGCATTGGAAATTATGGGATTTATGAAAATTGTCGCATGCTGTATACTTGAAAGAATAAGTAGTTTTGATTGTGCATGCATTAAATCGTCTAGGTGGCTCAGTCTAGGTGGCTGCGGTCTAAAATTTGACCCAAGTCTAGGTGGCTATGTCTACGTGGCCCGATTTCCAAAGTGAAATCTCTGCGGCTAGGTGTCGTGGAAAGCGGGCATGCGTGTCCGTTGCATTCATACTCATCATATAGTTTTGAGAAGAGTGTTTTATTACATCATATATTCCTTAAATGAGAAGTTTTACACCTGGCATGTTTTGAATAACATTTTTATCATAAGATTTATGTGTTATATAATTGTCTAGCGAGACACCTTTATAAAGTCATTATTTTTAAAGCATATTATATTATTGGGACACTTGTGTCCATTCACTGAGCGCGTGGTAGTTCATCCCTGTCTCTTCCCAACCTTTCAGATTAGCTGTTGGTGGTTGTCGATCTCGTTAAGGCGTTGGAGGTTGAAGCTCGTATTTTATTTCCGGAGCACTAGACTTGTGTAAAAGGTGTTGGTCATTTCTTTGGCATGTAGAGGACCCATATGTATGATAGTGTGGATATATAAATTTAGTTGTTCCTGATGTATATTGAATTTGTGTTGGATTTTGGCCTTGACAATATATGTTATGGTGATGTATTCTTATGTTCTCTGGATGAATATATATATATATATATAGAACTCTGAGATTCGAGGAATTAAGTTAACGCAACCGGATTTCACGCTTCAAAACGGAGCCGTGGATCCGGGGGCGTTACACTTTCTCTCTCATGGGTTTTGAAGTGGTAGTGTAGGGTGTGGGTTTGGGAATGAAATGTAAGCCTTGTTTTGAATTGGTGGTGTTGTAATGGATTGTATTCTTTTTTTTTTTTTTTGAAATATGAGTTTGATGCCCCCTATTTATAGTAAAAAAAAGGGTAGAGGAGTGTCTACTGGACAATAGATCAAATTGGGTAATAGAGTGGTTGATTTGACCCCTATTAATCCTCTGTTCTTCTGACAATGTCCAAGTTAGGGGCGGCTAGCTAAAACTAGTCGCCCAGTGAGGGGCGGTTACTCTCAAGTAGCCGCCCCCATCATGACCTGCCAAACGTCCCATCTCTGACAAGCGGTGGCTTGGGTAGGTTACTAAGGTTGAACCGGTCAAGATGGGGCGGCTAAAGGGCACAAACCGCAATCATCAGCATTAAATGCTGCTTTATGTCCCATCCAGGGAAGTAGTTTGGGGTTGACTTAAGGGGCGGCTAGTTGAAACTAGCCGCCCAATATGGGGCGGCTACTCTCCAGTTCAGGCCTTCTCGGATCTCTGCGGACGTCGAGGGCTGCCGGCGTATCTTCTCGGAGACGCTCTTCCCCACCCGGGCCAGCCCCGCCCTCTGCCCCAACCTTCTCCTCCTCCTCCTCCTCCTCCTCCTCCTCTTGTATAAATGGATCTTTTGTAAGACTCATTTACTTGAGGGTATTTAAAGCACTCAACTTTTTTGGATGGGGTGTATAAAGATAGGTGTGTGTGTGGTAAAAAGAGGAGTGCAAATACTCGGACCCAACATAAAATCAGTGTTTTGAATAATTATGTAGCACTCATAGGTTAGGTTGATTATCAAAAAATTTCTCTGCGTCAGGGGCACTACAAAACTACGTGGGCGTGTCAGCGTTATTGTCCCAATTGTCCTTTACCTTTTTGCCCCTCCCAATCGAATTTGTTCCCCAACTTTGCCAGGTGATGTATGTGATTCATGATCACCATTCGATGGATGGACCGCCGACATTGATCCGATATACTTTCAGGGAAAATATGTTCTGTGGCTTTCTGTCTGTCCTCCCTCTTTTCCTCGGCTGTCTCTGAATCACCCTGGCTCCTCTCTCCCTCTCTCCCCGTCTTTCTCCTTTCATGTTGGGTTTCTCTTGTACGGTGAGACTCTATCTTACTTATTTTCTTTCTTTTGTTGTTTATGGAACTTTTAATCGGTTCGGTGACTGACGATCAAAATGAAAGCTGTGTCGATTAATCACCGAAGTATGCCCTTTTTAATTATATTAAGGTTTTATCGTTTCTTCGGCCAATATGAGTTTTATTGATCTGATTTTTGGTCTAATCTTAGGGTTTTAGTGTAGGGAGTTTTGTTGCGGTGATGGAGATTGGACCTTGAAATGTTCGTGCATTCGATATTTGTTTGTTATTTGAGATTGAATTTTTTAGAAGGGTGAGTTTTGGTCAAGTGTCCCTTGTTGGCTGGCAAAGCACGGGGGCGTAAATAGTTTGTTTGTTGAGTTCTTTTGGAATTCGTTGACTTTGGGAGTCATTGTTGTGATCCCACCCACAAAAAATGCCATGTTGAATTCGTTTTGCTAACTGGATTTAATCAAATGATAGCTGATCGAAGGAAAACTTTTTTTTTTTTTAAATTTTTGTCTTGCATTGTTTTTAAAGGAGACCCTTTTATATGTGATTCAATATTGATATCTGGAATCTATTATTAATATAGCGCTCAGATCATTTTGGCAGATGGGTAGTAATATGTTTACCTTGTATTATTATTACGTGCAAAGCATATTTTTTTGTTCATCATTGACATGTTGTCTTTGCAGGTTGCTCCTTGTGAATATCCAAGAATTATTGAAGTGATTCCAAGTGAATACTGGATTGGCTCATTCATTATATTGCCACAAGTAAGGATATGACACTTTATGTTCTAACCTATTCACTTCAGTGTTTCATTTCACAAAGCTAATATGAAATTTTGTTTGTCATATGTAATTTTTTTTCTTCTTTGGTGTAAACATGGTTATCTGCCATTATAAGAAATTGGACAAGCAGATTAGAGAACTTGGAAGAGGGGCACGGGGCGTGTGGACATAAGAAATGTCCTGGTCCATCCTAAGTACTCAATGGACCCATATTATGCTCACCCTTAACCCTCTACATGAAACAAATCCTCCATCTCAATAGAAAACCTTTCAGCCGTGTCATCATGCATATGCCAGTACTTGATAATATGTTTTATAACAAAACTAATATGCTTTTATGTGTAAAACTCGCATATGTAACAATAAAGCCAAACATGGTCTTGACATTGCACACTATTAGGATCTTCCATACTATATTAGGATCTTCCATACTATTCTTTTTTTTTTCTTTTGAGAAACTAGTAGGATCAGCTATCACCAAATTATATCAACTCTTATAAACTATCAGGATCCTTTATGCTATTCATTTTGGCCCTTTTTTTTTTCTTTTTCCATCTTTCTTTTGATATTTCATTTAAGCTTCCCAACATTCTAAATTTATTGAAATTGTTGTTACAAGGACACCAAGGAATAGTCATTTGAGTCAGTGACCCAGTTGATCGATTTACTTGATTTCGCACTCCACACCATGCCAGCTGTTCAAAAACTATATGAGGCTTGTAAATTGTCATTATCTACAAATGGACCCACATCCGAGGAAGCTCTTGAAAAAGTTCGATCCCTTTTAGGTAAATCCCTCCCTCTGATATCTTAAATGATAGTCTTACATTTTTATTTCGCAGATGATATGCTATAACATATGATAGAACATGTTGATTGGTTTAGGATTTGATAGAAGCCTCTTTTTTCTTGTGGTCAGGCTTTGTTTTTGATATCATCATATTACCAAAATTGATAGTTATATATGTTGAATGCCATTGATATTGAATGTGTTTTGCCATTGAAATACTAATGCGTTTCATTTGAAAATGAAGTGGATTTTAGATTGTTTGGATGATCGCATTTGATAACTCCTCTTTTCATTGAAAAATTCTATTTGCAACCAAGGGTTTGAGTTTAAGCCCTTTTTTTTTATTGCCAATTAGAAAGGAATAGAATGTTTTTTTTTTAAGAAACAAGAGGAGAATCTTATTAAGGACCTTGGATAGAAGGAGACGAGGGATCTCCTTACACCGGAAGAATAGAAAGGAGAATGGAAAACATAAAACAAGAAAAAAAAGGAGGGAGGACCCCCACAAGAATTGCTCCTATCTTCTCTTCCCAAACAAATGATCTTCCATAATTAAAGGTGTCCCCCATTCCAAATATAAGCGACCCAATCACGAAGAGAAGAATTAAACACCCATATATTTTCTCAATATATTCTCTTATGTTTGAAAAAACATTCTTGAGCCACACAGCTTGAGGGACTAACCGTTGAAACTTGGCTAAAGTGCTCCGATTACCTTGTTTTCAGCTTTTCCAAACCATATGAATTTGACCCAATCCGATAACATCGAAGAAATTATGAACCAAGTATTTTCCCAATACACTTTTTTGTGCATGAAGACTCCCTCGTTATGCATTAGCCAAATTGATCAACAAGTAGCATGATGAATCAACCATTGGAATTTGGCTCGAGTACTTCTCTCTTCTTTCTTCCGACGAACCCGAAACCACTTCCACATACCTTCTATATTAGAAAAAGAACAAGAAGACTCAAGAGCCTCCCCAACCTTCTTCCAAATTTGGGTACTAAATGAGCAAGTAAGGAAAATATGATCTCTTGATTCTTCCCCAATGTTGCACAAACTGCAAATTGTATCTCCATCATTAGACCATTTCACTGAATTCACTTTGGTGAGGACTTTATTTAGAGAAAGTAGCTACATAAAACCTCTGATTTTTTATGGAGATTGGTGAGGAATTAGCCAAATTATATTTTCGAAACCAGACAAAAGAAGGTGAGGAATTGGACGATTGGTGAGCCTCCGATACCATGAGCGTACATAGAGAAGAAATAAAAGGAATAATGTTGTATTAAATAATAGAGGCTGAAAGGTCCCTTATATAGTTACAAGATGTACAAACCCTAGAAACAAAAAAGACCAAAGTACCAATGACAAAAATTCGAGTCGGAGGCTCCCCCCCCGAGCCTCCATACGCTCAATCGGCGATTCCCCACATGGGCGTTGCCCCCCAACCCCGGCCCTCCGGTAATAGACCCAATAGGCCTATATAATGACTCCAATACGCCCCTTTAAAGTTGGAGCAAAGATATCAATTAAGCCCAATTTGATCAAATTAGAATGAAGAATAGAGGGACAATGGACTTGGTGAATATATCAGCCACCTGCTCATTAGAGAAGACAAAAACTATGTCAATGGCGCCCGATTGTACTTTCTCTCGAAGAAAGTGAACATCAACCTCAATGTGTTTGGTGCTATCATGAAAAACGGAGTCTGAGGCAAGTATAATGGTAAATCGGTTATCACAAAACAAAGTAGATGAATCAGCTACAGGGAATCCCAACTCAGTCAAAATAGAGTGCAACCAAATGATCTCATATATGTCTTGGGTCATGGCACGATACTCAACCTCAGCAGAAGAACGAGAGACAACACTTTGTTTCTTATTTTTTCAGAAGATAAGGTTGCCCCCATGGAAAGTACATAAGCCAGAAGTGGATCGGCGATCATGAGTGAACTAGCATAATCTGCATCAGTGTAGCAAAAGATAGTGGGCTGAGCATTGGCAGCACAGAACAAGCCAAGACCTGGGCATGACTTCAAGTATCGGAAAATCTTGTAAACAACATCTAGGTGAGAAGTCTGTGGGGCTGACAGCAAATGTAAAATCAGGTCTACTATTCGTTACATAGATCAAACAACCCACTAGATGCTGATATAGAGAAGGATCTGGCAGAAGGTCGCCTGATTCAACATGAAGGAGATGGTTTTGGTCCATATGGGCATATTTGGATAGGAGTATTGGGTGCCTAGATTGGGATTGAGAATCCCAATCCAGGTCAATAAGTTGTTTGGATAAATTTTAAAAGGGAGATTGAGAGAGTGGGATTGAGAATATTTGATTAGGGGAATTAGGAATTCCACTCAAGAGGTGGTATTCCCCCAATCCAAATCCAGGTGGACTCGAAAAAAGATATTTTTACCCTGACTCTTTATTCCCTTAACATATATATAAATAAATGTATTTATTATATATATATATAATATTTATTTATATATATGTTATATATTGAAATATATATATTATATATGTGTGTGTGTGTGTTTAGTGTAATATCTATATATATAGAAATATATTTATATATATATATTTCTCTATACACACACACACACACACACATATATATACACATTTATATATATATATAATAATAATATAAATATATTCATATTTATATATATTTATATATTTATATCATCTAATTTACATATTAGGTATTTTTAGAAATATATATTTTTTATATTGTAATCTATGCATTACCAAACACATGATTAGGATTTAGAATTTCAATACTGTTTTTTGAATAATGTTCCTTACCAAACAGATTCACATGATTCACAATCCCAATCAATCTGGATTTAGAATCTCAGGATTCACATAATCCCAATCACACTTGTCAACCAAACAGGCCCTAGGAGAACGAGCCGAGCCCGAGCTTATGTTACTTTCACATGTATAAGGTGTTGTGATTTGTGAAATGTGACTTCTCAAATGCTAAACAAGGTTTGTTTTTAGCTAAACGAGTCTGAGCCGAGCCTTGATTCGAGCTTCGGCTTGGCTTGTTTAACAAACGAGTCGAGCCGAGCTTCAACCGAGCTTTTCACTAGCCCAACGAGCCGAGCCCGAACACGAAATGAAGGTCGGTCCCGAGTCGAGCCGAGCCTGAACAGGTCAAAGCTTGGCTCGTTCGGCTCGTTTACCATCCTTATTAAACCATCCGGTAACTCAGCGGGGAAGATGTCTTGAAATTCATCGAGAAGGGGCTTCACCTCTTCTGGTGCGACAAGACCATCTCCCTCATCACGTCCAATCAACATATAGACAATCCCCGAATCCTCCTTCTCATCAATAAAACTTTTATATGAGAGGAAACTACTACATGTCATTGCAATGGGTTTGGGAACAACCTCCTTGTTTGGAACGAGAATTATGCGAGTATTATCCCAAGTAAAGCTATAAGTGTTACGACGCCCATCATGGAAAACACTCCGATCAAATTGCCATGGTCTCCCCAATAGAAGATGGCATGCATCCATAGTAACAACATCGCACCAGGTTTTATCCTTATATTTAGTGCCAATTGAAAAGTTAACTAAACATCGTTTAGAAACCTTTACCTCGTTCCCTTTTTGGAGCCATGATAGTTTATAAGAATTTGGATGCGGTTTACTGTCTAGCTTGAGTTTTCGAACGGCCTCTTCCGCTACAACATTCTCACAACTCCCCGAGTCAATAACAAGGCGACATACCTTGTCACTGATGGTACAAGTGGAATGGAAGATGTTGCGAAGCCACCTATCCCCTTCCTCCTCTTTTGGAGCATAACACACACGACGAACGACCAAAGCTTGTCCTTGATCTCCAGTGACAACTTCTTCATCAGATTGGTCCTCTTCATCATACAGCGGGTTATCAATAGGATATGCAAATTCGTCGTCTCCCGTCTCGTCTGCGTCCACAAATAGTGCTTTTCCTGGACAGTCTCCCTTGAGACAATCAGCAGCCCGATGTCCAGTTTCGTCGCATTTAAAGCATTTGAAGCCAGGATTAGTGGAGGGCGCCCTTGGTGGTAAATTGTTCGGGGTTGGCTTAGGTGCGCTTCCTGCTTGCGTTGGAATTCGACTTGTTGGAGGCAAGGTGGTATCTCCTCCTCCACTTGAAAAGGTGTAATTCCGTCGACTCAATTGCTTCTCTATTTGCAAGGCTGGTTGATGTTTCTCCGAAACAGAAAAACAATCAAACAGATTCAAAGTATCTTAAAACTGTTGGCACGTGCCTTCAATATAATGAGATACGAGTTGATCTTCAGATTCAACGAGGTCATTGCGAGCAACCAAGAGATAAAACTCTGTTGTGTAATCATCAATAGATCGTGTGCCTTGTCGTAGATTTTGAAGCCGTTGGTAAAGTGTTCGCACATAATTATGCGCCGTTGGTAAAGTGTCCGCACATAATTATGCGGTAGAAACGCCTCACGCATATGTTTCTTTAACTTCTCCCATGTTTTGATCTTCGATTTGGCCTCGTCGAGCTCAGGTTTGTTTCATGTGTTGCCACTATGCTGCAGCTCTTCCCCGGAATCGCGTAGCAACCAATGGTACCTGTTTGTCTTTGGGCACTTCTTTGAAATCGAGGACCTCTTCGACGGTATTCAACCAATCAAGGAATTCCTCAGGTTGAAGGCCTCCTTGAAATTCTGGAATATCAATTTTGAGGCCCGTTTACCATCGATTAGAGGTTACCTTAGGAGATCTGAAAAGTCCTTCCCGTCGACGTTGTCCTGCCTTCGCAAACGGATCATCAAAATCTCCCCCAAAGAAATCATCCGCTTCAAATCGCGTGGTTGGAGATCGTGGAGCTAGTGATTGAGGTCACGGAGTTGGAGATCGCTCATGACGTTGCATAAACGCTATCATCACCTCCATCTGTCGTGTGAGTGCTTCAAATATTTCATCCACGCGCCTGTAACTGCTGCAATGGCTTGTTGGTGCTCCTCACGGTCGTAGGCGTCGCTAAGAGGACGTCTTCTTGGTGACATGTTCTTTTTTTTTTTTTAGAATGATGCGCCGAAGATCGATGCAAGCTCTGATACCAACTGATGCAGCGTATGAATACGCTCTTCTGCTAATTTGATCGACGCTGTTGATTCTTCAAACAAAATACCAGGGACGTTGGGCTTCAAAGATCTCATGATTTTTTCTGAAATTCCAGATAATTGGAAATTCTATGTATTTGATAATCCTCCTTGGATCACAAAATACAGTAGAGAAGATAAGCAAATTCTAATAATCAATAATCTGAATAATCAATTAGTTTACATGCCTATTTATAAAAGAGAATCCTTACCATATTAGGATTTCAACTGATTATTCCAATCTAAACTATGATTCTAACAGATCATGTAAATCTGCAAAATGACTAATACATTCTTATTTAATCCTAACTAATATTCAATTTCGAATTCAAACTAATATTTGAAATTCAAATCTAAATATAGTAAAATCTTAACAAATGCATAAAATCTTAACAAACTCAAAACTGTCAAAAATAGTAAAAATAACTTTCAACCGTCGATTTGACCCTCAAAATGTTCTAAAACGCTCTGAAAATTGGTGTAGTGGCGTAGCGACCACTCCTGTAGGGCTCGTCGATATGAACGCATGGACATATTATAATAGCGATTCTGATCTACGGTCTAAAAGTTATGACCGTTTGAAGTTACGGAGCTCCCAATTGATCAAGATGTCTTCTCTTTTTCTGGTTCATTTGATCTCGTCCGTCTATATAATGTGTGGCTATGATGTCTGCATCACACACCGCTCTAGATCTTTGCCTCCATGCTTCCTCCTCTTGTCTTAGTATACCCATCAGATCCTCTTTTGCTTTTTTTTTCGTTTCATTTAGCTCCAGCAATGAAAGATGAAAGATCTCTTTCTTCCTCCTGCTTGTCCCACTTGCTTATGCTATCCTCTAACAAGGATTTCCTTTTGAATCGAGCAGTAGTTGTCACCTTATTCCAATCAACTAGCTTCCTCTTAAGGAATTTAAGTTTCCCAGCCAATTTTCTAGCACCTTTGCCATCCACTATGACTGAGGACCACCAGCCTTCAACTAGTTGATAGAAGCCCTCCTCTTTGAGCCACCAGTTCTCAAATCTGAACTGTTTAGACCGAGCAGATGTTGAGTTCATGACAAGAAGAATAGGAATGTCATCCGAACATGATCGTACCAACCCCTGAAGACCGCTAGATTGGAACAAATCCTCCCAAATGGCCTCTAAAATGCATCTGTCCCATTTGGATTGAACCGGTTTGTCACACAAATTGCTCCAAGTGAGCCTGTGATTGGACTGTGGAATTTCTATCAAGCCCATTCCCACACCCACTCACGGAACTCCCTAACTTTCCTAGGAGACCAATTCTGCGAGCTGCGATCCATAGGTGTAGTAATAGCATTGAAATCACCCAAGACACACCATGGACTTTCACTAAACTCACGAATGTCCTGGAGCGCCCCCCCCCCCCCCCCCACCCCCCCCCCCCCCCCCCCCTCCCCCCCCCCCCCCCCCCCCCCCCCCCCCCCCCCCCCCACCCCCCCCCCCCCCCCCCCCCCCCCCCCCCCCCCCCCCCCCCCCCCCCCCCCCCCCCCCCCCCTCCTCCCTCCCCCCCCTCCCCCCCAAAATGCTGGACGAGTGTCATGTAAAGGTCCATAGACACCAGAGAGCATTCATAACTGGCCAGACACTCTTCCTTCGAGAATTACTGTGATAGAGAAATTACCAATCTTACTATTCACCATCTTCCACATACATGATTTCCAATTTCCAACCGACAATGATGCCACCTGAGGCTCCCTCTGCCGGGAGGATTAACAAATTAAATGAGCTGCCCCCTAATCGTCGTTTTGTGCTAGGACTTACAGATGATAGCTTGGATTCCTGTAAACAGAAAACTTCAACCCTGAATTTCTGAATTAAGCCACGAATTGCTTCCCGTTTTCTATGGTCTCCCAGACACCTAATGTTCCATGACATGACCTTCATTTAGAAACTATGGGAGCCCCTGAACAGTCATCGCCAGACTTTTGGCCATAATTAACCATTTACTTCCTCCTATGTACCATGGAGCTGTTCGAACCCCACCCTAACTTGTACCTTAGAAGGTTAAGAAGCTCTCTGTCCTTTCCTAGGAGTGACTATCTTCATTATACCCCTTCAGAAGGCGCCTGCAGCACTGCCGGGATCAATTCTGATCTTGATGATGCCTCCCCTACTCCCATAAATAACTGTTTAAGCCTGGAGAGAAATTGAGACGCTGAGGCCCCCAAGAAGCCTAATTCATTTGCTCCCGCTATGATAATTGGAATCCTCCAAGACAATCCCTTAGCAATTCTGCATCCTAGATAATTCTCCCACAAGCTTGTTTCAAAAGGTAAATTCACCTAGATCACTTAAGTAGAGCGCCCAAGCACGCTTGCATTGTTTTCTAAAAAGGATTTTTTAAAATTTCACTTGGAAAGAAAAATCTCTTAGGCATTTGAATGACTTTTGTAAAATTCAAACGTGAGGGAATATTTGTTAAGGTGAGGAATTTTTGGACTTGAAATAATGTTGGAGTGCTCCACTGGTTTCGTAAATGAACTTCACTATCATTTGAACAATCTTAAACAATATTCGAGTGGACAACTATTTCACAAAAATTTTCACTATCATTCTGATTGGCCTGTCACAGTGTTTGAATGACGAGTAGTGCACATAGATGTTTCATCATCATTTCTTCATTAATTGTGATTGAGAAAATGCTCCTGTGGTTGAATCTGTTGCTATGTCACCCAATGTTCATTTGGATTTCTTGAATTATGCATCATTTTTTATCAAATTTTCCTTATTTTAAATTTTCCATCCCATACATAACTTCTTTTGCATACGTGATGTGTATGGATAAGTGGCTACCTGAATATGCAAAATAATTGGTGCATTAAACCCAAAGGTTCACCTCAATACACTGTAAGTACAAATAAAAAGGTACTTTTCCTAATTTTAAATGGCACAAAAATGGGATGTGTCTATTAACTTTTCTCGTCTTTTTTTTTTCTTTTTTCTTTTTATCAACCCACTTTGAATGCTAGTAACATCTCAAGTCCATCATGTCCTACTAGGTATGTAATTTTTGTTGGCATAAGTGATTTGACATTGTCATATCTGATCTCTTTTTAAATCCACCTTTTTGATAACACTCTGCTTTGGCAGATAATATCAGGCCTTCTGATGTTGGGCTTGACCGTGAGGCACAGTTGGTACGTGGATGGAATGGATCTTCACATGGAATGAATGGACGGAGAGGGCGTAATAACCAGTATCCACCCCCAATCAAATATCTGCATTTACATGAGTGCAACAGCTTTTCTGTAAGTTCTATGCCTACCTTTTAGGACAAATGTTTATATGGTTGTTTCCCAATTGTTAAATGCTTAAGATTCGAACTTGGATGCAGATCTCTTCCACTTGTATAAAACTTGAATAATTTGAGTTAATTTTGTGGAAACGAACTTTCTTGCTAGTGACTATGCATTTTCACTACTAATCCACAGATGGGAATTTTTTGTATGCCACCATCATCTATTATACCTCTCCATAATCATCCTGGTATGACTGTGTTGAGCAAGCTCCTCTATGGAACGATGCTTGTAAAATCGTATGATTGGATTGACATACCAACATCAATTGAACAATCTGAAGGTACATCTCTTACTAAATTACATAGTTGTTCCTCATAATTTGCTTGAATATTAGATTTCTGCTTATGAATTGAGTTCCATGTCTTATAAGCTTTTCACCAAATTATGCTTAATCACATTTCTTTAATAAATATGGTTGCCATGCCCATCCTGTAGCTGGCACTGTGATTCTATTACAAAAATCTATTCCCGCCATTTTTTGTCAAGGTGAAGCTATCTCTCCACTGGCTGCTCCTTGATGTTTTAACGAAAACATTGTTTTCACGATGTATCAATTATTTTCACAATACTATAATGTAACAACAATGATCCCCAAAATTTAGGGTTGGCTGTGTAAATTCGTTTTCACCATCCAACTTTACTAAGGGGCATACCTTCAAAAGCACTTACAGTCAGCGTGTTTCTTCATCAAAGTTTGTTCTGGGCCTTGGGCCTACTCCTTATCCTAGCACTCCCTATAATGATGACAAACACGTCTAAACAATCTTAAACAATTTTCCTTGTTTATCAGAGAAACGGCTAACTTTTCACTAATATACTTATTTTTGATACTATACTTTTTTGTCTCGCCACTCATCTATCTTATCATTCACATCTAGGTTATACTTCCTTGCATGTTATTTCTTAATTGCCTAAACTTCAGCCAATAAAGCATTGCTTTTTTCTTTGGCCTTACAAATATTTTATAAATTTGATTGACATTTGATTTGAAAACTTTGGTTTTTCCCTCTTTTTTGAATTATGTTGGATAGCAAGCTGTGGCAGTTGTTTTTCCTCTTATTTTCATCAAATTGTTCCACTTAGATGATATTTCCGATGTATTGTCTTGAGCTTATTGACATCGTATGTTCTCTATAACATGTTTAAAAAATTCGCTCAGTGTTGTGCAATCTGGCTATAAGGAAATGGAAGATTTTTCCACACAACTAGGGCAGTTGATAATATTAGAGCCAGGCTTGATAAATGAAAATGTTCTTGTCTGATTGAATCTATTTGGGGATCCTAAAAACCATGTTGAGGGATACACTTTTCGACTCCATGTCACCCCCTTCATTTGGTTGTGTACCAGTGATTCCTACGTTGTGCTCACTCATATTTCTTCTATCTATTCAGCATCATTCCCAAATTTTTACCTTTACTTTTCTGTCTTATATTTTATATTTATGATGAACATGACTTCTTAGAATAATTGGAATCTGGTGAGCTTAATCCATAATACATCGAGGAGCTTCATTAATTTATATTGAGTTTATAAACTTTTCATTCCTTCACATTCTCTCATAGTCAACCCATTGAATGTCTTTATACTGTGGGGGTGCAGTGAGACCAGCAAAGCTTGTTAAGGATTGCGAGATGTCTGCACCCTGTGAAACGACAACTCTTTATCCAACAAGTGGTGGAAACATTCACTGTTTTAAAGCTTTGACACCTTGTGCTCTGTTTGACATATTATCACCTCCATATTCTTCGGTGGATGGGCGGCACTGCTCTTATTTTCGAATAAGAAAAGATCTCCCTGGTAACCGTTATTCTCTGAACTTTGTGATGTAGTTTATAGCTTGAACAATCACACTCTCTCTCTCTCTCTTCTTAAGATAAGCATTTTTTCAGAGAATTCTCACCAGATTCACGTGGTGTCTATTTCCACTGCATCAGGCACCAGGACAAATGACCCTACTAATCTTTCAGTCTTCTATGAAAGATTCATATTGGAAAAACTACATTGTCTGCGTGAAGAATTTTAAAACAATAAAGGTTATTTAGGCAGGGTTTTTTTAAATTTTTTTTTCATCACTAGAAACACTGAGTTGCACGAAGAATTTTAAAAACACAATTGCTCGCTCAATCACGCCTGCGCTTTGTGCCTGTGCCTGGAGGCTACTAAGAAATTATCTTAAATTTTTTTCATCACTTGAAATCCTTTAGTTGCAACAAGAATTTTAAAATCATAATTGCACCTTGTCACGCCTGCAATCTATGCCTGGACTTTCTTTTTGTCATTACTTGAAATCCTCAGAATTGCTAGAAGGATTCTAAAAACACAATTGCACAGGTTGTCTTATTGTTGAACTTAGAGGCCTATCTGATTTGGTTGAATTTGTTGTGAAGGCACTCAAGAATCTGAAGTAGAGCCTTCCAAACTGGCTTGGTTGGAAGAGTATCAGCTCCCTGAAAATTTCGTTGTCCAAAGAGGGTTGTACAGAGGTCCTATTATCCGTGTTTGAGCTCTTTCGATCTGTCGGGACGCCATTAACATCAGTTGGAGCATGGAAATAATTACTGCTAGTAATACATGCAAGCGCCTTCTCTTATGTAAATATCAGGAGAAATCTCTGATAGGTGCTCTCGCGACAAGGGAAGCTCGGTTGTATATATTTATTTGGCTTATTAACTGTATGGAACAAATCTTGAGAGTTTTTGACTTCATATTGATGTTTTATGTTTTACATTTGACAGACACAGAATTCTGGACCATAGTTCCTGTATGGAAATGGTAAAATCATTGATACAGTCTTATCCTTCAGCCATATCAATAAAAATGTGATACAAATATCATGATTCCATAATTATAATTATTGTCTATCATTCAAGTATGGATCGAAGTCTTTAATGTTTAAGTTAAAGAAGTTGTTCACTTAAAAAAAAAAACAAATTTTGGCCTTAAATGTAGTCCGCGTTTTTTCTTTGACTTTTAAAAAAATAGTATATGCATGTGTTTTTATAGAAAATGTAATATTCAATGAGTTTTGTTACACTTTTAGAGGGGCAAAAATTTGTTTTACTGGATTTGGGTAAACGGACTCCGCCTCTTCCACTCTCGTCCGCCTGAACTCGCCTTGATCCACCGATCAGCAGCTCCTGAACGCCTTCAACATCGGGAGGTGGGGGGTCTGTAAAAGACCCTCCGACGCTCAAGTCAGTGAAAGTGGTCGACCAAAAGGGAGTAGAAAATAGAAATTGTGTCTACCTCATGAGTCTGTTCTTGCCTCTTAGTTATAGGGGTGATGGAATGGTGGATCGACCCTCTCCATCGGATGGTTGAGAATCCCTGAATCATTATCCAGGAGACAAAAGATATGCTTCCTGATTTGGTCAATTATGGATTAACATGTATATTCAGATTCCATGGGGATTTGGTGGACCAAGTTAATAATTATTTGATTTGGTGATTTGCATGGAATTAATGGGGATTGAATGCTAATAATTATCCCTTAATGCAGTGGATTTGTGTGGATCCATGTAGTAATTGGATGGATTACTTACTGACTTGGTTTGCGGTAATCGGTCGGATCCTCGGGCCAGACCCGTTTCGGATTTGGGTCGGCTGTACTGTCGCGTTGTCACGCAGTGAGACCGGTCACTAGGCCCATCAAGATGGGCTCGCGCCCTGCGGGTCGTTATTTAGTCGGGTCGAACCAGATGGGCTTCGAGATCCGGCCCAGTACTTTCAGCCAGAAAATTTGGCGCCCACAGATGCCCCCTTTTTCTCATTCGACTGGCAGTCATTCCTATCGAATGGGAAAAACCTAATACGAGGCGCCACATGTCGGATTATCAACTGTGTCACGCCGAAATGATTCGCCTCGGGTAGGACGCATATCTTTCGGATTCGACGGCGCTTCTCGTGTTGGGGGCAGAGAGACAAGTAGATGTGTTAGGTACCAGGTTGTTCAAGGGAGAGAGACGAGGGGACGTATCAGGTGCCAGGTTGTTTGATCCAATGGGACGCCATTTCGAGAAGAGCGACAGTCGGCACGGAAGGGGCTTCGGTTGAGGGGCTGTCATGATGAGTCTCTTTATTTCGAAAAACGACGTGAAGAATTCGAAGAGGCTGTTTCATCGCCTATAAATAACATCGAAGGGATAGCGTCGTCCCTACCTTAGTATTTTTGCTTCTTACTTTCTCTAATCCCCTGCTGTCCTCCTGTTGCTTGCTTGAAATGGCGCAAAAGAGACTCCTGATTCCATGTGGGGTGACGGTGAAACTAGTGGAGGGCGGACCGTTCGTCCGTGATGATGCCGGTCTCCTTGCGGGGGAGGTCTATTTTTCCGTTTATCACTTGACGGCCGTGCAGTTTCCGCTCCACCTTCATCCCCACGTTTCTTTCATTCTTCGGGGTGGTGCCGATGCAGGTCCACCCTAACGTGTTTCAGGTCCTGGCTACCGCCCTCTATTTGAACGAGACCCGGGGATACAGCCTCAGGATTCGCGAGGTGATGTACTTCTACCGGTTTGCCCGGTGCCCAGGGAGCTCCTAGTGGTACTGCTTCGCCATGTGCGGGGACAAGTATCTCATGCAGGGTATCCCGGATCGTGACCGAGGGTGGAAGGATGAGGTCGCGGTGATCGGGGGACCCTGGCAATGCCCTATCGCCGGTGTGCCCCCGATTCGGAGCTCCTTCGGTGAACTCAGTGAGTAGCTGACGCGTCCATGTGCTCGTTGCTTCATTTTGTTTTTTGTTTTTTTGACTTTGCATGCCTCTGTTCATGTAGGGCATTTGGACCCCACCGTTGGTATGCCCGCCTCTAGGGTTTGGTTTCTGGTCGACACCGTTCAAGAGGCGGTGAAGACGCTGATGTGGGACCAATCATTTTTCAACCTCATCACGCTGGAGACTCCGGTTTCGGATGCCAAGGAGCTGATGGCGATTGCCGGTGCCCGACGATTCTTTCCCCTGGGTCATGATGGCGATGCGGGAGGCAGCGTATCGGTCCGAGGGGAGAGCAGCAAAGCAGGCGGCCAGCCGCCTCACGTTGACGATCGCCGGGGGAAGCGCCAACTTGTCGTTCAGAGCGACGAGGAAGAGTCCTGGTCAGGTGGTGAGGAGGATGTTGTCACTCCTGCCCCCGCTGTTGGTCAGGACTCTTCCCCGGGCGCTCTGGCTAGGGCAGAGGACGAGGCCCTTCAGGCTGCCCTGGCACTCTCGACAGTAACTGCGGAGCGTGACTCCCTCCAGCGGTCTACCACTCGGTGGCAGTCTTGGGCGTTGGAGCTCGAAGGGGAGGTGCGCGCCCTTGAGGATGACCTCTACGCCGGGCTTAGCGTGACGTGGGCCCGGATGTACTGATAGGAGTGGGGTGTTGCTCTCCTGCCCGTTGGGAACGCCAGGAGGATCCCGCCGGAGGTGATTGATCGGGAGGAGGGATTCACCCCCAACGTGTACTCTGAGCTACCCCGCCGTTGCCGCTACCGACCCCATGGCACCCGCAAGTTCGGGTGGTGATCGAGGACGTAAAAATGTATACATATTCTTTGCATGTACTGAATTCCGCAATGAAAGTTTTTCGATGCAAAGATTGTGTTGTATGTTTTGTTCTAATGGGACGAGCACCATGGTCTTAGCCCCGTATAGGGTGCGTGACCTTTTCGAGTTTGTTTGTAACGAATGACCTGCTGCGGGCCTCAGCCGTTTGAAT
Source organism: Acorus gramineus (assembly GCA_030737835.1). Lineage (NCBI taxonomy): Eukaryota > Viridiplantae > Streptophyta > Magnoliopsida > Acorales > Acoraceae > Acorus > Acorus gramineus. The sequence goes on from CM060849.1 coordinate 3,914,207, forward strand.
CGTCGTTGCTCGCCATGCTCTGGATCACTGGTTTAATCTGGGCGGCTGTCACGCCCGTGCCTTCTTGAGCATGGGCTCTTAGCGCGGCTAGAGTTTACCTCCTCGGGTCACGGCCGCTTCGCGTGGCGTAGCCGGGCGAGGTTGTCGCGGTGGCTTTATCGATTTTGGGCTTGAGCCATTCTGAGCGACCCAACTAGTTGGGGAGGCCGTTATATTTGGCCTCTTCGGGCTGGGCCGCTTCGTGCGACGTAGCCAGACGAAGGGCTTATTTGGATTCGACCGCCTCGAGCTGGGCCGCTTCACATGACGTAGCCAGGCGAAGGGCTTATTTGGATTCGACCGACTCGGGCTGGGTCACTTCGCGCGACGTAGCCAGGTGAGGGGCTTGGTTAGACTCGGCCGCCTCGGGCTGGGCCGCTTCGCGCGACGTAGCTAGGCGAGGGGCTAAGTTAGAGTCGACCGCCTCGGGCTGGGCCGCTTCGCGCAACGTAGCCAGGTGAGGGACTTAGTTAGACTTGACTGCCTCGGGCTGGGTCGCTTCGCACGACGTAGCTAGGCGAGGGGCTAAATTATATTCGATCGCCTCGGGCTAGGCCGCTTCGCGCGACGTAGCCAAGTGAGGTGCTAGTTAGACTCGACCGCCTCGGGCTGGGCCGCTTCGCGCGACGTAGCCAGGTGAGGGGCTAAGTTAGATTCGACCGCCTCGGGCTGGGCCTCTTCACATGACGTAGCCAGGCGAGGGGCTTAGTTAGACTCGACCGCCTTGGGCTGGGCCACTTCGTGCGACGTAGCCAGGCGAGGGGCTTCTGAGTTTGATCAAGGATGCGCGGGATAGAAGCCAAACTTGCCGACATAATTCCGGCACCATCAATTCGGCTAACAAGATGTAGAAAATAATTTTGGGCAATTTTTCGAGGATGAAAACCGAAGAGAGGGACATCCATTTATTGAAAGTAGTTGAAAAATAAGGTACCAGAAATAGAGTTTATTACATTTATTCAATGGTGGCCACCAAGGGCCCTACGCATAAAATTTTCTTAAGTTCATAGCGTTCCAAGGAGTTACTATGAGCACCTTTCTTGGGCCGATGGTGCATAGCCGATATGCCCCCTTTCCATAGGCTTCAACCACCTCATACGGCCCCTCTCAATTGGCTCCGAGTTTCCCCACACTGGGTTTGCGTGTGTTGTCGATAACTCGTTTGAGCACCCATTCGCCGGGCGTGAACGACCGCGGGCGGACCCTTTTGTTGAAATGTTGAGCTTGCCGGCGCTGGTAGGCAACGAGGCGGATCGCAGCGGTTTCCCTCCTCTCTTTCAGGAGTATTGCATTATTGGAGAGGGCCTCACTGTTTTGGTCGGTAAGGGCAATGGAGGTTCGCAGAGTGGGCAACCTGACTTGAGCGGGGATAACCGCTTCGGTCCCGTAAGCGAGGGCGAACGGTGACTCCCCTGTGGGCTTCCTTCGGGTGGTGCGGTAGGCCCATAACACACTCGAAAGCTCTTCGAGCCATGCGCCCTTTTTCTCGTCGAGCCGCTTCTTGAGCATGGTGAATATGGTGTGGTTGTTCGCTTCGGCCTGCCCATTTCCTTGCGGGTACATTCGTGAGGAGAAACGCTACCGGATACTGTATTTACTGTAGAATTCTCGGATTGGAGCGTTCACAAACTGAGTCCTGTTATCAGCGACGATGGCCCTAGGGACACCAAACCTGCATATGATATGCTTCCATTGGAAATTCTTGACGTCGGCATGCTTGACTGTCTTGTACAACCCACTTGGTGAAGTAATCCGTCGCCAGGAGCACATACTTCTTTCCTCTTGCGGCGGTTGGGAATGGTCCTGCGATATCAATGCCCCACTGGGCAAACAGCTAGGGGGTAGTTAGTGTATGGAAATCCACTGCGGGGAGGTGGACAAGTGGGGAGAATTTTTGACACTTCTCGCAGTTTTTGGCGAACGCGGAGGCGTCTTTTCTGAGCGTGGGCCAATAGTACCCCTGGGTAAGAATTCGATGGGTGAGCGATCGTCCGCTGGAATGGTCGCCGCAGGACCCCTCATGGACCTCCTCCATTAACGGCGTGGCTTCGGTCAAGCTGAGACACCGAAGGAAGGGGCCGCCTGCGTTGCGATGGTAAAGCGTTCCTTCTATGATGGTGTAGCTTGCGGAACAATGTCGCATCTTCTGAGCTTCCATTTGATCTGCTGGTAGCGTGCCGTTGTGTATATAAGCCTCAATCGGATCCATCCAGCAAGGGGTTTCCCTCTCGATCACATGGACGATGAGCTCCGGGTCAACTGTGGGCTGCCGAAGGACCGTCGGCACGACCCATCATCCTCTTGGGATGGTGGCCGCCACTGCTAACGAGTCCGCCTCCTTGTTTTCCTAACGGGGTAGGTAGCTGATTTCAAAGCCGAAGAAATCTTGGGAGAGCCGGACGGCCAGGCGGTGATATTGCTCCATTCTCTCGTCCTTTACAGCATATGCCCCTTGGACCTGCAGTACCACCAACTGTGAATCGCAGTGTGTTCGTATATACCTCACATGGAGCTCTTTGGCGAGTTGCAATCCATTGACGAGGGCCTCGTACTCAGCCACGTTGTTCGTGGAAGGGAAGTCTAGCTGAATAGAGTGCTCGAGCTGGGTACTGTCTGGAGCTTTCAATATGATCCCTGCGCCACTACCCCCGGCGTTGGATGCCTTGTCGACGAAGAGGTCCCACCAGTCCACAAGCTCTAGCGGGTCATCGAGTTCTAAGACGGCCCTCTGCATATCGTCCTCGAGGTCAAATTCCAACATGAAGTCGGCTACCACCTGACCTTTTTTTGCGATGTGGGGGCGATAAGCGATGTCGAAGGGTGACAGCTCCAAGGCCCACTTGGCTGTTCGTCCGTAAAGGTCTGGTTTGTGCAAGAAGACTCGGATGGGATAGGACGTCAGAACGACAACCGGATGTGCTTTGAAGTAGTGCCGGAGCTTCCTTTTTGCTACCACAAGCGCCAATATAAGCTTTTCAATGGGCGAATATCGGGTCTCGGTATCGAGTAGGGCCTTGCTAATGTAGAAGACCAGATGTTGCTGTTCGTGGTCCTCTCTAAACAGTGCAGCGCTGACCGCAGCTATTGACACTGCGAGATAAAGGAAGAGCGTCTCGCCATCGACTGGGACGGACAAGATTGGTGTCTTGCTGAGGTGGTCTTTGAGGCTACGAAAAGCCGCCTGCTGCTCGTCCGTCCAGATTTCGCCCTTTGCTCCTTTGATAGCCTGGAAGAATGACCGGCAACGATCCAAAAGACGAGAAATAAAACGGGATAGGGCGGCTATTCGGCCTGTGATCACCTGGACGTCACGAATGCTCTTAGGGGTGGTAGAATCCCGGAGTTCTTGAATCTTCGTCGGGTTGGCCTCTATGCCTTGCCTATGCACGACGTGGCCCAGGAAGTGCCCGGAAGAGACGCCGAACGAGCACTTGGCCTGGTTTAGCTTCATGCGGTGCGTTCGGAGGGCGTCAAAGACCTCGGCGAGATGTCGCAAATGTTCAGTGTGGCTGTGGCTTTTGACCACCATGTCATCGATGTATACCTCCATCGTCCGGCCGATGAGGTGTTTGAAGATTTTGTTGACCAAACGCTGGAAGGTGGCCCCTGCATTTTTAAGTCTGAAGGGCATTACCTTGTAGCAGTACAGTCCGCGTTCCGAGATGAACGCGGTTTTCTCCTGATCGCGCGAATGGAGGGGAATTTGGTTGTAGCCCGAGTATGCGTCCAGGAACGAGAGACGCTCGTATCCTGCCGTGGTGTCCACAAGCTGATCTATCTTTGGCAAGGGGTAACCATCCTTGGGGCATGCTTTATTGAGGTTGACGAAGTCAATGCAGACGCGCCACCTCCCGCCCTTTTTTTCTGCGAGCACGACGTTGGATATCCAGTCGGGGTAACGGACCTCCCGGATGAACCCGGCAGCGAGAAGCTGGTCGATCTCATCGGAGATCACTTCATTCCGCTCGGGAGCAAATCGGAGCTGTTTTTGCTTCACTGGGATCGCGTCCCGGTGCACGTTTAATTCATGGATGGCGATGGCGGGGTCGATACCTGGCATGTCACTGTGAGTCCAGGCGAACACGTCCCGGTTGTCCTGCAAAAATGAAACCATAGACTTCACTTCGTGGTCAGGGAGGAGACTCCCTAGCTGTATCGTCTTCCCTGGATCATCCTCGTCCAAGGGGACGGTGTCGACCGGCTCAAGAGTGGGTGGTTCGGGCTCGGAGTCGAGCAACGCTTGAACCCACTTCGATGGCCGGTCGGTTGATTGCTATAAGCCCGGGGGGAGTGGCCCCTCGTCGGGACCTTCGGGCACCTGGGATGCCAAGGCGTAGCATTTCCGCGCTGCCACCTGATCTCCGCGGATATCGATGGTCGATTGTCTATCCTTAGTGATACACCGCATGACCTGATGTAAGGTGGAAGGAACTCCTTCCATTCGGTGGATCCAGTCACGGCCCATGATAGCATTATAGGCCGACGGGGAGTCGATGACGACGAACTCCACGTTGCAGGTGCAGTCAGCGGCAGTGACGGGGAGTGCAACCACATCGACTGGGCTTACCCGTTTTCTGTCGAAGCCAACCAAAGGAGGGTTGGAACGCTTGATCTCCTCTATGTCCAAACCCATCCAACGGTAGGCATCCAAGAAAAGGATGTCTGCGCTGCTTCCTCCATCGACCATAACCCTCTGTACCTGGCAATTGCATACATAGATAGTAATGACCAGCGGGTCAGCATGTGGTAAGGATACCCACTCGAGGTCATCAGCCCCGAAGCGATAGAATTGACGGCGATCTAGAGCTCATTGGCCGGACCCGCAGTGGGACGCTTTCGCGATCCGACTGGTCCCTCGGGGCAGGGGTGTTGCCTCCCGTGGATGACCAAAATGATTCTAGCTAGAGTGCCATCGGGTTTGGGTGCGACCGCACTACCATCGCCGTCAGGCTTGGTGGCTTGGGGCTGCCGTGCCACGTAGTGCGCGAGGCCCTCGTCCCGAATTAAATTCTCGATCTGTCTGCGGAGACTCCTGCATTCTTCTGTGGTATGCCCGACTTTGTTGTGGAACTCGCACTTACGGGTTTGGTCTTGATTCTCGAGGGGGCTTCGTACTAGAAAGGGTGTCCTGAAATACCCTTTATCCTTGTTTTCATGCCAGAGTTGCCGCATCGAAACGGTTAGCGGTGTCGCCACGAATTCCCTTGCCCTTGGAGGGCAAGAATCGCCTGACTTCTCTTCTTTTTGCGACATTGCGGAAGACTATTTTTTTGGGGGACGGGTGTCTTTGCGGGATGGTCCAATTGTCACGGCAGTAGTCGCCTTTCAAGAAGCGAACGAAACATCATCCTCTAAGCGGATGGATCCTTCTGCGCAGGAGAGCATGTCCACGATGTTCGTTGGCAGCTTCTGGACGAGGGATTCGTAGAGATGCCCGGTAGGGATCAAACCACCTCAGAACGCCATTGCCGCGGTCTGGGGATCGCAGGACTCGATCTGCGTCATTTCCACGCTGAAGCGCGTGAGGTAGTCCTGGAGTCGCTCGCCCTCCGCCTGCTTCATGCCGAACAGGCTTGCCACGTCCTTCTTGGGTTTGCAATGACGTATGTAATGGCTGATAAATGCCTCACAAAGGCTTCAAAAGTCATTAAAGGAGTCGGCCGGGAGTTTGCGAAACCAAGTCAAGGCCTGCCCCCCGAGGCTCTACGGAAATACCTTATAGAGCAAGGCATCGTCCCCTACATCGAGGGACATAAGCTGTTGGTAGTGAAAGATGTGCTCGGTCGGATCCGACTTTCCCTCAAACAACTTAAATTTTGGAGGGGTGAACTTAGCTGGTTTGGGCGCACGGACGATCTCCTCCATGAGCGGGGAGTTGTTGATCAAGTACACCGTTTGCATGACGATGTCCGCCGGGGTTCGGGGCTTCAGGTTGTGAAGAATGCGCTGGTCGACCTCCTTCGTCATGGTGTCCAGCTTGTCCTGCCAAACGTGGTCCTCCTCTCAGGGGCGCTTGGAAGGTGCGACTGCGTTAGAAGAGACCACCGGCTGCTCTGGACGTTCGTTCCGCGGAATGATGATGTGTCCGTTTGTCCGCTGGGGGTCGTTTGGCACTGGAGATGGTGGTCGACGCTGGCTGTGGGGATTAGGGTTTCCCCCCCTCGGCCCTGAGACGATCGTTTTCTTCCATAGCCACCTTGATCGTTCGGATCAACTTGCCGACTCGCTTTTCGGCACGCTCCGCGCGGGTGAGAGACTCATCATAGACCTGCTGTAGCGCGATGACCTCGGGACTTGGCTCATCCCCCTCGGTCACGCCGAGAAGGGACGACGGATTGGCCGCTGACGCGCTGGCTGGCAACGGCGTGGGCGATGGAGTTTTCTTGGGAGGCATGACGAAGAGCTATGCTTTCCGTTCGGGTTCCACAGACGGCGCCAAACTGGAGGGGCAAAAATATGCTTTACCGGATTCGGGTAAACGGACTCCGCCTCTCCCGTTCTCCTCCACCCGAACTCGCCTTGATCCACCGATCAGTCGCTCCTGAATGCCTTCAACACCAGAAGGTGGGGGGCCTGCAGAAGACCCTCCGACGCTTAAGTCAGTGAAAGTGGCCGACCAAAAGGGAATAGAAAACAGAAATTGTGTCTACCTCATGAGTCTGTTCTTGCCTCTTAGTTATAGGGGTGATGGAATGGTGGATCGACCCTCTCCATCGGATGGTCGAGAATCCCTGAATCATTATCCAGGAGACAAAAGATATGCTCCCTGATTTGGTCAATTATAGATTAACATGTATATTCAGATTCCATGGGGATTTGGTGGACCAAGTTAATAATTATCTAATTAGGTGATTTGCATGGAATTAATGGGGATTGAATGCTAATAATTATCCCTTAATGCAGTGGATTTGTGCGGATCCATGTAGTAATTGGATGGATTACTTACTGACTTGGTTTGTGGTAATTGGTCGGATCCTCGGGCCGGACCCGTTTCGGATTTGGGTCGGCTGTGCTGTCGCGTCGTCGGGCAGTGAGACCGGTCACTAGGTCCATCAAGATGGGCTCACGCCCTGCAGGTGGTCATTTAGTCGGGTCGTACCGGATGGGCTTCGTGATCCTGCCCAGTACTTTCAGCCAGAAAATGTAATTCTATATATCTTGAAACTTTTTATAAATGATATCACTCAATTAATTGAAATATGTATTCATAGTTTATAAAAAGCACATACTTTATTAGATGAGGTATATGCTTTTCAGAAAAATGAAAGGATGTTTTTATTTCCACCCCTTCAATTACTCCACTCACTCCAAAATTCAATTTTTCTTTTTATATAGAGGAACCCACCCTGATCCCCATCTCTTTTGGTCTCCCCCCCTCCCCCCCCCTCTTTTCTTTCAATTTGCTTCATTATTAATGTTAGATGGTCGTCCTATTGAACACGTGTGTCCTGATTTCAAACTTTAAACTTGTTTATAATCTACTCCACTTGGACGACACCTTTGAGAGCCACCTTGCGTAGTTCCTCGATCGAAAAGTCCCTGCGAACGCCACTCCAGTCAATGGCGTCTACTCCTTCGACATCATCATTGACCGTCTCTCCTTCCTTTGCTGCGTCTACCGTCCATCCCCAACGGCGCTCCCGTCATCGTTCTCGTCGTCAACATTGGATCCCCCATCATCTCCTTTGACGGCAATGAATCCGTCATGTCGTTGAACATATTTAGCTATGTATCTCAGTGCATTGGGCTATAGATTGAATTGTAAATGAGTGTTATTATGTACAGTTTTTTAAAAAAACACTAATTTCAGTTCCATATGGGTAGGTGGAGAATCAATAGAGCATTTACTCAAACTAGTGAGATATCTACTTTGATATAAATTTTTTACATATTTTATAAATGTATCCATATAATATATTAAAACATATATTTTTTTTTATAAAAATATAAATTTTATTAAATAAGATATATATTATTTTCAAAATATTTAAAACACGTGTGCACTTAAAAGAGAAAAACAAAAGAGTATCTTAACATTTTCCACTGTGAAAAAAATCCGAACAGCGGATGCTGATGCAGAGAATCTGCCCATCAGACGGTCATAATCAACCCAGCTGTTCGCATCTGACCCTCACAATACACAGCGTTTCCTTCCCTCCTCCTTGGAGTCCCAGAGCCAATCGTTGGAAGACTGTGGAACCTCTACCCTCCCCCACCATCTCTCGCCCCAAACATGGACCTATCGATCCCTCTGAAACCAAACCCCCATCTCCCCAGTTTCCGCCGACTCACGGTGACGCGGGACCAGCCCGCGTTCGGGAGGGCGAATCGCTACAGTCTCCGCCGATTCGTGTTTCTCTCACCACCGATTGGCCGCCGCCGCCTCTCGTGTTCTCTCGGCGCCGGCGTCGGCAGTGGTGGGGGTTACGAGGAGTCCAGCTCAGCAGGCCAAACGAACCTCCCTGTCGTATGCTCTAAACTTGCTGAACTCGTAGTCTGCTTTTGGATTCTACTTTTGAACTTTAATGTGCCTGAACTTCTTAAATTTTTTTTGGGGCTGTTACACTCAGGACGCTTCTGTAGTTATTTTTTCATATGCCACGTCACTTAATGTAGTATATGAAATCATACATTGCTATATATAGTCTACTATGTCCGTATTTACTCTATTGCAAAAAACATAAAAATGTATGCATTTAATTTATTTTAGGTATATAAAATATACTTTTATGTATTCAGTTATACAAGTATTTACTTTTCAAACCATGTGATAACATTTTTTGTAACGAACACTACTAGAATTAGTTATGTAAAATATTTTGGGTGATTTGTTTGTTCCTTCCTATCCAAATGTGGCTAACGTGTTTTTTGCACCACGAGAGCATGATGATTATGGAGGAGGAGTGTGCCCTAGTCTAGGTTGGTTTGTGTACTGTATGATTTTTTATACATGAATTGTTGAGTGAGGGAGATGATGACTCATATGCTCCTAGAAGGGAGGCGTTCGTCATCATTGTAAATTGGTTAGTTTTGTTTCATTTATATTGCTCATTTGTACAATATTACATGAAACATCCTTCTGCTCTTCCTGGCAATGGACGATCAATTCTATTTGGGTCTCTATGTTGATTTAGCTTGCATTAAAAATTAAAAGTTTATATCACTTATGAATAACAGTTTGGTGACTCATTGCACTTGGATATATATTTTGTCTACTAGTTTCTGTTCACTTTGAATTTCTATCACTTCCATTCTGTTCTTCTACAAATGAATATGGGTTGCTTTATTTCAATACTCAGGCATCAAAAAGTGGTGTTAGTCGTGAAAGCAGTTATGTTGGTTTGTTTGTTCGGATGCTGGGGCTAGACAACAATCCTCTTGACAGGGAGCAAGCAGTAGTCACTCTGTGGAAATATGCACAAGGAGGAAAGGATCGTGTTGATGAGATCATGCGATTTCCTGGGTGCATCAATCTCATCGTCAATCTTCTAAAATCAGATTCCAGTTCTGCTTGTGAAGCTGCTGCTGGCCTTTTAAGGACCATTGCATTGGTCAATGTTTACAGAGAGTCTGTGGCAGAGAGTGGAGCAATAGAAGAGATTATTGGCCTTTTAAGTCAATCTTCACTTGTTACAGAGGTGTGTGAGGTTAATCAAGCTTTTCTAATGACAGAGGTAACACCCGTGTAAAGAAGATAAAGTTTAGATGTATTTATTTTCAGGTGAAGGAGCAGAGTGTTTCGACATTGTGGAACTTATCAGTTGATGAGAAACTTAGAATGAAGATTGCAAACAGTGATCTTTTGCCACTACTTGTTAAATTCCTGGATGATGAGGAAATAAAAGTGGTGGAGGCAGCCGGAGGAACACTTGCGAATTTGGCACTGAGTCAATGTAATCATTCCATCATGGTAGATTCTGGTGTTATTCCAAAGATGGTGAGATTATCTTTAAATTTTGTGGCAGTTGTTTAGCTGTTTCATATTACTGATAATAATATGCAGCCAATAAGTCTGCTTCCCATGTGCTGTACATCATTGTATTCTCATTATTGTTATTGTATTATTATTATTATTATCTATTTTGGCAGAACAATATTAGCTGAATACATGAAGTAATTGTAGAAAATTAGAATAAAGAAAAATCCTGTGGTCTATCTAATTAGTACTTTTAATATCCCAACAAGACTGCATATTCTAAGGAAAATTACATGTCGAGCCCTCACCTTTTTTTTTTTAAACGCACACTCGTCCATTGTAGTATATATTATTATAAAAAGTGAAAGTATACACAACGACCATATTATACTGCATATGTGCGTTTGTTGCCCCCATGCATGCGTATTTTTCAAAACTTGCAAACTAGACAACCTCTTACATAGAGATCTATCTATATTACATTCTTCCTGCGGAGAACTCATAGCATTGCATATATGTTTAATATTTAATTATTATTTCTTTAAGTGTAAGTATGAGACATATTATGATTTGAGATGTCAAGAAAAAAGGTGAACTGCTGCATGAATGCAGAATGTGGTTGTATGGTATTGGTTTTAGTGTAAATGTTCTTTGTGTAAGATATGCAAGTGGAACAAGGTAAGGCATATCTGTTGTCAGCATCTTTGTGTAAGATATACAAGTGGAACAAGGACATCACATCCTAATAGTGAAATCAGTGCTGTGGATGCCAGTGGGTTGGTAGCTTGCAGTTGCTATGATTAAATATTGTGTTGATATATCTGTAGAAGCAGGCATTCAATTTGGATGTATATCCAGAGTGATAAATTGGTTCCATCACAAAATAACGACCTATAGAATGAATCAAGAGGACATGTACCCCTAATGTTTCTAGAAGATTCATTGATCTGATAGCATTAGGTTTTCATTGCTAGCCAGCGTATTGGTAAAGACTGGTTGCTGATGCTACCTATTGGAGGAGTATGCGGTTTGAGAAAATTATTGGAAAATTGAAGAAAAATCCAGGGCAGATTAAAGCTATATGATGCTCTTTTGAAGTTGATATTTCCAGGAGTTGAAAAAACGGATCAACACAAGACTACAGTTAATGAAGATCAGTTGTCATATGTGGTACAAAGTGGTTTATGAGTTCATCAAGAAATCTTCATTTCACTAGTTTATTTATAATTTTGGATTGGGGCTTTGCCAACACATGATGACCTTAAGTAAGTAAAGCCGAGTGATTCAATCCAAATACCATGTTACCCATTATATAGTTTTCATTTCACAAACTCACTTGCCACTCTAAATTTAAGCTTCTTGTTTCTTACTTCCATGATTCCATCTGATTTTAGTGAGAATTTAGATGTTTGTTTTAATTAGTCTACTCGAACCTTGCAATCACCTTCTTGAAAGGGCTCTCCTTTAACCAAAGTATTGATGATGAGGAATTGGTATTGAATTAGGAAATTTCCCAGAAACTTTTCAGTGTCATTTAGTATGGTCTGGTTTGATCTGCTTATATCTGCACAAATATTAATGATTTGTTTGGATATCTTGAGCTACTTATTTTTTTGAGGATTTTTTTCCTCTGAGAATTAGTGCTCCAGGGATTGATTTCCTGACCTTCTTTTCGGGGGGGGAGGGGTGGGAGTGCGTGCGAGCGCTAACTGGCTAATGAAAGCTCCATGTGCAGGTTTCTTTGAGAGTAATGTTTTTTACGTGCTATTTTGATGTCAACTCACTTTAGAAATCAACAACGTACTTTTAAACTATGTTAGCCGGATACCAAAATACATCCTTGATAACAGAAAAAGGCCATCAATAATTAGGTTTCCTTGGATGGAATTGGTCTTAAAAAGTCATTATTTCATTGAACAAGCCACAAAGGTAACCACAATTTGATGCAACACTATTCATGAGGTACATTAGCCATCTCACTTTCGCAAGCAGTGTGTCTTTGGCCTTTTGTGTTACTGTCCAAATACAGCCACATCACCTTCAATATTGAGGAGGAATATCCGTGTTTGAAGGAATGGTGTTCAGTTGTCTCTACTTCAGCAGAATACTGGAGACATCTATTGTCCACGATATGCATTCCCATAGCTTGCAGTCTGTCTCGTTGGCAGCTTCTGCAGAAAAGCTTCCCAAGCAGGAGAATTTAGAAATAGTTCCAACCCCCAGACCAACTTAGTCCTTTTTTTCCTTCATTTTTATTTCTGACAGCATGCAGCGCTAATTTGGCACCGTATATTCCACACTTGTCTGCAATCCAAAAGACTATCCTTTGTATATTTTACAATTACCTGCAATACAAGCTAGCTTGGTCCACGTTTCAGGTTTTTTTTTTTTTCCAAAAAAAAAAAAAAAAGTGAGTCCATTCCATGACCTTGGTGTGCTGAAATTCCAGCAAATTTCGTATGATGGAGCTAATAGTGGCCAGAGCTGGGGAATTTAAGATGTTTTAAAGCATGTGCTCAGTCCCTCAGGACACCTTGTGGGATCCACCAGTTCTGTCAGAGATGAGTGGATTCCCCATTGCTGATCAATCTTGTGTTGAGTAAATTTTCTAGCAATATGTTGATATTTTAACATTTTTACCCAAGCCCTAAAGGCAGTAGTAATAGGCTGAATTTCCCAGATGGATCTTCCTTTCTTGTATTTTTGTTGGATGGACCCAATTTACCCACAGTGTGTTCCTGTTTTGGATGACATCCCAGAACAGTTCCATCAGACCTGCATAATTCCATTCCTTAACATTTCTGATGCCTAAGCTACCTTTGTTTTTCGGAAGGCAGACCGACTCCCACCATGCATTGGGCCTCTTATTTCTTGGGCACATGTAATATTATCCCAAGTTTTGCCTCTGGGAGGATGATCCTTAGAAATGCACATATATCCACTTTATATCCTTTGATTTGATTGTTTGACAACTCCAATAATAATGAAACGGTGGATAATGAAGTTTTCGAAGGATTCTAGATTGTGATTATTGGATTAGTCTTTAGATTCATGATTTTGACAATTGATAGTATTATATCACCGAATCAACGCCCATTTGCCAAAATGAACCCCTGAGCTTGAGGCTATTGTCGTATCCCTGTTACAGTGAAAACCCATATCCTTGAATGTGAGCAGAAATCCAAAAAATTTGGGGCGTTTATATCCCACTCAAACAGTTTATTCTTTCCACTTCTTTATCTCATCTGAGCCAAGCCCGGACAAGGTTCAAGCCTGACTCAAATATACATGTGAAGCCTAATTCAAACATGTGAAAGGCTCAAACCACAAGTCTACTACACTTGAGGCGGGTTAAGGTAGCGTTTGGTAGTGGGTTTGAAAAGCTGCGATTAGACAAAAGATGGTTTTGAATTTGGTTTTCCACCATTGTTTACTGTAGCTGGTTCTAAGAAATCATGTTTGGCAAAGTATTGGTAGGTTGTAAATCAGCCTTTCAAAACTCAATTTTGTTTGGATAGAAAGCTATCTCCCAATATATGATGAGAGTGAAATACCTAAAATGCCCAAACTAAATACATGTCCCTCATACATCCCCTTGGATTCCACGAAACCCTAACCCCCCTTTCTTCTCCCTCCCCTCTCTGTGATAGTTTCCATGAAAACTCCATGAAACTCAAACCCCCATTTCCTTTTATCGTCCCTATTATGGATTTCATTTAAACTCCACATATTACCCTAACTCCCCTGTTCTTCTCCTTCCCTTCCACGGCCTGAATGGAAACTCCATGGATTGCAAACCCCTCCCCCAACCACCTCTTTCTTCTGCCTCCCCTCGATAATGGCCATCATATGGAACCCTAGATGCACCCCCCATTGTTCTCCCCCACCTGGCCCGACTCCATGAAAGCACACCCCCAAATCATATACTCACTTTTTTCTCCAAACTCTGGATCGATCCCATGGAAGAATCCCCTAGATGGACCGCTTCATTTGGGGGTCTTCATTTGTGTGAAGGAGAGACGTGAGAGAGGTATCTACGAGAGAGAGACGAGAGTGAGCGAGAGGGAATTGCAGTTAGGGTTTAACATGTGTAAGGGAGACGAGGGAGAGGCATGTGTGGCGCCTGTTTTTGGGGAGAGAGAGAGAGGATGTGTTTTCCAGTAATTAGTATTTATATGTTTGAAATTTTGGTGAAACTCCATGGGTAATCTTGTCATTTCACCTCACATTTTACTGGGTTTTCAATCTAGCGATTTGAGGAAGCTCATATGGGGAGCTTTTTGAAACCCGGGCTTTTTGGGGAAATTTAACATACAATTGCAGGGGGGCTGGTCTTGAAAACTCAAGGAAAAAATGTTGGTTGGTTTGCATTTTAAACCCAGCTAAGATTTCAAATCACAACCGCGCCCCTAAACCTGATACCAAACATTGCCTAAGTCGATTTGAGGGAACATGCTGTAGTTTTCTTGTGTAAGATCAAGGAAGATATATTGTGCATATTCCAAATGGGAAAGGAACCTGATTGCATATTAAGCTTTTGCGGCAGTCCATTCAAGTATGTTTGCTTTTACCGACGTGATATTCCTTGCCAACATTTGTAGATTAAAGAAATGTGGTTATCAGTAGAAATATCTTAGTTTTAAAAGGTATGCGTGTCGACCTACCTACTTTGTGTGTGTCACTTTTGACTTATAACTTCTTGTTAAAGCTTTTATAGTTTTAAATCTGTTGCGTCAACTTTTATATGACAATTCTTTTTCTGGTCATTTCTTCTTTGAAGTAATGTTACTTGAAGATTGGAATATTTTGTACTCAAGAAAATTGTAATGTCATTTTAATATAATCTTTTCACGCACTCACTTTGAAGGAAAGGCTTGTCGCGAACATGAATATTAAGGGAATGTCAGAATTTGACCCTTTCGTTGATCACATTAGATTTTGGAATTTGGGTTGGTTTCATTGTACAACTCTTTTATTTCCTAAAAAATTTCTTGGATATATCATATTTAGTTGCATCTTTATGTAAATGTTGTTTTTCGAAAAGAAAACAGTGTTGGGCTGCTTTGACAATTAATATAATTTGAAAATAGGAAAATGATATGTCCAGCTTGTTCGCAACCCTCATCGGTTTTCTTTTTTTTTTTAAAAAATTCACACACTCACCTATTGAAGTATATACTGTTATAATGAGTGACGCACACACTGAGATACGCTAGTGTATTTTTTTGAAAAAAATGATTTTTTTTTTAAATTTTCATACATTGCGATTACTCCATTATCATAGTGTATAGGTGCTTGGGAGACCACTTATGAGCTGCAGATGGGGCTACAAAACGGATTGAGTGTATCAACGCTCTTGAAAATATATAAAAATCAAGTCCATGCCAAGAAGCTGAAGAAGTGACAAAGATTAGCACAATGGCTTTATAAACAATGCATTTCTATGCAAAACCCACGTATAGTCTCAATCTAAACGAGTTGCTTTTAAAGTTCAATATTGAGATTCATATAACAATTGCATGGCTATTCTTTCTTTTTTCCTTTCGTTTTTTCATTTTTTTAAATGTTCAAGTGGTTGAAAAGTATTTCATATCTCATTCATATTTATCATTAATGTTGACTACAGGTAGAGCTCCTAAAAAGGAAGATCGATGGATATAAAGTTATCCGCAAGGAAATTAAAAATGTGTTGTTAGAGCTGTCCAAAGATGAATATTATAGAATTCTTGTCATTGAAGAGGGACTAGTCTTGGTCCCTCTAATTGGTTCAGCTGCTTATAAATCTTTCAGGCCTGCTTCTCATTCATGGCCTTCTTTACCAGATGGCACAGAATTTGAACGCAAATCATCAAGGCCTTCAAGATATGGTGCATCTGAACTCCTCCTCGGATTAAATTATGAAGAAAAAAGTGTTTCCTTGGAAGAGCTAAAGATGAATGCTCTAGTTGGACGATCACAGCAGCAATTTCTTGTACGCATAGGAGCCATAGAACTCGAAGAGGGAACAATTTCTCAGGTGGAGTCCTTTTCTAAACAGAGATATACACTTTTGCCTTGGATTGATGGAATCGCTAGACTAGTTTTGATTCTGGGTCTTCAAGATTCTTCAGCTATTGCAAGGGCTGCACAGTCAGTTGCTGATGCCTGCATTAATGAATACATGCGAGTCTCATTCAAGGAGGCTGGTGCAGTCAGATATCTAGTTCAGTTATTGAACCATGATGATGAATCTGTCAGATTAGCTGTATCCCATGCTTTGGAGAGACTATCTGTAAGGTTTATTATCATTCACCTTTGTCAGTCATTTACAGCATAAATCTCACAATTGTTACTCTGGTTCCCATTTTGTGGTTAAGGTTTCAGAAGTGAAACAGGTTTTATAGTTCAAAAAATCTTGAATATCAATTATGATTGTTATTGAGTCTCCTAACTTGGTGGTTTAACTTTCAAAAAGAAAAAAAGAAAAGAAAAGAATAAGTTGATTTACCTTTCTTCTTTTACTTTGTCACAGTCACAAAATTTGTCGAACAATTGAAGCTGAAGGTGTATTGGATCCTTTGCTCGACATTCTCAACGATGCAGATTCATCACAAACATTGAAACAAAAGGTCACTTATGCTATCTCATAAACAGTTTCTATGCATATGGCAGTAAACATGTCATTTTCCTGTTATTTACTTATTTTCGCTAACAGTATGCTTCATAAATACGCAGACCGTAGATATACTTGCTCGTATATTTGACCCAGGTAACCGAATGAAAAAGGTGAGGCTGATGACATTAAATTCTGCCTTCTTCTAGTTCTAACATGTTTTCCTCTTAACACCTTTTACCGTAATTTCTTCCAGTTCCATGACAAACAAGTTATCAATGGATCAGCAAGTGTTTCAGATACTACAGACCAAATACCAGAGGATGTCGATGGATCATCCACGACTACATGTATTCAGGAGGAATCAATAGCAAGGTGAGATTTTCATTTTCGTGGCTGGTATAATTTTGTATTAAACAAGCATTTAGTGTAATGATCACATGCTCATCAAAGTAATCAGTCATTTCTTTTCCGAAGATATGAGCTAATTTTGAAATCGATAGTAACATAAGAACTTAAATTTTAGGTAGATGACATTGTAAATATGGGTATCTTGAGAATTTTGAGAGGTTTGATCCATGACTGGGACAGAATAAAAGTCATTCTTACGGTCTTGGTTGGTGGCACCAGAACAGATGGTATAAACACGTCATCACTGACATGTGAAAAAGTTAAAAATAGAAATATGTTTTACGTGACACATGACGCATAGGCGGTCCCAGTGCCTCACGTGTCACATGTTGAGCATGTGCGACTAGGGTGGTGAACAGCATGTGTAGCAACACACTAAAACCAATGACTAGGGTGGTGAAGAACATGTTTTTACCTTCGTTTTTTTAGTTTTTGAAAAATTGTTCAGAACTCTTCCACCTTACTGAATCAACTAGGGTATAGTTCCAGACCAGAAAAAAGAGGGAGCATTCCAGTACACGAGCATTGAGCAATCGGAAGGTTTTAAAGAGACCAATGCAGCCACTGGCTACTACAGAGCCTCAGCCGAGATCCTCTATCACCCAGCTTCACTAAGATATCTCCAATCTTCCCTGAAACAGTCCCACTTCTTGTGCTCTAACACACTTCCTGGCTCTGTCTTTGATGAAGTAGATTGTGCTCTCCCAGACATTTTCAGAAGATGGGATAGCCGTCTTGACTACCACCTCATTTCTCTTGAGCCAAATAGCCCATCAGTCTGCAAAGGACAAGGATTTGTGACACTGCCTTGGTGCTCCTTTCTCCCTTCATCTTCAATTCCATTCCAGCTTTCCACAAGCTATCTAATCTTTTAAAATCTGATTTCATACCAGCAACAGCCCCAAACAACACCACCAATTTCTCTCACAGGACAATGACAGAACAAATATTCCACAATTCACCATCCATGATAGATAGAGGACATGCAGTGAAATCCCCAATTGCCCACTTGGGTATGTACTCCTTGTTATAAGCCTACCTAGATAGGTCAGCTACATAAACCTTTGAACCTGCAAAGAGACCTTTGTGCCGGAGTTTACTCTATTTTATCCAGAGTTTGAATATGCAAACTGTGTGGTATGCACATGCGGCCCGACATGCGGGATTGGCCAGCATATGTGGTTTGCATCCACTTATGACAAAAGGGCTAGGCCCACCAGGCTACTTGACCTGGTTACCTGACCCACATAAGAATAAAAAAATGTTTTATTCATCATGAACTGCTTCTCCTCTTTCAATTGATGCTAGTTTTATTCATCACCATTCACCACCTCGATTGTTGACCCTCCGGCGTTCAACACCTCGATGTTCAGAGGACAGTGGACCCTCTGGCGTTCTCTTTTCTTCATCACCTGATTCACCTCTGGCGTTCAACACCTTCAGATGACAATACCCTCTCTAAAATCCTCTGTTTTGCTTGTGAATTGTTTGTTAGAAAAATGTAGGGTTTGTGTTGCTGTATGGTTTGTTAGAAAAATATATATTTGTTTTATTTTTTGTATTTGGAATTAAAATTATGGGTTGAATAATTTGTGGCATTTAGCCAAATCTTTTATAATGTGGTGGTATCATTTCCTACCAGTTCCTTTAAGCATTGTGTTATAATTGTAGCCCAATAGGAAGAAAAATGGAACAATTACACACATATAAGCAAATATTATCTTTTTTTTGTTATATATATTGCTATTAATAAAAATACAAACTTGCATATAATCCTGTAGACCTTGTGTACTCTATGTGGTACCCTAATTGCACGCAATCCGTTAATCGCATTTTCAAACACTGGATGTAGGTCTTCTTTGGGAATCACCGCCAAGAATCAAATGTGTGGACCAGTTATTTCTGGTCATGTATGCCTTGTGGACCTCCATTTTGGAAGGAGAAGTATGCCGGAAGTTTTTCTTTAGAAGCTGCTAGACAACAAGGCAAAATCCACTAATGTTGCTTAAAAAGCCTATATATGAGCATGACGAAGTTAGAAACGAGTCAACCATACTCTCCAAGCTCCAACACCTTATTTAATAAAGCCACCATATTTAACCCACACCTCCCCTATGAGTAAAGAGGGTAAAATAGTTGAGGTGAGAAGAAAAACACAGGGCACTTGTTGATGGAGGGATGATGGTGCTGGAGCAAGAATGGCAGTTGTCTACGGCGGGGTAATTCATGGAGCAAGTGGATAGCACGGAGGGGTTCTTGATGCACTCAACAGTGTGATTTGACGCACTGGAGATGGTTTGAAGAGATCAACTATTAATGGAGTAAAATGTGAAGAAGATCTGATACAAAGTGAAGGAGAAGAGAAAGGTTCAATAGTCTGTCGAAAAATCATCCAAATAAAACTAAAACATCTCTCAAATGTTGGATGTTGTTTGAAAATCAAAATCTACAAAGTACTCAACCTATGCCATTTCAGGGACCTTTAGCACATGTCACGTATGTCATTGCAAATTTTCTCAGCTTATCTGCATTTTAAACTGTTTAATTTGAGAAATGTGGGAGTTGATAGTTGATACCTATAATTTAATTAAAATGGCAATTGCTTGAAGCAATGCTAAAATGCTCGAGCTGACAAGAATAGTTTTGTGTTCAAGTCCTGAGAGCGGTTACCTAGTGGGCGGGATGAATAGATCTATTAAACATTTATTTAAACTAGTTAATATGACCTGATCTAATCACAAGTTCACAACTGAACTTCAGTTTTGTAGTATAGATTGAATCTTAGCATGCAGCAATTTGTTTATCTTGATAATTCAGCACGCATGTATTTTAGAATTCAAACAAGTATACACAAGAATTTTTATGTGAAAGATTATTGAAGGGGAAAAACACATGATCAGTCCATAAACCAATCACTAAGGGAAAGTGGAGTTCGGAGTTATAACCCCGACGTTACCAATTTGATGCTGTCTGATACACCCCAAGTCTAAGTTGTTGTATCCATGTCCTCAATGTTTGTAACCTTAACATTGTCTCTGACATTGTGCTCGATCCCCTCTCATGTATGGTCTAGCACAATGACCCAAAAATTACCCATGATGAAGAGTAATCAAAGGATCATCTATTCTTTGGGTGCCCTTTTAGTACTAGGACTTGGGAAAAGGTGGGTTTGGCTCTAGGATCTTGATGTTCTTTCAACAATCTTGAAGGGTTGTGGCAATGGTTTCTGAAGAGGAGAAAGCGTGGGGACGAAAGCAATCTCACTAAATTCCAATGGCTAATCCCCCATGTGGTGTGTTCGAGCATTTGGCTCACACACAACAATGTCATCTTCCAACAACGGAGGATTTACTTGGAAAATACACCAGCGATATTGGGTGTGGAGACACCCAATATCTTCAATCCTTAGATCTTGGGCCATTGCAATATTGGGTGTGGAGACACCTACAATCATGGGTAATTCTTGGTTCGGGAGGTTATTAGTAGGGTTTGTTTATGAGTGGTTTTTTCTATCATAGAGAATCCTTCTTTTTTTATCTCCATTCTTCTGTTTAACTTTTGTTCAGAGATCCCTTGTCTCCTTTTGTTTGGGGACACCTTTAATTAATAAGATGTTCCTATCTTTTCTAAAAACAAAGGGGGTTACAAGTGGTCCAAATGCACCACCAACATCGCATGAGGGACAAGCTATTGGAACTTAGCAATGTTACTGCGATCACTTCTTTTGTGGTGCTTCTAGAATTATTGACACCCCTTCAAGCTCACTAAAAGAGCCCTGGGTCTCGATCAACAACAAAGAGTTTATTTATTTTTTTTTCTGAAGAAGAAGATATTAGAGAAATTATTAATAAAAGATGCTCCCGAACAAAAGCACACGAGGGAAATAGAACATCAATGTGGTACAAAGATAAAAGAAAGAAAGAAAGGTGAAGATAGAAGATAGAACATGGTGATCTCCATCCCTAAAGCATCTATTTCACCTCCCAACCCAATGATTGTCCATAATAGATGACAGAGTATCCACTCCAAGGATCATCTTACCCCAATCTCTAAGGATGGAGGATATCATCGTCCAAGTGTTTTCCACAAAACCTCTTATGTTGGAAAACACATTCATTGCGGGTGATCCAAATGCTCCAACACACCGCACGAGGAACAAGCCATTGGAATTTAAACAGGGTTGCTCCTGTCACCTCTCTTGCGTCTCTTCCTAAATCAACTCCATATTCCCTCCATCTCATTAAAGGGGCACTGCGATTCAAGGCCAAGCCCACCTTATGCCAAATTTTTGCACTAAAAGAACACTAAAATAAAATGTGGTCTTTAGATTCCTCTTCCACGTCAAAAAACATGCAAGTAACACTACCGTCATTTTCCTATTTCGAACGGTTGGTTTTGGTGAGAAGTGAGGACCTTGTCAAGAGTAAATCATACTTACAATACACAACACAATATGATTTCTTCTGAATTAAACTCAATTCCTCATGAACAACCAATCATATATAGCACAATCATAAATGGTCTTTGCTACATTTATCATCTATGAATCATAGCGGAATTTATAGAGTTTCATGTCTTGTTGAATTATCTTCTATGTTCTCTGCATTCAAAAGCATGGTCTTGCATCACATACTTACGGAAATCATACATGAATTTTGCACAACATGCACATCAATAGTCCTGGAAGCCAAAATAAAAGAGAGAAAAAAAATGTTTTTTTAAATACTGGAATAATATAGCGAGGCCTTATTACTACACAATTTATCAGTTGCAAGTCTTGCCATCCTTTCCATTTTTTATTATATTCTCATACTTGTGTGATTTCCTCACGTACTTTGGTTAGCTATTTTAGATATGTTATCTGAAATCAACCATGCATGCATATTTTTATGTGCATGTCCTTAACCTGGCCTTCGAAATCTTTTTTCCTTCAGAGAAATTACAGAAGACTCTACTGCCATTACCAGTCTTGTTAAGATGTTGAAGGCATCATCTTCAATTACTCAAATGAAGTCTGCCATTTTCCTCGAGTATCTATCAGCGTCTGAGGTTAACGTGTCAAAATTGATAGAGGCTGGAATTGTACTTGGATTGAGTTCTGTTTTTCAACAAGGAATCTTAGAAGGTATGTGAATGCTCTCATCTTCCTATCGTCTAAAATAAAAAAAATATTGTTTTTCTTCCAATTGCTTGTTTTACTGCAGTTGGAGGAGGAAGAAGTTGTCCTAAATCATTTTTCGTCCAGTATATTTTTGCCCAGATGTATTATGTAAAATATTCACCTCATTTGCTTCTTTTTACCTATTTGCTTTCTCAATTTTACAGATGCTGCAATTTTTTTTGGTCTGGCATTGTTTGTAGCAAATAATGTTGTTGGTTGTATCTCAAATCTAAATATACGCACTTTGGTGCACATCAGAGCAGTGTCTGAAATTGGTAGCTCTATTGTGATTTTTCTAAAACTTCTCTTCTGACAGTGTATTTGCAGGCAATATGGGAGATGGACTTAGTTCTATGTAAAGCTTAGAATCATATTCTTGGCTATAGTTACTGAATATTTATTGATAAAATCACATTTAACAAGTCTAATTCCATCCAAATTTAGCCAGTGAAAAGATGTCCAATGAGATTGATATGGTTATATAAATCAGTGTCAAGTCAACCTACAATGGAGTGGTGCAAAATTTTGGAGCAGGAGAGGGTTTTCCATGAAGTCATTGGCTAAGACTTTGTGGTGATTAGGAATTTGACTATGTTGGTTAGGTAGATAAAACTCCTGCTACTGCCGAGGAATTCTCCAACTCCTACAACCGGAAGAGCATTGAGAAGCATGCAATATGTTGCCTGCTTTTATCTCTGAGGTAATTCATTAACTAAAAAGTCAAACTAAAATGCTTACCAAAATGACATTTTTAGGAGAGAAGGCTATATTTAGGAGTTCTTGGGTTGAGGTTTTGCATCCAGCGAGACATGAGATCTATGATAATCAATGAAATAGCTGGCCAACAATAGCAAAGTTATTGCTTTTGGGAATTGACCCTTTCAGTTTGAAAACCGAGTTTTCATTAGATAGTGTATGAGTCATATTTGAAGAGGAGTCACTGGTCTGCAAACATAACCACCATTCCATATTCTTTTGCTTCAAATGTGTAATAGAAAAATTATAACCGAAATTTCACAATACAAATATTGCTCTCCTAGAACTCAGCAACAAAATCTAATAAGGAAACGCTTTTCATTTTCTTGGTTTTGTTGGATTCATATTGAATTATTGCATGCAGAAACTCTATAGAAACACTAACTGAAGCAAAGAAGATGCTAACTATTTCCCCGAAATTGTGAGAAGTTATTTACTTCAATTTTTAATGGGCAGGCACTGATGATAAAAAAGATCTAGTTGAAGCCGAAGAAGCAGGCCAAGCCATAGCTGCCGCATCCAGGTTGTTAACCAAACTGCTAAACTCAGAGCAGTTCAATTGTGCTGCAGACTTGGCGCAATTCACTCTCCTATTGCGTAGAGTTCTAAAGTCAGATATAGCTCTACGTTCGAAAGACTGGGTTGCTGCATGCCTTGTAAAGCTTCAATCCGTAGCTGGGTCTGACATTAATCCAGAGGCCCCGATTGACATGGAGGTGACTGTTTATGAAACTATCCCGCGGTTGGTTGAGCAGATGAAGAATTCATTCTCTCTGGATTCGCGAGAAGCTGCAGTTATTGAACTGAACAGCATATTCCCCAGAGGTGTTTTAGAATGCTGTAGGGCAGTCGCTGCTGAGGGAGGAATACCATCGCTGGTGAAGTTGGTTGATGAGGGGAGTGTGTTTGCCCAGGAAGCTAGCTTGGCCATTCTTTTTAATCTTAGCATGGATGATGAGAACCATCCAGCGATTATCTCTGCCGGAGTGATCCCTGTATTGCGGAGGATAATTCTTTCTGAAGGCCCACAAATGTCCCGTGCACTTCGCTTGCTGAGGAATTTGCCAACATGATATCCGATCCAGTCTTGAATCCATACAGGTACAATGGGAGCTATATTAAATTGAACATATGAAAAGAAATATTTGTTTTGTAGTGTCCATCTTTGCCGGAAAGCGTTATTGCAGAATTAGTGTCTTTGCGTTCTCAATTCATCGTGATTATTCATTTCATTTTTATTCATTTTTTTACTGTGCTTGGCTGATCTAGAGGATATGCAAGGTATGATTTCATCCGATGAAAAGTGATGATATTTTGACTGTAGGCTGATCCTGATATGGGAATAAAAGTATCAGCTCCAATTGATGAACAAAAAAGCGTTTAGCTACTCATGAAAGATGAAAAAGAAATGCAAAATTTGCTTAAAGCACACTAATTAATATGTCAGAGCCTGAATAAGCTAACAGCCAGTTCCAAACTGGAACATACAGGTTATCTTTGTATTCAACTGTCATCCCTTCAAACAGGTCTGCAAACCTCTCTCTCCCCCTCCCTCTCCCACATGTGCATAGCACATGACTTTCTTCCTTGCTGTCAAACAGCAGAACTGGTATTTTGCATAACCAAGATGCTACATCGGGGCAAAACAAACACTACCAAATTGATGAACAAAAAAGCGTTTAGCTACTCATGAAAGATGAAAAAGAAATGCAAAATTTGCTTAAAGCACACTAATTAATATGTCAGAGCCTGAATAAGCTAACAGCCAGTTCCAAACTGGAACATACAGGTTATCTTTGTATTCAACTGTCATCCCTTCAAACAGGTCTGCAAACCTCTCTCTCCCCCTCCCTCTCCCACATGTGCATAGCACATGACTTTCTTCCTTGCTGTCAAACAGCAGAACTGGTATTTTGCATAACCAAGATGCTACATCGGGGCAAAACAAACACTACCAAATTTTAAGTCACGAAAACCAAAAATTGTCAATTCTCCTCTGAAAGAAATGCCAGGAGCCCAACTTAAATATATACATTGTCTTTCGAGCTTCCAAGTATAAAAAAGAAAATGTTAGGGACAATAGTTCCTGGAGTTTATTTTTAAACATGTACATATTTTTATCAAAAAATTAAAATAAAATATATACTTGATGAGTATGCATGTGACATTTTCTTAATCTAATTTAGGAAGGGCGTTATATCACATGACCCATTATATAGCTCCATTTATAGCCTAAATATTTTGTTAGTAGCGTGCACTCACTGTAATGATGTCTATAACACATTTGAAGTATATTTTTTTAATTTTTTTACAAATATACATATTAGGTTATTTATGTATTCTATTTTTTAAAAAACAAAAAAAGGATGTACTATTTTTGTGATGGAAAATTGGACCTGAATCTAAACATTTTCATTTAGTGAATGTAAAAACCACATGAATAACAAAAATGATTTGGGTGTATAAGTGTGCACACATATATAGAGCGTTTTACAATCATGTGAACAGTTCTATGTAGCTCGTTAGTTTTCCAGTGAAGTACGTACCTTCTTAGGAGATATATATATCTTGATAATTTTAGTTTACATTTGTTAAAATTAAGTGCATTCAATTTAAAAAACATATAACTTATTATAGATGGTATTAATTAATTTAAAAAAAATTAAAACATATGGGACTGTCCACTTCTAGGGGTCCCTAGAAGTGGACAGTCCCATATAAAATTAAAAAATTAACTCATTTAAAAAATTAATTCTCTAACATTTATATATATATATATATCAATGAAATTCTAGGTACTCCCCCCTCCCTCGCATCATGATCAAGGCTGCCCACTTCACCAGAGGCACCGGCCATGTCTCACACGCCTCCACCACATGCATTGCCTATTCTATGCCCCAAAATTTGTGTGTTGGAATTGATAAAGAATTCAAATCAAAAGAGAGACAGGTACAGCTTTATATTCTTTATTTAATGAAGGGACACCACCACCTCCACAGAACGTGACGTGGGACAGACAGAATCTCTTATCAATAATTTAAGCATTAAAATATGAGTAAATCTGTGCGTGTGTTTTGTTTGTTAAACAAGCTGGCGAGTGGAGGTCTATGTGTCCGTACTGAGTGGGGGAGCACGAGAAACATCAAAGTGGATTTTTTAAATATTATTAATGAATGTGGATTAAATTTATGGGAACTTGAGATTAACAGACGGGATCTTGTGCTTGCCGCTGCTTTGGAGTTTCTGACTTCAACCAACCTATCTTTGAATATAATCTTTTACAGTTCAGGCTCTTTTTTTAGAA
The DNA here is from genome assembly GCA_030737835.1 of Acorus gramineus. NCBI lineage: Eukaryota > Viridiplantae > Streptophyta > Magnoliopsida > Acorales > Acoraceae > Acorus > Acorus gramineus. The sequence goes on from CM060849.1 coordinate 3,940,386, forward strand.
GTTATTTTTTGGGTGTGTGTTCACATAACCCAATTAGCATCCAAAGATAGATGGTATTGATCTCAGCTACAAATGAATATTCAATCTATACTTGTGAAAATGATATGAATGTGTGGTTTTAAAATATGCATGAAAAAAAATGTATATATTTATGGCGAGGCCAACCTGCAATAACTTTGGGATTTGTGTCTAGATTTTGAACTTGGATCACATGTTTCATGGGAATTGGAAGCATGAAATTTAATCAATTTTGATGTGCCGCATCACCATAATTTTGATTTAGAAATTCCTCGGAGGATACAATGCAAATCTATAATTTATATGTTTTTTTATTCACTGTCATTATCTCTTACCATGGAAATTACTGGTCACTCTCTTTGGTTTACAACACAGCACAAGGAGTGGAGTCTCACAGTGTGCATTGCGGTTGATATTCTTTGTTTCTCATGAATTTAGTGATGGGTGATGCCATGAGATAAAAAGAAATTTCCATGAACCAACCGGTCGGGGAAAAAAAATTTCATTGTTTTTTTTTAGTGTCCAAAACTAATCAAACTTTGGCCTACTGGTTTAGAACCATGAATGAAGATGTGATATGACCAGACTCTCGTCTCATTTGCAGACACATCACACATTTTTTTTATTTTTTTAAAAATATATACTTATTTAATCAAATATATTGTTTATAAATTGGATAAATTGAGTTTGGAACCCTTGAGATCTTTGAAATCTACACAAACGCCCCTTGAGATTTTAAAATTTGCACTTACACCCTTTGCTGTTAATTTTTTTGTTAAGATGAGATAAAAGTATATTTTTATCTTCTTAATTAAATCATTATCGTCTTTTCACCTTTTGATTAACTCTTGTGTGAGTAAATTCTTGAAAAAAAGTGAATCCATATATATTTGAAAGTTGATCATTGTATTAAATATTCACAAAGCGTCAAAGTATATCAAAAGTTAATTCATTCTCTTTTTTTTTAGATATTTAGAAAATTAATTAAATAATAAAATAATAATTTTGAAGTACTTTTTTTTTTCATATTAACGGAAAAATCTAACTGTAAGACTTGTAACTAGGCCTGTCAACGGGTCGGGTCCAGACCCGGACCCGACCCGACCCGGACCCGATTACACGTGTAATATACCCGACCCGATTTGGACCCGACCCGAGTTGGACCCGACCCGGCGGACCCGAACAAACAAACGGGTCGGGTCCGGGTCCACCCCGCCCCGACCCGTTGGACCCGTTGGACCGACTGTTTTTTTTAATATATGTTCATATATTATAAGACCATTAGTATTAGTTGATACATAATTTTATTTCTTACTTAACTTATTTTTGTATCTACAAGTTCATAAATCATAATCATAACAAGCCTATAAATCGGTTTGTTTTAGACAATTAACTTATTAGCTTTTGAATTTGTATGATTAATTAGTTTGTTGCATGATTTATATTTATTATTTAGGTTAATATGTTAGTGTTTATTGTTTTGAATGTTGTTTAGGTTAATATTGTTTTGAATGTTGTTTAGGTTAGTTATGTTTATTATTTAGATTAATATGATTTTTATGTTAGTGATTATTGTTTTGGATGTTGTTTAATAATTCACTTACTTCTTTTGAATTGTATAAAATTATATTCAAACATAATCTTATTAACAATAATGTTTTATTATAAAAAAATTTAAATAAAATGATAAGGCAAACAAATACATGAGCTCTTCTCTTCTTTTTTTTTTTTTTTTACCCAACCATCTGGGTCGGGTCGGACCCGGACCCGACCCGGGTCCGACGGGTCCGGGTCCGGGTCCATATTTCCCCAGACCCGCCGGGTCCTGGGTTGGACCCGGACCCGTCGGGTCCTGTCACGGGTCGGGTCCGGGTCCACCCCGACCCGACCCGACCCGACCCGGACCCGACCCGTTGACAGGCCTACTTATAACCACATGTTACTGAACTTTAGGGGGGTGTTTTTGCAAGTTTCAGTAATTTTAGGGGGTCTAAATGCATTACCCTTATAAATTATGTGCATACTCGTAAGAATTTTGAATGCATATTTTTTTTCAGTAATGCAGCATATGCTAAGATGATATAGTTAATATTGTTTTAGTCAATTTCATATAGACATACTGCAAAACGGCATCAGTGTTTCCATGTCTAGATTCACCCATCACACCACGGATGCTGCCCTTGGACTTACTTTCCAATTAATCTCAAACATCAAAAGACTAGGTAGACTTTAGACATCATAAGATAGTGACCTCATCGTGAATTGAAGATATTGAAAGCCAAGGTGGTACGCATGACAAATTAGGCTTCACAAATGCGTGTGATGGGAAATGAAGTGGCCCCCAAAGATGTGGATGTGAGGAACCCAAAAAAAAAAAAAGAAAAAAAAAGGAGAAAAAAAAGACTACAATGGGTAGGGGACAACCCACCTTAAATTATCTATCTAGATTCAAATGGATGACAATTAAATTTCCATACCATGTGTCATGTAGTTCTTCTGGGTGTTATTGAGAATTAAATTCATTTGATTTTGAGTTTATAAATGAAAAAAAAAAGAACCACTTGTGTACAGGTATGTCCATCAATCGACAAGTATTATTTGTCCCATGTTGCAAAAGATAATTTAATTTATGTTCTTCATTCAATGGAATAATTAAGCATATCACTTTATTTTTCATGGTATGCAATACTTCAAGAAAAATTCATGCAAAACTGCACAAAATCCCCAGTCTTATATATACACACTATGTACACATACTTCATGGAACAGTGCACGTCGTATAATTTATTTAAACGTGTATCATGTAAAAAATGTAGATACAAAAAATGTAGATACAGAGTTTAATCAATCATATAGAATCTCTGACAGATCCAAACAGGCACTCTTTTTTCAATCAACGAAGAGTTGGTGGATTACAAGGAGACGAGGTCTTGTTAGGATTGATCAACATCCAATAGAAAATTAACATGTTGTGGAGGGTAAAATCAGGTCCTATCACGCCCCAGGGTGGTCGTCCCCGAGACGTGGCAATATAAATAATAACAGCTATCAATACCTGAAGTCAACAAAGACTCCAACAACAACATACAAGGTGGTAAGGCAAAGATAAATGATAGCTAACTGAAAAACGGAAGCATAAAATATCAACTATGTCTGTAAACCAAAATATTATTACAGACTCGAATACACAATCACTGTCTTGTGAGAGCCAAGTCTAGTACAATAAAATACATCCTGTGCAACATGCATGATTAACAAATACATGACTCTAGGACTGCTGACAGCCTCGCACTCGCCAACCGCCGGACGGAATGCTCCATGCATGCAAGACCACGCCATAGGGAAGCTCCAGCTCCACGCCCAACACCGCCCCTGTAAAAGAAATAGTATGCGAGGAGTGAGCTACATGCTCAGTGAGTGGTTGGAAACCAAACACCATTACAACAATTTAATGTTAAGACAATTTCCTTTCGAGGAAAACATGGGTGGGGACCCAATGGATAACAAGGTTGCACGGCGGCGCGACCAACCTCACTCTCACCCTCACTTTCGGAGGGAGACTCTTAGGACTCTTGAGGAGAGACTATACCGTTTGTCAAAGAGACGCGAAATTAATGGTCCACACAACACTATTGAATTATCTACAGAGAGATAGAGAGATAACTGTCCACCGATGTCTCTCAACATCGATACATAACCGGACCCAACAACTATGGGAACGGACGAACAAACGAAAGGGTCACGTAGCGACGTGACTTCACCTCACCCCCGCCCCCGCCCCCGAAGGGAAACTCCTGGGACACCCGAAAAGAAAACAAAGGTTAACCATAACATCTGGTGTTACTGGATAACATAATACAACCAGTCCCTCCGCTACGAGGTAGAGATGCCACTACGATACCTCAAAACGTTAGGCACAACTTACCCAGAATGTACTCGACGGGTATAAGAGTCATGTAACCACGTGACTCCCAACTCATCATGTTATATATGTGTCACTTTTAGCCTTCTGGTAACCATTGGAGCATTCTGGCAGTTTTTGAGTTTTTTTCATTTTTCGATCGGAACCGCTAAAATTTTGGACTGTTAGCTATCATCCTCAGTTTGAGGACTCCGATTGAAAATCTAACTGCATATTATGTGTCCTGGTGCCATTCCAAGCCACTCACGAAAATTTCATCGAATTCCGGTAACGTTTCAGAATTTCACAGTTCCGGGGCGTATCTGGGTTTTGACCGAGCGAGAAGTCATTGGGAGAGTTGACTCGGTCAAAGTGGGCCCATGACTTGGTCAACCCCTTTTGTTTTTTTGTGTGGTTGGGTTGACCCAAGTCAAAGTTCACCTAATCCTCTTTAATCCTCTCTTAACCCTAATTAAACCTAGTTAACCCTAATCTAAGTGTGGGGTTATATTTAAGTGAGCTAAAATATCTCCCCCACTATTCATCATCTTCCCCAAATTGATTTCTCTCTCCCCCTCTCTCTTTTTCCACCTTTTACCCTAGTTAGAGAGCTTGGATCTCAAAACCCAAAGAAGAGAAAGGTAAGGGGAGCTCCCGATCTATCCACCGGTGGTCTTGGATTCGAGTTCCGATGTGTTTAGCCCCTTCTCACGCCCTCTTTTCTCCTCTGTTTTCAGCCATTTCGAGGGCTGAGGAAGAGCTCGGTGGTGGTGGCCTTGGAGGAGGTGTTTCGGTGCGCGGAGAGCAACCGAACTTCCCTTCCTTCCCTTGCTTCCTTGGGTAAGCTCTCTTTCCTTCCTTTTCTTGTTTAGATGAATGTTAGGAGGGGGGTTTTGAGTGTGGATGGTGGTCGGTGACTGTTGGTGGCTGTCGGGAGGGTGGTTGGCTGTCTCGGGCAGGATGGCAGCATAGGCAGCAGGCAGAGCAGGTGGCAGGGCGCGCGCGGGCGTGCGCGCGGGTGAAGCAGGAGCGTGCGGGCGCTGCGCGCTGGGTGCCGTGCGCGGGTGTGCGCGTGGGGCGCTGCGCAGAGGCGCGGTGCGTGCGGCGCGCAGGGGGTCGCGTACGGGTGCTGCGCGCAGGGCGCCGTGCTGGGGAGAGCGGTGGTGCGCGCGGGGCGAGGCGCTGGGCGCAGGGAGTGCGGATGTGCGCACTGAGGTGAGCCGGTGGTGCGCGCGGGGCGACGCGATGGGGCGCTGGGCATGCGGGTGTGCGCGCGAGTGTTGCGCTGGGGCACAGTGAGCGCGCGGTGCACCCAGGGGGGGCTTGGCAGAGTGTCCAGGCGTGCGGGCTGGGCTCGGCAGTGCGTCTGGGCGCGCGGGTCGGGGCTCGGCTGTGCGCCTGGGGCGGGTGGCCGTGCGAGCGGCTGCCCGGGGGTGCGGGAGTTAGTCGGGGTGCTTGGACTCGCGTGTGTACAGGCCGTATGTACGCTTGTCCGAGTGTTGGGTATTTTTAGTGTATTTTTGTGTATTTTTGTGGTATTTGTGTATTTTTACTCACCAAGTTGATTACCCTGTCTTGCAGATCTTGACGGACGGTCGCGCGATGACCCGGTTATCGGTGAGTGGGACAACCCAACCCAGTAGGGAGGCGCTATATGCACTTGGGCGTATACCGTCCTCCCCTGGGGCGCCGCAGTTGATATTAACTTGTTATATGTAATCCATGCAAGCATGATTAGTGTGTAGAATGCATGCCACCCTAGACTTTGTATGTTAGGGACTTACACCCTTAGGATATGTGTAAGAGCCGTGCATCCTGTCACCTTGTTATCAAGCTAGGAAAGCCTCGACCTATGCATGCGTCCTAGTAGTTTGATTTATTAAATTAAATGCAAGCTTATGATATCTTTAGCATGCCTTAGGGAATATTAAGGGGCCTTGCGAGGTCAACATTGAGACCCGGGCTAGGGTACTCCGTGTTCCTTGTTTGGTTGGCGGGATGTCCTATATCGGGACCTCAGGTTGCCCTCCCAAGGTTTCTTTTCCCCATTAGTATCTTATATATATTCCCCGCATCCTGGTTATGCCCCCTGGTGGAATTCTGAAGAATTCAAGACATTAGAGTTGTAGAGATGTGTTGTCGACGGATCCGAGTGGATCATATGCGCATGGATAGGCTGTTCTGTTCCCTTCGTTGGATCCGTGTAGAGACTGCCCCGGCGTTAGAAAGGCTGTCCCGTGCAGGGGCTCCCATCAGTAGGCACCTCCTGATTTGGGAAGGACTGTGCTGAATGTTGGAGTGGCCAAGCGGCCTACGGAGTGGGGAGAGACTATCGGTGGACCAAGGGTGACCAACAGCCTAGTCAGTCCCAATATCCATGTCACCTGTTGAGGGGTGAGGGTGAGGGTGTGGTGGGCCGGCGATGTAGCGACCCACTGGATTGTGTAAGGATGATTATCAGCCTATTAAGTCCCAATATCCTTTGTCACCTATTGAGGGGTGAGGGTGAGGGTGTGGTGGATCGGCGATGTAGCGACCCACTGGATTTGTGTTGATTATGCCACTTTGAGGCTTTTAATGATTATTTGTGGTTGATATAAATTGTGATGCATGGGTTGTGCTATTCACTGAGCGTGTGGCTCACCCCTCGCATAATTATTTTCTCCAGTGATTACCGAGGCAGACTTGAAGGAGGAGCTCCCCGAGATACTGCACCAGTAGCGGAGTAGCGCCACGTGCCTCGAGTATCAGAGGCTATCAGATTCCCTTTTGATTGTATGTATATATTTCTGTGCTTGGGCACCCAGTTTGGATTGTATTTGGATGTTTGTGTGTATATTGGCTCTCACAGGACAGTTGATTATGTATCGAGTCTGTAATGTGTTGTTGATTTACAGATTCAGTCTTTTTAGCTTCCGCTATTTGTGTATGCATCATGTCAGCCTCTTTGTTGTCTGTGTTGTCTTTTTAGCTGTTGTTTATGGTATGCTATTGATCTCCTGTATTGACTGCTGATATCATGTATACGCTTGCCGCGTCCCGGGGACGGCCGCCCTGGGGTGTGACAAAAGTTGGTATCAGAGCCTGGTCCTGTCAGAGCCAATGGTCTTCTTTTCATAGAGATGAGTCCTAGGATTTCTATATGAGTATTCTGATCCTAGTGTCTGGTTTTCTTAGGTTGCTGATATGCCTCCTTGCAGAGGACGGCGCGGACGTGGTCCCTCTCGACCTTTGGAGGTTTCCAGACCTACCAGAGGCGAGGATGCTATTGGAGAGTCCTCAGCCGTGAGGCCAGGATCGGCGCAGGAGCCTCCTGCCTGGGAGCGCGAGTTTGCGAGGATAGCAGATTTGGTGGAGACGCAGACCAGGGCATTGGAGGCCCAGACCAGAGTATTGGCAGATCAGGCACGGGAGATTCAGGAGCTGCGGGCGGCCCGCGAGGCAGTTCCGCAGGTCCCCTTGGTGGCAGATCCACCTGTGGTACCCGACGTACCCCCAGTCCCCGTGGTGGTTCCGGCGGTCAGAGTTCAGGATCCCCAGGAGAGGGAGGTGGGGCTAGAGGCTGCAGCGCGGGTGCAGCAGAGTGGCCTCGCAGCCTTTCTGAAGCTCCACCCTCCCGAGTTCCAGGGTCAGACGGCGGATCCTCTTGCTCCAGAGCGATGGTTGATGGAGGTGGATGCGATCTTCTCGACCATGCTTTGCACCGATCGCTAGCGAGTCTCCCTGGCCACTTTTATGCTGAAGGGTAGCGCCACCGACTGGTGGGCTACTAGATCAGTGGACATCCCGGAGGGAGTGGAGCAGCTTTCATGGACGGGGTTCCGGAGGTATTTCTTGGAGGAGTACTTCCCGTTCTCGATGCGACAGATCGTGATGCAGGAGTTTGAGCAGCTGACGCAGGGCTCTATGTCTGTCGCTGACTACTCCACGCGCTTCACGAGGCTGTCCAGATTCGCTCCAGCTTTGGTGATGGACGAGGAGACGAGGTGCCGTCGATTCGAGCTTTGTCTCAGCAGCGCCATTCGGGTGCATGTTACCTCCCAGGCATTCACGAGGTACTCCGACTTGGTGTCTCGAGCGAAGACCGTCGAGCGAGACATCGGGATCCTCGTGAGGACTTCGGCCCCATCGGCAGACCAAAGGCCACCCAGGAGCCAGGACCGGGGACAGCGCAAGAAGAAGAGGCCCCGCTTTGATCGGTCAGCGGCTGCCTCTCCTCCAGCAGATGTGGTGCCAGTGCGAGGTCCAGCACCCATCGCAGCAGTGCCAGTCCAGGCGAGGCGACCAGAGACGCGGCGCTGTTATCACTGTCAGCGCGTCGGGCATATCTTGTATAATTGCCCTGATGCTGGCCGACCCCGCGTGATGCCTCTGCAGCAGCAGCAGTTGCAGCAGCAGCCGTTTCAGCAACAGCCTCAGCGCCAGCCACAGCAGCAGCCTCAGCGTCAGCAGCAGCAGCCACAGGGTGGCCGTGCTGACCAGAGGAGGCAGCCAGCGCAGCCGGTGAGGCGTGCCCCTGCTCCTCAGCCTCAGTTTGTTCAGGGCCGAGTGGCAGCGCTTTCGACAGAGGAGGCTCAGGCATCAGGCAGCGTGGTCAGAGGTACTGTCCAGATCTCCCAGCTCCCTGCATATGTGTTGTTTGATTCCAGAGCCACACACTCGTTCGTGTCTCCCGCTTTCGCCCCTTTGGATGCTATCTTGGAGATATCATTGCCCGTAGGAGACCGTATTCTCCTCCGTTCTGTGTACCGAGGGTGTACGGTGGAGGTTGCGGAGCATGAGTTTCCAGTGGAGTTGGTGGAGCTCGCGATGACGGACTTTGATGCCATCCTGGGAATGGATTGGCTTGCAGCTAGTCACGCCAGCATCGACTGTTTTGCCAAGTCGGTGTCTTTCCACCTTCCGGGTCGGAGGTCCTTCCAGTTCGTGGGCGATCGTGACGTAGCCCCTTTGGGGTTCGTGTCGTCCATGCAGGCGTGGAGACTCCTTCAGGGAGGATGCGAGGGCTTTCTAGCATATATTGCTCAGGAGGATGCACCGCTGCGGACAGATATCAGTCAGACTCCGGTCGTGGCAGAGTATCCTGAGGTTTTCCCCGATGATCTTCCGGGATTACCGCCGGATCGCGCGATCGAGTTTGAGATCAATCTGATTCCGGGGACCGAGCCGATTTCGAGAGCTCCGTACCGGATGGCCCCTGCAGAGCTGAGGGTGCTCAAGGAGCAGTTGGAGGAGTTGCTGGAGAAGGGCTTCGCACGTCCGAGTGTTTCTCCGTGGGGAGCCCCTGTCCTGTTCGTCCGGAAGAAGGACGGTTCGCTGCGGCTGTGTATTGATTACAGGCAGCTGAACAAGCGGACAGTGAAGAACAAGTACCCCTTGCCGCGGATAGATGATCTGTTTGACCAGCTCCAGGGAGCGCGTGTCTTTTCCAAGATCGATCTCCGTTCGGGGTACTATCAGCTGAAGATCCGGGAGTCAGACATTCCAAGACGGCCTTTCGTACCCGGTATGGGCACTACGAGTTCAGAGTATTGCCATTTGGGTTGACGAACGCGCGGCGGCCTTCATGGATCTGATGAACCGGGTGTTTCGGCCCTTCCTCGACTCCTTTGTGGTAGTATTCATCGATGACATATTGGTGTACTCGAGGAGTCTTGAGGAGCACGCTCACCATCTCCGCACTGTCTTGGAGACTTTGGCCAGACATCAGTTGTTCGCCAAGTTCAGCAAGTGCGAGTTCTGGTTGGAGCGTATGGCCTTTCTGGGCCATGTGATTTCCGGTGAGGGCATATCTGTGGACCCGGAGAAGACGCTCGCCGTGTCGAATTGGCGTCGACCGTCGAACCCCACAGAGATTCGGAGCTTCTTGGGCTTGGCGGGTTATTACAGGAGGTTTGTCGAGGGTTTCTCGAAGATAGCCGTTCCTCTTACCCGCCTCACTCGGAAGGATGTTCGGTTCGAGTGGTCCCCGTCTTGCGAGGAGAGCTTCCAGGAGTTGAAGCGAAGGCTCACCTCAGCGCCAGTTCTTACCCTTCCGTCTGGGAGTGGTGGGTTCGCAGTTTACTGATGCATCGCAGTTGGGTGTGGGTTGCGTCCTGATGCAGCACGGTAAGGTTGTGGCTTACGCGTCGCGTCAGTTGAAGCCCCATGAGCAGAATTACCCCACCCACGACCTTGAGTTGGCAGCGATCATCTTTGCGCTGAAGATGTGGAGGCATTACCTCTATGGAGAGGAGTTCGAGCTCTTTACCGATCATAAGAGCTTGACATATTTGCAGTCCCAGCCGGAGCTCAACATGCGTCAGAGACGTTGGGTTGAGTTCCTGACGGACTATGATTGTGACATCGCTTACCATCCGGGTAAGGCGAATGTCGTGGCAGACGCTCTCAGTAGGCAGCCCTTGGGCATGGCCGCCCACATGGCTGTCCGTCGTTGGAGGCTTCTGGAGGAGGCCGCTTGCTGGATCAGTGTTCGAGAGACTCCTGCGGGTGGCTTTTTGGCCAGGCTAGTGGTGCAGCCAGTCCTTCTCGACGATATCCGCACGGCTCAGGCTCAGGATCCGCATTTTATAGTCCTCTCTGAAGGCGTCGCCCGGGGCGAGCGTCCGGACTACCAGATTTGCTCGGACGGGATCCTGCGATTCAGAGGCCGAGTGTGCATTCCGACGACGCAGAGCTGAAGCGGAAGATTCTGGACGAGGCCCATCGTTCGAGGTACACAGTGCATCCTGGTGGCACGAAGATGTACAGGGGCCTTCGTCGTGGCTACTGGTGGCGCGGGATGAAGACGGATATTGCCCGTTTCGTTGCCCGATGCCTAGTATGCCAGCAGGTGAAGTCGGAGCATCAGCGCCCTGCGGGGAAGCTGCAGTCCATTGAGATCCCTCAGTGGAAGTGGGAGCAGATCACCATGGACTTCGTCTCGGGTTTGCTGAGGTCACGTTCGGGTCGCGATGCCATCTGGGTGATCGTCGACCGGCTGACGAAGTCTGCTCATTTCCTCCCCATCCGACTCACCGATTCTCTGGACACCCTGGCGCAGTTATTTATCTCTGAGATTGTTCGTCTCCATGGCACTCCTGTCAGCATCATTTCTGATCGAGACGCGCGTTTTACTTCGAGGTTCTGGCGTAGCCTCCAGCACGCCCTTGGTACGAACCTCCATTTCAGTACAGCGTTTCATCCGCAGACGGACGGCCAGTCGAGAGGACGATCCAGACCTTGAGGATATGCTGCGAGCCTGTGTTCTCGATTTTGGAGGCAGTTGGGAGAGGCACCTTCCGTTGGTGGAGTTTGCCTACAACAACAGCTACCACTCGAGTATCCGGATGGCTCTATGGCCGCAGCTGCAGGTCCCCCTTGTGTTGGGACGAGGTCGGAGAGCGCCAGTTGGAGGGACCAGAGATCGTTCACCAGACCTCAGAGATGGTGAAGACGATTCGCGAGCGTATCCGAGTCGCTCAGAGTCGTCAGAAGTGCTACGCCGACCGTCGTCGCCGTGAGCTCGCCTTCGAGGTTGGTGACCATGTCTTCTTGAAGGTGTCCCCGATGAAGGGCATCTTCCGTTTCGGTGTGCGGGGCAAGCTGAGTCCGCGTTTCATTGGGCCGTTCCTCATCCTCGAGCGAGTTGGAGAGGTGGCCTATCGCATAGCTCTGCCCCCACAGTTGGCTCAGGCCCATGACGTCTTCCATGTCTCGCAGCTGAGGCGCTATGTCCACGATCCTGCTCACGTCATCCCGTTCGAGCCGCTCGTCTTCGAGCCGGACTTGTCTTTCGTGGAGCAGCCGATTGAGATCCTGGACCGCCGCGAGAAGAGGCTCCGCACCAAGACCGTCCAGCTGGTCAAGGTGCGATGGCAGCACCGTTCCGGTGCCGAGGCCACTGGGAGCTCGAGGACGCCATGCGTGACGCGTATCCGCATCTTTTCCCTTCTTAGATGTTCTTGTATTTATTTTGAGGACAAAATTTCCTAAGGGGGGGAATGTTATATATGTGTCACTTTTAGCCTTCTGGTAACCATTGGAGCATTCTGGCAGTTTTTGAGTTTTTTTCGTTTTTCGATTGGAACCGCAAAATTTTGAACTGTTAGCTATCATCCTGAGTTTGAGGACTCCGATTGAAAATCTAACTGCATATTATGTGTCCTGGTGCCATTCCAAGCCACTCACAAAAATTTCATCGAATTCCGGTAATGTTTCAGAATTTCACAGTTCCGGGGCGTATCCGGGTTTTGACCGAGCGAGAAGTCATTGGGAGAGTTGACTCGGTCAAAGTGGGCCCATGACTTGGTCAACCCCTTTTGTTTTTTTGTGTGGTTGGGTTGACCCAAGTCAAAGTTCACTAATCCTCTTTAATCCTCTCTTAAGCCCTAATTAAACCTAGTTAACCTAATCTAAGTGTGGGTTATATTTAAGTGAGATGAAAATATCTCCTCCACTATTCATCATCTTCCCCAAATTGATTTCTCTCTCCCCCTCTCTCTTTTTCCACCTTTTACCCTAGTTAGAGAGCTTGGATCTCAAAACCCAAAGAAGAGAAAGGTAAGGGGAGCTCCCCATCTATCCACCGGTGGTCTCGGATTCGAGTTCCGATGTGTTTAGCCCCTTCTCACGCCCTCTTTTCTCCTCTGATTTCAGCCATTTCGAGGGCTGAGGAAGAGCTCGGTGGTGGTGGCCTTGGAGGAGGTGTTTCGGTGCGCGGAGAGCAACCGAACTTCCCTTCCTTCCCTTCCTTCCTTGGGTAAGCTCTCTTTCCTTCCTTTTCTTGTTTAGATGAATGTTAGGAGGGGGTTTTGAGTGTGGATGGTGGTCGGTGGCTGTCGACGGCGGTTGGGGGCGGTTGGAGGCCATGGGTGGCCGTCGGGAGGGTGGTTGGCTGTCTCGGGGGCAGCGCAGCAGGCAGAGCAGGTGGCAGGGCGCGCGCGGGCGTGAGCGCGGGTGGAGCAGGAGCGTGCGGGCGCTGCGCGCTGGGCGCCATGTGCGGGTGTGTGCATGGGGCGCTGCGTAGAGGCGCGGTGCGTGCCGAGCGCAGGGCGCCGTGCTGGGGAGAGCGGTGGTGCGCACGGGGTGAGTGCGGGACGAGGCGCTAGGCGCAGGGCATGCGGATGTGCCCGGTGAGGCGAGCCGGTGGTGCGCGCGGGGTGCGCACGGGGCGAGGCGATGGGGCGCTGGGCGAGCTGGTGGTGCGCGCAGGGTGCGTGTGGGGAGAGGCGATGGGGCGCTGGGCATGCGGGTGTGCGCGCGAGTCGCTGCGATAGGGCGCATTGGGCGCGCGGTGCACCGGGGGGGACTTGGCGGAGTTTCCGGGCGTGCGGGCTGGGCTCGGCAGTGCGCTGGGCGCGCGGGTCGGGGCTCGGCTGTGCGCCTGGGGGGGTGGCCGTGCGGGCTGCTGCCCGGGGGTTCGGGAGTGATTTGGGGTGCTCGGACTCGTGTGCGTACAGGCCGTATGTACGCTTGTCCGAGTGTTGGGTATTTTTAGTGTATTTTTGTGTATTTTTGTGGTATTTGTGTATTTTTACTCACCAAGTTGATTACCCTGTCTTGCAGATCTTGACGGACGGTCGCGCGACGACCCGGTTATCGGTGAGTGGGACAACCCAACCCAGTTGGGAGGCGCTATATGCACTTGGGCATATACCGTCCTCCCCTGGGGCACCGTAGTTGATATTAACTTGTTATATGTAATCCATGCAAGCATGATTAGTGTGTAGAATGCATGCTACCCTAGACTTTGTATGTTAGGGACTTGCACCCTTAGGATATGTGTAAGAGCCGTGCATCCTGTCACCTTGTTATCATGCTAGGAAAGCCTCGACCTATGCATGCGTCCTAGTAGTTTGATTTATTAAATTAAATGCAAGCTTATGATATCTTTAGCATGCCTTAGGGAATATTAAGGGGCCTTGCGAGGTCAACATTGAGACCCGGGCTAGGATACTCCGTGTTCCTTGTTTGGTTGGCGGGATGTCCTATATCGGGCCCTCAGGTTGCCCTCCCAAGGTTTCTTTTCCCCATTACTATCTTATATATATTCCCCGCATCTTGGTTATGCGCGCTGGAGGAATTCTGAAGAATTCAAGACATTAGAGTTGTTGAGATTTGTTGTCGGCGGATCCGAGTAGATCATATGAGCATGGATAGGCTGTTCTGTTCCCTTCGTTGGATCCGTGTAGAGACTGCCCCGGTGTTAGAAAGGCTGTCCCGTGTAGGGGCTCCCATCAGTAGGCACCTCTTGATTTGGGAAGGACTGTGCTGAATGTGGGGGTGGCCAAGCGGCCTACGGAGTGGGGAGAGACTATCGGTGGACCAAGGGTGACCAACAGCCTAGTCAGTCCCAATATCCAATGTCACCTGTTGAGGGGTGAGGGTGAGGGTGTGGTGGGCCGGCGATGTAGCGACCCACTGGATTGTGTAAGGATGATTATCAGCCTATTAAGTCCCAATATCCTTTGTCACCTTGAGGGGTGAGGGTGAGGGTGTGGTGGTTCGGCGACGTAGCGACCCATTGGATTCGTGTTGTTTATGCCACTTTGAGGCTTTTAATGATTTTTTGTGGTTAATATAAATTGTGATGCATGGGTTGTGCTGTTCACTGAGCGTGTGGCTCACCCCTCGCATAATATTTTCTCCAGTGATTACCGAGGCGGACTTGAAGGAGGAGCTCCCCGAGCGACTGCACCAGTAGCGGAGTAGCGCCACGTCCCTCGAGTTTTAGAGGCCATCAAGATCCTTTTGATTGTATGTATATATTTCTGTGCTTGGGCACCCAGTTCGGATTGTATTTGGATGTTTGTGTTTATATTGGCTCTCACAGGACATATGATTATGTATCGAGTCTGTAATGTGTTGTTGATTTACAGATTCAGTCTTTTTAGCTTCCGCTATCTGTGTATACATCATGTCAGCCTCTTTGTTGTCTGTGTTGTCTTTTTAGCTGTTGTTTATGGTATGCTATTGATCTCCTGTATTGACTGCTGATATCATGTATATGCTTGGCGCGTCCCAGGGACGGCCGCCTTGGGGCGTGACACATCCTCACCCTAGCCCCCGGAGGGGTGACCTTAGGGACTTTTGGGATAAATCCATTTGCTCTACACCCTTCGTCATCCGGTAGCTTTCTCCAGGGTTGCCTCTACCTGGTATACTCCCATGATCATTACATCTGCTGAACGCATTGGTAGTACCTACAGGTGGGAGCTCTCTGTCAGGACAGCTTCAACGCCGGGCAGCTTCAACACGGATCCGATGAAGGGAAGAACGATTCCATGTTCACAATGCGAACCACACAGGTCGACTACTCTTGATAGTCATATACCGATGATATCGAATACGCTTGAACTCCCACGCAGATGCGTCGCTCGGACGCGAGGAGTTACCTCTGCTCTCGCGCAGAAATAAGCCAAAGGCATATAACCCAAAAGGTGGTTCATACACTCTCCTAGCTCGGGTAGGCCTAGCTTAATACCATAACCACCGGTTTAACAAAACTGATACAACAATGAATTCTCCTGAATTCCATTCAATTGCATCTCAAGGATGTAGGGTGGTGATTACATCGCTCGCGCTCTAACTAATAAGGTACAACCCGACCGCGGGTTATACCCACGCCTATTACAGATAGACCCAATTAGTTTTAACATGCGCATAATTATTACAGGAGAATTCTATCACAGTTATTTACATGAACCACATGCAAGATAACATAATAATTAACTATAGGGGTTCTACTAACATGAATATACATCATAAAAAACATATCATGTAACATACATGCAAATCATAGCCCAACTACACATACATACAAAGCCATTAATCATGCAAGCATACCAGGTACAACCTAACATGCGTTGGATATCACCAACTTAAAAGGGGAAGGTTAAGCACGATCTCGCGCACCAACAAGCGCATGCCAATATTCCCAAGCAAACCTGTGTCAAGTAGGAACCACATCTATCTACTCAGTTCGCACAAAGAGGGAGGGCGAGAGAGAGAGAAGGCCTCATCGTCTCAGGAAGCTGGTCATAGCTTTACCCCTACAAGATGGGTGCAACAACTATACCACGCACTCAAGTCTTATGACCAGAGAATATTAAGTATGCACCAGGTTATTAACCCGGGCTTAATCATGTTAGATATTACTAATATAGGGTAGCATTACAAACAAGGACTACCTAAGTCATGCCATATTCTATACATCCATATAAACACACATAACACATGCTCAACAAGAAGGGCGCATGCAAACATAATCATTCGTGCATGAATACAATACATAGGCAAGTACATGGTAGAATAGGGGGGGTTCTACACAATATAAGAGCTATACAGACCTAGCATGCAATATCTAACATAATATGAGTGCCAAGATGCCCCATGGAAGCGCGATGCACGACTATGTGCATCGAGTGCTTTCGAAGGGTTGGATCGAACCACTCACCGCAACTCAGGGCAACATGCATGCAAGATGGCGCGCAGGCGGGACAGGCAGGACGGCATCCACGTGGGCAGCACACACGCACGGGGAAGCACACACACACGGGATAGCACACACACACGGGGCAACACCCGAGATGCACAGGCAGAGCACGGTGTGCTGGGAACGCTGCAAGGCACACTGCAGGGCACGCTGGGAACAGGCGCAGGGCACGCTAGGCACAGGCGCACGGCACATGCGCTGGTGCTAGCAGGGCAGCAGGTAGAGGGGCATGTTGGGCTCGCTGGACACAGGCGCTGGTGCTGGCAGGGCAGTAGGCAGGGCACGCTAGGCTCTGGGCAGCACGCATGCGGGCACTCCGACACCCCTACACCCAAGAAACCATGCACACACACACACCATTTAAACATAAACACAAACACATAGCATGCACCATCTCCCAACACACCCAAATGTGCAAAACAACCAGAAAAAGAAGAGGGAAAACTCACCAAGAGAGGGGGAGGGAAGAGGGAGATGTGGGGGCTCACAAGCACGCCATCGACCACCCGATCGCCACCACCACCACTACCACAACCTCAACTTTGGATGCTCATCTTCTTGCTGAACCAGAGGGGAGGGGGGGGGATACCATTAGAGGCTAGGGGAGGAGGAGAGGGGGAAGACAACATCAACACATGGACACACTAACCCTGATCACTTCCTCTTCTTGCTCCTCCATCTTCTCCTTCATGTTCTCATGTTCTCGCATTTTTGGATGGAGAGAGGGGGGGGGGGTGCAAAGGGTGATAAAAGTCACATTGGGGGGTGCACAAAAGGGAAAATAGGGGGGGGGTGAGGTTAAGCATAAAATCACCCACACCCAACCACTTTTATTTGCTTTAATGGGAAGCGTGCGAAGGGTGATAAAAGTCACATTGGGGGGTTTCATTCCTGTTTGAGGCGGTCGACAGGTCCTCATGAGGATTCAAGGGTTGTTGTGATCGCCACCTGCTTTTCTAAAAAAGCAGGAAAAGTTAGGGCGGATTTGATCGCCTTCGTGGGGAGTTTGTGGGGTCTCCGCTCTGAGACACGGATATGCCGTACACAGAGGTGAAGACAGGGATCCTTTTCTGCTTCAGGAACCTGACTAAAGGAGAATTGGGACTGAGGTGGGCTAGGGAAGGGCCGGCTTGTTATGCCTATGTCATTTGGAGCCATTTCGGTTAAGCCTTGGTCACATCTGGGTCATTCAGGGCCTTTCTCTTTTCGATCGGAGTCGCTAAAATTTTGGCTTTTAGCTACCTGCGGGAGTTGGTGTACTCTAATTGAAAATCTAACTGCATATTATGGGTCCTGGTATCGTTTTGTACTACCCATAAAAATTTCATCGAATTCCGATAACGTTTTGAAAAATATGCAGTTCTGAATCGTATCCGGGTTTTGAGAGTTCCTGGTTGGTCGAATAGTGTGAGATATTTTGAGGATGTGGTGACCTTTGGTAACCTTACCCCCACCTTGCTTAGTGATGAAGAAACCTTTGGTCTTTTGGTATGTGAGTGAGTGAGCCTAACCCTAACCTCACCACCCCCCTTATGGTCACCCCTAGACACTATTTGGGCATGAAAATGATCTTTTTGCCCTTTCTCTCTCTCCCCCTCTCTCCCATTTCGTGGAACACCTTCTCTCCCTCTCTTGGTCTCTTTTTTTTCTCCTCTTTGTGTGTGAAGAAGGAGGAGGAAGAAGCAATTGAAGGAAAAGATGAAGAAGAAGCACAAGAAAGAGTGAGAAAGGGTGAGTATGAGTTGTTGTTGTTGTTTCTCTTCTCTCTATCCCCTTCTTGTGACCCTTTGCACCCCTATTTTCTGCCATGAAGGGCTTAAGCAGATGCTGATGAGGTTGTGGTAGTGGTGGTGGTGGTTGAGGTGGTCGTGGGTGTGTCGAGAACCCCGCATCTCCCCATTTCCCTCCCCCTGTTTTGGTAAGGCAGCACTTTGTATTTTAAAGATCTCAGTGAATCTAGTATTTAGAGGCACATTTCTAGGATTATGTCTGCATATGATATGATCATCTATGTGTCTAGTTGTTATATATGAAATTTGGGGTCATTATGATATCTGTGGTGTAAGTTAGAACCTGTTTTGCATGGCCTGTCCAGATTCGCGTAGGAATTGACCTGCTTCTGGAAATAATTTATTTCGGGCTTGTAGAGGCAAAATTAGGTTCTAATGTCTTCATGGATTATGATTCCAGCATATCAGAGAATGTGCATGTTTTATTTCATAATTTTTGGAAGTGTATTGGGTGCTGTGGAGATCAATTAGTAGGGCTGGTTGCAGCAGGTTTGGCAGTTTTGCTTGGTTGAGTGTCAAGGAGTGGTTTGCATGTGTCTTGGGTGATAATATGGAAGTATCAGGGGTTAGGGTCTTCATGAAGTAGGCTTATATGTGTGATAGGAGGTTCCATATTTTAATTGTGGATCGTTGGTTGTGTTTTGCAGATCTCGTAGATCAGACGCGCGACAATCCGGTTACCTGTGAGTAGTTTGATCCAACCCCTCGAGATGCGCTCGACGCGCGTAGTCGTGCGTCTTGCATCGATGGGTCACCCTAGCTATACTACTTATGTAGATAAGTAGTACGGCCATGCTTAAACTATAATATGTTAGATATCTTGCATGCTAGGCTTATATTGCATGTATTGTATCCATGTATGAATGATTGTATCGCATACGCCCCTCTAGTATGGGCATGTATTTCTGTAATGTGTATGGATGTATAGAATAAGGCATGCCTTAGGTAGTATTGTAATACTACTCCCACCATATTAATTGAAAAATCCAGCATGATTAAGTCTGGGTTAATAACGGGCACCTGCCTAATATTCCCTTGCGATAAGACTCGAGGGCGTTGTGTAGTTGTTGCACCCATGCTAATGGGGCAAAGCTATGACCAACTTCATGAGATGATGATCTCTCTCGCCCTCTCCCTCTGCACGAACTGAGTAAGTAGATGTAATTTCCTACTCGACTCAGGTTCATTTGGAATATTGGCATGCACCTGTTAGTGCGCGAGATCGCGCGTGACCCTCCCTTTTTAAGTTGGTGAAATCCAACGCATGCTTAAGTTATGTCTTGTGTGCTTATATGATTAATTGCCATACCTTGTATGCATGTTGTTTATAATGTAAATCCATGTTAGGGGTTACCCTTATAATCAATTGTTAGATGATCGTGCATATGGTTCATGCACATAGCTATGATATGATTCTTCTGTTATATATACGCACATGTTAAAACTAAATAGGCCTATCTGAAATAGGCGTGGGTACGACCCGTCGTTGGGATGTACCTCATTAGTTAGTGTGCGAGCGATGTAATTGCCCTTGCGTCCGTGTGATGCACTTGAATGGAATTCAGGAGAATTCATTTGTTGTATC
Source organism: Acorus gramineus (assembly GCA_030737835.1). Taxonomy (NCBI): domain Eukaryota; kingdom Viridiplantae; phylum Streptophyta; class Magnoliopsida; order Acorales; family Acoraceae; genus Acorus; species Acorus gramineus. Next base: position 3,960,155 of record CM060849.1, read on the forward strand.
GGTTTTGTTAAACCGGTAGCTTGGGCATTAAGTTAGGCGATTATCAAGAGTAGTTGTTTTTCCATTGGGTTCGCTTTGCGAACATGGAGTGTTTCCTCCCAATGTCGTCTGTGTTGAAGCGGCCCGGGTTGTAGCTGTCCTGACAGAGGGCTCCCATCTGTAGGTACCACCGATGCGTTCGGAAGCGTACTGATCGTGGGAGTGTACCAGGTAGAGGCTACCCAGGAGAGGGCTAACGAATGATATTGCAAGCGTGAAAGCGTTCTCCCCTTCGTTGGATCCGATGTAGGAACTTTTCGACGTTGGAAAAGCTGTCCTGACAGAGGGCTCCCATCCGTAGGTACCACTGATGCATTCGGAAGCGTACTGATCGTGGGAGTATACCAGGTAGAGGCTACCCGGGGAAAGGGCTACCGGTGGACCAAGGGTGTAGAGCAGTCTAAGTCTCTTCCAAAAGTCCTATGTCACCTGTAAGGGGTGAGGGTGAGGATGAGGTGAAGACACATCGCCGCGTGACCCATTCGTTGTTCGTCCGTTAGGGTGTAGAGCGGTGTACCAGGTAGAGGCTACCTGGGAGAGGGCTAACGAATGATATTGCGAGCGTGAAAGTGTTCTCCCCTTCGTTGGATCCGATGTAGGAACTTTCCGGCGTTGGAAAAGCTGTCCTGACAGAGGGCTCCCATCCGTAGGTACCACCGATGCGTTCGGAAGCGTACTGATCGTGGGAGTATACCAGGTAGAGGCTACCCGGGGAAAGGGCTACCGGTGGACCAAGGGTGTAGCGCAGTCTAATCTCTTCCAAAAGTCCTATGTCACCTCTAAAGGGTAAGGGTGAGGATGAGGTGAAGACACATCGCCGTGTGACCCATTCGTTGTTCGTCCGTTCCCATAGTTGTTGGGTTCGGTTGTGTAGCGATGTTCAAAGACATCGTTGGGCAGTTATCTCGATGTAGATGATCCAGTAGAGTTGTGTAGACCAGTAATTCCGCGTCTCTTCGACCAACAGTATGGTCTCTCCCCAAAAGTCCCAAGAGTCTTCCTCCGGGAGTGAGGGTGAGGGCGAGGTTGGTCGCGCCGCCACGTGACCTTGTTATCCATTGGGTTTCCACCCATGTTTTCCTTGAAAGGAAATTGCCTTAGCATTGAACTTTTGTAATGGTGATTGGTTTCCAGCAACTCACTGAGCTTGTAGCTCACCCCTCGCATACTGTTTCTTTTCAGGGGCAGTGTTGGGCGTGGTGCTGGAGCTTCCCTGTGGTGTGGTCTTATGGGCGATGGAGCATTCTTCCGATGGGTGGCAAGTGCGAGGCTGTCAGCAGTCCTAGAGTCATGTTATGTATTGTAAATCGTGCATGTGGCACATGTTGTATTTTATTTGGACTAAACTTGGCTCTCACAGGACATTGATTGTGTATTCGAGTCTGTCATAATGTTTTTGGTTTACAGACATTGTTGATATCTTGTGCTTCCGCTTTTCAGTTAGTTATCATTTATCTTTGCCTTGCCACCTTGTGTGTTGTTGTTGGAGTCTTTGTTGACCTCAGGAATTGATAGCTGATACTTCATTATTGCAACGTCTCAGGGACGGCCGCCCTGGGGTGTGACACGGCTAGTTGAATTTAGCCGCCTGGTGGGGGGCGGCTAGTTGGGAGTAGCCGCCTGGTGTCTGGTTCAATTTGGGGAGAACCTGGGTAGGGTTTGATTTGGGTGTTTGGCAGACGTTAAGCTGGGTTTAACCTGGGTTTTGGAGAGGGGATTTGGAGAGTGGGTTTATGCAGGGAATGGGTTTCTCTCTCACTTTCTCTCTCAAGGGTTTTTGAAATGGTGGTGTGGGGGGGTATAGGCTTGTATTGGGAAATGAATTGAAATTTTTTTGGTGATGAATTGATTTGTGTATGAATTGTTGTTGTTTATGAATTGGGATGCCCCCTATTTATAATAAAAGAGGTGTAGGGGAGTATCCACTGGACAATAGATCAAAATGGGTAATAAAGTGCTTGATTTGACCTTCCATTAGATCTTTGTTCTCTGACAATGTCCAGGTGCGGGGTGGCTACTCTCAAGTAGCCTCCCCCATCTTAACCTGCCAAACGTCCCATCTCTGACAAGCTGTGGCTTGGGTCGGTTACTAAGGTTGAACCTGCTGAGATGGGGTGGCTAGACGGGACAATCCGCCGCAATCATGCCTGCTTTATGTCCCATCCAAGAAGGCGGTTTGGGGGTGGTCGGTTGGCTAGTTGATTTTAGCCACCCGGTATGGGGCAACTACTCTCAAGTAGCCGCCCCTGTCCAGGCTTTTTAGATTTTTCTAAGTGTTGGACTTAGGGTTTCTGGTCTTGGTTTTTAAGGGAGTTTTCTATTAGATGTCCAAATGTGGTTGTTTCCAATATTACTTGAAGTAAATTTCTTTTCTTTGGACGGTCAAAACTAGGGTATCTACAGTCACGTGGCAAGCCTCCGATACCCGTTGTCGTCGTCGTCCTCCTCCTCCTTGTTCGGCCTTTGGGTACCTGAAACTCACACCAGTGTGGTGTCGGCTAACGCCCCTCTAACACTCAAGACAGTTACTTCTCCGTGAGAAGAAGAAGAACCTAGAATTCTTAAGTATGAGTATTGGAGAGAGAGAGTGCTCGCATATCTTGAGGGGGAGATGAAGTCCCCCCTTATATACTCCAGAAGGGGTGTGCCAAGCTTGGCCATGATATGGAATCTCCACGTGGCTCTTGGATTTGCGGGCATGTGTCACCTAGGGATTGCCATTCTGTAACCGCTTTTTCTGACATCAAGTCTGTTGTGTTTGTGTCATTTGGATACTTATTTTTTTTCTATCGAAGCCGCTAAAATTTTGGCTTTTAGCTACCTGCGGGGGTTGGAGTACTCTGATTGAAAATCTAACTGCGTATTATGGGTCCTGGTACCGTTTTGTACTACCCATAAATTTTTTATCAAATTCTGGTAACGTTTTAAAAAATATACAGTTCTGAATCGCATCCAAATTTGGCCGTTACTGGGTTTCGGTGGGTGAGATATTTTGAATGACGTGGTCACCTTTGGTAACCTTACCCCCATTACTTAGTAGTGAAGAAATCACTTGGTCTTTTGGTGTGTTAGTGGGTGAGCCTAGCCCTAACCTCACCCCCCCTTATGGTCACCCCTAGGCACTATTTTGGCATGCAAATGACATTTTTGCCCTCTCTCTCTCTCCCCCTCTCTCCCGTTTCGTGGACCTCTCTTTCTCTCCCTCTCTTGGTCTCTTTTTCCCCTCTTTGTGTGTGAACAAGGAGGAGGAAGAAGCAAAAAGAAGGAGACGGTGAATGAGATGGTGAAAGAAGAAAGGGTGCAAAGTAAGGTTTGTGTGTGCATGTGTTGTTGTTGGTGTGTCTTCTCTCTCCCTCTCCTTCCCTAGCCCCTCTAATGAATTCCCTGTTTTCCCCGCTCCTGTGGTTCAGCAAGAAGAAGAGTGTTCAAGGCCGAGGTGGTGGTAGTGGTGGTGGCGGTCGAGGTGGTCGAGGGTGTGCTTGCAAGCCCCTACATCTCCCCCTTCCCTCCCCCTCTCTTATGGTGAGTTTTCCCTCTTCTTTAGCTGGTTTTTATGCATGTTTGGGTGTTTGGGAGAGCATGCATGTGAGGTGTTTGAGTTTGGGTGCATGTAGGGGCTTGGGGAAGGGTTTGGGTGGCTGGGCGCAAGTATGCACGGGAGCGCGCGTGCGTGCGGGTGTGTGGGGCGCGCGGGTATGCGCGCTGTCTGAGTGCAGTGCACGCGACGGGCGCGTGCGGGGTGGTCGGGGCTGCGTGCAGGCTGCTCGGGGGATGGTAGGGGTGGTGCTATGGGTCGGCATGCTTGGGTGTGGGTTCGGGGGCTCAGGCATGCGTGCGTGCGTGCATGCTTGCATGCATACGAGCTCGTATGCGTGCATGTCTAAGCCATTTGCCCGTTTAGTTATTTTAATTGTATTGTTATGTAGTTTACTCACCATTCTGATGCCCTGACCTTGCAAATCTCATTGGATGGTATGCGCGATGATCCGTGTATCGGTGAGTTGTTCGATCTAACCCTTCGGGAAGCGTTGGATGCATGTAGTCGTGCGTCGCACATCCGTTGGGGACCTTGATTGTACAACTTATTTAGATAAGTAGTATGGTCATGTCTAACCCATAATATGCTAGATATTTGCATGCTAGGTTAGTATAGCTCGTATATTGCGTAGAACGCCCTATTCTACAATATACTTGCCTATGTATTGTATTCAGGTATGAATGATCATGTTTGCATGTAACTTGTGTGTTTATGGGGGTGTATAGAATATGGCATGAATTATATAGTCCCTTCTAGTAATACTACCCTATTATTAGTAATATCCAGCATGATTAAATCTGGGTTAATAAACGGGCACATGCCTAATATTCCCTTGCGATAAGACTTGAGGGCGTGGTGTAGTTGTTGCGCCCATGCTAATGGGGCAAAGCTATGACCAACTTCTAGAGATGATGAGCTCTCTCTCGCCCTCTCTCTTTGTGCGGACTGAGTAAGTAGATATGGTTCCTACTTGACTCAGGTTCGTTGGGAATATTGGCATGCCCTTGTTAGTGCGCGAGATTGCGCTTGACCCTTCCCTTTTAAATTGGTGTTATCCAACGCATGTTAGGGTATACCTTGTATGCTTGTATGCTTGTATGCATATTATTTAGGCCATGCCTGGTTATGTATGTTGCATATATATTGTTTATGCTTTTTATCCATGTTAGGGAGTATCCCTATAATTAATTGTTATGTTATCGTGCATGTAGTTCATGTACATAACTATGATATAATTCTCCTGTAATATATATGCGCATGTTAAAACTGATTAGGCCTATCTGAAATAGGTGAGGGTATGACCTGCTATTGGGTTGTACCTTATTAGTTAGAGTGCTAGCGATGTAATCGCCCCCTTGCATCCGAGCGATGCACTCGATTGGAATTCAGGAGAATTCATTATCATATCGGTTTTGTTAAGCCGGTGGTTATGGCATTAAGCTAGGCCTACCCATGTTAGGCGAGTGTATGAACCGCCTGTTGGGTTATGCCTTGGGCTTATCTCTGTGCGAGAGCAGAGGTGACTCCCTGCGTCCGAGCGACGCATCTCTATGGGAGTTCAAGCGTATTTCGATAGCATCGGTATGGGATTACCGAGGATAGTTGATTTTCCATAGGGTTCAGATTGCGAACATGAAGTCTTCCTCCCAATATCATTGTGCACCGAAAGCTGCCCAGCATCAAAGCTGTCCTGTGTAGTGCAACCACTTGTAAGTGCTATCGATGCGTACTGCTGTACCCATCTGGCAGATGTACCGATCGTGGAAGGCCGATAAGTAGAGGCTACGCGGGAGAGGGCTACCAGACGATATTGCGAGCGTGGAATCATTCTCCCCTTCATCGGATCCGCGTTGAAGCTGTCCTGACAGAGGGCTCCCACTTGTAGGTACTACCGATGCGTTCAACAGATGTATTGATCATGAGAGTATACCAGATAGAGGCTACCCGGGAGAGGACTACCGGATGACGAAGGGTATAGAGCAAAAAGTTTTCTTCCAACAGTCCCGTGTCATCCTTAGGGGCGAGGGTGAGGATGAGTTGAAGTCACGTCGTCACGTGACTCTTTTACCCATCGAGTATACTCTGGGTATGCAGCTCCTAACGCTTGTGGTATCAAAGTATATCTCTACCTCGTAGCGGATGGACTCATTGTATCTTGTTATCCCGTAACACCATGTGTTATGGTTAACAGTTGTTGTTATATATGTGTCACTTTTTACCTTCTGGTAACCATTGGAACATTCTGGCAGTTTTTCAGCTTTTTTCGTTTTTCGATCGGAACCGCTAAAATTTTGGACTTTTAGCTATCATCCTGAGTTTGAGGACTCCGATTGAAAATCTAACTGCATATTATGTGTCCTGGTGCCATTCCAAGCCACGCACGAAATTTCATCGAATTCCGGTAACGTTTCAGAATTTCACAGTTCCGAATCGTATCCGGGTTTTGACCGAGCGAAAAGTCATTGGGAGACTTGACTTGGTCAAATGTGGGCCCATGACTTGGTCAACTCTTTTGTTTTCTAGTGTGGATGGGTTGACCCAAGTCAAAGTGCACCTAAACCTAGCCTAAACCTAATTAATTAGGGCTAAGTGAAGTGGGTATGAGTGTGTGTGGTGTGTGTGTGAGCATAAATAAATCCCACGACCTCAAATAGAGCCTCCCCTATTCATCTTCTTCTCCACTCAAGCTCTCTCTCTCTCCCTCTCTTTAATCCCCCCTTTTGACCTAGTAGAGGTGGTTAAAATCAAAAACCCTAAGAAGAGAAAAGATAGGTGAGGACCCGATCTACCTTCCTATGGTCTTGGATTCGGATTCCCTCATGTGTGACCCCCTCTCATGGTCTCTTTTCTCCTCAGGTTTCAGCCACTTCAAGGGCTGAAGGAGGGCTTGGTAGTGGTGGCCTTGGTGGTGGTATTTCGGTGCGCGAAGAGCACCCGAAGTTCCCTCCCTTCCTTTCCTCTCCTTGGGTGAGTTTTCTTTCCTTCCTTTCTTGTTTAGATGCATGTATAGGAGGTGTTTATGGGTGTGCTAGGGGAGCTTGGTGGTTTGGGGGTTGTTGGGGGGCTGTTGGTGGCTGAGGGAGGTGGTTGTGTCGGCTCGGGCCGTGCGGGCTCGCTGGCGCGTGCGCGCAGGCAGGCAGCGCAGGCTGGCAGGCGCTGGGCAGGCGCGCTGTCGGGCGAGCTGGCAGGGCACGCGCGCGTGCGCGCGGGCGTGTGCTCGGGTGGAGCAGGTGGGTGCGGGTTCTGCGCGCTGGGCACCGTGCGGGGGCTTGCGCGCGGAGCGCTGCGCAGAGGCGCAGTGCGTGCGGTGCGCGCGGGGCCGCGTGCGAGTGCTGCGCGCTGGGCGCCGTGCGGGGGCGTGCGCGCGGAGCGCTTCGCAGAGGCGCAGTGCATGCTGTGCGCGCGGTGAGGCAAGCGGGAGTGCGCGCGGGGTGCGCGCGGGGTGCTGCGCTGGGGCGCAGTGCGTGCGGGTGTGCGCGCGAGGTGCTGTGCTGGGGCGTAGTGCGCCCGGGTGCACCCGGGGCTGGACGCGCGGTGCGCGCGGGCACTCGCGAGCGTGCGCGCGGCGCGCAGCATGTTTGGGCGTGCGGGCAGGGGCTCGGCAGTGCGTCTGGGCGCGCGGGCTAGGGCGCGGCTGTGCGCCCGGGGCGGGTGGCCGTGCGTATGGCTGCCCGGGGGTTCAGGAGTGAGTCGGGGTGCTCGGACTCGCGTGCGTACGGGGCCGTATGTACGCTTGTCCGAGTGTTGGGTATTTTTAGTGTATTTTTGTATGTATTTGTGTATTTTACTCACCAAGTTGATTACCCTGTCTTGCAGATCTTGACGGACGGTCACGCGACGACCCGGGTATTGGTGAGTGGGACAATCCAACCCAGTAGGGAGGCGCTATATGCACTTGGGCGTATACCGTCCTCCCCTGGGGCACCATAGTTTAATATTAACTTGTATAATATGTAATCTATGCAAGCATGATTAGTATGTAGTATGCATGCCACCCTAGACCTTGTATGTTAGGGACTTGCACCCTTAGGATATGTGTAAGAGCCATGCATCCTGACACCATGTTTCATGCTAGGAAAGCCTCGACCTATGCATGTGTCCTATTAGTTTAATTTATTAAATTAAATGCGAACTTATGGTATTTTTGCATGCCTTAGTAAGTATTATAACCTGGTGGTTATTATATATGTTCCCCGCATCTTGGTTATGCGCCCTGGAGGAATTCTGAAGAATTCATGTCATTAGAGTTGTTGAGACGTGTTGTCTGCGGATCTGAGTGGATCGTATATGTGTGGATAGGCTGTTTCTGTTCCCTTCGTTGGATCCGTATAGAGACTGCCCCAGCGTTAGACAGGCCTTCCTGACAGAGGGCTCCCATCAGTAGGCACCTCCTGATTTGGGTTCGGACTGTACTGAATTGTGGGAGTGGACCAGACGGCCTACGGAGTGGAGGAGAGACTATCGGTGGACCAAGGGTGATTAACAGCCTAGTCAGTCCTAATAGCCGTGTCACCTATTTAGAGGGTGAGGGTGTGGTGGGTCGGCGATGTTGCGACCCACTGGATTGTGTATTTCCTACCACTTTCAGGCTTTGAATTATTTGTGGTTAATATAAATTGTGATGCATGGGTTGTGCTATTCACTGAGCGTGTGGCTCACCCCTCGCATATTTTTCTCCGGTTATCACTGAGTCGGACCGGAAGGAGGAGCTCCCCGAGGGACTTCATCAGTAGCGGAGCAGCGCCACGTCCCACGAGTGTTAGAGGCCATCAGCATCCCTTTTTGATTGTATGTATTATATTTCCGTGCTTGGGCACCTGTTTGTATTATATTTGGATGTATTTGTGTATATTGGCTCTCACAGGACAGTTGATTATGTATCGAGTCTATAATATGTTTTTGAATTACAGACTCAGTCTTTTAGCTTCCGCTATTTGTGTATATATCATGTCAGCCTTGCTTTTGTCTGTGTTGTCATTTTAGCTGTTGTTTAGAGTATGTTATTGACCTCCTGTATAGACTGCTGATATCATGTATACACTTGCCGCGTCCCGGGGACGGCCGCCCTGGGGCGTGACAAAAGTTGGTATCAGAGCTTGGTCCTGTTAGAGCCAATTGTCTTGTTTTCATAGAGATGAGTCCTATGATTTCTATATGAGTATTCTGATCCTAGTGTCTGGTTTTCTTAGGTTGCTGATATGCCTCCTCACAGAGGACGGCGCGGACGTGGTCCCTCTCGACCTTTGGAGGTTTCCGGACCTACCAGAGGCGAGGATGCTACTGGAGAGTCCTTGGCTGTGAGGCCAGGATCGGCGCAGGAGCCTCCTGCATGGAAGCGCGCGTTCGCTCGGATAACAGATTTGGTGGAGACTCAGACGAGGGCACTGGAGGCCCAGGCTAGAGTGTTGGCTGGGAAGACTAGAAAGATTCAGGAGCTGAGGGCGGCCCGTGATGCAGTTCCACAGGTCCCCTTGGTGGCAGATCCGCCTGTGGTACCCGACGTACCCCCAGTCCCCGTGGTGATTTCGGCGGTGAGAGTTCAGGATCCCCAGGAGAGGGAGGTGGAGCTAGAGGCTGCAGCGCGAGTGCATCAGAGTGGCCTCAGCGCCTTTCTGAAGCTCCACCCTCCCGAGTTCCATGGCCAGACGACGGATCCCCTTGCCCCAGAGCGTTGGTTGATGGAGGTGGACACGATCTTCTCGACCATGCATTGCACCGACCGCCAGCGAGTCTCCCTGGCCACCTTCATGCTGAAGGGTAGCGCCGCCGACTGGTGGGCTACCCGATCGGTGGACATCCCTGAGGGAGTGGAGTAGCTTCTATGGGTGGGATTTCAGAGGTATTTCGTGGAGGAGTACTTCCCGTTCTCGACGCGCCAGATCGTGATGCAGGAGTTTGAGCAGCTGACGCAGGGCTCCATGTCTGTCGCTGACTACTCCACGCGTTTCACGAGGCTTTCCAGATTCGCCCCAGCCTTGGTGATGGATGAGGAGATGCGGTGCCGTCGTTTTGAGCTTGGTCTCAGTAGCGCCATTCGGGTGCATGTCACCTCCCAGGCTTTCACGAGGTACTCGGACTTGGTGTCTCGGGCGAAGACAGTCGAGCGAGACCTCGGGATCCTCGTGAGGGTTGCGACCCCTTCTGCAGACCAGAGACCTCCCAGGAGCCAGGACCAGGGACAGCGCAAGAAGAAGAGGCCCCGCTTTGATCAATTAGCGGCTGCCTCTCCTCCAGCAGATGTGGTGCCAGCGCGAGGTCCAGCACCCATTGCGGCAGTGCCAGTCCAGGCTAGGCGACCGGAGACGCGGCGCTGTTACCACTGTCAGCGCATCGGGCATATCTTGTATAATTGCCCCGATGCTGGCCGACCCCGCGTGCTGCCTCTGCAGCAGCAGCAGCAGTTCCAGCAGCAGCAGCCTCAGCGCCAGCCGCAGCAGCAGCCTCAGCGTCAGCAGCAGCAGCCACAGGGTGGCCGTGTTGACCAGAGGAGGCAACCAGCGCAGCCGGCGAGGCGTGCCCCTGCTCCTCAGCCGCAGTTTGTTCAGGGCCGAGTGGCAGCGCTTTCGGCAGAGGAGGCTCAGGCATCAGGCAGCGTGGTCCGAGGTATTGTTCAGATCTCCCAGCTCCTTGCATATGTGTTGTTTGATTCCGGAGCCACACACTCGTTCGTGTCTCCCGCTTTTGCGAGACGGACGGGCGTGGCGTCCGCCCCTCTTGATGCTATCCTGGAGATATCATTGCCCGTAGGAGACCGTATTCTCCTCCGTTCTGTGTACCGAGGGTGTACGGTGGTGGTTGCGGAGCATGAGTTTCCAGTGGAGTTGGTGGAGATCACGATGACGGATTTCGATGCCATCCTGGGAATGGATTGGCTTTCCGCTAGTCACGCCAGCATCGACTATTTTGCCAAGTCAGTGTCTTTCCACCTTCCGGGTCGGAGGTCCTTCCAGTTTGTGGGCGATCGTGACGTAGCCCCTCTGGGGTTCGTGTCGTCCATCCAGGCGTGGAGACTCCTTCAGGGAGGATGCGAGGGCTTTCTGGCGTATATTGCTCAGGAGGACGCACCGCTGCAGGCAGATATCAGTTAGACTCCGATCGTGACAGAATATCCGGAGGTTTTCCCCGATGATCTTCCGGGATTACCGTCGGATCGCGCGATCGAGTTTGAGATAAATCTGATTCCGGGGACCGAGCTGATTTTGAGAGCTCCGTACCAGATGGCCCCTGCAGAGCTGAAGGTGCTCAAGGAGCAGTTGGAGGAGTTGCTGGAGAAGGGCTTCGCACGTCCGAGTGTTTCTCCGTGGGGAGCCCCTGTTCTGTTCGTCTGGAAGAAGGACGGTTCGCTGCGGCTTTGTATCGATTACAGGCAGCTGAACAAATGGACAGTGAAGAACAAGTATCCCTTGCCGCGGATTGATGATCTGTTTGACCAGCTCCAGGGAGCGCGAGTCTTTTCTAAGATCGATCTCCGCTCGGGCTACTATCAGCTGAAGATCCGGGAGTCAGACATTCCAAAGACGGCCTTTCGTACCCGTTATGGGCACTACGAGTTCAGAGTACTGCCGTTTGGGTTGACGAATGCACCGGCAGCCTTCATGGATTTGATGAACCGGGTGTTTCGGCCCTTCCTCGACTCCTTTGTGGTAGTATTCATCGATGACATATTGGTGTACTCGAGGAGTCTTGAGGAGCACGCTCACCATCTCTGCACTGTCTTGGAAACTTTGGCCCGACATCAGTTGTTCGCCAAGTTCAGCAAGTGCGAGTTCTGGTTGGAGCGTATGGCCTTTCTGGGCCATGTGATTTCCGGCGAGGGCATATCTGTGGACTCGGACAAGACGCTCGCCGTGTCGAATTGGCGTCGACCATCGAACCCCACAGAGATTCGGAGCTTCCTGGGCTTGGCGGGTTATTACAGGAGGTTTGTCAAAGGTTTCTCGAAGATAGCTGTACCTCTTACCCGTCTCATTCGGAAGGATGTCAGGTTCGAGTGGTCCCCATCTTGCGAGGAGAGCTTCTAGGAGTTGAAGCGAAGGCTCAACTCAGCGCCAGTTCTCACCCTTTCGTCTAGGAGTGGTGGGTTCGCAGTTTACTCCGATGCATCGCGGTTGGGTGTGGGTTGCGTCCTGATGCAGCACGGTAAGGTTGTGGCTTACGCGTCGCGTCAGTTGAAGCCCCATGAGCAGAATTACCCCACCCACGACCTTGAGTTGGCAGCGATCATCTTTGCGCTGAAGATGTGGAGGCATTACCTCTATGGCGTGGAGTTCGAGCTCTTTATTGATCATAAGAGCTTGACTTATTTGCAGTCCCAGCTGGAGCTCAACATGCGTCAGAGACGTTGGGTCGAGTTCCTGAAGGACTATGATTGTGACATCGCTTACCATCCGGGTAAGGCGAATGTCGTGGCGGATGCTCTCAGTAGGCAGCCCTTGGGCATGGCCGCCCACATGGCTGTACGTCGTTGGAGGCTTCTGGAGGAGGCCGCTTGCTGGATCAGCGTTCGAGAGACTCCTACGGGTGGCTTTTTGGCCAGGCTAGTGGTGCAGCCAGTTCTTCATGACAAGATCCGCACGGCTCGGGGTCAGGATCCGCATTTTATAGTCCTCTTTGAAGGCGTCGCCCAGGGCGAGCGTCCGGACTACCAGATTCATGAGGACGGGATCCTGCAGTTCAGAGGTCCAGTATGCATTCCTGACGACGCAGAGCTGAAGCAGAAGATCTTGGATGAGGCCCATCGTTCGAGGTACACAGTGCATCCTGGTGGCACGAAGATGTACAGGGGCCTTCGTCGTGGCTACTGGTGGCATGGGATGAAGACGGATATTGCCCGTTTCGTTGGCCGATGCTTAGTATGCCAGAATGTGAAGTCGGAGCATCAGCGCCCTGCGGGGAAGCTGCAGTCCATTGAGATTCCTCAGTGGAAGTGGGAGCAGATCACCATGGACTTTGTCTCGGGTTTGCCGAGGTCACGTTCGGGTCGCGATGCCATCTGGGTGATCGTCGACCGACTGACGAAGTCTGCTCATTTCCTCCCCATCCGACTCACCGATTCTTTGGACACCCTGGCGCAGTTGTTTGTCTCCGAGATTGTTCGTCTCCATGGCACTCCCGTCAGCATCATTTCTGATCGAGACGCGCGATTTACTTCGAGGTTCTGGTGTAGCCTCCAGCACGCCCTTGGTACGAACCTCCACTTCAGTACAGCGTTTCATCCGCAGACGGACGGCCAGTCGGAGAGGACGATTCAGACCCTGGAGGACATGCTGCGAGCCTGTGTTCTTGATTTTGGGGGCAGTTGGGAGAGGCACCTTCCGTTGGTGGAGTTTGCCTACAACAACAGCTACCACTTGAGTATCCGGATGGCTCCTTACGAGGCGCTCTATGGCCGCTGCTGTAGGTCCCCCTTGTGTTGGGACGAGGTTGGAGAGCGCCAGTTGGAGGGACCAGAGATCATTCACCAGACCTCAGAGATGGTGAAGACGATTCACGAGCGTATCCGAGTCGCTTAGAGCCGTCAGAAGAGCTACGCCGACCGTCGTCGCCGTGAGCTCGTCTTCGAGGTTGGTGACCATGTCTTCTTGAAGGTGTCCCCGATGAAGGGGATCTTCCATTTCGGTGTGCGGGGCAAGCTGAGTCCGCGTTTCATTGGGCCGTTCCTCATCCTCGAGCGAGTTGGGGAGGTGGCCTATCGCATAGCTCTGCCCCCACAGTTGGCTCAGGCCCATGACGTCTTCCATGTCTCGCAGCTGAGGCGTTATGTCCACGATCCTGCTCACGTCATCCCGTTCGAGCCGCTCGTCTTCGAGCCAGACTTGTCATTCGTCGAGCAGCCGATCGAGATCCTGGACCGCCGCGAGAAGAGGCTCCGCACCAAGACCGTCCGGTTGGTCAAGGTGCGATGGCAGCACCGTTCCGGAGCCGAGGCCACTTGGGAGCTCGAGGACGCCATGCGTGACGCGTATCCGCATCTTTTCCCTTCTTAGATGTTCTTGTATTTATTTTGAGGACAAAATTTCCTAAGGGGGGAAGAATGTTATATATGTGTCACTTTTTACCTTCTGGTAACCATTGGACCATTCTGGCAGTTTTTCAGTTTTTTTCGTTTTTCGATCGGAACCGCTAAAATTTTGGACTTTTAGCTATCATCCTAAGTTTGAGGACTCCGATTGAAAATCTAACTGCATATTATGTGTCCTGGTGTGATTCCAAGCCACTCACGAAAATTTCATCGAATTCCGGTAACGTTTCAGAATTTCACAGTTTCGAATCGTATCCGGGTTTTGACCGAGCGGGAAGTCATTGGGAGACTTGACTTGGTCAAATGTGGGCCCATGACTTCTTCAACTCTTTTGTTTTCTAGTGTGGATGGGTTGACCCAAGTCAAAGTGCACCTAAACCTAGCCTAAACCTAATTAATTAGGGCTAAGTTAAGTGGGTGTGAGTGTGTGTGGTGTGTGTGTGAGCATAAATAAATCCCACGACAACAAATAGGGCCTCCCCTATTCATCTTCTTCTCCACTCAAGCTCTCTCTCTCTCCCTCTCTTTAATCCCCCCCTTTTGACCTAGTAGAGGTGGTTAAAATCAAAAACCCTAAGAAGAGAAAAGATAGCTGGGGCGCAGTGCGCGCGGGTGTACCCGGGGCTGGACGCGAGGTGCGCGCGGGCACGTGCGGGCGTGCGCGCGAGCGTGCGGTGTGTCTGGGCGTGCGGGCTGGGGCGCGGCAGTGCGCCCGAGGCGCGGGTGTGCGTGCGTGCGTGCGCACCTGTGCGTGCGCGTGCGGGTGGCCGTGTGCATGGCTGCCCGGGGGTGCGAGAGTGAGTCGGGGCACTCGGACTCGCGTGCGTACGGGCCCGTATCCATGCTTGTCCGAGTGTTGGGTATTTCTAGCGTATTTTGTATGTATTTAGTATGTGTTTATGTATTTTACTCACCATTTTGGTTTCCCATATCTTGCAGATCTTGATGGGCGGTCACGCGACGGCCCGGATATTGTGAGTGGGACAATCCAACCCAGTTGGGAGGTGTTCGATGCACGTAGGCGTGCGTTGCCCTCCCCTGGGGCACCATAATTGCATATTAGATAGTATTAATGTTAAATTATGCAATGCATGATTATTATGTAATATTAATTGTAAACTATGCATGCTTGATCATTATGTAGTATCCATGCCACCCTAGGCCTTGCATGTTAGGGATATGCACCCTTATTATGTGTGTAAAGGCCCAAGCATCCTGATACCATGTTTTCATGCTAGGGAAGCCTCGACCTACGCATGCGTCCCATTTAGTTTAATTTATTTAAATCAAATGCGAGTTTTGTAATTAGCATGCCTTAGAGAATATTGTAACCTTGTGGTTATGATATATGTCTCCCCGCATCTTAGGGGATTATGTGATTATATAGTTATTAGCATGCCTTAGAGAATATTATAACCTTGTGGTTATAATATATGCTTCCCCACATCTTAGTTATGGGCCCTGGTGGAATTCTGAAGAATTCATGACATTTGTAGAGTTGAGATCGGTGTCGGCGGATCCAAGTGGATCGTATCCGTGTGGGTAGGCTGTTTCTCTTCCCTTCATTGGATCCGTGCAGGGACTTCTCAGCGTTAGACAGGCCGTCTTAACAGAGGGCTCCCATCAGTAGGCACCTTCTGATTTGGTTTCGGATATGCTGAATCGTGGGAGTAGACCAGGTGAGCTACGGTGTGGAGGAGAGGCTATCGGTGGACCAAGGGTGATTAACAGCCTAGTCAATCCCAAAAAATCATGTCACCAGTTTGAGGGTGAGGTTGAGGGTGTAGTGGGTTGGCGATGAGCGACCCACTGGTTTGTGTAGTTGTTGCCACTTAGAGGCTATAAATGATTTGAGGTTAATATGAATTGTGATGCATGGGTTGTGCTATTCACTGAGCGTGTGGCTCACCCCTCGCATATATTTTTCTCCAGTGATATCTGAGTCGGATCAGCAGGAGGAGCTCCCCGAGGCACGTCAGCAGTAGCGGAGCAGCGTCACATTCTTCGTGTGAGAGGCCATTCAACATCCCCCTTTGCTTGTATGTATTGTATTCTGTGCTTGAGCACGCGTTTGTATTAGATTTGGATGTCGTGTATATATTGGCTCTCACAGGACAGTTGATTATGTATCGAGTCTGTAATATGTCTTTGAATTACAGATTCAGTCTTTTAGCTTCCGCTATTGGTGTATATATCATGTCAGCCTCTTTGTTGTCTATGTTATCATTGTTGATATTGTTTGAGTATATTATTGACCTCTTGTATAGATTGCTGATATCATATATACCCTTGCCGCGTCCTGGGGACGACCGCCTTGGGGCTTGATAAAAGTTGGTATCAGAGCCTAGTCCTGTCAGAGCCAATGGTCTTCTTTTCGTAGAGATGAGTCGTAGGATTTCTATATGAGTATTCTGATCCTAGTGTCTGGTTTTCTTAGGTTGCTGATATGCCTCCTCGCAGAAGAATGCATGGACGTGGTCCCTCTCGACCTTTGGAGGTTCCCGGACCTACCAGAGGTGAGGATGCTTCTGGAGAGTCCTCGGCTATGGGGCCAGGATTTGCGCAGGAGCCTCCTGCATTGGAGCGTGCTTACGCTCGGATAGCAGATTTGGTGGAGACTCAGAGGAGATTATTAGAGGCCCAAACAAGGGCGTTAGCTGAGCAGGCTAGAGAGATACAGGAGCTGAGGGCGGCCCGTGATGCAGTTCCACAGGTCCCCTTAGTGGCAGATCCGCCTGTGGTACCCGATGTACCCCCTGCTCCCGTGGTGATCCCAGCGGTGGAGGTTCAGGATCCCCTGGTGAGGGAGGTGGAGCTAGAGGCTGTAGCGCGAGTGCACCAGAGTGGCCTCACAGCCTTTCTGAAGCTCCACCCTCCCGAGTTCCATGGACAGACGGCGGATCCCCTTGCCCCTGAGAGATGGTTGATGGAGGTGGACAAGATCTTCTCGACCATGCACTGCACCGATCGCCAGCGTGTCTCCCTGGCCACCTTCATGCTGAAGGGTAGCGCCGCAGACTGGTGGGCTACTCGATCGGTGGACATTCCCGAGGGTGTACCGTGGCGATTGCGGAGCATGAGTTTCCAGTAGAGTTAGTAGTGTTCATTAAGGGTGATGTCTTCTTCTAGTCTTCCTTCTCTGGATTAAGGGGCCTTGCGAGGTCAGCATTGAGACCCGGGCTAGGGTACTCCGTGTTCCTTGTTTGGTTGTCGGGATATCCTATATCGGGACCTCATGGTGCCCTCCCAAGGTTTCTTTTCCCAGTCAAGGAATACCTTGGAAGCATCAAATTGATGGTGGATTAAGTGCGAGTTTTGGTTGGAGCGTTTGGCCTTTCTGGGCCATGTAATTTCCGACGAGGACATATCGGTGGACCCGGACAGGACGCTCGCCGTGTCAAATTGGCATCGACCGTCGAACCCCTTAGAGATTCGGAGCTTCTTGGGCTTGGCGGGTTATTATAGGAGGTTTGTCGAGGGTTTCTCGAAGATAGCTGTTCCGCTTACCCGCCTCACTCGGAAGGATGTCCGGTTCTAGTGGTCCTCAGCTTGCGAGGAGAGCTTGCTAGAGTTGAAGCGAAGGCTCACCTCAGCGCCAGTTCTTACCCTTCCGTCTGGGAGTGGTGGGTTCGCAGTTTACTCCGATGCATCACGGTTGGGTGTGGGTTGCATCCTGATGCAGCACGGTAAGGTTGTGGCTTGCACGTCGCGTCAGTTGAAGCCCCATGAGCAGAATTACCCCACCCACGAGCTCGAGTTAGCAGCGATCATCTTTGCGCTGAAGATGTGGAGGCATTACCTCTATGGCGAGGAGTTCGAGCTCTTTACTGATCACAAGAGCTTGACTTATTTGTAGTCCCAGCCGGAGCTCAACATGCGTCAGAGACGTTGGGTCGAGTTCCTGAAGGACTATGATTGTGACATCGCTTACCATCCGGGTAAGGCGAATGTCGTGGCAGATGCTCTCAGCAGGTAGCCCTTGGGCATTGCCACCCACATGGTTGTACGTCGTTGGAGGCTTCTGGAGGGGCCGCTTGCTGGATCAGCGTTCGAGAGACTCCTGCGGGTGGCTTTTTGGCCAGGCTAGTGGTGCAGCCCGTTCTTCTCGATGAGATCCGCACGGCTCAGGGGCAGGATCCTCACTTTCTAGTCCTCTCTGAAGGCGTCGCCCGGGGCGAGCGCCCGGACTACCAGATTCGCGAGGACGGGATCCTGCGGTTCAGAGGCCAAGTATGCATTCCTGATGACGCAGAGCTGAAGCAGAAGATCTTGGATGAGGCCCATCGTTCGAGGTACGCAGTGCATCCTGGTGGCACGAAGATGTATAGGGGCCTTCGTCGTGGCTACTGGTGGCGTGGGATGAAGACGGATATTGCCCATTTCGTTGCCCGTTGCTTGGTATGCCAGCAGGTGAAGTCGGAGCATCAGCGTCCTGTGGGGAAGCTGCAGTCCATTGAGATCCCTCAGTGGAAGTGGGAGCAGATCACCATGGACTTCGTTTCAGGTTTACCAAGGTCACGTTCTGGTCGCGATGCCATCTGGGTAATCGTCGACCGACTGACGAAGTCCGCTCATTTCCTCCCCATCCGACTCACCGATTCTCTGGACACCCTGGCGCAGTTGTTTGTCTCCGAGATTGTTCGTCTCCATGGCACTCCCGTCAGCATCATTTCTGATCGAGACGCGTGATTTACTTCGAGGTTCTGGCGTAGCCTCTAGCACGCCCTTGGTACAAACCTCCACTTCAGTACAGCGTTTCATCCGCAGACGGACGGCCAGTCGGAGAGGATGTCTCAGACCCTGGAGGACATGCTGCGAGCTTGCGTTCTCAATTTTGGGGGCAGTTGGGAGAGGCACCTTCCGTTGGTGGAGTTTGCCTACAACAACAGCTACCACTCGAGTATCAGGATGGCCCCATACGAGGCGCTCTATGGCCGCAGCTGCAGGTCCCCCTTGTGTTGGGACGAGGTCGGAGAGCGCCAGTTGGGGGGACCAGAGATCATCCACCAGACCTCAGAGATGGTCAAGACGATTCGCGAGCGTATCCGAGTCGCTCAAAGTTGTCAGAAGAGCTACGCCGACCATCGTCGCCGTGAGCTCATTTTTGAGGTTGGTGACCATGTCTTCCTAAAGATGTCCCCGATGAAGGGCATCTTCTGTTTCGACGTGCGGGGCAAGCTGAGTCCGCGTTTCATTGGGCCGTTCCTCATCCTCGAGCGAGTTGGGGAGGTGGCCTATCGCATAGCTCTGCCCCCACAGTTGGCTCAGGCCCATGACGTCTTCCATGTCTCGCAGCTGAGGCGTTACGTCCACGATCCTGCTCACGTCATTCCGTTCGAGCCGCTCGTCTTCGAGCCAGACTTGTCATTCGTCGAGCAGCAGATCGAGATCCTGGACCGTCGCGAGAAGAGGCTCCGCACCAAGACCGTCCAGTTGGTCAAGGTGCGATGGCAGCACCGTTCCGGTGCCGAGGTCACTTGGGAGCTCGAGGACGCCATGCGTGACGCGTATCCGCATCTTTTCCCTTCCTACATGTTCTTGTGTTTATTTTGCTGACAAAATTTCCTAAGGGGGGAAGAATGTTATATATGTGTCACTTTTATCCTTCTGGTCACCATTGGAGCATTCTGGCAGTTTTTCAACTTTTTCATTTTTCGATCGGAACCGCTAAAATTTCAGACTTTTGGCTATCACCCTGAGTTTGAGAGCTCCGATTAAAAATCTAACTGCATATTATGTGTCCTGGTGCCATTTCAAGCCACTCACAAAAATTTCATCGAATTCAAGTAACGTTTCAGAATTTCGCAGTTTCGAATCGTATCCGGGTTTTGACCAAGCGAAAAGTCATTGGGAGACTTGACTTGGTCAAAGTTGACCCTTGACTTGGTCAATTGGGTTTGTTTTCTAGTGTGGTTGGGTTGACTAGGGTCAAAGCTCACTTAAACCTAACCTAACCTAGCTTAACCTATTTTTTTTTCCCTAAGTATAAGTGGTGAGTGTGTGAGTGTGTGTGTGGTTTGTGTGTGTGCCTTAAAGAAGTCCACGCCCACCAATAGTGAGCATCCCTATTCATCTTCTTCTCCACCTCTCTCAAGCTCTCACATCCCTCTCTTTAAACCCCCTTTTGATCTAGCTAGAGTGGTTGAACAAGAAAACCCTAGAAGGAGAAAAGATAGGTGAGGACCCGATCTATCTTTCTATGGTCTTGGATCTCCATTTCCCCTTGGTTTTCCTCCTCTCTCACCTCCTTTTCTCCCCTGTTTTCAGCCCTTCTTTGGCTGAGAAGAAGGCTTGGTGGTGGTGGTCTTGGTGGTGGCGAATCGGTGCGCGAAGAGCACCCAATTTCCTCCCCTTCCCTTCCTCTCCTTGGGTGAGCTTCTATCCTTCCTTTTCTTGTTTAGATGCATGTTTAGGATGTGTTTTTGGGTATGCATGGCACACATGGTGGTTGGGGTGTTGGGGGGGGGGGGGGGCTGTTGGGGGCTGTGGGGGTGGTGGAGTGGCTCGGGTGCGCGTGCGGGATCATCCCTGCGCGTGCGCGCGGGCCTGTGCGCGCAGGCAAGCGCGCAGTCGGGCGAGCTGGCGCGTGTGCGCGGGCGTGCGTGCGGGTGCTGCGGAGGGGGCGCAGTGCGCGCGGGGCGAGCGAGCGTGCGCGCGGGTGCGCGAGGGGGTACTGCGCTGGGGCGCAGTGCGTGCGGGTGTGCGCGCGAGGTGCTGCGCTAGGGCGCAGTGCGCGCAGGTGCACCCGGGGCTGGACACGCGGTGCGCGTGGGCGTGCGCGCGCGTGTGGGCTGGGGCGCGGCAGTGCGCCCGGGGCGCAGGTGTGCGTGCGCGTGCGGGTGGCCGTGCGCATGGCTGCCCGGGGGTGCGAGAGTGAGTCGTGTCACGCCCCAGGGCGGCCGTCCCCTGGACGCGGCAAGCGTATATATGATATCAGCAGTCAATACAGGAAGTCAATAACACACTCTAACCACATCCAAAATGGCTACACAGACAACAAAGGGGCTGACATTATATATACACAAATAGCGGAAGCTAAAAGACTGAGTCTGTAACTCAAAGACATATTACAGGCTCGATACACAATCAACTGTCCTGTGAGAGCCAATATATATAATGACATCCAAATATAATACAAACATGTGCCCAAGCACAGAATACAATACATACAATCAAAAGGGATGCTGATAGCCTCTAAAACTCGCGGAAATGTGGCGTTGCACCGCTACTGCTGAGGTCACTCGGGGAGCTCCTCCTCCTGATCCGACTCAGATAGCACTGGAGAATAATATTATGCGAGGGGTGAGCCACACGCTCAGTGAGCAGCACAACCCATGCATCACAGTTCATATTAACCACAATTTATCATTTAAAAGCCTTAAAGTGGCAAGAACTCCACAATCCAGTGGGTCGCTACATCGCCGACCCACCACACTCTCACCCTCACCCCCCAATAGGTGACATAGGATATTGGGATTGATTACTGCACAGATCCGGCGGGTCGCTACATCGCCAACCCACCACACCCTCACCCTCACCCCTCAATAGGTGACATAGGATATTGGGACTGACTAGGCTATTGGTCACCCTTGGTCCACCGATAGTCTCTCCTCCACTCTGTAGGTCGCTTGGCCACTCCCACATTCAGCACAGTCCGTCCCAAATCAGGAGGTGCCTACTGATGGGAGCCCTCTCATGGGATGACCTTTCTAACGCTGAGGCAGTCTCTACACGGATCCAACGAAGGGAACAGAACAGCCTATCCATACGCATATGATCCACTCGGATCCGCGACATCCCTTAACTGAAAAAAAAGAAACCTTGGGAGGGCACCATGAGGTCCCAATATAGGATACCCCGACAACCAAACAAGGAACACAGAGTACCCTAGCCCGGGTCTCAACGCTGACTTCGCAAGGCCCTTTAATCCAGAGAAGGGAGACACTACTGATGTCACGATTCTTCAGAATTCCTCTAGGGCGCATAACCAAGATGCGGGGAACATATATAATAATAACGAGGGTTATAATATTATTGGAAAAAGAAACCTTGGGAGGGCAGCATGAGGCCCTGATATAGGATACCCCAACAACCAAACAAGGAACACGGAGTACCCTAGCTCGGGTCTCAACGCTGACCTCGCAAGGCCCCTCCCTATAATATTTTATAAGGAATGCTAATAATCATATGCTCGTATTTAATTTAATAAATTAAACTAGTAGGACACATGCATAAGTCGAGGCTTCCTAGCATGCGAACAGGGTGACAGGATGCATGGCTCTTACACATATCCTAAGGTTGCAAGTCCCAAACATACAAAGTCTAGGGTGACATGCATTCTACACATTAATCATGCTTGCATGGATTACATATTAGACAAGTTAATATTGACCATGGTGCCCTGAGGGAGGGCGGTATACGCCCAAGTGCATATAGCGCCTCCCAACTGGGTTGGGTTGTCCCACTCACCCTTAACCGGGTCGTCGCGTGATCGTCCGTCCAGATCTGCAAAATAGGGTAATCAACTCGGTGAGTAAAATACACAATTATACAAAAAAATACACTAAATTACCCAACACTCGGACAAGCGTACATACGGCCTGTACGCACGCGAGTCCGAGCACCCCGACTCACTCCCGAACCCCCGGGCAGCCGTACGTGCGGCCACCCGACCCAGGCGCACAGCCGCGCCCCAGCCCGCGCACCTAGGCGCACTGCCGAGCCCAGCCCGCACGCCCGGACACCCTGCCGAGCCCCCCCCGGTGCACCGCGCGCTCACTGCGCCCCAGCGCAGCAACCCGCACGCACACCCGCACGCCCAGTGCCCCAACGCCGCACCCCGCGTGCACCCCGCGCGCACCACCCGCTCGCACCACTCGCTCGTCCTGCCCTGGGTGCACCCGCGCGCACTGCGCCCCAGCGCAGTGCCCCGCACACACTCCCTGCTCGCCCCGCGCGCACTGCGCCCCCTGCCTGCTCGCCACGCACCCCTGCGCAGCGCTCCGCGCGCACGCCGCGCACTGCGCTTAGCGCGCCCGACCGCACGCGCCCAGCGAGCCCGACAGCACGCGCCTAGTGCGCCTGCCGGTAGCTCACCCCCCTGCGCCTGCCCGCCTGCGCCTGCCAGCCTGCGCGCGCCGCTGTCCGCATGCGCCCGAGCTGAGCTCCACCACTCCAACCGCCACCAACAGCTACCACAACCACTCCCAAACCACCAAGCACCTCTTTCACTCCCAAAAACACACCCTAACATACATCTAAACAAGAAGTGGAAGGAAAGGAAGCTTACCCTAGGAGAGGAAGAGAAGGGGAGGAAGAACGGGTGCTCCTCGCGCACCGATTCGCCACCTCCAAGGCCACCACCACCAAGACCTCCCCTCAGCCAAAGCAAGGCTGAAAACAGAGGAGAAAAGAGGGTATGATAAGGGGTCACACACGTGGGAACTCGAATTCGAGACCACCGAAAGGTAGATCGGGAGCTCACCTATCTTTTCTCTTCTTAGGGTTTTCGGTTTCAACCTCAAGAACTAGGTCAAAAGGGAGGATTAAAGAGAGGGAGAGAGAGAGAAATTTCCAAGAAGATGATGAATAGTGGAGGATTTTGTCTTGGTCGTGGGATTTATTTATCCTCACACACACATCACACACTCTCACACCCCTTAGATTAGCCCTAATTAGGTTTAGGCTAGATTAGATTAGGTTTAAGTGTGGTTTGACCCTAGTCAACCCAACCACACAAAAATCCAAATTCATTTGACCAAGTCAATGGTCAACTTTGACCAAGTCAAGTCTCCCAATGACTTTTCGCTCGGTCAAAACACGGATACGCTTCGAAACTGTGAAATTCTAAAACGTCACCGGAATTCGATGAAATTTTCGTGAGCGGCTTGGAATGGCACTAGGACACATAATATGCAACTAGATTCTCAATCGGAGTCCTCAAACTCAGGGTGATAGCTAAAAGCCCGAAATTTTAGTGGTTCCGATCAAAAAACGAAAAAGGCTGAAAAACTGCCAAAATGTTCCAATGGTGACCAGAAGGTTAAAAGTGACACATGTATAACAAGTCGGGGCACTCGGACTCGCGTGCGTACTGGCCCGTATGCATGCTTGTCCTAGTGTTGGGTATTTCTAGCGTATTTTGTATGTATTTAGTTTGTGTTTATGTATTTTACTCACCATTTTGGTTTCCCATGTCTTGCAGATCTTGACGGGCGGTCACGCGACGACCCGGATATTGTGAGTGGGACAATCCAACCCAGTTGGGAGGTGTTCGATGCACGTAGGCGTGCAATGCCCTCTCCTGGGGCACCATAATTGCATATTACATAGTATTAATTGTAAATTATGCAATGCATGATTATTATGTAATATTAATTGTAAACTATGCATGCTTGATCATTATGTAGTATCCATGCCACCCTAGGCCTTGCATGTTAGGGATATGCACCCTTATTATGTGTGTAAAGGCCCAAGCATCCTGACACCATGTTTTCATGCTAGGGAAGCCTCGACCTACGCATACGTCCCATTTAGTTTAATTTATTTAAATCAAATGCGAGTTTTGTAATTAGCATGCCTCAGAGAATATTGTAACCTTATGGTTATGATATATGTCTCCCCGCATCTTAGGGGATTATGTGATTATATAGTTATTAGCATGCCTTAGAGAATATTATAACCTTGGGGTTATAATATATGTTTCCCCACATCTTAGTTATGCGCTCTGGAGGAATTCTGAAGAATTCATGTCATTTGTAGAGTTGAGATCGGTGTCGGCGGATCCAAGTGGATCGTATCCGTGTGGGTAGGCTGTTTCTCTTCCCTTCGTTGGATCCGTGTAGGGACTCCTGAGCGTTAGACAGGCCGTTATGACAGAGGGCTCCCATCAGTAGGCACCTCCTGATTTGGTTTCGGACAGTGCTGAATCGTGGGAGTAGACCAGGCGAGCTACGGTGTGGAGGAGAGGCTATCGGTGGACCAAGGGTGATTAACAGCCTAGTCAGTCCCAAAAGACCATGTCACCAGTTTGAGGGTGAGGGTGAGGGTGTAGTGGGTTGGCGATGAGCGACCCACTGGTTTGTGTAGTTGTTGCCACTTAGAGGCTATAAATGATTTAAGGTTGATATGATTTGTGATGCGTAGCTTGTGCCGTTCACTGAGCGTGTGGCTCTGTTATATATGTGTCACTTCTAACCTTCTGGTAACCGTTAGAGCGTTCTGGCAGTTTTAAAAATTTTTAGGGTTTTTGGTCGGAACCGCATAATTTCAGACTGTTAGCTATCGTCTGAGTTAGAGGACTCCGATTGGAAATCTGACTGCATATTTGGTGTCCTGGCGCCATTTTAGACCTCTCATGAAAGTTTCATCGAATTCTGGCATCGTTTGCAAAAATTTCACAGTTCCGGGGCGTATCCGGGTATTTTAAGTCGCACATTACATAAATGGAATCTAAAATTTGAAATCACTATTCATCATCCCCGACCTTGGACTCTCTCTCTCCTCTCCTCCGTTTTTCTTCCGTTTGAGCCCCCTCCACCCTCGAAATCGAAAACCCAAAGCACGGGAAGTGTAGATCGGGTCCCGATCTACGCTCCGGTGTCTTCAAATCCAAATTCCGACGACTTTAGCCACTCCGACCTCCCCTCTCTCTCCTCTGTTTCGAGCCAAATTGAGGGCCGTGATAGATCGAGGCGTGAGAAGGCCTTTGGGAAAGGTTTCGGCGCGCGGAGAGCGTCCGGACTTCGCTCCCTCCCCTCGGTAAGCCTCTTTTCCTCTCATTTCTTGTCTAGATGATTGCTAGGAGAGGGTTTTGTGGTTGGGAGGTGGTTGGTGGCGGTGGGGGTCGTCGGAGGGTGGTCGGAGGTGGTCGGAAGTGGTCGGCGGCCGTGGGAGGGGTGGTTGGAGGTGCTCGGGCTGCGGGGGGTGGTCTCGGGCTGCAGGGAGGGGTCCTCGGGCAGCAGGCAGAGCAGCAGCGGCGCGCAGGCTGGGCGCTCGCGGTCATGCGCGCGTGCGTGCGCGGGCGCGCGGCGCGCGGCGTGCAAGCTGGCGCGCGCGGGCGGCGTGCTGTGCTGGTCGTGCAGGCGTGCTGGGGGCCTCAGGCAGCGGGCAGCGGGCGCTCGGGCAGGGGCAGGTCGTCCGGGCCAAGCAGCAGCAGCAGCAGCAGCCCAGGCGGCGCCAGGTCGGGTGCGCGCGGGCAGGCGCGCGTGCGTGCGCAGGCGCGCGTACGCGCGGCGTGCGCGCGAGGGCGCGCGGGCCTGGTGCAGGGTGCTGGTCGGCCTGGGCGAGCAGGGGCCGGTGCTGGGCGAGCAGAGGCTGGTCTGGGCGGACTGGTGCGCGTGGAACTGATCGCGCGGGTGCTCGGCGTGCGCGCGCGAGGAGGTGGCTGAGGCAGCGGAGGTGCGCGCGCGAGGTGCTGGCCGAGGTGCCGGGGCGCGCGCGGAGGAGGCACGGGGCGCGGGGCAGTGCGCGAGGTGCGTGCGAGGTGCGTGCGAGGTGCGGCAAGGTGTGCGAGGTGCGTGCGAGGTGCGCGCGAGGTGCGGCAAGGTGGCGGAGGTGCGCGCGGGGTGCGCGCGAGGCGGGGCACTGCGTGTGGGGGCGCGCGGGGTGCTCGCGGACCGGCGCAAGGCGTGCGGGGATTCGCGGCGGTGCACCCGGGCGGTGGCCGGCCGTGCGGGTGGTTGCCGGGGACCGTGCGGGTGGTTGCCGAAGCCGCGGGCAGTTGTTGGGGAAGTGTTGGATGCTTGTTGTGGGTTTTGAGGTGTTTAATTATGTACTTAATGATAATTGTGAATTAATACTTACCAAATAATACCTGTCTTGCAGATCTCGACAGACGGTCGCGCGTTGACCCCGATCACTGGTGAGTGGGACAATCCAACCCAGTCGAGAGGTGTTATACGCACTTGGGCGTATACCGACCTCTCCTGGGGCGTCTTGGATGAATATTAACCTGCAATAATATGTATCCATGATTGTATAATTTATGTGTAGAATGCATGTTTCCCTAGTTTTGCATGTTAGGGACTTGCCCCTTAGGATATGCATATGAGCCTTGCAGCATGTCCCCTGTTTACATGCTAGGAAACCCGGCCTATGCATGTGTCCTACTAGTTTTATTTATTAAATTAAATGCTGGTATCTGTTAGATCGCATGCCTTAGGATAATATTATAGGTCAACGCTGAGACCCGTGTTAGGGTACTCCGTGTTCCTTGTTTGGTTGTCGGGATGTCCTGTATCGGGACCTCGGGCTGCCCTCCCAAGGTTTCTAGTCCCAATAATATTATAAGTAATGTTGTATGATTAGTATGATTATTAGCATGAGTAGTGAATATTATAGGGGAGGGACCTTGCGAGGACAGCGGTGAGACCCGTGTTAGGGTACTCCGTGTTCCTTGTTTGGTTGTCGGGGTATCCTGTATCGGGAACTCACGCCGCCCTCCCGAGTTTCTTTCCCCCAGTGATATTCCAACACTGCTTTTGATTGTACTGTTTCCCCGCATCGTGGAGATGCATCCGGTTGAATTCAGAGGAATTCATGACATTTGAGTTGTAGAGATGTAATATCGGCGGATCCGAGTGGATCATATGCGTATGGATAGGCTGTTCTGTTCCCTGCGTTGGATCCGGTGGAGGCTACCCCCAGCGTTAGACAGGGCCTTCCTGACAGAGGGCTCCCATTAGTAGGCACCTCCTGATGAGGTGACGGACTGTGCTGAATATGGGAGTAGACCAGGCGGCCTACGGAGTGGAGGGAGAGACTATCGGTGGACTAAGGGTGACCAACAGCCTAGTCAGTCCCAAAATCCTATGTCACCCATGGATGGGTGAGGGTGAGGGTGTGGTGGGTTGGCGATGAGCGACCTACTGGATTTGTGAATAGATGTTTATCAGTCCCAAAATCCTATGTCACCCATTGATGGGTGAGGGTGAGGGTGTGGTGGTGGTTCGGCGAAGTACGAACCACTGGATTATGTTGTTATGTAATGATGGCTGGATAAAATAATGGAATATTGGTAAATATTGTCTGTGATGCGTGGGTTGTGCTGTTCACTGAGCGTGTGGCTCACCCCTCGCACATGTTTTTCCCCAGTGGTCACTGAGCCTGAGCTGGAGCCGGAGCAGCAGTTGGAGCTTTCCGAGGGATTTCTTCAGTAGCGGAGCAACGCTACGTCCGCGAGTACCAGAGGCTGTCAGCATCCCTTTCCTTGGCTGTATGTATTTTATTTCCGTGCTTGGCACGTGTTGGTATATGTTCAGTTGTGTATTCGTGTATATTGGCTCTCACAGGACGTATGATTGTGTATCGAGTCTGTAGAATGTTTATTCACAGATTCAGTCTTTTGCTTCCGCTATATTGTATATATATTATGTCAGCCCTATTTGATATGTGTTGTCATTTTATTTGTGGTTTAGAGTATATGCATTTGACCTCCTGTGTAGGTTTCTGATATGATATATATACCTTTGCCGCGTCCCGGGGTTGGCCGCCCTGGGGCGTGACAGGCTCACCCCTCGCATATATTTTTCTCCAGTGATATCTGAGTCGGATCAGCAGGAGGAGCTCCCCGAGGCACGTCAGCAGTAGCGGAGCAGCGTCACGTTCTTCTAGTGAGAGGCCATTCAGCATCCCCCTTTGCTTGTATGTATTGTATTCTGTGCTTGAGCACGCGTTTGTATTAGATTTGGATGTCGTGTATATATTGGCTCTCACAGGACAGTTGATTATGTATCGAGTCTGTAATATGTCTTTGAATTACAGATTCAGTCTTTTTGCTTCCGCTTTTGGTGTATATATCATGCCAGCCTCTTTGTTGTCTGTGTTATCATTGTTGATATT
The DNA here is from genome assembly GCA_030737835.1 of Acorus gramineus. NCBI lineage: Eukaryota > Viridiplantae > Streptophyta > Magnoliopsida > Acorales > Acoraceae > Acorus > Acorus gramineus. The sequence goes on from CM060849.1 coordinate 3,988,594, forward strand.
GTTTGAGTATATTATTGACCTCTTGTATATACTGGTGATATCATATATACCCTTGCCGCGTCCCGGGGACGGCCGCCCTGGGGCGTGACAGAGAGTCTTATGATTCTATCATCAGGTGCTAAACACTGGAAATCGCATGAAGGAGGAATAATATTTCTCAAATATTGAGAGTTTTATTCATGGAATTTATTTAGGTAAAGTGCATTCCACAAACCTGAGACTTCAACTCCTTCGGCATCCACCAAGTGGTAGGCATTCCCGGAGTAGGCATGGGTGATCACATAGGGTCCCTCCCATGTGGGTTGTAGCTTGCCTTTGGGGTGGGGCTGTCTTGATGGCATGATTTGCTTAAGTACTACCTCCCATATTTTAAATTTTCTTTCTATTACTTTCTTTTCAAATGCCCTTGCCACCCTCTTATGGTAGGCCTGGGCATGGTCTGCGGCCCTTAACCTCTTTTCGTCTAATAGTTCGAGACGTAGCACAGAAGCGCTTCTCTTCTCTCTTCAATTTGCAGGTCTTCTTCTAATACTATTCTTAAGGATGGGATAAGAATCTCGTACCCCCCGTTTTGGAAGTGGAATTGCGTTATTCAGCCCTGATAGTTATACTGGGATAAATATTATTGTTTGGCAGAATAGGCCTATCTGTGTTTGGTTGCATTTTTTGTTAGGGTTAAAGACATCTAAGTCTCTACAAACAAGAGAAAATTTATATAAGTTCCTATTAAAATTAAGACAGACATATGAGTCCCTGAAAACTCAACAAAATCCAATTATCATCCCTGAGTTAAATTTCCATCCAAACTTAACGGAATATTCCCAGAATATTCTATCACATATAATTGTGTTGACATTGAAGTCCTTATAAACAGCCATAAAAACAAATTAGTCCCCCGCAAAAGACAAAATTACCCCTGAAAGACTTTTACATTAAATTGTGTACACATTGCAGTCCCTGTAAATAATCATAAAGACAAATTAGTCCTTGCAAAAGACAAAATTGCCCTGAAAGATTTTTACATTTAATTGGATAGATATTACAGTCCTTATAAATAATCGGAAAGACAAATTGGTACATGTAAAAGACAAAAATGCCCCTGAAGAATTTTTACATTTAATTGTGTAGAAATTGCAGTATTTTAGAGGGTATTTAATTTTTAAATTGCAATGTCTGCACAATTAAATATAAAAATCCTTCAAGGGTATTTTTGTCTTTTAGAGGGACCAATTTGTCTTTACGATTGTTTATAAGGACTATAATGTCTATTCAATTATATGTAAAAGTCTTTCAAGGGCAATTTTGTCTTTTGTGGGGACTAATTTGTCTTTCTGATTATTTATAGCGACTACAATATATACACAATTTAATGTAAAAGTCTTTTAGGGGAAATTTTATCTTTTGCAGGACTAATTTGTCTTTATGACTGTTTATAAGGACTTTAATGTCTACACAATTATATGTGATGGAATATTCTAGGAATATTCCGTTACATTTGAATGGAAATTTAACTCAGGGATGATAATTGGGTTTTTCTGAGTTTTTAGGGACTCGTACGTCTGTCCTAATTTTAGTAGGGACTTATATGGATTTTCCCATGTTTGTAGGGACTTAGATGTCTTTAACCCTTTTTGTTATTCTTATTTATTCTTATTGGGAAACGTACAATACAGATTTTTGGTGTTTGGTTGACCTAGAATAAACTGTGGATAAATGGTTGATAAGGGATGGATAGGGAGTTATTATTTTTAAAATGTCAACTTTGCCCCTGGAATATTTTTATGTTTGGTGTAATTGATGAATATAAATCAGTCCATCATGAGTGTAATTAAATCTGGACGGTCCATCTTATGTAATATTTTATGGTGGGCCTTTATATATTTTTTACAACTAATCTATGTATTCATTGGTGATTCCAAATGCTTTATGGTGATTCTAATTATCTTATATCAATTTAATTATATTTACTCAATGACTTGATCATAAATAGAAAAATATATATAAATCATAGGTTGTCCATAAAATTGATAGATTTTATTACACAAGTAACATTGTCAATATTGTTGTTGTACCAAATAACACTAGCATTCTTATATAAGCCTTCATTTAATTTAATATTGAAATATAAGTTGTTGTTTGGATAACGTTGATAGATATATATCAAGAACATGATGAATGAAATTAAATCTGAACCGTCCATCTTATGTAATATTTTATGGTAGACCTTCAAATATGTTTTACAATTACTCTATGTATGCTTAGTGTTGATTCCATTTGCTTTGTAATGATTCCAATTATGGGTTATGAGTTAATTAAATTTACCCAATCAGTTGATCATAAATAATAATAAATTAAAATATTATTCTTATCTAATAAAATGACTTTGAATTATTAACAAATTATATTGCCAATATCAATCTTTTTCAGTGGGTACCAAATAACCCTAGGCATTTTATACATTGCTTCATTTAATTTGCTTATATGTGTTATATGTCAATTTTTATATGGATTATAATAGGGTCCATTAAGTTATTTATACACCTATATTGTGTATTTTACTTTTATATAAACTAGGTAAATACTTAAATAACAATATATACAGAAATATGGTAAGTATTAACCTCTGTAAATATATTGTAAAATATTAGAAAAGGTAAGTTTGCAAAACACATATGACTCACATAAAACAATCACTTCACATAATTTCAAATATCCCTTCTCATATGGGAAACCATGGTGAACATGAAGATTGGTCATTGACACAGTATATTCAATTGGAACTATGACATCCCTGTGATCAAAGATTAACATATATATCTACATTTCATGATCACACACATATCTAAACACATATACACACCATGGTTTAAAAAAGCTATTTTATATAATACTAGACATGAAAGACAACATCACAAACATACATTCATAAGTTTATATTCACATTAACCTCCTGTACTGTCGAGGTTAAATGAAAATTAACATCTTGGATAAACAGAATGTGGTGTTTGAACATCCATACAAACTGAATAATCCACAAAATCTGCCCATAAACTAGTGAGCATCACAAAATAAAAGTATTAAGTTTGTAAGGCTATCCCAACTCCTGCATACTATCAATGACGCAGGAACAAAACAAACAACAGAATGAAAATAAGTCCAACAAGCACCACAAGTGATGCAAACAAACCCAGAAACAGTGGCATAACTGGAATCCCATGAACAGTAACCTCAGACAAGGAAATAGTGGTTCGAATGTCACCTGAAATGGGGCGTGACTATTCTGCACTGTAGGACAACTGGTGGTACACTGGCTGTGAGGATTGTGGCAGTATCTCGGTTGGTGTAAGATCTGGAAGATCTGCAGTAGCTGGTGGAGTGTCTGGTAGCAGTGGTCTGTTGATGCCATTGGTCTCATCTGATGGAGTGGGTGTGGTATCCGACACGATGATGGGTGCATCTGGCTGTAAGCCCTCATTCACAGATGCGATGAACGCGTACCCCTCCTCGATGTCTTGAACACCCATGAATGTAGCTCCTCTAAAGCGATACACCTGCGCGTGACAGGCTGCCCAATTATCGTATACCCCGGGCCTCCTTCCCTTCGTGACCGCGTAATATGGATAATTTCACATCCGATGGAAACAAGTGCCTGTTACATAAATAGAAAATATAATGAGTATCCAATTTTCAAATCACATGGTCAACGAAATAAATATTGTATGTAACTAAACAAATATCACATAATGCAAAGGGGTGGAGTTCAATACGTTGACAGACCAAACTACCAGAACGCCACCACCTTACTGCCTCTGCAATTAGAAAACCCATATTTAGATGAATAACACATCAAGGATTGTAAAATACATATGTCACGTAATCTGAAGAGACCATTAGAACCTTAACTTACATTCCTACCCCCCCACAATTGACCAGTAATCATTGTTCGCAGTTGAGCCCCTCCAACATTATCCTCGTTTGCGACGTCGGAGTGGATTTCATCTCTCACATCCCCAACTCCATCCACTTCATCTTGACTCATATTGAATAAAATGTCTGACCCTTCCTCCCTACGAATGAAGTTATGGAGTACGCAACATGCAAGTGCAATTCTAGTCTGGGTTCTGAATGGATAATATGGAGTGCATCTAAGACATTTGAAGCGCATTTTTAGAACACCAAATGCACGCTCAATGACATTCCTCAACTGTGCATGCCTATGGTTGAAGAGTTCATTTGGACCGCTATATCTATTACCTCTGCCCAAATTAAGAAACTCAGACAAATGATATCTATGAGAACGGTAAGGTGCAAGAAACTTATCAGTGTTCGCGTATCCAGAGTCAACCAAATAATATTTTCCTGGTAGAAACATTTAGTATTAGTTCAATGCAAATGAATGAACCTACCACAAGTTAATAAATTGGTTGAAAATATGTTGAAAGAATATACCTTCTGGGACACTAAAACCCCCACTCTCCAACGCCCATCTGAGGACTCTCATGTCAGCCGTTGAACCTTCCCAACCCACGGCGACGTATTGGAATTGCAAGTCAAATGAGCAAGCGGCCATCACGTTCTGTGATATCCATCCCTTCCGATTGCGATATCGTGTGGCCTTATTTTTTCTGACAAGCGCAGGGATGTGTGTCCCATCAATTGCCCCGACTGCATTCTACAATTGAAGAACACATGTACTTGCATAAGATGGATATGACATATAAGGAAGAGTAGGAGTACAACATGCTATATTTTATTGTATGAACTCACCTTCAAATACGGGTAAAAGATTTTGTTGTGCCTGACATGAGGATGGACTTGCACATCATTTTGTGGAAGGTTGATGTACTCTCTTTTTAGGGACACTACTGCTTTGAGGACAGCATTGAAGTGCCTACTTATTGTCTCCCCAGAATGGTGAAAGCGTTCCGATAACACCCTATTTGACACACCATGGCCGAGAGCATGAAGGAAGATAGCAAGCTGTTCAGTACAAGTGAGGTTTGTAGTGTCTTTCATGAGACCCTTGTTGATCAAGACATCCCTCAGCTTCAAGAATAATCGAGGAGCCATGCGGAGGTTCTCATATGCCCTAGCCTCATGTCCTTGGAGCAACTCATGAACGAATATATGGCCTGACAGTGGTCCAGTTCTCATAGGTCGCCTTGTCAATGATTGACTTTCAACCCTATATCTGACATGGTCAAGAACATAGGCCATCTCCAAGAACATTGATTCCTCATCCTCTTCAAAGAATTGCCTAAAAAATTCAGACCGACGCCTTTTCCTTGTTGAGGAATCCATAGACTGCATTGGTCACATGAGAGATTAACACATATACATAAGAACAAAGGAAGAGGGTTATAAATGGATTGTGGATGGCCATTAACTCCACCATAGATGGGTTTAGAACATGACGAATGACAATCCGTATTAGGAAGATGCATTCATAATGGATGCATTACTTGAAATGAATGGATCAATGACTATGTAAACGTATGACAATCATACATAAGACATCATCTCATAAGAACTGGAATGAGTTGTTCATATTAAACGGATGATATAAGAGGTCACATTTGCACATGAAGCTTTCAGACACCACATCACCAATACATGTCACTACAGATTATGACAAAGCATCCACATGCTATAAATACTTACAAAATTAGGAGTGTTTTCTACAGTATCCCAAAGTCAGAAGCATTCATGTTTATACAAAAAAAAGATGAGAATGCCTTCTGCAATTACATATCCATATTAATAAGTAGTTAGCCTTCCTACTGTAGGTGGCTCAAAATATAATGCAAGTAATGGAACCATAGAGGGTCATGACTGGGTCCATCCTAGGGTGCATGTGGAACATATGGTGGTGGCTGGTAGTTTGCTCCTTGTCTCTCAATCCAGTCTATCTTCAAGTCATCTGGGAATGCCATAAAAATCGTGCGGTTCGCCTCATCCTTCAGAGCCTCAGCTGCAGCCAACTTACTAGCTGAACTGAGTTGCCTAAACATCGCAAGACACTTGATTGCCTGCTCCAAAGTGTACTTCCCCTCATAATCCTTCTCCAAGTACTCCTTTGCAACGTCCACCCTTCACCTCCCAATTTCAATGAACTCAGCCATGTATCCTTCAGCAGCAATTGAGTTCTCGACCTTCTTACTTGTTATATATGTGTCACTTTTTGCCTTCTGGTAACCATTGGGACATTCTGGCAGTTTTTTGGTTTTTTTCGTTTTTCGATCGGAACCGCTAAAATTTTGGACTGTTAGCTATCATCCTAAGTTTGAGGGCTCCGATTGGAAATCTAACTGCATATTATATGTCCTGGTGCCATTCCAAGCCACTCACGAAAATTTCATCGAATTCCAGTAACGTTTCAGAATTTCACAGTTCTGAAGCGTATCCGGGTTTTGACCGAGCGAGAAGTCATTGGGAGACTTGACTTGGTCAAATTTGACCTTTGACTTGGTCAAATGAATTTGGCTTTTTGTGTGGTTGGGTTGACTAGGGTCAAACCACACTTAAAACCCTCCTAATCCTTGCCTAAACCTAATTAATTAGCCCTAATCAAGTGGTGAGTGTGTGTGGTGTGTGTGTGAGTATAAAGAAATCCCACGACATCATAAACCCTCCTATTCATCATCTTCTCCAAATTTCTCTCTCTCTCCCTCTCTTTAATCCCCCCATATGATCTAGTAGGCGGTCTTGAAACCAAAAACCCTAAGAAGAGAAAAGATAGGTGAGCTCCCGATCTACCTTCCGGTGGTCTCGGATTCGAGTTCCCACAAGTGTGACCCCCTCTCATACCCTCTTTTCTCCTCTGTTTTCAGCCTTGCTGTGGCTGAGGGGAGATCTTGGTGGTGGTGGTCTTGGAGGTGGCGAATCGGTGCGCGAAGAGCACCCGTTCTTCCTCCCCTTCTCTTCCTCTCCTAGGGTAAGCTTCCTTTCCTTCCATTTCTTGTTTAGATGTATGTTAGGAGGTGTTTTTGGGGTATGCATGGCTGTTGGTGGCGGTTGGTGGCTGTTGGTGGCCATTGGTGGCCGTCGGGGAGGTGGTAGGGTTGTCTCGGGTAGGCTGGCAGCGTAGGCAGCGCAGGCAGGCAGGCTGGCAGGCAGGGCGGGTAGAGCAGGTAGGCAGGGCACGCGCGCGTTCGCGCGGGCATGCGCGCGGGTGGAGCAGGAGTGTGCGGGTGCTGCGCATTATGCGCCGTGCGGGGGTGTGCGCGCGGAGCGCTGCGCAGAGGCGCAGTGCGTGCTGTGCGTGCGGGTGCTGCGCGCAGGGGGCCGTGCGGGGGCGTGCGCGCAGAGCGCTGCGCAGAGGCGCAGTGCGTGCTGTGCGCGCACAGTGAGGTGAGCGGGTGGTGCGCGCGGGGTGCGCGCAGGGTGCTGCGCTGGGGCGCAGGGCGTGCGGGTGTGCGCGTGAGTTGCTACGCTGGGGCGCAGTGAGCGCACGGTGCACCCGGGGGGCTCGGCAGTGGGTCCGGGAATGCGGGCAGGGGCTCGGCAGTGCGTCTGGGCACGCGGGCTGGGGCGCGGCTGTGCGCCTGGGTCGGGTGGCCGTGCGTATGGCTGCCCGGGGGTTCGGGAGTGAGTCGGGTGCTTGGACCCGCGGGCGTACAGGCCGTATGTACGCTTGTCCTAGTGTTGTGTATTTTTAATGTATTTTTGTATATATTTGGGTATTTTACTCACCGAGTTGATTACCCTGTCTTGCAGATCTTGACGGACGGTCGCGCGACGACCCGGTTATTGGTGAGTGGGACAATCCAACCCAGTAGGGAGGCGCTATATGCACTTGGGCGTATACCGTCCTCCCGTGGGGCACCATAGTTGAATATTAACTTGTTTAATATGTAATCTATGCAAGCATGATTAATGTGTAGTATGCATGCTACCCTAGACTTTGTATGTTAGGGACTTGCACCCTTAGGATATGTGTAAGAGCCATGCATCCTGTTACTCTGTTCTCATGCTAGGAAGCCTCAACCTATGCATGTGTCCTACTAGTTTAATTTATTAAATTAAATGCGAACTTATGGTATTTTAGCATGCCTTAGGGAATATTAAGGGGCCTTGCGTGGTCAACATTGAGACCCGGGCTAGGGTACTCCGTGTTCCTTGTTTGGTTGTCGGGATATCCTATGTCGGGACCTCATGGTGCCCTCCCAAGGTTTCTTTTCCTGATAATATTATAATATATGTTTCCCCGCATCTTAGTTATGCGCCCTGGAGGAATTCTGAAGAATTCATGACATTTATAAGTTGAGATCGGTGTCGGCGGATCCGAGTGGATCGTATGCGTATGGATAGGCTGTTTCTGTTCCCTTCGTTGGATCCGTATAGAGACTGCCCCAGCGTTAGAAAGGTCGTCCCGTAAAAGGGCTCCCATCAGTAGGTACCTCCTGATTTTGGATTCGGACTGTGCTGAAGTGTGGGAGTAGGCCAAGCGGCTACGGAGTGGAGGAGAGACTATCGGTGGACCAAGGGTGATTAACAGCCTAGTCAGTCCCAATATCCTATGTCACCTATTGAGGGGTGAGGGTGAGGGTGTGGTGGGTCGGCGATGTAGCGACCCACTGGATTGTGCAGTTCCTGCCACTTAGAGGCTTTGATTTAATTGTGGTTAATATAAATTGTGATGCATGGGTTGTGCTATTCACTGAGCGTGTGGCTCACCCCTCGCATAATTTTTCTCCAGTTATCACTGAGTCGGATCTGAAGGAGGAGCTCCTCGAGAGACTTCATCAGTAGCGGAGCAGCGCCACGTCCCGCGAGTATTAGAGGCCATCAGCATCCTTCCTTTGATTGTATGTATTATATTTTCGTGCTTGGGCACCGTTTGTATATTATTTGGATGTATGTGTGTATATTGGCTCTCACAGGACAGATGATTATGTATCGAGTCTGTAGTATGTTTTTGAATTACAGACTCAGTCTTTTAGCTTCCGCTATTTGTGTATATATCATGTCAGCCTTGCTTTTATCTGTGTTGTCATTTTAGCTGTTGTTAGAGTATGTTATTGATCTCCTGTATAGACTGCTGATATCATGTATACACTTGCCGCGTCCCGGGGACGGCCGCCCTGGGGCGTGACAAAAGTTGGTATCAGAGCCTGGTCCTGTCAGCGCCAATGGTCTTTTTTTCGTAGAGATGAGTCGTAGGATTTCTATATGAGTATTCTGATCCTAGTGTCTGGTTTTCTTAGGTTGCTGATATGCCTCCTCGCAGAGGACGGCGCGGACGTGGTCCCTCTCGACCTTTGAAGGTTTCCGGACCTGCCAGAGGCGAGGATGCTACTGGAGAGTCCACGGCTGTGAGGCCAGGATCGGCGCAGGAGCCTCCTGCATGGGAGCGCGCGTTCGCGCGGATAGCGGATTTGGTGGAGACTTAGACCAGGGCACTGGAGGCCCAGACTAGAGTATTGGCTGAGTAGGCGCTAGAGATTCAGGAGCTGAGGGAGGCCCGTGATGCAGTTCCACAAGTCCCCTTGGTGGCAGATCCGCTAGTGGTACCCAACGTACCCCCAGTCCCCGTGGTGGTTCCGACGGTGAGAGTTCAGGATCCCCAGGAGAGGGAGGTGGAGCTAGAGGCTGCAGCGCGAGTGCATCAGAGTGGCCTCAATGCCTTTCTGAAGCTCCACCCTCTCGAGTTCCATGGCCAGACGGTGGATCCCCTTGCCCCAGAGCGTTGGTTGATGGAGGTGGATACGATCTTCTCGACCATGCAGTGCACCGACCGCCAGCGAGTCTCCCTAGCCACCTTTATGCTGAAGGGTAGCGCTTCCGACTGGTGGGCTACCCGATCAGTGGACATCCCCGAGGGAGTGGAGCAGCTTCTATGGGCGGGATTCTGGAGGTATTTCCTGGAGGAGTACTTCCCGTTCCCAACGCGCCAGATCGTGATGCAAGAGTTTGAGCAGCTGACGCAGGGCTCTATGTCTGTCGCTGACTACTCCACGCACTTCACGAGGCTTTCCAGATTCACCCCAGCCTTGGTGATGGATGAGGAGACGAGGTGCCGTCGTTTTGAGCTTGGTCTCAGTAGCGCCATTCGGGTGCATGTTACCTCCCAGGCTTTCACGAGGTACTCTGACTTGGTGTCTCGGGTGAAGACAGTCGAGCGAGACCTCGAGATCCTCGTGAGGGTTTCGACCCCTTCGACAGATCAGAGACCACCCAGGAGCCAGGACCAGGGGCAGCGCAAGAAGAAGAGGCCCCGCTTTGATCAGTTAGCGGCTGCCTCTCCTCTAGCAGATGTGGTGCCAGCGCGAGGTCCAGCACCCATCGCGGTAGTGCCAGTCCAGTCCAGGCGACCGGAGACGCGGCGCTGTTACCACTGTCAGCGCATCGGGCATATCTTGTATAATTGCCTTGATGCTGGCTGACCCCGCGTGCTGCCTCCGCAGCAGCAGCAGCAGTTCCAGCAGCAGCAGCCTCAGCGCCAGCCGCAGCAGCAGCCTCAGCGTCAGCAGCAGCAGCCACAGGGTGGCCGTGTTGACCAGAGGAGGCAGCCAGCGCAGCCGGCGAGGCGTGCCCCTGCTCCTCAGCCGCAGTTTGTTCAGGGCCGAGTGGCAGCGCTTTCAGCAGAGGAGGCTCAGGCATCAGGCAGCGTGGTCCGAGGTATTGTTCAGATCTCCCAGCTCCCTGCATATGTGTTGTTTGATTCCGGAGCCACACACTTGTTCGTGTCTCCCGCTTTTGCGAGACGGACGGGCGTGGCGTCCGCTCCTTTAGATGCTATCCTGGAGATATCATTGCCCGTAGGAGACCGTATTCTCCTCCGTTCTGTGTACCGAGGGTGTACGGTGGTGGTTGCGGAGCATGAGTTTCCAGTGGAGTTGGTGGAGCTCGCGATGACGAACTTTGATGCCATCTTGGGGATGGATTGGCTTGCAGCTAGTCACGCCAGCATCGACTGTTTTGCCAAGTCGGTGTCTTTCCACCTTCCGGGTTGGAGGTCCTTCCAGTTCGTGGGCGATCGTGACGTAGCCCCTTTGGGGTTCGTGTCGTCCATGCAGGCGTGGAGACTCCTTCAGGGAGGATGCGAGGGTTTTCTGGCGTATATTGCTCAAGAGGATGCACCGCTGCGGGCAGATATCAGTCAGACTCTGGTCGTGGCAGAGTATCCTGAGGTTTTCCCCAATGATCTTCCGGGATTACCGCCGGATCGCGCGATCGAGTTTGAGATCAATATGATTCTAGGGACCGAGCCAATTTCGAGAGCTCCGTACCGGATGGCCCCTGTAGAGCTGAGGGTGCTCAAGGAGCAGTTGGAGGAGTTGTTGGAGAAGGGCTTCGCACGTCCGAGTGTTTCTCCGTGGGGAGCCCCTGTTCTGTTCGTCCGGAAGAAGGACGGTTCGCTGCGGCTTTGTATCGATTACAGGCAGTTGAACAAGCGAACAGTGAAGAACAAGTATCCCTTACCGCGGATTGATGATCTGTTTGACCAGCTCCAGGGGAGTCTTTTCCAAGATCGATCTCCGCTCGGGCTACTATCAGCTGAAGATCCGGGAGTCAGACATTCTGAAGATGGCCTTTCGTACCCGGTATGGGCACTACGAGTTCAGAGTACTGCCGTTCGGGTTGACGAATGCGCTGGCGGCCTTCATGGATCTGATGAACCGGGTGTTTCGACCCTTCCTCGACTCCTTTGTGGTAGTATTCATCGATGACATATTGGTGTACTCGAGGAGTCTAGAGGAGCACGCTCACCATCTCCGCACTGTCTTGGAGACTTTGGCCAGACATCAGTTGTTCGCCAAGTTCAGCAAGTGCGAGTTTTGGTTGGAGCGATGGCCTCTTCTGGGCCATGTGATTTCCGGTGAGGGCATATCTGTGGACCCGGAGAAGACGCTCGCCGTGTCGAATTGGCGTCGACCGTCGAACCCCACAAAGATTCGGAGCTTCCTGGGCTTGGCGGGTTATTACAGGAGGTTTGTCGAGGGTTTCTCGAAGATAGCCGTTCCTCTTACCCGCCTCACTCGGAAGGATGTCCGGTTCGAGTGGTCCCCGTCTTGCGAGGAGAGCTTCCAGGAGTTGAAGCGAAGGCTCACCTCAGCGCCAGTTCTTACCCTTCCGTCTGGGAGTGGTGGGTTCGCAGTTTACACCGATGCATCGCAGTTGGGTGTGGGTTGCATCCTGATGCAGCACGGTAAGGTTGTGGCTTACGCGTCGCGTCAGTTGAAGCCCCATGAGCATAATTACCCCACCCACGACCTTGAGTTGGCAGCGATCATCTTTGCGCTGAAGATGTGGAGGCATTACCTCTATGGCGAGGAGTTCGAGCTCTTTACTGATCATAAGAGCTTGACATATTTGCAGTCCCAGTCGGAGCTCAACAGGTGTCAGAGACGTTGGGTCGAGTTCCTGACGGACTATGATTGTGACATCGCTTACCATCCGGGTAAGGCGAATGTCGTGGCGGATGCTCTCAGTAGGCAGCCCTTGGGCATGGCCGCCCACATGGTTGTACGTCGTTGGAGGCTTCTGGAGGAGGCCGCTTGCTGGATCAGCGTTCGAGAGACTCCTGCGGGTGGCTTTTTGGCCAGGCTAGTGGTGCAGCCAGTTCTTCTCGACGAGATCCGCACGGCTCAGGCTCAGGATCCGCATTTTATAGTCCTCTCTGAGGGCGTCGCCCGGGGCGAGCGTCCGGACTACCAGATTCGCGAGGACGGGATCCTGCGGTTCAGAGGCCGAGTATGCATTCCTGACGCAGAGCTGAAGCAGAAGATTCTGGACGAGGCCCATCGTTCGAGGTACACAGTGCATCCTGGTGGCACGAAGATGTACAGGGGCCTTCGTCGTGGCTACTGGTGGCGCGGGATGAAGACGGATATTGCCCGTTTCGTTGCCCGATGCTTAGTATGCCAGCAGGTGAAGTCGGAGCATCAGCGCCCTGCGGGGAAGCTGCAGTCCATTGAGATCCCTCAGTGGAAGTGGGAGCAGATCACCATGGATTTCGTCTCGGGTTTGCCGAGGTCACGTTCGGGTCGCGATGCCATCTGGGTGATCGTCGACCGGCTGACGAAGTCCGCACATTTCCTCCCCATCCGACTCACCGATTCTCTGGACACCCTGGCGCAGTTGTTCGTCTCAGAGATTGTTCGTCTCCATGGCACTCCCGTCAGCATCATTTCCGATCGAGACGCGCGTTTTACTTCGAGGTTCTGGCGTAGCCTCCAGCACGCCCTTGGTACGAACCTCCACTTCAGTACAGCGTTTCATCCGCAGACGGACGGCCAGTCGGAGAGGACGATTCAGACCCTGGAGGACATGCTGCGAGCCTGTGTTCTCGATTTTGGGGGCAGTTGGGAGAGGCACCTTCCGTTGGTGGAGTTTGCCTACAACAACAGCTACCACTCGAGTATCCGGATGGCTCCTTACGAGGCGCTCTATGGCCGCAGCTGCAGGTCCCCCTTGTGTTGGGACGAGGTCGGAGAGCGCCAGTTGGAGGGACCAGAGATCGTTCACCAGACCTCAGAGATGGTGAAGACGATTCGCGAGCGTATCCGAGTCGCTCAGAGTCGTCAGAAGAGCTACGCCGACCGTCGTCGCCGTGAGCTCGCCTTCGAGGTTGGTGACCATGTCTTCCTGAAGGTGTCCCCGATGAAGGGCATCTTCCGTTTCGGTGTGCGGGGCAAGCTGAGTCCGCGTTTCATTGGGCCGTTCCTCATCCTCGAGCGAGTTGGGAGGTGGCCTATCGCATAGCTCTGCCCCCACAGTTGGCTCAGGCCCATGACGTCTTCCATGTCTCGCAGCTGAGGCGCTATGTCCACGATCCTGCTCACGTCATTCCGTTCGAGCCGCTCGTCTTCGAGCCGGACTTGTCATTCGTGGAGCAGCTGATTGAAATCATGGACCACCGCGAGAAGAGGCTCCGCACCAAGACCGTCCAGCTGGGCAAGGTGCGATGGCAGCACCGTTCCGGTGCCGAGGCCACTTGGGAGCTCGAGGACGCCATGCGTGACGCGTATCGCATCTTTTCCCTTCTTAGATGTTCTTGTATTTATTTTGAGGACAAAATTTCCTAAGGGGGGAGAATGTTATATATGTGTCACTTTTAACCTTCTGGTAACCATTGGGACATTTTGGCAGTTTTTCGGTTTTTTTCATTTTTCGATCGGAACCGCTAAAATTTTGGACTGTTAGCTATCATCCTGAGTTTGAGGGCTCCGATTGAAAATCTAACTGCATATTATGTGTCCTGGTGCCATTCCAAGCCACTCACGAAAATTTCATCGAATTCCGGTAACGTTTCAGAATTTCACAGTTCCGAAGCGTATCCGGGTTTTGACCGGGCGAGAAGTCATTGGGAGACTTGACTTGGTCAAAGTTGACCTTTGACTTGGTCAAATGAATTTGGATTTTTGTGTGGTTGGGTTGACTAGGGTCAAACCACACTTAAACCTAATCTAATCAAGCCTAAACCTAATTAATTAGCCCTAATCAAGTGGTGTGAGAATGGGTGGTGGGTGTGTGAGTATAAAGAAATCCCACGACATCATAAACCCTCCTATTCATCATCTTCTCCAAATTTCTCTCTCTCCCTCTCTTTAATCCCCCCATATGATCTAGTAGGAGGTCTTGAAACCAAAAACCCTAAGAAGAGAAAAGATAGGTGAGCTCCCGATCTACCTTCCGGTGGTCTCGGATTCGAGTTCCCACATGTGTGACCCCCTCTCATACCCTCTTTTCTCCTCTGTTTTCAGCCTTGCTTTGGCTGAGGGGAGATCTTGGTGGTGGTGGTCTTGGAGGTGGCGAATCGGTGCGCGAAGAGCACCCGTTCTTCCTCCCCTTCTCTTCCTCTCCTAGGGTAAGCTTCCTTTCCTTCCTTTTCTTGTTTAGATGTATGTTAGGAAGTGTTTTTGGGGGTATGCATGGCTGTTGGAGGCTGTTGGTGGCCGTTGGTGGCCATTGGTGGCCGTCGGGGAGGTGGTAGGGTTGTCTCGGGTAGGCTGACAGCGTAGGCAGCGCAGGCAGGCGGGCTGGCAGGCAGGGCGGGAAGAGCAGGTAGGCAGGGCACGCGCGCGTTCGCACGGGCATGCGCGCGGGTGGAGCAGGAGTGTGCGGGTGCTGCGCATTATGCGCCGTGCGGGGGCGTGCGCGCGGGGCGCTGCGCAGAGGCGCAGTGCGTGCTGTGCGTGCGGGTGCTGCGCGCAGGGGGCCGTGCGGGGGCGTGCGCGCAGAGCGCTGCGCAGAGGCGCAGTGCGTGCTGTGCGCGCACAGTGAGGTGAGCGGGTGGTGCGCGCGGGGTGCGCGCAGGGTGCTGCGCTGGGGCGCAGGGCGTGCGGGTGTGCGCGTGAGTTGCTACGCTGGGGCGCAGTGAGCGCACGGTGCACCCGGGGGGCTCGGCAGTGGGTCCGGGCATGCGGGCAGGGGCTCGGCAGTGCGTCTGGGCGCGCGGGCTGGGGCGCGGCTGTGCGCGTGGGGCGGGTGGCCGTGCGTACGGCTGCCCGGGGGTTCGGGAGTGAGTCGGGTGCTCGGACTCGCGGGCGTACAGGCCGTATGTACGGTTGTCCGAGTGTTGTGTATTTTTAATGTATTTTTGTATATATTTGTGTATTTTACTCACCGAGTTGATTACCCTGTCTTGCAGATCTTGACGGACGGTCGCGCGACGACCCGGTTATTGGTGAGTGGGACAACCCAACCCAATGGGGAGGCGCTATATGCACTTGGGCGTGTACCGTCCTCCCCTGGGGCACCATAGTTTAATATTAACTTGTTTAATATGTAATCTATGCAAGCATGATTAATATTTAGTATGCATGCTACCCTAGACTTTGTATGTTAGGGACTTGCACCCTTAGGATATGTCTAAGAGCCATGCATCCTGTCACCCTGTTCTCATGCTAGGAAGCCTCGACCTATGCATGTGTCCTACTAGTTTAATTTATTAAATTAAATGTGAACTTATGGTATTTTAAGCATGCCTTAGGGAATATTAAGGGGCCTTGCGTGGTCAACATTGAGACCCAGACTAGGGTACTCCGTGTTCCTTGTTTGATTGTCAGGATATCCTATGTCGGGACCTCATGGTACCCTCCCAAGGTTTCTTTTCCCGATAATATTATAATATATGTTTCCCCGCATCTTAGTTATGCGCCCTGGAGGAATTCTGAAGAATTCATGACATTTATAAGTTGAGATCGGTGTCGGCGGATCCGAGTGGATCGTATGCGTACGGATAGGCTGTTTCTGTTCCCTTCGTTGGATCCGTATAGAGACTACCCCGGCGTTGGAAAGGTCGTCCCGTGCAGGGGCTCCCATCAGTAGGTACCTCCTGATTTTGGATTCGGACTATGCTGAAGTGTGGGAGTAGGCCAAGCGGCTACGGAGTGGAGGAGAGACTATCGGTGGACCAAGGGTGATTAACAGCCTAGTCAGTCCCAATATCCTATGTCACCTATTGAGGGGTGAGGGTGAGGGTGTGGTGGGTCGGCGATGTAGCGACCCACTGGATTGTGCAGTTCCTGCCGCTTAGAGGCTTTGATTTAATTGTGGTTAATATAAATTGTGATGCATGGGTTGTGCTATTCACTGAGCGTGTGCCTCATGTTATACTTGTATCACTTTTAGCCTGCTGCTAACCGTTGGAGCGTTCTGGCAGTTTTTAAAATTTTTAGGGTTTCGATCGGAACCGCTAATTTTTGGACTGTTAGCTATCGTCCTGAGTTAGAGGACTCCGATTGGAAATCTAACTGCATATTTGGTGTCCTGGTGCCATTTTAGACCTCTCACAAAAATTTCGTTGAATTCCGGTAACGTTTCCGAAATTTCGCAGTTCCGGGGCGTATCTGAGTTTTTAAGTCGCTTGGTATATAAGGTGGGTGGGAAAAGTCAATGAGCACTATTCATTGTCTTCCCCAATGATCTCCCTCTCTCCTCTTCTCTCTTTTTCTCCCTTTTGAGCCCCCTAGACCCCTCAAAGCTTAAAACCCAAAACCTAGGAAGTGTAGATCGGGTCCCGATCTACACTCCGGTGTTTTCAAATCCCAATTCCGGCGAGTTTTGCCCGTCCGTCCGCCCTCTCTTCGTCCCTGATTTGAGCCATCTCGGCGGTGGAGGTAGATCGGGGCGTAGGAGAGCCTTTGAGAAAGGTTTCGGCGCGCGGAGAGCCACCGGACTTTCCCTCCTCCCCTTGGTAAGCCCCCTTTCCCTCTTTTTCTTGCATAGATGTATGCTAGGGGGGTGGTTTTGTGGTTGGGAGGCGGTTGGCGGCGGTGGGTGGCCGTCGGAGGGCTGTGGGAGGCGGTCGGAGGCTGTGGTGGTGGTCGGAGGTGGGTGGTAGAGGAGCTCGGGCTCGGGCAGGATGGCAGGGCAGCAGCAGCAGGCGCAGCAGCCGCAGGCGCAGCAGGCAGGGCCGCTGGCAGGGCGCGCGCGGGCGTGCGCACGGGCGTGCGCTCGGGCTGGCGCTGGGCGTGCCTGGTGCTGGGCGTGCAGGGCTAGTCGGGTGCTAGGCTGGCAGGGCTAGCTGGGTAGGCTGGGAGCAGGGCACCAGTTTGCTGGGCGCGCGAGCGCGTGCGCGCGGGAGCGCGCGCGGGAGTGCGCTCGGGGGGTGCAGGGGCGCTCGGGCATCAGGCGGGCAGTGCCCCGGGCGTGCAGGCGAGCGGTGCTCGGGCCACTCGGCGACGCGCGCAGGCAGGCAACGCGGGCAGCAGCGCGGGCAAGCTGGCAGGCGCGCTGAGCGCGTGCTGCCAGGCGCGCTGGGCGCGTGTTGCGCGGGCGTGCGCGTGGACACTGGGTGAGGGTCCCGGGTGCTGGGTGTAGTGGGTTGGCGATTGAGCAACCCACGGCTTTGAGTTGTGCTATCATTTGTGGATTAAGTAATATGAATTGTGGATTATAAGGATATCTGGTTGTGGTCAATATTGTCTGTGATGCATGGGTTGTGCCGTTCACTGAGCGTGTGGCTCACCCCTCGCATAATATTTTCTTCAGTGTCATCTGAGTCGGATCTGGAGGAGGAGCTCCCCGAGGGATTTCATCAGTAGCGGAGTAGCGCCACGTCCCGCGAGTTGCAGAGGCTATCAGCATCCCTTGTGTTTGTATGTATCATTTTCCGTGCTTGGGCACGCGTTGGTGTTGTATTTGGATGTCTTTGTATGTATATTGGCTCTCACAGGACATGTGATTATGTATGGAGTCTGTAGTGTGTTTTGATTACAGATTCAGTCTTTAGTTATCCGCATTTGGTGTATATATCATGTCAGCCCTGCTTTGTTGTCTGTGTGTCATGTTGTATGATATTATTGACCTCCTGTGTAGATTCTGATATTTTATATACACTTGCCGCGTCTCGGGGACGCCCGGGGCGTGACAAAAAGGTGGTATCAGAGCCTGGTCCTGTCAGAGCCAATGGTCTTCTTTCGTAGAGATGAGTCCTAGGATTTTGATATGAGTATTCTGATCCTAGTGTCTGGTTTTCTTAGGATTGCTGATATGTCTCCTCGTGGAGGACGGCGCGGACATGGTCCCTCTCGACCTTTGGAGGTTTTCGGACCTGCTAGAGGCGAGGATGCTACTGGAGAGTCCACGGCTGTGAGGCCAGGATCGGCGCAGGAGCCTCCCGCACGGGAACGTGCGTTCGCTCGGATAGCGGATTCGGTGGAGACTCGGATCAAGGCACTGGAGGCGCAGACCAGAGCGTTGGTAGAGCAGGCGCGGGAGATCCGGGAGCTGAGGGCGGCCCGTGATGCAGTTCCACAGGTCCCCTTGGCAGCAGATCCGTCTGTGGTACCCGAAGTACCCCCAGTCCCCGTGGTGTTTCCAGCGGCGAGGGTTCAGGATCCCCTGGCGAGGGAGGTGGGACTAGAGGCTGCAGCGCGGGTGCAGCAGAGTGGCCTCGCAGTTTTTCTAAAGCTCCACCGTCCCGAGTTCTATGGCCAGTTGGCGGATCCCCTTGCCCCAGAGCAATGGTTGATGGAGGTGGAGGTGATCTTCTCGACCATGCTTTGCACCGATCGCCAGCGAGTCTCTCTGGCCACCTTCATGCTGAAGGGTAGCGCTGCCGACTGGTGGGCTACCCGAGTGGTGGACATTCCAGAGGGAGTGGAGCGGTTTTCTTGGGCAGGATTCCAGAGGTATTTCCTGGAGGAGTACTTCCCGTTCTCGGCGCAGCAGATCGTGGTGCAGGAGTTTGAGCGGTTGACGCAAGGCTCTATGTCTGTCGCCGATTACTCCACGCGCTTCACGAGGCTATCCAGGTTCGCTCCAGCTTTGGTGATGGACGAAGAGGCGCGGTGCCGCCGTTTCGAGCTTGGTCTCTGCAGCGCCATTCGGGTGCATGTCTCCTCCCAGGCTTTCTCGAGGTTCTCGGACTTGGTGTCTCGGGCGAAGACAGTCGAGCGAGACCTCGGGATCATCGTTGGGGTTCCGACCCCTTCTGCAGATCAGGGTCCTTCCGGGAGTCGGGACCAGGGGCAGCGCAAGAGGAGGAGGCCCCGTTTCGATCAGTCAGCGGCTGCCTCTCCTCCAGCAGATGCGGTGCCAGAGTGGGATCCAGCACCCATTGCGGCAGTGCCCATCCAGTCCTGGCGGCCGGAGAGGCGGCGCTGTTTCCATTGTCAGCGCATCAGGCATATCAGATACAATTGCCCTGATGCTGGCCGACCCCGAGTGCAACCTCAGCAGCGGCAGCCGGTGAGGCGTGCTCCTGCTCCTCTGCCGCAGTTTGTTCAAGGCGGAGTTGCAGCGCTTTCGGCTGAGGAGGCGCAGGTTTCGGGCGTCATGGTTCGAGGTAATGTTTTGTTCCCTAGCTCCCTATGAATATATGTGTGTCAGTTGCTGTAAGCATGTGTGTGTAATATCTCGTTGAGCGGGTAATGAGTGTGGTTGTTCAAGTTAAAGAGGCCGGGTTGTAGCCGTCCTGGCAGGAGGCTCCCATCCGTACCGCCGATGCAGTCGGAGGGGTACTGAACCTGGGAGTATACCAGGTAGGGGCTAACCCGGAAGAGGATTGATGAATGGTGCCGCGAGCGTGGAATCGCTCTCCCCTTCGTCGGATCCGCGTAGTACAGCCCCGGCGTTAGACAGGCTCCCGGTCAGAGGACCAGGCGAGCTACGGAGCGGGGAGAGGCTACCGGTGGACCAGGGGTAGAGAGCAGTCTAAGTCTCTCCCAAAGTCCCAAAATGTCTCCTTTCGGGAGTGAGGGTGTGGATGAGGCGAAGACGGGTCGCTCGTGACCAAATGGTTTATTCGACCATTCCCGATGATGTTGGGTTCGGTCCTGTAATGGATGATGTCGCGAGTATGGAATCGTTCTCCCCTTCGTTGGACCCGAGTAGGGACTCCTCAGCGTTAGAGAGGCCTTCCTGACAGAGGGCTCCCCTCAGTAGGCACCTCCTGATTTTGGTTCGGACTGTGCTGAATTGTGGGAGCGGACCAGGCGGCCTACGGTGTGGAGGAGAGGCTACCGGTGGACCAGGGGTGAAGAACAGTCTAAGTCTCTCCCAAAGTCCCAAAAAGTCTCCTGAAAGGAGTGAGGGTGTGGATGAGACAAAGACGCGTCGCCTCGTGACTTGGTCGTGGTTCGACCGTTCCCATAGAGGTTGGGTCCGGTCTTGAGAATGGATGTTAAAGGATATCGGTGGGTGATTATCTAGATGTAGATGATCAAATGCGATGGGTGGTATTCTTAATGATGTCTTCTTCTAGTGTTCCTTTCTGGATTAAGGGGCCTTGTGAGGTCAGCGTTGGAACCCGGGCTAGGGTACTTCGTGTTCCTTGTTTGGTTGTCGGGGTATCCTATGTCGGGATTTCATGCTGCTTTCCCGAGGTTTCTTTTCCCAGTCAAGGGATACCCTGGAAGCATCAGCTGGTGATGGATCAGGTGTGAGTTTGGTTGGTGGTTAAGGCCTTTTGGGCTGGGTGATTTCTGGTGAAGGCATATCTGTGGACCCGGGCAAGACGCTCGTCGCGTCTTATTGGCGTCGACCGTCGAACCCTGCTAGGATTCGGAGCTTCCCGAGTTTGGCGGGTTATTGCAGGAAGCTTGACGAGGGTCTCTCGAAGATAGCTGTTCCTCTTAACCGCCTTACTTGGAAGGGTGTCCGGTTCGAGTGGTCCCCTTCTTGCGAGGAGAGCTTCCTGGAGTTTACTCGGAGGCTCACCTTAGCGCCAAATTCTTGCCTCTCCGTCTTGGAGGGTGGGTTCGCAGTTGGGTAAAGGTGTCCACGATCCTGCTCACGTCATCCCGTTCGAGCCGCTCGTCTCTGAGCCGGACAGTCATTCGTGGAGCAGTCGATTGAGATCATGGACCGCCGCGTGAGGAGGCTCTGCACCAAGACCGTCCAGTTGGTCGAGGTGCGATGGCAGCACCGTTCCGGTGTCAAGGACACATGGAAGCTCATGGATGCCAGGTGTGACGCGTATCCGCATCTTTTCTCCTCCTAGATGTTTTTGCATATTTTGAGGACAAAATTTCCTAAGGGGGGAAGAATGTTATATATGTGTCACTTTTAGCCTGCTGGTAACCGTTGGAGCGTTCTGGCAGTTTTTAAAATTTTTAGGGTTTTCGATCGGAACCGCTAATTTTTGGACTGTTAGCTATCGTCCTGAGCTAGAGGACTCCGATTGAAAATCTAACTGTATATTTGGTGTCCTGGTGCCATTTTAGACCTCTCACAAAAATTTTGTTGAATTCCGGTAATGTTTCCGAAATTTCGCAGTTCCGGGGCGTATCTGGGTTTTTAAGTCGCTCACTATATAAAGGTGGGTGGGAAAAGTCAATGAGCACTATTCATTGTCTTCCCCAATGATCTCCCTCTCTCCTCTTCTCTCTTTTTCTCCCTTTTGAGCCCCCTAGACCTCTCAAAACTTAAAACCTAAAACATAGGAAGTGTAGATCGGGTCCCGATCTACACTCCGGTGTTTTCAAATCCCAATTCCGGCGAGTTTTGCCCGTCCGTCCGCCCTCTCTTCGTCCCTGATTTGAGCCATCTCGGCGGTGGAGGTAGATCGGGGCGTAGGAGAGCCTTTGAGAAAGGTTTCGGCGCGCGGAGAGCCACCGGACTTCCCCTCCTCCCCTTGGTAAGCCCCCTTTCCCTCTTTTTCTTGCATAGATGTATGCTAGGGGGGTGGTTTTGTGGTTGGGAGGCGGTTGGCGGCGGTGGGTGGCCGTCGGAGGGCTGTGGGAGGCGGTTGGAGGCTGTGGTGGTGGTCGGAGGTGGGTGGTAGAGGAGCTCGGGCTCGGGCAGGATGGCAGGGCAGCAGCAGCAGGCGCAGCAGCCGCAAGCGCAACAGCCGCAGGCGCAGCAGGCAGGGCCGCTGGCGCAACAGCCGCAGGCGCAACAGTCGCAGGCGCAGCAGCCGCAGGCGCAACAGCCGCAGGCGCAGCAGGCGCGGGCGTGCGCTCGGCTGGCGCTGGGCGTGCCTGGTGCTGGGCGTGCAGGGCTAGTCGGGTGCTAGGCTGGCAGGGCTAGCTGGGTAGGCTGGGAGCAGGGCACCAGTTTGCTGGGCGCGCGGGCGCGCGCGCGGGCATGCGCTCGGGGGGTGCAGGGGCGCTCGGGCATCAGGCGGGCAGTGCCCCGGGCGTGGAGGCGAGCGGTGCTCGGGCCACTCGGCGACGCGCGCAGGCAGGCAACGTGGGCAGCAGCGCGGGCAGGCTGGCAGGTGCGCTGAGCGCGTGTTGCCAGGCGCGCTGGGCGCGTGTTGCGCGGGCGTGCGCGTGGACACTGGGTGAGGGTCCCGGGTGCTGGGCGCTGAGCGCTGGGCGCGGGTCGCGGGTACCGGGTGCTGGCCGAGGGTGCTGGGCGTCTGGGCGCTGGCGGGCGCAGTCGCGCGCGGGTGCGTGCGCGCGGGTGCGCGGGTTCGCGCGGAGCGGGCGCGCGGGTGCGCGCGGGTTCTGGCGTGAGCGGGGGTGTGCGCGGGAGTGCGCGCGGGTGCGCGCGGGGGCGTGCGGGCGTGTGCGCACGCGCCAGTGCGCCTGGGCAGTGCGCCTGGGCGCTGGGCAGGGAACCAGTGCGCGCGCACGCGTGCATGCGCGTGCGTGCGCGCGCTGGGGCATGCTGGGGCGTGCTGGGGCAGTGCGCGGGGTGCTGCGCGAGGGGCGCGGGCTGGACGCGCGGTGCACGTGGGCGCGCGCGAGCGTGGGCATGCGTGCGGGTGCGCGTCTGGGCTCGCGGGCAAGCGCGCGGCAGTGCGCCGATGGTGCCGGGGTGTGTGCGTGAGTGCGCATTCGTGCGTGCGCATGCAGGGGGCCATGCGAATGGCTGCCCGAGGGTTCGGGTAGGTGTCGGGGCACTCGGACTCGCGTGCGTACGCGCGTGCTCGCATGCGTGCGAGCCCGTATGCATGCTTATCCGAGTTTTGGGTATTTCTATGCATTTCTATGTATAAATTGTGTGGTTTCTCACCATATTGAATGTCTGTCTTGCAGATCTAGACGGACGGTCGCGCGACGACCCCGATCTCTGGTGAGTGGGACAATCCAACCCAGTAGAGAGGTGTTATACGCACTTGGGCGTATACCGACCTCTCCTGGGGCACCATGGATAAATATTGACATATTGTAATGTGTATATCATGCGAGCATGATTAAATTGTAGAATGCATGTTACCCTAGACTTTGCATGTTAGGGACTTGCACCCTTAGGATATGTGTATGAGCCATGCAGCATGTCCCCTGGTTCCATGTTAGGAAGCCCGACCGATGCATGTGCCCTACTAGTTTATTTATTTAATTAAAAGTAGTATTTTGTTAAATTGCATGTTATAGTGAATATTATAGGGGAGGGGCCTTGCGAGGACAGCGGTGAGACCCGAGTTAGGGTACACCGTGTTCCTTGTTTGGTTGTCGGGGTGTCCTATAACGGGAACTCACGCTGCCCTCCCGAGTTTCTTTCCCCAACGATATTCCACCTTGTTATAACCTTATGCATGTTCCCCGCATCGTAGTTATGCGCCCTGGTGGGTTCTGAGGAATTCAGAACATTAGTGTTGTTATAATGTGCCGTCTGCGGATCCAAGTGGATCATATGCGATGGGTAGGCTGTTCTGTTCCCTTCGTTGGATCCGGTAGAGACTACCCCAGCGTTAGACAGGCCTTCCTGACAGAGGGCTCCCATCAGTAGGCACCTCCTGATTTAGGACGGACTGTGCTGAATGTGGGAGTAGACCAGGCGCCTACGGAGTGGAGGAGAGACTATCGGTGGACCAAGGGTGACCAACAGCCTAGTCAGTCCCAAAATCCTATGTCACCCATTGAAGGGTGAGGGTGAGGGTGTAGTGGGTTGGCGATGAACGACCCACTGGAGTTGTGATTGGATGCTTGTAAGTCCCAATATCCTATGTCACCCATTGAAGGGTGAGGGTGAGGGTGTGGCGGGTTGGCGGAAGCGACCCGCTGGTTATGTGTAGCCAGTCCCAATATCCTTTGTCGCCCATTGAAGGGTGAGGGTGAGGGTGTAGTGGGTTGGCGATTGAGCAACCCACGGCTTTGAGTTGTGCTATCATTTGTGGATTAAGTAATATGAATTGTGGATTATAAGGATATCTGGTTGTGGTCAATATGCAGTGAGTCGAGCCTATTTTTGTGGGCCTCCATCGAGTCTCCTTCGGTGTCATTATCATCCTCATCCTCATCCTCACTGATGAGGGAGGCATGGGCATGGAATCCCTTAGATGTGGAGTTCCCACATATCATGGAGAATTCCTTGAACCATATAAAAGGCTTGTCCCGGCATAACCCAAACTTGGTATTGTTCTGCACAGGATAAGCAGACAATAACTATAATTTAATATCTAATATAAAATGACTATGACAAAACTAAACTATCCTCAACTGCACATACTGATATGACCCTATCCCAGTCCTGTGCATCTCCCGGTACAGCCATTTTCCTCGCATCATCCCAACCCCATCCTGTTTTGTTGCTAAGTTCTTGGTATAGGTGATAGGTTTGCTTCAACACTTTCCAACGATTCTTGCAGTGACTCATTTCCAAAGTCATAGCCATTCGATAGTTCAAGGTTGCAGTGATAGTCTTCCAAGAACTGTTTTGAAAGACTCCCTTCACGCAATTACCTTGTTGAAATTGATCTACAAGCAACCCCACCAAACAAGCATCCATCGGGTTGGTCCAGTTTCCAATCCGATTCTTATTGGATGCCATGCGCAGGGGAAGCTGGCTCATCTTTGACATCTAGACACATTGGACACCGTGAAATGAATTAAGATACCAACAACATTTATATATTCATTGGTCATTCACATCTATATTGAAGACTAACTCACATGAACACACACACACAAACACACACACACACACACACACACACACACACATATATTCATTGGTCATTCACATGTATATGATTGCGAATAAGACTAACCCACATGAACACATAAATATATTATTTGGCCATTGATCTCATGTACATGAATGAACATATGTAACTGATGTGTAAACATCAATATATACTCGGTTATATGTTAGGGTTGGTTATACACAAGAGTAGGATGCACCAATGGGTGTAGAAGGTTTCTATAAATCATTCATTTATCATGACATAGTTTCAAAAGATGCAAAAAATAATCTAAAGCATGAAGGTTGAGCTAGGGGCCATTATGCTAGAAAAATGAATACATAATAACACTAAAAAAAAGCATAAAACATAAAATATAGTAATTAGTCATTGACATCAGATTTCACTCTTAACATAAACCGATCATCATATATATTATTATATGATTCGATTTCAGTGGGGGTTCATTGTACACATGCAACAATCCGAGGGATGTTTAAGGGGGTTTTAGGTGGAGAAGTAAACATATATGCAACTTATTGGTCATTCAACTACTCTATGTGTGTATTCACATATGCAAATTATGCCTAAACATTAATAATGTATGCTTGCATGTACATTGGTGTTGGATGGGATATGAATGAGTAGAATATGTAACCAAACAATCATTCATTTAGGAATATATCTAGATGGGTGCAAGAGATGCAAAAGGAAATGTTAATGAACCTGGATATACTTAAGAGCCATGCCTAAAATTAAACGAATGCTAATAACACTCACTAAGGAGAACAAATACATATATATCTACATTACACAAATAACAAAGCTATTGTTACCGGTTTATAGCATGGTTGGGTAGGCTAAGGTTTGTCCTCTACATCCTCTCGACCAGGCATCGAATCCGGTATATTAAAAAAAAACCTACTCTATTGTTGACATATACAACAAGAGTTAAATATGGAACATCAATTGGAGAAGTCATCGACTGTAATGTAAAAAGAAAGAGAGCAAATAACACAACGACCCAATGTTCATTGATAGCCTATTAATTTAACTACAGCATATCTAATACAAATATGATCCTCCACTGTCGATAAATTAAAATATATGAAAGCATGCCCCACATATCATTCACATATGAAATATGGTAACAATTTATATATACCATGTCATTCACTTACAGTAAGCCCAAAATCAGATTGTTAAATTCCCATATAACTACTCATTCATATGAAATATTACATAGGAACCTCAGACAATGGAAAATCCTTAAAATTGACACAGCATCTTGTATGCCAATTTTCATATATAAATATATTATATGAAAGCCCAGTACTCCTCTGGTTCTCACCCTTTAGTTTCATATCTACCCACACAAACAAATTGGCTGTTCGATGATTCTATTATTTTTCTGTGATTGAAAGGGTTACAATGAATGTGGTGAGAGCTACATACTCCTGTAACATGAAGGTTCTACGATGCCATATTATGAATTATAGTTAGTGGTTTTCATTAGTGTGTAATTGAATTAGGATTTATAGAGCAAATGATTTTAATGTTTTACAATTTTTCAGTGGGTTTAAACTCATATTAAAGTATCCAAAAAGGTAAACAAGTGGCTTGTGTAATGACTATTGATGTTTATAGATTCTGTAAAAATATAATGCTCTTTATTATTCTTATGAGGACAAACATAATCTATGATGACTAGTGTGAGTGCATTACAAATTGTCCGAAAGACCACCCATAGAGTTGGGCTTGGATCAGAGAAGTCACTGGTATTGAAGAATAGAATTTCTGCAACAAAAGTGTGTTCCCAAAATTGACCCATGACATTCAATAACAAAAAGCCCATGAAGAACACCAATGTGAACTACTCATTCATACCAGACATTACATAGCAAAATCATGCAATAGAACATGATGAAAAATGTTATCCCAGACAAGCATGTAGTTGGTAAAGTTGGGCAATGATATTGTACTGATGAGTGGTATGGGTTTGTTTAACAGTGAACCCAAATGTTCTGTTTCTAACAATGTTTTAAGTATCAGGTACTGACACTCAATCGCATACAATGATGAGACAAACTGTATGAGATGACACGTTTGATACACTTTAGTGCTGATATTATTTTTTCTCATCTAGTATCCTAGTGTAGCCACTTCATTAACTTCTACAAGATGTGCATCTCCTAGAGCTTTGTTTTATAGTTTCTAAGCTGGAGTAAGAAATTCAAGGTTAAGCTATTTTAACACTATTTACTAACATACAACATAAGTGATCCAGACATTGAAAGGCAAGACAAGAAAGAAGGGCACATATGCTGTATCTAGATCTCATTTACCATGAGGAAAGATGGGAGTTAAATAATTTTTTCAACTTAAAAATTCTGCTCAGCATCAAATATTGAACAAGGGAATGTAATATATCTAAAATGCACCCGCACCCAAATAACTTTATACAATTTTTTCTTACAACATCTTGTCTTTTCAGGCTTATATGAATTTAACATTTCATATACAGTTATTCTATTTATAACCTTGGCATTCACATTATAAATAGATCATAAGAACTACCATGGCATTCACATTCTAAATAAGAAATGATAAAAAAAAGTAACAAACTCATTCCAAACAATCAGTTACTACTGCTCAACTTACATTATATACCTCGGTCATCTATTTCACCAAAAATTTCATGTTACTTACTTAATGAAATACTACTGAAGGTTGATCAACTTTAATAGTAGGTTAGCTATGAAAGGAATTTTGACCCTACACCACAAATCTCATTAACCATATGAATCCCCAAAATAAACATTAATTTTATTACACAAATAACAAGTTAAGCATAAAATCATTGCACATACCATACGGTGGGGTAGCAAATGAGATTATTTACCTCGGTTTGGATCTGCGATGAGGTGGATCCACTTCGTCCGAATGCTTCGCCGCCTCCCCCCACTGCCGCGCAAATGCCGATCGTCGCAGGCTTGATCAGACACCACAACCGGACGCCGCCCTTCACGAGACGGACACGGTGAAGATCGGTCCAAACAGTCATAAATAGGGTTTTTACTTTTCAGAGGAGAAGCAGTGAAGAAGATGAAGTCGGTCGCAAATGAGAATATACACACCTCGGTTTGGATCTGCGATGAGGTGGATCCACTTCGTCCGAATGCTTCGCCGCCTCCCCCCACTGCCGCGCAAATGCCGATCGTTGCAGGCTTGATCGTCGTACAACCGGACGCCGCCCTTCACGAGACGGACATGGTGAAGATCGCTCCAAACAGTCGGTAGGGTTTTTTGTTTTCAGAGGAGAAGCAGTGAAGAAGATGAAGTCGGTGGGGAAGAATAGAAATTGAAAGTGGGTTTTTGTGTTTCTTTTGATGGGACTAGGAGTACACGTGGCAGCATCCGGTTATTTTGAGTGGGGATTTAGGACGGTCAGGATGAACTGGCTATTTTTTGTTATTTTGGACGATCGTGATCTATTCTGGATGGAGTGGTCCACTGATTAGATGGTGGAAATATAAGATGGGTATATCATTGGGGTTTGTTAAAGTAAGTGAGAGAATTTTTTTGTAATGATGGTGAGGGGTATTTTTATTCTCAGGAATAGATAAGCCCTGATAAGCTATTCTCCATTTTATTAGAATTGTTATCAGGCCTTATGCTAGTTTATCCAGGCATTGCTATCGGGGTTTATCCGCCCCAAACAAACAGCGAATAAGGGCTATTCTACTGTTATTCTCCCCTATTCATTGTTTATGTCAGTTGACAAACGGGGGGGTACGGTACTACTGCTTCTACCCCGAATGTGAGTGAATATGGGGTCTGGCTGGTGGGCGTTCGGATAGAGGTTCGGTAGGCCCAGAGAGCATCAACTAACTTGTCTGGCCAGTCAGTAGCATTGTGGGTTTCTACTGTCTTTTATATGATTCTGAGCAAGGTTTTGTTGGTAGCCACTGCTTGTCCATTTTCTTGGGGGTAATATGGTGTGGAGCGATGGAGTTCTATGTGATGTTTATCACACAGGTCTCGGAATTCTTGGAAAATAAATTGTCGGCCATTATTTGTTATGATCA
This sequence comes from Acorus gramineus, assembly GCA_030737835.1. Lineage (NCBI taxonomy): Eukaryota > Viridiplantae > Streptophyta > Magnoliopsida > Acorales > Acoraceae > Acorus > Acorus gramineus. The sequence goes on from CM060849.1 coordinate 4,017,928, forward strand.
TCTTGGGGGTGCCGAACTGTGCGAGGATATGGATGCGGACAAAATGGGCCAAGGTGGAGCTTTTGATCAGTACATAGGACTCGGCTTCGGCCCATTTGGTAAAATATTATGTGGCAATGAGGATAAAAGCCTTCCAAGTGGTATTTTCTACAGTGTCTCGGAATGGTCCAACCACATCTAGTGCCCACATAGAAAATAGCCATGGTGAGGTCATGGGGTGCAATGAAGATGCTGGTGCGTGTATTTTGTTGGCGTGAGTTGGACACTAAATACAGCGTTGAATGTATTTGTTGCAGTCTCCTTTGAGTGTGGGCCAGTACCAACCCATCCTTGGCACCTTTTTTGCCAGCATTTGAGCGTTGACATGACCCCCGCATACTCCAGAGTGAGCTTCTTCTACGACGGTGTATGCTTCTTCATCGTCCAGGCATCTGAGTAACTCTCCGTTTAAGGATGCTCGAAAGAGTATTCCTCCTCGGAGGTAGTATTTGGTTGCTATCCTTTTAACTATCCTTTGATTGCTGTTGGTTGCGTATTTTAGAAATGAACTTTCTTGCAGATAGTTTTTGATATCAAAGTACCATGGATTTCCATCATCCATGTCTTCTAGATCAAGAGCTAGTATTTTTGTGGTGCTAATGTTTCTTTCTACTTGGTTTAGAAGATCTTGAGTCCTATAGTCTCAAAGTTCGGTGGCAGGTACTTCTAGTCTCTGGATAGTAACTGTTTCAGATTTTTTGGATATGGGGAAGGTGAGTGATGAAGCTAATGAGGCTAAAGTGTCTGCGAGAATATTGCCCGTTCGAGGTATAAAGATGTGAGTGACTTTACAGAATTGTTTCAACAAGACTATGGCCAGCTCCCTGTTTGGCTTTAATTTTGGGTCCCTATTATGATATTTCCTCAGAGTTTAGCGAATCACCAAAAGTGAGTCTCCAATAATATCTAGATATTTAACTCCTAAGGCTAGAGCTAATTTTAAACCCGCTATCAGAGCTTCATATTCAGCAATGTTATTAGTGGCGCTAAACGTGAGTTGAAAAGCTCGTGGGATAATGACGCCTTCGGGGGAGGTTAACGCTATTCCTATCCCTCTCCCTTGTCGATTAATTCTCTGTCGAAGTACAGCGTCCAATTCTTTCTGTCCTTCTCTTCAATGAGTGTAAATATTTCTTCGTCTAGGAAGTCAGTCTTTACAGGTTCATAATCAGGGAGAGGGAGCTCAGCGAGATGATCGGTGATGGCTTGACCTTTGACAAATTTTTGAGTGGCGTATGTGATGTCAAACTCATTTAACTGGACTTGCCATAGGGCTAAGCGGCCAGTTAGTACAGCTTTCTCGAATAGGAACCTTACTGGATCCATTTTTGCAAAATACTTGACTTTGTTGGCAATGAAATAATGGCGTAGTTTCTGGGATGCCCATTCTAAAGCTTAGCAGGTCCTTTTTGTGGGAGGGTATGCCCACTCGTATTCGATTAGCGTCTTACTTAGATAGTAGACAGCCTTTTCTTTCCTTCCCATGTCATCAAGTTGTGCAAGCACAGCACCAATGGCCTCTTCGGTTGTAGCTACATAAAGAAGCAAGGGTCACCCGGGCACTGGAGTTGAGAGAACCGGGGGTTTAAGCAAGTATTTCTTTAAGTTATCAAAGGCCTGTTGGCATTCACTATCCCAGGTAAACTCAACACCTCCTTTTAGTAGTTTGTAAAAGGGGGGACATCGTTCGGCATGCTATGATATGAATCTTCTGATGAATTGCAGCCGACCGATGAGTCCTCTTAACTCCTTTATGTTTTGAGGTGGGCGCATTTGGGCAATGGCCTTGGCTTTGGTTGGGTCAACCTCAATTCCTCTCTTGCTTACTATGAACCCTAAGAGCTTCCAGGAAGAGACACCGAAGCGACATTTCTTTGGGTTCATCTTAAGTGTGAATTCTCTACACCTATGCAGGACTTGTCTAAGTATGTCTGCATGTCCTATCTGAGTCCTAGATTTACCTAGGATACCTCCACTAACTTATGCATCATATCATGAAATATTGAACTCATTGCCCTTTGATATGTTGCACCAGCATTTTTGAGCCCAAAAGGCATTACCACATAACAGTAGGTTCCCCAAGGTGAAAGAAGTTTTCTCTTGGTCTTCTTCTACTAACCGGATCTGGTATTATCCATAAAAGAGAGCATTTCATACCCTATCGTGTTATCGACAAGGAGATCAATGTGTGGGAGTGGGAAGTTGTCCTTTGGGCATGCTCGATTGAGGTCCCTAAAGTTGATGCACACCCGTACTTTGCTGTCTTTTTTGGATACTGGAACGATATTTGCTACCCATTTCGGGTATAAGACTACCAAGATAAACTTAGCCTGGTGGAGTTTGTCCACCTCATCTTTAATTTTTAAGGCTACCTCCGGATGAAGGCGTCTTAGCTTTTGCTTTCTTGGTTTTGCATTAGGATCTAAATATAATCGGTGCTCAACCAAAGAGGTGTCGAGTCCGGGCATGTGTTTATAAGACCAAGCAAAGATATCAACATATTCACGCAGTATTTTGACCAGACCTCCTTTTTCGTCAGGTTTCAACTTTGCGCTGATCATAATGACCTTGGGATTAGCATTAGTTCCAAGGTTTAGCTCTTCTACCTTCTCGTCCGCTTCTTCTGTCTTCGCATCGAATCTTTGGAGACTCTGCTCAAACTCTTCAGAGATGCCTTCTTCTTGTTCGTCGGCTTCATCGCAGATTTCAAAGACTCCTAGACCATCATCTGAGTTTTCTATGTTGTTTATGTCTGGTTCTTCTATGACCGCTATGGACTCAAATTTTTCTAGGCCAAAGATAGCCCCACTATGTCCTTTTTATGTGGTTAATGATATGGTCAGGTATCTAACTCCTAGAGAGCTTGATTGTTTTAAGTGGGGTACTGGGGCTAGAATGTTTGGTTTGGCTAGCCAGGTGCCGCAAGTGTTGTGCCTGTGTCATTTGGAGCGCTCTGTTTGAAAATTTGGGTACATAATTTTTTTTCCTAGAAGTTATGTATTTTCAATTTGGTATTTGGATTTGATTTTGTTAAAATCCAAGATGAAGAGGTTTAAATATGAGTTTACTATGAGATGTCCAGTTTTGAGTTAGCTTTCGTACAGAAGTGGAATTAGATCAACTGGATTCTTGTAGTAAAAGTTATGGGTATTTTTCCAAGTATACCCCGGGGAGGGAAATTCTGGCAGCAGCCCTGTTCTATGTTTAGCTCTAATTTCGGATTAGCTAGAGGGATTATTTGATCTTGGCATAAACATGAAAGTTGTAGATAATCCTCTTGGCTTTCCAACGGACTTGAAATTGTGCAATTCGGAGCTATATCGAAGAAGTTATGGCTGTTCCAGTGAAGCATGCGCAGAATTTCAAGTCAAAGGGCGACTAGGTCTTTTCATCCCCCTCTTTAGATATTTATGTGCAAATATCTCTCTCTCTCTCTCTCCCTCTCACTTCCACGCCATTTTTCTGGTCTCTCTTTCTCTCATTCAAGCCCCCACCAAGTGTTTGGTTTATTTACTCAAAGAGAAGAAGAGAAGGAGGAGGTGAAGGAAGAAGAGAAGGTTGGTTTATGTGTTGTTGTTGTTTGTTCTCCCCTCTCTCAAGCTCTCTTTGTATGATCTTTCTCCCCCTGTTTTTCAGCCAAGGAGGAGGCTGAGGAGAGGCGGAGGAGGTGGTGGTGTTGGTGGTGGCGGTTGAGGTGGTCACGGGTGCGTCGAGGGCCCCCGAACCTCCCCCTTTTGTTCCCCCTCCAAGGTGAGCTTCTCCCCTTCTTTTCTTGGTTTTCATGGCTTAAGGGGATGTTAGGGAGGTCATGCATGTTGGGTAGATGTGTTAGGGTGTGAGTGAGGGGTTGGGGAGGGTTAAAAAGAGGTTGGGATGGGCTGGGCGCGCGCTGGGCCAGTCTGGCGCGTGCGCAAGCAGGCGCGCGCACAGGCGGGCGCTGGCAGGCGCAGTCGGGCGCGCAGACGCGCGAGTGCGCGGGTGCGCGCGATTGTGCGTGGGCGCGCGGGGGCGTGCGCGCGAGCGTGCGCGCGCGCGGGCAGTGCACTTGGGCATGTGCCTGGGCGCGGGGCAGGGGACCAGTGCGCGCGCGTGCGTGCGTGCGCGTGCTGGGGCGTGCGCGGGGTGCTGCGCGAGGGCTGGACGCACAGTGCGCGCGCGTGCTACAGCGCGTCTGGGCGCGCGGGCAGGCGCACGGCAGTGCGCCGATGGTGCTGGGGTGCGTGCGTGCGTGCGCATTCGTGCGTGCGCATGCGGGGGGCCATGCGTGTGGCTGCCCGAGGGTTCTGGTAGGTGTCATGGCACTCGGACTCGCGTGCGTACGTGCGTGCTCGCATGCGTGCGAGCCCGTATGCATGCTTGTCCGAGTATTGGGTATTTCTAATGTTTTCTATGTGTAAATTGTGTTGTTTCTCACCAGTTGGATGCCCCTACCTTGCAGATCTCGTCGGATGGGATGCGCGAGGTCCCGGGTTGTAAGGTGAGTGGTTTGATTCCAATCCCCCCCCCCTCTCTAGGGATGCGCTCGACCCGCATAGACGCGCGTCGCGCATCGATGGGGCCCCCTAACTAATATGTAGATATTTTGCATGCTAGGGATATACATCCATGTATCGTGTATAGAGGCCCGTACATGCCTGGACACCATGTCATGTACTTAAAAGCCTTGATCTATGCATGATCAATATGATGTATCCATGCCACATTAGACCTTTTATGCTAGGGAAATGCATCCTGACACCATGTTTCATGCTAGGAAAGCCCTGAACCTATGCATGCTCCCATTAGTTTAATTTATTTAAATCAAGATGGGATTATGAGATTATATTGTTGCAAGCATGCCTTAAATAATATTATAACCTTGTGGTTATAATATGTCTCCCCGCATCTTAGTTATGCGCCCTAGAGGAATTCTTGAGAATTCATGACATTAGAAATGTTAGGAAGCGTTGTCGACGGATCCAAGAGGATCGCATGCGTGTGGGTAGGCTGTTCTCTTCCCTTCGTTGGATCCGTGTAGAGACTCCCCAGCGTTAGACAGGCTGTCCTGACAGAGGGCTCCCATCTGTAGGTACCTCCGATGCGTCGGACTGTGCTGATCGTGGGAGTAGACCAGGCGAGCTACGGAGTGGAGGAGAGGCTTTCGGTGGACCAAGGGTGATTAACAGCCTAGTCAGTCCCAAGAGACCATGTCACCCCTTCGAGGGTGAGGGTGAGGGTGTGGTGGGTCGGCGATGTAACGACAAACTGGCTTGTGTAGTTACTCCCGCTTAGGGACTATGACTACTTGAAGGTTAATATGAGTGTGTTGCGTTGCATAGTTTGTGCCATTCACTGAGTGTGTGGCACACCCCTCGCATATTCTTCTCCTCCAGAGTGGGAGTTGTTTCCATGGGGTTCGCTTTGCGAACATGGAATGTTCACTCCCAGGGTTGTTCGAGTTGAAGAGGCCGGGTTGTAGCTGTCCTAACAGAGGGCTCCCATCCGTAGGTACCACCGATGCAGTCGGAGGGGTACTGATCGTGGGAGTATACCAGGTAGAGGCTACCCGAAAAAGGGTTAACGAATGATATCGCGAGCGTGGAATCATTCTTCCCTTCGTTGGATCCGTGTAGTGACAGCCCCGGCGTTAGACAGGCTATCCTGACAGAGGGCTCCCATCTGTAGGTACCTCCGATGTGTCCGGACAATGCTAATCGTGGGAGTATACCAGGTAAGCTACGGAGCGGGGAGAGGCTACCGGTGGACCAGGGGCGTAGAGCAGTCTAAGTCTCTTCCCAAAGTCCCAAGATGTCTCCTTTCAGGAGTGAGGGTGTGGATGAGGCGAAGACACGTCCCTCGTGACCCATTCGTTGTTCGACCGTTCCCATAGATGTTGGGTCCGGTCTCGTGATGGATGTTGAAGGACATCGATGGGCGATTATCTAGATGTAGATGATCCAGTAGTGTTGAGTAGACCAGTAAATCCGGGTCTCTTCGACCGACGGCATGGTCTCTAGACCAGTAAATCCGGGTCTCTTCGACCGACGGTATGGTCTCTCCCCATAAGTCCCAAAAGACTCCCTCTGGGAGTAAGGGTGGGGGTGAGGTTGGTCGTGCCACTGCGTGACCCTGTTATCCATTGGGTTTCGACCCATGTTTTCTCTTGAAAGGAAATTGATTATGTATTGAACTGTAGATTGGTGATTGGTTTTCAGCCACTCACTGAGCTTGTAGCTCACCCCTCGCATACTGTTTCTTTTCAGGGGCAATGTTGGGCGTGGAGCTGGAGCTTCCTGTGGCGTGGCCTTATGGGCGTGGAGCGTTCTGCCGGCGGGTGGCGAGTGAGAGGCTGTCAGCATTCCTAGAGTTATTTTATGCTTTGTAAATCGTGCATGTGGCACAGGTTGTATTTTCTTTGGTCTAGACTTGGCTTTCATAGGACATTGATTGTGTATTCGGGTCTGTAATAATGTTTTTGATTTACAGACATTGTTATATATTATGCTTCCGCTTTTCAATAAGTTATCATTATCTTGCTTTGCCACCTTGTGTATTGTTGTTGGTGTCCTTATTGACCTCAGGTATTGATAGCTGATATTATATTTTATTTTGCCACGTCTCGGGGACGCCTGGGGCGTGATAGCAAGTTGTTTAAAAGATTAGAGTCAGCACTAAAGGGGTGCCATGCTAGGGTGAAGTCATCCTTGTCATACAAGGACCCTAAAGTTTTAGCTTCCATTTTTTTTTTGTGAAGGAAAAGACAACTAATATTTACAACTTACTGGATTGATTCAAATGCTTCACCCGACTTTTCTCCAACAGCTGGCACTCCTTTGTTGCGATGCTTGCGCACTGCGAGGAAAGAGCGATCCATTAGTTGGAGTCTTACCGACTGGTGGTGTGTGTGTTTCTAAAAGTTTATCTGGGTGTGGAAATAACCAATCGAGAGAGCCCAAAAGATAGTCTGGCTCTCTTTTTTGGACAGGGGTTAAGGGACGAGTGTACGTAGTTTCCTTAACTCGTTCCACAACCGTTCCCTTTACCAAATGTTCGTGTAATTCCCAATTAGATTTCCCCTTTAAATTAGTATACTGAGTGGATGAGCCAATGCACTTTTTATCCAGCTAGACCGGGAGTTTGATGGGTTCCAAGATCCCACCTCAAAGCCCTAGCGTCTTTCCTGAGATGTGACCCATGACTTTCATCATATGCCAACCCGGGTTCTTAGGTTTAAGGTGATCTACCTTTATAGTGCTGGTGAGAGTGCCTTGAAGGTTCATCTAATTGATTGGGAAGTCTAAGATGTGGATGGTGGTTTCTTTTGGCCTTGGGTTGACGGTCTTTACGGTGGTAGTCTCATAATTAGTGAACTCGGATTTTGGCTCCTTGACTGCGTCTCCCCGTATTTTGATTATTTGATTTCCTAAGGGGAATTTCAAACACTGGTGTAGGGGAGAAGAGACCCCTTGATTGAGGCTAACCATTTATGTCCTAAGATCATGTTATAATCAGAGTCCATTTCTAAAACATATGCTTTGACGATTGTTTCTAAGGACCCTATTTTTAATGGGAAGTCTTTAAAACCAAGAACTGGGTGAGCCGTTTTGTCATAGGAAAATATCCGAGTATCTGTTTCCAGGAGCGTGGTGATATGTCCACCAATGTGTTCAAAGGTGCGTAGCGACATGAGGTTTACTACTGCACCGGTATAGACCAGTACTTTATCCACCAGATGCCCTTCGATATCAACTGTGATGTATAGGGTTGAGGTGTTAATAACTTTATCGCGGACTGCTTCTTTGGGCCTAAATGTTATCATGGGCCCTAGTCCTATAGAGGCTAAGGCTACTAGTATGTTTAAGGTGGAGATTTGAGGGTCAACTTGGACTCTCTCTAAAAACATCCTCAGGGCTTGTTGGTGATGTTCTAAGGTTTCGATGAATTCTAGGATGGAAATCTTTGCATCGATTCTTCCGTGCTGGTCAAGGATGTCAATCCTATCTCCGATATTTGCCTCCTCGGTCTCTGCTTTAGGTATGGGACGCCTATAGGTGGGGACAACATTAAAGATTCTTCTGGCCCTAGTTGTATGATGGTTTAGGGTATCAACCGTGGTTTGGGGAAATTGGTTCTTTGAAAGGCTTAAATTTTTGTTAACTGGTAGGATGGGGCTAAGCCTAGAGGCTGGCCTTACATGAGAGGGGGGGGGGACTTTATGGGGCTTGGGAGGATGAGGAAAGGTGCTAGAAGAATTAGGCCACCTGGAATGATCCTGGGCAGTCCTCGTGGTTTGTGACCCCTATGGTGTAGATGCTTTCAAAACTCAGGCTTTTCGGTTCTTTTATGAAGGCTTGCATGGTTGGTTTTGGGTCTTGTATTTTGGTGTTGACTACAGGATTGGGACTTACTAGGGTCTGGTTTCGTTTGGGTAAGGGGTTTGAGTGGGTTTCTGGTGGTTTCGTAGTTGGGCCATTTTTGAGTCCCTTGATGGTGGCCCAATCCAGGCGTCTCTCTTCATCGAGGTCATAAACAATGTCTCTGAATGAGAAACATTGTTCAATGGTGTGACCATGATGTTGATGGTATTGACAGTAACGCATAGTATCGGCACCAAGAGGTGAAGGTCTGGCTATGGGTAAAGAAATACTATTGGTTTTTACCAAGGACTTGAAGATGTTTGCTAGGGTTTCTGAGAGCGGTGGATAACAATCCCTTCTATTTAACCATCTTGGGCCATAGGAGGAGGGGGGAGTGACCTCATTGTAGGGGCCCTATGTAGGCTGCCTGGGAGGTAAATTTTATGCTCTTAGGGGAGCAAAGTAGGCAATAGGGAGTTTGGGATTGACCCTGGCTTTGCAATTTGGGGTTCTGGAGTGCAGGGCTTCGGATTACTGGGTTTTGTCGTGTCGGCACAGGGGCGGGTACTGATTGGGGAGTAAAGTTTTGATTGGCTTGCCGAGGCGGCATATATCCGGATGAACAGGGTGTATACTGTCTCAGAGCTGGCCTTTGATCAGGTACTCGCGCTCCGTTTGGGTAGAGTGCCAAGACTTGTGTGATCCCCTCTACCGTGGGGGTTTGCACCTTTCGTGGCTGCTGTCCAGCCCTATGTTTCATGCCCCAGGGTTGCCGTCCCCAAGACGTGGCAATAATGAAATATCAGCTATCATTACTTGACGTCAATAAAGACTCCAACAACAACACACAAGGTGGCAAAGCAAAGATAATGATAACTGACTGAAAAGCGGAAGCATAATAAATAAACAATGTCTGTAAACCAAAAACATTATTACAGACTCGAATACACAATCACTGTCCTGTGAGAGCCAAGTCTAGTCCAAATAAAATACAACCTGTGCCACATGCACGATTTACAATACATAAAATGACTCTAGGACTGCTGACAACCTCGCACTCACCACCTGCCAGAAGAACGCTCCACGCCCATAAGACCACGCCACAGGAAAGCTCCCGCTCCACGCCCAACACTGCCCCTGAAAAGAAACAGTATGCGAGGGGTGAGCTACAAGCTCAGTGAGTGGCTGGAAAACCAATCACCATACAACAGTTCAATGCTAACACAATTTCCTTTCAAGGAAAAACATGGGTAGAAACCCAATGGATAACAGGGTCACGTGGCGGCGCGACCAACCTCACCCTCACCCTCACTCCCGGAGGAAGACTCTTGGGTCTTTTGGGGAGAGACCATACCGTTGGTCGAGGAGACCCGGGATTACTGGTCCACACAACACTACTGGATCACCAACCTCACCCTCACTCCCGGAGGGAGACTCTTGGGTCTCTTGGGGAGAGACCATACCGTTGGTCGACGAGACCCAGAATTACTGGTCTACACAACACTACTGGATCATCTACATCAAGATAACTGCCCAACGATGTCTTTGAACATCGATACGCAACCGGACCCAACAACTATGGGAACGGACGAACCACGAATGGGTCACGCGGCGACGTGTCTTCACCTCATCCTCACCCTCACCCTTTACAGGTGACATAGGACTTTTGGAGAGATTAGACTCCTCTACACCCTTGGTCCACCGGTAGCCCTTTCCCCGGGTAGTCACTACCTGGTATACTCCCACGATCAGTATGCTTCCGAACGCCACGGTGGTACCTACGGATGGGAGCCCTCTGTCAGGACAGCTTTTCCAACGCCGGGAAGTTCCTACATCGGATCCAACGAAGGGGAGAAAGATTCCACGCTCGCAATATCATTCGTTAACCCTCTCCCGGGTAGCCTCTACCTGGTATACTCCCACGATCAGTAGTTTCTGAACGCATAGGTTGTACCTACGATGGGAGCCCACTATCAGGACAGCTTGGGGCCTGCTTCAACACGGACGACATTGGGAGGAAACACTCCATGTTCGCAAAGCGAACCCAATGGAAAAACAACTACTCTCGATAATCACATATCGATGATATCGAATACTATTGTACTCCCACACGGTTGCGTCGCTCAGACACAAGGGGGTTGCCTCTGCTCTCACGTAGAAATAATCCCAAGGCACATAATCCAACAGGCGGTTCATATATACGCTTAGCACGGGTAGGCCTAGCTTAATGCCACAACTACCGGTTTAACAAAACTGATAAGATAATGAATTCTCCTGAATTCCTAACGAGTGCATCGCTCGGATGCACGGAGGCGATTACATCGCTAGCGCTCTGACTAATAAGGTACAACCCGACAACTGGTCATACCCACGCCTATTTCAGATAGGCCTAATTAGTTTTAACATGCACATATATTTTATAGGAGAATTTAATCTTAGTTATGTGCATGAACCATATGCACGATCACATATCAATTAATCATAGGGATACTTCCTAATCATAGATTTACATCATAATAAATCATACAACATGCATACATGGTCATTAATCACATAAGCACACAAGGCCTAACTTAAGCATGCGTTGGATATCACAAACTTAAAAGGTAAGGGTCAAGCGCGATCTCGCGCACTAACAGGTGCATGCCAATATTCCAAACGAACCTGAGTCGAGTAGAAAATCGCATCTACTTACTCAGTCCGTGCAGAGGGAGAGGGCGAGAGAGATCATCATCTCATGAAGTTGGTCATAGCTTTGCCCCATTAGCATGGGCGCAACAACTACACCACGCCCTCGAGTCTTATCGCAAGGGAATATTAGGCAGGTGCCCGTTATTAACCCAGACTTAATTATGCTGGATATTCCAATTAATATGGTGGGAGTAGTATTACAATACTACCTAAGGCATGCCATATTCTATACATCAATACACATTACAGCAATACATGCCCATACTAGAGGGGTGCATGCAACACAATCATTCATACATGGATACAATACATGTAATATAAGCCTAGCATGCAAGATATCTAACATATTATAGTCTAAGCATGGTCATACTACTTATCTACACAAGTAGTATAGCGAGGACGCCCCATCGATGCGCGATGCCCGACTACGCGCGTCGAGCGCATCTAGAGAGGGGGGGGGGGATTGGACCAAACCATTATTACAGACCCGAGATACACAATCACTGTCCTGTGAGAGCCAAGTCTAGACCAAAGAAAATACAACCTGTGCCACATGCACGAATTACAATATATATAATGACTCTAGGAATGCTGACAGCCTCACACTCGCCACCCGCCGGAAGAACGCTCCACGCCCATAAGACCACGCCACAGGAAAGCTCCAGCTCCATGCCCAACACTGCCCCTGAAAAGAAACAGTATGCGAGGGGTGAGCTACAAGCTCAGTGAGTGGCTGGAAACCAATCACCATACTACAGTTCAATACTCAAACAATTTCCTCACAAAGAAAACATGGGTGGAAACCCATGGATAACAAAGTCACGCGGCGGCGCGACCATCCTCACCCTCACCCTCACTCCCGAAGGAAGACTCTTGGGGAGAGACCATACCGTCGGTCGAAGAGACCCGGAATTTCTGATCTACACAACACTATTGGATCATCTACATCTAGATAACTGCCCAACGATGTCCTTGAACATCGATTACGAGACCGGACCCAACAACTATGGGAACGGTCGAACAACGTATGGGTCACGCGGCGATGTGTCGTCGCCTCACCCTCACCAATATCATTTGTTAACCCTCTCCCGGGTAGCCTCCACCTGGTATACTCCCACGATCAGTACGCTCCCGAATGCATCGGATGGGAGCCCTCTGTCAGGACAGCTACAACCCGGCCTCTTCAACTCACCGCTCTACACCCTTGGTCCACCGGTAGCCCTTTCCCCGGGTAGCCTCTACCTGGTATACTCCCATGGTCAGTACGTTCCTGAATGCATCGGTAGTACCTACAGATGGGAGCCCTCTGTCAGGACAGCTGTAATCCCGAGAAGTTCCTACATCGGATCCAACGAAGGGGAGAACGATCCCATGTTTGCAAAGCGAACCCAATGGAAAACAACTACTCTCGATAATCACTTATCGAGATATCAAAACACAGGCATAAACAACAATCTATGCAACACAACTCATATTAACCTTAAAATAATTAAAGTCCCTAAACGGGAGTAACTGTACAAGCTAGTGGGTCGTAACATCGCCGACCCACCCCACCCTCACCCTCACCCTTTAGGGGTGACATGGGCCTTTTGGGACAGACTAGGCTGCTCTCCACCCTTGGTCCACCAGTAGCCTCTCCCTCACTCCGTAGCCTCTACCTGGTATACTCCCACGATCAGCACCCTCCGACGCATCGGAGGTACCTACAGATGGGAGCCCTCTGTCAGGACAGCTTTCCAACGCCGGGGAGTCTCTACTCGGATCCAACGAAGGGGAGAAAATAGCCTACTCACACAGATACGATCCTCTTGGATCCATCGACAACGATTTCTAACACTACTAATGTCATGAATTCTCAAGAATTCCTCCAGGGCGCATAACTAAGATGCGGGGAAACATATATTATAACAACAAGGTTATAATATTCTCTAAGGCATGCTTATACCAATATAATCTCATTTTGATTTAATTAAATTAAACTAAATGGGAAACATGCATAGATCAAGGCATTTTAAGCACGGGACATAGTGTCTAGCCATGTACGGGCCTCTATACATGATACATGGATGTATATCCCTAGCATACAATGTCTAATATTGTCATGGTTACATCATAGTAAAACATGCATTAACATCGTATCTACATATTATAGCTAGGGGGGCCCATCGATACGCGACGCGCATCTACGCACGTCGAGTGCACCCCTAGAGGGGGGGGGGGGATTGGAATCGAACCACTCACCAATATCCGGGACCTCGCGCATCCCATCCGACGAGATCTACAGGGTAAGGGCATTCAATATGGTGAGTAAACTACACAAATATACATGAAATTTACTAGAAATACCAAATACTCGGACAAGCATGCATACGGACTCGCACGTACGCACGCGAGTCCGAGTGCCTCGACACCTACCCGAACCCTCAAGCAGCCACACGCATGGCCCCCCGCACGCGCACGCACGCATACGCACGCACGCACGCGCCCCAGCACCCTTGGCGCACTATCGCGCGCCTGCCCGCACGCCTGTGCGCACTGCGCGTCCAGCCCGCGCGCCCTGCGCGCCCGCACAGAACCCCGCGCATGCCCCAGCAAGCGCACGCACTGGCCCCCAGCCCCGCGCCCAAGCACATGCCCAGGTGCACTACCCCGCGCGCGCGCACGAACGCGCGCACCCGCGCGCACCCGCGGGCACGCCCGCGCACACCCCCGCTCGCGCCAGCGCCCGCGCGCCCGCCTGCCCCTACCAGCGCCCTTCTGCGCAGACTGCCCCCGACGCGCGCCCAGCCTCTCCCAACCTCTTTTTAACCCTCCCCAACCCCTCACACACACTCTAACCCCTCTACCTAGCATGCATGACCTCCCCAACCATCCCAACAACCCTAAAAATAAAAAAGAAGAGGAAGAGGACTTACCAAAAGAGGGAAACAGAAAGGGGGGATGCGGGGCTCTCGACGCGCCCACGGCCACCTCAACCACCACCACCACCTCTTCAGCCTCCTCAGCCTCCTTCTTGGCTGAAAATCAGGGGGGGGGGGCAGAACAAGATATGGGAGGGTGCTTGAGGGAGAGGAGATCAACAACAACCACAACACTTACACAACCCTAGGCATGCACTTGCACCATCTTTTTCTCTTCTCTTTGAGAAGTTTAAACAAACACTTGGGGGGCTTGAGAGAGAGGAAGAGAGAGCTTTGAATACCACGTTGATGTGGGGAGTGGAAGGGAGAGAGAGAGAGAGATATTTATTTGGCACATAAATATCTAAAGAAGGATCAAATGACTAGAAATTCTGTACATGCTTCACTAGAACAGCCATAACTTCCTCAATATAGCTCCGAATTGCACAATTCAAAGTCCGTTGGAAATCCAAGAAGCTTATCTACAACTTTCATGTTTATGCCACGATAAAATAGTCCCTCTAGCTATTCCGAAATTAGAGCTAAACATAGAACAGGGCTGCTGTCAGAAATTTCATCCTTGAGGTATACCTGGAAAAATACCCATAACTTTTACTACATAAATCCAGTTGATCTAATTCCACTTTTGTATGAAAGCTAACTCAAAACTGAGCATCTCATAATAAACTCATATTTAAACCTCTTCATCTTGGATTTTAACAAAATCAAATCCAAATACCAAATCGGGAATACATAACTTCTAAGGAAAAAAATTATGTAGCCAAATTTTCAATCAGAGCGCTCCAAATGACACAGGCATAACAACAATCCTACGACTCATCATCCATACGACTAGACTTAGGCTCTGACAGGACCAGGCTCTGATACCAACTTTTGTCACGCCCCAGGGCGGCCGTCCCCGAGACGTGGCAATAATGAAATATCAGCTATCAATACCTAAGGTCAATAAAGACTCCAACAACAGCACACAAGGTGGCAAAGCAAAGATAATGATAACTGACTGAAAAGCGGAAGCATAATATATAAACAATGTCTGTAAACCAAAAACATTATTACAGACTCGAATACACAATCACTGTCCTGTGAGAGCCAAGTCTAGTCCAAATAAAATACAACCTGTGCCACATGCACGATTTACAATACATAAAATGACTCTAGGACTGCTGACAGCCTCGCACTCGCCACCCGTTGAAAGAACGCTCCATGCCCATAAGACCACGCCAAAGGAAAGCTCCCGCTCCACGCCCAACACTACCCCTGAAAAGAAACAGTATGTGAGGGGTGAGCTACAAGCTCAGTGAGTGGCTGGAAACCAATCACCATACAACAGTTCAATGCTAAAGCAATTTCCTTTCAAGGAAAAACATGGGTAGAAACCCAATGGATAACAGGGTCACGCGGCGGCACGACCAACCTCACCCTCACCCTCACTCCCGGAGGAAGACTCTTGGGTCTTTTGGGGAGAGACCATACCGTTGGTCGAGGAGACCCGGGATTACTGGTCCACACAACACTAATGGATCACCAACCTCACCCTCACCCTCACTCCCGGAGGGAGACTCTTGGGTCTCTTGGGGAGAGACCATACCGTTGGTCGACGAGACCCGGAATTACTGGTCTACACAACACTATTGGATCATCTACATCGAGATAACTGCCCAACGATGTCTTTGAACATCGATACGCAACCGGACCCAACAACTATGGGAACGGACGAACCACGAATGGGTCACGCGGTGACGTGTCTTCACCTCATCCTCACCCTCACCCTTTACAGGTGACATAGGACTTTTGGAGAGATTAGACTCCTCTACACCCTTGGTCCACCGGTATCCCTTTCCCCGGGTAGTCACTACCTGGTATACTCCCACGATCAGTACGCTTCTGAACGCCTCGGTGGTACCTACGGATGGGAGCCCTCTGTCAGGACAGCTTTTCCAACGCCGGAAAGTTCCTACATCGGATCCAACGAAGGGGAGAACGATTCCACGCTCGCAATATCATTCGTTAGCCCTCTCCCGGGTAGCCTCTACCTGGTATACTCCCACGATCAGTACGTTTCCGAACGCATCGGTGGTGCCTATTATGGGAGCCCTCTGTCAGGACAGCTTTAACCCGGCCTGCTTCAACACAGACGACATTGGGAGGAAACAATCCATGTTAGCAAAGCCAACCGAATGGAAAAACAACTACTCTCGATAATCACATATCAATTCACATATCGATGATATCGAATACTATTGTACTCCCACACGGTTGCGTCGCTCGGACACAAGGGGGTTGCCTCTGCTCTCACGTAGAAATAATCCCAAGGCACATAACCCAACAGGCGGTTCATATACACGCCTAGCACGGGTAGGCCTAGCTTAATGCCACAACTACCGGTTTAACAAAACTGATAAGATAATGAATTCTCCTGAATTCCAAACGAGTGCATCGCTCGGATGCATGGGGGCGATTACATCGCTAGCGCTCTGACTAATAAGGTACAACCCGACAACGGGTCATACCCACGCCTATTTCAGATAGGCCTAATTAGTTTTAACATGCGCATATATTTTATAGGAGAATTTAATCTTATTTATGTGCATGAACCATATGCACGATCACATATCAATTAATCATAGGGATACTCCCTAATCATAGACTTACATGTTATATATGTGTCACTTTTAGCCTTCCGAGCACCTTTGAGACATTTCTGGCAGTTTTTCAACTTTTTCTTTTTTCGATCGGAACCGCTAAAATTTTAGACTTTTGGCTATCATCATGAGCTTGAGAACTCTGATTGAAAATCTAACTGCACATTATGTGTCCTGGTGCCATTTCAAGCCACTCCCAAAAATTTCATCGAATTCCGGTAACGTTTCAGAATTTGGCAGTTCCGAATCGTATCCGGGTTTTGACCAAGCAAAAAGTCATGGGGAGACTTGACCAAGTCAAAGATGACTTTGACCAAGTCAAGTTTGACCATTGACTTGGTCAAAACATCTTGTTTGTTTGTGTGGTTAGGTTGACCCAAGGTCAAACCACCAAAAGTGTGTGTGTGTGAGTGTGTGAGTGTGTGTGTGTGAGTGGGCGCCCACTTCTTCTTCTTCCTCTCCTCTTCATCTCTCTCTCTCACACACAAATCCACCATTTCCTCTTCTCTTTATTTCCACCATTAGAGCTAGTAGGAGAAGAAAAACAAGAAAACCCTAGAAGGGGAAAAGATTGGTAAGGGCTTGATCTATCTTTCCATGGTTTTGTTTTTGCTTTCCCCTTTGTCTGCCTCCCTCTCATGGCTCCCCTTCTCCCCTGTTTTCAGCCTTTGTTAGGCCTTGCTAGAGGCTTGGTGTGGGTGGTCTTGGTGGTGGCATTTCGGCGCGCGAAGGGCACCCGAGCTTCCTCCCTTTGTTCTCCTCTCCTTGGGTAAGTCCTTCTCCTCCCCTAGCTAGGTTAGATGCTTGTTTAGGGTGTGTGTTTGAGTATGCATTGCTTGCATGGGTGTTAGGGGGGGTGAGGGAGGGCTGTGGAGGGGGTGGGAGGGGCTCAGGCGTGCGTGCGGGGTCATCCGCGCGCGTGCGCGCGAGTCTGCGCGCGCAGGCAGGCGCCGGCGCGCGCAGACAGGCGCGCTGGCGGGCAGGCGGGCAGGGGCGCAGCAGCGCGTCTGGGCGCACGGGCTGGGGCATAGCAGTGCGCCCGGGGCGCAGGGGCGCCTGCGGGCATGCGCATTCGTGCGTGCGCCTGCGGGTGGCCGTGCGTATGGCTGCCTGTGGGTTCGAGAGGGTGTCGAGGCACTCGGACTCGCGTGCGTACGCGCGTGCTCGCGTGCGCGCGGGCCCGTATGCATGCTTGTCCCAGTATATGGTATTTCTAGTAAATTTCTTATGTATTTGTGTAGTTTACTCACCATATTGAATGCCCCTGTCTTGCAAATCTTGACGGACAGTTACGCGACGACCCGGGATTTGGTGAGTGGGACAATCCAACCCAGTAGGGAGGCATTCGATGCACGTAGGCGTGCATTGCAATCCCCTGGAGCACCATAATTGCATATTAACTAGAAATAAATGTAAAGCTATGCATGCATGATAAATATGATATATCCATGCCACCTTAGACTTTGTATGCTAGGGATACGCACCCTTATATCATGTATAGCGGCCTATGCATGTTTAGTCACCTTGTCCTTTAATTGAAAAGCCCTGAACCTATGCATGTTCCCATCTAGTTTAATTTAATTAAATCTAATGTGAACATATAGTTACAAGCATGCCTTTATTGATATTATAACCTTGTTGTTATAATATATGTCTCCCCGCATCTTAGTTATGCACCCTGGAGGAATTCTTGAGAATTCATGGCATTAGTAGAGTTACAAATCGGTGTCGACGGATCCAAGAGGATCATATCCGTGTGAGTAGGCTGTCTTCTCCTTATTGGTTAGATCCGATGTAGGTTGTTATATATGTGTCACTTTTTTACCTTCTGGTAACCATTGGAGCATTCTGCCACTTTTTCAACTTTTTCGTTTTTCGATCGGAACCGCTAAAATTTCAGACTTTTAGCTATCAGCCTGAGCTTGAGGACTCCGATTGAAAATCTAACTGCATATTATGTGTCCTGGTGCCATTTCAAGCCACTCACGAAAATTTCATCGAATTCCGGTAACGTTTCAGAATTTCGCAGTTCCGAATCGTATCCGGGTTTTGACCAAGCGAAAAGTCATTGGGAGACTTGACTTGGTCAAAGTTGACCCTTGACTTGGTCAATTGATTTTGTTTTCTAGTGTGGTTGGGTTGACTAGGGTCAAAGTTCACCTAACCTAACTTAACCTAATTAATTTCTAAGTGTGTGAGTGTGTGAGTGTGTGTGGTGTGTGTGTGTGCTTAAATGAAGTCCACGCCCAAGAATAGTGTCCCCCCCCCCTATTCATCATCTTCTCTCTCGAGCTCTCTCAAAAGCTCTCTCATCTCCTCTCTTTATTTCCCCTTTATGATCTAGTAGGAGTGGTTGAAAGAAGAAACCCTAGAAGGAGAAAAGTTTGGTAAGGACCCGATCTATCCTTCCATGGTTTCATTTTTTATTTCCCCCTTGTGAAACCTCCTCTCCTACCTCCTTTTCTCCTCTGTTTTCAGCCCCTCTTAGGCTGAGAAGAGGGCTTGGTGGTGGTGGTCTTGGTGGTGGCAAATCGGTGCGCGAAGGGCACCCGTTTTCACCCTTTTGTCTTTCCTCCTTTGGGTAAGCTTTCTTCCTTCCTTTTTCTTGTGTAGATGCTTATTTAGGATTGCATATTTGTATGCATGGCATGCATGGTGGTTAGGGGTTGGGGGGGGGGGGGCTTGTTAGGTGTGTGGGAGTGGCTCGGGCGCGCGTGCAGGGTCACAGGCAGGCGCAGGTGCGCAGTCGGGCGTGCTGGCGGGCGTGCGCGCGTACGTGCGGGCTGTACGCGCGGGCGTGCGAGAGGGTGCTGCGCAGGGGAGCAGCAGTGGGCACGGGGGTACTGCGCTGGGGCGCAGTGCGTGCGGGTGTGCGCGCGGGGTGCTGCGCAAGGGGCGCAGTGCGCGCGGGTGCACCCGGGGCTGGACGATCGGTGCGCACGGGCACGCGCGAGCGTGCGGCGTGTCTGGGCGTGCGGGCGGAGGCGCGGCAGCGCGCCTGGGCACGCGGGTTAAGGCGCGGCAGTGCGCCCGAGGCGCGGGGCTGCGTGCGTGCGTGCGCACCCGTGCGCGTGCGTGCGGGTGGCCGTGTGCATGGCTGCCGTGGATGCGGGAGTGTGTTGGGGCACTCGGACTCGCGTGCGTACGGGCCCGTATGCATGCTTGTCCGAGTGTTGGGTATTTCTAGCGTATTTATTGTGTATTTGTGTATTTTACTCACCATTTTGATTCCCATGTCTTGCAAATCTCGACGGACGGTCACGCGACGACCCGAATATTGGTGAGTGGGACAATCCAACCCAGTTGGGAGGCGTTCGATGCACATAGGCATGCATTGCCCTCCCTTGGGGCACCATAATTGCATATTAGATAGTATTAATGGTAAACTATGCAATGCATGATTATTATGTAGTATCCATGCCACCCTAGGCCTTGCATGTTAGGGATATGCACCCTTATGATATGTGTAAAGGCCCAAGCATCCTGATACCATGTTTTCATGCTAGGGAAGCCTCGACCTACGCATGCGTCCCATTTAGTTTAATTTATTTAAATCAAATGTGAGTTTTGTAGTTAGCATGCCTTAGAGAATATTATAACCTCGTGGTTATAATATATGCTTCCCCGCATCTTAGTTATGCGCTCTGGAGGAATTTTGAAGAATTCATGACATTTGTAGAGTTGAGATCGGTGTTGGCGGATCCAAGTGGATCGTATCCGTGTGGGTAGGCTGGTTCTCTTCCCTTCGTTGGATCCGTGTAGGGACTCCTCAGCGTTAGACAGGCCGTCCTGACAGAGGGCTCCCATCAGTAGGTACCTCCTGATTTTGTTTCGGACTGTGCTGAATCGTGGGAGTAGACCAGGCGAGCTACAGAGTGGAGGAGGGACTACCGGTGGACCAAGGGTGATTAACAGCCTAGTCAGTCCCAAAAGACCATGTTACCCTGTGAGGGTGAGGGTGAGGGTGTGGTGGGTCGGCGATGTAGCGACCCATTGGATTGTGTAGTTGTTGCCACTTAGAGGCTATAAATGATTTGAGGTTAATATGAATTGTGATGCATGGGTTGTGCTATTCACTGAGCGTGTGGCTCACCCCTCGCATATTTTTCTCCAGTGATATCTGAGTCGGATCTGAAGGAGGAGCTCCCCGAGGTACATCAGCTGTAGCGGAGCAGCGCCACGTTCTGCGTGTGAGAGGCCATCAGCATCCCCCTTTCATTGTATGTATTGTATTCCGTGCTTGGGCACACGTTTGTATTATATTTGGATGTCGTGTATATATATTGGCTCTCACAGGACAGTTGATTATGTATCGAGTCTGTAATATGTCTTTGAATTACAGATTCAGTCTTTTAGCTTCCGCTATTTGTGTATATATCATGTCAGCCTCATTGTTGTCTGTGTTGTCATTTGATGTTGTTTAGAGTATGTTATTGACCTCCTGTATAGACTGCTGATATCATATATACCATTGCCGCGTCTTGGGGACAGTTGCCCTGGGGCGTGACATAGGTACTTCCCGGCGTTGGTTGTACCTGACAGAGGGCTCCCGTCCGTAGGTACCTCTGATGCGTCGGACAGTACTGATAGCGGGAGTATACCAGGTGGAGGCCCGAGGGTGGGAGAGGCTATTGGGTGGACCAGAGGCGTAGAGCGGTCTAGTATGCCCCAAGAGGCCCATGTCACCCCCCGGAAAGGGTGAGGGTGAGGGGGGAGGTGGGTTGGCGATGAAACGACCCATTAGAATGTGTTGTTGCTCCCGTGTTAGGGACTATAAATTATTTATGGTTAATATGAATCGTGATGCATGGGTTGTGCTATTCACTGAGAGTGTGGCTCACCCCTCGCATATATTTTTTCTCCAGTTATATCTGAGTCGGATCTGAAGGAGGAGCTCCCCGAGGCACATCAGCAGTAGCGGAGCAGCGTCACGTTCTGTGAGTGAGAGACCATCAGCATCCCCCTTTTGATTGTATGTATTGTTATCCGTGCTTGGGCACATACTTGTATTTGGATGTCATTGTATATATATTGGCTCTCACAGGACAGTTGATTATGTATCGGGTCTGTAATATGTCCTTGAATTACAGACTCAGTCGTTTGAGCTTCCGCTATTTGTATATATTATGTCAGCTACCTTATTGTTTGTGTTGTCATTTCGATGTTGTTTAGAGTATTTTATTGATCTCCTGTATAGACTGCTGATATTATATATACCTGCCACGTCTCGAGGACGGCCGCCTTGGGGCGTGACATTACATCATAATAAATCATACAACATGCATACATGGTCATTAATCACATAAGCACACAAGGCCTAACTTAAGCTTGCAATGGATATCACCAACTTAAAAGGTAAGGGTCAAGCGCGATCTCGCGCACTAAGAGGTGCATGCCAATATTCCAAACGAACCTGAGTCGAGTAGGAAATCGCATCTACTTACTCAGTCCGTGCAGAGGGAGAGGGCGAGAGAGATCATCATCTCATGAAGTCGGTCATAGCTTTGCCCCATTAGCATGGGCACAACAACTACACCACGCCCTCGAGTCTTATCGCAAGGGAATATTAGGCAGGTGCCCGTTATTAACCCAGACTTAATCATGCTGGATATTCCAATTAATATGGTGGGAGTAAGAGGAATGCGTGGACGTGGTCCCTCTCGACCTTTGGAGGTTCCCGGACCTACCAGAGGTGAGGATGCTACTGGAGAGTCCTCGGCTGTGGGGCCAGGATTGGCGCAGGAGCCTCCTGCATGGGAGCGTGCTTACGCTCGGATAGCAGATCTGGTGGAGACTCAGACCAGAGCATTAGAGGCCCAGACGAGGGCGTTAGCTGAGCAGGCTAGAGAGATTCAGGAGCTGAGGGTGGCCCGTGATGCAGTTCCACAGGTCCCCTTGGTGGCAGATCCGCCTGTGGTACCCGATGTACCCCCTGCTCCCGTGGTGATTCCAGCGGTGAGAGTTCAGGATCCCCTGGAGAGGGAGGTGGAGCTAGAGGCTGCAGCGCGAGTGCACCAGAGTGGCCTCACTGCCTTTCTGAAGCTCCACCCTCCCGAGTTCCATGGACAGACGGCGGACCCCCTTGCCCCTGAGAGATGGTTGATGGAGGTGGACAAGATCTTCTCGACCATGCACTGCACCGATCGCCAGCGAGTCTCCCTGGCCACCTTCATGCTGAAGGGTAGCGCCGCCGACTGGTGGGCTACCCGATCGGTGGACATTCCCGAGGGAGTAGAGCGATTGCTATGGGCGGGGTTCCGGAGGTATTTCCTGGAGGAGTACTTCCCGTTTTTGACGCGCCAGATCGTGATGCGGGAGTTTGAGCAGCTGACGCAGGGCTCCATGTCAGTCGCGGACTACTCCACGCGCTTCACGAGGCTTTCCAGGTTTGCCCCAGCCTTGGTGATGGACGAGGAGACGCGGTGTCGTCGATTTGAGATGGGTCTCATCAGCACCATTCGGGTGCATGTCTCTTCACAGGCATTTATGAGGTACTCGGACTTGGTGTCTCGGGCGAAGACAGTCGAGCGAGACCTCGGGGCCTCTATGGGGGTTCCAACCCCTTCGGTAGAGCAGAGACCTCCCAGGAGCCAGGACCAGGGACAGCGCAAGAAGAAGCGACCCTGCTTTGATCGGTCAGTGGCTGCCGCTACTCCAGTTGATGTGGTGCCAGTGCGAGGTCCAGCACCCATTGCGGCAGTACCATTCCAGTCCCTGCAGCCGGAGAGGCGGCGCTGTTATCACTGTCAACGCATCGGGCATATTTTATATAATTGCCCTGATGCTGGCCGACCCCGCGTGCTCCCTCCGCCGCAGCAACAGCAGCAGTGGTACCAGCAACAGCAGCCTCAGCGCCAGCAGCAGCAGCCTCAGCATCAGCAGCAACAGCCACAGGGTGGCCGTGTTGACCAGAGGAGGCAGCCAGTGCAGCCTGCGCAGCCTGCGAGGCGTGCCCTTGCTCCTCAGCCGCAGTTTGTTCAGGGCAGAGTTGCGGCACTTTCGGTCGAGGAGGCGCAGGCTTCGGGTAGCGTGGTCCGAGGTATTGTTCAGATCTCCCAGCTCCCTGCATATGTATTGTTTGATTCCGGAGCCACGCACTCGTTCGTGTCTCCCGCTTTTGCGAGACGGATGGGCGTGGTGTCCGCCCCTCTAGATGTTATCCTGGAGATATCATTGCCCGTAGGAGACTGTATTCTCCTCCGTTCTGTGTACCGAGGGTGTACGGTGGTGGTTGCAGAGCATGAGTTTCCAGTGGAGTTGGTAGAGCTCGCTATGACGGACTTCGATGCCATCCTGGGAATGGATTGGCTTTCAGCTAGTCACGCCAGCATCGACTGTTTTGCCAAGTCGATCTCTTTCCACCTTCCGGGTCGGAGGTCCTTCCAGTTCGTGGGCGATCGTGGCATAGCCCCTTTGGGGTTCGTGTCGTCTATCCAGGCGTGGAGACTCCTTCAGGGAAAATGCGAGGGCTTTCTGGCGTATATTGCTCAGGAGGACGCACTGCTGCGGGCAGATATCAGTCAGACTTTGGTCGTGGCAGAATATCCGTAGGTTTTCCTCGATGATATCCTAGGATTATCGCCGGATCGCGCGATCGAGTTTGAGATAAATCTGATTCCGGGGACCGAGCCAATTTCAAGAGCTCCGTACTGGATGGCCCCTGCAGAGCTGAAGGTGCTCAAGGAGCAGTTGGAGGAGTTGCTGGAGAAGGGCTTCGCACGTCCGAGTGTTTCTCCGTGGGGAGCCCCTGTTTTGTTTGTGCGGAAAAAGGACTATTCACTGCGACTTTGTATTGATTACAGGCAGCTGAACAAGCGGACCGTGAAGAACAAGTACCCCTTGCCGCGGATTGACGATCTGTTTGACCAGCTCCAGGGAGCTCGTGTCTTTTCTAAGATCGATCTCCGTTTGGGCTACTATCAGCTAAAGATCCGGGAGTCAGACATTCCGAAGACGGCCTTTCGTACCCGTTATGGGCACTACGAGTTCAGAGTACTGCCGTTTGGGTTGACGAATGCGCCGGTGGCCTTCATGGATCTGATGAACCGGGTGTTTCGGCCCTTCCTCGACTCCTTCGTGGTAGTATTCATCGATGACATTCTGGTGTACTCCAGGAGTCTTGAGGAGCACGCTCACCATCTCCGCACTGTCTTGGAGACTTTGGCCCGACATCAGTTGTTCGCCAAGTTCAGTAAGTGCGAGTTTTGGTTGGAGCGTATGGCCTTTCTGGGCCACGTGATTTTCGGCGAGGGCATATCTGTGGACCCGGACAAGACGCTCGCCGTGTCGAATTGGCGTCGACCGTTGAACCCCACAGAGATTCAGAGCTTCCTGGGCTTGGGGGTTATTATAGGAGGTTTGTCGAGGGTTTCTCGAAGATAGATGTTCCTCTTACCCGCCTCGCTCGGAAGGATGTCCGGTTCGAGTGGTCCCCGGCTTGCGAGGAGAGCTTCCTAGAGTTGAAGCGAAGGCTCACCTCAGCGCCAGTTCTTACCCTTCCGTCTGGGAGTGGTGGGTTCGCAGTATACTCTGATGCATCGCGGTTGGGTGTGGGTTGCATCCTGATGCAGCACGGTAAGGTTGTGGCTTACGCGTCGCGTCAGTTGAAGCCCCATAAGCATAATTACCCCACCCACGACCTAGAGTTAGCAGCGATCATCTTTGCGCTGAAGATGTGGAGGCACTACCTCTATGGCGAGGAGTTCGAGCTCTTTACTGATCACAAGAGCTTGACTTATCTGCAGTCCCAGCCGGAGCTCAACATGCGTCAGAGACGTTGGGTCGAGTTCCTGAAGGACTATGATTGTGACATCGCTTACCATCCGGGTAAGGCGAATGTCGTGGCGGATGCTCTCAGCAGGCAGCCCTTGGGCATGGCCGCCCACATGGCTGTACGTCGTTGGAGGCTTCTGGAGGAGGCCGCTTGCTAGATCAGCGTTCGAGAGACTCCTGCGGGTGGCTTTTTGGCCAGGCTAGTGGTGCAGCCCGTTCTTCTCGACGAGATCCGCACGGCTCAGGGGCAGGATCCTCACTTTCTAGTCCTCTCTGAAGGCGTCGCCCGGGGCGAGCGTCCGGACTACCAGATTCGTGAGGACGGGATCCTGCGGTTCAGAGGTCGAGTATGCATTCCTGACGACGCAGAGCTGAAGCAGAAGATCTTGGACGAGGCCCATCGTTCGAGGTACACAGTGCATCCTGGTGGCACGAAGATGTACAGGGGCCTTCGTCGTGGCTACTGGTGGCGCGGGATGAAGACGGATATTGCCCGTTTCGTTGCCCGTTGCTTGGTATGCCAGCAGGTGAAGTCGGAGCATCAGCGTCCTGCGGGGAAGCTGCAGTCCATTGAGATTCCTCAGTGGAAGTGGGAGCAGATCACCATGGACTTCGTTTCGGGTTTGCCGAGGTCACGTTCGGGTCGCGATGCCATCTGGGTAATCGTCGACCGACTGACGAAGTCCGCTCATTTCCTCCCCATCCGACTCACCGATTCTCTGGACACCCTGGCGCAGTTGTTTGTCTCCGAGATTGTTCGTCTCCATGGCACTCCCGTCAGCATCATTTCTGATCGAGACGCGCGATTTACTTTGAGGTTCTGGCGTAGCCTCCAGCACGCCCTTGGTACGAACCTCCACTTCAGTACAACGTTTCATCCGCAGACGGACGGCCAGTCGGAGAGGACGATTCAGACCCTGGAGGACATGCTGCGAGCTTGCGTTCTCGATTTTGGGGGCAGTTGGGAGAGGCATCTTCCGCTGGTGGAGTTTGCCTACAACAACAGCTACCACTCGAGTATCAGGATGGCTCCATACGAGGCGCTCTATGGCCGCAGTTGCAGGTCCCCCTTGTGTTGGGACGAGGTCGGAGAGCGCCAGTTGGAGGGACCAGAGATCATTCACCAGACCTCAGAGATGGTCAAGACGATTCGCGAGCGTATCCGAGTCGCTCAGAGCCGTCAGAAGAGCTACGCCGATCATCGTCGCCGTGAGCTCGTCTTCGAGGTTGGTGACCATGTCTTCCTGAAGGTGTCCCCGATGAAGGGCATCTTCCGTTTCGGCGTGCGGGGCAAGCTGAGTCCGCATTTCATTGGGCCGTTCCTCATCCTCGAGTGAGTTGGGGAGGTGGCCTATCGCATAGCTCTGCCCCCACAGCTAGCTCAGGCCCATGACGTCTTCCATGTCTCACAGCTGAGGCGTTACGTCCACGATCCTGCTCACGTCATCCCGTTCGAGCCGCTCGTCTTCGAGCCGGACTTGTCATTCGTCGAGCAGCCGATCGAGATCCTGGACCGCTGCGAGAAGAGGCTCCGCACCAAGACCGTCCAGCTGGTCAAGGTGCGATGGCAGCACCGTTCCGGTGCCGAGGCCACTTGGGAGCTCGAGGACGCCATGCGTGACGCGTATCCGCATCTTTTCCCTTCTTAGATGTTCTTGTATTTATTTTGAGGACAAAATTTCCTAAGGGGGAAGAATGTTATATATGTCACTTTTTTTGCCTTCTGGTCACCATTGGAACATTCTGGCAGTTTTTCAACTTTTTCTTTTTTCGATCGGAACCGCTAAAATTTTAGACTTTTAGCCTTCTGAGCCTAAGGACTCCGATTGAAAATCTTATGGGTATGCATGGCATGCATGGTGGTTAGGGGTTGGGGGGGGGGGGGCTGTTGGGGGATGTTAGGGGTGTGGGAGTGGCTCGGCGCGGGTGCGGGGCCATCCGCGCGCGTGCGCGCGAGCCTGTGCGCACAGGTAAGCGCAGGTAGGCGCAAGCGCGCAGTCGGGCATGCGGGCGGGCGTGCGCGCGTACGAGCTGGTTGTACGCGCGGGCGTGCCACCGGGTGCTGCGCAGGGGAGCAGCAGTGGGCGCGGGGGTACTGCGCTGGGGCACAGTGCGTGCGGGTGCACCCGGGGCTGGACGCGCGGTGCGCACGAGCGTGCGGTGTGTCTGGGCGTGCGGGCGGAGGAGCGGCAGCGCGCCTGGGCATGCGGGCTGGGGCACGGCAGTGCGCCCGGGCGTGGGGCTGCGTGCGTGCGTGCGCGCGTGCGCACCCGTGTGCGTGCCTGCGGGTGGCCGTGCGCATGGCTGCCGTGGGTGCGGGAGTGTGTCGGGGCACTCGGACTCGCGTGCATACGGGCCCATATGCATGTTTGTCCGAGTGTTGGGTATTTCTAGCGTATTTATTGTGTATTTGTGTATTTTACTCACCATTTTAATTCCCTTGTCTTGCAGATCTCGACGGGCGGTCACGCGACGACTCGGGTATTGGTGAGTGGGACAATCCAACCAAGCTGGGAGGCGTTCGATGCACGTAGGCGTGCATTGCCCTCCCCTGGGGCACCATAATTGCATATTAGATAGTATTAATTGTAAACTATGCATGCATGATCATTATGTAGTATCCATGCCACCCTAGGCCTTGCATGTTAGGGATATGCACCCTTATGATATGTGTAAAGGCCCAAGCATCCTGATACCATGTTTTCATGCTAGGGAAGTCTCGACCTACGCATGCGTCCCATTTAGTTTAATTTATTTAAATCAAATGTGAGTTTTTGTAATTAGCATGCCTTAGAGAATATTATAACCTTGCGGTTATAATATATGCTTCCCCGCATCTTAGTTATGCGCCCAGAGCTGGTCAAATAGATCATCGATTCGCGGAAAAAGGTGATTGATCTTCAACCTCCACGGGGAGATCAAAACAACACCACGAACAATTAAGTCAAGATTCTGCTCCTCGAGCATGGCTGGCGCTCATGATGACACTTACACGCTTGGTAAGTCACTCAGCCGCACTTAATCCACAAGACACGCAATAAGGGTCGTCGAACCTCGACAATGCCTATGCGACATCATCTATCTGATATGGCAGTTGAGTCCCATCACGAACGCTAGCATCGCGTCTCCTTATTCGCGACCAATGTGGGGCAAAACGCGACAGTATCCACAACTGTGCTTCACATGCCGCCAGAGATAGGTCGCTCATCTACAATCATTGGAACTTCAGCATCCTGCACTCCATGAGCATATTCATCACGGGGAGTCCACGCTCTCGACATTATTTAGCAGCACTCCCGGTGTGGCCCCCACCTGGTAGCCTCCCAAGCCCGCTATCTCTGCCATATGGGCGCACCAACAAGCATAGCATCTGGGAGCACCTCATAGGGCTCTGGCCTCAACCGGGCAGCTACAACGCACAATGATATATCGAAGTGACTCCAGATGCCACTATGGAACCCTGTCCACTAGCGATCGCCCACTGAGCTGCAATAGGACGCACCCAATCCCGATCGTACGCATCACCACTCGCTACAGCACCTTCCAAGTGAGAGGGAAAAATCCACCATCAATTTGATACTTCTAAGGTATTCCTTGACTGGGAAAAGAAACCTTGGCAGGGCACCATGAGGTCCCGATATAGGATATCCCGACAACCAAACAAGGAACACGGAGTACCCTTGCCCGGGTCTCAACGCTGACCCTGCAAGGCCCCTTAATCCTGAGTAAGAAGGCTAGAAGAAGACATCATCCCTTAATGAGCAATACGCCACATCCTCAACACTTTACACTGGCGCCGCACGCGAACTCAATGGTTACCAGCGATACCGATACACGGGAAAGAGCTCCATTATCGAGACGCAATCCATACCTTAGAAATTGCAACCAATTCATCACTATCACACTACTGGGCATAAATCTCCTACCCAAACCTTAATCCCGCACAAGAGATCTAACAACTGACCCTAACCAGTCGACCCAGTCGACAACTTAAGGGTGGGTCCAGGGGGTCACGTCCACGTCAACGGATGCGAGGAGGCATGTCAGCAACCTAAGATAACCTCTAACACAAGAGGGCTCGGATGACAATCCTACGACTCGTCACCTATACGATTAGACTTTGGCTCTGACAGGACCAGGCTCTGATACCAACTTTGTTGTCACGCCCCAGGCGTCCCCGATACGTGGCAATAATAAAATATAATATCAGCTATCAATATCTGAGGTCAATAAGGACACCAACAACAATACACAAGGCGGCAAAGCAAGATAAAGATAACTGACTGAAAAGCGGAAGCATAATATATAACAATGTCTGTAAATCAAAAACATTATTACAGACCCGAATACACAATCAATGTCCTGTGGAAGCCAAGTCTAGACCAAAGAAAATACAACTTGTGCCACATGCACGATTTACAAAGCATAAAATGACTCTAGGGATGCTGACAGCCTCACACTCGCCACCCGCCGGCAGAACGCTTCACGCACATAAGACCATGCCACAGAAAAGCTCCAGCTCCACGCCCAACACTGCCCATGAAAAGAAACAGTATGCGAGTGGCTGGAAACCAATCACCATTCTACAGTTCAATACATAATCAATTTCCTTTTTCCAAGGAAAACATGGGTAGAAACCCAATGGATCACTGGGTCACGCGGCGGCGCGACCAACCTCACCCCCACCCTCACTCCCGAAGGGAGCCTTTTGGGACTTATGGGGATAGACCATACCGTCGGTCAAAGAGACCCGGATTTACTGGTCGAGTGACCATGTCGTCGGTCGAAGAGACCCGGATTTACTGGTCCGGGGACCATGCCGTCGGTCGAAGAGACCCGGATTTACTGGTCCACTCAACACTACTGGATCATCTACATCTAGATAATCGCCCATCGATGTCCTTCAACATCCATCACGAGACCGGACCCAACAACTATGGGAATGGTCGAACAATGAATGGGTCACGAGGCGACGCGTCTTTGCCTCATCCACACCCTCACTCCTGAAAGGAGACATTTTGGGACTTTGGGAGAGACTTAGACTGCTCTACACCCCTGGTCCACCGGTAGCCTCTCCCCGCTCCGTAGCTTACCTGGTATACTCCCACGATTCAGCACAGTCCGAAACACATCAGGAGATGCCTACTGATGGGAGCCCTCTGTCAGGATAGCCTGTCTAACGCCGGGGATGTCACTACTCGGATCCAACGAAGGGGAGAACGATTCCACGCTCGTGACATCATTCAATAACCCTCTCTCGGGTAGTATCTACAACCCGATCTCCTCAACTCAGCCTCTCCCACCCTCCTGGCCTCCGCCTAGTCCTCTGACAGGTATAGCCAACGCCGGGGAGAACGATCCCATGTTCGCAAAGCGAAACCCAATGGAAAACAACCACTCTCGATACTCGCTCATCGAGATATCACACACATGCATAACAGCAACCAACACCCTTATATTAACCTCAGATTATTTATAGCCTCTAAGTGGCAATAACTACCAAATCCAATGGGTCGCTACATCGCCAACCCACTACACCCTCACCCTCACCCTCAAACTGTTGACAAGGTCTTTTGGGACTAACTAGGCTGTTAATCATCTTCGGTCCACCGATAGTCCCTCCTCCACTGCGTAGCTCGCCTGGTCTACTCCCATGATTCAGCACAGTCCGAAACCAAATCAGGAGGTGCCTATTGATGGGAGCCCTTTGTCAGGATGGCCTGCCTAACGCTGAGGAGTCCCTACACGGATCCAACGAAGGGAAGAGAAATAGCCTACCCACAAGGATACGATCCACTTGGATCCGCCGACACAGATTGCAACTCTACTAATGTCATGAATTCTTCAGAATTCCACCAGGGCGCATAACCAAGATGCGGGGAGACATATATTATAACAACAGGGTTATAATAATCTCTAAGGCATGCTTGCAACTATATGCTCACATAATCCCCTAAGATGCGGGGAGACATATATCATAACCACAAGGTTACAATATTATCTAAGGCATGCTCACATTCTGATTTAATTAGATTAAACTAGATGAGAACATGCATAGCTCGGGGCTTTCCTAGCATGAAACATGGTATCAGGATGTATAGGCCTCTATCCACAACATAAGGGTGCATATTCCTAGCATGCAAAGCCTAAGGTGGCATGGATACAACATAATGATCATGCATAGCACAGATTCAAGGCTTTTAAGTACAGGACATGGTGTCCAGGCATGTACGGGCTTCTATACACGATACATGAATGTACATCCCCAGCATGCAAATATCTACATATTAGTAAGGGGGCCCCGTCGATGCGCGACGCGCGTCTATGCGGGTCGAGCGCATCCCTAGAGAGGGGGGGGGGGGATTGGAATCAAACCACTCACCTTACGATCCGGACCTCGCACATCCCATCTGACGAGATCTGCAGGGTAGGGGCATCGAACTAGTGAGAAACAACACAATTTACACATAGAAAACATTAGAAATACCCCATACTCGGACAAGCATGCATACGGGCTCGCACGCATGCGAGCACGCACGTACGCATGCGAATCCGAGTGCCCCGACACCTACCCGAACCCTCGGGCAGCCACACGCATGCCCCCCCCCCCCCCCCCCGCACGCGCACGCACGAATGCGCACGCACGCACGCACCCCAGCACCCTCGGCGCACTGCCGCGCCTGCCCGCGCGCCCAGACGCGCTACCGCACGCACGTGCACGCTCGCGCGCGCCCGCGCGCACTGCACGCTCAGCCCGCGCCCTCGCGCAGCACCCCGCGCACGCCCCAGCACGCGCGCGCCCGCGCGCACTGCACGCTCAGCCCGCGCCCTCGCGCAGCACCCCGCGCACGCCCCAGCACGCGCACGCACAGGCACGCACGCGCGCGCACTGGTCCCCTGCCCCGCGCCCAGGCGCATGCCCAGGCGCCCTACCGCGCGCGCGCACGCTCGCGCGCACTCCCACGCGCACCCCCGCTTGCACCCCCGCCTGCGCCTGCACCCGCGCGCACCTGCGCGCACTCATGCGCGCACCCGCGCACCTGCGCGCACGCGCCCGCGCTTGTCTACGTGCCCGACTGCGCCTACCAGCGCCTACGCGCGCACGCGCGCAGACGACCCGAAACGCGCGCCCAGCCCATCCTATCCTCATTTTAACCCTTCCCAACCCCTCAAACACACCCTAACACATCTACCTAGCATGCATGACCTCCCCAACAAACCCTAAGCCAAGAAAATCAAGAAAAGAAGGGGAGGAGCTCACCTTGGAGGGGGAACAAAAAGGGGGAGGTTCGGGGGCCCTCGACGCACCCGCGACCACCTCAACCGCCACCACCACTACCACCACCCCTCAGCCTCCTCCTCAGCCTCCTCTTCAGCTGAAAATCAGGGGTGGGGATCCATGCAAAGGAGCTTGAGAGAGAGGGGAACAAACAACAACAACACAAGAACCAACTTCCTCTTCTTCCTTCACCTCCACCTTCTCTTTGAGGATTAAAAGCAAACACATGGGGGGTATGTTTGAAAGAGAGAAGGAGAGAAAAGAAAAGGTTGTCGTGGGATTTGGGAGGGGAGAGAGAGAGGAGAAGATATTTTATCACAAATATCTAAGGGGAAAAGACTAAGTCACCCTTTGACCAGAAATTCTGCGCAAGCTTCACTGGAACAGCCATAACTTTTTCGATATAGCTCCGAATTGTACAATTCCAAGTCCTTTGGAAAGCTAAGAAGATTATCTACAACTTTCATGTTCGTGCCAAGATAAAATAATCTCTCCAGCTATTCTGAAATTAGAGCTAAACATAGAACAGGGATGCTGCCAGAATTTCCATCCCCGGGGTATACTTGGAAAAATACCCATAACTTTTACTACAAGAATCCAGTTGATCTAATTCCACTTCTGTACGAAAGCTAACTCAAAACTGGACATCTCATAGTAAGCTCATATTTAAACCTCTTCATCTTGGATTTTAACAAAATCAAATCCAAATACCAAATCAGGAATACATAACTTATAGGAAAAAAAAATTATGTACCCAAATTTTCAAACAGAGCGCTCCAAATGACACAGGCACAACACCGAGTGCCCCGGCACCTACCCAAGCCCTAGGGCAGCCACCCGCGTGGCCCCCACACTCGCATGCACGTGCACATGCGCCCTCGCGCCCGCTGGTGCCCAACCGCGTGCCCAGACGCCCAGCAGCACGCGCACGCACCCGCTCGCCCCCCGCTAACCCTTCTCGCGCGCACACCTGCGCGTACGCGCACGCCCGCCAGCGACTGACCCGTGCGCGCACCCAGACCTTTCCCAACCCCTCCCCTGCCCTCTCACACACCCTAAACCCAGTTACTTAGCATGCATAGGCTCCCTAACAGCCCTAACAACAAAAAAAAAAAAACAAAGAAAAGGGAGGAGAGCTTACCAAAGGAGGGGAAACAAAGGAGAGGTTTTTCGGGTGTTCTTAGCGCACCAAAACCACCGCAACCACCACCACCCCACCACCACCACCTCCTCAGCCACTCCTCAAGCCCTACTTGGCTAAAAATTAGGGGCAAAGGGAGCATGAGAGGGAGCCTAAGAGAAGGGAATCAACAACCACAACAACAACACACATATTTACCTAAAAAAGGCACTCCCTTCTTGAGCTCCTTCTCCTCCACTTCCTTCTCCACTTCACACACACTTAACCAAAAAAAAAGAAGGGAGGTTTAGATATCTGGACTCTGGATCGTACAAGGATTTGCTGACATAGTAGACTGGCCGTTGTATGCCTTCATGCTCTTTTATAATGGCCCAGCTGACTGCGTGGTCAGAAGCCGCAATGTAAAGATATAGTGGCTCGCCCGGGACCTGCTTCATCAACAACGGAGGCGATGCATGATACCTTTTAAGCTCATCAAAACAAATTTTTCAGCCTTTCTACGCAGCTTGAAGAAAGGGACGTTTATCACGGTAGCCTTTGAGATAAACCGGTTCAGGGCTGCTAGTATCCCGGTCATCCTCTGAACTTCCTTCCAATTCCTTGGCAGGTCCATTTCCAATACAGCTTTGATCTTATCGGGGTTAGCTTCTATTCCCCGATGTGTTGTCAAAAAGCCGAGGAACTTTCCCGACTCGACTCCGAAGGAACATTTAGATGCATTGAGCTTCATGCGGTAGTTCTGGAGCACTTTAAAAGCTGCCTTAAGATGCTCCAGATGATCTCCTCATTTTTCACTTCTCACCGGCATGTCATCTATATAAACTTCAACGGTCTTGCCGATCTGCTGTTTGAACATCTTGGTGATTACTCTTATATGTTGCCCCTGCATTCTTCAGCCCAAAGGGCATGACCTTGTAGAAATAGGTGCCCATTGGGGTGATGAATGCTATTTTTTCAATGTCATGTTCATACATCAGAATCTGATGATATCCCGAGTACTCATCCATAAAGCTCATTAGCTCGTTGCCAGAAGAGACGTCTACTAACAGGTCGATTTTAGGGAGGGAGAAGCTGTCCTTTGGGCAAGCACTGTTTAGATCAGTGAAGTCAATGCAAACTCGCCACTTGTTATTCTTCTTAGGCACCACCACCGTATTGGCTAGCCAATTTGGGTATCGGACTTCCCGAATAAACCCAGTAGCCAGGAGCTTTTCCTCTTCTTCTTTGATTGCAACGGCATGAATTGGAACTACTACTCGCCTCTACCGTTGTTTGGCCGGTCGTACTGCGGGGGAGATGCACAGTTGGTGGCAGACCACATATGGATTAATGCCGGGCATATCGGACAGCTTCCACGTGAACACATCTATGTGCTCATGGAGTAATTTGATCAGACTTGTTCTTTCACTTTGGCTCAATGCGGTACCAATAAGGAAATACTTCTTGGATTCGAGTGGGTTGATGAAGATTTTCTCCAGGTCCGCAACCACCTTTTCAGCAAGATCGGGTCGGGTCTCATCCGCCCTCACCCGATCCTTCCAGAACTGCTATCTTTCCGGGAGTATGTCATCTACACCTCCGGGTTGCTCTTCAGCTTGAGCTTTGCCGGAAGTGGCGATGGCGTAACACCTCTTTGCAATAGATTGGTCACCCCGTATTTCCATAATTCCTCGTTAAGTCGGGAAGTGCAACTTTTGGTGGTAAGTCGACGGTATGGCCTTCATTGCCCCCAGTCAGGTACGACCCATGATGGCATTGTAAGAAGAAGGGAAGTCCATGACATTGAACACGATCATAACCGTTTCTTTGCCTACCTGTACAGGTAGGGTTATCTGGCCGGTCGGGATGGCTTGGCTTCCGTTGAAAGAGATCAGTGAATCCTGCATTGGTTCTAGGCTAGAGGGTTTCGGGCCCATTTTGAGATAGGGCTGCATGAATAAAATGTCAGCCAAACTTCCGGTGTCGATCAATATCCTTTTGACATCATAATTCGCGATGCGTAAGGTGATGACCAGAGCGTTGTTGTGCGGTTTGAAGACATCGGCCAAATCGTCATCAGAAAAGAATATGAGCCCTGGATCTTCCACTTTTGACCTTTTGGTGATTAGTCGGGCTTCCTGGTCAATTTGCAAGATTTCCATATGGTCTGAGCTCCTCTTTTTAGCCCGTTTGACCGACTTGGGGTCTTTCAAGACTGGTAATCCTTCGCAGATCATATCAATAACCCCGGTCGTGTGTGATGGGGCGACATCAATTACGTGCTTCTCATGCCTCTTTTTCTCCTCGATGTCTATAAACTCTTTAATTAAGTTTCCCATTGCGGACCATTGCCTCTAGAAACCCTTTTAGTGTTCGGCAGTTCTCCGTCTGATGTCCATAGTCTCTGTGATAATCTCATTTGAAACCTTTGTCCCTAGTGGCTGGATCACTTTTCATCGGGGGTGCCCATTGGAAGAAGGGCGCGTTCTTTATCTTTTCAAGGATTTGAATGAGAGGAAGAGTAAACCTGGTGTACGGGTGCTCCCTGACCTCGTTGGTCATCGGGTTACTCTTTGTGTCAGCACGCGGTTTGCGTCCTTTATCCTCCTTTGTTGGAGGGCTTTTGGAGACCACTGCTATGGCTTGTGGTCGGGAAGAGGTGGCCTCTTCGTCGACTTTGGCATATTTCTCTGCCCGACACATCAGCTCGTTTAGAGACTCTGGGCCTTTCTTCAGCAGGGAGTTCCTCAGCTCATGCTTGGGGGGTAACCCATTTCGGAATGCCATGATAGCCACATTAGGATCACATTTGTCGACCTTGAACATGAGGAGATGGAAGCGGTCCACATAACACCGAATTGATTCGCCGGGTTGCATGTGCACCTTCATGAGGTTGCCCAAATCCTTTCTCTGTTTCCAACTGCATATGAAATGCTTGGCGAACAGAGT
Source organism: Acorus gramineus (assembly GCA_030737835.1). Taxonomy (NCBI): domain Eukaryota; kingdom Viridiplantae; phylum Streptophyta; class Magnoliopsida; order Acorales; family Acoraceae; genus Acorus; species Acorus gramineus. Next base: position 4,054,677 of record CM060849.1, read on the forward strand.
GCCAAGTACCAGATTGACCCATCGGGAAGCTGGTGGAACCAGCTGAGGGCTACTTCTTCCAAACTGGAAAGGAACATCCCACACATGAGCTTGTCGTATTGCTCGTATAGGGCCATTGCGTGCTGGAAACTCAGCACATGTAAAACGAATCAATAGTTCCGTTACATAGACAAAACTTGGATTGAACAAACTTCTTGGGTGGAGTACTGTGCAAGATGTATTGCATAAAGGGGGATTCAAATACCTTCAATGCTCTGGTGATGAAATCACAATCGCGGGTGTTCGTCATCTCGCTCTTGTAAGTTCGCCTTGTCCGTTTAGGACGGTCTTCTTCGTAGTCATCATCAGACAATGCCAAGTATCGACTGGAACTTCAGAACCGTCCTCGTCTAGACTGTTGTTGAGGCGGCGCGTGCTTGCTTCTTGATTCCCGACGCGGGGAGCGGTCATGATGTTCCTCCTTGTTGGGCCTAGCCCGGTTCTCCACAGTAGGAAAGGCTGGTGAAGCAAGGCCATTTTCCTGATGCCGGTGCCCTCCGCTGGATGAGTACACCGACTCGTGACTCTTGACGTTAGCTCGCCGGCTTTGCCGGTCCTGATCCCGCGGTTCAGCATCCGTCCGAATCGGGTCCTGCTGGTTTGGTACCTCAGAAGGAGGCGGTGGTGGCGTGGCCTCCTTCCGCTTCAGGAACTCCTCCATCAGGTTCTCAAGGTCATGATATTATTGGTTCATCTCTTCGAGCTCCTTAGTGAAGTTGCGGTCCGCCTCCAGTGTCCGGTTTTGCGAAGTAGACCCTACTACACTCTTTCCTTTCTGCAGGGGTGGATCTTCGGGTGTTACGCGACCGCCTTCTCCGTCTTGTCCTTGAATCGTCGATCGAGTTCTCGTCAACACCATCATCTCGGATTGAAGTTAGGAACGGCTTCTCGCTCGGTCCCACAGACGATGCCAATTTGTGGAGGGTAAAATCAGGTCCTCCCCTCCTGGGTCGGATCTTTGCCGATCCAGGCTTTTGTTGTAGATCCAAGACGATGTTGATGCCAGCTCTTCTTCACAACGTCACGTGGCAAGCCTCCGATACCTATCATTGTCGTCGTCCTCCATCTTCGGCCTTCGGGTACTTGAAACTCACACCAGTGTGGTCTCGGCTAACGCCCCTCCGACGCTCAAGTCAGTCACCTCTCTGTGAGTAGAAGAACCTAGAATTCTTGAGTATGAGTAGGGGAGAGACAGGGTGCTCGCATACCTTGAGGGAGAGATGAAGTCCCCCCTTATATACCCTGGAAGGGGTGTGTTGAGCTTGGCCTTGTGAAGTAACCATATCATGATATGGAATCTCCAAGTGGCTCTTGGATCTGCGGGCATGTGTCACCTAGGGATTGTCATTCTGTAACTGCTTTTTCTGACATCAAGTCCTTTTTCTGTGTCGGGGAATATTCCCTTGGCTAACCGTTATTTTGCAGGGCCAGAATTGTGGCCGACTTGTTTTTCAGTTCGGGTATTATGGTTTGGACGACTCATACACCAGGTCGGGCATCTTGTACTCCGCCATCTTGACTCAGTTGGGCAGCGTTAAGTGTCCGTTCTTAGTCGGTCAGGATTTAGACGTCCGACCTGCAGTGTATGTCCGACTTGAACTGGTCGGACAATGTCATTTTCCCGACCTGATGGGGAAGATGGGCCTGGTTATCCCGCAGGGGGATTTGGGCCTGTGGGCTTTCTCACCTCAGGCTCCCTTTTAATCATTATAGGCTAATTTACGCTTAATTTTCATACTTATGCAATCTTCTTCCTTATTCCATTTGATGATAAATTCGGTCTCCTACATGGATATATAGCTCACGAACTAGGACATGTGAGATATTTGATTGAAAGAATTTTTGTATTAAACTAAATTCAATTCATGTAAGTATTAAAATGAATTGAGCCATTCATCAATTGAACATAACAATGCATGAATTAAACACAAAAATTCATTTATTGAATTGAAATATGAATAGAATTAAATAAGATAGACAGTGGAAATAAACTTTATTCTTATAACATTATATTAAATTAAACATTCTTTTAACTTCAAAAGGGTCTTAAATTGAATTAATTAAGCTCCCCTAAGTTTTAAAATGAATTGTATGATTCACTAATTGAAATACACAGCTCATAAAAAAAATTGAATCATTCATGAGTTATCTCTTTCAAAAAAATATCTCATGTGTCCATGACATATGAAGTATTCATATGTCAATCTTTATTGAAGACTGACCACTCATAATGGATTCAACACAAATTATATACAAACTCTAATACAACCATATTATAAATATAGGGTTAAAGACATCTAAGTCCCTACAAACATGGAAAAACCTATTTAAGTTCCTACTAAAATTGGGACAGACGTACGAGTCCCTAAAACTCGAAAAAATCCAATTATCATCACTGAGTTAAATTTTCATCTAAACTTAATGGAATATTCCCAGAATATTCCATCACATATAATTGTGTAGACATTGAAATCCTTATAAACAGTCATACAGATAAATTAGTCTCTGCAAAAGAAAAAATTGTCCCTAAAAATCTTTTACATTAAATTGTGTACACATTGCAGTCCCTATAAATAATCATAAAGGCAAATTAGTCCCTATAAAAGATAAAAATGTCCTTGAAAAAGTTTTACATTTAATTAAATAGACATTACAGTCCTTATAAACAATCGTAAAGATAAATTGGTCTCCGTAAAAAAACGAATATATTATACTAATAAAATCAATATTAAAGTGAATGAGTACTGTTGGGTTAAGCTAAGCAAACTATTTATTTTTATATTAAAAAAAAGGCTGGTCAAAACAAAGACCAAAGGGATTGTAGTATAACCCAAATGACAAGGTGGTATATGCAAGCATGTAGGACTGCCGATGCAAAGTGAAAGCAACTCCTTGTCTCCACGTTGGCTCTTTTTGTACGACCAATGGCCAGCTTGGAAGCATTGTTTATTATCACCCTTTCTCTCTTTATATATATATATACACTGCCTCTCCTCCCTCTCCCATGTGAGATTCACTTCAAACTCTCAAAAATCCTTCAAAGAAAGAAAAACCAAAACAAAAGAGAAGATAAATAAGAAGAAATGAAGATGGGCAATGGAGATTCAAAGAGGAGGATGAGTTGCAGCAGAGGACTCGCTGGAGCTATGAGACAGCAGAAGGCAAGGCTTTACATTATCAGGCGATGTGTAGTCATGCTCCTCTGTTGGCATGACTGACCTTTTTTTCTTTTTCTTTTTTTTTTAAAGGCGGATATGTATATATAGTTAAAGATTCGAGAGCAAGCAATTTTGTAAGCAACCATGCCAGGCTCTTCTTTTTCTTTTTTCTTTCTTTTTTTGGTGAGTTTGGGGAGAGTTGGAGTTGTAAAGGGAAAGTTTTGCTGATCGATCTAGATGAAGTAAAAGATCTACAAATCTTGATTGTTATTTTATCTCCCATTGTGGTTTCTTCTGGTTGATGCATCAGTTGTTTCTCTCATGTTTGCATATGGCATGTCAAACTGGTATTTATCAGTTTAGAAAAATATTAGAAGATATATATTCGAGTATATATTTCATATTTTTTTCATTAGACAAGTATATGCTTTCAAAAAAAAAAAAAAATTTAAAACATGTTCAGGGTGTAAAAGAGATTGCATGAAGAAATTTCTTTTTAGTTTTTTTGTGTTCGAGACCAAGAACTTGATTAGCACATATATGCAGCCTCAATTAGGAGTCCTCTAAGCCTTCTCCCCTTCCTTTTTCATTCCACTATGTCCTAAAGAAAATCAGTAAATGAGAAGTCCAGAAAATTAATCAATAAAAGTTATGCGAGTCCTTTATTTTGAATGAAAGTTGTTTTCCCTAATTGGGTGGACAGAATCTATTATTTCTTTCTATCTTTTCCTATCATTTCCCAAATCTTGGTATTTCCCTACCTATAGATTTCAGGGGTTCATGATTTCTGTTTGTATCACTTACATTTGTGCCAAACAGGGATCTTAAGTGCAACTGCATCAGTGAACTGACCTAGGAAAATAAAATGAACAAAAGGGTTTTTATTTTTTTATTATATATCTAGATAATTCGTTTGATTAGTTAGTGACTTTTAGATAAATAATCAAAAATATTATCTATGTATTTGAAACTAAGTTGGTTAAAATTGTTAGGCATAGGGGTAGTTAGGTGTTAGGATAATGTATTGTTAGATAGAATAGATTTGATTATTGAGAGTGATTAGATATTAGATTAGATATAATCCATTCTAAATAAATTTTTACATTACAAATAAGACCCTTTGTTGAGGGGAGAGATATTTAAAGTTTTTAGAATTGTTTTTTTGAGTAAAAAAAAAAAATCTTGAGATTCTTTGTCTATTTATCTCTCTTTCGAAGGTTTAACTTCATCGCTTTTTGTCTTTCGACGCTTACCGAGGCTGCATGTTATATATGTGTCACTTTTAACCTGCTGGTAACCGTTGGAGCGTTCTGGCAGTTTTTCCTTTTTTTTCGGTTTTCGATCGGTACCGCTAATTTTTGGACGGTTAGCTATCGTCCTGAGTTAGAGGACTCTGATTGGAAATCTAACTGTATATTTGGTGTCCTGGTGCCATTTTAATCCTCTCACGAAAATTTCATCGAATTCCGGTAACATTCCCGAAATTTCGCAGTTCCGGGGCGTATCTGGGTATTTTAAGTCGCCCGCTATATAAGTGGAATCTAAAAATATCCTGGCACTATTCATCATCTCCTACCTTGAGCCCTCTCTCTCCTCTCCTCCGTTTTTCTTCCGTTTGAGGCCCTTAGACCCCTCAAACCTTAAAAGTTAAAACCTAGGAAGTGTAGATCGGGTCCCGATCTACACCCCGGTGGTTTCAAATCCCAATTCCGGCGAGTTTTGCCCGTCCGTCCGCCCTCCCTTCTCCTCTGTTTTGGCCCATTTCGGTGGTGGAGGTAGATCCGGGCGTTGGAAGCCCTTTGGGAGTGGTTTCGGTGCGCGGAGAGCAACCGGATTTCCTTTCCTCCCCTTGGTAAGCCTCTTTTCCCTCTCTTTCTTGCCTAGATGTATGCTAGGAGGGTGGAAATGGGGTTGGGTGGTGGTTGGCGGCGGGGGGTGGCCGTCGGAGGGCTGTGGGAGGCGGTCGGAGGCTGTGGGGGTGGTCGGAGGTGGGTGCTAGTGGAGCTCGGGCTGGCAGGCGTGCAGCTCGGGCAGGCGGGCTGCTGTCTCGGGCAGGGCAGCAGCGCAGGGGGTCCAGGCGCAGTCTGGGCGGAGCGCGCGCGCGTGCGCGCGTGCGTGCGCTCGGGCGGTGCTGGGGGCCAGCAGGGCTGGGCGTGCGGGCGCTCGACTGGCGCTGGGGGCCAGCAGGGCTGGGCGTGCGGGTGCTCGACTGGCGCTGGGGGCCAGCAGGGCTGGGCGTGCGCGCTGGGCCGGCTGGCAGGGCTAGCTCGAGCAGGCTGGGAGCTGGTGCACCAGTTTGCTGGGCGCGCGAGGGCGTGCGCGCGGGTGCGCGCGCGGGCGTGCGCTTAGGGGGTGCAGGGAGAGGCGTGCGGAGCAGGCTGCTGGGCTGTGCGCGCTGGAAGGCCGGGCGAGCTAGCTGAGCGCGCAGGCGAGCAGGGCAGGGGCGCTCCGGCATCAGGCGGGCAGTGCCCTGGGCGTGCAGGCGAGCGGTGCTCGGGCCACTCGGCGACGCGCGCAGGCAGGCAACGCGGGCACGCTGGCAGGCGCGCGGGGCGCGTGCTGCCAGGCGCGCTGGGCGCGTGTTGCGCGGGCGTGCGCGTGGACGCTGGGTGAGGGTCCCGGGTGCTGGGCGCTGAGCGCTGGGCGCTGGGTCGCGGGTACCAGGTGCTGGCCGAGGGTGCTGGGCGATGGGCGCTGGGCACCGCTGCGGGGTGTCGTGCAGGGTGCGCGCGGGGTGCGCGCGGGGCGCGGCGAGGCGGCTAGTGGTGCGCGCGGGGACGGAGCTGGCGGTGCGCGCGGGGTGCGCGCGGGGCGAGGGGCTGGGCGCGCGGGGCGTGCGGCGTGCTCGCGTGGTGTGCGCGGGGAGCGCGGGGGTGCGCGCGGGCTGCTGCGGCGGGGCGCAGTGGGCGGCGGCGCACCGGGTGGCTCGGTTGCGGGTCCAGGGCGGCGGGCAGGGGCCCGGCGGCGCTGGGCGAGCGGGCTGAGGCGCGGCGGCGCACCCGAGGGGTCGGGTGGCCGTGCGGGTGGTTGCCGGTGGTGCGGGAGTGAGCCGGAGTGCTCGGGCTAGCGTGCGTACGTGCCGTATGTACGTTTGCCCGAGTATGGGGTATTTTTGGGGTAGTTTAATGTATTGTTGGGTATTTTTAGTGTGTTTGTGGATTTTACTCACCGTATAAATGTCTGTCTTGCAGATCTAGACGGACGGTCGCGCGACAACCCCGATCTCTGGTGAGTGGGACAAATCCAACCCAGTAGAGAGGTGTTATACACCCTTGGGCGTATACCGACCTCTCCTGGGGCACCATGGATAGATATTGGCATGTGTAATATGTATATCATGCGAGCATGATTTAATTGTAGAATGCATGTTACCCTAGACTTTGCATGTTAGGGACTTGCACCCTTAGGATATGTGTATGAGCCATGCACCATGTCCCCTGTTTCCATGTTAGGAAGCCCGACCGATGAATGTGCCCTACTAGTTTATTTATTAAATTAAATGCTAGTATTTGTTAAATTGCATGTTATAGTGAATATTATAGGGGAGGGGCCTTGCGAGGACAGCGGTGAGACCCGGGTTAGGGTACACCATGTTCCTTGTTTGGTTGTCGGGGTGTCCTATAACGGGAACTCACGCTGCCCTCCCAAGTTTCTTTCCCCCAATGATATTCCACCCTTGTTATAACCTTATGCATGTTCCCCGCATCGTAGTTATGCGCCCTGGTGGGTTCTGAGGAATTCAGAACATTAGTGTTGTTATGATGTGTTGTCTGCGGATCCGAGTGGATCATATGCGATGGATAGGCTGTTCTGTTCCCTTCGTTGGATCCGTGTAGAGACTACCTCAGCGTTAGACAGGTTGTCCCGTGCAGGGGCTCCCCCTAGTAGGCGCCTCCTGATCTGGTAGAAGGACTGCGCTGAACACGGGAGTGGCCAAACGACCTACGGAGTGAGGAGAGACTATCGGTGGACCAAGGGTGACCAACAGCCTAGTCAGTCCCAAGAGCCTATGTCACCCGTTGTAGGGTGAGGGTGAGGGTGTAGTGGGTTGGCGATGAGCGACCCGCTGGATTTGTTTATGGATGCTAGTCAGTCCCAAAATCCTATGTCACTCGTTGAGGGTGAGGGTGAGGGTGTGGTGGGTTGGCGATAGCGACCTGCTGGATTGGTGTAGTAAGTCCCAATATCCTTGGTCACCCATTGAGGGTGAGGGTGAGGGTGTAGCGGGTTGGCGGAAGCGACCCGCTGGTTTTGTGCAGTTAGTCCCAATATCCTTGGTCACCCATTGAGGGTGAGGGTGAGGGTGTAGTGGGTTGGCGGTAGCGACCCACTAGTTTGAGGATTTGTTGTTATCTTTTGTGGTTTTGGTAATGAGATTGTGGATGATAAGGATTTTTTGGTTGTGGCCAATATTGTCTGTGATGTACGGGTTGTGCCGTTCACTGAGCGTGTGGCTCACCCCTCGCACAATATTTTTCTTCAGTGTCATCTGAGTCGGATCTGGAGGAGGAGCTCCCCGAGGGACTTCATCAGTAGCGGAGTAGCGCCACGTCCCGCGAGTATCAGAGGCTATCAGCATCCCTTGTGCCTGTATGTATTATTTTCCGTGCTTGGGCACGTGCTAGATTGTATTTGGATGTCTTTCTATGTATATTGGCTCTCACAGGACATGTGATTACGTATGGAGTCTGTAGTGCGTTTTGATTACAGATTCAGTCTTTAGCTTCCGCATTTGGTGTATATATCATGTCAGCTCTGCTTTGTTGTCTGTGAGTCATTCTGGTTGTTTGTATATGATATATATATTATTGACCTCCTGTGTAGATTCTGATATTTTATATACACTTGCCGCGTCTCGGGGACGCCCGGGGCGTGACACTGCATCACTTTGGCCATGATTTATCTATTCGTGCTTGCTTATTGATGAGTGAGTGAATTAGATAACTTTAAATGATTGAAAGCATGTGATAGAATGAATCAATTTCATTTATATATTTGCCTTGATTAAATCAAGTAAAAACAAGAACAAGAAAAGAACAAAAATACTCTAATAAATGGATTGTTGTGCTTATATTCATTACAACCGTTGTCTAGTACAGTGTTTCTGGTATTCAATTAAGATGGGAGAGGTCATCAAAGTCAAAATAGTCCTTCAGTCGAAACAGGAGATTTACATCTCAGCTGTAACACTGTGACCATTTAACAATGTATAGGCTTCTCACTTATTAAAAATGTCTATCAGCCTATATTATGGTGTCACTGTGTCGGTATTATTTTTATGAAGAAATTATGGTTTTAAAGTATAAATTAGTAAAACAGTAATTATTGATAACTGTCTAAAACAGTTCAACTGTCATGACTAACCTATAATAAGTTCCATGCATGATGCTTCTCTCCAAGTTCTATTGATTCTTATTTTTTTGTAGCGAGAGATTGGAGTGGATTCCCATAATACTTAAAACATCTCGATTTTGTTTTATGTTTAAACAAAACATTTTTTTGTTTGGTAATTAGGTTAATTGTTATCCAAGGTGATCAAAGACTCAAATCCAGGACTTATCAGTCAAAATGGGGTGTTTCAACAAATTTATGAAGAAGTGGTTTGTTAATTAAATACGATATGGGGATCATTAACAATGTAATCAACATAGTGAACCAGCTGTGCATCACATTGATGACTAGAGAATCACATGACTAAAAGAGTACCAGGTGAAATGATAATGCTCACAACTGAAATTTTAGAGGTGCAGCTAGACCATGAAAAATCAGAGCATGTCAGATAAATACAGTCCTTTTGTGCAGTTGGTCTGTTTATCTGGCATGTTACAATAGGAAAAAAAAAGGTCAGATGAGTTCAGTGGAACAGATCTTTGTGGACAGTGAAAAAACTGTTAGAGAGCCAGCCATGGAAGAGTATTAACACTAAAAATACTCTAATTGGATTGTCCCCACCTCTTGTTAGTGGTGCATAACCAAACCTTCCTTTTGACAGGGAGAAAAAAATGGAAAAAAAGCTTGACCGGGCTTGGTTCATGGGCAGTAACCCAGTATGGTTAACGGCCTACTATATACCCGTTTTAGTTGTGTGTTTACTGTAGTTAGTGTGCGTGGGGTTTATAACTCCCCAGAAGCTTTTGTAACAAAAAGAAAAACTCTAATTTAATAAAATTTAAAAGAGAAAAAAATGGGAGAAATCATGATAAGAACAAAAAATATCCCACATTTTTTATCCAAAAAAGTATTTAGGGCACAAAAGAGTTTTACCCTCATTTGAATAGAATTTAACTACATTTCGCTATAAAAAAAAATGTTTTACCCCTCGTTTGGGTGTGACATAGGGTTATTCACCTCTGATAGCTATATCAAGATAAATAACAATCCATGTAGAATAAGTAAATTTTTGTTTGATTGCATTTTCTGTTATTTTCATTAGTAAACAAAAAAATAACATTTTTATTGTTGGGTTCATCTTGTATAAAGTGAATATAAGTGATGATAAGAAATGGATAATGGTTTATACATTTTTAAATGATAACTATACTCCTACATAAATTGTTTGTGTTTGGAAACAAGTGCGAGAGATGTGTCTGTGATATGATAGATGCGATAATTTTTTGAAATGCGGCTGAGTGTTAGGTAAGATAAATTTTTTAAAATGACGAAGAAGAGTATTTTTATTTATTGACATAGATAATTCGTCATAAGCAATTCTAATTTTTTTCTTAGAATAATTATGAAGTCTTATCCTGCCTTATCCAAACATAGCTATGAAAGTTTATTATAGCAAAACAAATATTTTTTTTATAGTTATTCTCATGTATTCCTTGCTATTCATTGCTTATATTCTACCCCAAACCCAGGGGGAGGTTAGAGAATTAATCATGCCATATTGCCATGGATCCTCTTGTGATGTATATTTTTGGATAAAGAGAGAAAAGCATAAGACAACTCATTCTTCCTATTCTATTGGGTCACACTTTTTTCACTAATAAGAAGGTAGAAAAGGAAAAAATAAATAAATTTAGTACTTGATTATAGTGCGAAAAAATTGTAACAATTATTATCACCATAAACTAAAATAAATCCTTAGGACTGTATTAGGGGTTATGTATATATCTTATTATCGATTCAATGGGGAGAGTCTAAATATTCCAGGAACTTAAAATAGTCAAGGATTCCCGGAGGACCTACAATTAATTTTTCCAAGTAAAATTATTGAAATAGAAAAAATAGCAATCTAAAGGAAAATCACAATCGACTTCTATCTCCATATAACTATTTTATGCAATGTTCTAAAAATTTCACTTAAGCCCCTATTAATCTCCCGCCTAGGTCTAAGTGGGCCTAGCCTGTGACGTTTAGCGCCTAGTCACTTTTTCGAATAATTCATAGTTGACTAATAAACTATTAAATTACCTTGTATATTATATATTTATCAATTAATTTTTTTTATGTTATTACTATTGCTTATATTATTATTTTGTTTTGATGTTACTTTGTTATCATTTTATAGTTTAAAATTATTATATATATAATATGTACATGTATTATTAATTATTCTGAAAAGTGATAGATTAATTATCGATTAAATCCCGTCTAGCCGATTAATCTCTAGTCTTTTCTCAATAGCTCGACTAACGCTTAGTACTTTTTACAACATTGATTTTATGCATGTCCAAATACATAGTTGACAAACCAACCGCGGAAAAAGATTTTAGGTGATGATGATGTTCAAGCATTATTTCTAGGCCCAAAGATTTATATATAGAGACACCCAAACCACAGTCACATAAGAATGAAATTTTTTTTTTGGTAAAGAGTGCCACCAGAGCATACATATGGTATATATCATTAACAAAATATTAGTCTACATATTGAGAGGCATTCCCCCCACAGCATTGTATACAAAATCTATACATCTATGAACAGATTGTATAACTGGGGCTATTAAACTTCTGATCTTAGGGTCTTGTAATTCAAAACACCACATAAGAATGAATTAAGGTACTAGGAATATATTAGTGGAGTCATCTAAGATAGGCTTTCAACCAAATTAAGGTACTATAAATCACAACATTGAACAACGAATCAAGAAAGTAAACTAAAAAAAGAAAAGAAAAAGCAGAACCCTATGGAAGCATGGATAGATGGAAGACCACCACAAAATATTCTGTTGTCTGCCACAAACAGCCAACCAGCACTTCCTTTACACTATGTATATATTATGATTGGTCACTGTGAAAATTAAAGTCCCACCCCACTCCACCCCACGTGCGCATCCCTCCCTTTGTCAAACAAGCATTGATCTTCCATGAATAATAGATCAGTTAGTGATGGTGATGATGTGCTTTTGTGTATCCACGTGTGGTGAACCAGTCAGTCTTCATGTTTTGTCCCCTCAAACAGACCATCACTTCCTCTTAGATTTAAAAGAAAGAAGAGGACTTATAGGACAGGATGAGGTGGATGACCCCTTACTGAACAATGGCACTCCCCCCATCATGTCGAGAGGACCATTTTTGTAGTCGAACTGCTACCATTTATTGGTGGGGAGTGGGAGTTATGGAAGACCATCCTTTAAAGGATGACATGCTCGGTTGGATTTCTTTTTCTTTTCCATTAGAACATGCATGGTTTTTGAAAGTTTTTGTTTGTGTTGCGTATGAGTTTATTTGTTTTTAGTTGTTGGGCACCTCTGTGTCAACACTCTCACCACGGTCATAAAGTTCAGGTACGGCGAATAAGGTAAGGTTTCGTTTGATATTGAAAATGGAAGTGAGTAGGAAACACAGGTGACGACTCAAGATAAAACACTCACACTCGATGGAATCCAGAGATAGAGCAATGAAGACAAGAACACCAATTCTTTCTGATCTCAGGAAACCCTTTTTCATTCCTTGCTTCCATCACTACAAGTACATGGAATTATATATCATTGTCATTAACTGAACAAGTTTCAAGCAAGAAGAGTAAAAGACTGTGACCACACATTACAAGTCCCAAAACATATGGCAGTTGTTTTGAGTAAAAAATGGATCCATTTTCCAAGACATTTAATGTCCTCCTATGCTTCATTAGAAACCTCTGTAAATTGGACCTATGCAGAGAAAATTAAAGCCAATTAGCTACCGAGTGCACGTGCTGCCTGATCAACCTGAAAATTAGCTATTGAAGATTTACATTAGCTGATTAATTACTCCTTCATTGCTGATTGAATTGAGCATACCAATGATTGCTCCAGCATCCTTCACCCCGACTGTTGAAGATTTACCCTCGAATTTCAATTATCTTCAGCATGATAAAAAGAGAGGTCTGATATAATTAAAAGTTGCTGAAACACCATAATTAATTTCCGGGAAGTTCAATCTTATAAGTATTGCCACCAATTCGTTGAAGAACTTTGAAATGCCCATCAGCTCGAGATTGAAGTTTATCATGATGTCTAGATTGTAATCAATGGTGAACTGTGCGGTTTGCGAAACCCTTGTCTCCCTTTTTGTTCCAAGTGGTGGAGACTCTGGTGAGTGGGATGTGCGAGATGGCGAATAAGGACATCTGGATCTCGGATCTAGCTAGCTGGCATTCAGGATGGGAGATGGTTCTCTATTCTCCAATATGTTAATGACACAATTTTATTGAAGTTCACCATTTTTAGCTCTTACTCAAACATACATTCAAATTTTATTAAAAATTTAAGTAAAACATTCATTTCCAATAAGCTTGTCAATTATCAGAAAAAAATTTGAATTTGTATCCAAAAAGTCAGAAACATTCGATATTAAAAAATTCAGAGTACGAAGGGATATTAGTGTATTTGATTCAAAAAATATTCGTGTTCGATATATATATATATATATATATATATAAAATAATGATTTTTGGGCCCCAATTGGTAAACCTCCTCGCAAGCCCTATGAGGTGGCAATATTGAATTACCCACATTACCCTTCCTATCTAAATGGAGAGGTTTTTTTCATAACTGATTCCTTAAATCTCGAGGAGGTTACGATTTGTAATATTCTCTTTTTTTTTTAAGCAATCAATTCAATTGGATGCAAAAAAAAAAAAACAAGATTTACATTTTTTTTATTCAGATTGATATGTGGAAATGAAAACAAATATCGAATTCATTCTGGCGCGTGAATCCTCGCGAACGAATTTCAGTGAACGAATTTCAGTGAATCCTCTGGCGTGAATCCTCGTGAACGATCGGCGAGGATTGATGGCGATGCAACACATGTGATCTCTCCACCTACAACCGATATTTGGGAAAAATTCCCCCCACCCCCCTCCCCCGATCCATTGATAGCATCCTAAAGGCTTTCGCGGCCGCTCCGGCGAAAGGAGCCCAAACAATGGAGGACTCTCCAGCGAGCAGGTTCGCGGTGTAGCCCACACCCATCGGGCGAATCCAGGTACGGCTTATTAAGTGCGGCCACTGAAACTGGTGGTTCTCTGAAGCCTCCTTTGACGATTAGAGCACAACATAATATCCTTCTCCGGGGGGAAACTTCGAAGCCGAGCAGAGCACAAGAAAAGGGTAAGTCGATAGTCCGGGAGACTACCCTTCAAAGCAAAGGAGTTAAAGGAAGCACGCCTTCTGTTCGAGGAAATGCTTACAAGCAACAGGGCACGACCTCTGTACCTCAACCAACACCCAGATAGAAATCCCCCATAGTGCCCTCCCCCCTGAAGTCTCAAGCAATGCCCGAGCTTGGCGCGACCTTTTCCAGGCCACCACAGCAACCCCAGGGCATGAGCAAATGACCTACATTGCTCCAACACTTGAGGGTGAACAACTGATGGTGATTGTGGAGGTAGAGGACTATGTTAGTTCGTTAAATCAATGGGGTAAAGTCCTCGTGGGGTATGTCATTGGCACGATTCCAGTGTACACGCCATTCTTGCAATTCCTCCGTCGACTATGGAAGCCGAAAGGGGAAATCCGCCTCATGCTTAAAGGCAACAGGTTTTTTGTGGTGACCTTTGACAATGAAGAATGCCTCCATGCAGTGTTAGAAGGTGGTCACTGGACAATGGCAAGTCGACCCTTCGTTCTCCAGCGGTGGTCTCCATACTCTCGAATGGAACAAGAGCGATTAACATCGATCCCCATCTGGGTAAAATTCCCCAACTTTCCCCTACATATGTGGACCTTGGACCGCTTAAACAAAATCTCTAGCGTGATAGGCACCCCCCCTTTATCGCGATGTGGCAACTAGGGATGGAACACGCATATCATTCGCAAGGGTTTGTGTAGAGGTTGAAGCTGGTAAGCAGTTGCCAAACAACATAGTGGTCACCTCAAAAGTTGGAGGAAGACAGGAGTTTCGAGTTGAATATGATTGGAAACCCTAGGTGTGTACACATTGTCACACCTTTGGGCATGACGAGGCCATGTGCTGCAAAAAACCTCCTCAAGTTCAAGCGGACATACAGCAAATCACCTCCAAGACAAAGGGCCAAGTCAATCAAGTCTGGATTGAGGTAAACAAAAACAACAATAAGAGGTGTGAAAAGCCATGCCCAACTATGAGCACGGGAAAGCCTATCCTGGAAAGCTTATCCAACCCATTTGCAAGCCTACAAATGGAAGCAGAATCTAACCTCCACCAGGTGGCCACAGGCCAAGATGACACTCCGCAAGCTGCTATGGAAGCACGGTTAGGGGCTTATCTCTGGCGCAATTGCAACAAGTTCACAACAAAGCTGCACTTGAAACCGTTGAACAGACTTCAACACATCAAGATTCAGATGCAGGACAGCGGTTTATCTCTGGCGCAATTGCACAAGATGGTCATGAACTCCAAATCCAACGCCAGGAGAACTCTGCAACAGCAGAGGGACAACAACTTGCCCTGCCCACTCAACTCAGCCTCACTAATGAGGCCTTCACCACCAAACTCTTACAAGAGGCGTAGTTCAAGAAGGACCCCACCAAACAATTGGTGGCAGAGGGTCAGGAATTATACGTTTTCTTGCCTATCCCTTCTGGAAGTCAGAATTATCGACTGGAAGACAACCAGGCTGCAGGGATTGTTCTTGATGAGCCACCTCCACCCCGGAAAGAGGTTCCCAACTTGGAACACCCACCCCATCCAAAAGTGCCCCAAACCCCAAAGCGCCAAACCAGAAACTCTGCGAAGCCTGGAGGCAAACAGGGCACGTCTAATTAGCAGATAAATCACTTGAGTTTCACTCTTTGTTTGTGGTTTTTATAGACTATCTTTTTTGGAATGTTCGGGGCCTTAATAACCGAATCAAGCAATTGGATGTATGTAAATATCTTCAGGAAAACCAAACTCCTTTTGTGGCTTTGCTAGAGAATAAAATCCCTACATCAGAGGCTCTGCAAGTCAAACATTGTTTACTCGGGCGACGCACGGCGACATTCTCCCATTTCCATGATGGTAGGGGCCGAATTTGGCTACTATGGGTGACAAACCTCATCAACATTGTGGTTCTCAAATATTCAGAACAATATGTGCATTGTGAGGTGTCTCTTGCTAGCTCTAGCCAAAGGCTCTTCCTCACCATAGTCTATGCTTCAAATATGGTTTCCGAAAGACAAGAGCTGTGGATGGATCTCCAACGAATGGCACAACAAATTTCTGGTCCATGGCTCGTTGGTGGGGATTTTAATGAAGTCCGTTTTGTAAGCGAGAAGCAAGGAGGAAGGCCGCTGCAAACAACTAGGCTTGGGAAATTTAACTCTTGCCTAGACTATTGCCACCTGACTGACTTATCCGGAATTGGTGACACTTTCTCATGGAACAATCGACAGGTCAATCGCATAGCTTGCAGGCTCGATCGGCTCATGGGAAACTCTGAATGGATCACACTCTTCCCTGAAGCATACTCCACCTATTTGCCAGGTTGACTACCTGATCATGCTGCCCTGAAATTGACTGTACAGCCTGCTTTATTTAGCTACCCAAAACTGTATAAGTTTTTCAATGTCTAGTTATGCCACAACTCATTTCTTTCTGTTTTGAGGCAAGCATGGAACATCCTTGTCCATGGCACAGCTATGTTCCGATTGGTGAAAAAATTCCAGCATACTAAGCAAGTCCTCAAAAGATGGAACGTTGATCAATTTGGTTTAGTCCAAACTACAGTAATTAACACAAGGGACTGCCTGCAAGCTTCCCAACGGGCCTTGCAGCAACAACCCATCGATCCGATGCTCATGGAGGCTGACCAAGCCGCCCGTCACGCTTATGAAGCTGCTTTGGTGCAAGAGGAGGATCTCATCAGATAGAAGGCACGACTAAATTGGCTTCAACAAGGAGATCGATGCACAAAGTTTTTCTATACACAGTTTGCTGTGAGAAAATCTCACAACACTTTGCGCAAAGTCATCTTGCCTGATGGGACAGAGGTTGATGATCAACGACAAGTTCAGCACTATACCGTTGAATATTACAAAGACCTTCTTACCAGGGAATCAGACAGCCCCATCCCGTCACTTTCTTCATCGACTTGGCTCAGAGATGTGGATAACGAAGCTCTTTGTGCAGATGTCACTGATGAGGAGGTTCTTTTGAACCTTAAGCAGATGAAAGCAGATGGTAGCCCCTGTCTGGACGGGTTCACGGTGGGTTTCTTCTAGAATTTCCTGGAGATAATTCAGATGTATCTTTTGGAGGCCGTGAGGGTGTTTTTTTGTAGCGGAAATCTCCTTCGTCAGCTTAATACTTCCTTTATCTCCCTTATTCCAAAAATAACGCAGGCAAACTCCCTGAACCAATTTCGGCCGATTTCCTTGTGCGGGGTTGTGTATAAACTGATCACCAAGATCTTGGATTCTAGACTCCAACGGGTCCTCCCTAAGTTGATTAGCCCAAACCAAACGGCTTTCATCAAAAGGGAGGAAAATAACACACAGCATTCTTCTTGCCCACAAGCTGGTTCGTTATCTTTCTAACAGGAATGGTAAAGGGCGCGCGGTGGTGAAGATTGATCTAAGAAAAGCGTTTGATTCTATTCACTGGCCTTTCATCAGAGCAGTGCTACAGGCCATCAACTTCAGTCCTACTTGGATAAAATGGATTATGGGTTGCATTCAGTTCTCCTAGTTTTTGGTGCTGATTAATGGATCCCCGTTCGGGTTTTTTGAGAGATCCTCAGGTCTTATACAGGGGGACCCCATCTCTCCACTTCTCTTTGTGTTGAGCATGGAAATCTTGTAACAAATGTTGGAAGCAGCTTTTAGGGAAATGCGTATCGAGCCATATACCAAGAAAGCAATCTCCATCAGCCACCTTCCCTTTGCGGATGATTTAATCATCTTTTCTGCTGCCACAGCCAATTCGGGCAGGGGTTTGAAGGAGGTCCTCAATCGGTTTGCCCTTTGGTCTGGACTGGAGCTCAACAGAGGCAAGTCACAAGCTTTCTATGGGGGCATGACAGAATATCATCGTCAATTCATCAACCCACTAGGCATCGAGGAGGGGGAGTTGCCAGTTAAATATTTCGGACTTCCTTTATACACCGGAAGCTTATCTCCACGAATGTGTTTACCACTTGTAGATAAACTCAGGAAACGGTTACAACATTGGCATGGACAAATGCTTTCCATGGCTGGTCGACTCGAGTTAGCAAAGACTGTGCTTCATAGCTTTCAGATCTATTGGTCCTTGACGTTTGCACTACCCGCAGCTACCACCAAGGCTATGGAGAAGATCATTCGTTCCTTTTTATGGGGGGGGGCATCTCTAAAGCGGACCGTGCATCATGTGCGATGGGATTTGGTGTGCTCCCCAAAAGATGAGAAGGGGCTTGGTCTGAAACGTATTGCCGATTGGGGCAAGGCAGCACTTGGCGCAAGATTTTGGGAGTTGGCGACAGGAATGGAGTCCTTATGGGTTAGATGGGTGACCAAACGATACCTTGACAAGCAGAATATCTGGTCAGCTAAACCAACCTCAGCGGGGTCCTGGATTTGGCCTAAACTCTTGGCTTTGCGTGATTGGATCAAACCCGAGATTCGATACATCATTTTCTCAGGTAGAAATATGAAAGCTTGGACCGACCCATGAATAAAAGGGAAATCCCTTGCTGAACTGTCTTCGCCACAAGACCAACAGGGGTTATTGGAACCTAATATGTTAGTGTCCCAATTTGTTACTACTGATGTCTGGACTAAGCTCCCTGGTGGCCGACCACTTGGGATTCAATCTGGTCAAACATAGCGGAGCAAGAATGCGGTGGCATTGGTGTGGATACCCTGGTGTGGCCGCATGCTACTACTGGCAGCCTCAACACATCGCTGGCATGGGATTTCTTAAGGAAGAAGAATCCAAAACTGAAATGGTGCAAATGGATATGGCAGAAATTCCAGCCACCCCAGCCTTCAGTGTGTACATGGCTTGCATTGCTAAATAAGTCACCCACTCTAGTTAATCTTCAAAAGAAGGGATTGGTGAGGGAATTTACTTGTCCACTATGCAAGAGGGATCCTGAAACCGCAGAACATCTGTTTCTATGTTGCTCCTTTACGGGCTTCATTTGGGCAGCAGTTTTCATGAAAATGGGGTTCAAGCGGTCGCATCTGGGCTCCTTAATCCTTTTTGTCTGGACGAAGACAAATTCAGACGGCTCTCTAACTTGCGACCTTGCGGGATACGGGGCTATTCTACGTTCCTGGACAGGGGAGGTCATGCGGGCAGTTGTAGTCCAAGACCGCGGGCGTAACTCCATCAATGTTCTTGAGTACAAAGCAATACTTGAGGGCCTTCGGCTCTACAATCAAGTGAGTTTGCCCCGAATTCACATGGAAAGTGACTCATCCACTGCAGTTGCTTGGGTCAATGATAACGGTAGCCTCCCGTGGCAGCTCATCCGTGCACGCAATGAAGTTCGAGCACTTTTGTCTACTCTGGAGCATTGGCAGGTCACTCATACATACAGAGAAGGAAATCAAGCAGCTGATTATCTAGCTTCGTGGAGGACTTCACCTAGCACCACCTTATTTCCCCCAGTCTTGATGGATGAAAAACTCCTTGATATCATTGTTTGTGACTCTGTTGGCACTATCTACACAAGAAACTTTAACAGTTAATGGGCTGGACTTCCACATCTCATGTCACGGTGTGGTTGCAAGGGATGCAATCTCATTCAGTTGAGGTCTCCCTCCTTCTAACTACCCCTTGAAATGGATGCGGTTGGCCTAATCCCTCTCTTCCTTGAATGTAATTTTCTGGTTATATCACTTGTAGTTTTTTGGATTTACCACTAACCATAGTAATACAAATTCTTTTTTACCCACCAAAATAAAAATATCGAATTCAGTTTTGGTGGGGATTGGAGGAAAGACTATAATTACTCGAGTAATTTTTTTTATTTGCAACCTAATTGTGGTGTGAAGAATGGTGATCCATTCCGGTTAGGCTTTTCAATCTGAATAAAACACATTTTTCTGATTTTACATTCATCTTTGAATCATTATATACATTTTTTATATCAGATTTAATTTAAATTCAGATACATGACCACTGTATCTGGATTTTTAGCCTTGCATTATCATTATTCAGTAAGAGTTTTGAGATTTGAATAAGTATGATTTGTATAATGGTTTTTATTATTGTGTATGTGTGTAATTATGAATATTGAGTCATTTAGTATATTTTTAGCCATGCATGATCATTATTAAACTCATTCAGATTCAAGATTCACGTGTATCTGAATTATTTATCTAATGTAAAATTGTTAATTCAGATTCTAGATACACGTGTATCTGAATTATTTACCCAACCTAATTTGCTGTTTGTTATTTTGTTTTGATGGATTTGATTAATGTGTATCTGAATAATATTTAATTATTTTTGTCATCGATATATAAAGACTTTTATTAATAATCTATGCAATGTCTCATAGCATGTAAATCATAATTGTTTCATTTTTAAACTCATTCAGATTCTATATACCCTTGTATCTAATGTAAAGTTTTAATTCAGATTCCAGATACACGTGTATTTGAATTATTTACACCGCCCAATTTGTTGTTTGTTATTTTTGTTTTGATGGATTTGATTAATGTGTATCTGAATAATATTTAATTGTTTTTATCATCTGTATTTAAAGACTTTTATTAATTATCTATGCAATGCCTCATTAGCATATAAAACACAATTGTTACATTTTTAAACTCATTCAGATTCCAGATACACTTGTATCTAATGTAAAGTTCTTAATTCAGATTCCAGATACACATGTATCTGAATAATTTATCCAACCCAATTTACTATTTGTTATGTTTGTTCTGATGGATTTGATTAATGTATATCTGAATAATATTTAATTGTTTTTGTCATGTATATTTAAATATTTTTATTAATCATCTAAGCAATTTCTCATTAGCATGTAGACCATAATTGTTTCATATGAATTTCATATTAACATTGTATCTGAAATTTGTATATGAAATTATCTGTAGGTGTATCTAAAAAAAAATGGAGGTGGAGGTGGAGGTCGAAGGAGAGCTCGAAAGATAGCCAATCCACGTCTCATATGATGGAGGGCGACGAGAGCAATCCAAGAGTGACGATGCCGGTCGCCGGAGAGTGGCGATGTCGATCGCCGGAGATAAGGAGGCCAGTCGGAATGAATTTTTGAAGTGGCGGCTAGCTTATGAGGGTAAAAAAGAAATTTTTCAAAGAGGGAGTGCTAGAGGCAGTTATACAATCTCAATTAATGAGAGATTTTTTTTAGAATAAAAAACTCAAATATAAAGGAAGGATAATATTATCTTTGCTCATTTTACCTTTAAAAAAAGTCAAACAGATAACCAATCAAGTAATGACACTATTGGAGCTTCTTAATAGGGTTTAAATTTTGAGGTTCATGTAGCAAGACTCATATATATATATATATATATATATATTACTTGTATTGTTATCTTGTATGTTTAATCATAATGATAATATATTATAATACTTTTAAATTTTCAATGTATGACATCTGAAAGAGAAAATAAGTCTTAAAATCTAAATTTTAATTTTCATCTTTCTATAATATCACTTGATTATCCAAATTTATGTTAATATATAAACATGAATTACCTAAAAAATATCCATATCCGATCCGTATCCGAAGGGATCCAAATCCGAAAATTAATATTCGTATTCGAATCCGAAAGTTAGGTTGTAAATATTGATATATCTGATCCTTATCTGTCCGATTGACAGACTTGATTTCCAACTATTAGTTTGTGTTTTACTCAAACCTTTTAAAAATTGAAGAGTTAAAAAAACAATCAATGTTTTAAAATCTCTTTTATGCCAGATTAATCCCCTCCTAGGCCTAGGCGGACTCAGCCCACAATGCTTAGTGCCTAGCTGCGTCTCTTATTAATCTCTAGTTGACTAACAACATATTAAATTACCTTATATATTGTATATCTATTAAATGATTTTTTATGTTATCCCTGTTATGATTATATTATTAATTTTGTTTTGATGTTATTTTGCTATTATTTTGTAGCATAAAAATATTATATAAAAAATATGTATATGTATATCTATTGTATTTTTTATTCTAAATATTGATTAATTAATCCCCGATTAATTTAGCTTAGTCGATTAATTCATAGTCCCTCCTCAACCGCCCGATTAGCACTTAGCATTTTTTTACAACATTGAAAAAAATAACCATATAGACAATAATTAAATTTAGATATTTTTGGGATTCAAAACAAAACAAATATAATTAATTGATGTCTCTGTACGTGTATGTGTGTCTATGCACACACATTACCAATTTAGTAATTTGACCCAAAAACATATATTTTGTTGGGATTTCATCCGAAACTGACTTGATATTTTCTGGTCATGGGATGTAAAGGGTTTGAAAGACCTGATCCATGTTTGGTGGGTGTCACGCCCCGGGCGTCCCCGAGACGCGGCAAGTGTATATATAATATCAGAATCTACACAGGAGGTCAATAATATCATACACAAGCAGCCAAAATGACACACAGACAACAAAAGCCAGGCTGACAGGATATATATACACCAAATGCGGATAACTAAAAACTGAATCTGTAATCAAAATATACTACAGACTCCATACATAATCACATGTCCTGTGAGAGCCAATATACATACAAAGACATCCAAATACAACACAAACGCGTGCCCAAGCACGGAAAATAATACATACTGGTACAAGGGATGCTGATAGTCTCTGCAACTCGCGGGACGTGGCGCTACTCCGCTACTGATGAAGTCCCTCGGGGAGCTCCTCCTCCAGATCCGACTCAGATGACACTGTAGAAAAAAAATTATGCGAGGGGTGAGCCACACGCTCAGTGAACGGCACAACCCATGCATCACAGACAATATTGACTTCAACCAGAAAATCCTTATCCTCCACAACACATTATCAAGCCACAACAATGATATCAACGACTCAAAGCCGTGGGTCGCTCGATCACTAACCCACTACACCCTCACCCTTCAATGGGCGACAAAGGATATTGGGACTGGCTATACCAAACCAGCGGGTCGCTTCCGCCAACCCGCTACACCCTCACCCTCACCCCTCAAGGGGTGACCAAGGATATTGGGACTAACTGCACCAAAAATCAACGGGTCGCTTCCGCCAACCCGCCACACCCTCACCCTCACCCTTCAACGGGTGACATAGGATATTGGGACTTACAATCCAGTGGGTCGCCACATCGCCGGCCCACCATACCCTCACCCTCACCTTTCAACAGGTGACATAGGCTCTTGGGACTGACTAGGCTGTTGGTCACCCTTGGTCCACCGATAGTCTCTCCTCACTCCGCGGTTGTTTGGCCACTCCCATGTTCAGCACAGTCCTTCATCAAACCAGGAGGCGCCTACTAGTGGGAGCCCCTGCACGGGACAACCTGTCTAACGCCGAGGTAGTCTCTAACGGATCCAACGCAGGGCAACAGGACAGCCTATTCATCGCATATGATCCACTCGGATCCGCAGACAACACGTCATAACAACTCTAACGTTCTGAATTCCTCAGAACCCACCAGGGCGCATAACTACGATGCGGGGAGCATGCATAAGGTTATAACAGGGTGGAATATCGTTGGGGGAAAGGAACTCAGGAGGGCAGCGTGAGTTCCCGTTATAGGACACCCCGACAACCCAACAAGGAACACGGTGTACCCTAACCCGGGTCTCACCGCTGTCCTCGCAAGGCCCCTCCCCTATAATATTCACTATAACATGCATTGTAAACAAATACTAGCATTTAGTTTAATAAATAAACTAGTAGGGCACATGCATCGGCCGGGCTTCCTAACATGGAACCAGGGGACATGCTGCATGGCTCATATACATATCCTAAGGGTGCAAGTCCCTAACATGCAAGGTCTAGGGTAACATGCATTCTACAAGTAAATCACGCTCGCATGATATACATATTACACATGGTCAATATTTATCCATAGTGCCCCAGGAGAGGTCGGTATACGCCCAAGTGCGTATAACACCTCTCCACTGGGTTGGATTGTCCCACTCACCGTGATCGGGGTCAACGCGCGACCATCTGTCGAGATCTACAAGACAGGTATTATTTGGTAAGTATTAATCCACAATTATCATTAAATACATAATTAAACACCCCAAAACCCACAACAAGCATCCAACACTTCCCCAACAACTACTCGCGGCCTCGGCAACCACCCGCACGGCCCCCGGCAACCACCCGCACGGTCGGCCACCGCCCGGACGCGCCACCGCGGGCCCCGCACGCCTCGCGCCGGTCCGCGAGCACCCCGCGCGCCCCCGCACGCAGTGCCCCGCCTCGCGCGCACCCCGCGCGCACCTCCGCCACCTTGCCGCACCTCGCGCGCACCTCGCACGCACCTCGCGCACTGCCCCGCGCCCCGCGCGCACCTCGCACGCACCTCGCGCACTGCCCCGCGCCCCGCGCGCACCTCGCACACTGCCCCGCGCCCCGCGCGCACCTCGCACCAGCGCGACCTGCTCCACGCGCACTAGTCCGCCCAGCACCGCGCGCACCTCCGCCAGCCCCTCCGCCAGCACCTCGCGCGCCCAGCACCTCGGCCAGCACCTCCGCGCGCGCCTAGCACCTCGGCCAGCACCTCCTCGCGCGCCTAGCACCTCGGCCAGCACCTCCTCGCGCGCCGGGCACCTCGGCCAGCACCCCCTCGCGCACCTGAGGCCACCAGCCTACACTCCCGCCTTGCCAGCCCCTCCAGCACACCAGCACGAGCAAGGCAGCCAGCCCCCGGCCCGCGCACGCCCGCGCGCAGGCCGCGGCACGCACGCCCGCGCGCGCACGCGCATCCTTGCACGCGCCCAGCCCACGCGCGGCCCGGGGCTGCTGCCGCCGCTGCTTGCTGCCCGAGACGGCGTCCCCGCCTGCCGAGCACCTCCAACTACCTCTCCCACTGCCGCCGACCCCTCCAACCACCTCCGACCCTCCTCCGACGACCCCCACTGCCGCCGACCACCCCCAAACACAAAACCCAGCCCTCTAGCACCCATTCATGCAAGAAAAGAGGGAAAGGAGGCTTACCGAGGGGAGGGGAAGACGTTCGGTAGCTCTTCGCGCGCCGAAACCTTCCTCAAAGGCTTTCCCACACCCCGATCTATCACGGCCCTCGATTTGGGTCGAAACAGAGGAGAGAGAGGGGAGGTCGGGGAGGCTAGGATGGTCGGAAATCGGTTTTGAAGACACCGGAGCGTAGATCGGGACCCGATCTACACTTCCCGTGCTTTGGGTTTTCGATTTGAGGGAGGGGGCTCAAACGGAAGCGAGAGGGGAGAGAGAGAGCTAGTCGGGGATGATGAATAGTGTTGATTTTTATTCCATTTAAATGTGCGACTTAAAAACCCGGATACGCCCCGGAACTGCGAAATTTTTGCAAACGATGCCAGAATTCGATGAAATTTTCGTGAGAGGTCTAAAATGGCACCAGGACACCAAATATGCAGTTAGATTTTCAATCGGAGTCCTCTAGCTCAGACGATAGCTAACAGTCTGAAATTATGCGGTTCCGATCGAAAAACCCTAAAAATTTTAAAACTGCCAGAAATGCTCCAACGGTTACCAGCAGGCTAAAAAGTGACACATATATAACATTCTTCCCCCCTTAGGAAATTTTGTCCACAAAATATGCAAAAACATCTAGGAGGGGAAAAGATGCGTCACACCTGGCATCCATGAGCTCTCAAGTGTCCTTAACACCGGAACGGTGCTGCCATCGCACCTCGACCAGCTGGACGGTCTTGGTGCAGAGCCTCCTCACGCGGCGGTCCATGATCTCAATCGACTGCTCCACGAATGACTGTCCGGCTCAGAGACAAGCGGCTCGAACGGGATGACGTGAGCAGGATCGTGGACATAACGCCTTGGCCATGGGACAAGGACGACGTCGTGGGCACGAACCAGCTGCGGGGGAAAGGCTACTGATAAGCCACCTCCCCAATCCACTCAATGACGAGAACAAGGTCCCATTAAAGAGCAACTCGGCTTGCCCGAACGTCGAAACAGAGGATGCCCTTAAACCAGGACACTTCCTTGCAATTATGGTCGCCAAACCCGAAGGTAAGCTTCTGGCGACGATGACCCGGGTAGCCCTTCTGTCGGTTCTGGGAGGTGCAGATGTACACCCTAACCAACCCGGCCACCGCGAGGTCAAACAACTAACTTATGGCCCCTCCAACTGGCGCTCCACTACCGTCCCAACACAAGGGAGGTATGGAACTGCGCCTGTAGAGTGCCCATCACCGATCCATCCGGGTGCTCGAATGGCAGTCGCTTACAGGCATACCCCAACAATTGGTGGTGCCTCACCCAACTGCCCTCAACATCGAGCACGCAGGCACATAGCATGTCCTCCAAGGTTCGAATCGCCCTCATTGACTGGCTGTCCATCGGCGATGAAACGCTATACTTAAATGGAGGCTCGCGCCTAAGGCTGCGCCACAACCTCAAAGTAACCCTCGCGTCTCAACCGAAAATAGCGCCGACTGGAGTGCCATGAAGACGAACAATCGCGAAGGTGGAAACCCACGTCAAGACGTCCAGAGACTCAATCAGTCTGATAGGGAGGGAGTCGCGGACTTAGTCAGTCGGTCAATGATCACCCAGACGGCGTCGTGACCCGAACGTGACATTAACTAGTCTGCAACAATCCCTGACAACCCATTCTCACGCCCACTGAGGAATCTTGATGGACTGACGCTTTTCACGCGATGATGAATCTCGAACTTTGCCTGAGGGCATGCCAACCTGGGGAAACAAGGTCACCCACATCATCTTATCATCACACCACAGCAACTCAACAAAGACTACCCCAAAGTAGTCCTCGGAAACCCAATAAAACTTTCGAGATCCACGAAGGCATCCGGCGCATTCGTCCACCCCGACGGCAGTACTTAAAACTCGTAGTGCCTGAACGGTCACGAAAGGCCATCTACGGGATGTCCAACTCTCGGATCTCCAGCTTGTGGTACCCTTGTGCGAAGATCGATCTAACAGCAGGCACTCGCTCTCAGAGCTGGTCAAATAGATCATCCATTCGCGACAAAGGTAATTGATCTTCTACCTCCACGGGGAGATCAAAACAACACCATGAACAATCAAGTTCGGATTCTGCTCTTCGAGCATGGCTGGCGCTCATGATAACACTTACACGCTCGGTAAGCCGCTTAACCGCACTTAATCCACGAGACATGCAATAAGGGGTCGTCGGACCTCGACAATGCCTATGCAACGTCATCTATCTGATATGGCGGTCAAGTCCCATCACGAACGCTAGCATCGCGCCTCCTTATTTGCGACCAATGTGGGGCAAAACGCGACAGTATCTACAACTGTGCTTACATGCCGCCAGAGATAGGCCGCTCATCACAACCATTGGAACTCCGGCATCCTGCACTCCATGGGCAGATTCATCACGAAGAGTCCATGCTTTCGTCATCATTTAGCAGCACTCTCCCGGTGTGGCCTCTACCTGGTAGCCTCCCAAGCCCGCTATATCTGCCATATGGGCGCACCAACAAGCATAGGATCTGGGAGCACCTCGTAGGGCTCTGGCCTCAACCGGGCAGCTACAACACATAATGATTTATCGAAGCGACTCCAGATGCCACTATGGAACCCTGTCCACTAGCGATCGCCCACTGAGCTGCAATAGGACGCACCTGGTTCCGATCGAACGCATCACCACACCCAATCGCGATGCATCGGAGCAAACTGCGAACCCACCCCTCCCAGACGGAAAGGTAAGAACTGGCGCTGAGGTGAGCCTCCGAGTAAACTCCAGGAAGCTCTCCTCGCAAGACGGGGACCACTCGAACCGGACATCCTTCCAAGTAAGGCGGTTAAGAGGAACAGCTATCTTCGAGAGTCCCTCGTCAAGCTTCCTACAATAACCTGCAACTCGGGAAGCTCCGAATCCTGCGGGGTTCGACGGCCTACGCCAATTTGACGCAAGCGTCTTACCCGGGTCCACAGATACGCCTTCACCAGAATTCACCAGCCCAAAAGGCCTTAACCTCTAACCAAAATTCACACTTGATCTCTCATCTGATGCTTCCAGGGTATCCCTTACTGGGAAAAGAAACCTCGGGAAACAGCATGAAACCCCGATATAGGATACCCCGACAACCAAACAAGGAACACGAAGTATCCTAGCCCGGGTTTCAACGCCGACCTCACAAGGCCCCTTAATCCAGAAAGGAACACTAGGAGAAGACATCATTATTAAAGAACATTACCAACCTCTCCGGATCATCTACTCTAGATGATCACCCACGATGTCATTCAACATCCTTCTCAAGACCGGACCCAACCTCCGTGGGAATGGTCGAACAGCAATTTGGGTCACGAGTTGACGCGTCATTGTCTCATCCACACCCTCACTCCCATCAGGAGACATATTGGGACTTTGGGAGAGATTTAGACTGCTCTCTACCCCTGGTCCACCGGTAGCCTCTCCTCCACACCGTAGGCCGCCTGGTCCGCTCCCACAATTCAGCACCGTCCGGAAACCAATCAGGAGGTGCTTACTGAGGGGAGCCCTCTGTCAGGAAGGCCTCTCTAACGCTGAGGAGTCCCTACTCGGGTCCAACGAAGGGGAGAACGACACCATACTCGCGACATCATCCATTACAGGACCGAACCCAACATCATCGGGAATGGTCGAATAAATCATTTGGTCACGAGCGAACCGTCTTCGCCTCATCCACACCCTCACTCCCGAAAGGAGACATTTTGGGACTTTGGGAGAGACTTAGACTGCTCTCTACCCCTGGTCCACCGGTAGCCTCTCCCCGCTCCGTAGCTCGCCTGGTCCTCTGACCGGGAGCCTGTCTAACGCCGGGGCTGTACTACGCGGATCCGACGAAGGGGAGAGCGATTTCCACGCTCGCGGCACCATCCATTAATCCATTTCCGGGTTAGCCCCTACCTGACACACTCCCACGATCAGTACCCCTCCGACTGCATCGGCGGTACCTACGGATGAGAGCCTCCTGCCAGGACGGCTACAACCCAGCCTCTTCAATTCGAACAACCACACTCAATACTCGCGCTGCAGCCTCTAGCTCCACCTCCCTCACTAGGGGATCCTGAACTCTCACCGCTGGAATCACCACGGGGACTGGGGGTACTTCGGGTACCACAGACGGATCTGCTACCAAGGGGACCTGTGGAACTGCATCACGGGCCGCCCTCAGCTCCCGGATCTCCCGCGCTTGCTCTACCAACGCTCTGGTCTGCGCCTCCAGTGCCTTGATCCGAGTCTCCACCGAATCCGCTATCCGAGCGAACGCACGTTCCCGTGCGGGAGGCTCCTGCGCCGATCCTGGCCTCACAGCCGTGGACTCTCCAGTAGCATCCTCGCCTCTAGCAGGTCCGAAAACCTCCAAAGGTCGAGAGGGACCATGTCCGCGCCGTCCTCCACGAGGAGACATATCAGCAATCCTAAGAAAACCAGACTCTAGGATCAGAATACCCATATCAAAATCCTAGGACTCATCTCTACGAAAGAAGACTATTGGCTCTGACAGGACCAGGCTCTGATACCACCTTTTTGTCACGCCCCAGGCGTCCCCGGGACGCGGCAAGTGTATATATATATCAGAATCTACTCAGGAGGTCAATAATATCATACACAAGCAGCCAAAATGACACACAGACAACAAAAGCAAGGCTGACAGGATATATATACACCAAATGCGGATAACTAAGACTGAATCTGTAATCAAAATATACTACAGACTCCATACATAATCACATGTCCTGTGAGAGCCAATATACATACAAAGACATCCAAATACAACACAAACGCGTGCCCAAGCACGGAAAATACATACTGGTACAAGGGATGCTGATAGTCTCTGCAACTCGCGGGACGTGGCGCTACTCCGCTACTGATGAAGTCCCTCGGGGAGCTCCTCCTCCAGATCCGACTCAGATGACACTGAAGAAAAAATATTGTGCGAGGGTGAGCCACACGCTCAGTGAACGGCACAACCCATGCATCACAGACAATATTGACTTCAACCAGAAAATCCTTATCCTCCACAACACATTATCAAGCCACAACAATGATATCAACGACTCAAAGCCGTGGGTCGCTCGATCGCTAACCCACTACACCCTCACCCTCACCCTTCAATGGGCGACAAGGCATATTGGGACTGGCTATACCAAACCAGCGGGTCGCTTCCGCCAACCCGCTACACCCTCACCCTCACCCTTCAATGGGTGACCAAGGATATTGGGACTAACTGCACCAAAAATCAACGGGTCGCTTCCGCCAACCCGCCACACCCTCACCCTCACCCTTCAACGGGTGACATAGGATATTGGGACTTACAATCCAGTGGGTCGCCACATCGCCGGCCCACCATACCCTCACCCTCACCTTTCAACAGGTGACATAGGCTCTTGGGACTGACTAGGCTGTTGGTCACCCTTGGTCCACCGATAGTCTCTCCTCACTCCGCGGTTGTTTGGCCACTCCCATGTTCAGCACAGTCCTTCATCAAACCAGGAGGCGCCTACTAGTGGGAGCCCCTGCACGGGACAACCTGTCTAACGCCGAGGTAGTCTCTAACGGATCCAACGCAGGGCAACAGGACAGCCTATCCATCGCATATGATCCACTCGGATCCGCAGACAACACGTCATAACAACTCTAACGTTCTGAATTCCTCAGAACCCACCAGGGCGCATAACTACGATGCGGGGAACATGCATAAGGTTATAACAGGGTGGAATATCGTTGGGGAAAGAAACTCGGGAGGGCAGCGTGAGTTCCCGTTATAGGACACCCCGACAACCAACAAGGAACACGGTGTACCCTAACCCGGGTCTCACCGCTGTCCTCGCAAGGCCCCTCCCCTATAATATTCACTATAACATGCATTGTAAACAAATACTAGCATTTAATTTAATAAATAAACTAGTAGGGCACATGCATCGGCCGGGCTTCCTAACATGGAACCAGGGAACATGCTGCATGGCTCATATACATATCCTAAGGGTGCAAGTCCCTAACATGCAAGGTCTAGGGTAACATGCATTCTACAAGTAAATCACGCTCGCATGATATACATATTACACATGGTCAATATTTATCCATAGTGCCCCAGGAGAGGTCGGTATACGCCCAAGTGCGTATAACACCTCTCCACTGGGTTGGATTGTCCCACTCACCGTGATCGGGTCAACGCGCGACCGTCTGTCGAGATCTGCAAGACAGGTATTATTTGGTAAGTATTAATCCACAATTATCATTAAATACATAATTAAAATACCCCAAAACCCACAACAAGCATCCAACACCTCCCCAACAACTACCCGCGGCCTCGGCAACCACCCGCACGGCCCCCGGCAACCACCCGCACGGTCGGCCACCGCCCGGACGCGCCACCGCGGGCCCCGCACGCCTCGCGCCGGTCCGCGAGCACCCCGCGCGCCCCCGCACGCAGTGCCCCGCCTCGCGCGCACCCCGCGCGCACCTCCGCCACCTTGCCGCACCTCGCACGCACCTCGCGCACTGCCCCGCGCCCCGCGCGCACCTCGCACACTGCCCCGCGCCCCGCGCGCACCTCGCACCAGCGCGACCTGCTCCACGCGCACTAGTCCGCCCAGCACCGCGCGCACCTCCGCCAGCCCCTCCGCCAGCACCTCGCGCACCTAGCACCTCGGCCAGCACCTCCTCGCGCACCTAGCACCTCGGCCAGCACCTCCTCGCGCGCCTGGCACCTCGGCCAGCACCTCCTCGCGCGCCTAGCACCTCGGCCAGCACCTCCTCGCGCGCCTGAGGCCACCAGCCCACACTCCCGCCCTGCCAGCCCCTCCAGCACACCAGCACGAGCAAGGCAGCCAGCCCCCGACCCGCGCACGCCCGCGCGCAGGCCGCG
Organism: Acorus gramineus; assembly: GCA_030737835.1. Taxonomy (NCBI): domain Eukaryota; kingdom Viridiplantae; phylum Streptophyta; class Magnoliopsida; order Acorales; family Acoraceae; genus Acorus; species Acorus gramineus. The sequence goes on from CM060849.1 coordinate 4,086,268, forward strand.
CGCACGCACGCCCGCGCGCGCACGCGCATCCTTGCACGCGCCCAGCCCACGCGCGGCCCGGGGCTGCTGCCGCCGCTGCTTGCTGCCTGAGACGGCGTCCCCGCCTGCTGAGCACCTCCAACCACCTCTCCCACTGCCGCCGACCCCTCCAACCACCTCCGACCCTCCTCCGACGACCCCCACCGCCGCCGACCACCCCCAAACACAAAACCTACCCCCCAAGCACACATTCATGCAAGAAAAAGAGGGAAGGGAAGCTTACCGAGGGGAGGGGAAGACGTTCGGTAGCTCTTCGCGCGCCGAAACCTTCCTCAAAGGCTTTCCCACACCCCGATCTATCACGGCCCTCAATTTGGCTTGAAACAGAGGAGAGAGAGAGAAGGTCGGGGAGGCTAGGATCGTCGGAATTCGGATTTGAAGACACCGGAGCGTAGATCGGGACCCGATCTACACTTCCCGTGCTTTGGGTTTTTGGTTTTGAAGGGGTTAAGGGCTTCAAATGGGAGCTTTTGAGAGAGGGGGAGAGAGAGAAAGCTAGTCGTAGGGATGATGAATAGTGGTGGGTGATTTTTGATTTCTTTTAAGTAATGTGCGACTTAAAAACCCGGATACGCCCCGGAACTGCGAAATTTTTGCAAACGATGCCAGAATTCGATGAAATTTTCGTGAGAGGGCTAAAATGGCACCAGGACACCAAATATGCAGTTAGATTTTCAATCGGAGTCCTCTAGCTCAGACGATAGCTAACAGTCTGAAATTTTGCGGTTCCGATCGAAAAACCCTAAAAATTTTTAAAACTGCCAGAAATGCTCCAACGGTTACCAGCAGGCTAAAAGTGACACATATATAACAGTGGGCTATCCGGGTCGTGAGTCCTCGTTAATCGAGTCTCGGGTCATGAGCACGTGGAACATAGTTAATGGACTTAGAAAATAGGCCCTACAAGATATTAAGGATGAGAGATGATACTCCCAAAAAAAAAAAAACTAAACGTTCTGAATTTCTTGATCCTAATAATATAATATAATTATTTAAAAGTCAAAGATTATGGTTAATCATAATCTTGGGATTCATAATATCTAAGGCAGATATATACATGATATTAGTTGGGACGCTATGAAAATATTACAGGAGTCTGAGGTGTAGAATGTACAGTTAAGTGAGTTTTGATAGTTAATGAATATGCTCTGGTTATAGAGCTTTGTCACATAAAAGAAAAAAAAAGAAAAACTATGCCAGTTTTGTCAGATAAAATATGTTAATTAATTAATATATTACTTTTTATTTGATAAGAGGGTCAAAATAACCTGTTATATCATGTTTGTGATTAATCATACAAGATTACAAATATGAACAATAAATCATACAAATATATATATTTTTATAATATATGTCGGATATAGATATGTTTCAGATCGGATACACTGATATCATATCTGCACTCCGGATTTTCAAATATCGAATATTTCTGATTTTTCAGATACGGATTTGGATTTTTTTCAGATAATTGACAGGCTTACTTATGGGCTCCCTTTTTGTTACTCATAGATCTTAATTTTTTGTTTAACAATCAAATTTGAAATTGCATTAAAAGGGAAGTTTCATTTTTTGGAAATGTTTGAGCGACAATCTCTTCAACAGATGAAATTACCTTGTCCATTTTGTCTCTTCAGTTTCCTCCTTAAGTATTTTTGAATAGTTATCTTGTTGTCTATCATCTCCTGTCCTTACTCAAATCTATACCCAAATTTTACTAAAAACTTGAGTAAAAGATATGATGTGCCTTCAACCATCACTTTGTGTCCAACCATCAATTTGTGTTTTGCTCAAATATTTGTAGAGTTGAAGAAGAAAATTTTCTTTTAAAAATTTTAGTAAATGTTTGAATCACCCTTTAATTTGAGTAAAAGTTTGAGTAAAAGCTTTATTTGATATGGGTATGATTATATGGCTGGAGAGATTTTTGGGTGATTTTTACTCAAATTTAAGTTTGGTTACACATTTTGGTATGGGTATGAGTAAAACCTTCTTTGTTTGTCACTCCATCAGAAAAACAAGAAGAAAACAAAACAGAGAGCCACTTAATACAAATTCCTTCTTTTCTATCTTTGTCCCCCTATCTTCCATTCTATTCCGTAAAACCTTCTCTGTTTGTTTCCGACGACGTTCGACACAGGGGGACAAAACAGGGTTGGGGTGACCTGCAAAAGACCTTCCGACACTCAAGTCAGCCAATGCACCTGTTATGCATGTGTCATTTGGAGCCATTTCAGTTAAGCCTTGATCACTTCTGGGTCATTCAGGGCCTTTTTAATTTTTCGATCGGAGCCGCTAAAATTTTGGCTTTTAGCCACCTGCAGGAGTTAGAGTACTCTGATTGGAAATCTAACTGCATATTATGTGTCCTGGTACCGTTTAGTACTACCCATAAAAATTTCATCGAATTCCGGTAACGTTTTGAAAAATATGCAGTTCCGAATCGCATTCGGGTTTGACCGTTACTAGGTTTCGGTGGGCGAGATATTTTAGAGTGTGGTGCTTCTCCGCACGCTTCCCAATAAAGCAAAAATAAGTGGTTGAGTGAGGGTGAGCCTAACACTATTTGGGCATGAAAATGACCATTTTGCCCTCTCTCTTTCTCCCCCTCTCTCCCAACTGGTGAACCTATTTTTCTCTCTCTCTCTGGGTCTCTTTTTCCCCTCTTTGTATGTGTGGAGAAGGAGGAGGAAGAAGCAAAGGAAGGAGAAGGTGAAGGAGGAAGAGCAAGCCAAAGAAGGCTGAGGAGGGCTGAGGAGGTGGTGGTAGTGGTGGTGGTGGTTGAGGTGGTCGCGGGTGCATCGAGGGCCCCCGAATCTCCCCCTTTCATTCCCCCTCCCAAGATCTCAACGGATGGGATGCGCGAGGTCCCGGGTTGAGGTGAGTGGTTTGGTCCAATCCCCCCCCTCGGGATGTGCTCGACGCGCGTAGTCGCGCATCGCGCATCGATGGGGCCCCCTAGCTATACTACTTGTGTAGATAAGTAGTATGGCCATGCTTAAGCTATAATATGTAGATATCTTGCATGCTAGGCTTATATACATGTATTGTATCCATGTATGAATGATTGTGTTGCATGCGCCCCTCTAGTATGGGCATGTATTTTTGAAATGTGTATGGATGTATAGAATATGGCATGCCTTAGGTAGTATTGTAATACTACTCCCACCATATTAATTGGAATATCGAACATGATTAAGTCTGGGTTAATAACGGGCACCTGCCTAATATTCCCTTACGATAAGACCAGTTTTATGAGATGGCGTGGTGTAGTTGTTGCGCCCATGCTAATGGGGCAAAGCTATGACCAGTTTTATGAGATGATGATCTCTCTCGCCCTCTCCCTCTGAACGAACTGAGTAAGTAGATGCGATTTCCTACTTGACTCAGGTTCGTTTGGAATATTGGCATGCACCTGTTAGTGCGCGAGATCGCGCTTGACCCTTTCTTTTAAGTTGGTGATATCCAACGCATGCTTAAGTTAGGCCTTGTGTGCTTATGTGATTAATGACCATGTATGCATATTGTATGATTTATTATGATGTAAATCCATGTTAGGGAGTGTCCCTATAATTATTAGATGATTGTGCATATGGTTCATGCACATAGCCAGATATAAAATTCTCCTGGATATATTTATATGCGCATGTTAAAAACTGATAGGCCTATCTAAAATAGGTGTGGGTATGACCCGCTGTCGGGTTGTACCTTATTAGTTAGAGCGCTAGCGATGTAATCACCCCGTGCATCTGAGCGATGCACTCGTTTAGAATTCAGGAGAATTCATTACCTTATCGGTTTTGTTAAGCCGGTAGTGGGGCATTAGGCTAGGCCTACCCGTGCTAGGCATGTATATGAACCGCCTGTTGGGTTATGTGCCTTGGGATTATTTATGCGTGAGAGCAGAGGCAGCCCCCCCTTGTGTCCGAGCGACACAACCGTGTGGGAGTACAATAGTGTTCGTTCTCTTCGATATGTGATTATCGAGAGTAGTTGTTTTTCCATTGGGTTCGCTTTGCGAACATGGAGTGTTTCCACCCAATGTCGTTCGTGTTGAAGCGGCCCGGGTTGTAGCTGTCCTGACAGAGGGCTCCCATCCGTAGGTACCACCGATGCGTTCGGAAGCATACTGATCGTGGGAGTGTACCAGGTAGAGGCTACCCGGGAGAGGGTTAACGAATGATATTGCGAGCGTGGAATCGTTCTCCCCTTCGTTGGATCCGATGTAGGAACTCCCCAGCGTTGGAAAAGCTGTCCTGACAGAGGGCTCCCATCCGTAGGTACTACAGATGTGTTCGGAAGCGTACTGATCGTGGGAGTATACCAAGTAGAGGCTACGTGGGGAAAGGGCTACCGGTGGACTAAGGGTGTAGAGCAGTCTACGTCTCTTCCAAAAGTCCCAAGAGTCTCCCTCCGGGAGTGAGGGTGAGGATGAGGTGAAGACACGTCTCCGCGTGACCCATTCGTTGTTCGTCCGTTCCCATAGTTGTTGGGTCCGGTTGCGTATCGATGTTCAAAGACATCGTTGGGCAGTTATCCCAATGTAGATGATCCAGTAGTGTTGTGAAGATCAGTAATCCCGGGTCTCCTCGACCAACGGTATGGTCTCTCCCTAAAAGTCCCAAGAGTCTCCCTCCGGGAGTGAGGGTGAGGTTGGTCGCGCCGCCGCATGACCGTGTTATCCATGGGTTTCCACCCATGTTTTCCTTGAAAGGAAATTGCCTTAGTATTGAACTGTTGTATGGTGATTGGTTTCCAGCCACTCACTGAGCTTGTAGCTCACCCCTCGCATACTGTTTCTTTTTAGGGGCAGTCTTGGGCGTGGAGCTTGAGCTTTCCTGTGTCGTGGTCTTATGGGCGTGGAGCGTTCTTCCGGCGGGTGGCGAGCACTACAAGAAAAAGAGCCTTTAGCAGGGCTGTCGCTAAAGGATACAAAATTTGTCGCTATTAGATTTACCAACGGCCAGGTTGACGGTTGGAAGTCGTCGTTAAACATCTCGTCGCTAATAACAACACCGACGACCGCGGCCGTCGCTAATAAGGAAAACCGATTACCATCAAAGTAACCATAGTTAACTATGAGTAGCTTTACCGACGGTCGTGGCCGTCGCTAAAAGTGCCCGACAGTTTTACTTTGCCTGTTTTGTCATGCCTTTTCTAACGGCTAGAGACCGTCGCTAATGTTATTTTTTATTTATTTATTTATTTACTGATTTTTATCAAAATTTGCATTGAAATAGTTCAAAAGGTCATTCAGTAATCATTTTCTTAAATATTTCATTCACGATCATAATTTAAGAATTCTTGAATTCACCAAATTTAAATAAAACATCTTCATAATTTATAATATAACATAACTACATTAAAATATTCTTTACAACTCTAATGAAAAGCTAACTCTCCATTGAAGGTTTTTTTTTCCATAAAGAATATTCTTTGTTTGAGCCTCCACTTCCTTGCAACTCTCCTATGGCGTCGACTTTCCATAGAGGATTGTGCTTCAGCTCTGTATAAAAAACATTGCATATGTTGAAATATAATCAAGTAATGGATACTGTGTTCAGTTTCAAAACAATAAAAAAAAATTTGGAATTCAACTTCATTGCATAGACTACATATTGTCTGCCATTCAGGGTCTATAAACATCCACATCAATAGTCTTGGAACGTGACTGTGAGTGTTTTCTAATTGATAAATAAAAAAAGATAATCTTCCACCAATGATATCACTCAACTATAGCATTGTATTACTAAAACCTACTAAATATACTCCTTCAACATATTTTATTTTAACAAGCAAATAAAACCTATTGTGATAGTCAAAATACAATAAGACGTACACACTCAGAATTACACAACATTTCAAACTAAATGAACATTAGATCAAATAAAAATGAAACAAACCTTCAGGAAGTTGCCTCTCTTCTTATGAACAATAAGGCCTCATACTATATACTTCTAATCAAAAGACCACTCCACTAACTACATAAACATCAAATTGCAATGATAGTTATCTCAATAAATTCTATAAAAAAACAAATCCCAACAATAAATGGAATTCATATGATGAACAATTCATAGAACAATTAACCAATAAAAAAATAAAAAAAACAAGACCCAAATGAAATCCCACAAATTAAATCCCAAAATTAATTTTAATAAGTCTGCCAAAACTCACCTAAAAGAATTAATCTATAAAAAATTGTAAAAATGAAATATTTCTAATTGATGGACACGTCGATGAGTCCATACAATTATTGATAGAGATTTTACATACATTTTCTCGTTATAGGAATAACAATTTAGTATAGTTTAACTAACACATGGACTCCTTTAATTCAATATGAATGTATCAAACCTGGATAAATCAGACATGGAGTTCTCTTGTAACATTAATTTCATCCTACTTCACATAAGTCAGAAAGGCCAAATATGTTTCCGTGTAAGTTTTTCAGATATTCTACATATGCGATTAGATTATCTCAGGGAGCAAAGTAACTTCAACATTATAAGAGGCCTTTGCCCACAAACTCATTGATAAATTATAAAAAAAAAATAAATCAAAAAAACACCTTTAATTTTTAAATGTCTAACTAATTAGAAAGTTATATTATTCAGAAAAATATATAATAAGAATCAACACAACCACAAAAACATACATGTCATCATTTACACAATATCTGTGTCTCCCTCCAATCAAAACATTCATTATCTGCAATGAATAAGATTTAATCTTTTCCTTGCTTTTATTTCTTTTATCCTTCTAAATTTCTATTCTCCCTCTACCTTACTTTTGAGGCAAGATTCAGACTAGTGTAACCTATTGATGAGTTATATAGTTCACCATTTCCTCAAAAAAAAAAAAAATGAATAAGATTCAATCAAACTCCAAACACAACAAACCCACCATTCCATCAAAATATTAGAAAACAATCAGTTCCAAAATGCTACCAAGTAAGAATAACTCAATTGATAAAACTTCAAAATAACACCTTACATAATCTCAAAACTTACAATCCAACAAGAACGAGAGAACCCAATTGAAGAAAACAAAGGGGCAGCATCTCCTTATCTTCAATAAATCCAAACAACCCAAAACAACCACTTAAAAGGCAAACCAAAACAACCCATTGAAGAGAATCGAAAGTAAAAGATACCGATATAACAAAAACACAAACAAACCATTATATTATAGAATCGAAGATCGACATGATTAGCTGACAAAGGCACCAGCTTTAATCATTCACAACCACAAAAACATAAACCCATTGAATTTGACAACCTGAATCTAGTGTTATCGAATTTTGCAATCCGAAATCCGAGAAATGGAGACTTACAAGTTACAACCGATAGGTTGCGACTGCTGTGAAGCTCTCTGAAAACATCAAATTACAGTGATAGTTATCTCAATAAATTCTATAAAAAAACAAATCCCAACAATAAAAGGAATTCATATGATGAACAATTCATAAAACAATTAACCCATCAACAAAAAGTTGAAAAAACAAGACTCGAATGAAATCCCACAAATTAAATCCCAAAATTAATTTTAATAAATTGGCCAAAACTCACCTAAAAAAACCCAAATAAGGGACAAACCACAAAAAAATTAATCGAAATTAAAAAATAATACCCAAATGAAATTTAAATCAGAAATCCTAAAATTAAACTTTAAAAAATGAGGACAACTAACCTAACAATCCTCGAAGTAGATCGGAGAAAAAGATTTGGCGATGGTTTGAGTGGCGGATAGGGCGAGGCTGGGGCGTCTTGGGATGATGGTATTGGCGGCGGATCAGATGTGGCGGAGACGGATCGGGAAGAGGCGGTGGTGGATTGTGTGAGGCGACGGTAGATCGGGCAAGGCATGGGGGGTAAAAAGTGGAGGCGGAGGGTCGAGCAAGGCAAGGGGGTTAAAAGTGAGAAGGTGTAACCGTTAGGGTTAGAGAAAAAAAAAACATCGGGGTAAATTTATTTCTTAACCCACACTATTAGCGACGGCCAGAATACGATCGTCAGTATTGGTTGTATCAGCGACGGCCTCAACTGTCGGTATTGACAGCAACGGAATCACATTGAGTTAGTGACATCCCTATAGCGACGGCCACGGACTGACCGTCGGTAATGGTACATTTTGCGACGGCCATGACCGTCACTAATCCACACACCCGTATGGTGTGGATATTCTGAGGCATTTTTAGCGACAGTCGGTTTCTGGCCATCGGTAATACTCGTATTAATCATTAAATTCAGTTCATGATTCATATTAGCGACGGCTTTTGTATAGGCCGTTGGTAATGAGCATTGGTAAAGATTAATTTTCTTGTAGTTGAGTGCGAGGTTGTTAGCAATCCTAGAGTCATTGTATGTATTGTAAATCGTGCATGTGGCACAGGTTGTATTTTCTTTGGTCTAGACTTGGCTCTCACAGGACAATGATTGTGTATTCGAGTCTGTAATAATGTTTTTGGTTTACAGACATTGTTTATATATTATGCTTTCGCTTTTCAGTCAGTTATCATTATCTTTGCTTTGCCACCTTGTGTGTTATTGTTGGAGTCTTTATTGACCTCAGGTATTGATAGCTGATATTTTATTATTGCCACGTCTCGGGGACGGCCGCCCTGGGGCGTGACAAAAGTTGGTATCAGAGCCTGGTCCTGTCAGAGCCTAAGTCTAGTCGTATAGATGATGAGTCGTAGGATTGTCATCTGAGTACTCTTGTTTTAGAAGTTATCTTAGGTTGCTGACATGCCTCCTCGCATCCGTTGATGTGGACGTGACCCCCCTAGACCCACCCTTAAGTTGTCGACTGGGTCGACTGAATAGGGTCAGTTGTTGGATCCCTTGTGGTGGGATTAAGGCTTGGGTAGGAGATTCCAGCCTAGTAGTATGATAGTGATGAAGTGGTCACAATTTCTAAGGTATGGATTGTGTCTTGATAATGGAGCTCTTTCCCGTGCATCGGTATTGCTGGTAACCATTGAGTTCGCGTGCGGCGCCAGTTTCAAGTGTTGAGGATGTGGCGTATTGCTCATTAAGGGATGATGTCTTCTTCCAGCCTTCCTACTCAGGATTAAGGGGCCTTGCGAGGTCATCGTTGAGACCCGGGCTAGGGTACTCCGTGTTCCTTGTTTGGTTGTCGGGATATCCTATATCGGGCCCTCATAGTGCCCTTCCAAGGTTCTTTTCCCAGTCAAGGAATACCTTTGAAGCATCAAATTGATGATGGATTTTTCCTCTCACTTGGAAGGTGCTGTAGCGAGTGGTGATGCATACAATCGGGATTGGGTGCGTCCTATTGCAGCTTGGTGGGCGATCGCTTGTGGACAGGGTTCCATAGTGGCATCTGGAGTCGCTTCGATATATCATTGTGCGTTGTAGCTGCCCGGTTGAGGCCAGAGCTCTGTGAGGTGCTCCCAGATACTATGCTTGTTGGTGCGCCCATATGGCAGAGATAGTGGGCTAGGGAGGCTACCAGGTAGAGGCCACACCGGGAGAGTGCTACTGGATGATGTCGAGAGCGTGGACTCCCTGTGATGAATCTGCCCATGGAGTGCAGGATGCTGGAGTTCCAATGGTTATAGTTGAGCGACCTATCTCTAGTGGCATGTTAAGCACAGTTGTGGATACTGTCGCGTTTTGCCCCACATTGGTCGCAAATGAGGAGACGCGATGCTAACGTTCGTGATGAGACTCAACCGCCTTATCAGATAGATGACGTCGCATAGGCATTGTCGAGGTTCGACGACCCCTTATTGCGTGTCTTGTGGACTAACTACGGTTGAGCGGCTTACCAAGCGTGTAAGTGTCATCATGAGCGCCAGCCATGCTCGAGGAGCAGAATCTGAACTTAATTGTTCGAGGTGTTGTTTTGATCTCCCCGGGGAGGTTGAAGATCAATTACCTTTGCAGCGAATCGATGATCTGTTTGACCAGCTCTGGGAGCGAGTGTCTGCTGTTAGATCGATCTTCGCACAAGGGTACCACAAGTTGGAGATCTGGGAGTTGGACATCCTGTAGATGGCCTTTCGTGACCGTTCAGGCACTACGAGTTTTAAGTACTGCCGTCGGGGTTGACGAATGCGCCGGATGCCTTCGTGGATCTCAAAAGTTTTATTGGGTTCCATAGACTACTTTGAGGTAGTCTTCATTGAGATTGCTAGTGGTGCGACGAAAAGGTGATATGGGTGACCTTGTTTCCCCAGGATGGCATGCCCTCAGGCAAGTTCGAGAATCATCATCGCGTTGGAAAGCGTCAGTCCATGGAGATTCCTCAGTGGACGTGGGAGTGGGTTATCAGGGATTGTTGCGGACTCGCTAATGTCACGTTCGGGTCATGACGCCGTCTAGGTGATCATTGACCGACTGACTAAATCTGCGCTTCCCTCCCTAATCCGACTGATTGAGTCTCTGGACGCCTTGACGTGGGTTTTCACCTTCGCGATTGTTCGTCTTCATGGCACTCCGGTCGGCGTTATTTTTGGTTGAGACGCGAGGGTTACTTTGAGGTTGTGGCGCAGCCTTGGCAGGCTTTGGCGCGAGCCTCCATTTAAGTATAGCGTTTCATCGCCGATGGATAGCCAGACAAAGAGGACGATTCAGACCTTGGAGGACATGCTAAGTGCTTGCGTGCTCGATGATGAGGGCAGTTGGGTGAGGCACCACCCATTTGTTGGGGTATGCCTGCAAGACGGCTGCCATTCGAGCATCCAGATGGATTTGTGAAAGGCACTCTACAGGCGCAGTTTTATACCTCCCTTGTGTTGGGACGGTTGAGGAGCGCCAGTTAGAGAGGCCACAAGTTAGTTGTTTGACCTTGCGGTGGCCAGGTTGGTTCGTGTGTGCATCTGCACCTCCCAGAACCGACAGAAGGGCTACGCAGGTCATTGTCGCCAGGAGCTTACCTTTGGGTTTGGCGACCATGTTTTTGTGAAGGTGTCCCAGTTTAAGGACATCCTCTGTTTTGACGTTCGGGGCAAGCTGAGTTGGCTCTTCAATGGGACTGTTTCTTGTCATTGAGTGGATTGGGGAGGTGGCATTGCTTGTCATGTAGCCTTTTCCCCACAGCTGGCTCATGCCCACGACGTCGTCCTTGTCCCATGGCCGAGGCGTTATGTCCAAGATCCTGCTCATGTCACTCCGTTCGACCGCCTCATCCTCGAGTTGGATTTGTCGTTCGTGGAGCAGTGGATCGAGGTCAAGGACCAGCATGAGAAGAGGCTCCACGCTAAGACTGTTCCCTTGATTGCAGTGTGTCGGTAGCGCCAGTCTGGTGCATAGACCACTTGGGAACAAAAGGTCTATGCATGATACTTGCTATATTCGGTCTTCCCTTTGGGTTTCCTTAAATTTTGAGGACTAAATTTCCTAAGGGGGGAGAATGTTATGCCTGTGTCATTTGGAGCCATTTCGGTTAAGCCTTGGTCACTTCTGGGTCATTCAGGGTCTTTTTAATTTTTTGATCGGAGCCGCTAAAATTTTAGCTTTTAGCCACCTGCGGGAGTTAGAGTACTCTGATTGGAAATCTAACTGCATATTATGGGTCCTGGTACCGTTTAGTATCCCATAAAAATTTCATCGAATTCCGGTAACGTTTTGAAAAATATGTAGTTCCGAATCGCATCCAAGTTTGGAGGTTACTAGGTTTCGATGGGCGAGATATTTTTGAGTGTGTGGTGCTTCTCCGCATGCTTCCCAATAAAGCAAAAATAAGTGGTTGAGTGAGGGTGAGCCTAACCCTAACCTCACCACCCCCTTATGGTCACCCCAAAATACTATTTGGGCATGAATGTCACGCTCCAGGGCGGCCGTCCCCGTGACGCGGCAAGTGTATATATAATATCAGCAGTCTATACAAGAGGTCAATAATATACTCAAACAATATCAACAATGACAACACAGACAACAAAGAGGCTGACATAATATATACACAAATAGCGGAAGCTAAAAGACTGAGTCTGTAATTCAAAGACATATTACAGACTCGATACATAATCAACTGTTTTGTGAGAGCCAATATATACAACGACATCCAAATGTAATACAAAATGTGTGCCCAAGCACAGAATACAATACATACAATAAAAGGGGGGGGGATGCTGAATGGCCTCTCACAATCGGAGCGTGACGCTGCTCCGCTACTGCTGATGCGCCTCGCGGAGCTCCTCCTTCAAATCCGACTCAGATATCACTGGAGAAAAATAAATGCGAGGGGTGAGCCACACGCTCAGTGAATAGCACAACCCATGCATCACAATTCATATTAACCTCAAATCATTCATAGCCTCTAAGTGGCAACAACTACACAAACCAGTGGGTCGCTCATCGCCAACCCACTACACCCTCACCCTCACCCTCAAACTGGTGACATGGTCTTTTGGGACTGACTAGGCTGTTAATCACCCTTGGTCTACCGATAGCCTCTCCTCCACACCGTAGATCGCCTGGTCTACTCCCACGATTCAGCATAGTCCGTAACCAAATCAGGAGGTGCCTACTGATGGGAGCCCTCTATCAGGACGGCCTGTCTAACGTTGAGGAGTCCCTACACGGATCCAACGAAGGGAAGAGAAACAGCCTACCCACACGGATACGATCCACTTGGATCCGCCGACACCGATCTCAACTCTACAAATGTCATGAATTCTTCAGAATTCCTCCAGGGCGCATAACTAAGATGCGGGGAAGCATATATTATAACCACAAGGTTATAATATTCTCTAAGGCATGCTAATTACAAAACTCACATTTAATTTAAATAAATTAAACTAAATGGGACGCATGCGTAGGTCGAGGCTTCCCTAGCATGAAAACATGGTATCAGGATGCTTGGGCCTTTACACATATCATAAGGGTGCATATCCCTAACATGCAAGGCCTAGGGTGGCATGGATACTACATAATAATCATGCATGCATAGTTTACAATTAATACTATCTAATATGCAATTATGGTGCCCCAGGGGAGGGCAATGCACGCCTACGTGCATCGAACGCCTCCCAACTGGGTTGGATTGTCCCACTCACCAATCCCCGGGTTGTCGCGTGACCGCTCGTCAAGATCTGCAAGACATGGGAAATCAAAATGGTGAGTAAAATACACAAATACGCAAGAAATACGATAGAAATACCCAACACTCGGACAAGCATGCATACGGGCCCGTACGCACGCGAGTCCGAGTGCCCCGACACACTCCTGCACCCCCGGGCAGCCATGCGCACGGCCACCCGCACGCACACGCACGGGTGCGCACTCATGCGCGCACCCCCGCGCCGCGCGCGCCCGCGCGCACCGCTCGTCTAGCCCCGGGTGCACCCGTGCGCACATCCGCAAGCACTGCGCCCCAGCACAGTACCCCCGTGCGCACTGCGCCCCCTATGCAGCACCCGCTCGCACGCCCGCGCGTACAGCCCCCGCACGCAAGCCCGAGCCACTCCCACACCCCCAACAGCCCCCCTCCAACCCCCTAACCACCATGCATGCCATGCATACCCATATGCAACCCTAAACAAGCATCTACACAAGAAAAAGGAAGGAAGAAAGCTCACCCAAAGAGAGGAAGGGAAGGGGAGGAATTCGGGTGCTCTTCGCGCACCGATTTGCCACCACCAAGACCACCACCACCAAGCCCTCTTCTCAGCCTAAGAGGGGCTGAAAACAGAGGAGAAGAGGTGCCATGAGAGGAGGAAAAACAAAGGGAAATGGAAATCTAACACCATGGAAAGATAGATCGGGTCCTCACCTTCCTTTTCTCCTTCTAGGGTTTTCTTGTTCAACCACTCTAGCTAGATCAAATGGGGGTTTAAAGAGAGGGAGAGAGAGATTGTGAGAGCTTGAAATGGAGAAGAAGATGAATAGCATTTACTATACTTGGGCGTGGACCTCTTTAAGTCACCACACACACACACCTCACACACACACACACTTACACTTAGAAATAATTAGGTTAAGTTAGGTTAAGCTAGGTTTAGGTGCACTTTGACTTGGGTCAACCTAACCACACTAGAAAACAAAATATTTTGACCAAGTCAAGGGTCAACATTGACCAAGTCAAGTCTCCCAATGACTTTTCGCTTGGTCAAAACCCGGATACGATTCGGAACTGTGAAATTCTGAACATTACCGGAATTCGATGAAATTTTTGTGAGTGGCTTGAAATGGCACCAGGACACATAATATGCAGTTAGATTTTCAATCGGAGTCCTCAAGCTCAGGGTGATAGCCAAAATTTCAAAATTTTAGCGGTTTCGATCGAAAAAAGAAAAAGTTGAAAAACTGCCAGAATGCTCCAACGGTTACCAGAAGGTTAAAAGTGACACATATATAACAATGAAAATGACCATTTTGCCCTCTCTCTCTCTCTCTCCCCCTCTCTCCCATTTCGTGGATCTCTCTTTCTCTCCCTCTCTTGGTCTCTTTTTCCTCTCTTTGTGTGTGGAGAAGGAGGAAGAAGCAAAGGAAGGAGAAGGTGAAGGAGGAAGGGCAAGCCAAAGAAGGCTGAGGAGGGTTGAGGAGGGCTGAGGAGGTGGTGGTAGTGGTGGTGGTGGTTGAGGTGGTTGCGGGTGCATTGAGGGCCCCCGAATCTCCCCCTTTCATTCCCCCTCCCAAGATCTTGTCGGATGGGATGCGCGAGGTCCCAGGTTTGAGGTGAGTGGTTTGATCCAATCCCCCCCCCCTCGGGATGCGCTCGAAGCACGTAGTCGCGCGTCGCGCATCGATGGCCCCCCCTAGCTATACTACTTGTGTAGATAAGTAGTATGGCCATGCTTAAGCTATAATATGTAGATATCTTGCATGCTAGGCTTATATACATGTATTGTATCCATGTATGAATGATTGTGTTGCATGCGCCCCTCTAGTATGGGCATGTATTTTTGAAATGTGTATGGATGTACAGAATATGGCATGCCTTAGGTAGTATTGTAATACTACTCCCACCATATTAATTGGAATATCGAACATGATTAAGTCTGGGTTAATCCCAGGTCTCCTCGACCAACGGTATGGTCTCTCCCCAAAAGTCCCAAGAGTCTCCCTCCGGGAGTGAGGGTGAGGGTGAGGGTGAGGTTGGTCACGCCGCCGCGTGACCGTGTTATCCATGGGTTTCCACCCATGTTTTCCTTGAAAGGAAATTGCCTTAGTATTGAATTGTTGTATGGTGATTGGTTTCTAGCCACTCACTGAGCTTGTAGCTAACCCCTCGCATACTGTTTCTTTTTAGGGGCAATCTTGGGGGTGGAGCTAGAGCTTTCCTGTGGCGTGGTCTTATGGGCGTGGAGCGTTCTTTCGGAGGGTGGCGAGTGCGAGGCTGTCAGCAGTCCTAGAGTCATTGTATGTATTGTAAATCGTGCATGTGGCACAGGTTGTATTTTCTTTGGTCTAGACTTGGCTCTCACAGGACAGTGATTGTGTATTCGAGTATGTAATAATGTTTTTGGTTTACAGACATTGTTTATATATTATGCTTTCGCTTTTCAGTCAGTTATCATTATCCTTGCTTTGCCACCTCATGTGTTGTTGTTGGAGTCTTTATTGACCTCAGGTATTGATAGCTGATATTTTATTATTGCCACGTCTCGGGGACGGCCGCCCTGGGGTGTGACAGCACCACTTAAGATTTTATAAAAAGAGTTTTCTACATAACTTAATAGGGAGATTTGGTTCCCTATTTATAGTATTTTGGTGGATGTCCTAGAATCAATGGTAGATCTCTCTTTCATTGGACAGTGTTGGGATTATGTCGCGATCCGGTGTATCAACATCGGATGGCCATGATGACATCAAATATGGTGGGCACCAAATTGATAGATTAATTAAGATTTTATTTCCTAAAATTAGGGAAAATGATTTGTTTGTTAAGAGATTTGTCACGCCCCAAGGCGGCTGTCCCCGAGACGTGGCAATAATGAAATA
This sequence comes from Acorus gramineus, assembly GCA_030737835.1. Lineage (NCBI taxonomy): Eukaryota > Viridiplantae > Streptophyta > Magnoliopsida > Acorales > Acoraceae > Acorus > Acorus gramineus. The sequence continues at coordinate 4,102,218 of CM060849.1, forward strand.
TCAGCTATCAATACCTGAGGTCAACAAAGACTAAACAACAACACTCAAAGTGGCAAAGCAAAGATAAATGATAACTGACTTAAAAACGGAAGCATAAGATATCAACAATATCTGTAAACCAAAAATATTATTACAGACTCGAATACACAATCACTGTCCTGTGAGAGCCAAGTCTAGTCCAAATAAAATACAACCTGTGCCACATGCACGATTTACAATACATAAAATGACTCTAGGACTGTTGACAGCCTCGCACTCGCCACCCGTCGGAAGAACGCTCCACGCCCATAAGACCACGCCACAGGGAAGCTCCAACTCCACGCCCAACACTGCCCCTGAAAAGAAACAGTATGCGAGGGGTGAGCTACAAGCTCAGTGAGTGGCTGGAAACCAATCACCATTACAACAGTTCAATGTTAAGGCAATTTCCTTTCAAGGATAACATGGGTAGAAACCCAATGGATAACAAGGTCACGCGGCGGCGCGACCAACCTCACCCTCACCCTCACTCCCGGAGGAAGACTCTTGGGACTTTTGGGGAGAGACCATACCGTTGGTCGAAGAGACGCGGAATTACTGGTCCACACAACACTACTGGATCACCAACCTCACCCTCACCCTCACTCCCGGAGGGAGACTCTTGGGGAGAGACCATACCGTTGGTCGAAGAGACCCGGAATTACTGGTCTACACAACACTATTGGATCATCTACATCGAGATAACTGCCCAACGATGTCTTTGAACATCGATACGCAACCGGACCCAACAATTATGGGAACGGACGAACAACGAATGGGTCACGCGGTGACGTGTCTTCACCTCATCATCACCCTCACCTCATCCTCACCTTCACGCCCAGCGCCTGCGACCATCGCCCAGCGCCCAAGCGCACGCCCGCGCGCGCCCTGCCACCTGCTCCACCTTCTGCGCTGCCTGCTGCGCTGCCTGTGCTGCCATCCTGCCCGAGACAGCCACCCATCTGCCCGAGCCACCCTACCTCCTACAACCGGCCACCAATGGCCCCTAACCACCACCAACCACCACCACCAACCCGCGTACGCATGCGAGTCCGAGTGCCCCGACACCTACCCGAACCCTCGGGCAGCCACACGCATGCCCCCCCGCACGCGCACGCATACGCAGGCACGCACGCGCCCCAGCACCCCTTGGCGCATTGCCGTGCACCCAGGAGCGCTGCCGCGCCCGTGTGCACGCTCGCGCGCGCCTGCGCGCACCGCGCGTCCTGCCCGCGCGCACTCGCGCGCCTGCGCGTACGCGCGCGCGCGTCTCCTCTTCACTTCTCCTCTTCTTTTGCTTCTTCTTCTCCTTCTTTTCTTTAAAAAGAACACACACACACACACACTCACACACAGGGAGAGGGAGACGTGGGAATGGTGAGGGAGAGAGAGAGAGATCGAGAAGGGAAAAAGGGGGGGTGAACCTAGGCTAAACTCACCCACACACATTAAAAATACCCATAGTTTTCTTACCCTTTAAGCAAGAGGGGGGTGAGGTTACCCAAGGTCACCTTAACCACCAAAATATCCCAACACTATTCCTCCTAACAAACCAGAAACGACCAAAACCTGGATACGATTCGGAACTGCATAATTTTTAAAACGTTACCGGAATTCGATGAAATTTTTATGAGTAGTACAAAATGGCACCAGAACTCATAATATGCAGTTAGATTTTCAATCGGAGTACTCGAACTCACGCAGATAGCTAAAAGTCTAAAATTTTAGCGGCTCCGATCGAAAGAAAGAAAAATTGGAAAACTGTCAGAAATGACTCAAATGTGACCAATAGGCTAAAAAGTGACACATATATAAAATTTAATACAAAAACATCTAGGAAGGGAAAAGATGTGGATATGCGCCACGCATGGCATCCTCGCGCTCCCAAGTGGCCTCGGCACCAGAACGGTGCTGCCATCGCACCTTAACCAACTGGATGGTCTTGGTGCGGAGCCTCTTCTCACGTCGGTCCAAGATCTCGATCGGCTGCTCCACGAATGACAAGTCCGACTCGAAGACGAACGGCTCGAACAGAATAACGTGAGCATGATCGTGGATGTACACCCTCAGCTGCGAGACATGGAAGACGTCATGGGCTTGAGCCAACTGTTGGGGCAGGGATATGCGATAGGCCACCTCTCCAATCCGCTCGCTCAAGGATGAGAAACGGGCCAACGTAACGCGGACTCAACTTGCCCCGCACACCGAAATGGAAGATGCCCTTTGACAGGGACACCTTCAGGAAAACATGGTCACCAACCTCGAAGGCAAGCTCCCGGCGACGACGATCGACGTAGCTCTTCTGACGGCTCTGAGCAATCCGGATACGCTCACGAATCGTCTTGACCATCTCTGAGGTCTGGCAGACGATCTCTGGTCCCTCCAACTGGCGCTCTCTGACCTCATCCCAACACAAGGGAGACCTGCAGCTGCGGCCATAGAGTGCTTCATATGGTGCCATCCGAATACTCGAGTGGTAGCTGTTGTTGTAGGCGAACTCCACCAACGGGAGATGCCTCTCCCAACTGCCCCCAAAGTCGAGAACGCAAGCTCGCAGCATGTCCTCCATGGTCTGTATCGTCCTCTCTGACTGGCCGTCCGTCTGCGGATGAAACACTGTACTGAAGTGGAGGTTCGTACCAAGGGCGTGCTGGAGGCTCGCCAGAACCTCGAAGTAAACCTTGCGTCTCTATCAGAAATGATGCTGACGGGAGTGCCATGGAGATGAACAATCTCGGAGACAAACAACTGTGCCAGGGTGTCCAGAGAATCGGTGAGTCGAATGGGGAGGAAATGAGCGGACTTAGTCAGTCGGTCGACGATCACCCAAATGGCATTGCGACCCAAACGTGACCTCGGCAGACCCAAAACGAAGTCCATGGTGATCTGCTCCCACTTCCACTGAGGAATCTCAATGGACTGCAGCTTCCCCGCAGGACGTTGATGCTCCGACTTCACCTGCTGGCATACCAAGCAACGGGCAACGAAACGGCCAATATCCACCTTCATCCCGCGCCACCAGTAGCCACGACGAAGGCCCCTGTACATCTTCGTGCCACCAGAATGCACTGTGTACCTGGAACGATGGGCCCCGTCCAAGATCTTCTGCTTCAGCTCTGCGTCGTCAGGAATGCATACCCGACCTCTGAACCTCAGGATTCCGTCCTCGCGAATCTGGTAGTCCGGATGCTCGCCTCGGGCGACGCCTTCAGAGAGGACTAGAAAGTGAGGATCCCGCCCCTGTTCGTGCGGATCTCATCGAGAATAACGGGCTGTACCACTAGCCTGGCCAAAAAGCCACCTGCAGGCATCTCTTGAACGCTGATCCATCAAGAGGCTTCCTCTAGAAGCCTCCAACGACGTACAGCCAAGTGGGCGGCCATGCCCAAGGGCTGCCTGCTGAGAGCATCGGCCATGACATTCGCCTTACCCGGATGGTAAGCGATGTCACAGTCATAGTCCTTCAGGAACTTGACCCAACGTCGCTGACGCATGTTGAGCTTCGGCTGGGACTGCAAGTAAGTCAGGCTCTTGTGATCCGTGAAGAGCTCGAACTCCTCGCCATAGAGGTAGTGCCTCCACATCTTTAGCGCAAAGATGATCGCTGCTAACTCCAAATCGTGGATGGGGTAATTCTGGTCATGGGGCTTCAACTGACGTGACGCGTAAGTCACTACCTTACCGTACTGCATCAGGACGCAACCCAAACCCAGCCGCGATGCATCGGAGTAGACTGCGAACCCACCACTCCCAGACGGAATGGTAAGAACTGGCGCTGAGGTGAGTCTTCGCTTCAACTCCAGGAAGCTCTCCTCGCAAGATGGGGACCACTCGAACCGGACATCCTTCCGTGTGAGGTGGGTCAGAGGCACGACTATCTTCGAGAAACCCTCGACAAACCTCCGATAATAACCCGCCAAACCCAGGAAGCTCCGAATCTCGGTGGGGTTCGACGGTCGCCGCCAATTCGACACGGCGAGCGTCTTGTCCGGGTCCACAGATATACCCTCGCCGAAAATCACGTGGCCTAGAAAGGCCACACGCTCCAACCAGAACTCGCACTTACTGAACTTGGCGAACAACTGATGTCGGGCCAAAGTCTCCAAGACAGTGCAGAGATGGTCAGTGTGCTTCTCAAGACTCCTCGAGTACACCAGAATATCATCGATGAAGACTACCACGAAGGAGTCGAGGAAGGGCCAAAACACCCGGTTCATCAGATCCATGAAGGCCGCCGGCGCATTCGTCAACCCAAACGGCAGTACTCGGAACTCATAGTGCCCATAACGGGTACGAAAGGCCGTCTTCAGAATATCCGACTCCCAGATCTTCAGCTGATAGTAGCCCGAACGGAGATTGATCTTTGAAAAGTCATGCGCTCCTTGGAGCTGGTCAAACATATCATCAATCCGCGGCAAGGGGTACTTGTTCTTCACGGTCCGCTTGTTCAGCTGCCTGTAATCAATACAAAGACGCAGCGAACCGTCCTTCTTCCGAACGAATAGAACAGGGGCTCCCCACGGAGAGACACTCGGACGTGCGAAGCCCTTCTCGAGCAACTCTTCCAGCTGCTCCTTGAGCACCTTCAGCTCTGCTGGGGCCATCCGGTACGGAGCTCTCGAAATTGGCTCGGTCCCCGGAATTAGATTAATCTCAAACTCGATCGCGCGATCCGGCGGTAGTCCCAGAAGATCATTAGGAAAAACCTCTGGATATTCTACCACGATCGGAGTCTGACTGATATCTGCCTGCAGTGGTGCATCCTCCTCAGCAATATACGCCAGAAAACCCTCACATCCTCTGAAGGAGTCTCCACGCCTGGATGGATGACACGAACCCCAAAGGGGCTATGTCCCGATCGCCCACGAACTGGAAAGATCTCTGACCAGGGATGTGGAAAGACACCGACTTCACAAAACAGTCGATACTGGCGTGGCTAGCTGAGAGCCAATCCATTCCCAGGATGGCATCGAAGTCCGTCATGGCGAGCTCGACCAACTCTAATGGAAACTCATGCTCTGCAATCGCCACGGTACACCCTCGATAAACAGAACAGAGGAGAATACGGTCTCCGACGGGCAATGATATCTCCAGCATAACATCAAGAGGGGCGGACACCACGCCCATCCGTCTCGCGAAAATGGGAGACACGAACGAGTGCGTGGCTCCAGAATCAAATAGCACATATGCAGGAAGCTGGGAGATCAGAACAATACCTCAGACAACGCTACCCGAAGCCTGCGCCTCCTCGGCCGTAAGTGCTGCAACACGACCCTGAACAAGCTGCGGCTGAGGAGCAGGGGCACGCCTCGCAGGCTGCACTGGCTGCCTCCTCTGGTCAATTCGGCCACCCTGTGGCTGCTGCTGCTGGCGTTGCTGCTGCTGCTGCTGGCGCGGCTGCTGTTGCAACTGCTGCGGCTGCTGTCGAGGCACAGGAGGTCGGCCAGCATCAGGGCAATCATAGGAAATATGTCCGACCCGCTGACAATGGTAACAACGTCGCGTCTCCGATCGCCTAGCCTAGAATGGTACTGTAGCAATGGGTGCTGGACCCCGCACTGGCACCACATCGACTGGAGTAGCGGCGGCCGCTGGCTGATCAAAGCGGGGCCGCTTGCTCTTGCGACGTCCCTGGTCCTGGCTCCTGGGGGGCCTCTGGTCCGCAGAAGGGGTTTGAACCCCCAAAGGAACCCCAAGGTCTCGCTCAACTGTCCTCGCATGAGACACCAAGTCTGAGTACCTCGAGAACGCCTGAGAGGTGACGTGCACCCTGATGGTGCTAATGAGACCCATCTCGAACCGACGGCATCGCGTCTCCTCATCCATCACTAAGGCGGGGGTGAACCGAGAAAGCCTCGTGAAACGTGTAGAGTAATCAGCGACTGACATGGAGCCCTGTGTCAGCTGCTCGAACTCTCGCATCACGATCTGACATGTCGAAAACGGGAAGTACTCCTCCAGGAAGTAACTCTGAAATCCAGCCCATAGAAGTCACCCCACACCCTCGGGGATGTCCACCGATCGGGTAGCCCACCAGTCGGCGGCGCTACCCTTCAACATGAAGGTGGCCAGTGAGACACGCTGGCGGTCGGTGCAGTGCATGGTCGAGAAGATCTTGTCTATCTCCATCAACCAACGCTCGGGGGCAAGGGGGTCCGTCGACAAGCCATGGAACTCGGGAGGGTGAAGCTTCAGAAAGGCGGTGAGGCCGGCCTGATGCACACGTGCCGCAGCCTCTAGCTCCACCTCCCTCTCCAGGGGATCCTGAATTCCCTCTACTGGAATCTCCACTGGGGCAGGGGGTACCTCGGGCACCACCGGTGGATCTGCTACCAAGGGGACCTGCGGGACTGCCTCGCGGGCCACTAGCTCCTGGATCTCTCGCGCCTGCTCAGCCAATGCCCTAGTCTGGGCCTCCAATGCCCTAGTCTGAGTCTCCAATAGATCTGCTATACGAGCATAAGCACGCTCCCATGCAGGAGGCTCCTGCGCTGGTTCTGGCCCAATAGCCGAGGACCTTTTAGTAGACTCCTCGCCTCTGGTAGGTTCAGAAACCTCCGAGGCCTGAGGGGGACCACGTCCACGCATCCGTCTGTGAGGAGGCATATCAGCAACCTAAGAAACAGACACTAGGATCAGAATACTCATATAGAAATCCTAGGACTCATCTCTAAGAAAACAATTGGCTCTGACAGGACCAGGCTCTGATACCAACTTTTGTCACGCCCCAGGGCGGCCGTCCCCGATACGTGGCAAATATATATAATATCAGCAGTCCATACACGAGATCAATAAAAGACTCTAACAACATCGAAGGTAATAACACAATTAACAATGTAGCTGACATAATATATATACATATAGCGGAAGCTTAAACGACTGAGTCTGTAATTCAAAGACATATTATAGACCAGAATACATAATCAACTGTCCTGTGAGAGCCAATATAAGACAAAGACATCCACATACAAGTATTGTGCCCAAGCACGAGTAACAATACATACAAGCAAAAAAAGGGGGATGCTGATGGCCTCTCACTCGCAAGACCCAAATACGCGAACGCTGCTCCGCTACTGGTGCGATGCCTCGGGGAGCTCCTCCTTCAGATCCGACTCAGTGACAACTGGAGGAAAAAGATATGCGAGGGGTGAGCCACACGCTCAGTGAATGGTACAATCTATGCAACACAACTCATATTAACCTTAAAAATCATTAAAGTCCCAAGATGGGAGTAACTGTACAAATTGGTGGGTCGTAGCGACGCCGACCCACCACACCCTCACCCTCACCCTTTAGAGGTGACATAGGACTTTTGGGAGAGATTAGACTGCTCTACACCCTTGGTCCACTGGTAGCCCTTTCCCGGGTAGCCTCTACCTGGTATACTCCCATGGTCAGTACGTTCCCGAATGCATCGGTAGTACCTACAGATGGGAGCCCTCTGTCAGGACAGCTTTTCCCAACCCGGTTAGTTCCTACACGGATCCAACGAAGGGGAGAAAACAATCTACACTCACGGATACGATCCTCTTGGATCCGTCGACAACGGTTACTAAACACTGCTAAGGTAACGAATTCTCAAGAATTCCTCCAGGGCGCATAACTAAGATGCGGGGAAAAACATATTATAATAACAAATTTATTATATTTTCTAAGGCATGCTTATACTAGTATATTCTCGTTTTGGTTTAATTAAATTAAACTAGATGGGAACATGCATGGATCAAGGCTTTTCAAACATGGGACATGGTATCTAGGCATGTATGGGCTTCTATACATGATACATGGATGTATATCCCTAGCATACAATGTCTAACATGGCATGGTTACATCACAGCAAAACATGCATTATCATAAGTTTTTATTCACACAAGTTAATATGCAGTTATTGTTATATATGTGTCACTTTTAACCTTCTGGTAACCGTTGGGACATTCTGGCAGTTTTTCAGTTTTTTTCATTTTTCGATAGGAACCGCTAAAATTTTGGGCTTTTAGCTATCACCCTAAGGTTGAGGGCTCCGATTGAAAATCTAACTACATATTATGTGTCCTGGTGCCATTCCAAGCCACTCACGAAAGTTTCATCGAATTCCGGTAACGTTTCAGAATTTCACAGTTCTGAAGCGTATCCGGGTTTTGATCGAGCGAGAAGTCATTGGGAGACTTGACTTGGTCAAAGTGGGCCCATGACTTGGTCAACCCCTTTTGTTTTTTTGTGTGGTTGGGTTGACCCAAGTCAAAGCTCACTTAAACCTCATTAATCCTCTCTTAAACCCTAATTAAACCTAGTGAGGCTAATCTAAGTGAGAGTTGATTATAAGTGAGCTAAATATCTTCTCCCCCACTATTCATCTTCTTCTCCAATTGATTTTCTCTCTCCCCCTCTCTCTTTTTCCACCTTTTGACCTAGCTAGAGGTGTTGGATCAAGAAACCCTAAGAAGAGAAAAGATAGGTGAGCTCCCGATCTACCTTCCGGTGGTCTCGGATTCGAGTTCCCACTTGTGTGACCCCTTCTCACGCCCTCTTTTCTCCTCTGATTTCAGCTGGTTTTAAGGCTGTGGGGAGGTCTTGGTGGTGGTGGTCTTGGAGGTGGCGAATCGGTGCGCGAGGAGCACCCGTTCTTCCTCCCCTTCTCTTCCTCTCCTAGGGTAAGCTTCCTTTCCTTCCATTTCTTGTCTAGATGTATGTTTAGGTGTGTTTTTGGGAGTGGAAGATGTGCTTGGTGGTTTGGGAGTGGTTGTGGTGGCCGTTGGGTGGTGGTAGAGTGGCTCGGGTAGGCTGTGCACGAAGGCAGGCAGTGCTCAGGCATGCAGGCAGCGCGCAGGCAGGCAGTGCTAGGGCAGGCAGGCAGCGCGCAGGCAGGCAGTCCTCGGGCAGGCAGGCAGTGCGCAGGTGAGCTGGTAGGCGCGCTGGGGGCGTGCTGGCAGGCGCGCTGGGCGCGTACTGTCGGGAGTGCGCGCGGGCGGCGTGTGCGGATACTGCGCAGGGGGCGCAGTGCGCGCAGGGTGAGCAGGCGGTGCAAGCGGGGAGTGTGAGCGAGCGGGTGTGCGGGGCGCTGCGCTGGGGCGCAGTGCGCGTGCGGGGTGCTGCGCTGGGGCGCAGTGCGCGCGGTTGCACCCGAGGCTGGACGCGCGGTGGTGGGCGTGCAGGCCGGAGGCTTGGCAGGGTGTCCGGGCGTGCGGGCTGGGCTTGGTAGGGTGTCTGGGCGCGCGGGCCGGGGCTTGGCTGTGCGCCCGGGGTGGGTGGCCGTGCGTACGGATGCCCGGGGTTCGGGAGTGAACCGGGGTGCTCGGACTCGCGTGCGTATAGGCCGTATGTACGCTTGTTCGAGTGTTGTGTATTTTGATGTATTTTTGGATTTATTTGTGTATTTTACTCACCGATTTGATTACCCTATCTTGCAGATCTTGACGGACGGTCGCGCGATGACCCGGCTACCGGTAGGGAGGCGCTATATGCACTTGGGCGTATACCATCCTCCCCTGGGGCACCACAGTCTATATTATTAACTTGTTAATGTGTAATCCATGCAAGCATGATTAAAATGTAGTATGCATGCTACCCTAAACTTTGTATGTTACGGACTTGCACCCTTAGGATATGTGTAAGAGCCATGCATCCTGTTACCCTGTTCTCATGCTAGAAAGCCTCGGCCTATGCATGTGTCCTACTAGTTTAATTTGTTAAATTAAATGCGAGCGTATGATTAATTGCATGCCTTAGATAATATTATAGGGAGGGGCCTTGCGAGGTCAACATTGAGACCCGGGCTAGGGTACTCCGTGTTCCTTGTTTGGTTGTCGGGATGTCCTATATCGGGACCTCACGCTGCCCTCCCAAGGTTTCTTTCCCAATAATATTATACCCTTGTTATTATTATTATATATGTTCCCGCATCTTGGTTATGCGCCCTGGAGGAATTCTGAAGAATTCATGACATTAGAGTTGTTGAGATGTGTTAGTCGGCGGATCCGAGTGGATCATATGCGTATGGATAGGCTGTTCTGTTCCCTTCGTTGGATCCGTTAGAGACTGCCCCAGCGTTTGAAAGGCCGTCCCGTGAGAGGGCTCCCATCAGTAGGCACCTCCTGATTTGGGACGGACTGTGCTGAATGTGGGAGTGGCCAAGCGGCTACGGGGTGGAGGAGAGACTATCGGTGGACCAAGGGTGACCAACAGCCTAGTCAGTCCCAATATCCTATGTCACCTATTGAGGGGTGAGGGTGAGGGTGTGGTGGGTCGACGAGGTAGCGACCCACTGGATTGTAAGTCCCAATATCCTATGTCACCTATTGAGGGGTGAGGGTGAGGGTTTAGTGGGTTGGCGATAGTGACCCACTGGTATTTTATAGTTGTTGCCATTTTGTGGCTTTTAATAATTAGTTTGTGGTTAATAATATCTGGTGGTTAATATATATTGTGATCCATGGGTTGTGCTATTCACTGAGCGTGTGGCTCACCCCTCGCATAATATTTTTCTCCAATGTCATCTGAGTCGGATCTGGAGGAGGAGCTCCCCGAGGGACTGCACTAGTAGCGGAGTAGCGCCACGTCCCGCGAGTTTCAGAGGCTATCAGCATCCCTTTTGATTGTATGTGTTATATTCTGTGCTTGGGCACGCGTTTGTATATTATTTGGACGTCATTGTATATATTGGCTCTCACAGGACATTTGATTGTGTATCGAGTCTGTACTATGTCTTTGGGTTACAGATTCAGTCTTTTTAGCTTCCGCTATTTGGGTATATATCTTGTGAGCCCCTTTGTTGTCTGTGTTGAAATTGTTGATGTTGTTTAGGGTATATTATTGACTTCCTGTATTGACTACTGATATCATATATACACTTGCCGCGTCCCGGGGACGCCCGGGGCATGACAGTTATGGTGCCCCAGGGGAGGGCAATGCACACCTACGTGCATCGAACGCCTCCCAACTGGGTTGGATCGACCCACTCACCGCAACCCGGGTCGTTGCGTGACCGTTCGCCAAGATCTGTAAGACAAGGGCATTCAATATGGTGAGTATAACTACATAATATACATGGAATTTACTAGAAATGTCAAAAACTCGAACAAGCACGCATGCAAGCACGCATGTACGCACGCGAGTTCGAGTGCCCCGACACCTACCCGAACCCTCGAGCAGCCACACGCATGGCCCCCCGCACGCGTACGCACGCATACGCAAGCACGCACACGCCCCAGCACCCCTTGGCGCACTGCCGCGCGCCTAGACGCGCTGCCGCGCGCACGCTCGGGTGCGCCCGCGCTCACTCGCGCGCATTGCGCGCCCGCCCAGCACCTCGCGTCGCGCGCCTGCGCGCGCAGACGCTAGCGCACGTGCGCGGATGTCCCCGCGCGCGTGCCCAAACCTCACCCACCCCCTTCTCAGCCCTCACACACACCCTACCACCTATGCATGGCATGCATGAACACCCTAAGAGCCCTAACAACCATTTAAAACAAAGATAAGGGAGGAGGAGAGCTTACCAAAGGAGGGGAAAGAAAGGGGAGGTATTCGGGTGCCCTTGGTGCACCAAAACCACCGCAACCGCCACCACCAACACCACCACCTCCTCAGCCTTACTTGGCTGCAAATCAGTGGCAAAAAGGGGAGCATGAGAGGTGTGAAAGCTAGAGAGAAAGAAAGAGAGAAAGGGACAACAACAACAACACAAACACACCTTAAGTGTTCTTTCTCTTTCACTTCTCCTCTTCTTTTGCTTCTTCTTCTCCCTCTTTTCTTTAAAAAGAACACACACACACACACTCACACACAGGGAGAGGGAGACGTGGGAATGGTGAGGGAGAGAGAGAGAGATCCCTCTTTTTCCACCATTTGGGGGGGGGGTGATGAGAAGCGAAAAAGGGGGGGTGAACCTAGGCTAAACTCACCCACACACATTAAAAATACCCATAGTTTTCTTACCCTTTAAGCAAGAGGGGGGTGAGGTTACCCAAGGTCACCTTAACCACCAAAATATCCCAACACTATTCCTCCTAACAAACCAGAAACGACCGAAACCTGGATACGATTCGGAACTGCATAATTTTTAAAACGTTACCGGAATTCGATGAAATTTTTATGAGTAGTACAAAATGGCACCAGAACTCATAATATGCAGTTAGATTTTCAATCGGAGTACTCGAACTCACGCAGATAGCTAAAAGTCTAAAATTTTAGCGGCTCCGATCGAAAAAAGAAAAATTGGAAAAATGGCCAGAAATGACCCAAATGTGACCAATAGGCTAAAAAGTGACACATATATAACAGGAGGGATCTTGAAGAACATCCCCCTTCCTTCTCTTACCTCGTTTGTCAAGGCACCAGGCTTCTTTCCCTTCTCGCCCCGCTAGTCCTTCTGGCATTGCTCCTGCGGGCACTTCCTTGCTGGTGACGGGGTGGCAGCTGCTGACGAAGACCAGGACGCAGCCATCGCTTGCTTAAGGGTCCTTGATTCTTCTTCCACTTTGGCGTACTTTTTAGCACGCCCCATCAAATCACGCAAGTCAGACGGGGTGCTTGATAAGCGACTCCTTGAGGCCGTTTCCGGATGGCAGGCCGTTCTGGAAAGCCATTATTGCTGCATCCTCATTGCAGTCTTCTACTTCAAACTTAAGGATGCGGAAGTGATCGACAAACTGCTTTATCGTCTCTCCTGATAGCATTTGGATTTTCATGAGATCGCCGAGGTCATTCTTCCTCCGCCGACTACAGATGAAGTGCTCGGCGAACATAGTGTCGAGCTCCTCAAAAGTTTTGATTGTCGCAGGGGCAAGGAGATGGAACCAGGTCAAAGCGGCCCCTTCCAGGCTGGAGGGGAAGAGGTGGCACATAAGCCATCATAAAGCTCATACAATGCCATCGAATGTCAGAACGCCAAGATATGATCATATGGATCCGTCGTGCCATTGTATAGCTTGAATTTGGGCTGAATGAACTTTCGGGGAAGTCGTTCTCTGAGAATCTCTGTGCAAAACGGGGAGGCGAATCCCCGTATTGCGTGCTCCACCATTTTGTGATTCGGAACGCACCGTACCTCAGAAAGCAAGGTGTAACGAGGCTACGCGACCGCTCCCCTAGCTCGATGGTGGGGTGGAGAATTATACTGACGTCCTTCCGATACTTTGCATAAGGCCGATCGCCCCTGGTGCGTTTGCCTTTGAGAGGCCTCGCACCCTACAGAGCGTTCTCGATGAGGTGAGCGCCCGCACCTCTGCTCTTCGTGAAGTCGTCGACCCGCTCGAGGGGTGCGCGAACGCCGCCGAGACCGCTGCCTCTGATTGGAGGAAGAAGTACTTCCCTCCGACCCCTCAGCATTGACGGTTAGGGGGTTGGGCCGTACAGGAGGTGGTCGCCGGATTTCTTCCTAGACTGGCCATTGTCGATCCATGTTCGTATAGAACTATTGCATTGAGGCTTCAATCAACTATTGCATCGACCCTTGCAGATGGGTAAATAGAGTTTCTCGCGTGGACTCCATTACCCGTTTGAGGCCCTGGACCTGACTAGCCAAGGTTTCCGGCGATTCGTCGGCAACATCGGATGGGAGAACGTTTTGTTCCTGTCGTCCTCCTACATTATTCTCACTCGGACCTGACATTGCTGACACTGCCTTTTTGTTTCAGTTTCCCATAGATGGTGCCAAATTGAGGTGGATATTTTCCCCCTTCAGTTGAATTTATAAATTTCTTAGAAAAAAAGAACTCAAGTAGTATGAATTCTTGTAGCTATGCTTCAATTCTCTCAACGACTGTCTAGGAAATAACACAAATGTCGCACACTGATTGTGCTTGACTCAATGGATAACTTTTTTGACCTTGCTTGACTGTGCCTTTAGAGTGCTATCTCGCGACCTCTTTATAGGCTGCCTACGTACCCCTTGGGGATCAAGTCACACGTAGTTCCTTTAATTACCCTTGTAACCGCCTTGCCACCAAGTGTTTAGTGGGCCTTTTTCCAGGGAAATGTCCTTGGTATTTATGCTCCACGTTGGTCCTTGACTACCCATGTTTGCTGGTAATGGACCTTAAATGCTACCTTGATAGTTACTGGCGTTAGTTGTCTTCTGACCGTTTCTTCATCTTGCTCGGGGTCTCTTGATGTGCTCGCCCATACGCTTCACATCATGCCTTCGAGGAGTAAGGTCGACCGACCAGACCTCATGTCTGGTCGTGCCTTAGACTACTCGCCTTCGAGGAGTAAGGTCGACCGACCAGACCTCATGTCTGGTCGTGCCTTAGACTACTCTCGCCTTCTAGGAGTAAGGTTCACCGACCAGACCTCATGTCTGCTCGTGCCTTAGACTACTCGCCTTCAAGGAGTAAGGTCGACCGACCAGACCTCATGTCTGGTCGTGCCTTAGACTACTCGCCTTCGAGGAGTAAGGTCGACCGACCAGACCTCATGTCTGGTCGTGCCTGAGACTACTCGCTCTTGAGGTGCCCAACCGCCCAACTAGACACTAGATCTAGTCGTGTTAGTACATTTGCGAGAGTCATCATGGCCAAGGATTGGAACTCGGATTTGCGGGTCCCACAATAGGCCCACATCCATCCTGGTGTGACACATTACCCCTGATATGACACGTGTTGTGGTGAGGATTTTTACCTCTACAAATTTCAACAATGGATTGATCTTTGACACAATAGATTCACACAGACAAACAAAATGCCAAAGATTTAAAATAAAAATGAGATTTACCTTTGTAGCAGTCTCTCCACGTTCAATGACAACTTGCATGAATTCTTCCTCGGTCTGTATATATAACATATGTCATGCCCCAGGGCGGCCGTCCCCGGGACGCGGCAAGTGTATACATGATATCAGCAGTCTATACAGGAGGTCAATAACATACCATAAACAAACAGCTAAAATGACAACACAGATAAAAGCAGGGCTGACATGATGTATACACCAATAGCGGAAGCTAAAAGACTGAATCTGTAATCCAAAAACATATTACAGACTCGATACATAATCAACTGTCCTGTGAGAGCCAATATATACAATGACATCCAAATACAATACAAACGCGTGCCCAAGCACGGAATATAATACATACAATCAAAAGGGATGCTGATAGCCTCTGATACTCGCGGGACGTGGCGCTACTCCGCTACTGATGAAGTCCCTCGGGGAGCTCTTCCTCTAGATCCGACTCAGATGACACTGGAGAATAATAATTATGCGAGGGGTGAGCCACACGCTCAGTGAATAGCACAACCCATGCATCACAATTTATATTAACCACCAGATTTATTAACCACAATCTCATTATTAAAAGCCACAAAATGGCAACAACTAAACAATCCAGTGGGTCGCTACCGCCAACCCACTACACCCTCACCCTCACCCCTCAATAGGTGACAAAGGATATTGGGACTGACTACACAAATCCAGTGGGTCGTTATCGCCAACCCACTACACCCTCACCCTCACCCCTCAATAGGTGACATAGGATATTGGGACTTACAAACCAGTGGGTCGCTACATCACCAACCCACCACACCCTCACCCTCACCCCTCAATAGGTGACATAGGATGTTGGGACTTAATAGGCTGATAATCATCCTTACACAAATCCAGTGGGTCGCCACATCGCCGGCCCACCACACCCTCACCCTCACCCCTCAATATGGTGACATAGGCTATTGGGACTGACTAGGCTGATGGTCGCCCTTGGTCCACCGATAGTCTCTCCCCACTCCGTAGGCCGCTTGGCCACTCCCACATTCAGCACAGTCCGTCCCAAATTAGGAGGTGCCTACTGATGGGAGCCCTCCACGGGATAGCCTTTCTAACGCTGGGGCAGTCTCTACCGGATCCAACGAAGGGAACAGAACAGCATATCCATACGCATATGATCCACTCGGATCCGCTGACAACCCATCTCAACCACTCTAATGTCTTGAATTCTTCAGAATTCCTCCAGCGCGCATAACCAAGATGCGGGGAATATATATGATAATAATGAGGAAAAGAAACCTTGGGAGGGCAACCTGAGGTCCCGATATAGGACATCCCGACAACCAAACAAGGAACACGGAGTACCCTAGCCCGGGTCTCAATGTTAACCTCACAAGGCCCCCTTAATATTCCGCAAGGCATGCTAAAAATATCATAAGTCTGCATTTAATTTAATAAATCAAACTAATAGGACGCATGCATAGGTCGAGGCTTTCCTAGCATGATAAGTGACAGGATGCACGGCTCTTACACATATCCTAAGGGTGCAAGTCCCTAACATACAAGTCTAGGGTGGCATGCATTCTACACACTAATCATGCTTGCATGGGTTACATACAACAAGTTAATATCAACTGCGGTGCCCAAGGAGAGGACGGTATACGCCCAAGTGCATATAGCGCCTCCCAACTGGGTTGGGTTGTCCCTCTCACCAACAACCAGGTCGTCGCGTGACCGTCCGTCAAGATCTGCATAACAGGGTAATCAACTCGGTGAGTAAAATACACAATATACACAAAAATACACTAAAAATACCCAACACTCGAACAGGCGTACATACGGCCTGTACGTACGCGAGTCCGAGCACCCCGACACACTCCCGAACCCCCGGGCAGCCATACGCACAGCCACCCGCACGCGCACGCACGAATGCGCACGCACGCACGCACTCCGGCACCATCGGCGCACTGCCGCGCGCCTGCCCGCGCGCCCCGACGCACTACCGCACGCACGCGCACGCTCGCTCGCGCCCGCGCACCGCATGTCCAGCCCAGAGCGCCCCCCCGCGCACGCACCCGCGGGCGACTGCGCGCCTGACTGCGCCCGCCAGCGCTCGCCTGCGCCCGCCTGCGCGCGCACGCGCGCAGACCGCGCCCAGCGCGCGCCCAAGCCCTCTTAACCCCTTTTTCACCCCTTTCAACCTCTCACACACACCCAAACACCCCTACCTAGCATGCATGACTTTCCCACAACCCCTTAAGCCAAGAAAAATGAGGGGAGGAGCTCACCTTGGGAGGGAAAAGAAAGGGAGAGGTTCGGGGGCCCTTCGCGCACCGAAACGCCGCCACCGGAACCACCACCACCACCACCACCTCCACTCAGCCTCCTCAGCCTCCTCTTCAGCCCTCTATGGCAGCAAAAACAGGGGGGGGGGAGATCATGCAAAGAGAGCTTGAGGGAAGGGAAGAAACAACAACACAACAACAACCCTAGCCATGATCCACCACCACTTCCCCTCCACCTCCTCCTCTCATTGAAGCCTTCCTTCAAACACTTGGTGGGCAAATAAAAGAGAGAAGGAGAGACCAGAAATTCTGGTCGGAAGATTTTGGGAGGGGAGAGAGAGAGAGAGACAGAGAGAGAGAGAGATATTTATCAAAATATCTTAAGGGGGAATGACTAAGTCGCCCTCCGACTAGAAATTCTGCGCAAGCTTCACTGGAACAGCCATAACTTCCCCGATACAGCTCCGAATTGCTTGATTCCAAGACTGATGGAAAGCTAAGAAGATTATCTACAACTTTCATGTTTCTGGCAAGATTAGATAATCCCTCCAGCTATTCCTAAATTAGAGATAAACATCGAGCAGGGCTGCTGCCAGAATTTCCATCCCCGGGGTATACTTGGAAAAATACCCATAACTTTTACTACAAAAATCCAGTTGATCTAATTCCACTTCTGTGCGAAAGCTAACTCAAAACTGGACATCTCATAATAAAATCATAATTAAACCTCTTCATCTTGGATTTTAACAAAATCAAATCCAAAAACCAAATCAGGAATACATAACTTAGGAAAAAAAATTATGTACCCAAATCTTCAAACAGAGCACTCCAAATGACACAGACACAACATTCTCCCCCCCTTAGGAAATTTAGTCCTCAAAATTTAAGGAAACCCAAAAGGGAAGACCGAAAGTATCAAGCTTAGACCTTTGCTCCCAAGTGGTCTTCGCACCGGACTAGCGCTACCAACACACTATAATCAAAGGAACGGTCTTAGCGTGGAGCCTCTTCTCATGCTTGTCCCTGACCTCGATCCACTGCTCCACGAACGACAAATCCACCTCGAGGATGAGGCGGTCGAACAGAATGACTGAGCAGGATCCTGGACATAACGCCTCGGCCATGGGACAAGGACGACGTCGTGGGCATGAACCAGCTGTGGGGGAAAGGCTACATGATAAGCCACCTCCCCAATCCACTCAATGACGAGAAAAGGTCTCATTAAAGAGCAAACTCAGCTTGCCCCGAACGTCGAAACAGAGGGTGCCCCTAAACCAGGACACCTTCTGAAAATATGGTCGCCAAAACCCAAAGGTAAGCCCCTGGCGACGATGACCTGGGTAGCCCTCTGTCGGTTCTGGGAGGTGCAGATATACGCACGAACCAACCCGGCCACCGCAAGGTCAAACAACAACTTATGGCCCCTCCAACTGGCGCTCCACAACCGTCCCAACACAAGGGAGGTATGAAACTGCGCCTGTAGAGTGCATTTCACAGATCCATCTGGGTGCTCGAATGGCAGTCGCTTGCAGGCATACCCCAACAAATGGGTGGTGCCTCACCCAACTGCCCTCATCATCGAGCACGCAGGCACATAGCATGTCCTCCAAGGTCTGAATCATCCTCTTTGACTGGCTGTCCATCGGCGATGAAACGCTATACTTAAATGGAGGCTCGCGCCAAAGGCTGCGCCACAACCTCAAAGTAACCCTCGCGTCTCAACCGAAAATAGCGCCGACTGGAGTGCCATGAAGACGAACAATCGCGAAGGTGAAAACCCACGTCAAGGCGTCCAGAGACTCAATCAGTCTGATAGGGAGGGAAACGCGGACTTAGTCAGTCGGTCAATGATCACCTAGACGGCGTCGTGACCCGAACGTGACATTAACGAGTCTGCAACAATCCCTGATAACCCACTCCCACGTCCACTGAGGAATCTCGATGGACTGACGCTTTCCACGCGATGATGATTCTCGAACTTTGCCTGAGGGCATGCAAATCTGGGGAAGCAAGGCCACCCACATCACCTTATCATCACACCACAGCAACTCAATGAAGACTACCTCAAAGTAGTCCACGGAAGCCCAATAAAACTTTTGAGATCCACGAAGGTATCCGGCGCATTTGTCAACCCCAACGGCAGTACTTAAAACTCGTAGTGCCTGAACGGTCACGAAAGGCCATCTACGGGATGTCCAACTCTCGGATCTCCAACTTGTGGTACCCTTGTGCGAAGATCGATCTAACAGCAGACACTCGCTCTCAGAGCTGGTCAAATAGATCATCGATTCGCGGCAAAGGTAATTGATCTTCAACCTCCACGAGGAGATCAAAACAACACCACGAACAATTAAGTTCGGATTCTGCTCCTCGAGCATGGCTGGCGCTCATGATAACACTTACACGCTAGGTAAGCCGCTCAACCGCACTTAATCCACAAGACACGCAATAAGGGGTCGTCGAACCTCGACAATGCCTATGCGACGTCATCTATCTGATAGGTGGTTGAGTCCCATCACGAACGCTAGCATCGCGTCTCTTTATTCGCGACCAATGTGGGGCAAACGCGACAGTATCCACGACTGTGCTTACATGCCGCCAGAGATAGGCCGCTCATCACAACCATTGGAACTCCGGCATCCTGCACTCCATGGGCAGATTCATCACGGGGAGTCCACGCTCTCGTCATCATTTAGCAGCACTCTCCCGGTGTGGCCTCTACCTGGTAGCCTCCCAAGCCCGCTATCTCTGCCATATGGGCGCACCACAAGCATAGGATCTGGGAGCACCTCACAGGGCTCTGGCCTCAACCGGGCAGCTACAACACACAATGATTTATCGAAGCGACTCCAGATGCCACTATGGAACCCTGTCCACTAGCGATCGCCCACTGAGCTGCAATAGGACGCACCCAATCCCGATCGAACGCATCGCCACACCCAATCGCGATGCATCAGAGCAAACTACGAACCCACTCCTCCCAGACGGAAGGTAAGAACTGGCGCTGAGGTGAGCCTTCGCTTAAACTCCAGGAAGCTCTCCTCGCAAGACGGGGACCATTCGAACCGGACATCCTTCCGAGCGAGGCAGTTAGGAGGTACAACTATCTTCGAGAAACCCTCGACAAACCTCCCGCAACAACCCGCCAAGCCCAGGAAGCTTCGAATCTGTACGGGGTTCGACGGTCGACGCCAATTGACACAGCGAGCGACTTGACCGGGTCCACAGATATGCCTTCTCCGGAAATCACATGGCCCAGAAAGGCCATACGCTCCAACCAGAACTCGCACTTGCTGAACTTGGCGAACAACTGATGTCTGGCCAAAGTCTCCAAGACAGTGCGAAGATGGAGAGTGTGCTCCTCAAGACTCCTCGAGTACACCAATATGTCATCGATGAATACTACCACAAAGGAGTCGAGGAAGGGCCGAAACACTCGGTTCATCAGATCCATGAAGGCCGCCGGCGCATTCGTCAACCCGAATGGCAGTACTCTGAACTCGTAGTGCCCATACCGGGTACGAAAGGCCGTCTTTGGAATGTCTGACTCCTGGATCTTCAGCTGGTAGTACCCCGAGCGGAGATCGATCTTGGAAAAGACACACGCTCCCTGGAGCTGGTCAAACAGATCGTCGATCCGTGGCAAGGGGTACTTGTTCTTCACTGTCCGCTTGTTCAGCTGCCTGTAATCAATACACAACCGCAGCGAACCGTCCTTCTTCCGGACGAACAGGACAGGGGCTCCCCACGGAGAAACACTCGGACGTGCGAAGCCCTTCTCCAGCAACTCCTCCAACTGCTCCTTGAGCACCCTCAACTCTGCAGGGGCCATCCGGTACGGAGCTCTCGAAATCGGCTCGGTCCCCGGAACCAGATTGATCTCAAACTTGATCGCGCGATCCGGTGGTAGTCCCGAAAGATCATCGGGGAAAACCTCAGGATACTCTGCCACGACCAGAGTCTGACTAATATCTGCCCGCAGCGGTGCATCCTCCTGAGCAATATACGCTAGAAAGCCCTCGCATCCTCCCTGAAGGAGTCTCCACGCCTGCATGGACGACACGAACCCCAAAGGGGCTACGTCACGATCGCCCACGAACTGGAAAGACCTCCGACCCGGAAGGTGGAAAGACACTGACTTGGAAAAACAGTCGATGCTGGCGTGACTAGCTGCAAGCCAATCCATTCCCAGGATGGCATCAAAGTCCGTCATAGCGAGCTCCACCAACTCCACTGGATCATCTACATCTAGATAATCACCCACCGATATCCTTCAACATCCATCACAAGACCGGACCCAACATCCTTGGGAACGGTCGAACAACAATTGGGTCACGAGGCGACGCGTCTTCGTCTCATCCACACCCTCACTCCCGAAAGGAGACATATTGGGACTTTGGGAGAGACTTAGACTGCTCTACCCCTGGTCCACCGGTAGCCTCTCCTCCACACCGTAGGCCACCTGGTCTGCTCCCACAATTCAGCACAGTCCAAACCCAAATCAGGAAGTGCCTACTGATGGGAGCCCTCTGTCAGGAAGATCTGTCTAACGTCGAGGAGTCCCTACACGGATCTGACGAAGGGGAGAACGATTCCACGCTCGCGACATCATTCATTAGTCCTTTCCCGGGTAGCCCCTACCTGGCATACTCCCACGATCAGTACCCCTCCAACTGCATCGGTGGTACCTACGGATGGGAGCCTTCTGCCAGGATGGCTACAACCCGGCCTCCTCAACTCGAACAACCACTCTCGATACTTGCACTGCAGCCTCTAGCTCCACCTCTTTCCCAGGGGATCCCGAGCTCTCTCCGCTGGAATCACCACGGGGACTGGGGGTACTTCGGGTACCACAGGCGGATTTGCCATCAAGGGGACCTGTGGAACTGCATCACGGGCCGCCCTCAGCTCCTGAATCTCCCGCGCCTGCTCTACCAACACTCTGGTCTGGGCCTCCAGTGCCCTGGTCTGAGTCTCCACCAAATCCGCTATCCGAGCGAACGCACGTTTCCATGCGGGAGGCTCCTGCGCCGATCCTGGCCTCACAGCCGTGGACTCTCCAGTAGCATCCTCGCCTCTGATAGGTCCGAAAACCTCCAAAGGTCGAGAGGGACCATGTCCGCGCCGTCCTCCGTGAGGAGGCATATCAGCAACCCGGAAAACCAGACACTAGGATCAGAATACTCATATAGGAATCCTAGGACTCATCTCTACGAAAAGAAGACCATTGGCTCTGACAGGACCAGGCTCTGATACCAACTTTTGTCACGCCCCAGGGCGGCCGTCCCCGGGACGCGGCAAGTGTATACATGATATCAGCAGTCAATACAGGAGGTCAATAACATACCATAAACAAACAGCTAATATGACAACACAGATAAAAGCAAGGCTGACATGATATATACACCAAATAGCAGAAGCTAAAAGACTGAATCTGTAATCCAAAAACATATTACAGACTCGATACATAATCAACTGTCCTGTGAGAGCCAATATATACAATGACATCCAAATACAATACAAACGCGTGCCCAAGCACGGAATATAATACATACAATCACAAGGGATGCTGATAGCCTCTGATACTCGCGGGACGTGGCGCTACTCTGCTACTGATGAAGTCCCTCAGGGAGCTCTTCCTCCAGATCCGACTCAGATGACACTGGAGAAAAATAATTATGCGAGGGGTGAGCCACACGCTCAGTGAATAGCACGACCCATGCATCACAATATATATTAACCACCAGATTTATTAACCACAATCTCATTATTAAAAGCCACAAAATGGCAACAACTAAACAATCCAGTGGGTCGCTATCGTCAACCCACTACACCCTCACCCTCACCCCTCAATAGGTGACAAAGGATATTGGGACTGACTACACAAATCCAGCGGGTCGCTATCGCCAACCCACTACACCCTCACCCCTCAATAGGTGACATAGGATATTGGGACTTAGAATCCAATGGGTCGCTACATCGCCGACCCACCACACCCTCACCCTCACCCTCACCCCTCAATAGGTGACATAGGATGTTGGGACTTAATAGGCTGATAATCATCCTTACACAAATCCAGTGGGTCGCCACATCGCCGACCCACCACACCCTCACCCTCACCCCTCAATAGGTGACATAGGCTATTGGGACTGACTAGGCTGATGGTCGCCCTTGGTCCACCGATAGTCTCTCCCCACTCCGTAGGCCGCTTGGCCACTCCCACATTTAGCACAGTCCGTCCACGAGACAGCCTTTCTAACGCTGGGGTAGTCTCTACACGGATCCAACGAAGGGAACAGAACAGCCTATCCATACGCATATGATCCACTCGGATCCGCTGACAACCCATCTGAACCACTCTAATGTCTTGAATTCTTCAGAATTCCTCCAGCGCGCATAACCAAGTTGCGGGGAATATATATGATAATAATGAGGAAAAGAAAAATTGGGAGGGCAATCTGAGGTCCCGATATAGGACATCCCGACAACCAAACAAGGAACACGGAGTACCCTAGCCCGGGTCTCAATGTTGACCTTGCAAGGCCCCCTTAATATTCCCCAAGGCATGCTAAAAATATCATAAGTCTGCATTTAATTTAATAAATCAAACTAATAGGACGCATGCATAGGTCGAGGCTTTCCTAGCATGATAACAAGGTGATAGGATGCACGGCTCTTACACATATCCTAAGGGTGCAAGTCCCTAACATACAAGTGTAGGGTGGCATGCATTCTACACACTAATCATGCTTGCATGGATTACATATAACAAGTTAATATCAACTGCAGTGCCCTAGGAGAGGACGGTATACGCCCAACTGCATATAGCGCCTCCCAACTGGTTTGGGTTGTCCCACTCACCAACAACCGGGTCGTCGCGTGACCGTCCGTCAAGATCTACAAGACAGGGTAATCAACTCGGTGAGTACAATACACAATATACACAAAAATACACTAAAAATACCCAACACTTGGACAAGCGTACATACGGCCTGTACGTACGCGAGTTCGAGCACCCCGACACACTCCCGAACCCCCGGGCAGCCATACGCACGGCCACCCGCACGCGCACGCACGAATGCGCACGCACGCACGCACCCCGGCACCATCAGCGCACTGCCGCGCGCCTGCCCGCGCGCCCCGACGCACTGCCGCACGCACGCAGACGCTCGCGCGCGCCCGCGCGCATCGCGCGTCCAGCCTAGCGCGGCCCCGCGTGCACTGCGCGCACACCCTAGCACGCGCACGCACTGGTCCCCAGCTCCGCGCCTAGGCGCATGCCCAGGTGCCCTGCCCCGCACGCGCGCACTCCCGCGCACACCCCCGCTCGCGCCAGCACCCGCGCGCACCTGCGCGACCACTCCGCATGCACCCGCGCACCCACACGCACGCACCCGCGCGCACGCACACGCGCGCAGACCGCGCCCAGCGCGCGCCCAAGCCCTCTTAACCCCTTTTTCACCCCTTTCAACCTCTCACACACACCCAAACACCCCTACCTAGCATGCATGACTTTCCCACAACCCCTTAAGCCAAGAAAAATGAGGGGAGGAGCTCACCTTGGGAGGGAAAAGAAAGGGAGAGGTTCGGGGGCCCTTCGCGCACCGAAACGCCGCCACCGGAACCACCACCACCACCACCTCCACTCAGCCTCCTCTTCAGCCCTCTATGGCTGCAAAAACAGGGGGGGGGAGGTCATGCAAAGAGAGCTTGAGGGAAGGGAAGAAACAACAACACAACAACAACCCTAGCCATGATCCACCACCACTTCCCCTCCACCTCCTCCTCTCATTGAAGCCTTCCTTCAAACACTTGGTGGGCAAATAAAAGAGAGAAGGAGAGACCAGAAATCCTGGTCGGAAGATTTTTGGGAGGGGAGAGAGAGAGAGAGAGAGAGAGAGAGAGAGAGAGAGAGAGATTTATCAAAATATCTTAAGGGGGAATTACTAAGTCGCCCTCCGACTAGAAATTCTGCGCAAGCTTCACTGGAACAGCCATAACTTCCCCAATATAGCTCTGAATTGCTTGATTCCAAGACCGATGGAAAGCTAAGAAGATTATCTACAAATTTCATGTTCATGACAAGATCAGATAATCCCTCCAGCTATTCCGAAATTAGAGCTAAACATCGAGCAGGGCTGCTGCCAGAATTTCCATCCCCGGGGTATACTTGGAAAAATACCCATAACTTTTACTACAAGAATCCAGTTGATCTAATTCCACTTCTGTGCGAAAGCTAACTCAAAACTGGACATCTCATAATTAAACCTCTTCATCTTGGATTTTAACAAAATCAAATCCAAAAATCAAATCAGGAATACATAACTTAGAAAAAAATTTATGTAGCCAAATCTTCAAACAGAGCGCTCCAAATGACACAGACACAACAACATATAAGATAAATGAGATACATATTCTGTAATCACTATGTTAATAGAAGAAATGAATATACAATTATACTTACATTTGATGACTCAACAAGACCAAAATCAGTACGTAACCAATCTCTAGCACAAATTAAAGCTTTGACTGTCTCGGGCTTCAATGAACTGCGGTACTAATCAAGAACTCTTCCTCCAGCACTAAAGCAGACTAAGAAGCAACAGTAGTAGCAGGAACGGAGAGTATGTCACGAGCCATTTTTGATAGGTTACGAAACTTGAGTGTATTTGCTTTCCACCAAACTAAAGCATCAAACTCATTATTCACATCATCTTCAGGCAAGTAAATCCCTTCTTCCAGATAAGCATCCAACTCTGACTTCATTGGTTGAACAACATCTAACTGCTTGGCCCACAAATCAAATTCATTTCTGCTCTTAGTTTTCCCCTTAGCAAAGGGTGGAACACTAGGGATATTGCCACTACTTGATGCCACATCTTTTGTGCATAATCCTTGTATAGTTCATGTGTGATGATGCACAAGATCAATTTGCACCCTTGCTTCAGATGTAGAATATCTTTTGGGGAAACAAAACTCAATAAGCATCATTTTATATCGAGGGTCTAACACTGCAGCAATTTCCATCAATAGATTGCACTCCCCCCAATACTTGTCAAATTTTTCATTCATCTTCTCAATCATTCGAATCATGTAATCTCTAGTATCCAAACACACTACATTCAATATTTCCTTTATTTTCCAAATCTCAGCAAGAAACAAATTTGAAGTAGGATAAGAACATCCTGATAAAGCATTTGTTGCTTCATTAAAAACCTGTGGAGCTGGAGCTTTCCTGTGGCGTGGTCTTATGGGAGTGGGGCGTTCTTCTGGCGGGTGGCGATTGTGAGGCTATCAGCAGTCCTAGAGTAATTTTATGTATTGTAAATCGTGCATGTGGCACATGGTGTATTTTATTTTCACTAGGCTTGGCTCTCACAGGACAGTGATTGTGTATTCGAGTCTGTAATAATGTTTTTGGTTTACAGACATTGTTGATATTTTATGCTTCCGCTTTTCAGTCAGTTATCATTATCTTTGCTTTGCCACCTTGTGTGTTGTTGTTGGAGTCTTTGTTGACCTCAGATATTGATAGCTGATATTTCATTATTGCCACGTCTCGGGGACGGCCGCCCTGGGGCGTGACAGTCGACCCCTGCCCTTTTGCCAAAAACACTTATTTCAATAGTTTTCTAAAACAAATAGCCATGTATTGGTTTATTTCCAAATCTTACTTGATCAAATACAACTCTCTTGAAGTTTTATCACATTTCCCGTACCATTCAATTTGAATTTCCTCAGTTCTGGCTCTTTTCCAAAATTTTATCCTTTGACTGATCTAATTCACCAAACTCAATACTTCTACTTACTTTTTGTCTGCGACATCCCCTTGATTTGCTGAGTTACCCATGCACAGGTACGGTAGGCACAAGGAAATTGACGCTGGACTGCTCCATGCACGATGGCTAAGAACCCCGTCTGAGGGTTGGATCACTCGCTACTTTACTTTTTCCACCTTCCACCATCTGGATCATCCTTTCGGTTGAAAATTCTATTCAAAACCTTTACTCTGACAGTCTAAATCAACTACCTGAAATGTATTGGTCATGAGATCAAAACTTCTTGAAGGTCGGGCCGGCCAAAATAGGGGTCTCTTTTCTTATCATCGGTCGAAGTCTTTCTGCTTCGCACAAAAGACTCTATTCGATGAGGGACAATTGTAGATACCCAAATTTTGACCATCCAAAAAGACAAAAATACTTCAAGTAATACTTAGAAATAACCACATTTGGACATCTAATAGAAAACTCCCTTAGAAACCAAAACCAGAAGCCCTAGTCCAACACTTAGAAAAATCTAGGACCTGGACAGGGGCGGCTACTTGAGAGTAGCCACCTCATACCGGGCGGCTAGTTTCGACTAGCCGCCCCCCTAACCGACCCCAAACCGCTTTCCTGGAATGGGACATAAAGCAGCATAATTGCGGCGGATTGTCCCTTTTAGCCACCTCATCTCAGCGGTTTCAACCTTATTAATCGACCCAAGCCACTACTTGTCAGAGATAGGCCGTTTGGCAGGTTATGATGGGGGTGGCTACTTGAGAGTAGCCGCCCCCTACTGGGCGGCTAGTTTCGACTGGCCGCCCCTCACCTGGACACTATCAGAGAACAAAGATATACTGGAAGGTCAAATCAAGCACCTTATTACCCATTTTGATCTATTGTCCAATGGACACTCCCCTGCCCCTTTTTTACTATAAATAGGGGGCTCCAAGCACTTCTTCATAACAACAATCAACCATTCACAATCCCATTCAACAAACAACAATTCACATTTCCATACCCCCACCACCACTTCAAACCCCTTGAGAGAGAAAGAGAGTTCTATTTGTGAGTAGAAAAACCCATTTTCCTACACCAAATCATTCTCCAAATCCACTCTCCAAAACCCTGGTTAAAACTTAGTTTAACCTCAGCCAACACGCAAACCAAACCCTACCCAAGCTCTGCCCAAATAGAGCAAGGCACCAGGAGGCTACTCCCAACTAGCCGTCCCCCACCAGGCGGCTAAAAACAACTAGCCGACCCTCACCTACACCATGATTTCCCAAAACCTCCTTTAGCCAAGTTCCCAAAGCAGAAGAAAATCCCTGTTTTCACCTCTGTGTACAGCATGCCCGTATCTCAGAGCGGAGACCCACAAACTCCCCCACGAAGGCAATCAAATCCACTCCAACTTTTTCTGCTTTTTTTGAAAAAGCAGGTGGCAAACACAACAACCCCTGAATCCTCTTGAGGACCTGTCGGCCGCCTCAGCCAGAAACTAAACATCCCCTTCCCCCTTCCGAGAGATGATCCGACCGAGCCTGCCAACGCACGCACAGGATCCGAACCCCCGAAGAACCCCCACACACGCTGCGCACCCATGCACACAAAGGAGGAGAAAAAGGAGGCCTCTTACAAAGAACCCCCGAAGAACCCCCCCCCCTCCCCCTCTCTCCCTTCTCCGAGAGAGAGCCCCCCTTCAAAATCTGATACCGACAGACCTCTTACAAAGAGTGCTCATCCGATCGACCTGAACTGGATATTCTCGTGACCTCCGTGGAGTGCTATTCTCGTGACCTCCTTGTAGTGCTATTCTCGCAACCTCTTTGTTGAGAGTGCTATTCTCGCGACCTCTCTCTAAGAGTGCTTTATTTGAAACCAAGTTCACCCGCGACCTCGAACGGGCTCTCATTCACATAAAATATTCATAACGAATTGAAACCAAGTTGAATTTCAAAAGTAGTACTTTTTTAAATGCATTACATTGCGAGGTCTTATAAGTGCCTCTCCATTCATCCATTCTAGACAATAAGCTCCTTTGGGACCCAGCCTGACGACCTTGTATGGGCCCTCCCAACTTGGTCCAAGCTTACCATCAGATCATTTTTGGGATTCGGGGAATACCTCTTGGAGGACCAGGTCTCCTACTCAAAAGCTTCATCGCGAAGCCCTCTTCTTGTAGCTTCGTGGATTTGGTTCCAGTAGTTTGCCATCCTGATGGAAGCTGCTTCCCTTCATCTGTCCCTCAGGTCCAGGTCAGACACGAGAACTTCTTCATTGGCCTGCGGCTCAAAGTTCTTGATCCGAAAGGTTGGAATCCCAATCTCTATGGGAATCACAGCCTCAACGCCAAAAGCTAGAGAAAACAGAGTCTCCCCCGTAGCCCTTCGTGCTGTGGTGCGGTATGCCCATAACACAGAGGGAAGCTCGTCAACCCAGTTGCCCTTGGCCGCATCGAGCCGCTTCTTGATCCCGTTCAGGACGGTACGATTGGTGATCTCTGCCTGACCATTTCCTTGGGGGTAGTGTGGAGAGGAGAAAAGGTGCTTTATACCCAACTCCTCGCAGAACCCCCTCATGGTGGCATTATCAAATTCTGTTCCGTTGTAAGAGATTATGGTGTTCGGCACTTCGAACCGGCACACAATCTCCTTCCAAAGGAAACTTCACATTTTGACATCGCGGATCCTAGCCAGGGCCACAACCTCCACCCATTTGGTGAAATAGTCAGTGGCGACCAGGAGGAATCGCTTCTGAGATGGCGCCAAGGGCATAGGTCCGACTATGTCGAACCCCCATTGAGCGAACTGTCACGCCCCAGGGTGGCGTCCCCAAGACGTGGAAATATATATAGTATCAGCTATCAAGTACAAGAGGTCAACAATGACTCCAATAAATAACACACAAGCTGGCAAAGCAATGATAACTGATAACTCAACTGAAAAGGTGGAAGCATAAAATATCAATAAGTCTGTAAACCAAAAATATCATTACAAACTTGAATATACAATCAATGTCCTGTGAGAGCCAAGTCTAGTCCAAATAAAATACACCCTGTGCCACATGCACGATTTACAATACATAAATAATGACTCTAGGACTGCTGACAGCCTCGCACTCGCCACCCGCCGGACAGAACGCTCCACGCACATAAGACCACGCCACAGGGAAGCTCCAGCTCCACGCCCAACACTGCCCCTGAAAAGAAACAGTATGCGAGGGGTGAGCTACAAGCTCAATGAGTGGCTAGAAACCAATCACCAATACAACAGTTCAATACTAAAACAATTTCCTTTCAAGGAAAAAACATGGGTGGAAACCCAATGGATAACAAGGTCACGCGGCGACGCGACCAACCTCACCCTCACCCTCACTCCCGGAGGAAGACTCTTGGGACTTTTGGGGAGAGACCATACCGTTGGTCGAAGAGACGCGGAATTACTGGTCTACAAAACACTACTGGATCATCTATATCTCGATAACTCCCCAAAGATGTCTCTGAACATCGATACGTAACCAGACCCAACAACTATGGGAACGGGCGAAAAACGAATGGGTCACGTGGCAACGTTACTTCACTTCATCCTCAACCTCACCCCTAAGGGTGACACAGGACTGTTGGAAGAAAACCTTTTGTTCTACACCCTTCGTCATCCAGTAGCCCTCTCCCGGGTAGCCTCTACCTGGTATACTCCCATGATCAGTACATCTGCCAAACGCATCGGTAGTACCTACAGGTGGGAGCCCTCTGTCAGGACAGCTTTAACGTCGGGTAGCTTCAACACGGATCAGAAGAAGGGGAGAACGATTCCACGCTCGAAAAAATCATCTGGTAGCCCTCTCCCGCGTAGCCTCTACCTGTCGGCCTTCCACGATCAGTACATCAGCCAGATGCGTACCGCAAACAGGACAGCTTCGACACTGGGGTGTTCGACGCACAACGATGTCAGGAGGAAGCACCCCACGTTCGCAAAGCGAACCCTATGGGAAAGTCAACTACGCTCGATAATCACATATCGATGATAACGAATACTCTTGGACTCCCACACGAGTGCATCGCTCAGATGCGAGGGGTTACCTCTGCTCTCACGCAGAAATAAGCCCAAGGCATATAACCCAACAGGCGGTTCATATACGCGCCTAGCACGGGTAGGCCTAACTTAATGCCAAAGCTACTGGTTTAACAAAACCGATACAACAAATGAATTCTCCTGAATTACATTCAAGTGCATCACACGGATGCAAGGGCGATTACATCGCTCGCGCACTAACTAATGAGGTACATCCCGACAGTGGGTCGTACCCATGCCTATTTCAAATAGGCCTAATTAGTTTTAACATGTGCATATATATAACAGGAGAATCATATCATAGCTATGTGCATGAACCATATGCACAATCATCTAATAATTGACTATAAGGGTAACCCCTAACATGGATTTACATCATAAACAACAAATCATACAACATGCATACATGGTATGGCCCACTTAAACATGCATACGTGGCCATTAATCATATAAGCACACAAGGCATAACTTAAGCATGCGTTGGATATCACCAACTTAAAAGGGAAGGGTCAAGCGCGATCTCGCGCACTAACAGGTGCATGCCAATATTCCAAACGAACCTGAGTCGAGTAGGAAATCGCATCTACTTACTCAGTTCGTGCAGAGGGAGAGGGCGAGAGAGAGATCATCATCTCTTGAAGTTGGTCATAGCTTTGCCCCATTAGCATGGGCGCAACAACTACACCACGCCCTCGAGTCTTATCGCAAGGGGATATTAGGCAACTGCCCGTTATTAACCCAGACTTAATCATGCTGGATATTCCTATTAATATGGTGGGAGTAGTATTACAATACTACCTAAGGCATGCCCTATTCTATACATCCATACACATTACAGAAATACATGCCCATACTAGAGGGGCGCATGCGATACAGTCATTCATACATGGATACAATACATGCAATATAAGCCTAGCATGCAAGATATCTAACATATTATAGTTTAAGCATGGCCATACTACTTATCTACACAAGTAGTATAGATAGGATGCCCCATCGATGCGCGACGCACGACTACGCGCGTCGAGCGCATCTCGAGGGGTGGGGATTGGATCAAACCACTCACCGCAACCCGAGACCTCGCGCATCCCATCCGACGAGATCTGCAAGGTAAGGGCATCAAATTTGGTGAGTAACATCACATTATAACACTTAGAAATTACTAGAAATGCCAAAGACTTAGACATGCACGCATACGGGCTCGCACGCATGCGAGCACACGTGTACGCACGCATGCCCGAGTGCCCCAGCACCTACCCGAGCCCCTGGGCAGCCTAGCGTGTGCCCCTGCACGAGCGCGCACGCGCACACCCGAGCGCACGCGCCCCCGAGCCTGTTGGCGCCCTACCGTGCGCCCAGACTCTCTGCCCCGCCCACGCGCACTCGCGCGCACGGCCCGCTCGCACCGCGCGCCTGCCAACACCCCACACGCACGCCCGCGCGCACGCGCAAGCACATGCCTTTGCACCCGAGTGCACTCGTCTGCGCCCCTCTGCGCGTGCGCCTGCACGCGCACGCAAGCGGACACACCCACGCGGGCTCCCAGCCACCCAACACCCCTCCCCAACCCCCCTCACACACCCTAACTCATCTACCTAGCATGCAAGATGTTATATATGTGTCACTTTTAACCTGCTGGTAACCGTTGGAGCGTTCTGGCAGTTTTTCATTTTTTTTCGGTTTTCGATCGGTACCGCTAATTTTTGGACTGTTAGCTATCGTCCTGAGCTAGAGGACTCCGATTGAAAATCTAACTGTATATTTGGTGTCCTGGTGCCATTTTAAGCCTCTCACGAAAATTTCATCGAATTCCGGAAACGTTCCCGAAATTTCGCAGTTCCGGGGCGTATCTGGGTTTTTAAGTCGCTCACTATATAAAGGTGGGATCTAATTTTCGAGTAGCACTATTCATCATCCCTACCATTTGGATTTTCTCTCTCCCCTCTCTCCTTTTCTCACTTTTGAGCCCCCTAGACCCCTCAAAGCTTAAAACCCAAAACCTAGGAAGTGTAGATCGGGTCCCGATCTACACCCCGGTGGTTTCAAATCTCGATTCCGGTGAGTTTTGCCCCTCCGTCCGCCCTCTCTTCTTCCCTGATTTGAGCCATTTCGGTGGTGGAGGTAGATCCGGGCGGTGGAAGCCTTTGGGGAAAGGTTTCGGCGCGCGGAGAGCGTCCGGACTTCCCTTCCTCCCCTTGGTAAGCCCTATTTCCCCTCTTTTCTTGCTTAGATGGATGTTAGGAGGTGGGTTTTGGGGTTGGGTGGAGGTCGGCGGCTGTGGGTGGCCGTCGGAGGGCTGTGGAGGTGGTCGGAGGTCGGTGGGTGGTGGTAGGGGTGCTCGGGTATGGGTGGGGGATGGTCTCGGGCAGCAGGTAGCACCGACAGCAGCATAGCAGCGCAGCAGGCTGGGCGCGCGCGTGCGTGCGCGCGGGCGTGCGCGCGAGCATGCAAGGCGCGCGTGCTGGTCGTGCTGGGCGTGCGGGTGCTGGGCGCGCGGGTGTGCTGGGCGTGCGGGCGCTGGGCGTGCTGCGCGCGGGTACACCCGGGAGGTGCTGGTCGAGCGGCTGGTGCTGGGGAGCTGGTCGAGCGGCGAGGAGCTGGGTGAGCTGTGCGCGAGGAGCTGGGTAGGATTAGCTCGGGTAGGCTGGGAGCAGGTGCACCAGTTTGCTGGGCGCGCGAGCGCGTACGCGGGGGTGCGCGCGCGGGCGTGCGCTCGGGGGGTGCAGGGAGATGCGTGCGGAGCAGGCAGGCTGTGGGCTGTGCGCGCGGGCAGGCCGGGCTGGCAGGCTGGGCGCGCAGGCGAGCAGGGCAAGAGGTGCTCGGGCATCAAGCAAGCAGTGCCGGGCGTGTAGGCGAACGGTGCTCGGGCTACTCGGCGACGCGTGCAGGCAGGCAACGCGGGCAGCAGCGTGGGCATGCTGGCAGGCGCGCTGGGCGCGTGTTGCGCGTGGGTGCGCGTGGGCGCTGGGTGAGGGTCCCGGGTGCTGGGCGCTGAGCGTCGGGTGCTGGGCCGCGGATACCGGGCGCTGGGCTGAGGCGCAGGCGTGCGCGCGGTGCAGAGGGTGCGAGCAGGTGGTGCGCGCGGAGAGGGGGCTGGAGGTGCGCGCGGGGTGCGCGCGGGGCGAGGCGCTGCGCGCGGGGCGTGCGGGGTGCTCGCTGTGCGCGAGCGGCTGCGCTGGGGCGCAGGGGGAGCGCGGTGCACCCGGGAGGTCTGGCTGAGGCGCGGCGGTGCACCCGGGCGGTCGGGCGGCCGTGCGGGTGGTTGCCGGCCGTGCGGGTGGTTGCCGGGAGTGCTCGGGCTAGCGTGCGTGCGGGTCGTATGCATGTTTGCCCGAGTGTTAGGTGTTTAGTTGTGGGTTTTGTATGTTTGGGTATTTTTAGAGTATTCATGTATTGTTCTCACCATATTGAATGTCTGTCTTGCAGATCTAGACGGACGGTCGCGCGACGACCCAGATACTGGTGAGTGGGACAATCCAACCCAGTAGAGAGGTGTTATACGCACTTGGGCGTATACCGACCTCTCCTGGGGCACCATGGATAGATATTGGCATGTGTAATATGTATATCATGCGAGCATGATTTAATTGTAGAATGCATGTTACCCTAGACTTTGCATGTTAGGGACTTGCACCCTTAGGATATGTGTATGAGCCATGCACCATGTTCCCTTTTTCCATGTTAGGAAGCCCGGCCGATGCATGTGCCCTACTAGTTTATTTATTAAATTAAATGCTAGTACTTGTTAAATTGCATGTTATAGTGAATATTATAGGGGAGGGGCCTTGCGAGGACAGCGGTGAGACCCGGGTTAGGGTACACCGTGTTCCTTGTTTGGTTGTCGGGGTGTCCTATAACGGGAACTCACGCTGCCCTCCCGAGTTTCTTTCTCCCAATGATATTCCACTCTTGTTATAACGTTATGCATGTTCCCCGCATCGTAGTTATGCGCCCTGGTGGGTTCTGAGGAATTCAGAACAGTAGTGTTGTTATGATGTGTTGTCTGCGGATCCGAGTTGATCATATGCGATGGATAGGCTGTTCTGTTCCCTTCATTGGATCCGTGTAGAGACTACCTCAGCGTTAGACAGGTTGTCCCGTGCAGGGGCTCCCAGTAGTAGGCGCCTCCTGATTTGGTAGAAGGACTGTGCTGAACGTGGGAGTGGCCAAACGACCTACGGAGTGGGGAGAGACTATCGGTGGACCAAGGGTGACCAACAGCCTAGTCAGTCCCAAGAGCCTATGTCACCCGTTGTAGGGTGACGGTGAGGGTGTAATGGGTTGGCGATGAGCGACCCGCTGGATTTGTCTATGGATGATTGTCAGTCCCAATATCCTATGTCACTCCTGTTGAGGGGTGAGGGTGAGGGTGTAGTAGGTTGGCGATAGCGACCTGCTGGATTGGTGTAGTTAGTCCCAATATCCCTGGTCACCCCTTGAGGGGCGAGGGTGAGGGTGTAGCGGGTTGGCGGAAGCGACCCGCTGGCTTTGTGTTGCTTAGTCCCAATATCCTTGGTCACCCATTGAGGGTGAGGGTGAGGGTGTAGTGGGTTGGCGTTAGCGAGCCACTAGTTTGAGGAATTGTTGTTAATCGTGGTTATGGTAATGTGGTTGTGGATGATAAGGATTATCTGGTTGTGGTCAATATTATCTGTGATGCATGGGTTGTGCCGTTCACTGAGCGTGTGGCTCACCCCTCGCATAATATTTTCTTCAGTGTCATCTGAGTCGGATCTGGAGGAGGAGCTCCCCGAGGGATTTCATCAGTAGCGGAGTAGCGCCACGTCCCGCGAGTATCAGAGGCTATCAGCATCCCTTGTACCAGTATGTATTTTCCGTGCTTGGGCACGCGTTTGTGTTGTATTTGGATGTCTTTGTATGTATATTGGCTCTCACAGGACATGTGATTATGTATGGAGTCTGTAGTGTGTTTTGATTACAGATTCAGTCTTTAGCTTCCGCATTTGGTGTATATATCATGTCAGCCCTGCTTTTGTTGTCTGTGTGTCGTTCTGGTTGCTTGTGTATGATATATTATTGACCTCCTGTGTAGATTCTGATATTTTATATACACTTGCCGCGTCTCGGGGACGCCCGGGGCGTGACACAAGACCTCCCCAACCATCCCAACAGCAATTAAAAATTAGAAAAGAAGGACAAAAGGACTTACCAAAAGAGAGGAAGGGAAAGAGGGAGATGCGGGGCTCTCAACGCACCCACGACCACCTCAACCACCACCACCACAACACCTCCTCTTCAGCCTCTCCACCAACCCTTCTTGGCTGAAAAACAGAGGAAAGAAGGGGCATAAAAGGGAGCTAGAGAGAGGAGAATCAACAACAACAAAGGCACCCACACACACACACACACCCCTTGCTCTTCCTCCTTCACCTTCTCCTTCTTTTGCTTCTTCCTCCTCCTTCTCCACACACAAAGAGGGGAAAAAGAGACCAAGAGAGGGAGAGAAAGGGAGATCCACGAATTGGGAGAGAGGGGGAGAGAGAGAGAGAGGGCAAAAAGGTCGTTGTCATGCCCAAATAGTGTCTGGGGGTGACCATAAGGGGGTGGTGAGGTTAGGGTTAGGTTCACCCTCACTCAACCACACATTTTTGCTTTATTGGGAAGCGTGCGGAGAAGCACCACACTCAAAAATATCTCACCCACCGAAACCCAGTAACGGCCAAACCTGGATGCGATTCAGAACTGCATATTTTTCAAAATGTTACTGAAATTCGATGAAATTTTTATGGGTAGTACAAAATGGTACCAAGACCCATAATATGCCCAGAGTATTCCAATCAGAGTATTCCAACTCCCGCAGGTAGCTAAAAGCCAAAATTTTAGCGACTCCGATTGAAAAAAAAGGCCCTGAATGACCCTGATGTGACCAAGGCTTAACCGAAATGGCTCCAAATGACACAGGCATAACACAAACGGCCAGGGAGTTGATAGTGTATTCAAATCCCCAGCGTGTCGGTGAATCAGCGGACCAAATCTCTGACATTTGTTGAATTTCCTCACCAGGTCGAGTGAGTCTTTTGCGAAAGTCAGCCAGAAATATCCGGCAATCAATACACATTTCGCCAAAGACCTTGAGGCCGTATGGCTCCCGCATATTCTTGAATGCATTTCTTCCAACACTTCCTTAGCCTCCTCGAGATTGACGCACCTGAGAAGTGGGCCTTCAAAGCTTTGCTTGTATAGTACGCCTTGATCAGAGATCAAGAACCGAGAGGATCGGCTCTTGATTTTCCTGGCTTCTTTTTTGTTTGCTGAGAGGAAGTCGTCTTTCAGGTAAGATAGGATGGGATCCATCCAAGTCGGCTCCCGGGTTGTCGAATCCACTGCCATAACCTGCTCGAGGTGGGCAATGCTCGGCTCCCCTAAGAACTCGACCTGAATCTCTTGGGATGGTTCTCCTTCCAGCACGCTCGCCAGATTTGCTTGGGCATCAGCTTGAGTATTCTGCTCGCGATCGATTGCGTGAATTTCCCACTCACCGATTTGTTTGAGCAAAGTACGTGTGTAGCCCTGATAAGCCGCCATACGATCATCCTTCGTCTGATATTCTTCAGTGCTCTGATATACCATGAGCTGAGAATCGCTGTAGATCACCAGTTTATGGACGGCGAGATCTACGGCGAATTCCAAGCCCGCGATGAGTGCCTCGTATTCGGCTTCGTTGTTAGAAGATTTGAATCCCTGCTTGATCGCGTGTTCAAATAAGAATCCATCTTCATTGTGCAAGATCAGCCTGCTCCCGACCCTTTTCGATTGGATGCCCCATCGACATGGAGTGTCCAAGAAACTGGTCTGTAGTCGGAGACAGCACAAACCTACTACTCGACAGGTGTAGGTTGGCGATGATGTCTATAATGACCTGTCCTTTGATTGCGTTCTGGGCTGGTAGTGGATATCAAAAGCTGAAAGTTCCACAGCCCATTTGAGCAACCGTCCCGCGACATCCGCCTTTCGCAATACAGCTTTGAGAGGAGAGTCAGTGATGACATGGATCGTATGGGCTTGAAAGTAATGACGCAGTTTTCGGGCGAAAACGAGCAAGGAAAACACAATCTTCTTGATACGGGAATACCTGGTTTCCGCCCCGCTAAGCGCCTTATTCGCATAGTAGATTGCCCTCTGACCCCGGTCGATGTCTTTCAATAGCGTGGAGCTAACAGCGTGCTCGGAGGCTGCAATGTAAAGGAGCAAAATATCTCCTAAGGAAGGGCATACCAGAAGTGGAGGCGTGCTAAGGTATTTTTTTATTTCTTCAAATGCCTTCTGACATCTGGCGTCCATTCGAACCTCTGAGCCTTCCTCAGCAACTAGAAGAATGGCTAGCATTGATTCGTTGCCCTGGAGATGAACCGATTGAGAGCGGCCAACCTTCCTACTAGTTTCTGCACCTCCTTTTTGTTTCACGGAGGTTCCATCTCCAATATCGCCTTGATTTGATCAGGATTGGCTTCGATTCCTCGCTGCGTCGTCAGATACCCCCAAAAACTTGCTCGAGGTGACTCCGAAGGAGCATTTCGTCACATTTAGTGTAACTGTTATATATGTGTCACTTTTAGCCTGCTGGTAACCGTTGGAGCGTCCTGGCAGTTTTTAAAATTTTTAGGGTTTTCGATCGGAACCGCTAATTTTTGGACTGTTAGCTATCGTCTGAGTTAGAGGACTCCGATTGAAAATCTGACTGCATATTTGGTGTCCTGGTTCCATTTTAGACCTCTCACGAAAATTTCATCAAATTCCGGCATCGTTTACAAAAATTTCACAGTTCCGGGGCGTATCCGGGTTTTTAAGTCGCGCACTATAAATAAGTAGGATCTAAAATCCCGAGTTACTGTTCATCATCTTCCCCAAACTCATTTTCTCTCTCCTCTCTCTCTTTTTCTCACTTTCAAGCCCCCTAGAGCCCTCAAAGCTTAAAACCTAAAGCACGGGAAGTGTAGATCGGGTCCCGATCTACGCTCCGGTGCTTTCAAATCCCGATTCCGGCGATCCTAGCCTCCCCATCCACCCTCTTTTCACCTCTGATCGGAGCCATTTCGGAGGCCAAGCGAGATCCGGGCGGTGGAAGCCCTTGGGGAAAGGTTTCGGCGCGCGGAGAGCGTCCGGACTTCCCTTCCTCCCCTTGGTAAGCCTTTTTCCCCCTCTTTTCTTGCATAGATGTATGCTAGGAGGTGGATTTTGGGGTTGGGTGGAGGTCGGCGGCTGTGGGTGGCCGTCGGAGGGCGGTGGAGGTGGTCGGAGGTCGGTGGGTGGTGGTAGAGGTGCTCGGGAATGGGTGGGAGGTGGCCTCGGGCAGTGGTGGTGGCTGTCTCGGGCAGGGCAGCAGCAGCTGGCGCGGCTGGCAGGGCTGTTTGGCAGGGGCGCGCGTGCGTGCGCACGGGCATGCGCGCGGACGTGCGCGCGGGCATGCAGTCGGGGGGAGATGGTGGCCAGCAGGCGCGAGTGCTGGGCGTGCTGTGCGCAGGCATGCTGGGCGCACTGGGTGGGGCTGGCCAGGTAGTCAGGAGCAGGTGCACCAGTTTGCTGGGCGCGCGAGCGCGTGCGCGCGGGTGCGCGCGCGGGCGTGCGCTCGGGGGGTGCAGGGGGAGGCGTGCGGAGCTGGCAGACTGCGGGCTGCGCGAGCAGGGCAGGCCGGCTGGGCAGGCCATGCTCGGGCAGCTGGCAGGGGGTGCTCGGGCACCAGGCGGACGGTACTCGGGTGGGTAGGCGAGTGGTGCTCGGGCCACTCGGCGACGCGCGCAGGCAGGCAGCGCGGGCAGCAGCGCGCGCAGGCTGGCAGGCGCGCTGAGCGCGTGCTGCCAGGCGCGCTGGGTGCGTGCTGCGCGGGCGTGCGCGTGGACGCTGGGTGACGGTCCCGGGTGCTGGGCGCTGAGCGCCGGGGTGCTGGGCTGCGGGTGCTGGGTGCTGGGTTAGGGCCCGGGGCGCTGGGCGCCAGGCGGGCAGGGCGCGCGCGGGTGCTGCGCGTGGGGCGCGGGGCACTCGGGCGTGCGGCAGGCAGTCTTGGGCGCTGCGCGGGGGCGCAGTGCAGGCGGGGGTGCGCGCGGGCGGTGCGCGCGGGGCGCGGGGAGGCCGTGGTGGTGCGCGCGGGGAGCGGTGATGCGGCGGTGGTGCGCGCGAGGCGAGGCGCTGCGCGCGGGGGCGCGCGGGGTGCTCGCGGGCGGCGCGAGGCGTGCGGGGTGCGCGGGCTGAGGCGCGGCGGCGCGTCCGGGCGGTCGGGTGGCCGTGCGGGTGGTGGCCGGCCGTGCGGGTGGTTGTCGGAGTGCTCGGGCTAGCGTGCGTGCGGGTCGTATGCACGTTTGCCCGAGTGTTGGGTTTTGTTATGGGTTTGGTGTATTTTTGGTTGTCTCTTGTGGTAGGTATGGATTTTAACTCACCATATTGATTGTCTGTCTTGCAGATCTAGACGGACGGTCGCGCGACGACCCCGATTCTGGTGAGTGGGACAATCCAACCCAGTAGAGAGGCGTTGCACGCACTTGGGGCGTATACCGACCTCTCCTGGGGTGCCATGGATAAATATTACCTGCAATAATATGTAATCCATGCTTGTGTGAATTATGTGTAGAATGCATGCTACCCTAGTCTTTGCATGTTAGGGACTTGCACCCTTAGGATATGCGTATGAGCCATGCAGCATGTCCCCTGGTTTTCATGCTATAAAACCCCGGCCTATGCATGCATCCTACTAGTTTATTTATTAAATTAAATGCTGGTATCTGTTAGATCGCATGCCTTAGGATAATATTATAGGGAGGAGCCTTGCGAGGTCAACACTGAGACCCGTGTTAGGGTACTCCGTGCTCCTTGTTTGGTTGTCGGGATGTCCTGTATCGGGACCTCGGGCTGCCCTCCCAAGGTTCTAGTCCCAATAATATTATATGTAATGATTGTATGATTGGTATAATTATTAGCATAGTTGGTAGATATTATAGGGGAGGGGCCTTGCAAGGACAGCGGTGAGACCCGGGTTAGGGTACTCCGTGTTCCTTGTTTGGTTGTCGGGGTATCCTATAACGGGAACTCACGCCGCCCTTCCGAGTTTCTTTCCCCCAATGATATTCCAGCCTTGCTGATTTTTGTACATGTTCCCGCATCTTGATGATGCACCTGGTTGAATTAAGAGGAATTCATGACATTTGAGTTGTGATGATATGTAGTCGGCGGATCCGAGTGGATCATATGCGTATGGATAGGCTGTTCTCTTCCCTGCGTTGGATTCGGTAGAGGCTACCCCCAGCGTTAGAAAGGCCGTCCTTCGGAGGACCCACATAAGTAGGCACCTCCTGATTTGGTTTCGGACTGTGCTGAAGTTGTGGGTGGAGACCAAGCGGCCTACGGAGTGGAGGGAGAGACTATCGGTGGACCAAGGGTGACCAACAGCCTAGTCAGTCCCAAAATCCTATGTCACCCATTGATGGGTGAGGGTGAGGGTGTAGTGGGTTGGCGATGAGCGACCTACTGGATTTGTGAATAGATGATTATCAGTCCCAATAGCCTATGTCACCCATGGATGGGTGAGGGTGAGGGTGTGGTGGTTCGGCGAAGTACGAACCACTGGATTATGTTGTTATGTATTGATGGCTGGATAAAATAATGGAATATTGGTAAATATTGTCTGTGATGCGTGGGTTGTGCTGTTCACTGAGTGTGTGGCTCACCCCTCGCACATGTTTTTCCCCAGTGGTCACTGAGCCTGAGCTAGAGCCGGAGCAGCAGTTGGAGCTTTCCGAGGGATTTCTTCAGTAGCGGAGCAGCGCCACGTTCCGCGAGTGCCAGAGGTTATCAGCATCCCTTCTTGTCTGTATGTATTTGATTTCCGTGCTTGGCACGTGTTTGTATATGTTCAGTTGTTTCTATGTATATTGGCTCTCACAGGACGTATGATTGTGTATCGAGTCTGTAATATGTTTTGATTACAGACTCAGTTTTTAGCTTCCGCTACATTGTGTATATACTATGTCAGCCTTGTTTGATCTATGTTGTCATTTTTATCAGTGGTTTAGAGTATATGTATTTGACCTCATGTGTAGGCTTCTGATATGATATATACACCTGCCGCGTCCCGGGGACGGCCGCCCTGGGGCGTGACAGTAACGTCTCTGTATTTTGAGCCGTATATATTTATTTTAAATATATAATAAAAATTTTAATTGAAATTAATTATTTCATTTTTTGATTTGGCGGTAGGCCTAAATGGGTCCAATTTGATTTATAATTATAAAAATTATAAATTGATGTGAAAATATTTATTTTATATTTTTTTGGAGATCTTTATAGTCTCAAGATATTTTGGTTGAAATTTGGTGAGATTCAGAGTTAGGGAAATTAGGTTTTTGTGGATTTTGTGTTAAGTTATTGGGCCCAGGGATCTAGTTGCGAATCCAGAATATCTTTTAATAGGCTTCAGGGATCTGTTTGTAAATCGGATAGGGATCTGTTTGTAAATCGGATAAGGACCTAGTTGTAAACCCGTAATACTTGAGGGGTCGTTTTGTAATTTGGTCAAAACCCCTTTTATAACACGTTTTGGGTTAGGGTTTGCATCAGAATTCTCATGAGGCATGAAGGGTGGTGATGACCTAACTCTACCCGTCGAGCACTACAAGGTGATAAATCTTTCTCTATTGATTTTTATTGTTTAGTATTTCCATTTAGTTTGGTTAGGAGATGATTGTGTCAATCGATTATTTGGGAAGAAGGTTGATGGATTAGGGTTAGGGTTTGATTGATTTTAAATAGATGATGTTTTTATTAGATTTCAATGGATCTCGAAGGATTTCTTAAGATCAAACTAGATTTATTGGTTTTGGGATTTAAGGGTTATTTTCGGGTTGATTGTATACCTGATCATTAAATCGTGTTTTTGACAATGATAGAGTCGTTTTTGGGAAAATTGTATTTCACAAACAGAAATAGGTTTCGAAAAGATCTTTCCAACGAA
Source organism: Acorus gramineus (assembly GCA_030737835.1). NCBI lineage: Eukaryota > Viridiplantae > Streptophyta > Magnoliopsida > Acorales > Acoraceae > Acorus > Acorus gramineus. Next base: position 4,145,005 of record CM060849.1, read on the forward strand.
TCATGAATCGTCCAATTCGGAGTTACGGCTAGAAAGTTATGAGTTTTCAAAGATTTCTGTGCAGTTTCCTAGAATTTAAATATTTTGCTTCATGACCAAGTTTGATGAATTTTAGAGATTAAAGGGATCCCAAATGGATGTTTAATGAGTATAATTTAATTTGTGGGTTTTGATGATTTTGTTGATCGCGGTGACTCAAATTGGATCTTAAATCGATAATTTGGTTTAGTGGGATCAATGAATATTAATTGGATATTATTGTTATTTGGATGTAAATTGATTGGATTGAGTTATTTGGATCATTGGAGTTGTAGTGGATTTGTCTAAATATTTATTCGAGGATTTATCGATTATATGGGTCTTATGGAATAAATGGATATTGATTATCGGATCATTGTGAGTATATGAATATTTTAATATTTATTCAGAGTTGGGATTTTTGTTAGGCCTTAAGGTGAGTTGCGGATTGTAGGTCTATTTGGTACGGGCTCTTGGGATTATTGGGCCGAGTGTTGTTGTAAGCTGTTTGTCAGTTGTTTGTCATGATTGAATGATTTTCTTATTTATTGATTGCATAATTGTTATGCTAGGTTATCCACGTGCGAGTGTGTAGCGTTCATGCACGTGCATTGGTTTGTATTGCGTGGACTGGAGGTGAGTGGATGTCTCTATATTATTTGAAAAGCATCATGTTATTTTATGATTATGAAATCTATCTTGTATGAGGCATATAAGCATGTTGTCATCATATATGTTGATATTTTGGATATATTGTATGCATTGGAAATTATGGGATTTATGAAAATCGTCGCATGCTGTATACTTGAAAGAAGTAGTTTTGATTGTGCATGCATCAAATCGTCTAGGTGGCTCAGTCTAGGTGGCTGCGGTCTAAATTTGACCCAAGTCTAGGTGGCTATGTCTACGTGGCCCGATTTCCAAAGTGAAATCCCTGCGGCTAGGTGTCGTGGAAAGCGGGCATGCGTGTCCGTTGCATTCATATACATCATGTAGTTGAAATCATGAGAAGATTTTTATGACATCATATTTTATTCGAAAGAGAAATGTTATTATATCCTTGAATGTTTTAAATGGCTTCTTTATTATAAGCTTGCTTTATATTACAACAATTGTTCCATAGACACTTTATAACTGATTATTTTAAAGTATAATATATTATTGGGACACTTGTGTCCATTCACTGAGCGTGTGGTAGCTCATCCCTCTCTCTTCCCAACCTTTCAGATTAGCTGTTGGTGGTTGTCGATCTCGTTAAGGCGGGCGGTGGCAGGCGCTGTCGGGCACGCAGAAGCGCGCGGGCGCCTGCGTGCGGAGTGGTCGCGCGGGTGCGCGCGGGCGCTGGCGCGAGTGGGGGTGCCGTGGGGCGTGCGCGCGAGTGCGCGAGGGTGCGCGCGAGCTTGCACGTGCGCTGGGCAGTGCGCCTGGGCATGCACCTGGGCGCGGGGCTGTGGGCCAGTGCGCGCGCATGCATGCGTGCGTGTGCTGGGGCGTGTGCGCGGGGTTCTACACGGCACGAAGTGCGCGCGAGGGCACGCGGGCTGGATGCGCCGTGCGCGCGCGGGAGGCGCGCGACAGTGCGCCAAGGATGCTGGGGCGCGTTCGTGCGTGCGTATGCGTGCGTGCGCGCGTGGGGGGCCATGCGTGTGGCTGCCCGAGGGTTCGGGTAGGTGTCGGGGCACTCGGACTCGCATGCATACGTGCGTGCTCGCATGCGTGTGAGTCTGTATGAATGCTTGTCCGAGTATTGGGTATTTCTAATGATTTCTATGTGTAAGTTGTGTTGTTACTCACCAAATTGGATGCCCCTACCTTGCAGATCTCGTCGGATGGGATGCGCGAGGTCCCGGGTTGTAAGGTGAGTGGTTCGATTCCAATCCCTCCCCCCCCCCTCTCTAGGGATGCACTCGACCCGCGTAGACGCGCGTCGCGCATCGATAGGGCCCCCCTAGCTATAATATGTAGATACGATGTTAATGCACGATTAATGTGATGTAACCACGCCACATTAGACCTTGTATGCTAGGGATATGCATCCATATATCATGTATAGAGGCCCATACATGCCTAGACACCATGTCCCTTGATTGGAAAGCCCCGATCTATGCATGTTTGCCATTTAGTTTAATTTAATTAAATCAAAATGAGAACATTGTTAGAAGCATGCCTTAGAGAATATTATAACCTTGTTATTATAGTATATGTTTCCCCACATCTTAGTTATGCGCCGTGGAGGAATTCTGGAGAATTCATGACATTAGAAATGTTAGAAATCGTTGTCGACGGATCCAAGGGGATCGTATTCGTGTGGGTAGGCTGTTTTCTCCCCTTCGTTGGATCCGAGTAGGGACTCCCCGGCGTTGGAAAGCTGTCCTGACAGAGGGCTCCCATCTGTAGGTACCTCCAATGCGTCGGACAGTGCTGATCGTGGGAGTATACCAGGTAGAGGCTACGGAGTGTGGGAGAGGCTACCGGGTGGACCAAGGGTGGAGAGCAGTCTAGTCTGTCCCAAAAGGCCCATGTCACCCCTTAAAGGGTGAGGGTGAGGGTGAGGTGGGTCGGCGATGTTACGACCCACTAGCTTGTACAGTTACTCCCGTTTAGGGACTCTAATTATTTTAAGGTTAATATGAGTGTGTTGCATAGATTGTTGTTATGCCTGTGTTTTGATATCTCGATAAGTGAGTATCGAGAGTAGTTGTTTTCCATTGGGTTCGCTTTGCGAACATGGGATCGTTCTCCCCTTCGTTGGATCCGATGTAGGAACTTCTCAGGTTTAGCTGTCCTGACAGAGGGCTCCCATCCGTAGGTACCACCGATGCATTCGGAAGAGTACTGATCGTGGGAGTATACTAGGTAGAGGCTACCCGGGGAAAGGGCTACTGGTGGACCAAGGGTGTAGAGCGGTGAGTTGAGGAGATCGGGTTGTAGATACTACCCAGGAGAGGGTTAACGAATGATGTTACGGGCGTGGGAATCGTTCTCCCCTTTCGTTGGATCCGAGTAGGGACTCCCCAGCGTTGGAAAGCTGTCCTGACAGAGGGCTCCCATCTGTAGGTACCTCCGATGCGTCGGACTGTGCTGATCGTGGGAGTATACCAGGTAGAGGCTACGGAGTGTGGGAGAGGCTACCGGGTGGACCAAGGGTGTAGAGCAGTCTAAATCTCTTCCAAAAGTCCCAAGAGTCTCCCTCCAGGAGTGAGGGTAAGGATGAGGTGAAGAATATCGCCGCGTGACCCATTCGTTGTTCGACCGTTCCCATAGTTGTTGGGTCCGGTCTTGTATCGATGTTTAAAGGCATCGTTTGAGCAATTATCTAGATGTAGATGATCCAGTAGTGTTGTGTAGACTAGTAATTCCGGGTCTCTTCGACCGACGGTATGGTCTCTCCCCAAAAGTCCCAAGAGTCTCCCTCCGGGAGTGAGGGTGAGGGTGAGGTGGGTCGCGCTGCCGCGTGACCCTGTTATCCATGGGTTTCTACCCATGTTTTCCTTGAAAAGAAAGTGTATATGTATTGAACTGTAGTATGGTGATTGGTTTTCAGCCACTCATTGAGCTTGTAGCTCACCCCTCGCATACTGTTTCTTTTCAGGGGCAGTGTTGGGCGTGGAGCTGGAGCTTTCCTGTGGCGTGGTCTTATGGGCGTGGAGCGTTCTTCCGGCGGATGGCGAGTGCGAGGCTGTCAGCATTCCTAGAGTCATTGTATGTATTGTAAATCGTGCATGTGGCACAGGTTGTATTTTCTTTGGTCTAGACTTGGCTCTCACAGGACAGTGATTGTGTATTCGAGTCTGTAATAATGTTTTTGATTTACAGACATTGTTTATATATTATGCTTCCGCTTTTCAGTCAGTTATCATTATCTTGCTTTGCCACCTTGTGTATTGTTGTTGGAGTCTTTATTGACCTCAGGTATTGATAGCTGATATTTTATTATTGCCACGTCTCGGGGACGGCCGCCCTGGGGCGTGACAAAAGTTGGTATCAGAGCCTGGTCCTGTCAGAGCCTAAGTCTAGCTGTATAGATGATGAGTCGTAGGATTGTTATCCGAGTACTCTTGTTTTAGAAGTTATCTTAGGTTGCTGACATGCCTACTCTCATCCGTTGACGTGGACGTGACCCCCTGGACCCACCCTTAAGTTGTCGACTGGGTCGACTGAATAGGGTCAGTTGTTAGATCCCTTGTTGTGGGATTAAGGTTTGGGTAGGAGATTCCAGCCCAGTAGTGTGATAGTGATGAATTGGTTGCAATTTCTAAGGTATAGATTGCATCTCGATAATGGAGCTTCTTCCCTGTGCATCTGTATCGCTGGTAACCATGGAGTTCGCGTGCGGCGCCAGTGTAAAGTGTTGAGGATGTGGCGTATTGCTCATTAAGGGATGATGTCTTTTTCCAGCCTTCCTACTCAGGATAAGGGGACTTGCAGGGTCAGTGTTGAGACTCGGGCTAGGGTACTCCGTGTTCCTTGTTTGGTTGTCGGGATATCCTAAATTGGGAGCTCATGGTACCCTTCCGAGGTTCTTTTCCCAGTCAAGGAATACCTTTGAAGCATCAAATTGATGATGGATTTTTCCTCTCACTTGGAAGGTGCTGTAGCGAGTGGTGATGCGTACGATCGGGATTGGGTGCATCCTATTGCAGCTTGGTGGGCGATCGCTTGTTGACAAGGTTCTATAATGGCATCTGGAGTCGCTTCGATATATCATTGTGTGTTGTAGCTGCCCGGTTGAGGCCAGAGCCCTGTGAGGTGCTCCCAGATACTATGCTTGTTGGTGCGCCCATATGGCAGAGATAGTAGGCTTGGGAGGCTACCAGGTAGAGGCCCCACCGGGAGAGTGCTACTGGATGATGTCGAGAGCGTGGACTCCCCGTGATGAATCTGCCCATAGAGTGCAGGATGCTGGAGTTCCAATGGTTATAGTAGGGCGACCTGTCGGTGGCGGCATGTGAAGCACAATTGTGGATACTTCGCGTTTTGCCCCACATGGGTTGCAAATAAGGAGACGCGATGCTAACGTTCGTGATGGGACTCAACCGCCCTATCAGATAGATGACGTCGCATAGGCATTGTCGAGGTCTGACGACCCCTTATTGCGTGTCTTGTGGATTAAGTGCGGTTGAGCGGCTTACCAAGCGTGTAAGTGTCATCATGAGCGCCAGCCATGCTCGAGGAGTAGAATCGGGACTTAATTGTTCGTGGTGTTGTTTTGATCTCCCCGTGGAGGTTGAAGATCAATTACCTTTGCCGCGAATCGATGATCTATTTGACCAGCTCTGGGAGCGAGTGTCTGCTGTTAGATCGATCTTCGCACAAGGGTACCACAAGTCGGAGATCCGGGAGTTGGACATCCCGTAGATGGCCTTTCGTGACCGTTTCAGGCACTACGAGTTTTAAGTACTGCCGTCGGGGTTGACGAATGCGCCGGATGCCTTCGTGGATCTCAAAAGTTTTATTGGGTTCCGTGGACTACTTTGGGGTAGTCTGCATTGAGATTGCTAGTAGTGCGATAAAAAGGGTGATATGGGTGACCTTGTTTCCCCAGGTTGGCATGCCCTCAGGCAAAGTTCGAGAATCATCATCGCGTTGGAAAGCGTCAGTCCATGGAGATTCCTCAGTGGACGTGGGAGTGGGTTATCGGGGATTGTTGCGGACTCGCTAATGTCATGTTCGGGTCACGACGCCGTCTAGGTGATCAATGACCGACTGACTAAGTCCGCGCTTCCCTCCCTAATCCGACTAATTGAGTCTCTGGACGCTTTGACGTGGGTTTTCACCTTCGCGATTGTTCGTCTTCATGGCACTCCAGTCGGCGCTATTTTTGGTTGAGACGCGAGGGTTACTTTGAGGTTGTGGCGCAACCTTGGCAGGCTTTGGCGCGAGCCTCCATTTAAGTATAGCGTTTCATCACCGATGGACGGCCGGGCAAAGAGGGCGATTTAGACCTTGGAGGACATGCTATGTGCCTGCGTGCTTGATGATGAGGGCAGTTGGGTGAGGCACCACCCATTGGTTGGGGTATGCCTGCAAGACGACTGCCATTCGAGCATTCAGATGGATCTGTGAAAGGCACTCTACAGGCACAGTTTTAATACCTCCCTTGTGTTGGGACGGTTGGCGAGCGCCAGTTGGAGGGGCCATAAGTTAGTTGTTTGACCTTGCGGTGGCCAGGTTGGTTCGTGTGTGCATCTGCACCTCCCAGAACCGACAGAAGGGCTACGCAGGTCATCGTCGCCAGGGGCTTAGCTTCAGGTTTGGTTCCCAGTTTAAGGGCATCCTCTGTTTTGACGTTCGGGGCGAGCTGAGTTGGCTCTTCATCTGACTGTTTCTCGTCATTGAGTTGATTGGGGAGGTGGCTTATCATGTAGCCTTTCCCCCACAGCTGGCTCATGCCCACGACGTCGTCCTTGTCTCATGGCTGAGGCGTTATGTCCAAGATCCTGCTCATGTCACTCCGTTCGACCGCCTCATCCTCGAGGTGGATTTGTCGTTCGTGGAGCAGTGGACCGAGGTCAAAGACCAGCATGAGGAGAGGCTCCACGCTAAGACCGTTCCTTTGATTATAGTGTGTCGGTAGCACCAGTCCGGTGCAAAGACCACTTGGGAGCAAAAGGTCTATGCATGATACTTTTGGTCTTCCCTTTGGGTTTCCTTAAATTTCGAGGACTAAATTTCCTTAGGGGGGAAGAATGTTGTGCCTGTGTCATTTGGAGCACTCTAATCGAAAATTTGGCTACATAATTTTTTTCCTCGAAGTTATGTATTTCCAATTTGGTATTTGGATTTGATTTTGTTAAAATCCAAGATGAAGAGGTTTAAATATGATTTTATTACGAGATGTCCAGTTTTGAGTTAGCTTTCGTACAAAAGTGGAATTAGATCAACTGGATTCATGTAGTAAAAGTTATGGGTATTTTTCCAAGTATACCCCGGGGAGGGAAATTCTGGCAGCAGCCCTGTTCAATGTTTAGCACTAATTTCGGAATAGCTAGAGCGATTATTTGATCTTGGCATAAACATGAAAGTTGTAGATAATCTTCTTTGCTTTCCAACGGAATTGGAATTGTACAATTCGGAGCTATATTGAAGAAGTTATGTCTGTTCTAGTGAAGCATGTATAGAATTTCTAAGTCAGGGATGAAATGGTCATTTCAATCCCTCTTTAGATATTTATGTACCCCAAAATATCTCTCCCTCTCTCTCTCCCACATCCCACGTCCATTTTTCTTGTCTCTCTTTCACTCTTTCAAAGCCCCCCAAGTGTTTGTGTTTATTCCCCAAAGAGAAGTGAAGGAGAAGGTGAAGAGGGAAGCACAAGAAGGTTTGTGTGGGTGTTGTTGTGTTGTTGATCCTCCTCTCTCAAGCTCCCTTTTCATGATCCTTCCCCCCCCCTGATTTTCAGCCAAGAAGGAGGCTGAGGAGAGGCTGAAGAGGTGGTGGTGGTGGTGGTGGTTGAGGTGGCCGTGGGCGCGTCGAGAGCCCCGCATCTCCCCCTTTCCCTTTCCCTCTTTTGGTAAGTCCTCTTCCCCTTCTTTTGATTTTTAGGGCTATTGGGATGGTTGGGGAGGTCATGCATGCTATGCATATGGGTTAGAGTGTGTGTGAGGGGTTGGAGAGGGTTAAAAGAAGGTTAGGGTTTGCTGGGCGGGCGTTGGGAGTTGTCTGCGCGCGCAGGCGGGCGCTGGTAGGCGCTGTCGGGCGCGCAGATGCGCGCGGGCGTGTGCGCGCGAGCGCGCGGGTGCGCGCGGAGTGGTCGCGCTGGCGCGAGCAGGGGTGCCGCCGGTCGTGCGCGCGAGCGTGCGCGCGCGGGGGGCAGTGCGCCTGGGCATGCGCCTGGGCGCGGGGCTGGGGGCCAGTGTGTTATATATGTGTCACTTTTAACCTTCTGGTAACCGTTGGACCATTCTGGCAGTTTTTCGGTTTTTTTCGTTTTTCGGTCGGAACCGCTAAAATTTCGGGCTGTTAGCTATCGCCCTGAGATTGAGGGCTCCGATTGAAAATGTAACTACATATTATGTGCCCTGGTGCCATTCCAAGCCGCTCACGAAAATTTTGTCGAATTCCGGTAACGTTTCAGAATTTTTACGTTCCGGGACGTATCCGGGTTTTGACCGAGCGAGAAGTCATTGGGAGAGTGGACTTGGTCAAAGTGGGCCCATGGACTTGGTCAACCCCTTTTGTTTTTATTTGTGGTTGAGTTGACCCAAGTCAAATCTCACTTAACCCTTACTAATCCTTTATTAAGCCCTAATTAAACCTAGTTAGGCTAATCTAAGTGTAGGGTTATATTTAAGTGAGCTAAAATATCTCTCCACTATTCATCATCTTCTCCAATTGATTTTCTCTCTCCCCCTCTCTCTTTTTCTTGATTTAGAGCTAGTTAGAGGGCTTGGATCTCAAAACCCAAAGAAGAGAAAGGTAAGGTGAGCTCCCGATCTATCCACCGGTAGTTTCAGATTCGAATTCCGGTGTGTTTAGCCACTCCTCACACCCTCTTTTCTCCTTAGATTTCAGCCCTTCTTTGGCTAGGAGGAGATCTAGGTGGTGGAGGTCCTTGTGGAGGTATTTCGGTGCCCGAAGAGCTCCCGGTTCCCTTCTCTTCCTCTCCTTTCCTTGGGTAAGGGTTCTTTCTTTCTTTTCCATGTTTAGATGCTTGTTTAGGTGGTGTGTTTGGGTGCTGGTGGCTGTGGGTGGTGGTTGGTGGCTGTTGGAGGCCATTGGTGGCCGGAGAGGGGTGGTAGAGTGGCTTGGGTAGGGTGGTTGGGTGGCTCGGGCGGGCTGGCAGGCCGTCCCGGGTAGGGTGGCAGGCAGGCAGTGCAGCAGGCGGAGCAGATGGCAGGGCGTGCGCGCGCGTGCGTGGGTCGCTACCGCCAAACCACTACACCCTCACCCTCACCCCTCAATAGGTGACAAAGGATATTGGGATTGACTACACGAAACCAGTGGGTCGCTATCGCCAACCCACTACACCCTCACCCTCACCCCTCAATAGGTGACATAGGATTTTGGGACTTACAATCCAGTGGGTCGCTACATCGATGACCCACCGCACCCTTGGTCCACCGATAGTCTCTCCCCACTCCGTAGGCCGTTTGGACACCCCCACATTCAGCACAGTCCATCCCAAATCAGGAGGTGCCTACTGATGGGAGCCCCTGCATGGGACAGCCTTTCCAACGCCGAGGTAGTCTCTACACGGATCCAACGAAGGGAACATAACAGCCTATCCATCGCATATGATCCACTCGGATCCGCAGACAACACATCATAACAACTCTAATGCCATGAATTCTTCAGAATTCCCTCCAGGGCGTATAACCAAGATGCGGGGAACATATATAATAATAGTTATCAACAAGAGTTATAATAATGATTATTAACAAGAGTTATACTATTTTGGGACAAGAAACCTTGGGAGGGCATCATGAGGTCCCGATACAGGACATCCCGACAACCAAACAAGGAACACGGAGTACCCTAGCCCGGGTCTCAATGTTGACCTCGCAAGGCCCCTCCCTATAATATTATACAAGGCATGCTAGCATTTAATTTAATAAATCAAACTAATAGGACGCATGCATAGGTCGAGACTTTCCTAGCATGGTAACAAGGTGACAGGATGCACGGCTCTTACACATATCCTAAGGGTGTAAGTCCCTAACATACAAAGTCTAGGGTAGCATGCATACTACATTTTTATCATGCTTGCATGGATTACACATTACAACAAGTTAATATAAATCCATGGTGCCCCAGGGGAGGGCGGTACACGCCAAAGTGCGTATAACGCCTCCCTACTGGGTTGGATTATCCCACTCACAGATAGTCGGGTCGTCGCGCGACCGTCCGTCAAGATCTGCAAATGAGGGTAATCGATTCGGTGAGTAAATACACAATTAAACCCAAAAATATATTAAAACACACAACACTCGGACAAGCGTACATACGGCCTGTACGCACGCGAGTCCGAGCACCCCGACTCACTCCCGAACCCCCGGGCAGCCATACGCACGGCCACCCGCACGCGCACGCACGAATGCGCACGCACGCACGCACCCCGGCACCATCGGCGCACTGCTGCGCGCCTGCCCGCGCGCCCCGACGCACTGCCGCACGCACGCGCACGCTCGCGCGCACCGCGCGTCCAGCCCAGCGAGCCCCCGCGCGCACTGCGCGCACGCCCCAGCACGCGCACGGACTGGTCCCCAGCTCCGCTCCCAGGTGCTTGCCCAGGCGCCCTGCCCCGCACCCAGGCGCAGTGCCCAGGTGCCCTGCCCGCGCGCGCGCACCCTCGCGCCTGCACCAGCGCACCTGCGCGCACGCGCCTGCGCGCGTCTGCGCGCCCACCAGCGCCCGCCTACGCCCGACTGCGCCCGACTGCGAGCGCGCCTGCGCGCGCACGCGCGCAGACGACGCCCAGCTCGCGCCCAAGCCATTCTAACCTCTTTTTAACCATCCCCAACCCCTCACACACTCCCTAACACACCTACCCAACATGCATGACCTTCCCAACACCCTTTTAAGCCAAGAAAACCAAGAGAAGAAGGGGAGGAGCTCACCTTGGAGGGGGAACAAAAGGGGGAGGTTCGGGGGCCCTCGACGCACCCGCGACCACCTCAACCACCACCACCGCCTCACCGGCCTCCTCAGCCCTCTCATGGCAGCAAAACAGGGGGGGGGGGGAGATCCATGGAAAGAGGGCTTGAGAGAGAGGAGAAGATAAGCAACAACAACACATGAACACAAACCTCACAAACACTTCCACCATCACCTCTTTCTCTTTGAAGCATAATCTCAAACACTTGGGGGCTTGAAAGGGGTGAAAGAGAGGGCCTCAGCTGAAGTCGCTGACGAGGGAGTGAGAGGGGAAGAGAGAGAGAGAGAGAGATATTTATGCAAAATATCTAAGGAGAAATTACTAAGTCGCCCTCCGACTAGAAATTCTGCGCAAGCTTCACTGGAACAGCCATAACTTCCCCGATACAGCTCCGAATTGCTCAATTCTAAGACCGATGGAAAGCTAAGAAGATTATCTACAACTTTCATGTTCATGGCAAGATCAGATAATCTCTCCAGCTATTCCGAAATTAGAGCTAAAAATGGAATGGGGCTGCTGCCAGAATTTCCATCCCCGCGGTATACTTGGAAAAATACCCATAACTTTTACTACAAGAATCCAGTTGGTCTAAGTCCACTTATGTGCGAAAGCTAACTCAAAACTGGACATCTCATAATAAAATCATAATTAAACCTCTGCATCTTGGATTTTAACAAAATCAAATCCAAATACCAAATCAGGAATACATAACTTAGAGAAAAAAAATTATGTACCCAAATCTTCAAACAGAGCGCTCCAAATGACACAGACACAACATTCTTCCCCCCTTAGGAAATTTAGTCCTCGAAATTTAAGGAAACCCAAAGGGGAAGACCGAAAGTATCATGATTAGACCTTTACTCCCAAGTGGTCTTTGCACCGGACTGGAGCTACCGACACACTGCAATCAAAGGAACAGTCTTAGCGTGGAGCCTCTTCTCATGCTTGTCCTTGACCTCGATCCACTGCTCCACGAACGACAAATCCGGCTCGAAGACGAGCGGCTCGAACGGGATGACGTGAGCAGGATCATGGACACAGCTCACACCCAACCGCGATGCCTCGGAGCAAACTGCGAACCCACCCCTCCCAGACGGAAGGGTAAGAACTGGCGCTGAGGTGAGCCTTCGCTTAAACTCCAGGAAGCTCTCCTCGCAAGACGGGGACCATTCGAACCGGACATCCTTCCGAGCGAGGCGGTTAGGAGGTACAGCTATCTTCGAGAAACCCTCGACAAACCTCCCGCAATAACCCGCCAAGCCCAGGAAGTTCCGAATCTCCTCAAGGTTCGACGGTCGACGCCAAATTGACACGGCGAGCATCTTGACCGGGTCCACAGATATGCCCTCGCTAGAAATCACGTGGCCCAGAAAGGCCATCCTCTCCAACCAAAACTCGCACTTAATCCATCATCAGCTGATGCTTCCAGGGTATTCCTTGACTGGAAAAAGAAACCTTGAGAGAGCAACATGAGGTCCCGATATAGGATACCCCGACAACCAAACAAGGAACACAGAGTACCCTCGCCCGGGTCTCACTGGCGCTAAGGTGAGCCTTCGCTTAAAATCCAGGAAGGTCTCCTCGCAAGACGGGGACCATTCGAACCGGACATCCTTCCGAGCGAGGCGGTTAAGAGGGACAGCTATCTTCGAGAAACCCCTCGACAATCCTCCCGCAATAACCCGCCACGCCCAGGAAGCTCCGAATCTTTGCAGGGTTCGACGGTCGACGCCAAATTGACACGGCAAGCAACTTGACCGGGGTCCACAGATATGCCCTTGCCGGAAATCACGTGGCCCAGAAAACCATCCGCTCCAACCAAAGCTCACACTTAATCCATCATCAGCTGATGCTTCCAGGGTATTCCTTGACTGGGAAAAGAAACCTCGAGAGAGCAACATGAGGTCCCGACATAGGATACCCCGACAACCAAACAAGGAACACGAAGTACCCTAGTCCGGGTCTCAACGCTGACCTCACACGGCCCCTTAAACCAGAAAAGGAACACTAGAGGAAGACATCACTCTTCATGAACAATACACCACATCCTCAACACTTTACACTGGCACCGCACGCGAACCCATGGTTACCAGCGATACCGATATACGGGGAAGAAGCTCCAACCAAAACTTGCACTTGTTCCACCATCCGTGTGATGCTTCTAAGGTATTCCTTGTCTGGGAAAAGAAACCCTGGGAGGGCACCATGAGATCCCGATATAGGATATCCTGACAACCAAACAAGGAACACGGAGTACCCTAGCCCGGGTCTCAACGCTGTCCTCGCAAAGCCCCTTAATTTAGAAGGAACACTAGAAGAAGACATCACCCTTAAAGAACACCACTAACCCCACCGGATCATCTACATCTAGACAATCTCCCACCAATATCCTTCAACATTCATCACAAGACCGGACCCAACCTCCTTGGGAACGGTCGAACAACAATTGGGTCACGAGGCGACGCGTCTTCGCCTCATCCACACCCTCACTCCCGAAAGGAGACATATTGGGACTTTGGGAGAGACTTAGACTGCTCTTCACCCCTGGTCCACCGGTAGCCTCTCCTCCACACCGTGGGCCGCCTGGTCCGCTCCCACAATTCAGCACACTCCGTACCCAAATCAGGAGGTGCCTACTGATGGGAGCCCTTTGTGAGGAAGGCCTTTCCAACGCTGAGGAGTCCCTACATCGGATCCAATGAAGGGGGAGAACGATTCCACGCCCGTGACATTATTCATTAATCCTCTCCCGGGTAGCCTCTACCTGGTATACTCCCATGATCAGTACCCCTCCGACTGCATCGGTGGTACCTACGGATGGAAACCTTCTGCCAGGACGGCTACAACCCGGCCTCCTCAACTTGAACAACCACTCTCGATACTCGCGCTGCAGCCTCTAGCTCCACCTCCCTTAGCAGGGGATCCCAGCTCTCTCCGCTGGAATCACCACGGGGATTGGAGGTACATGTGGTACCACAGGCGGATCTGCCCTTAAGGGGACCTGTGGAACTGCCTCACGGGCCGCCTTCAGCTCCTGGATCTCCCTCGCCTGCTCCGCCAACACTCTGGTTTGGGCCTCCAGTGCCTTGGTCTGAGTCTCCACCAAATCCGCTATCCGAGCGAACGCACGTTTCCATGCGGGAGGCTCCTGCGCCGATCCTGGCCTCACAGCCGTGGACTCTCCAGTAGCATCCTCGCCTCTAGTAGGTCCAGAAACCTCCAAAGGTCGAGAGGGACAAAGTCCGCACCGTCCTCCACGAGGAGGCATATCAGCAATCCTAAGAAAACCAGACACTAGGATCAGAATACTCATATAGAAATCCTAGGACTCATCTCTACGAAAAGAAGACCATTGGCTCTGACAGGACCAGGCTCTGATACCAACTTTTTGTCACGCCCCGGGCGTCCCCAGGACGCGGCAAGTGTATATATGATATCAGTCTAAACAGGAGTTCAATAACATACTCACGCAACAGCTAAAAATGACAACACAAGCAGGGCTGACATAATATATACACAAATAGCGGAAGCTAAAAACTGAGTCTATAATCCAAAAACATAGTACAGACTCGATACACAATCAAATGTCCTGTGAGAGCCAATATATACAATGACGTCCAAATAATATACAAACGTGTGCCCAAGCACGGAATATAACACATACAATCAAAAGGGATGCTGATAGCCTCTGAAACTCGCGGGACGTGGCGCTACTCCGCTACTGATGAAGTCCCTCGGGGAGCTCCTCCTCTAGATCCGACTCAGATGACACTGGAGAATAATATTATGCGAGGGGTGAGCCACACGCTCAGTGAACAGCACAACCCATGCATCACAGCTTATATTAACCACAACCAGATATTATTAATCCACAATCTCATTATTAAAAGCCACTAAATGGCAACAACTAAACAATCCAGTGGGTCGCTACCGCCAACCCACTACACCCTCACCCTCACCCCTCAATAGGTGACATAGGATATTGGGACTGACTACACAAAACCAGTGGGTCGCCATCGCCAACCCACTGCACTCTCACCCTCATCCCTCAATAGGTGACATAGGATTTTGGGACTTACAATCCAGTGGGTCGCTACATTGACGACCCACCGCACCCCTCACCCTCACCCCTCAATATGGTGACATAGGATATTGGGACTGACTAGGCTGATGGTCACCCTTGGTCCACCGATAGTCTCTCCCCACTCCGTGGGCCGTTTGGCCACCCCCACATTCAGCACAGTCCATCCCAAATCAGGAGGTGCCTACTGATAGGAGCCCCTGCACGGGACAGCCTTTCCAGCGCCGGGGTAGTCTCTACGAGGATCCAACGAAGGGAACAGAACAGCCTATCCATCGCATATGATCCACTCGGATCCGCAGACAACACATCATAACAACTCTAATGCCATGAATTCTTCAGAATTCCATCCAGGGCGCATAACCAAGATGCGGGGAACATATATAATAATAGTTATCAACAAGAGTTATAATAATGATTATTAACAAGAGTTATAATATTATTGGGACAAGAAACTTTGGGAGGGCAGCATGAGGTCCCGATACAGGACACCCCGACAACCAAACAAGGAACATGGAGTACCCTAGCCCGGGTCTCAATGTTGACCTCACAAGGCCCCTCCCTATAATATTATACAAGGCATGCTAGCATTTAATTTAATAAATCAAACTAATAGGACGAATGCATAGGTCGAGGCTTTCCTAGCATGCTAAGAAGGTGACAGGATGCACGGCTCTTACACATATCCTAAGGGTGCAAGTCCCTAACATACAAAGTCTAGGGTAGCATGCATACTACATTTTTATCATAATTGCATGGATTACACATTACAACAAGTTAATATATATCCATGGTGCCCCAGGGGAGGGCGGTACATGCCCAAGTGCGTATAGCGCCTCCCTACTGGGTTGGATTGTCCCACTCATAGATAGTCGGGTCGTCGCGCGACCGTCCGTAAAGATCTGCAAAATAGGGTAATCAATTCGGTGAGTAAAACGCACAAATAAATCCAAAAATATATTAAAATACACAACACTCGGACAAGCGTACATATGGCCTGTACGCACGCGAGTCCGAGCACCCCGACTCACTCCCGCACCCCCGGGCAGCCATACGCACGGCCACCCGCACGCGCACGCATGAATGCGCACGCACGCAAGCACCCCGGCACCATCGACGCACTGCCGCGCGCTTGCCCGCTCACCCCGACGCAATGCCGCACTCAAGCGCACACTCGCGCGCGCCCGCGCGCACCGCGCGTCCAGCCCAGCACACCCCCGCGCGCACTGCGCGCACGCCCCAGCACGCACACGCACTGGTCCCCAGCTCCGTGCCCAGGTGCCTGCCCTGGCGCCCTGCCCCGCACCCAGGCGCAGTGCCTAGGTGCCCTGCCCGCACGCCCGCGCGCACTCCCGCTCGCGCCTGCACCCGCGCGCACCCGCCCGCACGCGCCCGGGCCCGTCTGCGCGCCCGCTAGCGCCCGACTGCGCGCGCGCCTAAGCGCACACGCGCGCAGACGACGCCCAGCTCGCGCCCAAGCCATTCTAACCTCTTTTTAACCATCCCCAACCCCTCACACACTCCCTAACACACCTACCCAACATGCATGACCTTCCCAACACCCTTTTAAGCCAAGAAAACCAAGAGAAGAAGGGGAGGAGCTCACCTTGGAGGGGGAACAAAAGGGGGAGGTTCGGGGGCCCTCGACGCACCCGCGACCACCTCAACCACCACCACCGCCTCACCGGCCTCCTCAGCCCTCTCATGGCAGCAAAACAGGGGGGGAGATCCATGGAAAGAGGGCTTGAGAGAGAGGAGAAGATAAGCAACAACAACACATGAACACAAACCTCACAAACACTTCCACCATCACCTCTTTCTCTTTGAAGCATAATCTCAAACACTTGGGGGCTTGAAAGGGGTGAAAGAGAGGGCCTCAGCTGAAGTCGCTGACGAGGGAGTGAGAGGGGAAGAGAGAGAGAGAGAGATATTTATGCAAAATATCTAAGGAGAAATTACTAAGTCACCCTCCGACTAGAAATTCTGCGCAAGCTTCACTGGAACAGCCATAACTTCCCTGATACAGCTCCGAATTGCTTGATTCCAAGACCGATGGAAAGCTAAGAAGATTACATACAACTTTCATGTTCATGGCAAGATCAGATAATCTCTCCACCTAATCCGAAATTAGAGCTAAACATGGAACAGGGCGGCTGCCAGAATTTTCATCCCTGGGGTATACTTGGAAAAATACCCATAACTTTTACTACAAGAATCCAGTTGGTCTAATTCCACTTCTATGCGAAAGCTAACTCAAAACTGGACATCTCATAATAAAATCATAATTAAACCTATTCATCTTGTATTTTTACAAAATCAAATCCAAATACCAAATCAGGAATACATAACTTAGGAAAAAAAATTATGTACCCAAATCTTCAAACAGAGCGCTCCAAATGACACAGACACAACAGACCAAGGGTGGAGAGCAGTCTAGTATGTCCCAAAAGGCCCATGTCACCCCTTAAAGGATGAGGGTGAGGTGGGTCGGCGATGTTACGACCCACTAGCTTGTACAGTTACTTCCGTTTAGGGACTTTAATTGTTTTTAGGTTAATATGAGTGTGTTGAATAGATTGTTGTTATGCCTGTGTTTTGATATCTCGATAAGTGAGTATCGAGAGTAGTTGTTTTCCATTGGGTTCGCTTTGCGAACATGGGATCGTTCTCCCCTTCGTTGGATCTGATGTAGGAACTTCTCGGGTTTAGCTGTCCTGACAGAGGGCTCCCATCCGTAGGTACCACCGATGCATTCGGAAGAGTACTGATCGTGGGAGTATACCAGGTAGAGGCTACCTGGGGAAAGGGCTACTGGTGGACCAAGGGTGTAGAGCGGTGAGTTGAGGAGATCGGGTTGTAGATACTACCCGGGAGAGGGTTAACGAATGATGTTACGGGCGTGGGAATCGTTCTCCCCTTCGTTGGATCCGAGTAGGGACTCCCCGGCGTTGGAAAGCTGACCTGACAGAGGGCTCCCATCTGTAGGTACCTCCGATGCGTCGGACTGTGCTGATCGTGGGAGTATACCAGGTAGAGGCTACGGAGTGTGGGAGAGGCTACCGGGTGGACCAAGGGTGTAGAGCAGTCTAAATCTCTTCCAAAAGTCCCAAGAGTCTCCCTCCAGGAGTGAGGGTAAGGATGAGGTGAAGAATATCGCCGCGTGACCCATTCGTTGTTCGACCGTTCCCATAGTTGTTGGGTCCGGTCTTGTATCGATGTTTAAAGGCACCGTTTAAGCAATTATCTAGATGTAGATGATCCAGTAGTGTTGTGTAGACCAGTAATTCCGGGTCTCTTCGACCGACGGAATGGTCTTTCCCCAAAAGTCCCAAGAGTCTACCTCCAGGAGTGAAGGTGAGGTTGAGGTGGGTAGCGCTGCCGCGTGACCCTGTTATCCATGGGTTTCCACCCATGTTTTCCTGGAAAGGGAAGTGTATATGTATTGAACTGTAGTGTGGTGATTGGTTTCCAGCCACTCACTGAGCTTGTAGATCACCCCTCGCATACTGTTTCTTTTCAGGGGCAGTGTTGGGCGTGGAGCTAGAGCTTTCTTGTGGCGTGGTCTTATGGGCGTGGAGCATTCTACCGGCGGGTGACGAGTGTGAGGCTGTCAGCATTCCTAGAGTCATTTTATGCTTTGTAAATCGTGCATGTGGCACAGGTTGTATTTTCTTTGGTCTAGACTTGGCTCTCACAGGACAGTGATTGTATATTCGAGTCTATAATAATGTTTTTGATTTACAGACATTGTCTATATATTATGCTTCTGCTTTTCAGTCAGTTATCATTATCTTGCTTTGCCGCCTTGTGTATTGTTGTTGGAGTCTTTATTGACCTCAGGTATTGATAGCGGATATTTTATTATTGCCACGCCTCGGGGACGGCCGCCCTGGGGCATGACATCTTAGTTGACCTGTTGAGTTTAGGGTCTAAGCTCGAATAACCTAAGGAGATTAAGTTTTGCTACCCTATAGAAAAATCTGGTTGGGCTATTTTGGTTACCTTAGAATTCTGATTATGGAGCTTAGGGTAATCTTTTATGTGTAGTTATCTTTTTGGATCTTAAGGCGGCCTATAGGAGAATTTCCTTTGAAGCCTAGGATAGGCTTAGGGCATGTTAAGATGCATTGCATATAGGGTTTGCATTCTAACCGTTTGTTTGTTTTTGTTATGACAAAATTTTGGTGGATTAAGCGCACGTTGGAAAGCGCACCAAAGAGATTGAGATTGTTTTCAACGTTATACATGGCTAAGTATTTGCGACATTCGAGAATGTATTTATGTTTCTAATGGCGATGTGAAAGACACATCAAATTCGTGAATGTGCATTGTGGTAAATTAATTCTTATTCCTAATGTTAGGAATGTCATTGGTGTCATAATTGCCCCTTTTGTGTTGTACAAGTTGGACCATTTATGGTATGGGACGTAAATGGACCCGACTTGTTCAATTTGGATGAATATTATTTTTCTTAATTTGTTTTCTTGTCATTGCTTGTATGGTATAAGTTGGATTACCTGTGGAATGGGACATAGGTAGGCCTAATTTATACAAATGATTGTGTGCAATTTATGTGTATTGTTGTTCTTGTTTATATTGTATAAGTTAAAACACCTATAGTGTGGGGCGTAGGTGGGTTTGACCTATACAGTAATTGTTGTGATTTGTGAATGTCTTATTGTTTTTGTCTATGTCGTATAAGTTAATCCACTTGTCGTTTGGGTCACTGTATATCAGAGTGGTGCAGCGGAAGCATTGTGGACCAAGCTTGTATGATTGTTTTGTTATGTTGTCATTGTATGTTGTTGTTTTGGTATAAGTTGGAATTTCAATGCGGAGTATTGGTTGTTTTACTTATACACTTGTTTGTTCGATTGTTTGCGGCGTATAAGATGGATTCTTATACCATTGTCTGTATTTGTTGTGATTGCCGGGTATGTGTTAGATTCATTAACTGACTCATACATTTATTGTTTGAATGTATGATGAATGATTGTTTTGTTATTATAGGATGTCGTATGTCTTCTATTTTGTGTTTCTCCTTTGAATTTAGAGGACTAAATTCCTTTAAGGGGGGAAGAATATAACGTCTCTGTATTTTGAGCCTTATATATTTATTTTAAATATATAATGGAAATTTTAATTGAAATTAATTATTTCATTTTTTTTATTTGGCGGTAGGCGTCCAATTTGATTTATAATTACAAAAATTATTAATTGATGTTAAAATATTTATTTTATATTTTTTTGGAGATCTTTATAGTCTCAAGATATTTTGGTTGAAATTTGGTGAGATTCGGAGTTCGGAAAATTAGGTTTTTTGGATTTTGTGTTAAGTTATTAAGCCCAGGGATCTGATTGCGAATCCAGAATATCTTTTAATAGGCTTGAGGGCCCTGTTTGTAAATCGGATAGGGATCTTTCTGTAAATCGGATAAGGACCTAGTTGTAAACCCGGAATACTTGAGGAGTCGTTTTGTAATTTGATAAAAACCCATTTTATATAACACGATTTGGGTTAGGGTTTGCATCAGATTTTTCATGAGGCATGAAGGGTGGTGATGACCTAACTCTACCCGTCGAGCACCACAAGGTGATAAATCTTTCTCTATTGATTTTTATTGTTTAGTATTTCAATTTATTTTTGGTTAAGAGATGATTGTGTCAATCGATTATTTGGGGAAGAAGGTTGATGGATTAGGGTTAGGGTTTGATTGATTTTAAATAGATGATGTTTTTATTAGATTTCAATGGATCTCGAAGGATTTCTTAAGATCAAACTAGATTTATTGGTTTTGGGATTTAAGGGTTATTTTCGGGTTGATTGTATACCTAATCATTAAATCGTGTTTTTGACAATGAGAGAATCGTTTCTGGGAAAATTGTATTTCACAAACAGAAATAGGTTTCGAAATGATCTTTCCAACGAATCGTGAATTGTCAAATTCGGAGTTTCGGGTAGAAAGTTATGAGTTTGCAAAAATTTCTGTGCAGTTTCCTATAATTTAAATATTTTGCTTCATGACCAAGTTTGATGAATTTTAGAGATTAAAGAGATCCCAAATGGATGTTTAATGAGCATAATTTAATTTGTGGGTTTTGATGAGTTGTAGTGGATTTGTCTAAATATTTATTCGAGGATTTATCGATTATATGGGTCTTATGGAATAAATGGATATTGATTATCGGATCATTGTGAGTATATGAATATTTTAATTTTTATTCAGAGTTGGGATTTTTGTTAGGCCTTTAAGGTGAGTTGCGGATTGTGCGTTTATTTGGTACGGGCTCTTGGGATTATTGGGCCGATTGTTGTTGTAAGTTGTTTGTCAGTTGTTTGTCATGATTGAATAATTTTCTTATTTATTGATTTCATAATTGTTATGCTAGGTATCCACGTGCAAGTGTGTAGCGTTCATGCACGTGCATCGGTTTGTATTGCGTGGACTGGAGGTGAGTGGATGTCTCTATATTATTTGAAAAGCATCATGTTATTTTATGATTATGAAATCTATCTTGTATGAAGCATATGAGCATGTTGTCATCATATATGTTGATATTTTGGATATATTGTATGCATTGGAAATTATGGGATTTATAAAAATCGTCGCATGCTGTATACTTGAAAGAAGTAGTTTTGATTGTGCATGCACGAAATTGTCTAGGTGGCTCAATCTAGGTGGCTGCGGTCTAAAATTTGACCCAAGTCTAGGTGGCTATGTCTACGTGGCCCGATTTCCAAAGTGAAATCCCTGCGGCCAGGTGTCGTGGAAAGCAGGCATGCGTGTCCGTTGCATTCATATACATCATGTAGTTGAAATCATGAGAAGATTTTTATGACATCATATTTTATTCGAAAGAGAAATGTTATTATATCCTTGAATGTTTTAAATGGCTTCTTTATTATAAGCTTTGCTTTATATTACAACAATTGTTCTTGTCACGCCCCAGGCGTCCCCGAGACGTGGCAAAATAATATAATATCAGCTATCAATACCTGAGGTCAATAAAGACTCCAACAACAATACACAAGGCGGCAAAGCAAGTTAATGATAAGTGACTGAAAAGCGGAAGCATAATATATAAACAATGTCTGTAAATAAAAAACATTATTACAGACTCGAATACACAATCACTGTCCTGTGAGAGCCAAGTCTAGACCAAAGAAAATACAACCTGTGCCACATGCACGATTTACAAAACATAAAATGACTCTAGGAATGCTGACAGCCTCGCACTCGCCACCCGCCGGAAGAACGCTCCACGCCCATAAGACCACGCCACAGGAAAGCTCCAGCTCCACCCAACACTGCCCATGAAAAGAAACAGTATGCGAGGGGTGAGCTACAAGCTCAGTGAGTGGCTGGAAACCAATCACCATACTACAGTTCAATACATAATCAATTTCCTTTCAAGGAAAACATGGGTGGAAACCCATGGATAACTGGGTCACGCGGCGGCGTGACCAACCTCACCCCCACCCTCACTCCCGGAGGGAGTCTTTTGGGACTTTTGGGGAGAGACCATACCGTCGGTCGAAGAGACCCGGATTTACTGGTCTACACAACACTACTGGATCATCTACATCTAGATAATTGCTCAAACGATGCCTTTAAACATCGATACAAGACTGGACCCAACAACTATGGGAACGGTCGAACAACGAATGGGTCACGCGGCAATATTCTTCACCTATTCCATACCCTCACTCCTGGAGGGAGACTTTTGGGACTTTTGGAAGAGATTTAGACTGCTCTACACCCCTGGTCCACCCGGTAGCCTCTCCCACACAACGCCAGGGAGTCCCTACTCGGATCCAACCAAAAGGGAGAACGATTCCCACCCGATCTCCTCAACTCACCGCTCTACACCCTTGGTCCGCCAGTAGCCCTTTCCTCGGGTAGCCTCTACCTGGTATACTCCCATGATCAGTACTCTTCCGAATGCATCGGTGGTACCTACGGATGGGAGCCCTCTGTCAGGACAGCTAAACCCGAGAAGTTCCTACATCGGATCCAACGAAGGGGAGAACGATCCCATGTTCGCAAAGAGAACCCAATGGAAAACAACTACTCTCGATACTCACTTATCGAGATATCAAAACACAGGCATAACAACAATCAACACACTCATATTAACCTTAAAATAGTCATAGTCCCTATACGGGAGTAACTACACAAGTTAGTGGGTCGTAACATCGCCGACCCACCCCACCCTCACCCTTTAGGGGTGACATGGGCCTTTTCAGACTAGACCCTTCTCCACCCCTGGTCCACCCGGTAGCCTCTCCCACACCCCGTAGCCTCTACCTGGTATACTCCCACGATCAGCATTGTCCGACGCATCGGAGGTACCTACAGATGGGAGCCGTCTATCAGGTCAGCTTTCCAACATCGGGGAGTCCCTACATCGGATCCAACCAAAAGGAGAAGACAGCCTACTCACACGGATACGATCCTCTTGGATCCGTCGACAATGATTTGTAACACTACTAATGTCATGAATTCTCAAGAATTCCTCCAGGGCGCATAACTAAGATGCGGGGAAACATATATTATAACAATAAGGTTATAATATTCTCTAAGGCATGCTTATAACAATATGCTCACATTTGATTTAAATAAATTAAACTAAATGGGAAACATGCATAGATCAGGGCTTTCCAATCAAGGGACATGGTGTCTAGGCATGTATGGGCCTCTATACATGATATATGAGTGCATATCCCTAATATACAAGGTCTAATGTGGCATGGTTACATCATATAAATCATGCATTGCATAGTTTTTCATACTATAGCTAGAGGGCCCCATCGATGCACGACGCGCATCTATGCGGGTCGAGTGCATCCCTAGAGATGGGGAGGGGGATTGGAATTGAACCACTCACCTTACAACCCGGGACCTCGCGCATCCCATCCGACGAGATCTGCAAGGTAGGGGCATCCAATTTGGTGAGTAACAACACAATTTACACATAGAAATCATTAGAAATACCCAATACTCGGACAAGCATGCATACGGACTCGCACGCATGCGAGCACGCACGTACGCACGTGAGTCTGAGTGCCCCGACACCTACCCGAACCCTAGGGCAGCCACACGCATGGCCCCCCGCACGCGCACGCATGAATGTGCATGCACGCACGCACCCCGGCACCCTCGGCGCACTGCCGCGCCCCTGCCCACGCGCACTGCGCGTCTAGCCCACACGCCCTCGCGCATGCCCCAGCACGTGCAAGCACGCGCGCGCGCGCACGCTCGGGCGTGCCCGCGCGCACTCCCGCGCGCACCCCCGCTCGCGCCAGCACCCGTGCGCACCCTCTCGACCACTCCGCGCGCACCCGCGCGCTCGCGCTCACGCACCCGCGCGTGTCTACACCCCGACTGCACCTGCCAACGCACGCGCGCAGACGACTCCCGATGCACGCCCAGCCAACCCTAACCCCATTTTAACCCTCCCCAACCCCCTCAGACACACTCTAACCCCTAAGCATAGCATGCATGACTTCCCCAACCATCCCAACATCCCTTACAAATCAAAAAGAAGGAGAAGAGGACTTACCAAAAGAGGGAAACGGAAAGGGGGAGATGCGGGGCTCTCGACGCGCCCACGGCCACCTCAACCACCACCACCACCTCTTCAGCCTCTCCTCAGCCTCCTCCTTGGCTGAAAATCAAAGGTAAGGATCATGAGGGGGAGCTTGAGAGAAGAGAAGATCAATAACAACAATGCATGAACAAACCCTCACCAACACTTCCTCCTCCACCCTCTCCTTCTCTTTGGGGAATTTTCACAAACACCTTGGGGGGGCTTTGAAAAAGAGAAAGAGAGGCCAAGATGAGTTAGACGTAGGGAAATGGGAGGGAGAGAGAGAGAAGAAGATATTTTTGTTGCACATAAATATCTAAAGAGAGATGGAAATGACCAAATCATCATTTGACTTGAAATTCTGCGCATGCTTCACTAGAACAGCCATAACTTGCTCGATATAGTTCCGACTTGCACAATTCCAATTCCGTTGGAAAGCCAAGAAGATTATCTACAACTTTCATGTTTATGCCAAGATCAAATAATCTCTTCAGCTATTCCGAAATTAGAGCTAAATATAGAACAGGGCTGCTGCCAGAATTTTCATCCCCGGGGTATACTTGGTAAAATACCCATAACTTTTACTACAAGAATCCAGTTGATCTAATTCCACTTTTGTACGAAAGCTAACTCAAAACTGGACATCTCATAATAAAATCATATTTAAATCTCTTCATCTTGGATTTTAACAAAATCAAATCCAAATACCAAATTGGAAATACATAACTTTGAGGAAAAAAATTATGTAGCCAAATTTTCAATCAGAGTGCTCCAAATGACACAGGCACAACTGTTCCATAGACACTTTATAACTGATTATTTTAAAGTATAATATATTATTGGGACACTTGTGTCCATTCACTGAGCGTGTGGTAGCTCATCCCTCTCTCTTCCCAACCTTTCAGATTAGCTGTTGGTGGTTGAAGCTCGTATTTTATTTCCGGAGCACTAGACTTGTGTAAAAGGTGTTGGTCATTTCTTTGGCATGTAGAGGACCCATATGTATGATAGTGTGGATATTAAATTTAGTTGTTCCCGATGTATATTGAATTTGTGTTGGATTTTGGCCTTGACAATATATGTATAATTATGGTGATGTATTCTTATGTTCTCTGGATGAATATATATATATATATATAGAACTCTGAGATTCGAGGAATTTAGTTAACGCTCCCGGTTTCACACTTCAAAACGGGGCCGTGGATCCGGGGGCGTTACATTTAGTTTGAGGCGGTTCTTACGCAACATAGCGAAGACTTCTTCCATGTGGGCCAAGTGGTCAACTCGGCGCTCGCTTTTGACAATCATGTCGTCGATGTAGACTTCAACAGTCTTACCGATCTGACATGATGGTGGCTTGCCACCTCAGGGTCGATCCCTGGCATGTCTTGAGGTTTCCAGGCGAAAATGTGGCTGTTCTCAACAAGGAGATCAAGTATCGCCTTTCTCTCTTCTGCAGAGAGTAAACTCCAGACGAGAAAGTATTTCTCGGGGTCATGTGGATCTATCAGAACTTTGTTCGAGGTCTTCGAGAACCCTATCTTCGGGATCGGGACGGCGCTCATCGGCCTTGACTCGGTTCTCAAGTAACTGCTACTTCTTTGGATGAATTTCTCCATCCTCAGGCTGCTCCTCGAACTCGGGTAGGGCTGACTTCCCTAGCATCACCGCCATGGAGCACTGCTTCGTGGCAACTTGGTATCCTCAAATTTCCATTATCCCCTCGACTGTGGGGAAACGGAGCTATTGGTGGTAAGTAGATGGAATCATCTTCATCGTCACCAGCCAGGTGCGTCCGATGATGGCGTTGTACGGAGACAGGAGGTCCATGATAGTGAACTCCGTCATTGTGGTCTGATTCCCTGCTCAAACTGATAGTGTAATTCGTCTGGCAAGGACGACTTGTGCTCCGTTGAACACAACCAGAGGGTCTTTCATTGTGGCGAGATCGGCGGCTTTTAACCCCATCCGAGGAAAGGGTTTCATGAAGAGGATGTCGGCCGAGCTTCCTGTATCAACAAGAATCCTTTTAACGTCAAAATTAGAGATACACAGAGTGATTACCAGCGCATCCAAGTGCAGGGCCTGGATGCCTTCCAGGTCGGCATCAGAGAAAGTGATGGCTCTGTCATCACCACTTCTTAACCTCTTCATGACCAGTTTCGGCTCCTAGTCGATCTACATCATTTTGAAGGAGACTTGCATCTTCCTCAAATCTTGTCGGGCGCTCTTCGTCGTGACGAAATGTGGTTCGCCCCCAAAGATAACGTCAATGACCCCTGCCGAAGTGGTGGGGCCAATATTCCTCACATGCTGCTCACCGGGAGCTGGGGTCTTTTCCGCAGGAAGATATTCCTTCAAGTGCCCTTTCGAATCTGGCCTTCCAAGTACCCCTCGGAGGATACGCATTGGTCAGTAGTATGGCCCACGCTCTTGTGGTAGTCACAACGAAGAGTTTGATCCTGTTTCGACTCGTCACTCCTCATAGGCGCATGCCACTTCAACCATGGCTCCTTCTGGATTTTGGACAGGATCTGCGACAGAGGAATCTTGAAGAACATCCCTTGTCCTTCTCGCACTTCGTTAGTCGAGGCACCAGGCTTTTTTCCCTTTTCGCCCCATTGGTCCTTCTGCCGCGGCTCCTACGGGCGTTTTGTTGTTGGTGAAGAGGTGGCGGCCATTGGCGAAGGCCGGGAAGCAGCCACCGCCTTCTAAAGGACCTTGGATTCTTCCTCAACCTTGGCGTACATTTCAGCACGCCCCATCAAATCTCATAAGTCGGAAGGAGTGCGCTTGATTAGTGACTCTTTGAGACCATTTCCGGATTGCAGGCCGTTCTGGAAAGCCATTATCGAGACGCCCTCATTGCAGTTCTCCACTTCCAACTTCAAGATGCGGAAACGATCGACATACTTCCAAATCGTTTCTTCTGACTGCATTTGGATTTTCATGAGATCGCCGAGATCCTTTGTCACGCCCCAGGGCGGCCGTCCCCGATACGTGGCAAATATATATAATATCAGCAGTCCATACAGGAGATCAATAAAAGACTCTAAACAACATAAAAAATGACAACACAATCAATAATGTAGTTGACATAATATATATACATATAGCAGAAGCTTAAACGACTGAGTCTGTAATTCAAAGACATATTACAGACCAGAATACATAATCAACTGTCCTGTGAGAGCCAATATAAACAAAGACATCCAAATACAAGTGTTGTGCCCAAGCACGGATAACAATACATACAAGCAAAGAAGGGGATGCTGATGGCCTCTCACTCGCAGAACCCAAAATGTGAACGCTGCTCCGCTACTGATGTGATGCCTCGGGGAGCTCCTCCTTCAGATCCGACTCAGTAACAACTGGAGGAAAAGAATATGCGAGGGGTGAGCCACACGCTCAGTGAATGGCACAATCTATGCAACACAACTCATATTAACCTTAAAATAATTAAAGTCCCTAAACGGGAGTAACTGTACAAGCTAGTGGGTCGTAACATCGCCGACCCACCTCACCCTCACCCTCACCCTTTAGGGGTGACATGTGTCACGCCCCAGGCATCCCCGAGACGTGGCAATAATAATATATAATATCAGTTATCAATACATGAGGTCAATAAGGACACCAACAACAATACACAAGGCAGCAAAGCAAGGTAAAGATAACTGACTGAAAAGCGGAAGCATAATATATAACAATGTCTGTAAATCAAAAACATTATTATAGACCCGAATACACAATCAATGTCCTGTGGAAGCCAAGTCTAGACCAAAGAAAATACAACCTGTGCCACATGCACGATTTACAAAGCATAAAATGACTCTAGGAATGCTGATAGCCTCGCACTCGCCACCCGCCGACAGAACGCTCCACGCCCATAAGACCACGCCACAGGAAGCTCCAGCTCCACGCCCAACACTGCCCCTGAAAAGAAACAGTATGCGAGGGGTG
Organism: Acorus gramineus; assembly: GCA_030737835.1. NCBI lineage: Eukaryota > Viridiplantae > Streptophyta > Magnoliopsida > Acorales > Acoraceae > Acorus > Acorus gramineus. The sequence goes on from CM060849.1 coordinate 4,173,252, forward strand.
AGCTACAAGCTCAGTGAGTGGCTGGAAACCAATCACCATCTACAGTTCAAATACATAATCAGTTCCCTTTTCCAAGGAAAAACATGGGTAGAAACCCGAGGATAACTGGGTCACGCGGCGGCGCGACCAACCTCACCCCCACCCTCACTCCCGGAGGGAGTCTTTTGGGACTTTTGGGGAGAGACCATACCGTCGGTCGAAGAGACCCGGATTTACTGGTCTAGAGACCATGTCGTCGGTCGAAGAGACCCGGATTTACTGGTCTAGAGACCATGCCATCGGTCGAAGAGACCCGGATTTACTGGTCTACTCAACACTACTGGATCATCTACATCTAGATAATCGCCCATCGATGTCCTTCAACATCCATCATGAGACCGGACCCAACATCTATGGGAACGGTCGAACAACGAATGGGTCACGAGGCGATGCGTCTTCGCCTCATCCACACCCTCACTCCTGAAAGGAGACATTTTGGGACTTTGGGAGAGACTTAGACTGCTCTACACCCCTGGTCCACCGGTAGCCTCTCCCCGCTCCGTAGCTTACCTGGTATACTCCCACGATTCAGCACTGTCCGAAACACATCAGGAGGTGCCTACTAATGGGAGCCCTCTGTCAGGATAGCCTGTCTAACGCCGGGGATGCCACTACACGGATCCAACGAAGGGGAGAGCGATTCCACGCTCGCGACATCATTCATTAACCCTCTCCCGGGTAGTATCTACAACCCGATCTCCTCAACTTACCACTCTCGATACTCGCTCACCGAGATATCACACACATGCATAACAGCAACCAACACACTCATATTAACCTCAAAGTAGTCATAGTCCCTAAACAGGAGTAACTACACAATCCAGTGGGTCGTTACATCGCCGACCCACCACACCCTCACCCTCACCCTCACCCTCGAAGGGGTGACATGGTCTTTTGGGACTGACTAGGCTGTTAATCACCCTTGGTCCACCGGTAGTCCCTCCCCCACTCCGTAGCTCGCCTGGTCTACTCCCACGATTCAGCACAGTCCGAAACCAAATCAGGAGGTGCCTACTGATGGGAGCCCACTGTCAGGACGAACTGTCTAACGCTGAGGAGTCTCTACACGGATCCAACGAAGGGAAGAGAAACAACCTACCCACACGAATACGATCCACTTGGATCCACTGACACCGATTGCAACTCTACAAATGACATGAATTCTTCAGAATTCCTCCAGGGCGCATAACCAAGATGCGGGGAAACATATATTATAACAACATGGTTATAATATTCTCTAAGGCATGCTTGCAACTATATGCTCACATAATCCCCTAAGATGCGGCGAGACATATATCATAACCTCAGGGTTACAATATTCTCTAAGGCATGCTCACAATTAGATTTAATTAAATTAAACTAGATGGGAACATGCATAGTTCGGGGCTTTCCTAGCATGAAACATGGTATCAGGATGTATAGGCCTCTATCCACAACATAAGGGTGCATATTCCTAGCATACAAAGCCTAAGGTGGCATGGATACAACATAATGATCATGCATAGCACAGATGCAAGGCTTTTAAGTACAGGACATGGTGTCCAGGCATGTACGGGCCTCTATACACGATACATGGATGTATATCCCTAGCATGCAAATATCTACATATTAGTAAGGGGGCCCCGTCGATGCGCGACGCTCGTCTACGCGGGTCGAGCGCATCCCTAGAGAGGGGGGGGGGAGATTGGAATCAAACCACTCACCTTACGACCCGGGACCTCGCGCATCCCATCCGACGAGATCTGCAAGGTAGGGGCATCGAACTGGTGAGAAACAATACAATTTACACAAAGAAATGATTAGAAATACCCCATACTCGGACAAGCATGCATACGGGCTCGCACGCATGCGAGCACGCACGTACGCACGCGAGTCCGAGTGCCCCGACACCTACCCGAACCCTTGGGCAGCCACACGCATGGCCCCCTGCATGCGCACGCATGAATGCGCACGCACGCACGCACCCCAGCACCATCGGCGCACTACCGCGGGCCTAGACGCGCTGCAGCACGCGCACGCACGCGCGCGCGCGCCCGCGCGCACTGCACGCCCAGCCTGCGCCCTCGCGCAGCACCCCGCGCACGCCCCAGCATGCGCACGCACGCCCCAGCACTCGCACGCACGCGCACGCACGTACGCGCGCGCACTGGTCCCCTGCCCTGCGCCCAGGCGCATGCCCAGGCGCCAGCTCCCGCGCGCACCCCCGCTCACACCCCGCTCGCACCCCCGCTCGCGCCTGCACCGGCGCGCGTCTGCGCGCCCGACAGAGCCTGCCAACGCTCGCCTGCGCGAGCACGCGCGCAGACCGCCCCCAACGCGCGCCCACTTCGCCCTAACCACATTTTAACCCTCCCCAACCCCTCACACACACCCTAACCCATCTACCTAGCATGCATGACCTTCCCAACAGCCCCTAAGCCCTAAAAATCAAGAAAAGGAGGGAAAAGGCTCACCTTGGAGGGGGAACAAAAGAGGGAGGCTCGGGGGCCCTCGACACACCCGCGACCACCTCAACCACCACCACCACCTCAGCCCTCCTCTTCAGCCTCCTCCTCAGCCTCCTCTTCAGCCGAAAATCAGGGGGGGGGGAGAACAAGATATGAGAGCTTGAGAGAGAGGGGATCAACAACAACAACCAAAGCTACCATCACGTCCTTCTCCACCATCTCCTTCTCTTTGTGTCAATTAATCAAACACATGGGGTGCTTTTGAAGGAGAGGAAGAGGGACCAGAAATTAGGCGTGCAAGTGAGAGGGAAGAGAGAGAGAGAGGAAGATATTTATCACAAATATCTTAAGGAGAAATGACCTAGTCGCCCTTTGACTAGAAATTCTGCGCAAGCTTCACTGGAACAGCCATAACTTCCTCGATATAGCTCCGAATTGCAAAATTTTAAGTCCGATGGAAAGCTAAGAAGATTATCTACAACTTTCATGTTTATGCCAGGATCAAATAATCCCTCTAGCTATTCTAAAATTAGAGTTATATATCGAGCAGGGCTGCTGCCAGAATTTCCATCCCCGGGGTACACTTGGCAAAATACCCATAACTTTTACTACAAGAATCCAGTTGATCTAATTCTACATCTATACCAAAGCTAACTAAAAACTGGACATCTCATAATAAAATCATATTTAAACCTCTTCATCTTGGATTTTAACAAAATCAAATCCAAATTTCGAATTAGGAATACATAACTTCAGAAAAAAAATTTATGTACCCTAATTTTCAAACAGAGCGCTCCAAATGACACAGGCACAACAACATGGGCCTTTTGGGACCGACTAGACTACTCTCCACCCTTGGTCCACCGGTAGTCCTTTCCCCCGCGCAGCCTCTACCTGGTATACTCCCACGATCAGTACCCTCCGAACGCATCGGTGGTACCTACGGATGGGAGCCCTCTGTCAGGACAGCTTTCCCAACGCCGGGGAGTCCCTACTCGGATCCAACGAAGGGGAGAAAACAACCTACTCTCACGGATACGATCCTCTTGGATCCGTCAACAACGATTACTAACACTACTAAGGTAATGAATTCTCAAGAATTCCTCCAGGGTGCATAACTAAGATGCGGGGAAAACATATATTATAATAACAAGGTTATAATATTTTCTAAGGCATGCTTATACCAACATAATCTCATTTTGATTTAATTAAATTAAACTAAATGGGAAACATGCATAGATCAAGGCTTTTCAAGCATGGGACATGGTGTCTAGGCATGTATAGGCCTCTATACATGATACATGGATGTATATCCCTAGCATACAATGTCTAACATGGCATGGTTACATCATAGCAAAACATGCATTAACATAGTTTCCCATTTACACAAGTTAATATGCAATTATGGTGCCCCAAGGGAGGGCAATGCACGCCTACGTGCATCGAACGCCTCCCTACTGGGTTGGATTGACCCACTCACCGCAACCCGGGTCGTTGCGTGACCGTTCGCCAAGATCTGCAAGACATGGGCATTCAATATGGTGAGTAAACTACACAAATGTACATGAAATTTACTAGGAATGCCTAAAACTCGGACAAGCATGCATACGGGCTCGCACGCATGCGAGTACGCACGTACGCACGCAAGTCCGGGTGCCCCGACACCTACCCGAACCCTCGGGCAGCCACACGCATGGCCCCCCGCACGCGTACGCACGCACGCACGCGCCCCAGCACCCTTGGCGCACTGCCGCGCGCCCAGACGCGCTGCCGCGAGCGTGCGCACTCTCACGCGCGCCCGCGCGCACTGCGCGCCCGTGCAGAACCCTGCGCACTTGCGCGTACACCCGCTCACCCGCCAGCGCGCCCGTCTGCGCGTGCCAGCGCCCCTCTGCGCGCGCAGACGCGCGCCCGAACCCCTCCCACCCCCTCCTCAGCCCTCCCACTCCCCCTACCACCTATGCAAGGCATGCTTGAACACTTAAAAGCCCTAACAATCATCTAACACAAGCTAAGGGAGGAGGAGGACTTACCAAAAAGGAGGGGAAAGAAAAGGGGGAAACTCGGGTGCCCTTTGCGCACCAAACCACCACAACCGCCACCACCAACACCACCACCTTCTCAGCCACTCTTCAAGCCCTTAAATGGCTGAAAACAGGGGTGGGGAAGAGGCAAGAGAGGAGTTAGAGAGAAGGGAAACAAGAACAAACAACACACAAGGTTTGCACACACACATACCTTCCTTTTTCCTTTCTAGGTCTTTCTTCTTCTTCTTCTTTTACTACCTCTATTTAGAACAAACAAGGAAGAGGGAGTGAAGGAGAGAGTGAGAGGGACATGGGGATTGAAGGGGACGCCCACCACTAGTTCTCCACACACACACACATTTATGAGAAAAAGAGAGTTGGTGGAGCTTGACTTTGAGTCAACCCAACCACACAAAAAAACAAAAAGCCTTGACCAAGTCAATGGTCAACTTTGACTTGGTCCAAGTCTTCTTGACTTGGTCAAGTCACCCTTTGACATTCCAAAATCGGTCAAAACCCGGATACGATTCGGAACTGCCAAATTTTCTAAAACGTTATCGGAATTCGATGAAATTTTTATGAGTGGCTCGAAATGGCACCAGGACTCATAATATGCAGATAGATTTTCAATCGGAGTTCTCGAGCTCATGCAGATAGATAAAAGTCCAAAATTTTAGCGGTTCCGATCGAAAAAAGAAAAATTGGAAAACTGCTAGAAATGTCCCAAAGGTGACCAAAAGGCTAAAAAGTGACACATATATAACATTCTTCCTCCACCGGCTACAGATGAAGTGTTTGGCAAACGTGGTGCCGAGCTCTTTGAAAGTTCTGATTGTCATGGGTGGAAGGAGGTGAAACCACGTCAGCGTGGCCCCTTTCAGACTGGAGGGGAAGAGGCGGCACATAAGCCCGTCATAGAGCTCATACAACTCTATCGAATGTCAGAACGCCAAGATATGATCATAGGGATCTGTTGTGCCGTTGAATAGCTTGAATTTGGGTTGAACAAACTTTCGAGGAAGTCGTTCTCTGAGAATCTCTACGCAAAACGGGGAAGCGAATCCCTGTATCACATGCTCCACCATCTCATGACTCGGAACGCGCCGTACCTCAGAGTGCAAGGTGTAACGGGGTTGTTCGTCTGCTTCCAAAGCCCTCAAGCGGGGCAGAGAGTCATGTTGGTGCCCTTTCGATACTTCTCGTAGAACCGATCGCTCTTGGCATGCTTGCCTGCGTGAAACCTCCCGCTGGGCGGAGCGTTCACCATGGGGTGAACACCTATGCCTCCGTTCTTCATGCGGCCATCGACCCGCTCGAGGAATAGGCGAACGCCTACGGGTCCGCTGTTTTTGATTGGAGGAAGAGGTACTCCCCTCCGAACCTTCAGCATTGATGGCCGGGGGGTTGTGCAGCGTAGGAGGTGGTGGCTGAATTCCCTCTTGAGCTGGTTGCCGTTGTTGCACATTCGTATAGAACTAATGCATCGAGGGTTCGATCATCTCCTACATTGACCCCTGCAGACGGACAAATAGTGTTTCTTGCGTGGACTCTACTGCCTGCCTGAGGTCCTGGACCTGACTTACCAGGGTTCCCAGTGAGCCATCAGCGGCGGCATTTGAAGGGAGGACGTCTCTATCCTGTTGTCCTCTAGCAGTGGTGTTACTAGGATCTGACATTGCGGACACTGGCCTTTCGTTTCAAGTTCCCACAGACGGCACCAAACTGAGGTTGATATTTTCCCCCTTCAGTTAAATTTGTAGAGCTCTTGGGAAAATTAACTTTAACTATATGATATTTTGGCTATATTTGACTATACCTGACTGTGAATGACTCACAATGACTCACAATGGCTTACAATGACTCACAATGACTGGTTGTGCCTGTAGAGTGCTGAGCGCGCGACCTCTTTATAGGGTGCCTACGTACCTCTGAGGGATCAAGCCACACGTAGTTCCCTTTTTGTCCTTGTAACCGCCTTGCCACTAAGTGTTTAGTGGGCTTTTTTTCCAGAGAAACACTCCCGGCGTTTATGCTCCTCGTCGACCCTTGATTACCCACATTCTGCTGGTAGTGGGCCTTAAATGCCACCTTGGCACTTACAGGCGTTAGTGGTCTTCTGACCGTTTCTTCATTCCGCTCGGGTCTCTTGATATGCTCACCCATACGTTTCATAATATGTCGGCAAGGAGTAAGGTCGACTGACCAGACCTCATGTCTGGTCGTGCCTTAGACTACTCGTTTTTGAGGAATAAGGTTGATCGATCGGACCTCGTGTCTGGTTGTGCCTTAGACTCTCGTTTCTGAGGACTAAGGTTGACCGACCAGACCTCGTGTTTGGTTGGGCCTCAGACTACTCGTTTCCGAGGAGTAAGGTCGACCGACCAGACCTCGTGTCTGGTTTTGCCTTCGACTACTCGTCCCTGAGGAGTAAGGTCAACCGGCCAGACCTCGTGTCTGATTGTGCCTTTGTCACGCCCCAGGGTGGCCGTCCCCGGGACGCGGCAAGTGTATATATGATATCAACAGTCTATACAGGAGGTCAATAACATACTCTAAACAACAGTTAAAATGACAACACAGATAAAAGCAGGGCTGACATGATATATACACAAATAGCGGAAGCTAAAAGAGTGAGTCTGTAATTCAAAACATATTACAGACTCGATACATAATCAACTGTCCTGTGAGAGCCAATATACACACATACATCCAAATAATATACAAACGGTGCCCAAGCACGGAAATATAATACATACAATCAAAGAAAGGATGCTGATGGCCTCTAACACTCGCGGGACGTGGCGCTGCTCCGCTACTGATGAAGTCCCTCGGGGAGCTCCTCCTTCAAGTCTGACTCAGTGATAACTGGAGAAAAATTATGCGAGGGGTGAGCCACACGCTTAGTGAATAGCACAACCCATGCATCACAATTTATATTAACCACAAATAATTAATCAAGCCTCAAACTGGCAGGAACTACACAATCCAGTGGGTCGCTACATTGCCGACCCACCACACCCTCACCCTCACCCCTCAATAGGTGACATAGGATATTGGGACTGACTAGGCTGTTAATCACCCTTGTCCACCGATAGTCTCTCTCCTTCACTCCGTAGGCCGCTTGGCCTACTCCCACACTTCAGCACAGTTCGAATCCAAATCAGGAGGTACCTACTGATGGGAGCCCTCTGACGGGACGGCCTTTCTAACGCTGGGGCAGTCTCTATACGGATCCAACGAAGGGAACAGAAACAGCCTATCCATACGCATACGATCCACTCGGATCCGTCGGTAACACCCCTTATCAACTCTAATGTCATGAATTCTTCAGAATTCCTCCAGGGCGCATAACTAAGATGCGGGGAATCATATATTATAACCTTATCGGGAAAAGAAACCTTCAGAGGGCACCATGAGGTCCCGATATAGGACATCCCGACAACCAAACAAGGAACACGGAGTACCCTAGCCCGGGTCTCAATGTTGACCTCGCAAGGCCCCTTATAATATTCCCTAAGTCATGCTAATAGTCATATGCTCGCATTTGATTTAAATAATTTAAACTAAATGGGAACATATATAGGTCGAGGCTTCCCTAGCATGAAAACATGGAGACAGGATGCATGGCTCTTACACATATCCTAAGGGTGTAAGTCCCTAACATACAAGGTCTAGGGTAGCATGCATACTACATATTAATCATGCTTGCATGGATTACATATTACACAAGTTAATATTAAACTATGGTGCCCCAGGGGAGGACGGTATACGCCCAAGTGCATATAGCGCCTCCCTACTGGGTTGGATTGTACCACTCACCAATAACCGGGTCGTCGCGCGACCGTCCGTCAAGATCTGCAAGACAGGGTAATCAACTCGGTGAGTAAAATACACAAATATATACAAAAATACACTAAAATACCCAACACTCGGACAAGCATACATACGGCATGTACGCACGCGAATCCGAGCACCCCGACTCACCCGAACCCCCGAGTAGCCGTACGCATGGCCACCCGACCCAGGCACACAACCACGCCCCAGCCCGGGCGCCCAGATGCACTGCCGAGCCCCCCGGGTGCACCGCGCGCTCACTGCGCCTCAGCGCAGCAATTCGCGCGCACACTTGTATGCCCTGCGCCCCAGCGCAGCACCCCGCGCGCACCCCGCGCACACCACCAGCTCGCCTCATTGCGCGCGCACAGCACGCACTGCGCCTCTGCGCAGCGCTCCGCGCGCACGCCCCCGCACGGCGCCCTGCGAGCAGTACCCGCACGCGGCCCCGCGCGCACTGCACGCACTGCGCCTCTGCGCAGCGCTCCGCGTGCACGCCCTCGCTCGGCACCCAGCGCGCAGCACCCGCACACCACCCGCGTACTGCGCCCCCTGTGCAGCACCCGCGCGCACGCACGAGTGCCCTGCCAGCCTGCCTGCCTGCGCTGCCAGCCTACCCGAGACACCCTACCACCTCCCCGACGGCCACCAATGGCCACCAACAGCCACCAACCGCCACCAACAGTCACCCAAACCACCATGAAAGCCATACATACCCAAAAACACCTCCTAATCAAGCATCTAAACAAGAAAGGAAGGAAAAGAAAGCTTACCCTAGGAGAGGAAGAGAAGGGGAGGAAGAACGGGTGCTCTTCGCGCACGAAACACCGCCTCCGAGACTACCACCACCGAGATCTCCAACTCAGCCAAAAAGGGGCTGAAACAGAGGAGAAAAGAGGGTATGAGAAGGGGTTACACATGTGGGAATTCGAATCTGAGACCATAAGAAGGTAGATCGGGTTCTTACCTATCCTTTCTCTTCTTAGGGTTTTTGATTTCAAGACCTTCTACTAGATCATATGGGGGGTTTTAAAGAGAGGGAGAAAGAGAGAAATTTTGGAGAAGATGATGAATAGTGGTCTTATTGTTGTCGTGGGATATCTTTATACTCACACACCCACCAAACACTCTCACACCCCCACTTAGATTAGCCCTAATTAGGTTTAGGCTAGGATTAGTGAGGTTTAAGTGCACTTTGACTTGGGTCAACCCATCCACACTAGAAAACAAAGGGGGTTGACCAAGTCATGAGCCCACTTTGACCAAGTCAAGTCTCCCAATGACTTCTCGCCCGGTCAAAACCTGGATACGCTTCGGAACTGCGAAATTCTGAAACGTTACCGAAATTCGATGAAACTTTCGTGAGTGGCTTGGAATGGCACCAGGACACATAATATGCAGTTAGATTCCCAATCGGAGCCCTCAAACTCAGGATGATAGCTAAATCAAAACCCGGATACGCTTCGGAACTGCGAAATTCTGAAACATTACCGGAATTCGATGAAATTTTCGTGAGTGGCTTGGAATGGCACCAGGACACATAATATGCAGTTAGATTTCAATCGGAGCCCTCAATCTCAGGACGATAGCTAACAGTCCAAAATTTTAGCGGTTCCGATCGAAAAACGAAAAAAACTAAAAAACTGCCAGAATGCTCCAATGGTTACCAGAAGGCTAAAAAGTGACACATATATAACATTCTCCCCCATTAGGAAATTTTGTCCTCAAAATAAATACAAGAACATCTAAGAAGGGAAAAGATGCGGATACGCGTCACGCATGGCGTCCTCGAGCTCCCAAGTGGCCTCGGCACCGGAACGGTGCTGCCATCGCACCTTGACCAACTGGACGGTCTTGGTGCGGAGCCTCTTCTCGCGGCGGTCCATGATCTCGATCGGCTGCTCCACGAAAGACAAGTCCGGCTCGAAGACGAGCGGCTCGAACGGGATGACGTGAGCAGGATCGTGGACATAACGCCTCAGCTGCGAGACATGGAAGACGTCATGGGCCTGAGCCAACTGTGGGGGCAGAGCTATGCGATAGGCCACCTCCCCAACTCGCTCGAGGATGAGGAACGGCCCAATGAAACGCGGACTCAGCTTGCCCCGCACACCGAAACGGAAGATGCCCTTCATCGGGGACACCTTCAAGAAGACATGGTCACCAACCTCGAAGGCGAGCCCACGGCGACGACGGTCGGCGTAGCTCTTCTGACGACTCTGAGCGACTCGGATACGCTCGCGAATCGTCTTCACCATCTCTGAGGTCTGGTGAATGATCTCTGGTCCCTCCAACTGGCGCTCTCCGACCTCGTCCCAACACAAGGGGGACCTGCAGCTGCGGCCATAGAGCGCCTCGTAAGGAGCCATCCGGATACTCGAGTGGTAGCCGTTGTTGTAGGCAAACTCACCAACGGAAGGTGCCTCTCCCAACTGCCCCCAAAATTGAGAACGCAGGCTCGCAGCATGTCCTCCAGGGTCTGAATCGTCCTCTCCGACTGGCCGTCCGTCTGCGGATGAAACGTTGTACTGAAGTGGAGGTTCGTACCAAGGGCGTGCTGGAGGCTACGCCAGAACCTCGAAGTAAAACGCGCGTCTCGATCGGAAATGATGCTGACGGGAGTGCCATGGAGACGAACAATCTCTGAGACGAACAACTGCACCAGGGTGTCCAGAGAATCGGTGAGTCGGATGGGGAGGAAATGAGCGGACTTCGTCAGCCGGTCGACGATCACCCAGATGGCATCGCGACCCGAACGTGACCTCGGCAAACCCGAGACGAAATCCATGGTGATCTGCTCCCACTTCCACTGAGGAATCTCAATGGACTGCAGCTTCCCTGCAGGGCGCTGATGCTCCGACTTCACCTGCTGGCATACTAAGCATCGGGCAACGAAACGGGCAATATCCGTCTTCATCCCGCACCACCAGTAGCCACGACGAAGGCCCCTGTACATCTTCGTGCCACCAGGATGCACTGTGTACCTCGAACGATGGGCCTCGTCCAGAATCTTCTGCTTCAGCTCTGCGTCGTCAGGAATGCATACTCGGCCTCTGAACCGCAGGATCCCGTCCTCGCGAATCTGGTAGTCCGGACGCTCGCCCCGGGCGACGCCCTCAGAGAGGACTATAAAATGCGGATCCTGACCCTGAGCCGTGCGGATCTCGTCGAGAAGAACGGGCTGCACCACTAGCCTGGCCAAAAGCCACCCGCAGGAGTCTCTCGAACACTGATCCAGCAAGCGGCCTCCTCCAGAAGCCTCCAACGACGTACAGCCATATGGGCGGCCATGCCCAAGGGCTGCCTGCTGAGAGCATCCGCCACGACATTCGCCTTACCCGGATGGTAAGCGATGTCACAATCATAGTCCGTCAGGAACTCGACCCAACGTCTCTGACGCATGTTGAGCTCCGGCTGGGACTGCAAATATGTCAAGCTCTTATGATCAGTAAAGAGCTCGAACTCCTCGCCATAGAGGTAATGCCTCCACATCTTCAGCGCAAAGATGATCGCTGCCAACTCAAGGTCGTGGGTGGGGTAATTCTGCTCATGGGGCTTCAACTGACGCGACGCGTAAGCCACAACCTTACCGTGCTGCATCAGGACGCAACCCACACCCAACTGCGATGCATCAGTGTAAACTGCGAACCCACCACTCCCAGACGGAAGGGTAAGAACTGGCGCTGAGGTGAGCCTTCGCTTCAACTCCTAGAAGCTCTCCTCGCAGGACGGGGACCACTCGAACCGGACATCCTTCCGAGTGAGGCGGGTAAGAGGAACGGCTATCTTCGAGAAACCCTCAACAAACCTCCTGTAATAACCCGCCAAGCCCAGGAAGCTCCGAATCTCTATGGGGTTCGACGGTCGACGCCAATTCGACACGGCGAGCGTCTTCTCCGGGTCCACAGATATGCCCTCGCGGAAATCACATGGCCCAGAAAGGCCATACGCTCCAACCAGAACTCGCACTTGCTAAACTTGGTGAACAACTGATGTCTGGCCAAAGTCTCCAAGACAGTGCAGAGATGGTGAGCGTGCTCCTCAAGACTCCTCGAGTACACCAATATGTCATCGATGAATACTACCACAAAGGAGTCGAGGAAGGGCCGAAACACCCGGTTCATCAGATCCATGAAGGCCGTCGGCGCATTCGTCAACCCGAACGGCAGTACTCTGAACTCGTAGTGCCCATACCGGGTACGAAAGGCCGTCTTCAAAATGTCTGACTCCCGGATCTTCAGCTGATAGTAGCCCGAGCGGAGATCGATCTTAGAAAAGACCCGCGCTCCCTGGAGCTGGTCAAACAGATCGTCGATCCGCGGCAAGGGGTACTTGTTCTTTACTGTCCGTTTGTTCAGCTGCCTGTAATCGATACAAAGCCGCAGCGAACCGTCCTTCTTTCGGACGAACAGAACAGGGGCTCCCCACGGAGAAACACTCGGACGTGCGAAGCCCTTCTCCAGCAACTCCTCCAACTGCTCCTTGAGCACCCTCAGCTCTGCAGGGGCCATCCGGTATGGAGCTCTCGAAATCGGCTCGGTCCCCGGAATCAGATTTATCTCAAACTCGATCGCGCGATCCGGCGGTAATCCCGGAAGATCATCGGGGAAAACCTCAGGATACTCTGCCACGACCGGAGTCTGACTGATATCTGCCTGCAGCGGTGCATCCTCCTGAGCAATGTACGCCAGAAAGCCCTCGCATCCTCCCTGAAGGAGTCTCCACGCCTGGATGGACGACACGAACCCCAAAGGGGCTACGTCACGATCGCCCACGAACTGGAAGGACCTCCGACCCGGAAGGTGGAAAGACACCGACTTGGAAAAACAGTCGATGCTGGCGTGACTAGCTGCAAGCCAATCCATTCCCAGGATGGCATCAAAGTCCGTCATAGCAAGCTCCACCAACTCCACCGGAAACTCATGCTCCGCAACCACCACCGTACACCCTCGGTACACAGAACGGAGGAGAATACGGTCTCCTAAGGGCAATGATATCTCCAGGATAACATCTAAAGGGGCGGACGCCACGCCCATCCGTCTCGCAAAAGCGGGAGACACGAACGAGTGCGTGGCTCCGGAATCGAATAACACATATGCAGGGAGCTGGGAGATCTGAACAATACCTCGGACCACGCTGCCTGATGCCTGAGCCTCCTCTGCTGAAAGCACTGCCACTCGGCCCTGAACAAACTGCGGCTGAGGAGCAGGGGCATGCCTCACCGGCTGCGCTGGCTGCCTCCTCTGGTCAGCTCGGCCACCCTATGGCTGCTGCTGCTGACGCTGAGGCTGGTGCTGCGGCTGGCGCTGAGGCTGCTGCTGCTAGAACTGCTGCTACTGTAACTGCTGTTGCTGCTGCTGAGGCAGCACGCGGGGTTGGCCAGCATCAGGGCAATTATACAAGATATGCTCGATGCGCTGACAGTGGTAACAGCGCCGCGTCTCCGGTCGCCTGTATTGGACTGGCACTGCCGGGATGGGTGCTGGACCTCGCACTGGCACCACATCTACTGGAGGAGAGGCAGCCGCTAACTGATCAAAGCGGGGCCTCTTCTTCTTGTGCTGTCCTTGGTCCTGGCTCCTGGGAGGTCTCTGGTCTACCGAAGGGGTCGAAACCCTCACGAGGATCCCGAGGTCTCGCTCGACTGTCTTCGCCCGAGACACCAAGTCCGAGTACCTCGTGAATGCCTGGGAGGTGACATGCACCCGAATGGCGCTGCAGAGACCGAGCTCGAAACGACGGCACCGTGTCTCCTCTTCCATCACCAAGGCTGGGGCAAATCTGGAAAGCCTCGTGAAGCTCGTGGAGTAGTCAGCGATAGACATAGAGCCCTGATTCAGCTGCTCAAACTCCTGCATCACTATCTGGCGCGTCGAGAACGGGAAGTACTCCTCCAGGAAATACCTCCGGAATCCCGCCCATAAAAGCTGCTCCACTCCCTCGGGGATGTCCACTGATCGGGTAGCCCACAAGTCGGCAGCGCTACCCTTCAGCATGAAGGTGGCCAGGGAGACTCGCTGGCGATCGGTGCAATGCATAGTCGAGAAGATCGTGTCCACCTCCATCAACCAGCGCTCTGGGGCAAGGGGATCCGCCGTCTGGCCATGGAACTCGGGAGGGTGGAGCTTCAGAAAGACAGGGAGGCCACTCTGATGCACTCGCGCTGCAGCCTCCAGCCCCACCTCACGCGCAGCAATCCGGGTATCGGTGAGTGGTTTGATCCAACCCTTCGGGAAGCGTTGGATGCACGTAGTCGTGCGTCGCGCATCCGTTTGGCACCCTAACTATACTACTTAATTAGATAAGTAGTATGGTCATGTCTAACTCATAATATGTTAAATATCTTGCATGCTAGGCTTATATTGCATGTATTGTATCCATGTATGAATGATTGTATCACATGCGCCCCTCTAGCATGGGCATGTATTTCTGTAATGTGCATGGATGTATAGAATAGGCATGCCTTAGGTAGTATTGTAATACTACTCCCACTATATTAATTGGAATATCCAGCATGATTAAGTCTGGGTTAATAACGGGCACCTGCCTAATATTCCCTTGCGATAAGACTCGAGGGCGTGGTGTAGTTTTGCGCCCATGATAGTGGGGCAAAGCTATGAGTTCAAGAGATGATGATCTCTCTCTCGCCCTCTCCCTCTGCATGAACTGAGTAAGTAGAGGCGATTTCCTACTCGACTCAGGTTCGTTTGGAATATTGGCATGCACCTGTTAGTGTGCGAGATCGCGCTTGACCCTTTCGTTTTAAGTTGGTGATATCCAACGCATGCTTAAGTAATGGCCATGTATGCATGTTGTATGATTTGTTGTTTATGATGTAAATACATGTTAGGGAGTATCCCTATAATTATTTGATAGGTTATCGTGCATGTAGTTCATGTACATAACTAAGATATAATTCTCCTGGATATATATGCGCATGTTAAAACTGATTAGGCCTATCTGAAATAGGCGTGGGCATGACCCGTTGTCGGGTTGTACCTTATTAGTTAGAGCGCCAGCGATGTAATCGCCCCCGTGCATCCGAGCGATGCACTCGTTTGGAATTCAGGAGAATTCATTATCTTATCGGTTTTGTTAAGCCAGTAGTTGTGGCATTAAGCTAGGCCTACCCGTGCTAGGCATGTATATGAACCGCCTGTTGGGTTATGTGCCTTGGGATTATTTCTGCGTGAGAGCAGAGGCAACCCCCCCCTTGTGTCCGAGCGACGCAACCGTGTGGGAGTGCAATAGTATTCGATATCATCGATATGTGATTATCGAGAGTAGTTGTTTTTCCATTGGGTTCGCTTTGCGAACATGGAGTGTTTCCTCCCAATGTCGTCTGTGTTGAAGCAGCCCGAGTTGTAGCTGTCCTGACAGAGGGCTCCCATCCGTAGGTACCACCGATGCGTTCGGAAGCGTACTGATCATGGGAGTATACCAGGTAGAGGCTACCCGGGAGAGGGCTAACGAATGATATTGCGAGCGTGAAATCGTTCTCCCCTTCGTTGGATCCGATGTAGGAACTCCCCGGCGTTGGAAAAGCTGTCCTGATAGAGGGCTCCCATCCGTAAGTACCACCGATGCGTTCGGAAGCGTACTAATCGTGGGAGTATACCAGGTAGAGGCTACGTGGGGAAAGGGCTACCGGTGGACCAAGGGTGTAGAGCAGTCTAAGTCTCTTCCAAAATTCCTATGTCACCTCTAAAGGGTGAGGGTGAGGATGAGGTGAAGACACGTCGTCGCGTGACCCATTCGTTGTTCGTCCGTTCCCATAGTTGTTGGGTCCGGTTGCGTATCGATGTTCAAAGACATCGTTGGGCAGTTATCCCGATGTAGATGATCCAGTAGCGTTGTGTAGACCAGTAATTCCGGGTCTCTTCGACCAACGGTATGGTCTCTCCCCAAGAGACCCAAGAGTCTCCCTCCGGGAGTGAGGGTGAGGTTGAGGTTGGTGATTCAGTAGTATTGTGTGGACCAGTAATTCTGCGTCTCTTCGACCAACGGTATGGTCTCTCCCCAAAAGTCCCAAGAGTCTTCCTCCGGGAGTGAGGGTGAGGGTGAGGTTGGTCGCGCCGCCGCGTGACCCAGTTATCCATGGGTTTCCACCCATGTTTACCTTGAAAGGGAATTGTTTATGTATTGAACTGTTGTATGGTGATTGGTTTCCAGCCACTCACTGAGCTTGTAGCTCACCCCTCGCATACTATTTCTTTTCAGGGGCAGTGTTGGGCGTGGAGTTGGAGCTTTCCTGTGGCGTGGTCTTATGGGCGTGGAGCGTTCTTCCGGCGGGTGGCGAGTGCGAGGCTGTCAGCAGTCCTAGAGTAATTTTTATGTATTGTAAATTGTGCATGTGGCACAGGTTGTATTTTATTTGAACTAGACTTGGTTCTCAGAGGACAATGATTGTGTATTTTGAGTCCGTAATAATGGATTTGGTTTACAGACATTTTTGATATCTTATGCTTCCACTTTTCAGTCAGTTATCATTATATTTGCTTTGCCACTTTGTGTGTTTTGTAGGAGTCGTTGTTGACCTCAGGTATTGATAGCTGATATTTCATTACAGACCCGCGCGCGCGCCCAGCACCCTTTTAACCCCTCCCCCACACTTCTCACTCACCCTAAACCAACTACCTAGCATGCATGACTTCCCCACAACCTCTAAGCCATGAAAAAACCAAGAAAAGAAGGGGAAGAGCTCACCTAGGGAGGGGGAATGAAGGGGGGAGATTCGGGGGCCCTCGATGCACCCGCAACCACCTCAACCACCACCACCACTACCACCACCTCCTCAGCCCTCCTCAGCCTTCTTTGGCTGAGAGAGGAGAAACTGTCACGCCCCAGGGCGGCCGTCCTCAGGACGCGGCAAGTGTATATATGATATCAGTAGTCTAAACAGGAGATCAATAATATACCCTAAACAACATCAACAATGACAACACAGACAACAATGAGGCTGACATGATATATACACAAATAGCGGAAGCTAAAAGACTGAATCTGTAATTCAAAGACATATTACAGACTCGATACATAATCAACTGTCCTATGAGAGCCAATATATACAACGACATCCAAATATAATACAAACGTGTGCCCAAGCACAGAATACAATACATACAATAAAAAAGGGATGCTGATAGCCTCGAACACTCGCGGAATGTGGCGCTGCTCCGCTACTGCTGAAGTCCCTCGGGGAGCTCCTCCTGCTGATCCGACTCAGATAACACTGGAGAAAAAAATATGTGCGAGGGGTGAGCCACACGCTCAGTGAATAGCACAACCCGTGCATCACAATTCATATTAACCACAATTAATTATTCAAAGCCTCAAAGTGGCAGGAACTACACAATTTAGTGGGTCGCTACATCGCCGACCCACCACACCCTCACCTTCACCCTCCAATAGGTGGCCCAGGATATTGGGACTGACTAGGCTGTTAATCACCCTTGGTCCACCGATAGTCTCTCCTCCACTCCGTAGACCGCCTGGTCTACTCCCACATTCAGCATAGTCCGTCACCAAATCAGGAGGTGCCTACTGATGGGAGCCCTCTGTCAGGACGGTCTGTCTAACACTGGGGCAGTCTCTATACGGATCCAACGAAGGGAACAGAAACAGCCTATGCACACGTATACGATCCACTCGGATCCGCCGACACCGATCTCAACTCTATAAATGCCATGAATTCATCAGAATTCCTCCAGGGCGCATAACTAAGATGCAGGGAGACACATATTATAATAATGAGGTTATAATATTATCGGGAAAAGAAACCTTGGGAGGGCACCATGAGGTCCCGATATAGGATATCCCGACAACCAAACAAGGAACACGGAGTACCCTAGCCCGGGTCTCAACGCTGACCCCGCAAGGCCCCTTATAATATTTTCTAAGGCATGCTAATAATCATATGCTCGCATTTGATTTAGATAAATTAAACTAAATGGGAACATGCATAGGTCGGGGCTTTCCTAGCATGAAAAACATGGTGTGAGGATGCAGGACTCTTACACATATCCTAAGGGTGCAAGTCCCTAACATACAAGGTCTAGGGTGGCATGCATACTACATACTAATCATGCTTGCATAGATTACATATTATACAAGTTAATATTAAACTATGGTGCCCCAAGGGAGGACGGAATATGCCCAAGTGCATATAGCGCCTCCCTACTGGGTTGGATTGTCCCACTCACCAATACCCGGGTCGATGCGTGACCGTCCGTCAAGATCTGCAAGACAGGGTAATTAACAAGGGGAGTAAAATACACAATACAACAAAAATACGCTAAAAAAACCCCACACTCGGACAAAAGTACATACGGCCCGTACGCATGCGAGTCCGAGCACCCCGACTCACCCGAACCCCCCGAGCAGCTGTACGCACGGCCAGCCACCCCGGGTGCATAGCCGCGCCCCAGCCCGCGCCCCCAGACGCACTGCCGAGCCCCCCGCCTGCACGCCCAGGCACGCTGCATGCTCGGGCGCACGCACGCGCACGCCCGCGCGCACCGCGCGTCCAACCCTGGGTGCACCCGCGCGCACTTCGCCCCAGCGCAGCGCCCAGCGCGCACACCCGCACGCACTGCACCCCAGAACAGTGCCCCGGACGCCCGCCTGCTCGCCCTGCGTACTGCCCCCCCTGCGCAGTACCCGCACACCACCCACTCGCCCCGCCGCGCACACTGCGCGCAACGCGCCCCTGTGTTGCGCTCCGCGCGCACGCCGCGCACTGCACCCAGCACGCCTGACCGCACGCGCCCAGCGAGCCTGGTAGCACGCGCCCAGTGCGCTGGACCGCAGCTCGCCTGCCTGCACCTGCCAGCCAGCACCTGCCTGCCTGCGCACGCAGACCCGCGTGCACGCGTGCCGGTGAGCCCGCAAGCACCCGAGCCAACCCTAACCCCTCCAACCGCCTCCAACCGCCCCCTCCAACCACCCAACAGCCATGAACACTCAAAACACCTCCTAAACATGCATCTAACAAGAAAAGGAAGGAAAGAAGACTCACCCAAGGAGAGGAAAGGAAGGGGAGGAGATCGGGTGCTCTTCGCGCACCGAAACACCACCTCCAAGGCCACCACCACCAAGACCTCTTCTCAGCCAAAGAGGGGCTGAAAACAGAGGTAAAAAGGGGCCATGAGAGGGGGTCACACAAGAGGGAACTCGAATCCGAGACCATGCAAAGGTAGATCGGGTCCTTACCTTTCTTTTCTCCTTCTAGGGTTTCTTGATCCAACACCTTTTACTAGGTCAAAAGGGGGATTAAAGAGAGGGAGAGAGAGAGCTTGAGAGAGTTGGAAGGGATGATGAATAGTGGGGGAGCTTTATTTGGTCGTGGGATTTATTTATGCTCACACACACACCACACACTCTCACACCCACTTAACTTAGGGCTAATTAATTAGGTTTA
This sequence comes from Acorus gramineus, assembly GCA_030737835.1. NCBI lineage: Eukaryota > Viridiplantae > Streptophyta > Magnoliopsida > Acorales > Acoraceae > Acorus > Acorus gramineus. The sequence goes on from CM060849.1 coordinate 4,193,018, forward strand.
GGCTAGGTTTAGGTGAGATTTGACCCTAGTCAACCCAACCACACTAAAATCCAAAATCAATTGACCACGTCATGGCCCACATTGACCAAGTCAAGTCTCCCAAAGACTTTTCGCTCTGTCAAAACCCGGATACGCTTTGGAACTGTGAAATTCTGAAACGTTACTGGTATTCGATGAAATTTTCGTGAGTGGCTTGAAATGGCACCAGGACACATAATATGCAGTTAGATTTTCAATCGGAGCCCTCAAACTCAGGGTGATAGCTAAAAGTCTAAAATTTTAGCGGTTCCGATCGAAAAACGAAAAAAACTGAAAGACTGCCAGAATGTTCCAATGGTTACCAGAAGGCTAAAAAGTGACACATATATAGCAGAAACCACAACAACAACAACACATGCACAAACACACACACCTTGCACTTCCTCCTTCACCTTCTCCTTCCTTTGCTTCTTCCTCCTCCTTCTCCACACACAAAGAGAGGAAAAAGAGACCAAGAGAGGGAGAGAAAGGGAGATCCACGAGTTGGGAGAGAGGGGGAGAGAGAGAGAGGGCAAAATGGTCATTTCCATGCCCAAATAGTGTTTAGGGGTGACCATAAGGGGGTGGTGAGGTTAGGGTTAGGCTCACCCTCACTCAACCACTTATTTTTGCTTTATTGGGAAGCGTGCAGAGAAGCACAACACACTCGAAAATATCTCGCCCACCGAAACCCAGTAACGGCCAAACCCGGATGCGATTCAGAACTGTATATTTTTCAAAACGTTACCGGAATTCGATGAAATTTTTATGGGTAGTACTAAACGGTACCAGGACCCATAATATGCAGTTAGATTTCCAATCAAAGTGCTCTAACTCCTGCAGGTGGCTAAAAGCCAAAATTTTAGCGACTCCGATCGAAAAAAAGAAAAGGCCCTGAATGACCCAGATGTGACCAAGGCTTAACCGAAATGGCTCCAAATGACACAAGCATAACACATACAACATGTATACATGGTATGGCCCACTTAAACATGCATACTGGCCATTAATCATATAAGCACATAAGGCATAACTTAAGCATGCGTTGGGTATCACCAACTTAAAAGAAAGGGTCAAGCGCGATCTCGTGCACTAACAGGTGCATGCCAATATTCCAAACGAACCTGAGTCGAGTAGAAAATCGCATCTACTTACTCAGTTCGTGTAGAGGGAGAGGGCGAGAGAGATCATCATCTAAAGAAGTTGGTCATAGCTTTGCCCCATTAGCATGGGCGCAACAACTACACCACGCCCTCGAGTCTTATCGCAAGGGAATATTAGGCAGGTGCCCGTTATTAACCCAGACTTAATCATGTTGGATATTCCAATTAATATGGTGGGAGTAGTATTACAATACTACCTAAGGCATGCCATATTCTATACATCCATACACATTACAGAATACATGCCCATACTAGAGGGGCGCATGCAATACAATCATACATACATGGATACAATACATGTCATATAAGCCTAGCATTCAAGATATCTAACATATTATAGTTTAAGCATGGCCATACTACTTATCTACACAAGTAGTATAGCTAGGGTGCCCCATCGATGCGCGACTACGCGCGTCGAGCGCATCTCGAGGGGGGGGATTGGATCAAACCACTCACCGCAACCCGGATCGTTGCGCATCGCGAGGCCGCACGCGAGCAGGGCAAGCGGGGCAGCACGCATGCAGAAGGAGGCACGCACACGCGGGGCAACACTCGGGTTGCACAGGCAGGGCAAGGCGCGCTGGGCACAGTCGCAGGGAACATCGCAGGACGCACTGGGCACAGTCGCTAGGCGCGCTGGGCACAGTCGCAGGGAACGTCGCAGGACGCACTGGGCACAGGCGCAGGACGCGCTGGGCACAGACGCAGGGCACGCCGCAGGGCACGTTGGGCACAGGCGCAGGGCGTGCTGGGCACAGACGCTGGGCACGCCGCAGGGCACGCCGTAGGACGCGCTGGGCACAGACGCAGGGCACGCCTGGCACAGACGCAGGTGCTGGCAGGGCAGCAGGCAGGGCATGCTGGGCACAGCCGCTGGGCATGCTGGGCACAGCTGCTGGGCATGAGTGCTGGTGCTGGCAGGGCAGCAGACAGAGCAAGCTGGGCACAGGCAGCACACACAGGGCAGCAGACACATGGGCACGCCGACACCTCTACACCCAAGCAACAAACTACACACAAACCAAAACACAAACACTTAGCATGCACCACCTCCCAACACACCCAATGAGCTGAAAAACCAGAAAAAAAGAAGAGGGGAAAGCTTACCAAGAGAAGGGGAAAGGGAAGGGGGAGGTGTGGGAGCTCGCAAGCACGCCCATGACCACCTCGACCACCACCACCACTAACACCACTTCAGCCTTCATTCCTCTTCTTCTTGCTGAACCAGAGGGGAGGGGGGATCCATGCATAACATTAGGGGGGAGCAATAGGAGGAGGAGAGGGAAGAGACAACAACAATGGCACACACCTTCTCTTCTTTGCTCTTCCAAGCACTTCTTCCCCATCTTCCCCTTCTAAAACTCAACCAAAAACCTCAAGAGGGCTGGACTAAAGAGAGTGAGAGAGGAGACAATTTTTGGGGGCGGGGGGATTATATAGCCAAAGTGGGGTTCAAAGGACAAAAATCGTCCATGACCCGAAATTCTGTACATGCTTTACTAGAACAGCCATAACTTCCTCAATATAGCTCCAAATTACACAATTCATAATCCACTGGAAAGCCAAGAAGATTATCTACAACTTTCATGATTATGATTAGATTACATATGTTATCCTTGTGTCATTTGGAGCCATTTCGGTTAAGCCTTGGTCACTTCTGGGTCATTCAGGGCCTTTTTAATTTTTTGATCGGAGCCGCTAAAATTTTAGCTTTTAGCCACCTGCGGGAGTTAGAGCACTCTGATTGGAAATCTGACTGCATATTATGGGTCCTGGTACCATTTAGTACTACCCATAAAAATTTCATTGAATTTCGGTAACGTTTGGAAAAATATGCAGTTCCGAATCGTATCCGGGTTTTCGAGAGTTCCTGGTTTGATTAGTCAAATAGTGTGAGATATTTTGGTGAATGGGGTGACCTTGGGTAACCTTACCCCCCTTTTTGCTTAGAAGTGAAGCAACCATTTGACTATTTGAAGTGTGAGAGGGTGAGTTTAGGTTAGGTTCACCCCCCTCATTTTTCCATTCCACTCACCCCCCCCCATGTGGGAAAATATATCTCTCTCTCTCTCTCTTCCCCTCTCACTCTCACGTGGACTTTCGGGGGTCTCTCTTCCTCTCTTTCAATCCCCCCATGTGTTTGTGTTAAGGCCTCAAAGAGAAGTGAAGGAGAAGGTGAAGAAGATTGCACAAGAAGGTTTGTGTGGGTGTTGTTGTTGTTGTTGATTCCCCTCTCTCTAGCCCCCTTTTTATGCACTTCTCTCCTCTGTTTTTCAGCCAAGAAGGGCTGGTGGAGAGGCTGAAGAGGAGGTGTGGTGGTGGTGGTGGTTGAGGTGGCCGTGGGCGCGTCGAGAGCCCCGCATCTCCCCCTTTCCCTTTCCCTCTTTTGGTAAGTCCTCTTCCCCTTCTATTAATTTTTAGGGCTATTGGGATGGTTGGGGAGGTCATGCATGCTAGGTAGATGGGTTAGAGTGTGTGTGAGGGGTTGGGGAGGGGTTAAAAGGGGTTAAGATTGGCTGGGCGCGCGCAGGGCTCTGTCTGCGCACGTGCACGCGCAGGCGCGCTCGCAGAGGGGCATTGGCAGGCGCAGGCGGGTGCATGCGCGTGCGCGCGGGTGCACGCACAGACGCTTGCAGCGAGCGGGCGTGAGATATGCTTATGTGCTTGCACGCTTGTATGCATATTATTTAGCCATGCATGATATGTATGTTGTATATGTATATTGTTAATGCTTTCTATCCATGTTAGGGAGTATCCCTATAATTAATTGATATGTTATCGTGCATGTAGTTCATGTACATAACTAAGATATAATTCTCCTGTAATATATATGTGCGCATGTTAAAACTAATTAGACCTACCTGAAATAAGCGTGGATATGACCCGCTGTCAGGATGTACCTCATTAGTTAGAGCGCGAGCGATGTAATCGCCACCCTACATCCGTGAGATGCACTTGAATGGAATTCAGGAGAATTCATTTGTTGTATCGGTTTTTTTTAAACCGGTGGCTATGGCATTAAGCTAGGCCTACCCGTTCTAGGTGTGTATATTGTTGTGCCTGTGTCATTTGGAGCGCTCTGTTTGAAAATTTGGGTACAAAATTTTTTCCTAGAAGTTATGTATTCCTGATTTGGTATTTGGATTTGATTTGGTTAAAATCCAAGATGTAGAGGTTTAAATGTGATTTTATTATGAGATGTCCAGTTTTGAGTTAGCTTTCGTACAGAAGTGGAATTAGATCAACTGGATTCTTGTAGTAAAAGTTATGGGTATTTTTCCAAGTATACCCCGGGGAGGGAAATTCTGGCAGCAGCCCTGTTTTATGTTTAGCTCTAATTTCGGATTAGCTAGAGGGATTATTTGATCTTTCCATAAACATGAAAGTTGTAGATAATCTTCTTAGCTTTCCAATGGACTTGGAATTGAGCAATTCGTAGCTATATCGAGGAAGTTATGGCTGTTCCAGTGAAGCATGCGCAGAATTTCTAGTCAAAGGGTGACTTAGTCATTCCCCCTTAGATATTTGTGTTGCAACAAATATCTTCCCCTCTCTCTCTCTCTCTCCCTTCTCACTCCCACGACTAGCTTTTTTTTGTCTCTCTTCTCTCTTGCAAACACACCCCCCATGTGTTTGTTATTTTGTCACGTCCCAGGGCGGCCGTCCCCGGGACGTGGCAAGTGTATATATGATATCAGCAGTCTAAACAGGAGGTCAATAATATACCCTAAACAACATCAACAATTTCAACACAGACAACAATGAGGCTGACATGATATATACACAAATAGCGGAAGCTAAAAGACTGAATCTGTAACTCAAAGACATATTACAGACTCGATACATAATCAACTGTCCACTGAGAGCCAATATATACAATGACATCCAAATATAATACAAACGTGTGCCCAAGCACAGAATACAATACATACAATAAAAAAGGAGTGCTAATAGCCTCTAACACTCACGGAATGTGGCGCTGCTCCGCTACTGTTGAGGTCCCTCGGGGAGCTCCTCCTCCAGATCCGACTCAGATAGCACTGGAGAAAAATTATGCGAGGGGTGAGCCACACGCTCAATGAATAGCACAACCCATGCATCACAATTCATATTAACCACAAATAATTATTCAAGCCTCAAAGTGGCAGGAACTACACAATCCAGTGGGTCGCAACATCGCCGACCCACCACACCCTCACCCTCACCCTCCAATAGGTGACATAGGATATTGGGACTGACTAGGCAGTTAATTACCCTTGGTCCACCGATAGTCTCTCCTCCACTCCGTAGGCCGCCTGGTCTACTCCCACAATTCAGCACAGTCCGAACCCAAATCAGGAGGTGCCTACTGATGGGAGCCCTCTGTCAGGAAGGCCTGTCTAACGCTGGGGCAGTCTCTATACGGATCCAACGAAGGGAACAGAAACAGCCTATCCACACGTATACGATCCACTTGGATCCGCGGTATTCCCTTAACTGAAAAAAAGAAACCTTGGGAGGGCACCATGAGGTCCCGATATAGGATATCCCGACAACCAAACAAGGAACACGGAGTACCCTAGCCCGGGTCTCAACGCTGACTTCGCAAGGCCCCTTAATCCAGAGAAGGGAGACTCTACTAATGTCATGAATTCTTTAGAATTCCTCCAGGGCGCATAACTAAGATGCGGGGAACATATATAATAACCACCAGGTTGTAATACTTACTAAGGCATGCAAAAATACCATAAGTTCGCATTTAATTTAATAAATTAAACTAATAGGACACATGCATAGGTCGAGGCTTTCCTAGCATGAAACATGGTGATAGAATGCATGGCTCTTACACATATCCTAAGGGTGCAAGTCCCTAACATACAAAGTCTAGGGTGGCATGCATATTACATATTAATCATGCTTGCATAAATTACATATTATACAAGTTAATATTAAACTATGGTGCCCCAGGGGAGGACGGTATACTCCCAAATGCATATAGCGCCTCCCTACTGGGTTGGATTGTCCCACTCACAAATAACCGGGTCACCGGGCGACCGTCCGTCAAGATCTGCAAGACAGGGTAATCAAACTCGGTGAGTAAAATACACAAATATATACAAAAATACACTAAAATACCCAACACTCGGACAAGCGTACATACGGCCTATACGCACGTTAGTCCAAGCACCCCGACTCACCGGAACCCTCGGGCAGCCGTACGCACGGCCACCCGCCCCAGGCGCACAGCAGCGCCCCAGCCCACACGCCCAGACGCACTGCCGAGCCCCTGCTCGCATGCCCGGACCCGCTACCGAGCCCAGCCTGCACGCCCAGACCCGCCGCACACCGCGCGCACGCTCGCTCGTGCCCGCGCGCTACGCTCGTCCAGTCCCCCCGGGTGAACCCGCACGCACTGCGCCCCAGCGCAGCGCCTCGCGCGCACACCCGCCCCCCTGCGCCCCAGCGCAGTGCCCCGCACGCACTCCTCACTCGCCCTGCGCACACTGCGCCCCCTGCGCAGCACCCGCACACCACCCGCTCGCCACGCCGCACCCACAACACGCACTGCGCCTCTGCGCAGCGCTCCGCGTGCACGCCTCCGCACTGCGCCCAGCGCGCAGCACCCGCACACTCCTGCTCCACCCGCGCGCACGCGCGCGTGCCCCGCCAGCCTGCCCGACAGCGCGCCTGCCCAGCGCCTGCCTGCCCCGACGAGCCCGCACTGCCCGAGCCGGCCAACCACCCCAACCAGCACCCACAGCCACCGATAGCCACCAAACCCACCATGAAAGCCATACATACCCAAAAACACCTCCTAATCAAGCATCTAAACAAGGAAAGGAAGGAAAGAAACTCACCCAAGGAGAGGAAAGGAAGGGAGGGAACTTCGGGTGCTCTTCGCGCACCGAAACACCACCTCCAAGGCCACCACCACCAAGACCTCTTCTCAGCCAAAGAGGGGCTTAAAACAGAGGTAAAAAGGGGCTATCCTTTCAACCACCTTAGCTATGGATGGATAGATCGGGTCCTTACCTATCCAAGACCATGGATGGATAGATCGGGTCCTTACCTATCCTTTCTCTTCTTAGGGTTTTTGATTTCAACCACCTTAGCTAGGTCAAACCAAGGAAATAAGAAGAGGGGAGAGAGAGATTTTGGAGGAGAAGATGACGAATAGTGGGGTGCAACTATTTCTAGGCGTGGGGTTTAAAGGGGACCACACACACACCTCACACACTCACCACTTGAAATTAGATTAGGTTAAGCTAGGTTAGATTAGGTTTAGGTGGGTCTAAGTGCACTTTGGACCTAGTCAACCCAACCACACTAAAATCCAAATCAATTTGACCAAGTCATGGGCCCACCTTGACCAAGTCAAGTCTCCCAATGACTTCTCGCTCGGTCAAAACCCGGATACGCTTCGGAACTGCAAAATTCTGAAACGTTACCGGAATTCGATGAAATTTTTGTGAGCGGCTTGGAATGGCACCAGGACACATAATATGCAGTTAGATTTTCAATCGGAGTCCTCAAACTCAGGATGATAGCTAACAGTCCAAAATTTTAACGGTTCTGATCGAAAAACGAAAAAAACTAAAAAACTGTCAAAATGTCCCAATGGTTACCAGAATGCTAAAAGTGACACATATATAACAAATTTGTCCCAATGAGAAGAAGTGAAGGAGAGGGTGAAGGAAGAAGAGAAGCTTGTGTAAGTGTGTTGTTGTTGTTTGTTCCCCTCTCTCTCAAGCTCCCTTTACATGATCTTTCCCCCTTGATTTTCAGCTGAAGAGGAGGCTGAGGAGAGGCTGAGGAGGTGGTGGTAGTGGTGGTGGCGGTTGTGGTGGTCGCGGGTGCGTCGAGGGCCCCCGAGCCTCCCCCTTTCATTCCCCTCCAAAGGTGAGCCTTTCCCCTCCTTTTTCTTGATTTTTATGGCTTAGGGTTGGTTGGGAGGGTCATGCATGTTGGGTAGATGTGTTAGGGTGTGTGTGAGGGGTTGGGGAAGGTTAAAATGAGGTTGGGATGGCTTGGGCGCGCGCTGGGCGCAGTCTGCGCGCGTGCAGGCGAGCGCTGGCAGGCCTTGGCGGGTGCGCAGACGCGCGCAGGCGCGTGCGCGTGAGTGCGCGGGTGCGCGCGGAGTGGTCGCGCGGGTGCGTGTAGGCGCTGGCGCGAGCCGCGGTGCGCGCGGGAGTGCGCGTGGGCGCGCGTGGGCGTGGGCGTGCGCGCGAGCTTGCAGTGCGCCTGGCATTTGCCTGGGCGCGGGGCAGGGGACCAGTGTGCGCGCGTGCGTGTGTGCGCGTGCTGGGGCGTGCGCGGGGTGCTGCGCGAGGGGCGCGGGCTGGACGCGCAGTGCGCGCGGGCAGGTGCGCGGCAGTGCGCCGATTGTCACGCCCCAGGGCGGCCGTCCCCGGGACGCGGCAAGGGTATATATGATATCAGCAGTCTATACAAGAGGTCAATAATATACTCAAACAATATCAACAATGACAACACAGACAACAAAGAGGCTGACATGATATATACACAAATAGCGGAATCTAAAAGATTGAATCTGTAATTCAAAGCATATTATAGACTCGATACATAATCAACTGTCCTATGAGAGCCAATATATACACGACATCCAAATATAATACAAACGCGTGCTCAAGCACGGAATACAATACATACAAGCGAAGGGGGATGCTGAATGGCCTCTCACACGAAGAACGTGACGCTGCTCCGCTACTGCTGACGTGCCTCGGGGAGCTCCTCCTGCTGATCCGGCTCAGATATCACTGGAGAAAAATATATGCGAGGGGTGAGCCACATGCTCAGTGAATAGAACAACCCATGCATCACAATTCATATTAACCTCAAATCATTTATAGCCTCTAAGTGGCAATAACTACACAATCCAGTGGGTCGCTCATCGCCAACCCACTACACCCTCACCCTCACCCTCAAACTGGTGACATGGTCTTTTGGGACTGACTAGGCTGTTAATCACCCTTGGTCCACCGATAGCCTCTCCTCCACACTGTAGCTCGCCTGGTCTACTCCCACAATTCAGCATAGTCCGAAACCAAATCAGGAGGTGCCTAGTGATGGGAGCCCTCTGTCAGGACGGCCTGTCTAACGCTGAGAAGTCCCTACACGGATCCAACGAAGGGAAGAGAAACAGCCTACCCACACGGATACGATCCACTTGGATCCGCCGACACCGATCTCAACTCTACAAATGTCATGAATTCTTCAGAATTCCTCCAGGGCGCATAACTAAGATGCGGGGAAGCATATATTATAACCACAAGGTTATAATATTCTCTAAGGCATGCTAATTACAAAACTCACATTTGATTTAAGTAAATTAAACTAAATGGGACGCATGCGTAGGTCTAGGCTTCCTTAGCATGAAAACATGGTATCAGGATGCTTGGGCCTTTACACATATCATAAGGGTGCATATCCCTAACATGCAAGGCCTAGGGTGGCATGGATACTACATAATAATCATGCATTGCATAGTTTACCATTAATACTATCTAATATGCAATTATGGTGCCTCAGAGGAGGGCAATGAACGCCTACGTGCATCGAACGCCTCCCAACTGGGTTGGATTGTCCCACTCACCAATACCCGGGTCGTCATGTGATCGCCCGCCAAGATCTGCAAGACATGGGAATCAAAATGGTGAGTAAAATACATAAATACACAATAAATACGCTAGAAATACCCAACACTCGGACAAACATGCATACGGCCCGTACGCACGCTAGTCCGAGTGCCCCGACACACTCCTGCACCCCCGGGCAGCCATGCGCACGGCCACCGGCACGCACGCAGCCCCGCGCCCCGGGCGCACTGCCGCGCCCCTGCCCGCACGCCCAGACACGTTGCCACGTGCGCGCGCACGCTCGCGCGTGCCCGCGCGCACCGCGCGTCCAGCCCCGGGTGCACCCACGAGCACTGCGCCCTAGCGCAGCACCTCGCGCGCACACCCGCACGCACTGCGTCCCAGCGCAGTACCCCCGCGCGCAAGCTCGCTCGCCCCGCGCGCACTGCGCCCCCTGCGCAGCACCTGAACGCACGCCCGCGCGCACGCGCCAGCGCACCCGACAGCACGCCTGCCCTGCCTGCGCTTGCCTGCGCGCACAGGCCCGCACACACGCGCAGGGATGATCCCGTACGCACACCCGAGCAACTCCACCACCCCCACAGCCCCCAACAGCCCCCCCCCCCTCAACACCCCAACCACCATGCATGCAATGCATACCCAAAAACACATCCTAATCAAGCATCTACACAAGAAAGGGAAGGAAAGAAAGCTCACCCAAGGAGAGGAAGGGAAGGGGAGGAAATCGGGTGCTCTTCGCGCACCGATTCGCCACCTCCAAGACCACCACCACCAAGCCTTCTTCTCAGCCAAAGAAGGGCTGAAAACAGGGGAGAAAAGGAGGTAAGAGAGGAGGAAAACCAAGGGGAAATGGAGATCCAAGACCATAGAAAGATAGATCGGGTCCTCACCTATCTTTTCTCCTTCAATGGCTTCTTCTTTTGAACACTCTAACTAGGTCAAATGGGGGATTTAAAGAGAGGGAGGTGAGAGCTTTTGAGAGAGCTTGAGAGAGAAGATGATGAATAGGGAGGGGTACTATGCTTGGGCGTGGACCTCACTTAAGCACACACACACACCACACACACACTCACACACTCACCACTCACTTAGAAAAAAAAAAAAGGTTAAGCTAGGTTTAGTTAGGTTTAAGTGCACTTTGACCTTAGTCAACCCAACCACACTAGAAAACAAACCCAATTGACCAAGTCAAGGATCAGCATTGACCAAGTCAAGTCTCCCAATGACTTTTCGCTTGGTCAAAACCCGGATACGATTCGGAACTGCGAAATTCTGAAACGTTACCGGAATTCGATGAAATTTTCGTGAGTGGCTTGAAATGGCACCAGGACACATAATATGCAGTTAGATTTTCAATCGGAGTCCTCAAGCTCAGGATGATAGCTAAAATTCCAGAGTTTTAACGGTTCCGATCGAAAAAAGAAAAAGTTGAAAAACTGCCAGAGTGCTCCAATTGTGACCAGAAGGATAAAAGTGACACATATATAACACCGAGGGTGCCAGGGTGTGTGCGTGCGTGCGCGTGCGGGGGGCCATGCGTGTGGCTACCCAAGGGTTCGGGTAGGTGTCAGGGCACTCGGACTCGCGTGCGTACGTGCGTGCTCGCATGCGTGCGAGCCCGTATGCATGCTTGTCCGAGTATTGGGTATTTCTAATGTTTTCTATGTGTAAATTGTGTTGTTTCTCACCAGTTGGATGCCCCTACCTTGCAGATCTCGTCAGATGCGATGCGCGAGGTCTCTGGTCGTAAGGTGAGTGGTTTGATTCCAATCCCCCCCCCCTCTCTAGGGATGCGCTCGACCCGCGTAGACGCGCGTCGCGCATCGATGGGGCCCCCTAACTAATATGTAGATATTTTGCATGCTAGGGATATACATCCATGTATCGTGTATAGAGGCCCATACATGCCTGGACACCATGTCCTGTACTTAAAAGCCTTGATCTATGCATGATCAATATGATATATCCATGCCACCTTAGACTTTGTATGCTAGGGATATGCACCTTTATATCATGTATAGCGGCCTATGCATGCCTAGACACCTTGCCCTGAACCATGCATGTTCCCATCTAGTTTAATCTAATTAAATCAAAATGTGAGCATGCCTTAGAGAATATTGTAACCTTGTGGTTATGATATATGTCTCCCCGCATCTTAGTTATGCGCCCTGGAGGAATTCTGGAGAATTCATGGCATTAGTAGAGTTGCAATCGGTGTCGACGGATCCATGAGGATCGTATCCGTGTGAGTAGGCTGTCTTCTCCTTTTGGTTGGATCCGAGGTAGGTACTCCCCGGTGATGGCTGACCTGACAGAGGGCTTCCGTCCGGTACCTCCGATGTGTTCGGACAGTACTGGTAGTTGGAGTGGACTAGGTCGAGGCTACGAGGGTGGGAAAGGGCAACCGGTGGACTAAGGGTGAATAGCAGTCTAGTCAGTCCCAAAAGCCCATGTCACCCCCTTGAGGGTGAGGGTGAGGGTGTGGTGGGTCGGCGATGTAACGACCCACTGGATTGTGTAGTTACTCCGGTTTAGGGACTATGTTTATTTTAGGGATTATATGTGTTGCATTGCATAGTTTGTGCCATTCACTGAGTGTGTGGCACACCCCTCGCATATTCTTCTCCTCCAGAGTGGTAGTTGTTTCCATGGGGTTCGCTTTGCGAACATGGAATGTTCACTCCCAGGGTTGTTCGAGTTGAAGAGGCCGGGTTGTAGCTGTCCTGACAGAGGGCTCCCATCCGTAGGTACCACCGATGCAGTCGGAGGGGTACTGATCGTGGGAGTATACCAGGTAGAGGCTACCCGGAAGAGGGCTAATGAATGATGTCGTGAGCGTGGAATCGTTCTCCCCTTCGTTGGATCCGTGTAGTGACATCCCCGGCGTTAGACAGGCTATCCTGACAGAGGGCTCCCATCTGTAGGTACCTCCGATGTGTTCGGACAGTGCTGATCGTGGGAGTATACCAGGTAAGCTACGGAGTGGGGAGAGGCTACTGGTGGACCAGGAGTGTAGAGCAGTCTAAGTCTCTCCCAAAGTCCCAAGATGTCTCCTTTCAGGAGTGAGGGTGTGGATGAGGCGAAGACGCGTCGCCTCGTGACCCATTCGTTGTTCGACCGTTCCCATAGATGTTGGGTCCGGTCTCGTGATGGATGTTGAAGGACATCGATGGGCGATTATCTAGATGTAGATGATCCAATAGTGTTGAGTAGACTAGTAAATCCGGGTCTCTTCGACCGACGGCATGGTCTCTAGACCAGTAAATCTGGATCTCTTCGATCGACGGTATGGTCACTCCCCATAAGTCCCAAAAGACTCCCTCCGGGAGTGAGGGTGGGGGTTGGTCGCGCTGCCGCGTGACCCTGTTATCCATTGGGTTTCTACCCATGTTTTTCCTTGAAAAAGGAAATTGTTTATGTATGGAACTGTAGAATGGTGATTGGTTTCCAGTCACTCACTGAGCTTGTAGCTCACCCCTCGCATACTGTTTCTTTTCAGGGGCAGTGTTGGGCATGGAGCTGGAGCTTTCCTGTGGTGTGGTCTTATGGGCGTGGAGCGTTCTGCCGGCGGGTGGCGAGTGTGAGGCTGTCAGCATTCCTAGAGTCATTTTATGCTTTGTAAATCGTGCATGTGGCACAGGTTGTATTTTCTTTGGTCTAGACTTGGCTTTCACAGGACATTGATTGTGTATTCGGGTCTGTAATAATGTTTTTGATTTACAGACATTGTTATATATTATGCTTCCGCTTTTCAGTCAATTATCATTATCTTTCTTTGCCACCTTGTGTATTGTTGTTGGTGTCCTTATTGACCTCAGGTATTGATAGCTGATATTATATTTTATTTTGCCACGTCTCGGGGACGCCTGGGGCATGACAAACCGCCTGTTGGTTAAATGCCTTGGGCTTATTTCTACGTGAGAGCAGAGGTAACCCCTCGCGTCCGAGCGATGCACCCGTGAGGGAGTACAAGAGTATTCGATATCATCGATATGTGATTATCGAGCGTAGCCCACAGGGTTTGATTTGCAAACGTGGGGTGCTTCCTCCCGACATCGTCGTGCGTCGAAACACCCCAGTGTCGAAGCTGTCCTGTTTGGGTGCCACCACTTGTAGGTGCTACCGATGCGTATCGCGGTACACATCTGGCTGATGTACCGATCGTGGAAGGCCGATAGGTAGAAGCTACGCGGGAGAGAGATACCAGATGATATTGCGAGCATGGAATCCTTCTCCCCTTCATCGGATCTGCGTTGAAACTACCCGACGTTGAAGCTGTCCTGACAGAGGGCTCCCACCTGAAGGTACTATCGAAGCGTTCGGCAGATGTACTGATCATGGGAGTATACCAGGTAGAGGCTCCTCGGGAGACGGCCACCGGATGACGAAGGGTGTAGAACAAAAGGTTTTCTTCCAACAGTCTTGTGTCACCCTTAGGGGTGAGGGTGAGGATGAGGTGAAGTCATGTCGCCGTGTGACCCATTTGTTTTCATTCGTTGCCATAGTTGTTGGGTCCGGTTACGTATTGATGTTCAAAGACATCGTTGGGCAGTTATCTTGATGTAGATGATCTAGTAGTGTTGTGTAGACCAGTAATTCCGTGTCTCTTCGACCAACGGTATGGTCTCTCCCCAAGAGTCCCAAGAGTCTCCCTTCGGGAGTGAGGGTGAGGTTGGTCGCGCCGCCGCGTGACCTTGTTATCCATTGGGTTTCCACCCATGTTTTCCTTGAAAGGAAATTGCCTTAACATTAAACTGTTGTAATGGTGATTGGTTTCCAGCCACTCACTGAGCTTGTAGCTCACCCCTCGCATACTGTTTCTTTTTCAGGGGCAGTGTTGGGCGTGGAGCTGGAGCTTCCCGGTGGCGAGTGCGAGGATGTCAGTAGTCTCAGAGTCATTTTATGTATTGTAAATCGTGCATGTGGCACAGGTTGTATTTTATTTGGACTAGACTTGGCTCTCACAGGACATTGATTGTGTATTCGAGTCTGTAATGATATTTTTGGTTTATAGACATATTGATATTTTTATGCTTCCGCTTTTCAGTTGAGTTATCAGTTATCATTGCTTTGCCAGCTTGTGTGTTATTTATTGGAGTCATTGTTGACCTCTTGTACTTGATAGCTGATACTTTATATATTGCCACGTCTCGGGGACGGCCGCCCTGGGGTGTGACAATAGTTGGTATCAGAGTTTGGCCCTGTCAGAGCCTAAGTCTAGTTGTATAGATGATGAGTCGTAGAATTGTCATCCGAGTACTCTGGTTTTAGAAGTTTATCTTAGGTTGCTGACATGCCTCCTCACACCCGTGGACGTGGACGTGGCCACCCCTAGACCCACCCTTAAGTTGTCGACTGGGTCGACTGAATAGGGTCAGTTGTTGGGTCCCTTGTTGTGGGATTAAGGCTTGGGTAGGAGATTCCAGCCCAGTAGTATGATAGTGATGAATTTGTTGCAATTTCTAAGGTATGGATCACGTCTCGATAATGGAGCTTTGTTCTCGTGCATCTGTATCGAAGGTAACCATGGAGTTCACGTGCGGCGCCAGTTTCAAGTTTTGAGGATGTGGCATATTGTTCATTAATGGGTGACGTCTTCTCTGTTTTCCTACTCAGGATTAATGGGATTTGCGGGGTCATCGTTTAGAACCGGGCTAAGGTACTCCGTGTTCCTTGCTTTGTTTTCGGGATATCCTATATCGGGACCTCATGGTTCCTTCCCAAGGGGTTCTTTTTCCCTAGTCAGGGAATACCTTTGAAACATCTATTTGATGATTGATTTTTCTTCTCACTTGGAAGGTGCTGTAGCAAATGGTGATGCGTATGATCGGGATTGGGTGTGTCCTATTGCAGCTTGGTGGGCGATCGCTTGTGGACTAGGTTCCATAGTGGCATCTGGAGTCGCTTCAATATATCATTGTGCATTGTAGCTTCCCGGTTGAGGTCAGAGCCCTGTGAGGTGCTCCCAAATACTATGCTTGTTGGTGCGCCCATATGGCAGAGATAGTTAGCATGAGAGGCTACCAGGTAGAGACCACATCAGGAGAGTGCTACCGGATGATGTCGAGAGCATGGACTCCCTGTGATGAATCTGCCCATTGAGTGCAAGATGCTGGAGTTTCAATGGTTGTAGTTGGGCGACCTGTCGGTGGTGGCATGTGGAGCACAGTTGAGGATACTGTCGCGTTTTGCCCCACATTGGTCACAAATGAGGAGACGTGATGCTAACGTTCGTGATGGGACTCAACCGCCCTATCAGATAGATGACATCGCATAGGCATTGTAGAGGTTCGATGACCTCCTGTTGCGTGTCTTGTAGATTAAGTGTGGTTGAGCGGCTTACCCAACGTGTAAGTGTCATCATGAGCGCCAGGCATGCTCGAGGAGCAAAATCTGGACTTAATCATCCAAGGAATTGTTCTGATCTCCCCGTGGAGGTTGAAGATCATACACCCCTTGCCACAAATTGATGATCTGTCTGACCAGCTCTGGGAGCAAGTGTCTTCTCTTAGATCGATCTTCGCGCAGGGTACCCCTATTAGAGATTCCAGCTGCGAACATTCTGTTGATGGCCTTTCGTGACTGTCTCGGGCACTACGAGTTCTAAGTACTGCCGTCGAGGTTGACGAATGCGCCGGATGCCTTCGAGGATCTCAAAAGTTTTATTGGGTCTCCGTGGACTACTCTGAGGTAGTCTTCGTTGAGGTGTTCAATGTAAAGGCATATGAGTAACTTCGCTGCCCCTTGGTGGCATGCCCTCAGCAAAGTTTGAGAATCACCTAGCATTGGGAAGCGTCAGTCCATCGAGATTCCTCAGTAGACATGAGAGTGGGTTATCATGGATTGTTTCGGACTTGCTAAAGTCACATTCGGGTCGCGACGCCGTCTAGGTGATCATTGACAAATTGACTAAGTCCGTGTTTCCCTCCCTATCTGACTGACTGAGTCTCTGGACGCCTTGACGCATGTATTCGCCTTCGTAATTGTTCGTCTACATGGCACTCCGGTCGGCGCTATTTCAGGTTGAGACGCGAGGGTTACTTCGGGGTGCTGGCGTAGCCTTCAGCAGGCTTTGGCGCGAGCCTCCATTTAAGTACAGCGTTTCACCGCCGACGGATGGCCAAGCAATGAGGACGATTCAGACCTTGGAGGACATGCTAAGTGCCTGTGTGCTCGATGGTAGGGGAAGTTGGGTGAGGCACCATCCATTTGTTGGGGTATGCCTGCAAGACAATTGTCATTCGAGCATCCTGATGGTACTGTAAAAGGCACTCTACGAGCGCAGTTTTATACCTCCCTCGTGTTGGGACGGTTGAAGAGTGCCAGTAGGAGGGGCCATAAGTTATTTATTTGACCTTGTAGTGGCTAGGTTGGTTCATGTGTGCATCCGCACCTACCGAAACAGTCAGAAGGGCTACGCAGGTCATCACCGCCAGGAGCTTACCATTGGGTTTGGCGACCATGTTTTCTTGAAGGTGTCCCAGTTTAAGGGCATCCTCTGTTTCGACATTTGGGGCAAGCTGAGTCGGCCCTTCATCGGACCGGTTCTCGTCCTTGAGTGGATTGGGGAGGTGGCTTGTCATGTAGCCTTTCCCCCACAGCTGGCTCATGCCCACGACGTCGTCCTTGTCTCAAAGCTGAGGCGTTATGTCCACGATCCTGCTCATGTCATTCCGTTCGACCGCCTCATCCTCGAGCTAAATTTGTCGTTCATGGAGCAGTGGATTGAGGGCAAGGACAAACAAGAGAAGAGGCTCCACGCTAAGACCGTTTCTTTGATTACACTGTGTCAGTAGCGCCAGTCAAGTGCATAGACCACTTGGGAGCAAAAGGTCTATGCGTGATACTTGCTATATTCGGTCTTCCCTTTGGGTTTCCTTAAATTTCGAGGATTAAATTTCTTAAGGGGGGGAGAATGTTATGTCTGTGTCATTCGGGGCCTTATATGTTTTCAATTGGAGTCGCTAAAATTTTAGCTTTTAACTACCTGCGGAAGTTCGAGTGATCTAATTAAAAATCTAACTGCATATAATGGGTCCTGGAACCGTTTTGTACTACCCATAAAAATTTCATCAAATTCCGGTAACGTTTTGAAAAATATGCAGTTCCGAATCGCATCCGGGTTTGGCCAGTACTGGGTTTTGGTGGGTGAGATATTTTCAAGTGTGTGGTGCTTCTCCGCACGCTTCCCAATAAAGCAAAAATGAGTGGTTGAGTGAGGGTGAGCCTAACCCTAACCTCACCACCCCCTTGTGGTCACCCCTAAACACTATTTGGGCATGAAAATGACATTTTTGCCCTCTCTCTCTCCCCCTCTCTCCCATTTCGTGGATCTCACTTTCTCTCCCTCTCTTGGTCTCTTTTCCCCCTCTTTGTGTGTGATGAAGGAGGAGGAAGAAACAAATGAAGGAGAAGAAGAAGCACAAGAAGTAAGAAGAAACACAAGAAGGTGTGTTTGTGTGTATGTGTTGTTGTGGTTTCTCTTCTCTAAAGCTCCCTCTCATGTCTTCCCCCCCCCTGTTTTTCAGCCAAAGAAGGCTGAGGAGAGGCTATGGAGGTGGTGGTAGTAGTGGTGGTGGTTGAGGTGGTCGCGGGTGCATCGAGGGCCCCCGAATCTCCCCCTTTCATTCCCCCTCCCTTAGTGAGCTCTCCCCTTTCTTTTCTTTTGTTTTTCATATGTTAGGGGCTGTAGGGGGGGGGGTCATGCATGCTAGATAATTGAGTTAGGGTGTGTGAGGGGGCCTGGGAAGTGGTTAAAGTTGGCTAGAGGCGCGCGCGGGGAGAGGGGCGTTGTCGGGCGTAGTTGGACTAGTGAGAGTGCACGCAAGCGCGCGGATGCGTGCGGAGCGAGCGCGCAGGTTCACGCGGGCTTTGGCACCTCGCGCGGTGCCCTCAGGTCATGCACTCAGGCGCGCACGCGGGAGGGGCAGCGAGTCTAGGCACGCCTGGGCATGCGGCAGGGACCAGTGAGCGCGCGCGTGTAGGGGCATGCGCGGGGCTGCCCAGGGGCTTGGATAGGTGCTGGGGCACTCGGGCATGCGTGCGTACGTGCGTGCTTGCGTCCATGTGAGCCCGTATGCGTGCATGTCTAAGTCTTTGGCATTTCTAGTTAAATTCTAAGTTTTTTAATGTGGTTATACTAACCATTCTGATGCCCTTACCTTAAAGATCTTGTCGGATAGGGTGCGAGACGATCCGGGTATCGGTGAGTGGTTCGATCCAACCCTTTGGGATGCGCTCGATGCACGTAGTCGGGGATCGCGCATCCATGGGGCTTCTTTGCACCCTAAATATGCTAGATATTTGCATGTTAGGCTCGTATATTGCGTAGAACCCTTTTTCTACCATATACATGCCTATGTATCATATTCATGTGTGAATTATTATGTATGCATGCGCCCTTCATGTATAGGCATGTGTGATGTCTGTTTCCATGAATGTATAGAATAAGCATGCCTTAGGTAGTCCCTACGAGTAATACTACCATATTAATTGGAATATCCAGCATGATTAAGTCTGGGTTAATAACGAGCACATGGCTAATATTCCCTTGTGATAAGACTCGAGGGCGTGGTGTAGTTGTTGCGCCCATGCTATGACCAACTTCAAGAGATGATGAGCTCTCTCTCGCCCTCTCTCTTTGTACGAACTAAGTAAGTAGATGCGATTTCGTACTCGACTCAGGTTCGTTTGGAATATTGGCATGCACCTGTTAGTGCGCGAGATCGCGCTTGACCCTTCCCTTTTAAGTTTGTGATATCCAACGCATTTTAGGGTATACCTTGTATGCTTATATGATTGTATGAGGTATGCTAGTATGCTTGTATGAGGTATGGTTGTATGCTAGTATGTTTGTATGAGATATGCTTATATGCTTGCATGATTGTTTGCATATTATTTAGCCATGCATGATATGTATGTTGTATATGTATATTGTTAATGCTTTCAATCCATGTTAGGGAGTATCCCTATAATTAATTGATATGTTATCGTGCATATAATTCATGTACATAACTAAGATATAATTCTCCTGAAATAGGCGTGGGTACGACCCACTGTCGGGATGTACATCATTAGTTAGAGAGCGAGCGATGTAATCGCCACCCTGCATCCGTGAGATGCACTTGAATGGAATTAGGAGAATTCATTTGTTGTATCGGTTTTGATAAACCGGTGGCTATGGCATTAAGTTAGGCCTACCTGTGCGAGGCACGTATATGAACCGCCTGTTGGATTATATGCCTTGGGCTTATTTCTGTGTGAGAGCAGAGGTCACCCCTCGCGTCCGAGCGAGGCACCCGTGTGGGAGTACAAGAGTATTTGTTATCATCGATATGTGATTATCGAGCGTAGCCCACAGGGTTTGATTTGCAAACCCCAGCGTCGAAGCTGTCCTGTTTGGGTGCCACCACTTGTAGGTGCTACCGATGCGTATCGTGGTACACATCTGGCTGATGTACCGATCGTGGAAGGCTGACAGGTAGAGGCTACGTGGGAGAGGGCTACCAGATGATATTTGGAGCGTGGAATCGTTCTCCCCTACTTTGGATCTGCGTTGAAGCTACCCGATGTTAAAGCTGTCCTGACAGAGGGCTCCCACCTGAAGGTACTATCGAAGCGTTCGGCAGATGTACTGATCATGGGAGTATACCAGGTAGAGGCTCCTCGGGAGACGGCCACCGGATGACGAAGGGTGTAGAACAAAATTTTTTCTTCCAACAGTCATGTGTCACTGATAAGCGTATTTTTGCACATTTAATCCCCTTAATTTAGTTTTCTATTTCCTAATTTTATGTGTAATAATGACTAATATTCATAATTTATTTGTTATTGGAGGTAATTGAGATAAATGATGATTATCAATGCAAAATATTCTATAAAGCATTTAAAGATATGAAGGAGAATCAAGAGGATTCTTGAAGATCCAAAATTATGCTAGATAAAGATTTGGTGAAGAGAGAATCAAAAATCAAAATCCAATCAAATATTCTTCAAATCAATGTTAAAACCGTCCCACTATTTTGACCATAACTTTTGCCTCAAATATCGTATTTTGGCCCAAGATATGGCGTTGAAAAGATATTTTCAAGATCTACAAATCAATGTTTCATGAATATTTTGCAATTCCACCTTATTAGGGGTCACAAATTCATCCGAAGATTCTTCAGGAAATTAATGACGGGAATGAAAGATTTTACCTGCTAAAATTGTCAAATATTCATATGAGGAAGGTTGATGGCCAATCTTAACCATCCAATTCATTGCAAATCAATGATCAAGATTCAAAGCTGGCGGCTATAAAAGGAACACATATGAAGCCAAGAAAAGACATCAAAGAAGGAGGCAAAGGGACAACCAAAGGAGAAGAAAGATTTAAGAGTTTTGCTTTGTTTTTGTTTTTCTTTTCATCTCATATCTTTGGATGTTTGTATATACTTAGATCTGAATTTTAATATTACTTTAGTATTTTTATTTTCAAGAATTTTTCAATAATATGATGTCTTTTATTTTTTTATTTTTTATTTAGTTTGATCATGTTTTCTAGTAGCTAAATCTTCAACTAGGGTTGAAGATGAAACCATGCAATGCTAGTTTAGGATTTTATATTTAGATCTGAATTCTCCATATTGTTTGCTTTATTGAATATCAATCTCTCCTTCAATTCTCTTTTGAAACCTTTCATGTGAATTTCTTATTACCTTCTTCAAAAATCTCTTGTATTTGATTTGATAAAATATGCTTTGATTAGGTTCTCTGATATTTTATGCTCTTCTTAACAAGTTGAATATTGAGTTGGTAGATTTTATAAAGGGAAGGGAGATAGATCATTTTATGAAATAATTAATATGATTTTAAATATTTAATTTCCGATTGGTATTTGACTAACGTCAATATTGATTGAGTTATATGGTGGAGTTTCACATTTGAATATAACCCCTAAATTGGTATTGCATGGTGGATTCTAAAACCCTAGTTATCTTTTTATATTAATATTCGTTTTAAAAAAAATAAAAAAAATAAACCTTCATCAATCTTCTTGTCTAATTCGATTAGTTAAATCAATTAATAATTTAATTTGAACAATTCTCTGTGGGATCGACCCGTATTTGCTAGATCTATACTTCTGTAATGATCCGTGCACTTGCGGTAATTAATAACAACTTTAATAATCAATCAAGTTTTTGGCGCCGTTGCCGGGGAATTGTTTCATATTATATTTGATGTTGATTTATCTTTTGGATTAGTTTTTTTTCTTTACTTTTGCTGATTTTTTCTCTTCATATTTTGCAGGATATCAAGAACCTACAAGAACACAACAAAGAATGGTGTAAGGCTTTGTTATATATGTGTCACTTTTCGCCTTCTGGTAACCATTGGAGCATTTTGACAGTTTTTGAGTTTTTTTCGTTTTTCGATCGGAACCGCTAAAATTTTGGACTGTTAGTTATCGTCCTGTGTTTGAGGACTCCGATTGAAAATCTAACTGCATATTATGTGTCCTGGTGCCATTTTAAGCCACTCACAAAAATTTCATTGAATTCCGGTAACGTTTCAGAATTTCACAGTTCCGGGGCGTATCCGGGTTTTGACCGAGCGAGAAGTCATTGGGAGAGTTGACTTGGTCAAAGTGGGCCCATAGACTTGGTCAACCCCTTTTGTTTTTATTTGTGGTTGAGTTGACCTAAGTCAAAACTCACTTAAACCTAATTAATCAAGCCTTAATCCTAGTTAACCCTAATTTAAGTGGTGTTGACTTATTTAAGTGAATCTAAAAATTAGCCACTATTCATCTTCTTCTCCAATTGATTTTCTCTCTCCCCTCTCTTTTTTTCTTGATTTTGAGCTAGTTAGAGTGCTTGAAATAAAAAACACAAAGAATAGAAAGGTTAGATCTCATCCCGATCTATCCACCGGTGGTCTCGGATTCGAGTTCCGAGGTGTTTAGCCCCTTCTCACCCCCTCTTTTCTCCTCTGATTTCAGCCCCTTTGAAGGCTGAGGAAGAGCTTGGTGGTGGAGGTCTTTGGGGAGGTGTTTCGGTGCACGAAGAGCTCCTGGTCCCTTCCCCTTCCTCTCTTTTCCTTGGGTAAGGTTTCTTTCCTTCTTTTCCATGTTTAGATGCATGTTAGGGGGTGTTTTTGGGTGTCTGGTGGCTGTTGGAGGCTGTTGGTGGTGGTTGGTGGTGGTTAGGGGCCATTGGTGGCCGGTTAGAGGAGGTAGGGTGGCTCGGGCAGATGGGTGGCTGTCTCGGGCAGGATGGCAGCACAGGCAGCACAAGCAGCGCAGCAAGCAGCGTAGAAGGTGGAGCAGGTAGCAGGGCGCGCGCGCGCGTGCGCTTGGGCGCTAGGCGCGGGTGCTGGGCGCTGGGCGATGGTCGCAGGCGCTGGGCGGTGGGCGCTGGGCGGTGGGCGCAGGACGCTGGGCGAAGGTCGCGGGTGCTAGGCGCAGGTCGCGGGTGCTGGGCGCTGGGCGCCGTGCGCGGGTGTGCGCGTGGGGCACTGCGCAGAGGCGCGGTGCGTGCCGCGTGCAGGGGGCCGCGTACGGGTGCTACATGCAGGGCGCCGTGCGGGTGTGCGCGGTGGGGCGAGCCGGTGGTGCGCGCGGGGTGCGCGCGGGGCGAAGCGATGGGGCGGTGGGCGAGCGGTGGTGCGCGCGGGGCGAGGCGCTGGGCGCAGGGCGTGCTGTGTGCGCGCGGGCTGCTGCGCTGGGGCGCAGTGAGCGCGCGGTGCACCCGGGGATCTCGGCGGCGTGTCCTGGCGTGCGGGCAGGGGCTCGACAGGGCGCTTGGGTGCGCGGGCTGGGGTGCGGCGATGCATCCGGGGGCGGGTGGCCGTGCGGATGGTTGCCGAGGGTTCGGGAGTGAATCGGGGTGCTCGGGCTCGCGTGCGTACAGGCCGTATGTGTGCTTGTCCGAGTGTTGGGTATTTTAGCGTATTTTTGTGTATTTTTGTGGTATTTGTGTATGTTACTCACTAAGTTAATTACCCTGTCTTGCAGATCTTGACGGACGGTCGCCCGACGACCCGATTACCGGTGAGTGGGACAACCAAACGTAGTTGGGAGGCGCTATATGCGCTTGGGCGTATACCGTCCTCCCCTAGGGCAGTATAGTTAATATTAACTGATTAATATGTAATCTATGTAAGCATGATTAATGTGTAGACTGCATGCCACCCTAGACTTGTATGTTAGGGACTTGCACCCTTAGGATATGTGTAAGAGCCGTGCATCCTGTTACCTTGTTATCATGCTAGGAAAGCCTTGACCTATGCATGCGTCCTATTAGTTTGATTTATTAAATTAAATGCAAGCTTATGATATTGTTAGCATGCCTTAGGGAATACAAGGGGGCCTTGCGAGGTAAACATTGAGACCCGGGCTAGGGTACTCCGTGTTCCTTGTTTGGTTGGCGAGATGTCCTATATCGAGACCTCAGGTTGCCCTCCCAAGGTTTCTTTCCCTCATTATTATATTATATGTTCCCCGCATCTTGGTTATGCGCGCTGGTGGAATTCTGAAGAATTCAAGACATTAGAGTTGTTGAGATGTGTTGGCGGCGGATCCGAGTGGATCATATGCGCATGGATAGGCTGTTCTGTTCCCTTCGTTGGATCCGTGTAGAGACTGCCCCGGCGTTAGAAAGGCTGTCCCGTGCAGGGGCTCCCATCAGTAGGCACCTCCTGATTTGGGACGGACTGTGCTGAATGTGGGGGTGGCCAAGCGGCCTACGGAGTGGGGAGAGACTATCGGTGGACCAAGGGTGACCAACAGCCTAGTCAGTCCCAGTAGCCTATGTCACCTATTGAGGGGTGAGGGTGAGGGTGTGGTGGGCCGGCGATGTGGTGACCCACTGGATTGTGTAAGGATGATTATCAGCCTATTAAGTCTCAATATCCTTTGTCACCTATTGAGGGGTGAGGGTGAGGGTGAGGGTGTGGTGGTTCGGCGATGTAACGAACCCCAGGATTTGTGTTGTTTATGCCACTTTGAGGCTTTTGCTGATTAATTGTGGTTAATATGAATTGTGATGCATGGGTTGTGCTATTCACTGAGCGTGTGGCTCACCCCTCGCATAATATTTTTCTCAAGTGATTACCGAGGCGGACTTGAAGGAGGAGCTCCCCGAGCGACTGCACCAGTAGCGGAGTAGCTCCCCGTCCCGCGAGTTTTTGAGGCCATCAGCATCCTTTTGATTGTATGTATATATTTCCATGCTTGGGCACCAGTTTGGATTGTATTTGGATGTTTGTGTGTATATTGGCACTCACAGGACAGTTGATTATGTATCGAGTCTGTAAAGTGTTGTTGATTTACAGATTCAGTCTTTTTAGCTTCCGCTATCTGTGTATACATCATGTCAGCCTCTTTGTTGTCTGTGTTGTCTTTTAGCTGTTGTTTATGGTATGCTATTGATCTCCTGTATTGACTGCTGATATCATGTATACGCTTGCCGCGTCCCGGGGATGGCCGCCCTAGGGCGTGACAAAAGTTGGTATCAGAGCGAGATTCTGTCAGAGCCAATTGTCTTCTTTTTCATAGAGATGAGTCCTAGGATTTCTATATGAGTATTCTGATCCTAGTGTCTAGTTTTCTTAGGTTGCTGATATGGCTCCTCGCAGAGGACGGCGCGGACGAGGTCCCTCTCGACCTTTGGAGGTTTCCGGACCTACCAGAGGCGAGGATGCTATTGGTGAGTCCTCAGCCGTGAGGCCAGGATCAGCGCAGGAGCCTCCTGCCTGGGAGCGCGCGTTTGCGCGGATAGCTGATTTGGTGGAGACGCAGACCAGGGCACTGGAGGCCCAGACGAGAGTATTGGTAGAGCAGGCACGGGAGATTCAGGAGCTGCGGGCGGCCCGCGAGGCAGTTCCGCAGGTCCCTTTGGTGGCAGATCCACCTGTGGTACCCGATGTACCCCCAGTCCCCGTGGTGGTTCCGGCGGTCAGAGTTCAGGATCCCCAGGAGAGGGAGGTGGGGCTAGAGGCTGCAGCGAGGGTGCAGCAGAGTGGTCTCACCGCCTTTCTGAAGCTCCACCCTCCCGAGTTTCATGGTCAGACGGTGGATCCTCTTGCTCCAAAGCGATGGTTGATGGAGGTGGACGCGATCTTCTCGACCATGCTTTGCACCGACCGCCAGCGAGTCTCCCTTGCCACTTTCATGCTGAAGGGTAGCGCCACCGACTGGTGGGCTACTAGATCAGTGGACATCCCGGAGGGAGTGGAGCAGCTTTCATGGGCGGGATTCCAGAGGTATTTCTTGGAGGAGTACTTCCCGTTCTTGACGTGCTAGATAGTGATGCAGGAGTTTGAGCAGCTGACTCAGGGCTCTATGTCTGTCGCTGACTACTCCACGCGCTTCACGAGGCTGTCCAGATTTGCTCCAGCCTTGGTGATGGACGAGGAGATGAGGTGCCGTCGATTCGAGCTTGGTCTCAGCAGCGCCATTCGGGTGCACGTTACCTCCCAGGCATTCACGAGGTACTCCGACTTAGTGTCTCGAGCGAAGACAGTTGAGCGAGACCTCGGGATCCTCGTGAGGGCTTCGACCCCGTCGGCAGACCAGAGGCCACCCAGGAGCCAGGACCAGGGACAGCGCAAGAAGAAGAGGCCCCGCTTTGATCGGTCAGCGGCTTTCTCTCCTCTAGCAGATGCGGTGCCAGTGCGAGGTCCAGCACCCATCGCAGCAGTGCCAGTCTAGGCGAGGCGACCAGAGACGCGGCGCTGTTATCACTGTCAGCGCGTCGGGCATATCTTGTATAATTGCCCTGACGCTGGCCGACCCCAAGTGATGCCTCCGCAGCAGCAGCAGTTGCAGCAGCAGCCGTTTCAGCAGCAGCGCCAGCAGCAGCAGCAGCCTCAGCGCCAGCCGCAGCAGCAGCCTCAGCGTCAGCAGCAGCAGCCACAGGGTGGCCGTGCTGACCAGAGGAGGCAGCCAGCGCAGCCGGCGAGGCGTGCCCCTGCTCCTCAGCCTCAGTTTGTTCAGGGCCGAGTGGCAGCGCTTTCAGCAGAGGAGGCTCAGGCATCAGGCAGCGTGGTCAGAGGTATTGTTCAGATCTCCCAGCTCCCTGCATATGTGTTGTTTGATTTCGGAGCCACACACTCGTTCGTGTCTCCCGCTTTCGCGAGATGAACGGGTGTGGCGTCCGCCCCTTTGGATGGTATCTTGGAGGTATCATTGCCCGTGGGAGACCGGATTCTCCTCCGTTCTGTGTACCGAGGGTGTACGGTGGTGGTTGCGGAGCATGAGTTTCCAGTGGAGTTGGTGGAGCTCGCGATGACGGACTTTGATGCCATCCTGGGAATGGATTGGCTTGCAGCTAGTCACGCCAGCATCGACTGTTTTGCCAAGTCGGTGTCTTTCCACCTTCCGGGTCAGAGGTCCTTCCAGTTCGTGGGCGATCGTGACGTAGCCCCTTTGGGGTTCGTGTCGTCCATGCAGGCATGGAGACTCCTTCAGGGAGGATGCGAGGGCTTTCTAGCGTACATTGCTCAGGAGGATGCACCGCTGCGGGCAGATATCAGTCAGACTCTGGTCGTGGCAGAGTATCCCGAGGTTTTCCCCGATGATCTTCCGGGATTACTGCCGGATCGCGCTATCGAGTTTGAGATCAATCTGATTCCGGGGATGGCCCTTGCAGAGCTGAGGGTGCTCAAGGAGCAGTTGGAGGAGTTGTTGGAGAAGGGCTTCGCACGTCCGAGTGTTTCTCCATGGGGAGGCCTGTTCTGTTCGTCCGGAAGAAGGACGGTTCGCTGCGGCTGTGTATTGATTACAGGCAGCTGAACAAGCGGACAGTGAAGAACAAGTACCCATTGCCGCGGATCGACGATCTGTTTGACCAGCTCCAAGGAGCGCGTGTCTTTTCCAAGATCGATCTCCGCTTGGGCTACTATCAGTTGAAGATCCGGGAGTTAGACATTCTGAAGATGGCTTTTCGTACCCGGCATGGGCAATACGAGTTCAGAGTACTGCCATTCAGGTTGACGAATGCGCCGACGGCCTTCATGGATCTGATGAACCGGGTGTTTCGGCCCTTCCTCGACTCCTTTGTGGTAGTATTCATCGATGACATATTGGTGTACTCGAGGAGTCTTGAGGAGCACGCTCACCATCTTCGCACTGTCTTGGAGACTTTGGCCAGACATCAGTTGTTCGCCAAGTTCAGCAAGTGCGAGTTCTGGTTGGAGCGTATGGCCTTTCTGGGCCATGTGATTTCCGGCGAGGGCATATCTGTGGACCCGGAGAAGACGCTCGCCGTGTCGAATTGGCGTCGACCGTCGAACCCCACAGAGATTCAGAGCTTCTTGGGCTTGGCGGGTTATTACAGGAGGTTTGTCGAGGGTTTCTCGAAGATAGCCGTTCCTCTTACCCGCCTCACTCGGAAGGATGTCCGGTTCGAGTGGTCCCCGTTTTGCGAGGAGAGCTTCCAGGAGTTGAAGCGAAGGCTCACCTCAGCGCCAGTTCTTACCCTTCCGTCTAGGAGTGGTGGGTTCACAGTTTACACTGATGCATCGCAGTTGGGTGTGGGTTGCGTCCTGATGCAGCACGGTAAGGTTGTGGCTTACGCGTCGCGTCAGTTGAAGCCCCATGAGCAGAATTACCCCACCCACGACCTTGAGTTGGCAGCGATCATCTTTGCGCTGAAGATGTGGAGGCATTACCTCTATGGAGAGGAGTTCGAGCTCTTTACCGATCATAAGAGCTTGACATATCTGCAGTCCCAGCCGGAGCTCAACATGCGTAAGAGACGTTGGGTTGAGTTCCTGATGAACTACCAGATTCGCGCGGACGGGATCCTGCGGTACAGAGGCCGAGTATGCATTCCCGACGACGCAGAGCTGAAGCGGAAGATTCTGGACGAGGCCCATCGCTCGAGGTACACAGTGCATCCTGGTGGCACGAAGATGTACAGGGGCCTTCGTCGTGGCTACTGGTGGCGCGGGATGAAGATGGATATTGCCCGTTTCGTTGCCCGATGCCTAGTATGCCAGCAGGTGAAGTCGGAGCATCAGCGCCCTGCGGGGAAGCTGTAGTCCATTGAGATTCCTCAGTGGAAGTGGGAGCAGATCACCATGGACTTCGTCTCGGGTTTGCCGAGGTCACGTTCGGGTCGCGATGCCATCTGGGTGATCGTCGACCGGCTGACGAAGTCTGCTCATTTCCTCCCCATCCGACTCACCGATTCTCTGGACACCCTGGCGCAGTTGTTCGTCTCAGAGATTGTTCGTCTCCATGGCACTCCAGTCAGCATCATTTCCGATCGAGACACGCGTTTTACTTCGAGGTTCTGGCGTAGCCTTCAGCACGCCCTTGGTACGAACCTCCACTTCAGTACAGCGTTTCATCCGCAGACGGACGGCCAGTCGGAGAGGACGATCCAGACTCTTGAGGACATGCTGCGAGCCTGTGTTCTCGATTTTGGGGGCAGTTGGGAGAGGCACCTTCCGTTGGTGGAGTTTGCCTACAACAACAGCTACCACTCGAGTATCCGGATGGCTCCTTACGAGGCGCTCTATGGCCGCAGCTGCAGGTCCCCCTTGTGTTGGGACCAGAGATCGTTCACCAGACCTCAGAGATGGTGAAGACGATTCGTGAGCGTATCCAAGTCGCTCAGAGTCGTCAGAAGTGCTACGCCGACCGTCGTCGCCGTGAGCTCGCCTTCAAGGTCGGTGACCATGTCTTCTTGAAGGTGTCCCCGATGAAGGGCATCTTCCGTTTCGGTGTGCGGGGCAAGCTGAGTCCGCGTTTCATTGGGCCGTTCCTCATCCTCGAGCGAGTTGGAGAGGTGGCCTATCGCATAGCTCTGCCCCCACAGTTGGCTCAGGCCCATGACGTCTTCCATGTCTCGCAGCTGAGGCGCTATGTCCACGATCCTGCTCACGTCATCCCGTTCGAGCCGCTCGTCTTCGAGCCGGACTTGTCTTTCGTTGAGCAGCCGATTGAGATCCTGGACCGCCGCGAGAAGAGGCTCCACACCAAGACCGTCCAGCTGGTCAAGGTGCGATGGCAGCACCGTTCCGGTGCCGAGGCCACTTGGGAGCTCGAGGACGCCATGCGTGACGCGTATCCGCATCTTTTCCCTTCTTAGATTTTCTTGTATTTATTTTGAGGACAAAATTTCCTAAGGGGGGGAGAATGTTATATATGTGTCACTTTTTGCCTACTGGTAACCATTGGAGCATTTTGGCAGTTTTTGATTTTTTTCGTTTTTCGATCGGAACCGCTAAAATTTTGGACTGTTAGCTATCGTCCTGTGCTTGAGGACTCCGATTGAAAATCTAACTGCATATTATGTGTCCTGGTGCCATTTTAAGCCACTCACGAAAATTTCATCAAATTCCGGTAACGTTTTAGAATTTTGCAGTTCTGGGGCGTATCCGGGTTTTGACCGAGCGAGAAGTCATTGGGAGAGTTGACTTGGTCAAAGTGGGCCCATAGACTTGGTCAACCCCTTTTGTTTTTATTTGTGGTTGAGTTGACCTAAGTCAAAACTCACTTAAATCTAATTAATCAAGCCTTAATCTTAGTTAACCCTAATTTAAGTGGTGTTGACTTATTTAAGTGAATCTAAAAATTAGCCCCCCACTA
This sequence comes from Acorus gramineus, assembly GCA_030737835.1. Lineage (NCBI taxonomy): Eukaryota > Viridiplantae > Streptophyta > Magnoliopsida > Acorales > Acoraceae > Acorus > Acorus gramineus. The sequence goes on from CM060849.1 coordinate 4,223,377, forward strand.
TTCATCATCTTCCCCATTGATTTTCTCTCTCCCCCTCTCTCTTTTTCTTGATTTTGAGCTAGTTAGAGTGCTTGAAATAAAAAACACAAAGAATAGAAAGGTTAGATCTCATCCCGATCTATCCACCGGTGGTCTTGGATTCGAGTTCCGAGGTGTTTAGCCCCTTCTCACGCCCTCTTTTCTCCTCTGATTTCAGCCATTTCGAGGGCTGAGGAAGAGCTCGGTGGTGGAGGTCTTTGGGGAGGTGTTTCGGTGCACGAAGAGCTCCCGGTCCCTTCCCCTTCCTCTATTTTCCTTGGGTAAGGTTTCTTTCCTTCTTTTCCATGTTTAGATGCATGTTAAAGGGTGTTTTTGGGTGTGTGGTGACATAGGACTTTTGGAGAGATTAGACTCCTCTACACCCTTGGTCCACCGGTAGCCCTTTCCCCGGGTAGTCTCTAACTGGTATGCTCCCACGCTCAGTACGCTCCCGAACGCATCGGTAGTACCTACGGATGGGAGCCCTCTGTCAGGAAAGATTTTCCAACGCCAGGGAGTTCCTACATGGATCCAACGAAGGGGAGAATGATTCCACGCTCGCAATATCATTCGTTAGCCCTCTCCCAGGTAGCCTCTACCTGGTATACCCCCATGATCAGTACATCTTGCCGCATGCATCGATAGTACCTACAGGTGGGGGCCCTCTGTCAGGACAGCTACAACCTGGGCCGCTTCAACATGGACGACATTGGGAGAAAACACTCCATGTTCGCAAAGCGAACCCAATGGAAAAACAACTACTCTCGATAATCACATATCGATGATATCGAATACTATTGTACTCCCACACGGTTGCGTCGCTCAGACACAAGGGGGTTGCCTCTGCTCTCACGCAGAAATAATCCCAAGGCACATAACCCAACAGGTGGTTCATATACACGCCTAGCACGGGTAGGCCTAGCTTAATGCCACAACTACCGGCTTAACAAACCGATAAGATAATGAATTCTCCTGAATTCCAAATGAGTGCATCGCTCGGATGCACGGGGGCGATTACATCGCTAGCGCTCTAACTAATAAGGTACAACCCGACAACGGGTCATACCCACGCCTATTTCAGATAGGCCTAATCAGTTTTAACATGTGCATATATATATCCAGGAGAATTATATCTTAGTTATGTACATGAACTACATGCACGATAACCTATCAAATAATTATAGGGACACTCCCTAACATGGATTTACATCATAATAAATCATACAACATGCATACATGGTCATTAATCACATAAGCACACAAGGCATAACTTAAGCATGCGTTGGATATCACCAACTTAAAAGGGAAGGGTCAAGCGCGATCTCGCGCACTAACAGGTGCATGCCAATATTCCAAATGAACCCGAGTCGAGGTTTAAATCGCCTCTACTTACTCAGTTCATGCAGAGGGAGAGGGCGAGAGAGAGATCATCATCTCTTGAAGTTGGTAATAGCTTTGCCCCATTAGCATGGGCGCAACAACTACACCACGCCCTCGAGTCTTATCGCAGGGGAATATTAGGCATGTGCTCGTTATTAAGCCAGACTTAATCATGTTGGATATTCCATTTAATATGGTAGGAGTAGTATTACAATACTACCTAAGGCATGCCATATTCTATACATCCATACACGGATACAATACATGCAATATAAGCCTAGCATGCAAGATATCTAACATATTATAGTTTAAGCATGGCCATACTACTTATCTACACAAGTAGTATAGCTAGGATGCCCATCGATGCGCGACGCACGACTACGCGCGTCGAGCGCATCTCGAGGGGGGGGGGATTGGATCAAACCACTCACAGATACCTAGATCGTCACACGTGCGGTCTACGAGATCTGCAAAACACAACCAATGATCCACAATTAAAATATGGAACCTCCTATCACACATATAAGCCTACTTCATGAAGACCCTAACCCCTGATACTTCCATATTATCACCCAAGACACATGCAAACAACTCCTTGACACTCAACCAAGCAAAACTGCCAAACCTGCTGCAACCAGCCCTACTAATTGATCTCCACAGCACCCAATACACTTCCAAAAATTATGAAATAAAACATGCACATTCTATGCTATGCTGGGATCATAATCTATGCAGACATTAGAACCTAATTTTGCCTCTACAAGCCCGAAATAAATTATTTCCAGAAGCAGGTCAATTCCTACGTGAATCTGGACAGGCCATGTAAAACAGGTTCTAACTTACACCACAGATATCATAATGACCCCAAATTTCATATATAACAACTAGACACATAGATGATCATATCATATGAAGACATAATCCTAGAAATGTGCCTCTAAATACTAGATTCACTGAGATCTTTAAAATGCAGAGTGCTGCCTTACCAAAACAGGGGGAGGGAAATGGGGAGATGCGGGGTTCTCGACACACCCACGACCACCTCAACCACCACCACCACTACCACCACCTCATCAGCATCTCCTCAAGCCCTTCATGGCAGAAAACAGGGGTGCAAAGGGGCATGAGAAGGGGATAGAGAGAAGAGAAACAACAACAACAACAACAACAACAACAACACAAACTCACCCCTTTCTCACTCTTTCTTGTGCTTCTTCTTCATCTTTTCCTTCAATTGCTTCTTCCTCCACCTTCTTCACACACAAAGAGGGAAAAAAAAGAGACCAAGAGAGGGAGAGAAAGTGTTCCACGAAATGGGAGAGAGGGGGAGAGAGAGAGAGAGAGAGGGCAAAAATGTCATTTTCATGCCCAAATAGTGTCATTTCGGTTAATCCTTGGTCACATGTGGGTCATTCAGAGCCTTCTCTTTTTTCGATTGAAGCTGCTAAAATTTTGGCTTTTAGCCACCTGCGGGAGTTAGAGCACTCTGATTGGAAATCTAACTGCATATTATGGGTCCTGGTACCGTTTAGTACTACCCATAAAAATTTCATCGAATTCCGGTAACATTTTGAAAAATATGCAGTTCCGAATCGCATCCGGGTTTTGAGAGTTCCTGGTAGGGCGAATAGTGTGAGATATTGTTATGCCTGTGTCATTTGGAGCCATTTCGATTAAGCCTTGGTCACATCTGGGTCATTCAGGGCCTTTTCTTTTTTCGATCGGAGTCGCTAAAATTTTGGCTTTTAGCCACCTGTGGGAGTTAGAGTACTCTGATTGGAAATCTAACTGCATATTATGGGTCCTGGTACCGTTTAGTACTACCCATAAAAATTTTATCGAATTCCGGTAACGTTTTGAAAAATATGCAGTTCCGAATCGCATCCGGGTTTGGCCGTTACTGGGTTTCGGTGGGCGAGATATTTTTGAGTGTGTGGTGCTTCTCCGCACGCTTCCCAATAAAGCAAAAATAAGTGGTTGAGTGAGGGTGAGCCTAACCCTAACCTCACCACCCCCTTATGGTCACCCCAAAACACTATTTGGGCATGGAAATGACCATTTTGCCCTCTCTCTCTCTCTCCCCCTCTCTCCCAACTCGTGGATCTCTCTTTCTCTCCCTCTCTTGGTCTCTTTTTCCCCTCTTTGTGTGTGTGGAGAAGGAGAAGGAAGAAGCAATGAAGGAGAAGGTGAAGAAGGAAGCACAAGAAGGTGTTTGTGCAAGTAGTTGTTGTTGTTGTTGATTCTCTTCTCTCAAGCTCCCTCTCATGCCTTCCCCCCCCCCCTGTTTTGCAGCCAAAGAAGGCTGAGGAGGGCTGTGGAGGTGGTGGTAGTGGTGGTGGTGGTTGAGGTGGTCGCGGGTGCATCAAGGGCCCCCGAATCTCCCCCTTTCATTCTCCCTCCCAAGGTGAGCGCTTCCCCTTCTTTTCTTTGGTTTTTTCATGGCTTAGGAGTGGGAAGTCATGCATGCTAGGTAATTGGTTTAGGGTGAGTGAGAAGTGTGGGGGAGGGGTTAAAGGGGTTAAAAGAGTACTGGGCGCGCGCACAGGTCTGTCCGCGCGCGTGCGCGCGCAGACGCGCGCGCAGAGGGGCCCTGGAAGGCGCAGGCGGGTGTGTGCGCGCGGGTGCGCACGGAGCGGGCGCGCGGGTTCGCGCGGACGCTGGCAACGAGCGGGGTGCGCGCAGGACCGCGCGCCAGCCTGCGCGCGCGTGGGGCAGGTTGTCTGGGCGGGCCTGGGCATGCGACAGGGTGCCAGTGCGCGCGCGCGCGTGCGTGCGCGTGCGTGCGCGTGCTGGGGCATGCGCGGGGCTGCCCAGGGTCTCGGGTAGGTGCTGGGGCACTTGGGCATGCGTGCGTACGCGCGTGCGAGCCCGTATGCGTGCATGTCTAAGTCTTAGGCATTTCTAGTAATTTCTAAGTGTTATAATGTGTTGTTACTCACCAAATTTGATGCCCTTACCATGCAGATCTCGTCGAATGGGATGCGCGAGGTCTCGGGTTGAGGTGAGTGGTTTGGTCCAATCCCCCCCCCCCCTCTCGAGATGCGCTTGACGAGCGTAGTCATGCGTCGCGCATCGATGGGGCGTCCTAGCTATACTACTTGTGTAGATAAGTAGTATGACCATGCTTAGACTATAATATGTTAGATATCTTGCATGCTAGGCTTATATTACATGTATTGTATCCATGTATGAATGATTGTGTTGCATGCGCCCCTCTAGTATTGGCATATATTTTTGTAATGTGTATGGATGTATAGAATATGGCATGCCTTAGGTTGTTATATATGTGTCACTTTTAGCCTTCGGGTCACCATTGGGACATTTCTGGCAGTTTTTCAACTTTTTCTTTTTTTCAATCGGAACCACTAAAATTTTGGACTTTTGGCTATCATCTTGAGCTTAAGAACTCCGATTGAAAATCTAACTGTACATTATGTGTCTTGGTGCCATTTCAAGCCACTCACGAAAATTTCATCGAATTCCGGTAACGTTCAGAATTTGGCAGTTCTTAAGCGTATCCGGGTTTTGACCGAGCGGGAATGTCAAAGGGAGACTTGACCAAGTCAAAGATGACTTTGACCAAGTCAAGTTTGACCATTGACTTGGTCAAATCATTTTGTTTGTTTGTGTGGTTAAGTTGACCCAAAGTCAAACAAAAAAAAAACCTAATTTGCCCTAAGTGTGTGTGTGTGTGTGTGTGTGTGTGTGTGTGTGGCCTTTAAGTGGGCGTCCCCTTCATGTTCATCTTCTTTTCTCTTCTTCATCTCTCTCACACACAAATCCTCTCATCCCCTCTTGTTATTTCTTTCCATTAGAGCTAGTAGAAGAGGTTGAACAAGAAAACCCTAGAAGGGAAAAAGATTGGTAAGGGCTTGATCTACCTTCCCATGGTTTTTGTTTTGGATTTCCCCTTTTCTCTACCTCCCTCTCATGGCTTCTCCTCCCCTGTTTTCAGCCATATTAGGGCTGAGGGTGGTCTTGGTGGTGGTGGTCTTGGTGGCGGCAATTTGGTGCGCGAAGGGCACCCGAGTTCCCTCCCTTTCCATTCCTCTCTTTGGGTAAGCTTTTCTCCTCCCTATGCTTGTTTAAATGATTGATTAGGGGATGTGATTGGGTGTGCATGCTTGCATGGGTGTTAGGGGGGTGGGGGAGGGCTGAGGAGGGGGTGGAAGGGGCTCGGGCGCGCGTGCGGGGTCATCCGTGCGCGTGCGCGCGAGTCTGCGCGCATAGGCAGGCGCTGGCGCTCGCAGACGGGCTGGCTGCACGCACACGTACGTGCAGGCGCGCGGGCGTGCGCGCGAAGTGCTGCACTAGGGCGCAGTGCGCACGGTGCGCGAGGAGTGCTGCGCAGGGGCGCAGTACGCGGGGGTACGCGCAGGGCCGGATGCGCGGTGCGCGCGGGCGCGCCTGAGAGTGCGCGCGCGCGCGGCAGCGTGTCTGGGCACGCGGGCAGGGGCGCAGCAGCGCGTCTGGGCGCGCCGGCAGTGTGCCAGGGGCGCAGGGGCGCGTGCGGGCATGCGCATTCGTGCGTGCGCGTGCGGGTGGCCGTGCGTATGGCTGCCCGTGGGTTCGGGAGAGTGTTGGGGCACTCGGACTCGCGTGCGTACGCGCGTGCTCACGTGCGTGCGGGCCCGTATGCATGCTTGTCCGAGTATTGGGTATTTCTAGTAAATTTCTTATGTATTTGTGTAGTTTACTCACCATATTGAATGCCTATGTCTTGCAGATCTTGACGGACGGTCACGTAGCGACCCGGGTTTCGGTGAGTGGGACAATCCAACCCAGTAGGGAGGCGTTCGATGCACGTAGGCGTGCATTACCCTCCCCTGGGGCACCATAATTGTGTATTAACTTGTAATAATGTAAAACTATGCATGCATGATTAATATGATGTATCCATGCCACCTTAGACTTTGTATGCTAGGGATATGCACCCTTATATCATGTATAGCGGCCTATGCATGTTTAGTCACCTTGTCCCTTAATTGGAAAGCCTCGAACTATGCATGTTCCCATCTAGTTTAATTAAATTAAATCAAAATGTGAGCATATAGTTACTAGCATGCCTTAGAGAATATTATAATCTTGTTGTTATAATATATGTCTCCCTGCATCTGAGTTATGCACCCTGGAGGAATTCTTGAGAATTCATGACATTAGTAGAGTTACAATCGGTGTTGACGGATCCAAGAGGATCGTATCCGTGTGAGTAGGTTGTCTTCTCCTTATTGGTTGGATCCGATGTAGGTACTCCCCGGCGTTGACTGACCTGACAGAGGGCTCCCCCCCGTAGGTACCTCCGATGCGTCGGACATTACTGACAGTGGGAATATACCAGGTGGAGGCCTGAGGGTGGGAGAGGCTACCGGGTGGACCAGGGGTGGAGAGCGGTCTAGTATGCCCCAAGAGGCCCATGTCACCCCCCGGAAAGGGTGAGGGTGAGGGGGGAGGTGGGTTGGCAATGAGAATGTGTAGTTGCTCCCGTGTTAGGGACTATAAATTATTTGTGGATAATATGAATTGTGATGCATGGGTTGTGCTATTCACTGAGCGTGTGGCTCACCCCTCGCATATATTTTTCTCCAGTTATTTCTAAGTCGGATCTGAAGGAGGAGCTCCCCGAGGCACTACAGCAATAGCGGAGCAGCGTCACGTTCTGCGAGTGAGAGGCCATCAGCATCCCCTTTTGATTGTATGTATTGTTATCCGTGCTTGGGCACACGTTTGTATTTGGATGTCGTTGTATATATTGGCTCTCACAGGACAGTTGATTATGTATCGGGTCTGTAATATGTCTTTGAATTACAGACTTAGTCGTTTGAGCTTCCGCTATTTGTATATATTATGTCAGCTACCTTGTGGTCTGTGTTGTCATTTCAATGTTGTTTAGAGTATTTTATTGATCTCTTATTTAGACTGCTGATATTATATATACCTGCCACGTCTCGGGGACGGCCGCCCTGGGGCGTGACATAGGTAGTATTGTAATACTACTCCCACCATATTAATTGGAATATCCAGCATGATTAAGTCTGGGTTAATAACGGGCACTTGCCTAATATTCCCTTGCGATAAGACTCGAGGGCGTGGTGTAGTTGTTGCGCCCATGCTAATGGGGCAAAGCTATGACCAGCTTCAAGAGATGATGATCTCTCTCTCGCCCTCTCCCTCTGCACGAACTGATAAGTAGAGGCGATTTCCTACTCGACTCAGGTTCGTTTGGAATATTGGCATGCACCTGTTAGTGCGCAAGATCGCGCTTGACCCTTCCCTTTTAAGTTGGCGATATCCAACACATGTTAGAGTATATTTTGTATGTTTATACGAGTAGTGCCCACATATGCATGTGTAGTTAGGCCTTGCCTTGTACGTATGTTGCATGATGTGTTGCTTATGCCATATACTCATGTTAGGGAGAACCTCTATAGTGAAGCATATGTTATCGTGCATGTGGATCAAGTTCCTTCAGTGATATAATTCTCCTGTAATAATTATGCGCATGTCAAAACTGATTAGGCCTATCCAAAATAGGCGTGGGTATGACCCGTTGTCGGGTTGTACCTTATTAGTTAGAGCGCTAGCGATGTAATCGCCCCGTGCATCCGAGCGATGCACTCGTTTGGAATTCAGGAGAATTCTTTATCTTATCAGTTTTGTTAAGCCGGTAGTTGTGGCATTAAGCTAGGCCTACCCGTGTTAGGCGTGTATATGAACCGCCTGTTAGGTTATGTGCATTGGGATTATTTCTGCATGAGAGCGAGGCAACCCCCCCTTGTGTCTGAGCGACGCAACCGTGTGGGAGTACAATAGTGTTCGATATCATCGATATGTGATTATCGAGAGTAGTTGTTTTTCCATTGGGTTCGCTTTGCGAATATGGAATGTTTACTCCCAATGTCGTCCGAGTTGAAGAGGCCCGGGTTGTAGCTGTCTTAACAGAGGGCTCCCATCCGTAGGTACCAAGAATGCATTCGGAAGCGTACTGATCGTGGGAGTGTACCAGGTAGACGCTACCCGGTAGAGGGTTAACGAATGACATTAAGAGCGTGGAATCGTTCTCCCCTTTGTTGGATCCGATGTAGGAACTTCTCGGCGTTGGAAAAGCTGTCCTGACAGAGGGCTCCCATCCGTAGGTACCACCGAGGCGTTCGGAAGCGTACTGATTGTGGGAGTATACCAGGTAGTGACTACCCGAGGAAAGGGCTACCGGTGGACCAAGGGTGTAGAGCAGTCTAAGTCTCTTCCAAAAGTCCTATGTCACCTGTAAAGGGTGAGGGTGAGGATGAGGTAAAGACACGTCGCCGCGTGACCCATTCGTTGTTTGTCCGTTCCCAGAGTTGTTGGGTCCGGTTGCGTATCAATGTTCAAAGACATCGTTGGGCAGTTATCTCGATGTAGATGATCCAGTAGTGTTGTGTAGACCAGTAATTCCGGGTCTCTTTGACCAACGGTATGGTCTCTCCCCAAGAGACCCAAGAGTCTCCCTTCGGGAGTGAGGGTGAGGGTGAGGTTGGTGATCCAGTAGTGTTGTGTGGACCAGTAATCCCAGGTCTCCTCGACCAACAGTATGGTCTCTCCCCAAAGGTCCCAAGAGTCTCCCTCCGGGAGTGAGGGTGAGGGTGAGGTTGGTTGCGCCGCCGCGTGACCTTGTTATCCATTGGGTTTCTACCCATGTTTTTCCTTGAAAGGAAATTGTTTTAGTATTGAACTGTTGTATGGTGATTGGTTTCCAGTCACTCACTGAGCTTGTAGCTCACCCCTCGCATACTGTTTCTTTTCAGGGGCAGTGTTGGGCGTGGAGCTGGAGCTTCCCTGTGGCGTGGTCTTATGGGCGTGGAGCGTTCGTCCGACGGGTGGTGAGTGCGAGGCTGTCAGCAGTCCTAGAGTCATTTTATGTATTGTAAATCGTGCATGTGGCACAGGTTGTATTTTATTTGGACTAGGCTTGGCTCTCACAGGACAGTGATTGTGTATTCGAGTCTGTAATAATGTTTTTGATTTACAGACATTGTTGATATCTTATGCTTCCGCTTTTCAGTCAGTTATCATTATCATTGCTTTGCCACCTTGTGTGTTGTTGTTGGAGTCTTTGTTGACCTCAGGTATACAACCTAGTCCAAATAAAATACAACCTGTGCCACATGCACGATTTACAATACATAAAATGACTCTAGGACTGCTGACAGCCTCGCACTCGCCACCCGCCGGAAGAACGCTCCACGCCCATAAGACCACGCCACGGGAAAGCTCCAGCTCCACGCCCAACACTGCCCTGAAAAGAAACAGTATGCGAGGGGTGAGCTACAAGCTCAGTGAGTGGCTGGAAACCAATCACCATACAACAGTTCAATACTAAAGTAATTTCCTTTCAAGGAAAACATGGATAGAAACCCAATGGATAACAAGGTCATGCGACGGCGCGACCAACCTCACCCTCACCCTCACTCCCGGAGGGAGACTCTTGGGACTTTTAGGGAGAGACCATACCGTTGGTCGAGGAGACCCGGGATTACTGGTCCACACAACACTACTGGATCATCTACATCGAGATAACTGCCCAACGATGTCTTTGAACATTGATACGAGACCGGACCCAACAACTATGGGAACGGACGAACAACGAATGGGTCACGAGGCGACGTGTCTTCACCTCATCCTCACCCTCACTCCCGGAGGGAGACTCTTGGGACTTTTGGAAGAGACATAGACTGCTCTACACCCTTGGTCCACCGGTAGCCCTTTCCCCGGGTAGTCACTACCTAGTATACTCCCACGATCAGTACGCTTTCGAACGCCTCGGTGGTACCTACGGATGGGAGCCCTCTGTCAGGACAGCTTTTCCAACGCCGGGAAGTTCCTACATCGGATCCAACGAAGGGGAGAACGATTCCACGCTCGCAATATCATTCGTTAACCCTCTCCCGAGTAGCCTCTACCTGGTACACTCCCACGATCAGTACGCTCCCGAACGCATCGGTGGTACCTACGGATGGGAGCCCTCTGTCAGGACAGCTACAACCTGGGCCTCTTCAATACGGACGACATTGGGAGTAAACATTCCATGCTCGCAAAGCGAACCCAATGGAAAACAACTACTCTCGATAATCACTTATCGAGATATCGAATACTACTATACTCCCACACCGTTGCGTCGCTCAGGCACAAAGGGGGGGGGGTTGCCTCTGCTCTCACGTAGAAATAATCCCAAGGCACATAACCCAACAGGCGGTTCATATACACGCCTAGCACGGGTAGGCCTAGCTTAATGCCACTCTACCAGTTTAACAATCCGATAAGATAATGAATTCTCCTGAATTCCACACGAGTGCATCGCTCGGATGCACGGGGCGATTACATCGCTAGCGCTCTAACTAATAAGGTACAACCCGACAGCGGGTCATTCCCACGCCTATTTCAGATAGGCCTGATTAGTTTTAACATGCGCATATATTTTATAGGAGAATTTAATCTTAGTTATGTGCATGAACCATATGCACGATCACATATCAATTAATCATAGGGATACTCCCTAATCATAGATTTACATCATAAATAAATCATACAACATGCATACATGGTCATTAATCACATAAGCACACAAGGCCTAACTTAAACATGTGATGGATATCACCAATTTAAAAGAAAGGGTCAAGCGCGATCTCGCGCACTAACAGATGCATGCCAATATTCCAAACGAATCTGAGTCGAGTAGGAAATTGCATCTACTTACTCAGTTCGTTCAGAGGGAGAGGGCGAGAGAGATCATCATCTCATGAAGCTGGTCATAGCTTTGCCCCATTAACATGGGCGCAACCACTACACCACGCCCTCGAGTCTTATCGCAAGGGAATATTAGGCGGGTGCCCGTTATTAACCCAGACTTATTCCAATTAATATGGTGGGAGTAGTATTACAATACTACCTAAGGCATGCCATATTCTATACATCAATACACATTACAGCAATACATGCCCATACTAGAGGGCGTATGCAACACAATCATTCATACATGGATACAATACATGTATATAAGCCTAGCATGCAAGATATCTACATATTATAGCTTAAGCATGGCCATACTACTTATCTACACAAGTAGTATAGCTAGGGGGCCCCATCGATGCGCGACGCGCGTCTACGCGCGTCGAGCGCATCCCGAGAGGGGGGGGGGATTGGATCGAACCACTCACCATTACCCGAGACCTCGCGCATCCCATCCGACGAGATCTGCAAGGTAAGGGCATCAAATTTGGTGAGTAACATCACAATTTAACACTTAGAAATCGCTAGAAATGCCAAAGACTTAGACATGCACGAAAACGGGCTCGCACGCATGCAAGCACGCGCGTACGCACGCATGCCTGAGTGCCCCAGCACCTACCCGAGACCCTGGGCAGCCCCACGCATGCCCCAGCATGCGCACGCACGCGCACGCACTGGCACCCTGCCGCATGCCCAGGCACACACCCAGACCCACTGCCCCGCGCGCGCGCATGCTCGCACGCGCCCGCACGCACTCGCGCGCACGCCTTGCGCGCACCCCGCTCGCTGTCTGCGTCCGCACGCACCCGCCCATCTGCGCCTGCCAGTGCCCCTCTGCGCGCGCGTCTGCCAGCGCACGCGCGCGGACAGACCCGCGCGCGCGCCCAGCACTCCCCAACCCTCCCCCCTTGCCCCTACATGCACCCAACTCAAAACACCTCACATGCATGCCCTCCCAAACACCCTAACATGCATAAAAGCCAATTAAAGAAGAGGGAAACTCACCAAAAGAGGGGGAGGGAAGGGGGAGATGTAGGGGCTCCCAAGCGCACCCTTGACCACCTCGACCGCCACCACCTCTACCACCACCTCCATCTATGCTTCTCTTCTTCATGGCTGAACCAAGGGGAGGGGAAAGAAAATAAGGGGATCCACCATGGGAGGAGGAGAGGGAGGAGGAACACACACTCACCTTGCTTGCACTTGCACCTCCTCTTCTTGCTCCATCTTTTCTCTTAGGCATTTCATCAAACACATGGGGGGGAATGTGTGAAAGAGAGAAAGAGAGGCAAGAGAGGTAGACGTGGGGAGTGGGAGAGAGAGAGAGAGATATTTTTTTTTTGGGCCAATAAATAGCCAAAAGAGGGATACAAATGACCAATTCATCCCTGACTAGAAATTCTGTACATGCTTCACTAGAACAGCCATAACTTCCTCAATATAGCTTCGAATTGCACAATTCAATGTCCACTGGAAAAGCCAAGAAGATTATCTACAACTTTCCTGTTTATGCCAAGATCAAATAATCCCTCCAGCTATTCCGAAATGTGAGCTAAACATTGAACAGGGCTGCTGCTAGAATTTTTCATCCCCGAGGTATACTTGGAAAAATACCCATAACTTTTACTACATGAATCCAGTTGATCTAATTCCACTTTTGTACGAAAGCTAACTCAAAACTGAGCATCTCATGATAAAATCATATTTAAACCTCTTCATCTTGGATTTTAACAAAATTAAATCCAAATACCAAATCGGAAATGCATAACTTCTAGGAGAAAAATTATGTAGCCAAATTTTCAATCAGAGCGCTCCAACTCCTGCAGGTGGCTAAAAGCCAAAATTTTAGCGACTCCGATCGAAAAATAAGGCTCCAAATGACACAGGCATAACATTCTTCCCCCCTTAGGAAATTTAGTCCTCGAAATTTAAGGAAACCCAAAGGGAAGACCGAATATAGCAAGTATCATGCATAGACCTTTTGTTCCCAAGTGGTCTATGCACCAGACTGGCGCTACCGACACACTGCAATCAAGGGAACGGTCTTAGCGTGGAGCCTCTTCTCATGCTGGTCTCTGACCTCGATCCACTGCTCCACGAACGACAAATCCAGCTCGAGAATGAGACGGTCGAACGGAGTGACATGAGCAGGATCTTGGACATAACGCCTTGGCCATGAGACAAGGACGACGTCGTGGGCATGAGCCAGCTGTGGGGGAAAGGCTACATGACAAGCCACCTCCCCAATCCACTCAATGACGAGAAACAGTCCCATTAAAGAGCCAACTCAGCTTGCCCCGAACGTCGAAACATAGGATGCCCTTAAACTGGGACACCTTCACGAAAACATGGTCGCCAAACCCAAAGGTAAGCATCCTGGCGATGATGACCTGCGTAGCCCTTTTGTCGGTTCTGGGAGGTGCGGATGCACACATGAACCAACCTGGCCACTGCAAGGTCAAATAAATAATTTGTGGCCCCTCCAACTGGCGCTCCTCAACCGTCCCAACACAAGGGAGGTATAAAACTGCGCCTGTAGAGTGCCTTATATAGTACCATCACGATGCTCGAATGGCAGTCGTCTTGCAGGCATACCCAACCAATAGTTGATGCCTCACCCAACTGCCCTCATCATTGAGCACGCAGGCACTTAGCATGTCCTCCAAGGTCTGAATCGTCCTCTTTGTCTGGCTGTCCATCGGCGATGAAACGCTATACTTAAATGGAGGCTCGCGCCAAAGCCTGCCAAGGTTGCGCCACAACCTCAAAGTAACCCTCGCGTCTCAACCGAAAATAGCGCCGACCGGAGTGCCATGAAGACGAACAATCGCGAAGGTGAAAACCCTCGTCAAGGCATCCAGAGACTCAATCAGTCGGATTAGGGAGGGAAGCGCGGACTTAGTCAGTCGGTCAATGATCACCTAGACGGCGTCGTGACCTGAACGTGACATTAGCGAGTCCGCAACAATCCCTGATAACCCACTCCCACGTCCACTGAGGAATCTCCATGGACTGACGCTTTCCAACGCGATGATGATTCTTGAACTTTGCCTGAGGGCATGCCAACCTGGGGAAACAAGGTCACCCACATCACCTTTTCATCACACCACAGCAATCTCAATGAAGACTACCCCAAAGTAGTCCACGGAAGCCCAATAAACTTTTGAGATCCACGAAGGCATCTGGCGCATTCGTCAACCCCGACAGCAGTACTTAAAACTCGTAGTGCCTGAACGGTCACGAAAGGCCATCTACGGGATGTCTAACTCCTGGATCTCCGACTTGTGGTACCCTTGTGCGAAGATCGATCTAAGAGAAGACACTCGCTCCTAGAGCTGGTCAAACAGATCATCGATTCACGGCAAGGGTAATTGATCTTCAACCTCCATGGGGAGATCAAAACAACACCACGAACAATTAAGTCCAGATTCTACTCCTCGAGCATGGCTGGCGCTCATGATGACACTTACACGCTTGGTAAGCCGCTCAACCGCACTTAATCCACAAGACACGCAATAAGGGGTCGTCGAACCTCGACAATGCCTATGCGACGTCATCTATCTGATAGGGCGGTTGAGTCCCATCACGAACGTTAGCATCGCGTCTCCTCATTTGCGACCAATGTGGGGCAAAACAAGACAGTATCCACAACTGTGCTTCACATGCCACCAGAGATAGGTCGCTCAACTATAACCATTGGAACTCCAGCATCCTGCACTCCATGGGCAGATTCATCACGGGGAGTCCACGCTCTTGACATCATCCAGTAGCACTCTCCTGGTGTGGCCTCTACCTGGTAGCCTCCCAAGCCCACTATCTCTGCCATATGGGCGCACCAACAAGCATAGTATCTGGGAGCACCTCACAGGGCTCTGGCCTCAACCGGGCAGCTACAACGCACAATGATATATCGAAGCGGCTCCAGATGCCACTATGGAACCCAGTCCACAAGCAATCGCCCACCAAGCTGCAATAGGATGCACCCAATCCCGATCGTATGCATCACCACTCGCTACAGCACCTTCCAAGTGAGAGGAAAAATCCATCATCAATTTGATGCTTCAAAGGTATTCCTTGACTGGGAAAAGAAACCTTGGGAGGGCACCATGAGGTCCCGATATAGGATATCCCGACAACCAAACAAGGAACACGGAGTACCCTAGCCCGGGTCTCAACGATGACCCCGCAAGGCCCCTTAATCCTGAGTAGGAAGGCTGGAAGAAGACATCATCCCTTAATGAGCAATACGCCACATCCTCAACACTTGAAACTGGCGCCGCACGCAAACTCCATGGTTACCAGCGATACCGATGCACGGGAAAGAAGCTCCATTATCGAGACGCAATCCATACCTTAGAAATTGCAACCAATTCATCACTATCATACTACTGGGCTGGAATCTCCTACCCAAGCCTTAATCCCGCAACAAGGGATCCAACAACTGACCCTGTTCAGCCGACCCAGTCGACAACTTAAGGGTGGGTCCAGGGGGGTCACGTCCACGTCAACGGATGCGAGGAGGCATGTCAGCAACCTAAGATAACTTCTAAAACAAGAGTACTCAGATGACAATCCTACGACTCATCATCTATACGACTAGACTTAGGCTCTGACAAGACCAGGCTCTGATACCAACTTTTGTCACGCCCCAAGGCGGCCGTCCCCGAGACGTGGCAATAATAAAATATCATCTATCAATACCTGAGGTCAATAAAGACTCCAACAACAACACATAAGGTGGCAAAGCAAGGATAATGATAACTGATTGAAAAAATGGAAGCATAATATATAAACAATGTCTGTAAATCAAAAACATTATTACAGACTCGAATACACAATCACTGTCCTGTGAGAGCCAAGTCTAGACCAAAGAAAATACAACCTGTGCCACATGCACGATTTACAATACATACAATGACTCTAGGACTGCTGACAGCCTCGCACTCGCCACCCACCGGAAGAACGCTCCACACCCATAAGACCACGCCACAGGAAAGCTCCAGCTCCACGCCCAACACTGCCCCTGAAAAGAAACAGTATGCGAGGGGTGAGCTACAAGCTCAGTGAGTGGCTGGAAACCAATCACCATACAACAGTTCAATACTAAAGCAATTTCCTTTCAAGGAAAACATGGATAGAAACCCAATGGATAACAAGGTCACGCGGCGGCGCGACCAACCTCACCCTCACCCTCACTCCCGGAGGGAGACTCTTGGGACTTTTAGGAAGAGACCATACCGTTGGTCGAGGAGACCCGGGATTACTGGTCCACACAACACTACTGGATCATCTACATCGAGATAACTGCCCAACGATGTCTTTGAACATCGATACGAGACCAGACCCAACAACTATGGGAACGGACGAACAACGAATGGGTCACGAGGCGACGTGTCTTCACCTCATCCTCACCCTCACTCCCGGAGGGAGACTCTTGGGACTTTTGGAAGAGACTTAGACTGCTCTACACCCTTGGTCCACCGGTAGCCCTTTCCCCCGGTAGTCACTACTTGGTATACTCCCACGATCAATATGCTTCTGAACGCCTCGGTGGTACGTACGGATGGGAGCCCTCTGTGAGGACAACTTTTACAACGCCCGGAAGTTCCTACATCGGATCCAACGAAGGGGGGAACGATTCCACGCTCGCAATATCATTCGTTAGCCCTCTCCCGGGTAGCCTCTACCTGGTACACTCCCACGATCACTACGCTCCCGAACGCGTCGGTGGTACCTATAGATAGGTGCCCTCTGTCAGGACAGCTACAACCCGACCCTCTTCAACACGGACGACATTGGGAGTAAACATTCCATGTTCGCAAAGCGAACCCAATGGAAAACAACTACTCTCGATAATCACTTATCGAGATATCAAATACTACTGTACTCCCACACCGTTGCGTCGCTCAGACACAAAAGGGGGGGGGGTTGCCTCTGTTCTCACGTAGAAATAATCCCAAGGCACATAACCCAACAGGCGATTCATATACACGCCTAGCACGTGTAAGCCTAGCTTAATGCCCCTCTACCAGTTTAACAATCCGATAAGATAATGAATTCTCCTGTATTCCACACGAACGCATCGCTCGGATGCAAGGGGCGATTACATCGCTACCGCTCTAACTAATAAGGTATAACCCGACAGCGGGTCATACCCACGCCTATTTCAGGTAGGCCTGATTAGTTTTAACATGCGCATATATTTTATAGGAGAATTTAATCTTAGTTATGTGCATGAACCATATGCACGATCACATATCAATTAATC
The DNA here is from genome assembly GCA_030737835.1 of Acorus gramineus. Lineage (NCBI taxonomy): Eukaryota > Viridiplantae > Streptophyta > Magnoliopsida > Acorales > Acoraceae > Acorus > Acorus gramineus. Next base: position 4,240,805 of record CM060849.1, read on the forward strand.
ATAGGGATACTCCCTAATCATAGATTTACATCATAAATAAATCATACAACATGCATACATGGTGTCACGCCCCAGGGCGGCCGTCCCCGGGACGCGGCAAGTATATACATGATATCAGCAGTCTACACAGGAGATCAATAACATACTCTAACAATAGCTAAAATGACAACACAGGCAAAAGCAAGGCTGACATGATATATACACAAATAGCGGAAGCTAAAAGACTAAGTCTGTAATTCAAAAACATACTACAGACTCGATACATAATCAACTGTCCTGTGAGAGCCAATATACACAAACACATCCAAATATAATACAAACGAGTGCCCAAGCACGGAAATATATACATACAATCAAAAGAAAGGATGCTGATGGCCTCTAACACTCGCGGGACGTGGCGCTGCTCCGCTACTGATGAGGTCTCTCGGGAAGCTCCTCCTTCAAGTCCGACTCAGTAATAACTGGAGAAAAATTATGCGAGGGGTGAGCCACACGCTCAGTGAATAGCACAACCCATGCCTCACAATTTATATTAACCACAATTAATCATTTAAAAGCCTCAAAGTGGCAGGAACTACACAATCCAGTGGGTCGCTACATCGCCGACCCACCACACCCTCACCCTCACCCCTCAATATGGTGACATAGGATATTGGGACTGACTAGGCTGTTAATCACCCTTGGTCCACCGATAGTCTCTCCTCCACTCCGTAGGCCGCTTGGCCACTCCCACATTCAGCACAGTCCGAATCCAAAATCAGGAGGTACCTACTGATGGGAGCCCTCTCACGGGACGGCCTTTCTAACGCTGGGGCAGTCTCTACACGGATCCAACGAAGGGTACAGAAACAGCCTATCCATACGCATATGATCCACTCGGATCCGTCAACAACGCATCTCAACAACTCTAATGTCATGAATTCTTCAGAATTCCTCCAAGGCGCATAACCAAGATGCGGGGAACATATATAATATTATTGGGAAAAGAAACCTTGGGAGGGCACCATGAGGTCCCGATATAGGACATCCCGACAACCAAACAAGGAACATGGAGTACCCTAGCCCGGGTCTCAATGTTGACCTCGCAAGGCCCCTTAATATTCCCTAAGGCATGCTAAAATACCATAAGTTCACATTTAATTTAATAAATTTAAACTAATAGGATGCATGCATAGGTCGAGGCTTTCCTAGCATGATAACAAGGTGACAGGATGCATGGCTCTTACACATATCCTAAGGGTGCAAGTCCCTAACATACAAGATCTAGGGTGCATGCATACTACATAACAGTCATGTTTGCATGGATTACATATTACACAAGTCAATATTAAAGCATGGTGCCCCAGGGGAGGACGGTACACGCCCAAGTGCATATAACGCCTCCCAACTGGGTTGGATTGTCCCACTCACTGATCACCGGGTCGTCGCGCGACCGTCCGTCAAGATCTGCAAGACAGGGTAATCAACTCGGTGAGTAAAATACACAAATATATACAAAAATACACTAAAATACCCAACACTCGGACAAGCGTACATACGGCCCGTACGCACGCGAGTCCGAGCACCCTGACTCACTCCCGAACCCCCGGGCAGCCGTACGCACGGCCACCCGACCCAGGCGCACAGCCGCGCCCCAGCCCGCGCGCCCAGACGCACTGCCGAGCCCCTGCCCGCATGCCCGGACACGCTGTCGAGCCCCCCCCCCCCCCCGGGTGCACCGCGCGCTCACTGCGCCCCAGCGTAGCAACCCGCACGCACACCCGCATGCCCTGCGCCACAGCGCCTCACCCCGCGCGCACCTCGCGCCCACCACCGGCTTGCCTCACCGTGCGCGCACAGCACGCCTGCGCCTCTGCGCAGCGCTCCTCGCGCATGCCCCCGCACGGCGCCCTGCGCGCAGCATCAGCACGCGGCCCCCTGCGCGCGGCACGCACTGCACCTCTACGCAGCGCCCCGCGCGCACGCCCCCTCACGGTGCCCAGCCCGCAGCACCCGCACGCTCCTGCTCCACCCGCGCGCACGCCCGCGCACTGCCAGCCTGCTCTGCCTGCCCTGCTTGCCCTGCCTGCCCGCGCGCGTAGGCCCGATGAGCCCGCACTGCCCGAGCCGGCCAACCACCCCAACCGGCACCCACTACCACCAACAGCCACCCAAACCACCATAAAAGCCAAACATACCCAAAAACACCTCCTAATCAAGCATCTAAACAAGAAAGGAAGGAAAGGAAACCTCACCCAAGGAAGGAAAGGAAGGAAGGGAAGATCGGTTGCTCTTCGCGCACCGAAACACCACCTCAAGGACCACCACCACCAAGATCTCCTTCAGCCCTCGAAATGGCTGAAATCAGAGGAGAAAAGAGAGAATTAGAGGGGGTCACACTTGAGGGAACTCGAATCCGAGACCACCGGAAGGTAGATCGGGAGCTCACCTATCTTTTCTCTTCTTAGGGTTTTTGGTTTCAAGCACCCTAGCTAGGTCTAAATGTGGATTTAAAGAGAGGAGGAGAGAGAAATTTGGGTGGAGAAGATGATGAATAGTGGGGGGAGATATTTTTAGCTTCACTTAAAAGTCACCCCACACACACACCTCACACACTCACCACTTAAGCTAATTAATTAGGTTTAGGCTAGGTTTAATTAGGTTTAAGCTAGGTTTGACCCTAGTCAACCCAACCACACAAAAAGCCAAACTCATTTGACCAAGTCAAAGGTCAACTTTGACCAAGTCAAGTCTCCCAATGACTTCTTGCTCGGTCAAAACCCGGATACGCTTCGGAATTGCGAAATTCTGAAACGTCACCAGAATTCGATAAAATTTTTGTGAGTGGCTTGGAATGGCACCAGGACACATAATATGCAGTTAGATTTTCAATCGGAGTCCTCAAACTCAGGATGATAGCTAACAGTCCAAAATTTTAGCGGTTCCGATCGAAAAACGAAAAAAAATTGAAAAACTGCCAGAATGCTCCAATGGTGATCAGAAGGCAAAAAGTGACACATATATAACACATGGCCATTAATCATATAAGCACACAAGGCATAACTTAAGTATGCGTTGGATATCACCAACTTAAAAGAAAGGGTCAAGCGCGATCTCGCGCACTAACAGGTGCATGCCAATATTCCAAACGAACCTGAGTTGAGTAGGAAATCGCATCTACTTACTCAGTTCGTTCAGAGGGAGAGGGCGAGAGAGATCATCATCTCATGAAGCTGGTCATAGCTTTGCCCCATTAACATGGGCGCAACTGTTATATATGTGTCACTTTTAGCCTTCTGGTCACCATTGGAGCATTCTGGCAGTTTTTTAACTTTTTCTTTTTTTCGATCGGAACCGCTAAAATTTTGGACTTTTGGCTATCATCATGAGCTTGAGAACTCCGATTGAAAATCTAACTGCACATTATGTGTCCTGGTGCCATTTCAAGCCACTCACGAAAATTTCATCGAATTCCGGCAACGTTCAGAATTTTGTAGTTCTGAATCGTATCCAAATTTTGACCAAGCGAAAAGTCATTGGGAGACTTGACCAAGTCAAAGATGACTTTGACCAAGTCAAGTTTGACCCTTGACTTGGTCAATTGGTTTTGTTTGTTAGTGTGGTTGGGTTGACTAGGGTCAAAGTTCACCTAAACCTAATTAACCCTAAGTGTAAGTGAGTGTGTGTGTGTGGGGTGTGTGTGTGGGTGACTTAATGTCCACGCCCACCTATAGCGCCCTTCTATTCATCTTCTTCTCCATCTCTCTCACTCACAAACCTCTCATCCCCTCTCTTTATTTCCACATTTTGACCTAGTAGAAGTGGTGGAAAAGAAAAACCCTAGAAGGAGAAAAGTTTGGTAAGGACCCGATCTACCTTCCCATGGTTTCATTTTTGTGTTTCCCTTTGTTTGACCTCCTCTCATGGCACCTTTTCTCCTCTGTTTTCAGCCCCCCTTAGGCTGAGAAGGGGCTTGGTGGTGGTGTTTCGGTGCGCGAAGAGCACCAGATTTTCCCTCCCTTTCCTTTCCTCCCTTAGGTGAGTCCTCTTCCTCCCTTTTTCTTGTGTAGATGCTTGATTAGGATGTGTTTTTGGGTATGCATGGTTTGGATGTGTGTTAGGGGTGTGGGAGGGCTGAGGAAGGTGGTGGGTTTGGCTCGGGCGCGCGTGCGGGGTCATCCGCGCGCGTGCGCGCGAGTCTGCGCGCGCAGGCAGAGCAGGCGCGCGCAGTCGGGCGCGCTGGGGCGTGCGCGCGGAGTGTTGAGCGGGGGCGTAGTGCACGGGGGCGCGCGAGGAGAGTGCGCGCGGGGTGCTGCGCAGGGGCGCAGTACGCGTGGGTAGGCGCAGGGCTGGACACGCGGTACGCGAGGGCACGCGCGAGCGTGCGCGCGCGTGCGGCAGCGTGTCTGGGCGCGCGGGGTGGGGCGCGGTAGTGCGCCCGGGGCGCGGGCGTGCGTGCGTGCGTGCGCACCCGTGCGTGTGCGTGCGGGTGGCCGTGCGCATGGCTGCCGTGGGTGCAGGAGGATGTCGGGGCACTCGGGCTCGCGTGCGTGCGGGCCGTATGCATGCTTGTCCGAGTGTAGGGTATTTCTAGCGTATTTCTAGCGTGTTTCTTACGTATTTGTGTAATTACTCACCACTTTGATTACCATGTCTTGCAGATCTTGACGGGCGGTCGCGCGACGACCCGGGTATTGGTGAGTGGGACAATCCAACCTAGTAGGGAGGCGTTCGATGCACGTAGGCGTGCATTGCCCTCCCCTGGGGCACCATAGTTGCATATTAGCTAGTATTAATGTAAACTGTGCTATGCATGATCATTATGTTGTATCGATGCCCCCCTTAGACTTTGTATGCTAGGGATATGCACCCTTATATTATGTATAGAGACCTACGCATCCTGATACCATGTTTTCATGCTAGGAAAGCCTCGACCTACGCATGTTTCCCATTTAGTTTAACTTATTTAAATCAAATGCGAGCATATGGTTATTAGCATGACTTAGATAATCTTATAACCTCGTTGTTATAATATGTGTCTCCCCGCATCTTAGTTATGCGCCCTGGAGGAATTATAAAGAATTCATGACATTATTTAGCGTTACCACCGGTGTCGACGGATCCATGAGGATCATATCCGCGTGACTAGGCTGTCTTCCCCTTATGGGTGGGACCCGAGGTAAGAACTCCCCGGCGTTAGCTGGCCTGACAGAGGGCTCCCATCTGTAGGTGCCTCCGATGCGTTCGGACTGTGCTGATCGTGGGAGTATACCAGGTTGAGACTACGAGGGTGGGAGAGGCTACCCGGTGGGGCCAGGGGTGGAGAGTGGTCTAGTCTGCCCCAAGAGACCCATGTCACCCCTCGGAAAGGGTGAGGGTGAGGGGGAGGGAAAGTGGGTTGGCGATGTAGCGACCCACTGGATTGTGTAGTACTGCCACTTAGAGGCTATAAATAATTTGAGGTTAATATGAATTGTGATGCATGGGTTGTGCTATTCACTGAGCGTGTGGCTCACCCCTCGCATATATTTTTCTCCAGTTATATCTGAGTCGGATCTGAAGGAGGAGCTCCCTGAGGCACATCAGCAGTAGCGGAGCAGCGTCACGTTCTGCGTGTGAGAGGCCATCAGCATCCCCCTTTGATTGTATGTATTGTATTCCGTGCTTGGGCACACGTTTGTATTTTATTTGGATGTCGTTGTATATATTGGCTCTCACAGGACAGTTGATTATGTATCGGGTCTGTAATATGTCTTTTGAATTACAGACTCAGTCTTTTAGCTTCCGCTATTTGTGTATATATTATGTCAGCCTCATTGTTGTCTGTGTTGTCATTGTTGATGATTGTTTAGAGTATATTATTGACCTCCTGTTTAGACTGCTGATATCATATATACCATTGCCGCGTCTCGGGGACGGCTGCCCTGGGGCGTGACACCATATACTCATGTTAGGGAGAACCCCTATAGTTAAGCATAGGTAATTGTGCATGTGGATCAAGTTCATTCAGTGATAGAATTCTTCTGTAATAATTATGCGCATGTTAAAACTGATTAGGCCTATCTGGAATAGGCGTGGGTATGACCCGTTGTCGGGTTGTACCTTATTAGTTAGAGCGCTAGCGATGAAATCGCCCCCGTGCATCCGAGCGATGCACTCATTTGGAATTCAGGAGAATTCATTATCTTATCGGTTTTGTTAAGCCGGTAGTTGGGGCATTAAGCTAGGCCTACCTGTGCTAGGCGTGTATATGAACCGCCTGTTGGGTTATGTGCCTTGGGATTATTTCTGCGTGAGAGCAGAGGCAACCCCCCTTGTGTCCGAGCGACGCAACCGTGTGGGAGTACAATAGTGTTCGCTATCATCGATATGTGATTATCGAGAGTAGTTGTTTTTCCATTGGGTTCGCTTTGCGAACATGGAGTGTTTCCTCCCAATGTCGTCCGTGTTGAAGCGGCCCAGGTTGTAGCTGTCCTGACAGAGGGCCCCCACCTGTAGGTACTATCGATGCATGCGGCAAGATGTACTGATCGTGGGGGTATACCAGGTAGAGGCTACTCGGGAGAGGGCTAACGAATGATATTGCGAGCGTGGAATCGTTCTCCCCTTCGTTGGATCCGATGTAGGAACTTCCCGGCGTTGGAAAAGCTGTCCTGACAGAGGGCTCCCATCCATAGGTACCACCGAGGCGTTCAGAAGCGTACTGATCGTGGGAGTATACCAGGTAGTGACTACCCGGGAAAAGGGCTACCGGTGGACCGAGGGTGTAGAGGAATCTAATCTCTCCAAAATTCCTATGTCACCTGTAAAGGGTGAGGGTGAGGATGAGGTGAAGACACGTCGCCGCATGACCCATTCGTGGTTCGTCCGTTCGCATAGTTGTTGGGTCCGGTTGCGTATCGATGTTCAAAGACATCGTTGGGCAGTTATCTCGATGTAGATGATCCAGTAGTGTTGTGTAGACCAGTAATTCCGGGTCTCCTCGACCAACGGTATGGTCTCTCCCCAAGAGTCCCAAGAGTCTCCCTCCGGGAGTGAGGGTGAGGGTGAGGTTGGTGATTCAGTAGTGTTGTGTGGACCAGTAATTCCGCGTCTCTTTGACCAACGGTATGGTCTCTCCCCAAAAGTCCCAAGAGTCTTCCTCCGGGAGTGAGGGTGAGGGTGAGGTTGGTCGCGCCGTCGCGTGGCCTTATTATCCATTGGGTTTCTACCCATGTTTTCCTTGAGAGGAAATTGTTTGAGTATTGAACTGTTGTATGGTGATTGGTTTCTAGCCACTCACTGAGCTTGTAGCTCACCCCTCGCATACTGTTTCTTTTCAGGGGCAGTGTTGGGCGTGGAGTTGGAGCTTTCCTGTGGCGTGGTCTTATGGGCGTGGAGCGTTCTTCCGGCGAGTGGTGAGTGCGAGGCTGTCAGCAGTCCTAGAGTCATTTTATGTATTGTAAATCGTGCATGTGGCACAGGTTGTATTTTATTTGGACTAGGCTTGGCTCTCACAGGACAGTGATTGTGTATTCGAGTCTGTAATAATGTTTTTGGTTTACAGACATTGTTTATATATTATGCTTCCGCTTTTCAGTCAGTTATCATTATCCTTGCTTTGCCACCTTGTGTGTTGTTGTTGGAGTCTTTATTGACCTCAGGTATTGATAGCTGATATTTCATTATTGCCACGTCTCGGGGACAGCCGCCCTAGGGCGTGACAGGATGTGATCTATGCACATCAGCTCGTGGAGATACATGACATCAAGGTTATCTTTCTTATTGCCGAGTGACATTGTGGTACTGGTGCGCATGCGCGTGTAGGCACAAGTGTGGGCCGAGGTCGCAGGGTCACGTGCAAAGGCACGTGCGAGGATGCAAGATGCGAGGTGGCATGCGATGATGAGCGTGAAGTTGTAATATATGTGTCACTTTTAGCCTTTTGGTCACCTTTGGGACATTTCTGGCAGTTTTTCAATTTTTTTTTTTTCGATCGGAACCGCTAAAATTTTGAACTTTTAGCTATCTGCATGAGCTCGAGAACTCCGATTGAAAATCTAACTGCACATTATGAGTCCTGGTGCCATTTCGAGCCACTCACAAAAATTTCATCGAATTCCGGTAACGTTTTAGAATTTGACAGTTCCGAATCGTATCCGGGTTTTGACCGAGTGGGAATGTCAAAGGGGGGACTTGACCAAGTCAAAGAAGACTTGGACCAAGTCAAATTTGACCATTGACTTGGTCAAATAGTTTTGTTTTTTTGTGTGGTTGGGTTGACTCAAAGTCAATCCCCACCAACCCAAATTGTTCTAAGTGTGTGAGTGTGTGTGTGTGTGTGTGGCCCTATTAGTGGGCGTCCCCCTTCTCTCCTCTTCTCTTCTCTTCTCCATCTCCCTCTCACACACTCCATCTCTCCCTCTTCTTTCCTTTTTTCTTCCATTAGAGTTAGTAGAAGAAGAAGAAGAAGAAAACCCTAGAAGGGAAAAAGAAAGGTAAGGGTGTGATCTACCTTTGGGTGGTGTTTGATTGTTTTCCCTTTTCTCTATCTCCCTCTCATGGCTTCCCCCACCCCTGTTTCAGCCATTTTTAGGGCTTGAGAGTGGCTGAGGAGGAGGTGGTGTTGGTGGTGGCGAAAGAGGTGGTTTGGTGCGCAAAGGGCACCCGAGCTTCCTCCCTTTTCCTTTCCCTCCTTGTTGCTAAGTCCTCCTCCTCCCTTAGCTTGTTTAGATGATTGATTAGGGTGTTTAAGTGGTTATGCATGCTTTGCATAGGTGGTAGAGGGAGGGGGGTGGGCTGAGGAGGGGGTGGAAGGGACTCGGAGCCATCCCGCGCGTGCGCGCGCGTCTGCGGGCGCAGACGGGCGGGCTTGCGTGCGCCCGCGCGCACCGCGGGTCTGGGCGCGTGGCAGTGCGCCCGGGGCGCTGGGGCGCATGCGTGCGTGCGCATTCGTGCATGCGCGTGCAAGGGGCCATGCGTGTGGCTGCCCAAGGGTTCAGGTGGGTGTTAGGGCACTCGGACTCGCGTGCGTACTGTCACGCCCCAGGCGTCCCCGAGACGTGGCAAAATAAAATATAATATCAGTTATCAATACCTGAGGTCAATAAGGACACCAACAACAATACACAAGGCGGCAAAGCAAGATAATGACAACTGACTGAAAAGCGGAAGCATAAGATATCAACAATGTCTGTAAATCAAAAACATTATTACAGACTCGAATACACAATCACTGTCCTGTGAGAGCCAAGCCTAGTCCAAATAAAATACAACCTGTGCCACATGCACGATTTACAAAGCATAAAATGACTCTAGGAATGCTGACAGCCTCGCACACGCCACCCGCCAGCAGAACGCTCCACGCCCATAAGACCACACCACAGGAAGCTTCAGCTCCACGCCCAACACTGCCCCTGAAAAGAAACAGTATGTGAGGGGTGAGCTACAAGCTCAGTGAGTGGCTGGAAACCAATCACCAATCTACAGTTCAATACATAATCAATTCCCTTTTTCAAGGAAAAACATGGGTAGAAACCCAATGGATAACAGGGTCACGCGGCGGCGCGACCAACCTCACCCCCACCCTCACTCCCGGAGGGAGTCTTTTGGGACTTATGGGGAGAGACCATACCGTCAGTCGAAGTGACCCGGATTTACTGGTCTAGAGACCATGCCGTCGGTCGAAGAGACCCGGATTTACTGGTCTACTCAACACTACTGGATCATCTACATCTAGATAATCGCCCAACGATGTCCTTCAACATCGATCACGAGACCGGACCCAACATCTATGGGAACGGTCGAACAACGAATGGGTCACGAGGCGACGCGTCTTCGCCTCATCCACACCCTCACTCCTGAAAGGAGACATCTTGGGACTTTGGGAAGAGACTTAGACTGCTCTACACCCCTGGTCCACCGGTAGCCTCTCCCACACTCCGTATCTTACCTGGTATACTCCCACGATCAGCACTGTCCGACACATCGGAGGTACCTACAGATGGGAGCCCTCTGTCAGGACAGCCTGTCTAACTTGGGGCTGTACTACACGGATCCAACAAAGGGGAGAACGATTCCACGCTCGCTATATCATTCCTTAGCCCTCTTCCAGGTAGCCTCTACCTGGTATACTCCCACGATCAGTACCCCTCCGACTGCATCGGTGGTACCTACGGATGGGAGCCCTCTGTCAGGACAGCTACAACCCGGCCTCTTCAACTCGGACAACCCTGAGAGTGAACATTCCATGTTCGCAAGGCAAACCCCATGGAAACAACTACCACTCTGGAGGAGAAGAATATGCGAGGGGTGGGCCACACACTCAGTGAATGGCACCAACTATGCATCATAAATCATATCAACCTTATATAATTCATAGCCCCTAACACGGGAGCAACCACACAATCCAGTGGGTCGTTACATCATCGACCCACCACACCCTCACCCTCAAAGGGGTGACATGGGCCTTTTGGGACTGACTAGACTGCTATTCACCCTTGGTCCACCGGTAGCCTCTCCCCGCTCCGTAGCTTACCTGGTATACTCCCACTGTCACGCCCCAGGGCGGCCGTCCTCGGGACGCGGCAAGTGTATATATGATATCAGTCTAAACAGGAGTTCAATAACATACTCACGCAACAGCTAAAAATGACAACAAAGACAAAAGCAGGGCTGACATGATATATACACAAAATAGCGGAAGCTAAAAGACTGAGTCTGTAATCCAAAAACATATTACAGACTCGATACATAATCAACTGTCCTGTGAGAGCCAATATATACAATGACATCCAAATACAATACAAACGCGTGCCCAAGCACGGAATATAATACATACAATCAAAAGGGATGCTGATAGCCTCTGATACTCGCGGGACGTGGCACTACTCCGCTACTGATGAAGTCCCTCGGGGAGCTCCTCCTCCAGATCCGACTCAGATGACACTGGAGAATAATAATTATGCGAGGGGTGAGCCACACGCTCAGTGAATAGCACAACCCATGCATCACAATTTATATTAACCACCAGATTTATTAACCACCATCACATTATTAAAAGCCACAAAATGGCAACAACTAAACAATCCAGTGGGTCGCTATCGCCAACCCACTACACCCTCACCCTCACCCCTCAATAGGTGACAAAGGATATTGGGACTGACTACACAAATCCAGTGGGTCGCTATCGCCAACCCACTACACCCTCACCCTCACCCCTCAATAGGTGACATAGGATATTGGGACTTACAAACCAGTGGGTCACTACATCGCCGACCCACCACACCCTCACCCTCACCCCTCAATAGGTGACATAGGATGTTGGGACTTAATAGGCTGATAATCATCCTTACACAAATCCAGTGGGTCACCACATCGCCGACCCACCACACCCTCACCCTCACCCCTCAATAGGTGACATAGGCTATTGGGACTGACTAGGCTGATGGTCGCCCTTGGTCCACCGATAGTCTCTCCCCACTCCGTAGGCCGCTTGGCCACTCCCACATTCAGCACAGTCTGTCCCAAATCAGGAGGTGCCTACTGATGGGAGCCCTCCACGGGACAGCCTTTCTAACGCCGGGGCAGTCTCTACCGGATCCAACGAAGGGAACAGAACAGCCTATCCATACGCATATGATCCACTCGGATCCGCTGACAACCCATCTGAACCACTCTAATGTCTTGAATTCTTCAGAATTCCTCCAGCGCGCATAACCAAGATGCGGGGAATATATAAGATAATAATGAGGAAAAGAAACCTTGGGAGGGCAACCTGAGGTCCCGATATAGGACATCCCGCCAACCAAACAAGGAACACGGAGTACCCTAGCCCGGGTCTCAATGTTGACCTCACAAGGCCCCCTTAATATTCCGCAAGGCATGCTAAAAATATCATAAGTCTGCATTTAATTTAATAAATCAAACTAATAGAACGCATGCATAGGTCGAGGCTTTCCTAGCATGATAACAAGGTGACAGGATGCACGGCTCTTACACATATCCTAAGGGTGCAAGTCCCTAACATACAAGTCTAGGGTGGCATGCATTCTACACATTAGTCATGCTTGCATGGATTACAATTAACAAGTTAATATTAACTGCGGTGCCCCAGGGGAGGACGGTACACGCCCAAGTGCATATAGCGCCTCCCTACTGGGTTGGGTTGTCCCACTCACCAATAACCGGGTGGTCGCGTGACCGTCCGTCAAGATCTGCAAGACAGGGTAATCAACTCGGTGAGTAAAATACACAATATACACAAAAATACACTAAAAATACCCAACACTCGGACAAGCGTACATACGGCCCGTACGCACGCGAGTCCGAGCACCCCGACACACTCCCGAACCCCCGGGCAGCCATACGCACAGCCACCCGCACGCGCACGCACGAATGCGCACGCACGCACGCACCCCGGCACCATCGGCGCACTACCGCGCGTCCAGCCCAGCGCGCCCCCGCGTGCACTGCACGCACGCCGCAGCACCTGCACGCACTGGTCCCCAGCTCTGCGCCCAGGCGCATGCCCAGGCACCCTGCCCCGCACCCAGGCACAGTGCCCAGGCGCCCTACCCGCGCGCGCGCACTCCCGCGCACACCCCCGCGCGCACGCACCCGCGCGCGACTGCGCGCGCGACTGCGCGCCCGACTGCGCCCGCCAGCGCTCGCCTGTGGGCGCAAGCGCGCAGACCGCTCCCAGCGCGCGCCCAAGCCCTCTGAACCTCATTTTCATCCTCCCCAACCCCTCACACACTCCCCAACCCACCTAGCCAACATGCATGACTTCCCCACAACCCCTTAAGCCCTAGAAATCAAGAAAAAGGAGGGGAAAGGCTCACCTTGGAGGGGGGCGAAAGGGGGAGGTTCGGGGGCCCTCGACGCACCCGCGACCACCTCAACCGCCACCACCACCTCGGCCTCTCCTCAGCCTCCTCTTCAGCAGCAAAAACAGGGGGGGGGGAAGCATGGAAAGGGACCTTGAGATAGAGAGGAACAAACAACAACAACACATGCACACAAGCTCTTCTTCCTCCACCACCTCCTTCTCTTCTTCTCATTGGGGACATTTAACAAACACTTGGTGGGGACAAACAAAAGAGAAAGAGAGGGACCAGAAGTTCTGGTCGGAAGTGAGAGGGGAAGAGAGAGGAGAAGAGATATTTATCAAATATCTAAGGGGGAATTACTAAGTCGCCCCTTGACTAGAAATTCTGCGTAAGCTTTACTGGAACAGCCATAACTTCCCCGATACAGCTCCGAATTGCTTGATTCCAAGACCGATGGAAAGCTAAGAAGATTATCTACAACTTTTATGTTCATGCCAAGATCAGATAATCCCTCCAGCTATTCCGAAATTAGAGCTAAACATCGAGCAGGGCTGCTGCCAGAATTTCCATCCCCGGGGTATACTTGGAAAAATACCTATAACTTTTACTACAAGAATCCAGTTGATCTAATTCCACTTCTGTGCAAAAGCTAACTCAAAACTGGACATCTCATAATAAAATCATAATTAAACCTCCTCATCATGAATTTTAACAAAATCAAATCAGGAATACATAACTTAGGGAAAAAAAAATTATGTACCCAAATCTTCAAACAGAGCGCTCCAAATGACACAGACACAACATTCTGCCCCCCCTTAGGAAATTTAGTCCTCGAAATTTAAGGAAACCCAAAAGGGAAGACCGAAAGTATCATGCTTAGACCTTTGCTCCCAAGTGGTCTTCGCACCGGACTGGCGCTACTAACACACTATAATCAAAGGAACGGTCTTAGCGTGGAGCCTCTTCTCATGCTTGTCCCTGACCTCGATCCACTGCTCCACGAACGACAAATCCACCTCGAGGATGAGGCGGTCGAACAGAAAGACTGAGCAGGATCGTGGACATAACGCCTCGGCCATGGGACAAGGACGACGTCGTGGGCATGAACCAGCTGTGGGGGAAAGGCTACATGATAAGCCACCTCCCCAATCCACTCAATGACGAGAAAATGTCCCATTAAAGAGCAAACTCAGCTTGCCCCGAACGTCGAAACAGAGGGTGCCCCTAAACCAGGACACCTTCTTGAAAATATGGTCGCCAAAACCCAAAGGTAAGCCCCTGGCGACGATGACCTGGGTAGCCCTCTATCGGTTCTGGGAGGTGCAGATATACGCAGGAACCAACCCGGCCACCGCAAGGTCAAACAACAACTTATGGCCCCTCCAACTGGCACTTCACAACCTTCTCACACAAGTGAGGTATGAAACTGCGCCTGTAGAGTGCCCTTCACAGATCCATCTGGGTGCTCGAATGGCAGTCGCTTGCAGGCATACCCCAACAAATGGGTAGTGCCTCACCCAACTGCCCTCATCATCGAGCACGCAGGCACATAGCATGTCCTCCAAGGTCCGAATCGTCCTCATTGACTGGCTGTCCATCGGCGATGAAACGCTATACTTAAATGGAGGCTCGCGCCAAAGGCTGCGCCACAACCTCAAAGTAACCCTCGCGTCTCAACCGAAAATAGCGCCGACTGGAGTGCCATGAAGACGAACAATCGCGAAGGTGAAAACCCACGTCAAGGCGTCCAGAGACTCAACCAGTTGGATTAGGGAGGGAAGCGCGGACTTAGTCAGTCGGTCAATGATCACCTAGACGGCGTCGTGACCCGAACGTGACATTAACGAGTTTGCGACAATCCCTGATAACCCACTCCCACGTCCACTGAGGAATCTCGATGGACTGACGCGTTCCAACGCGATGATGATTATCGAACTTGCCTGAGGGCATGCCAACCTGGGGAAACAAGGTCACCCACATCACCTTATCATCACACCACAGCAAACTCAACAAAGACTACCCCAAAGTAGTCCTCGGAAACCCAATAAAACTTTTGAGATCCACGAAGGCATCCGGCGCATTCGTCAACCCCGACGGCAGTACTTAAAACTCGTAGTGCCTGAACGGTCACGAAAGGCCATCTACGGGATGTCCAACTCTCGGATCTCCGACTTGTGGTACCCTTGTGCGAAGATCGATCTAACAGCAGACACTCGCTCCCAGAGCTGGTCCAATAGATCATCGATTCGCGGCAAAGGTAATTGATCTTCAACCTCCACGGGGAGATCAAAACAACACCACGAACAATTAAGTTCAGATTCTGCTCCTCGAGCATGGCTGGCGCTCATGATAACACTTACACGCTAGGTAAGCCGCTCAACCGCACTTAATCCACAAGACACGCAATAAGGGGTCGTCGAACCTCGACAATGCCTATGCGACGTCATCTATCTGATAGGTGGTTGAGTCCCATCACGAACGCTAGCATCGCGTCCCCTTATTCGCGACCAATGTGGGGCAAACGCGACAGTATCCACAACTGTGCTTACATGCCGCTAGAGATAGGCCGCTCATCACAACCATTGGAACTCCGGCATCCTGCACTCCATGGGCAGATTCATCACGGGGAGTCCACGCTCTCGTCATCATTTAGCAGCACTCTCCCGGTGTGGCCTCTACCTGGTAGCCTCCCAAGCCTGCTATCTCTGCCATATGGGCGCACCACAAGCATAGGATCTGGGAGCACCTCACAGGGCTCTGGCCTCAACCGGGCAGCTACAACACACAATGATTTATCGAAGCGACTCCAGATGCCACTATGGAACCCTGTCCACTAGCGATCGCCCACTGAGCTGCAATAGGACGCACCCAATCCCGATCGAACGCATCACCACACCCAACCGCGATGCATCGGAGCAAACTGCGAACCCACCCCTCCCAGACGGAAGGTAAGAACTAGCATTGAGGTGAGCCTTCGCTTAAACTCCAAGAAGCTCTCCTCGCAAGACGGGGACCATTCGAACCGGACATCCTTCCGAGCGAGGCAGTTAGGAGGTACAACTATCTTCGAGAAACCCTCGACAAACCTCCCGCAAAAAACCCGCCAAGCCCAGGAAGCTCCGAATCTCTGCGGGGTTCGACGGTCGACGCCAATTGACACAGCGAGTGACTTGACCGGGTCCACAGATATGCCCTCACTGGAAATCACATGGCCTAGAAAGGCCATACGCTCCAACCAAAACTCGCACTTGCTGAACTTGGCGAACAACTGATGTCTGGCCAAAGTCTCCAAGACAGTGCGAAGATGGTGAGCGTGCTCCTCAAGACTCCTCGAGTACACCAATATGTCATCGATGAATACTACCACAAAGGAGTCGAGGAAGGGCCGAAACACCCGGTTCATCAGATCCATGAAGGCCGCCGGCGCATTCGTCAACCCGAATGGCAGTACTCTGAACTCGTAGTGCCCATACCAGGTACGGAAGGCCGTCTTCAGAATGTCTGACTCCCGGATCTTCAGCTGATAGTACCCCGAACGGAGATCGATCTTGGAAAAGACACGCTCCCTGGAGCTGGTCAAACAGATCGTCGATCCGTGGCAAGGGGTACTTGTTCTTCACTGTCTGCTTGTTCAGCTGCCTGTAATCAATACAAAGCCGCAGCGAACCGTCCTTCTTCCGGACGAACAGGACAGGGGCTCCCCACGGAGAAACACTAGGACGTGCGAAGCCCTTCTCTAGCAACTCCTCCAACTGCTCCTTGAGCACCCTCAGCTCTGCAGGAGCCATCCCATACGGAGCTCTCGAAATCGGCTCGGTCCTCGGAATCAGATTGATCTCAAACTCGATCGCGCGATCCGGCGGTAATCCCGGAAGATCATCGGGGAAAACCTCGGGATACTCTGCCACGACCAGAGTCTGACTGATATCTGCCTGCAGCGGTGCATCCTCCTGAGCAATATACGCTAGAAAGCCCTCGCATCCTCCCTGAAGGAGTCTCCACGCCTGCATGGACGACACGAACCCCAAAGGGGCTACGTCACGATCGCCCAAAGACCTCCGACCCGGAATGTGGAAAGCATGACTTGGCAAAACAGTCGATGCTGGCGTGACTAGCTGCAAGCCAATCCATTCCCAGGATGGCATCAAAGTTTGTCATCGCGAGCTCCACCAACTCCACTGGATCATCTACATCTAGATAATCACCCACCGATATCCTTCAACATCCATCACAAGACCGGACCCAACATCCTTGGGAACGGTCGAACAACAATTGGGTCACGAGACGACGCGTCTTCGCCTCATCCACACCCTCACTCCCGAAAGGAGACATATTGGGACTTTGGGAGAGACTTAGACTGCTCTACACCCCTGGTCCACCGGTAGCCTCTCCTCCACACTGTAGGCCGCCTGGTCCGCTCCCACAATTCAGCACAGTCCGAACCCAAATCAGGAGGTGCCTACTGATGGGAGCCCTCTGTCAGGAAGGCCTGTCTAACGCTGAGGAGTCCCTACTCGGATCCAACGAAGGGGAGAACGATTCCACGCTCGCGACATCATTCATTAATCTTCTTCCGGGTAGCCCCTACCTGGCATACTCCCACGATCAGTACCCCTCTGACTGCATCGGTGGTACCTACGGATGGGAGCCTTCTGCCAGGACGGCTACAACCCGGCCTCCTCAACTCGAACAACCACTCTCGGTACTTGCGCTGCAGCCTCTAGCTCCACCTCCCACACCAGGGGATCCCGAGCTCTCTCCGCTGGAATCACCACGGGGACTGGGGGTACTTCGGGTACCACAGGCGGATCTGCCACCAAGGGGACCTGTGGAACTGCATCACGGGCCGCCCTCAGCTCCTGAATCTCCCACGCCTGCTCTACCAACACTCTGGTTTAGGCCTCCAGTGCCTTGGTCTGAGTCTCCACCAAATCCGCTATCCGAGCGAACGCACGTTTCCATGCGGGAGGCTCCTGCGCCGATCCTGGCCTCACAGCCGTGGACTCTCCAGTAGCATCCTCTCCTCTAGTAGGTCCGGAAACCTCCAAAGGTCGAGAGGAACCATGTCCACGCCGTCCTCTGTGAGGAGGCATATCAGCAACCTAAGAAAACCAGACACTAGGATCCGAATACTTATATGGAAATCCTAGGACTCATCTCTACGAAAAGAAGACCATTGGCTCTGACAGGACCAGGCTCTGATACCAACTTTTGTCACGCCCCAGGGCGGCCGTCCCCGGGACGCGGCAAGTGTATATATGATATCAGTCTAAACAGGAGTTCAATAACATACTCACACAACAGCTAAAATGACAACACAGACAAAAGCAGGGCTGACATGATATATACACAAAATAGCAGAAGCTAAAAGAGTGAGTCTGTAATCCAAAAACATATTACAGACTCGATACATAATCAACTGTCCTGTGAGAGCCAATATATACAATGACATCCAAATACAATACAAACGCGTGCCCAAGCACGGAATATAATACAAACAATCAAAAGGGATGCTGATAGCCTCTGATACTCACGGGACGTGGCGCTACTCCGCTACTGATGAAGTCCCTCGGGGAGCTCTTCCTCCAGATCCGACTCAGATGACACTGGAGAATAATAATTATGCGAGGGGTGAGCCACACGCTCAGTGAATAGCACAACCCATGCATCACAATTTATATTAACCACCAGATTTATTAACCACAATCCCATTATTAAAAGCCACAAAATGGCAACAACTATACAATCCAGTGGGTCGCTATCGCCAACCCACTACACCCTCACCCTCACCCCTCAATAGGTGACAAAGGATATTGGGACTGACTACACAAATCCAGTGGGTCGCTATCGCCAACCCACTACACCCTCACCCTCACCCCTCAATAGGTGACATAGGATATTGGGACTTACAATCCAGTGGGTCGCTACATCGCCGAACCACCACACCCTCACCCTCACCCCTCAATAGGTGACATAGGATGTTGGGACTTAATAGGCTGATAATCATCCTTACACAAATCCAGTGGGTCGCCACATCGCCGACCCACCACACCCTCACCCTCACCCCTCAATAGGTGACATAGGATATTGGGACTGACTAGGCTGATGGTCGCCCTTGGTCCACCGATAGTCTCCCCACTCCGTAGGCCGCTTGGCCACTCCCACATTCAGCACAGTCCGTCCCAAATCAGGAGGTGCCTACTGATGGGAGCCCTCCACGGGACAGCCTTTCTAACGCCGGGGAAGTCTCTACCGGATCCAACGAAGGGAACAGAACAGCCTATCCATACGCATATGATCCACTCGGATCCGCTGACAACCCATCTCAACCACTCTAATGTCTTGAATTCTTCAGAATTCCTCCAGCGCGCATAACCAAGATGCGGGGAATATATAAGATAATAATGAGGAAAAGAAACCTTGGGAGGGCAATCTGAGGTCCCGATATAGGACATCCCGACAACCAAATAAGGAACACGGAGTACTCTAGCCCGGGTCTCAATGTTGACTCGCAAGGCCCCCTTAATATTCCCCAAGGCATGCTAAGAATATCATAAGTCTGCATTTAATTTAATAAATCAAACTAATAGGACGCATGCATAGGTCGAGGCTTTCCTAGCATGATAACAAGGTGACAGGATGCACGGCTCTTACACATATCCTAAGGGTGCAAGTCCCTAACACACAAGTCTAGGGTGGCATGCATTCTACACATTAGTCATGCTTGCATGGATTACAATTAACAAGTTAATATTAACTGCGGTGCCCCAGGGGAGGACAGTATACGCCCAAGTGCATATAGCGCCTCCCTACTGGGTTGGGTTGTCCCACTCACCAACAACCGGGTTGTCGCGGGACCGTCCGTCAAGATCTGCAAGACAGGGTGGTTAACTAGGTGAGTAAAATACACAATATACACAAAAATACACTAAAAATACCCAACACTCGGACAAGCGTACATACGGCTTGTACGCACGTGAGTCCGAGCACCCCGACACACTCCCGAACCCCCGGGCAGCCATTCGCATGGCCACCCGCACGCGCACGCACGAATGCGCACGCACGCACGCACCCCGACACCATCGGCGCACTGCCGCACGCACGCGCACGCTCGCGCGCGCCCGCGCGCACCGCGCGTCCAGCCCAGCGCGCCCCCGCGGCACTACGCGCACGCCCCAGCACGTGCACGCACTGGTCCCCAGCTCCACGCCCATGTGCATGCCCAGACACCCTGCCCCGCACCCAGGCACAGTGCCCAGGCGCCCTGCCTGCGCGCGCGCACGCTCGCACGCACTCCCGCGCTCGCGCGCGCGCACCCGTGCGCACTCCGACGCACATCCCCGCTCGTGCCAGCACCCGCGCGCACATACGCGACCACTCCGCGCGCACCAGCGTGCACGCACCCGCGCGCGACTGCGCCCGCCAGCGCTCGCCTGCGCCCGCCTGCGCGCAGACCGCGCCCAGCGCGCGCCCAAGCCCTCTTAACCTCATTTTCATCCTCCCCAACACCTCACACACTCCCCAACCCACCTACCCAACATGCATGGCTTCCCTACAACCCCTTAAGCCCTAGAAATCAAGAAAAAGGAGGGGAAAGGCTCACCCTTGAGGGGGGCGAAAGGGGGAGGTTCGGGGGCCCTCAATGCACCCGCGACCACCTCAACCGCCACCACCACCACCTCGGCCTCTCCTCAGCCTCCCCTTCAGCAGCAAAAACAGGGGGGGGGAAGCATGGAAAGGGAGCTTGAGATAGAGAGGAACAAACAACAACCACACATGCACACAAGCTCTTCTTCCTCCACCACCTCCTTCTCTTCTTCTCATTGGGGACATTTAACAAACACTTGGTGGGGGCAAACAAAAGAGAAAGAGAGACCAGAAGTTCTGGTCGGAAGTGAGAGGGGAAGAGAGAGGAGAGAGAGGATATATTTATCAAAATATCTAAAGGAGAATTTACTAAGTCGCCCTCCGACTAGAAATTCTGCGCAAGCTTCACTGGAACAGCCATAACTTCCCCGATACAGCTCCGAATTGCTTGATTCCAAGACCGATGGAAAGCTAAGAAGATTATCTACAACTTTTATGTTCATGGAAAGATCAGATAATCTCTTCAGCTATTCCGAATTTAGAGCTAAACATCGAGCAGGGCTGCTGCCAGAATTTCCATCCCCGGGGTATACTTGGAAAAATACCCATAACTTTTACTACAAGAATCCAGTTGATCTAATTCCACTTCTGTGCGAAAGCTAACTCAAAACTGGACATCTCATAATAAAATCATAATTAAACCTCTTCATCTTGGATTTTAACAAAATCAAATCCAAAAATCAAATCAGGAATACATAACTTGGGAAAAAAAAATTATGTATCCAAATCTTCAAACAGAGCGCTCCAAATGACACAGACACAACACCCACGATCAGCACTGTCCGAACACATCGGAGGTACCTACAGATGGGAGCCCTCTGTCAGGACAGCCTATCTAACGCCGGGGCTGTACTACACGGATCCAACGAAGGGAAGAGAACAGCTTACCCACACGCATGCGATCCTCTTGGATCCGTCGATAACGCTTCCTAACATTTCTAATGTCATGAATTCTCCAGAATTCCTCCAGGGCGCATAACCAAGATGCGGGAAGACATATTATAATAACAAGGTTATAATATTCTCTAAGGCATGCTTGCAACTATATAATCACATAATCCCATCTTGATTTAAGTAAATTAAATTAAATGGGAACATGCATAGGTTCAGGGCTTTCCTAGCATGAAACATAGTGTCAGGATGCATTGGCCTCTATCCAAAACATTAGGGTGCATATCCCTAGCATACAAGTCTAAGGTGGCATGGATACATCATATTGATCATGCATAGATCAAGGCTTTTCAGTACAGGACATGGTGTCCAGGCATGTACGGGCAGGCATGTACGGGCCTCTATACATGATACATGGATGTATATCCCTAGCATACAAATATCTACATATTAGTAAGGGGGCCCCATCGATGCACGACGCGCGTCTACGCGGGTCGAGCGCATCCCTAGAGAGGGGGGGGGGAACTGGAATCGAACCACTCACCGTATGACTCGGGACCTCACGCATCCCATCCGACGAGATCTGCAAGGTAGGGGTATCGAACTGGTGAGAAAAAACAATTTACACATAGAAAACATTAGAAATACCCAATACTCGGACAAGCATGCATACGGACTTGCACGCATGCGAGCACGCACGTACGCACGCGAGTCCGAGTGCCCCGACACCTACCCGATCCCTCGGGCAGCCACACGCATTGCCCCCCGCACGCGCACGCACGAATGCGCACGCACGCACGCACCCCTGCACCATCGGCACACTGCCGCGCGCCTACCCGCGCGCCCAGACGCGCTATCGCGCGCGCGCGGGCACTGCGCATCCAGCCCGCGCCCCTCGCGCAGCACCCCGCGCATGCCCCAGCACGCGCACGCACGCGCGCGTGTGCACTGCTCCCCTGCCCCGCGCCCAGGCACATGCCCAGGCACACTGCCGCGCACGCGCACGCTCGCCCGCACCCCCGCTCGCGCCAGCACCCGCGCGCACTCGCGCTCACGCGCACGCGCCCGCGCGCGTTTGCGCACCCGCTAGCGCATGCCAGCGCCCTCCTGCGTGCGCACGCGCGCAGACTGCCCCCAACGCGCGCCCAGCCCATCCTAACCTCATTTTAACCCTCCCCAACCCCTCACACACACCCTAACCCATCTACCTAGCATGCATGACCTCCCAACCAACCCCTTAAGCCATGAAAATCAAGAAAAGAAGAGGAAGGGCTCACCTTGGAGGGGGAACAAAAGGGTGAGGTTCGGGGGCCCTCGACGCACCCGCGACCACCTCAACCGCCACCACACCACCACCACCTCCTCAGCCTCTCCTCAGCCTCCTCCATGGCTGCAATCAGTGGGGGGGGGAAAGATTATGTGAAAGGGAGCTTGAGAGAGAGGGGAACAAACAACAACAACACAATAAGCAACCTTCTCTTCTTCCTTCACCTCCTGCTTCTCTTCATCTCTTTGAGGCAAATTAACAAACACATGGGGGGGGGGGTGTTTGCAAGAGAGAAAGAGAGACAAGAAAAGCTAGTTGACGTGGGGATTTGGGAGGGGAGAGAGAGAGAGAGAGATATTTATCACAAATATCTAAGGGGGAATGACTAAGTCGCCCTTTGACTAGAAATTCTGCGCAAGCTTCACTGGAACAGGCATAGCTTCCTCGATATAGCTCCAAATTGCACAATTCCAAGTCCGTTGGAAAGCCAAGAGGATTATCTACAACTTTCATGTTTATGCCAAGATCAAATAATCCATCTAGCTAATCCGAAATTAGAGCTAAACATAGAACAGGGCTGCTGCCAGAATTTCCCTCCCCGGGGTATACTTGGAAAAATACCCATAACTTTTACTACAAGAATCCAGTTAATCTAATTCCACTTCTGTACGAAAGCTAACTCAAAACTGGACATCTCATAGTAAACTCATATTTAAACCTCTTCATCTTAGATTTTAACAAAATCAAATCCAAATACCAAATCAGGAATACATAACTTCTAGGAAAAAAAAATTATGTACCCAAATTTTCAATCAGAGCGCTCCAAACTACACAGGCACAACACGTATGTGCGTGCTCGCATGCGTGAGAGTCTGTATGCATGCTTGTCCGAGTATTGGGTATTTCTTGTAAATTTCGTGTGTATTTTTGTAGTTTACTCACTATATTGAATGCCCATGTCTTGCAGATCTTTACGAACGGTCACGCAACGACCTGGGTTTCTGTGAGTGGGTCAATCCAACCCAGTAGGGAGGCGTTCGATGCACGTAGGCGTGTATTGCCCACCCCTGGGGCTCCATAATTGTATATTAACTTGTGATAAATGAAAAACTATGCAATGCATGTCTTAATATGATGTAACCATGCCATATTAGACTTTGTATGCTAGGGATATGCATCCATATATCATGTATAGAGGCCCATACATACTTAGACACCATGTCCCATGATAGGAAAGCCCCGATCTATGCATGTTCCCATTTAATTTAATTTAATTAAATCAAAATGAGCGCATATTGTTATAAGCATGCCTTAGAGAATATTATAACCTTGTTGTTATAATATATGTTTCCCCGCATCTTAGTTATGCATCCTGGAGGAATTCATGAGAATTCATGACATTAGTAGTGTTAGAAATCATTGTCGACGGATCCAAGAGGATCGTATCCGTGTGAGTAGGCTGTTTTCTCCCCTTCGTTGGATCCGAGTAGGGACTCCCCGGTGTTGGAAAGCTGTCCTGACAGAGGGCTCCCATCTGTAGGTACCTCCGATGCGTCGGACAGTGCTGATCGTGGGAGTATACCAGGTAGAGGCTACGGAGTGTGGGAGAGGCTACCGGGTGGACCAAGGGTGGAGAGCAGTCTAGTCTGTCCCAAAAGGCCCATGTCACCCCTTAAAGGGTGAGGGTGAGGGTGGGTCGGTGATGTTACGACCCACTAGCTTGTGTAGTTACTCCCGTTTAGGGACTATAATTATTTAAGGTTAATATGAGTTGTGCTGCATAGATTGTTCCATTCATTGAGCGTGTGGCTCACCCCTCTCATATTCTTTTCCTCCAGTTGTATCTGAGTCGGATCTTAAGTAGGAGCTCCCCGAGGCATCACAGCAGTAGCGAAGCAGCGTCACGCTTTGGGTTCTGTGAGTGAGAGGCCATCAGCATCCCCTTCTTGATTGTATGTATTGTTATCCGTGCTTGGGCACACACTTGTATTTGGATGTCATTGTTTATATTGGCTCTCACAGGACAGTTGATTATGTATTCGAGTCTGTAATATGTCTTTGAATTACAGACTCAGTTGTTTAAGCTTCCACTATATGTATATATATTATGTCAGCTACATTATTGTCTGTGTTGTCATTTTCGATGTTGTTTAGAGTATTTTATTGATCTCCTGTATAGACTGCTGATATTATATATATTTGCCACGTATTGGGGAAGGCCGCCCTGGGGCGTGACAGAAGTGGCCTACGCGAGGCACGTGATATGGATGCTCTGTTCGTGTGAACGAAGAAGATGGAACAATGCAACACAGTGAAGGCATTCTGAACCCAGGTGGCGTCTCAGGTGCTTCAGGTAAAAAGCGAGCCCAGGTTTGGAGCTTGTGAGTGCTTGGTGTGTTTGTTCAAGGTGGAGTCCAGATCCTTCTTCAGAGGCGCAACACAGAGAAGGCATTATGAACCCAGGTGGCGTTCCAGGTGGTTCAGGTAAAAAAGCGAGTCCAGGTATTCAGAGCTTGCGAGCGCTTGATGTAGCTTGCCTAAGATGGAGTCCAGACGATCCTTCTTCAAAAACGCACATGGAGCATGAGACAGATTCACGTGATTATCAAGTCAATATACTGACTTGAAGATGCGGCGATGTAGACTTCCGGAGGAAGAAAAATTCTTCTGCCAGGTGGAGTTTGTAGAGCGAGGTGGAGACATCAACAGAAATCTTCAAAGGGTTCGTAGAAGTCGGAGTTTACCGAATTCAAGTCAAGGTGGAGATTGTTGGGATTATGTCTCGACCCGGTGTATCAACATCGGATGGCCATGATGACATCAAATAGGTTGGGCGCCTAATTGATAGATTAATTAAGATTTGATTTCCTAAAATCAGGGAAAAAGATTTGTTTGTTAGGAGATTACTTGGAGGGGAAGTTATTTATTTATATAAATATTTTTTAGGGTAAAACTGGCCTGGCATGGCATAGATAAAATGTAGAGATCCTCATATGAGAGAGGTTGAGAGGGTTCAAGAGAGGGTAACTCCATAAGAGAGTTTGTAAGCCATTTTTGTATCTCAACTATCATAGTGGATTCTCTGTTTTCACCCCGTGGATGTAGGCCTAGGCTGAACCACGTATTTTTTGTGTTCTTCTTGTGATGGTGTTCTGTTCTTATGTATGATCTCATATTTTATTGATGGCTTCTGCGTATTTGTTTCCCATTAGACAGATGGGGAGAGATCCCAAATTTAGGGGATTGATGATTTATTATTCAAAGGGATTTGCATAATCAATTATTGATTATCCTTGAATGAATACACACAATTTGTTGGGATCTTGAAAATCAATTAAGGATGTTTATAAATCAAGGATATATTGTAGGGATTTGCATAATCAATTATTGGTTATCCCTAAATGAATACACATAATTTGTTGGGATCTAAAAATCAATTAATGATGTTTGTAAATCAAGGATATATTATTATGATCTTAGATAATCAGTTTAATGATAGCTCTAAATTTTATACATCTGTCAAGATTTAGGGAATCAGCTATTGATGATTTTTTATTCAAAAATTGAATGTAAAATACTGACTTGAATTTGTGTTTTGTCATCAGGTATGAAGGGTTCGACAAGCTGAATCCACGTTTGGTGCGCTATCTGATCGTGGACCCTCACCAATCGGGTCTTGGGCCACCGGTACATAGAGCATAGTTTGCGGGCTTGAATTTTGACCCCCATAGATACCTCCCCCCGCCCCCTTTTCCTTTCGATTGGGATCAAAGATCCCTTTGTTGAGTAGAAAAAGCATACATGAAGTGACATGTGTTAGATGGTGCATGTCCAGTCGTTGTTAATGCTCGTCAACATTTATGTGCCATTGAACTAAATTGCGGCGGCTCATGGTCTTGAGGAATTTGACATCTGTCGCTTCAAGATCAGTTCATTAATTGAGACATGATTTTTCGAGGGGAGTTAATGTTTATTTGTCTCATCGAGGTCTCGTTTGTCAGATGAGGCGCTTGCTTTCGATGCCGAACGCTTGAGACGATGAGGCGACGTATGGAAAAGAGAGGTGAGATCATTGTCCTGTCTCATTGCCACTTTATAGGCCCACGACTGATGCGGAGGGATAAAAAATAATGATCCGGGTTCGGGTTAGTATGATTTTTTTGTTCCGCTCCTCTCAACTGCTTTCGTTGAATGGGCGACGATCCTCTTCCTTGAATGTTGTCAAAAACAGGGTAGGGAGTGACCTATAAAAGACTTTTTGACGCTTAAGTCAGCCAATGCAACACTTAGTGTTTTGTAAAAGGAGTTTTTCACATACTTTAATAAGGAGAACTGGTTCTCTATTTGTAGTGTTTTGGTGGATGTCCTAGAATCAATTGTGGATCTATCTCTTATCGAACGGATAGGGAGAGAGACCAGATTTAGGGGATTGATAATATGTTATTCGTATGGATTTGCATAATTAGTTATTGATTATCCCTGGATGAATACACATGATTTGTTGGGATCTTGTAAATCAATTAATGATGTTTATAAATCAAGGATATATTGTTATGATATCAGAGAATCAGTATAATGATAGCTCTAGATTTAATATATATGTCAGGATTTAGAGAATCAGGTATCGATGATCCTTTATTCGGTAATTGAATGTAAAATACTAACTTGAATTTATATTTGGTCAACAGGGGTGGAGGGTTTGACCGCTCGAACCTAATCCAATTTGTATCAGTCATTTAACATGTGTTAGGTTGTTATCCAATTATTAAACACGGTAAAGTCCACTAAATTTCGTAGTATTTGAATGATCCGTCACATGTACACGATACGTGTCGGTTTTTGAGAGCTCCTTATTTTTTTTATTTCCAAATATTAGAGTTAATGAGCTTGTTGCTTGAAGCCAGCTGATCTTTTCCAGAAGAAACCGCAAGTGGCCGGGTTGAAGTCGAGAAGGACACTGACCACCCCCCGTAGGGCAGCATTGCATTATTTAAATTGTCTTCACATGTTAATACATAAATGGCTTACCCTGACTTTATTTAAAACGTCGGAGAAGATTCCATTGAAAAAAAAAAAATCATATGACGTGTCTAGGCTAACATGGCATATTGTGCACCGTTTCAATTATAAACAATAAAGTTCAGTCACTAGAAAGCGAGTGGTCATTTTGTCCGACCAGTAGATCATTGTCTGGGCTACCCCGCCAAAGTGACCACGTGTTTCACCTGCCTTTTTATTGTTTTTGTTGGGATTATGTTTTGATTATGTGTATCACATCGGGTGGCTACGATGAAACAATATTATGATAAACACCTAATCGGTAGAATATTAATTAAGATTTGATCTTAATTAATATTTAAAGTTGAGGTAGATATTTTCCCCCTTCAGTTAAATTTGTAAATCTCTCAAGAAAATGAATATGAACTAAATAAACTTTTTTGCTATGCTTCTACTCTCTTAATGACAATATAGAAAATAACACACAATAACACACAATGACACACACTGACTCAAAACTGACTGTCTGACTCTGCTTAACTGTGCCTTTAAAGTGCTGAGCGCACGACTTCTTTATAGGCTGCCTACGTACCCCATGGGGATCAAGTCACACGTAGTTCCTTTTCCTTTTCTATAACCGCCTTGTCACTAAATGTTTAGTGGGCTTTTTTCCAAGGAAACTCCCCCAACATTTACGCTCCACGTCGGTCCTTGATTACCCACGTTCTGCTGGTAATGGGCCTTAAATGCCACCTTGGAAGTTACAGGCATTAATGGTCTTTTGACCGTTTCTTCATTCTGTTCGGGGTCTCTTGATATGCTCGCCCGTACATTTCATAGCATGTCTGCAAGGAGTAAGGTCGACCAACCAGACCTCATGTCTGGTTGTGCCTTAGACTACTCGCTTTCGAGGAGTAAGGTCAACCAATCAGACCTCGTGTCTGGTCGTGCCTTAGACTATTCGCTTTCGAAGAGTAAGGTCGACCGACCAAACCTTGTGTCTTGTCGTGCCTTAGACTGCTCGCTTTTGAGGAGTAAGGTTGACCAACCAGATATCGTGTCTAGTTGTGTCTTAGACTACTCACTTTCAAGGAGTAAGGTCGATCGACCAGACTCGTGTCTTGTCGTGCCTTAGACTACACGTTTTTGTGGAGTAAGGTCGACCGACCAGACCTCGTGTCTGGTTGTACTTTAGACTACTCGTTTTTAAAGAGTAAAATTGACCTACCAGACCTCGTGTCTGGTCGTGTCTTAGACTAGAGTAAAATCGACCGACCAGACCTCGTGTCTGGTTGTACTTTAGACTACTCGTTTTTAAAGAGTAAAATTGACCTACCAGACCTCGTGTCTGGTCGTGTCTTAGACTACTCGTTTTTGAGGAGTAAGATCGACCAACCACACCTCGTGTCTGGTTGTGCCTTAGACTACTCGTTTCTGAGGTGCCTAACTGTCCGACTAGACTCTGGATCTAGTCGTGTCAGTACACTCAGGAGAGTCATCATGACTAAGGATTAGAACTCAGATTTGCAGGTCCCACGGTAGGCCCACATCCGTCCTGGTGTGACACGTCATCCTTGATATGACACGTGTCGTGGTGAGGATTTTAACCTCCACAAATGCCCCCTCTTATGCTCTTTTGGCTTGTTGAGAGAGCAGGAGATCATGAAAAATCACCTCGCCTTCATACCTTTCGGGGGGGGGGGTCAAAGATCTGGTCGCCTGTCTTCTCGGGATTCTCTGACCCGCCTAGGGTTTGATGGCTGATTTGCTACGTCATCCTTAATGGCGTGTGGCCTCTAAAAGATGTTTGGAAAATCCGAACGTCGGCATCCACTCGGATTTTATGAATACCCATTTTATTGGCATTGATTACTCTTCGATGTCTGCAGTGAATAAGTGCTGCTGTCTTCTCGAGGCGTCGCTTCGACAATATTTAAGGGGGGCGAGAGGGAGGAGCCCCTCATCCCATCTCACGTCTTCCTCTTGATTTTTGAGAACTCCATGGAAATCGCCACTATCATGGAGAAAACTGCTATTGCCGCAGCCCTCCACAGAGAGTTGGGCATCTCATCGGACTTTGCGATTGACGAGTTGGCCGAGGATGAGGTCCCCACTCTTTATCTTGATTCCGTTCTCCTCCACCCCAGCTATTTCAAATATGGGAGTCTTTCTCTTCCTCTACCGCGCTTGGTGGCAGAGTTTCTTGATTTCTTTGGCCTTCATCCCATCTTGGTCGTCCCCAACGTGTACCGCGTCTTGATGTGTGTGGTCGCGTTGGGGAAGAAGAAAGGAGTTGAGCTAGGCCTGAATGAGGTCCGTTGGATCTATCAGGTTAAGGCTTTATCATCCAGGCGGTCCCCGTCCTTCTACATCTCTTGCCAGGCCAGAGCGCTAGAGCTGGTCCTTGGCATGGCTCGGGGTGACATCCACGACTTGCAGAGTCACCGGATTCGGGTCCGGGGTCCTTGGATGCCAGATGGTTGGGATTCGTTCCATCACCACTCGTGTCACCCCCGAAAGCCGATCGTGGATGCCCCCAGGCCGGAGGTCAAGGAGGTGAAGATGGATGACATATCCCGGGTAATGGAGTATCCGGACCGATCGTGGTGGGAGCTGCTTGGATTGGAGGAACTGCGACGTGCTCAACATGTTGCAAGCTTCTTGCCAGTGCGGTTGAGTCTGGCGCTTGCCTCGGTTCGGTTCCTCCTCCATCCGCTTCGTTTAATGAGGCGAAGCGGCGCTCTACGAGGCACCTTTGGTCGGGTTTTGGATCAAATTCCATCGCCTAGCGATGGACTTAACCTCATCGCCACTGTCTTCTGTCTCACTGTCTCCATCACCCGCCCTTCGATTATCTTCCTCTTCATCGTCCGCTTCTTCTTCTTCTTCTTCTTCCTTGGCTCCCGCCTTCCCTAGGGGTACCATCCCTTCCACCAGTGGAAGCCTCAGTTCACGCCGCCTCCCTCTTCATAGATCATTAGCTGCGGTCCCTCCACGAAGCTTGTGAGGGTGATGAAGAAGGTCGCCTTTTGGACTTCATCAGCGACTACCGCGTGGGCCACGTTGACCACTCGCGTGGTTTTCGAGAGATGAGCAACGAGGAGCTGCCCGTACTGCACCAAGCTGTGAGGGAGAAGTGACTTCGTGGGAAGGGGCGAGTAGGAGATCGAGCAGAGGGTTGAACTTTTTCCTCTTTTTTTTTGTGTGTGTAACCTTTATCAAATCAATGAATAAAAAATTACTTTCTCTGCTGAACCTTGCTCGTATTTTATCTACTCGCGCGATTTGTATATTACTTCTCCTCGCTGTATGATTCTATTTGTGAACCGCAGAGTCCCAAAAACTTATCGTATCCACGATCATCCGCAAACAGGATCCTCGAACAGGATTCACGAACCAGGTTCATGAACAGGGTTTTTCTGGTCGTACCCACCTATCCGCAAAGGCTTTCTCGTCGTCTCGTCTTTTATCCATGCCACGTGGAAAATACGTGACAATAAATTCACCATGTAGGCTGCACGTTTGTTTAAACTAACGCTTCGTTTCTCACGCTAGCTATTCCTCGATATCTGCAGAAGATTTCGGCGACAAATCTTCCATGATTTTGATTTTCGCGCTCCTGTCATTATTGCAAGAAGTTTTCAAAGGAGGACCACTTTTTAAGTTTCCATCATCCGACGAGAAGAGGAGAGAGAGCCTGGACTACATCAAATCCCCTGCTCGTTTTCAAACTTTGCCTCTTATCGAATCCCTTCTCGCGCAACCATGTCGATGGACATTGTTCAAAAACTAAGGTCCTCTCTGTTGATTCCAGAATCCATCATCATCACACCTACACCTTTCAAAACCGTAGATGAGCTTAAGGGCAGCAGCCCTGAGAAGTTCTTCATGTATCCTTCTCAGATGTTAAGGAGCTCCCTTTCTTTTCCTCTCCCTAAACTGATCAGGGACTTCATGCGCCGATTCAAGCTTCACCCGTTGCAATACTCCCCCAATCTATTAAGGGTGTTGATGTGCGTTGTCACGATCAACTGCAAGCTGTAGCTTCAACTCGGGGTGGAGACATCAACCACCTGTACGATTTGAGGAAGACAGAGCATGATTACTATCTTTGAGTGAGATCGAGTGCGGTTCCTCTCGTGGAAAAGCTTCCTTCGTCTGACAGCGGATGGAGGGATGAATGCCTTGTGCAACTGAGTGGTCCTTGGGTGCTTTCTGCTCCCATTCCGGGTGAAGAGGCTAGGGTGCCATGTTGTCTCCTTCCGGCGAAATTGGGTGAGCATAAAAATCATTGGACTTCTATGCCTCATTTGCCTTTTCTTTCACAGCCGATGAATCTCATACGCTCCTTGCAGATGACTCGAAGCGTGCGACCCCAGACCCGTCGGTGGTCAAGTTCGATCAGATTGCCAGGGCCCAAGAGCTGGGGGATAAGGATTTCCGCAAGATCCTCAGCCTCCCCACAGCCAGGGCTCCTGGTTCCTCTTCGAAGGCTGCCGACTTGTCTTCGGGATTCAATGCATCCCCTTCCTTCATTGAAGCTTCTCCCTCTTCCATTTCCGAATAGGTGGGTGAATGGTCTGCTGCCTCTAAAGGCAAGTCGGCTTTGAAGAAGAGGCCTAGGCTACCACTTCCTTCGGAACGGCAGACTAAAGCAGCTCGTCTGACTTTATTGGCCGAAGAGGCGGACCCCGAAGGTAGAGCCAAAGCCCTACCGGACGTTTCCCGGGCATCCCTTGTGGGGAGCAATCTGCCTTCGAGTGCTATCGGTGTGGCTACCGTCGAGCTTCCTGTGCCATCCAACGAAGAGGGATGCCCACCAAGTTCCCCAGTCATTCGAGTACCAGAGACGATGGAGGTTCTCTCTTCTCCAAAAGTTGAGCCCTCCCTCACGAAGGAGGTAGCGGCCATGGCTTCCTCAGCACCCTCATCTGGGGTTACTCCAGTTGCTGCGACAGGCTCAGTGCTTGTGGTCGTTGCCCCGTCGGAGATGCCCCCAGCCGAGATGTTAGAGAGTACTTTCAACACGACTTCTACTCCGGGAGTGCCACTAGTCGCTTCAACTCCTGCTGGGATGCCCCCAGTTGCTTCAACTCCTACTAGGATGCCCCCAGTTGCCTCGGCTACGGTGGATGCACCCTTCATCACGACGTTCGTGGCTCCATCTGGTGCTGCCCTAGAAGCTGGGGTTCTACGTTCAGCATCCTTGGAAACCCCTTCGGCCTCTGCTTTCGCAGCTACTAATGGTACACATTCAGGAGGTCCTCTTGCTAATCGTGCCAGCAAAGAGTTAGCCAGTACTTAGCTCAGGGGCTGTCTTCTCAAGGGTGACCTGGACTGTGCTCGCTGGGCTACGACGGAAGCGCTTTTTACCCGGCTAGGCTGGAGCTTTTATAACGTGAGTGTTTGACTTCTACCTTCAAAGTTTTTTCTTCAAGTTTTTAAGCATTTGCTTTTCAGAATTCTGTCATCTGGCAGGTGTTCAATGAGCCAAGCCTGGATGCGATGAGGTCTGAAGATCTCCTGAGGTCTGCCCAAGAGCTCGCTCATCGTAGGGAAGCACAGCTGAAGTCGGCTGAGGAACATATTGTGATCGCGAAGTGAGCACGCCTTGCTACGGAACTCATAGAACCTTTGCTTGTCGGGACTTGTCTACTGCTCAAGTTCAAGCTGTTGCTGCTGAAGAACACATGAGAGAGCTCGTCGAGCTGAAGCTCTCCCAGTCCTTCAATCAGGCTTCCTTTTCCTTGCGGGCGCACAATGCAAAAAAGTGAGTCAAGGCCCTGATGCACGAGTTACAAGAGCAACAAGTCAAGCTCTGCGAGCTTCGAGCCGACTGTGCTGCTGCTCTCGAGGATGGCCTATCGAGGGGTCGAGCAGAAGCCTTCACGACTATGAGGGACAAAATGAAGGAGATTTCGGATTCTTTGACGACTTGCGTCGAGAAGAACTACAATTGTGGATATCGTCAAGGCTATGAAGATCGATCCAACAACGTCTCTCCTTGTATTAACGCTGATCCTCCCCCTGGTCTTGATTCTAGCCCTGATGATGGGTCTCAAATTGAGACATTCTGTAAAAAGAACAATGTTTTCATAAACGACTTGTCTTTTACATGTCTGCTTGTTTTTTGCATGATCTGAATGCTTGGAGTGCTTATTGTCGTGATAATAGAGTTTTGTGCCCACTCGATGGACTAACTCTGACTTATCCCATCATCGCAACCTCCGTAGGGCTGGGGCCCCTGGAATAAAAGTTATCCCTCTCTTCGTCCTCATTATGTGATTGCGTCTTGTGCGTTCCTTCTACTACTGCTTGAGGGTTTTGAGGACGGAGTGCTTAGGACGAGAGGGAAGTGCCCTTTCAAAATTGAGTCCATGGACTAATTCTGCTCGTCCTTTCCTAGTGACCTCCAAAGATTGGTCGTAAAGCCTGAGCTCTATGCGACCATGTGAGCATAGGGGGAAGCTTGTACTTCCTAATGACCTCATCGTTTGAGTGTAACCTATGTGTCTCACTTTTGCGAAACCTTTTACTCGAGTGCTTATCGATGGATGGGGCGTCCCCCGCTCGACCTCTTACAAAGAGTGTTCATCCGATCAACCTGAACTGGATCAATGCGCGACCTTCGTGGAGTGCTATGCTCGCGACCTCCTTGGAGTGCTATATTTGAAACCAAGTTCACGCACAATCTCGAACGGGTTCTCATTAACATAAAATATTTCAAACGAAAAATTCTTTTATTTAAGTGATACTTTTCCAAATGCATTACATTGCGAGGTCTTATGAGTGCCTCTCCATTCATTACGCGTCAATACGGCTGCCAATACGCGTCTCGCCAAGGACCTTGAGGCCGTACCGTTGGTTGACGAGACCCAGAATTACTGGTCTACACAACACTACTGGATCATCTACATCGAGATAACTGCCCAACGATGTCTTTGAACATCGATACGCAACCGGACCAAACAACTATGGGAACGGACGAACCACGAATGGGTCACGCAGTGACGTTTCTTCACCTCATCCTCACCCTCACCCTTTATAGGTGACATAGGACTTTTGGAGAGATTAGAC
Source organism: Acorus gramineus (assembly GCA_030737835.1). Classification (NCBI taxonomy): domain Eukaryota; kingdom Viridiplantae; phylum Streptophyta; class Magnoliopsida; order Acorales; family Acoraceae; genus Acorus; species Acorus gramineus. Next base: position 4,275,473 of record CM060849.1, read on the forward strand.
TCCTCTACACCCTTGGTCCACCGGTAGCCCTTTCCCCGGGTAGTCACTACCTGGTATACTCCCACGATCAGTACGCTTCCGAACGCCTCGGTGGTACCTACGGATGGGAGCCCTCTGTCAGGACAGCTTTTCCAACGCCGGGAAGTTCCTACATCGGATCCAACGAAGGGGAGAACGATTCCACGCTCGCAATATCATTCGTTAGCCCTCTCCCGGGTAGCCTCTACCTGGTATACTCCCACGATCAGTACGTTTCCGAACGCATCGGTGGTACCTACGGATGGGAGCCCTCTGTCAGGACAGCTTTAACCCGGCCCGCTTCAACACGGACGACATTGGGAGGAAACACTCCATGTTCGCAAAGCGAACCCAATGGAAAAACAACTACTCTCGATAATCACATATCGATGATATCGAATACTATTGTACTCCCACACGGTTGTGTCACTCGGACACAAGGGGGTTGCCTCTACTCTCACGCAGAAATAATCCCAAGGCACATAACCCAACAGGCGGTTCATATACACGCCTAGCACGGGTAGGCCTAGCTTAATGCCACAACTACCGGTTTAACAAAACCGATAAGATAATGAATTCTCCTGAATTCCAAACGAGTGCATCGCTCGGATGAACGGGGGTAGCGCTCTAACTAATAAGGTACAACCTGACAACGGGCCATACCCACACCTATTTCTGATAGGCCTTATTAGTTTTAACATGCGCATATATTTTATAGGAGAATTTAATCTTAGTTATGTGCATGAACCATATGCACGATCACATATCAATTAATCATAGGGATACTCCCTAATCATAGATTTACATCATAATAAATCATACAACATGCATACATGGTCATTAATCACATAAGCACACAAGGCCTAACTTAAGCATGCGTTGGATATCACCAACTTAAAAGGTAAGGGTCAAGCGCGATCTCGCGCACTATCAAGTGCATGCCAATATTCGAAACGAACCTGAGTCGAGTAGGAAATCGCATCTACTTACTCAGTCCGTGCAGAGGGAGAGGGTGAGAGAGATCATCATCTCATGAAGTCGGTCATAGCTTTGCCCCATTAGCATGGGCGCAACAACTACACCACGCCCTCGAGTCTTATCGCAAGGGAATATTAGACAGGTGCCCATTATTAACCCAGACTTAATCATGTTGGATATTCCAATTAATATGGTGGGAGTAGTATTACAATACTACCTAAGGCATGCCATATTCTATACATCAATACACATTACAGCAATACATGCCCATACTAGAGGGGCGCATGCAACACAATCATTCATACATGGATACAATACATGTAATAAAAGCCTAGCATGCAAGATATCTAACATATTATAGTCTAAGCATGGTCATACTACTTATCTACACAAGTAGTATAGCTAGGACGCCCCATCGATGCGCGACGCACGACTACGCGCGTCGAGCGCATCTCGAGAGGGGGGGGGATTGGACCAAACCACTCACCTCAACCCAGGACCAAACCACTCACCCCTACGCGTGTGTGTGAGGGGTTGGGGAGGGTTAAAAAGGGGTTAGGGAAGGCTGGACGCGCGCAGGGGGTTGTCTGCGCAGCGCAGGAGGGCGCTGGCAGGCGCAGGCGGGCGCGCAGACGCCCGCGGGCGGGTGCGCGCGAGCTAGCAAGTGCGCGCGGAGTGGGCGCACGGGTGCGCGCGGGCGCTGGCGCGAGAGGGGGTGCGTGCGAGCGCAAGCATGCGCGCGCGCGAGGCAGTGCGCCTGGGCATGCACCTGGGCGCGGGGCTGGGGGCCAGTGCACGCGCGCGGGTGCGTGCGCGTGCGTGCGTGTGCTGGGGCATGCGCGAGGTTCTGCGCGGGCGCCCAGTGCACGCGAGGGTGAGCGAGCATGCACGCGCGCGCGGCAGCCCGTCTAGGAGCGCGGGCTGGCGCGCGACAGTGCGCCAAGGGTGTTGGGGCGAGTGCATGCGTGCGTATGTGTGCGTGCGCATGCGGGGGGGCATGCGTGTGGCTGCCCAAGGGTTCGGTAGGTGTCGGGGCACTCGAACTCGCGTGCGTACGTGCGTGCTCACATGCGTGCAAGTTTGTATGCATGCTTGTCCGAGTATTTGGTATTTCTAGTAAATTTCATGTATATTTGTGATGTTACTCACCAAATTTGATGCCCTTACCCTGCAGATCTGGTCGGATGGGATGCGCAATGTCCCGGGTATGGTGAGTGGTTCGATTCCAATCCCCCCCCCCCCTTCTCTAGGGATGCTATAATATGTAGATACGATGTTAATGCATGTTTTACTATGATGTAATCATGTCATATTAGACATTGTATGCTAGGGATATACATCCATGTATCATGTATAGAGGCCCATACATGCCTAGACACCATGTCCCATGCTTGAAAAGCCTTGATCTATGCATGTTTCCCATTTAGTTTAATTTAATTAAATCAAAATGAGATTATATTGGTATAAGCATGCCTTAGAGAATATTATAACCTTGTTGTTATAATATATGTTTCCCCGCATCTTAGTTATGCACCCTGGAGGAATTCTTGAGAATTCATGACATTAGTAGTGTTAGAAATCATTGTCGACAGATCCAAGAGGATTGTATCCGTGTGAGTAGGCAGTTTTCTCCCCTTCATTGGATCTGAGTAGGGACTCCCCGGTGTTGGAAAGCTGTCCTGACAGAGGGCTCCCATCTGTAGGTACCTCCGATGCGTCGGAGGGTGCTGATCGTGGGAGTATACCAGGTAGAGGCTACGGAGTGAGGGAGAGGCTACCAGTGGACCAAGGGTGGAGAGCAGCCTAGTCTGTCCCAAAAGGCCCGTGTCACCCCTAAAGGGTGAGGGTGAGGGTGGGGTGGGTCGGCGATGTTACGACCCACTAGCTTATACAGTTACTCCCGTTTAGGGACTTTAATTATTTTAAGGTTAATATGAGTTGTGTTGCATAGATTGTTGTTTATGCATGTGTTTGATATCTCGATAAGTGATTATCGAGAGTAGTTGTTCTTCATGGGGTTCGCTTTGCAAACATGGGATCGCTATCCCCTTCATTGGATCCGATGTAGGAACTTCTCAGGATTATAGCTGTCCTGACAGAGGGCTCCCATCTGTAGGTACTACCGATACCTTCGGGAGCGTACTGAGCATGGGAGCATACCAGGTCGAGACTACCCGGGGAAAGGGCTACCGGTGGACCAAGGGTGTAGAGCGGTGAGTTGAAGAGGCCCGGGTGCAGCTGTCCTGACAGAGGGCTCCCGTCTGTAGGTACCACCGACGCGTTCGAAAGCGTACTGATAGTGGGAGTATACCAGGTAGAGGCTACGCGGGGGAAAGGTCTACCGGTGGACCAAGGGTGTAGAGCAGTCTAAGACTCTTCCAAAAGTCCCAAGAGTCTCCCTCCGGGAGTGAGGGTAAGGATGAGGTGAAGACATGTCGCCTCGTGACCCATTCGTTGTTCGACCGTTCCCATAGTTGTTGGGTCCGGTCTTGTAATCGATGTTCAAGGACATCGTTGGGCAGTTATCTAGATGTAGATGATCCAGTAGTGTTGTGTAGACCAGAAATTCTGGGTCTCATCGACCGACGGTATGGTCTCTCCCCAAAAGTCCCAAGAGTCTCCCTCCGGGAGTGAGGGTAAGGGTGAGGTTGGTCACGCTACCGCGTGACCCTGTTATCCATGGGTTTCCACCCATGTTTTCCTTGTGAGGAAATTGTTTGAGTATTGAACTGTAGTATAGTGATTGGTTTCCAGCCACTCACTGAACTTGTAGCTCACCCCTCGCATACTGTTTCTTTTCAGGGGCAGTGCTGGGCATGGAGTTGGAGCTTTCATGTGGCATGGTCTGATGGGCGTGGGCGTTCTTCCGGCGGATGGCGAGTGCGAGGCTGTCAGCAATCCTAGAGTCATTGTATGTATTGTAAATCGTGCATGTGGCACAGGTTGTATTTTCTTTGGTCTAGACTTGGCTCTCACAGGACAGTGATTGTGTATTCGAGTATGTAATAATGTTTTTGATTTACAGACATTGTTTATATATTATGCTTCCGCTTTTCAGTCAGTTATCATTATCTTGCTTTGCCACTTTGTGTATTGTTGTTGGAGTCTTTATTGACCTCAGGTATTGATAGCTGATATTTTATTATTGCCACGTCTCGGGGACGGCCGCCCTGGGGCGTGACAAAAGTTGGTATCAGAGCCTGGTCCTATCAGAGCCTAAGTCTAGTCGTATAGATGATGTGTCATAGGATTGTCATCTGAGTACTCTTGTTTTAGAAGTTATCTTAGGTTGCTGACATGCCTCCTCACATCCGTTGACGTGGACGTGACCCCCTGGACCCACCCTTAAGTTGTCGACTGGGTCGACTGGTTAGGGTCAGTTGTTGGATCTCTTGTTGTGGGATTACGGCTTGGGTAGGAGATTTCATGTTATATATGTGTCACTTTTTAGCCTTCTGGTAACCATTGGAGCATTCTGGCAGTTTTTCAGTTTTTTTCGTTTTTCGATCGGAACTGCAAAAATTTTGGACTTTTAGCTATCACCTTGAGTTTGAGGGCTCCGATTGGAAATCTAACTGCATATTATGTGTCCTGGTGCCATTCCAAGCCACTCACAAAAATTTCATCGAATTCTGGTACGTTTCAGAATTTTGCAGTTCTGAAGCGTATCCGGGTTTTGACCGAGCGAGAAGTCATTGGGAGACTTGACTTGGTCAAATGTGGGCCCATGACTTGGTCAACTCCTTTGTTTTCTAGTGTGGATGGGTTGACCCAAGTCAAAGTGCACTTAAACCTCACTAATCCTAGCCTAAACCTAATTAGGGCTAATCTAAGTGTGGGTGTGAGAGTGTGTGGTGGGTGTGTGAGTATAAAGAAATCCCACGACAACAATAAGGCCACTATTCATCATCTTCTCCAAAATTTCTCTCTCTCTCTCCCTCTCTTTAATCCCCCCATATGACCTAGTTCTAGTGGTGGAAATCAAAAACCCTAAGAAGAGAAAGGATAGGTAAGAACCCGATCTACCTTCCGGTGGTCTCGGATTCGAATTCCCACATGTGTGACCCCTTCTCATACCCTCTTTTCTCCTCTGTTTCAGCCCCTCTTTGGCTGAGTTGGAGATCTCGGTGGTGGTAGTCTTGGAGGCGGTGTTTCGGTGCGCGAAGAGCACCCGATCTTCCTCCCCTTTCTTTCCTCTCCTTGGGTGAGTTTCTTTTTCCTTCCTTTCTTGTTTAGATGCTTGATTAGGAGGTGTCTTTGGGTATGTATGGCTGTTGGTGGCTGTTGGTAGCTGTTGGTGGCTGTTGGTGGCCATTGGTGGCCGTCGAGGAGGTGGTAGGGTTGTCTCGGGTAGGCTGGCAGCGCAGGCAGGCAGGCGGGCTGGCAGGGCGGGCAGGGCGGGCAGAGCAGGCTGGCAGGGCACGCGCGCTTGTGCGCGGGCGTGCGCGAGCGTGCGCGCAAGTGCTGCGCAGGGGGCGCAGTACGCTGGTGGTGTGCGGGTGCTGCGCGCTGGGCGCAGTGCAAGGGCATGCACGCGGAGCGCTGCGCAAAGGCGCAGTTCGTGCTGTGCCCGCGGGGCCGCGTGCAGGTGCTGCGCGCAGGGCGCCGTGCGGGGCGTGCGCGCGGAGCGCTGCGCAGAGGCGCAGTGCGTGCTGTGCGCACGCGGTGAGGGGAGCAGGTGGTGCGCGCGGGGTGCTGCGCTGGGGCGCAGGGCGTGCGGGTGTGCACGCGAGTTGCTGCGCTGGGGCGCAGTGAGCGCGCGGTGCACCCGGGGGGCTTGGCGGCGTATCCGGGCATGCGGGCAGGGGCTCGGCAGTGGGTCTGGGCACGCGGGCTGGGGCGCGGCTGTGCGCTTGGGGCGGGTGGCCGTGCGTACGGCTGCCCGTGGGTTCGGGTGAGTCGGGGTGCTTGGACTCGCGTGCGTACAGGCCGTATGTACGCTTGTCCGAGTGTTGGGTATTTTAGTGTATTTTTGTATATATTTGTGTATTTTACTCACCGAGTTGATTACCCTGTCTTGCAGATCTTGACGGACGGTCGCGCGACGACCCGGTTATTGGTGAGTGGGACAATCCAACCCAGTAGGGAGGCGCTATATGCACTTGGGCGTATACCGTCCTCCCATGGGGCACCATAGTTGTGTAATGTGTAATCCATGCAAGCATGATTAATATGTAGTATGCATGCTACCCTAGAGCTTGTATGTTAGGGACTTGCACCCTTAGGATATGTGTAAGAGCCATGCATCCTGACTCCATGTTTTCATGCTAGGAAAGCCTCGACCTATGCATGCGTCCTATTAGTTTAATTTATTAAATTAAATGCAAACTTATGGTATTTTAGCATGCCTTAGGGAATATTATAAGGGGCCTTGCGAGGTCAGCGTGAGACCCGGGCTAGGGTACTCCGTGTTCCTTGTTTGGTTGTCGGGACATCCTATATCGGGACCTCATGGTGCCCTCCCAAGGTTCTTTTCCCGATAATATTATAATATATGTTTCCCCGCATCTTAGTTATGCGCCCTGGAGGAATTCTGAAGAATTCATGACATTAGAGTTGATGAGAGGTGTTGCCGACGGATCCGAGTGGATCGTATGCGTATGGATAGGCTGTTTTTGTTCCCTTCGTTGGATCCGTATAGAGACTGCCCCAGCGTTAGAAAGGCCGTCCCGTCAGAGGGCTCCCATCAGTAGGCACCTCCTGATTTGGATTCGGACTGTGCTGAAGTGTGGGAGTAGGCCAAGCGGCCTACGGAGTGGAGGAGAGACTATCGGTGGACCAAGGGTGATTAACAGCCTAGTCAGTCCCAATATCCTGTGTCACCTATTGAGGGGTGAGGGTGAGGGTGTGGTGGGTCGGCGATGTAGCGACCCACTGGATTGTGTAGTTCCTGCCACTTGAGGCTTGATTAATTATTTGTGGTTAATATGAATTGTGATGCATGGGTTGTGCTATTCACTGAGCGTGTGGCTCACCCCTCGCATATATATTTTTCTCCAGTTATCACTGAGTCGGACTTGAAGGAGGAGCTCCCCGAGGGACTTCATCAGTAGCGGAGCAGCGCCACGTCCCGCGAGTGTTAGAGGCCATCAGCATCCTTTCTTTTGATTGTATGTATATATTTCCGTGCTTGGGCATCTGTTTGTATTATACTTGGACGTATTTGTGTATATTGGCTCTCACAAGACAGTTGATTATGTATCGAGTCTGTAATATGTTTTGATTTACAGACTCAGTCTTTTAGCTTCCGCTATTTGTGTATATATCATGTCAGCCCTGCTTTTGTCTGTGTTGTCATTTTAACTGTTGTTTAGAGTATGTTATTGACCTCCTGTATAGATTGCTGATATCATATATACACTTGCCGCGTCCCGGGGACGGCCGCCCTGGGGCGTGACAGTTTCCATCCCAGTAGGGTGATAGTGATGAATTGGTCGCAATTTCAAAGGTATAGATTGCGTCTCGATAATGGAGCTTCTTTCCCGTGCATCGGTATCGCTGGTAACCATGGAGTTCGCGTGCGGCGCCTGTGTAAAGTGTTGAGGATGTGGCGTATTGCTCATTAAGGGATGATGTCTTCTTCTAGTCTTCCTACTCAGGATTAAGGGGCCTTGTAGGGTCAGCGTTGAGACCCGGGCTAGGGTACTCCGTGTTCCTTGTTTGATTGTCGGGATATCTTATATCGGGACCTCATGGTGCCCTTCCGAGATTCTTTTCCCAGTCAAGGAATACCTTTGAAGCATCAAATTGATGATGGATTTTTTCCTCTCACTTGGAAGGTGCTGTAGCGAGTGGTGATGCGTACGATCGGGATTGGGTGCATCCTATTGCAGCTTGGTGGGCGATTGCTTGTGGACTGGGTTCCATAGTGGCATCTGGAGTCGCTTCGATATATCATTGTGCGTTGTAGCTTCCCGGTTGAGGCCAGAGTCCTGTGAGGTGCTCCCAGATACTATGCTTGTTGGTGCGCCCATATGGCAGAGATAGTAGGCTTGGGAGGCTACCAGGTAGAGGCCACACCGGGAGAGTGCTACTAGATGATGTCGAGAGCGTGGACTCCCCGTGATGAATCTGCCCATGGAATGCAGGATGCTGGAGTTCCAATGGTTATAGTTGAGCGACCTATCTCTGGCGGCATGTGAAGCACAGTTGTGGATACTGTCGCGTTTTGCCCCACATTGGTCACAAATAAGGAGACGTGATGCTAGCGTTCGTGATGGGACTCAACCGCCCTATCAGATAGATGACGTCGCATAGGCATTGTCGAGGTTCGACGACCCCTTATTGCGTGTCTTGTGGATTAAGTGCGGTTGAGCGGCTTACCAAGCGTGTAAGTGTCATCATGAGCGCCAGCCATGCTCGAGGAGCAGAATCTGGATTTAATTGTTCGAGGTGTTGTTTTGATCTCCTCGGGTAGGTTGTAGATCAATTACCTTTGCTGTGAATCGATGATCTGTTTGACCAGCTCTGGGAGCGAGTGTCTGCTGTTAGATCGATCTTCGCACAAGGGTACCACAAGTTGGAGATCTGGGAGTTGGACATCCCGTAGATGGCCTTTCGTGACCGTTCAGGCACTACGAGTTTTAAGTACTGCTGTCGGGGTTGACGAATGCGCCGGATGCCTTCGTGGATCTCAAAAGTTTTATTGGGCTTCCGTGGACTACTTTGAGGTAGTCTTCATTGAGATTGCTAGTAGTGCGATGAAAAGGCGATATGGGTGACCTTGTTTCCCCAGGTTGGCATGCCCTCAGGCAAAGTTCGAGAATCATCATTGAGTGGAAAGCGTCAGTCCATCGAGATTCCTTAGTGAACGTGGGAGTGGGTTATCAGGGATTGTTGTGGACTCGCTAATGTCACGTTCGGGTCACGACGCCGTCTAGGTGATCAATGACCGACTGACTAAGTCCGCGCTTCCCTCCCTAACCCGACTGATTGAGTCTCTGGACGCCTTGATGTGGGTTTTCACCTTCACGATTGTTCGTCTTCATGGCACTCCGGTCGGCGCTATTTTCGGTTGAGACGCGAGGGTTACTTTGAGGTTGTGGTGCAGCCTTAGCAAGCTTTGGCGCGAGCCTCCATTTAAGTATAGCGTTTCATCGCCGATGGGCAGCCAGACAAAGAGGACGATTCAGACCTTGGAGGACATGCTAAGTGCCTGCGTGCTCGATGATGAGGGCAGTTGGGTGAGGCACCACCCATTGGTTAGGGTATGCCTGGAGACGACTGCCATTCGAGCATCCAGATGAATATGTGAAAGGCACTCTACAGGCGCAGTTTTAATACCTCCCTTGTGTTGGGAAGGTTGGCGAGCGCCAGTTGGAGGGGCCATAAGTTAGTTGTTTGACCTTGCGGTGGCCAGGTTGGTTCGTGTGTGCATCTGCACCTCCCAGAACTGACAGAAGGGCTACACAGGTCATCGTCGCCAGGTGCTTACCTTCGGGTTTGGTGACCATGTCTCCTGAAGGTGTCCCAGTTTAAGGGCATCCTCTGTTTCGACATTCGGGGCAAGCTGAGTTGGCTCTTCCTCTGACTGCTTCTCGTCATTGAGTGGATTGGGGTGGTGGCTTGTCATGTAGTCTTTTCCCCACAGCTGGCTCTTGCCCACGACGTCGTCCTTGTCTCAGGGCTGAGGCGTTATGTCCACGATCCTGCTCATTTCACTCCGTTCGACCGTCTCATTCTCGACCTGGATTTGTCGTTCGTGGAGCAGTGGATCGAGGTCAAGGACCAACATGAGAAGAGGCTCCACGCTAAGACCGTTCCTTTGATTACAGTGTGTTGGTAGCGCCAGTCCGGTGCAAAGACCACTTGGGAGCAAAAGGTCTATGCATGATACTTTCGGTCTTCCCTTTGGGTTTTCTTAAATTTCGAGGACTAAATTTCCTTAGGGGGGGAGAATGTTATGCCTGTGTCGTTGGAGCGCTCTGATTGAAAATTTGGGCTACATAATTTTTTTTCTCTAGAAGTTATGTATTCCCGATTTGGTATTTGGATTTGATTTTGTTAAAATCCAAGATGAAGAGGTTTAAATATGATTTTATTATGAGATGTCCAGTTTTGAGTTAGCTTTCGTACAAAAGTGGAATTAGATCAACTGGATTCATGTAGAAAGAGTTATGGGTATTTTACCAAGTATACCCCGGGGATGAAAAATTCTGGCAGCAGCCCTTTTCCATGTTTAGCTCTAACTTCGGAATAGCTGAAGGGATTATTTGATCTTGGCATAAACATGAAAGTTGTAGATAATCTTCTTGGCTTTCCAACGGAATTTGAATTGTGCAATTCGGAGCTATATTGAGGAAGTTATGGCTGTTCTAGTGAAGTATGTACAGAATTTCTAGTTAAGGATGACTTAGTCATTTGATCCTTCTTTAGATATTTATGTGCCAAATAAATGTCTCTCTCTCTCTCGCTCCCTCTCTCTCCCTTCCACTCCCCACATCAACGTGGGATTCAAGCTCTCTCTTCCTCTCTCTCAGCCCCCCAAGTGTTTGTTTTAACTCCTCAATGAGATGGAGAAGGAGATGGTGCAAGTGCATGACTAGGTTTATGCATGTATTGTTGTTGTTGATCTCCTCCTCTCTCAAGCTCCCTTTTCATGATCCTCCCCCCCTGATTTTCATCCAAGAAGGAGGCTGAGGAGGCTGAAGAGGTGGTGGTGGTGGTGGTGGTGGTTGAGGTGGCCGTGGGCGTGTCGAGAGCCCCGCACCTCCCCCCTTTCCGTTTCCCTCTTTTGGTAAATCCTCTTCCCCTTCTTTTTGATTTTTAGGGTTGTTGTGATGGTTAGGGTGTTCATGCATGCTATGCATATGAGTTAGAGTGTGTGTGAAGGGTTGGGGAGGGTTAAAAAGGGGTAAAGGAAGGATGGGGGTTGTCTGCGCACGTGCGTGCGCAGGATGGCGCTGGCAGGCGCAGGCGGGCGCGCAGACGCGCACGGGCACGTGCGTACGAGCGCGCGGGTGCGCATGGAGTGGGCCCGCGGGTGCGCGCGGGCGCTGGCTCGAGCGGGGGTGCGCGCGCGCGAGCGTGCGCGCCTGGACATGCGCCTGGGCGCGGGGCTGGGGGCCAGTGCGCGCGCGCGCGTGCGTGCGCGTGCTGGGGCATGTACGGGGTTCTGCGCGAGCGCGAAGTGCGTGAAAGGGCGCGCGGGCTGGACGCGCAGTGCGCGCGGGGGCGCGCGAGCGTGCGCGCGCGCGCAGCAGCGAGTCTGGGCGCGCGGGCAGGCGCGCAACAGTGCGCCAAGGGTGTTGGGGGGCGTGCGTGCGTGCGTATGCGTGCGTGCGCGTCCGGGGGGCCATGCGTGTGGCTGCCCGAGGGTTCAGGTAGGTGTCGGGGCACTCAGACTCGCGTGCGTACGTGCGTGCTCGCGTGCGTACGTGCGTGCTCGCATGCGTGCGAGTCCGTATGCATGCTTGTTCGAGTATTTGGTATTTCTAGTAAATTTCATGTATATTTGTGATGTTACTCACCAAATTTGATGCCCTTACCCTGCAGATCTGGTCGGATGGGATGCGCGAGGTCCCGGGTATGGTGAGTGGTTCGATTCCAACCCCCCCCCCCCCCCCTTCTCTAGGGATGCGCTCGACGCGCGTAGACGCGCGTCGCGCATCTATGGCCCCCCCTAGCTATAATATGTAGATACAATGTTAATTCATGTTTTACTATGATGTAACCATGCAATATTAGACATTGTATGCTAGGGATATACATCCATGTATCATGTATAGAAGCCGTACATGCCTAAACACCATGTCCCGTACTTGAAAAGCCTTGATCTATGCATGTTTCCCATTTAGTTTAATTTAATTAAATCAAAATGAGATTATATTGGTATAAGCATGCCTTAGAGAATATTATAACCTTGTTGTTATAATATATGTTTCCCCGCATCTTAGTTATGCGCCCTGGAGGAATTCTTGAGAATTCATGACATTAGTAGTGTTAGAAATCGTTGTTGACGGATCCAAGAGGATCGTATCGTGTGAGTAGGCAGTTTTCTCCCCTTCGTTCTATCTGAGTAGGGACTCCCCGGCGTTGGAAAGCTGTCCTGACAGAGGGCTCCCATCTGTAGGTACCTCCGATGCGTCGGAGGGTGCTGATCATGGGAGTATACCAGGTAGAGGCTACGGAGTGAGGGAGAGGCTACCGGTGGACCAAGGGTGGAGAGCAGCCTAGTCTGTCCCAAAAGGCCCATGTCACCCCTAAAGGGTGAGGGTGAGGGTGGGGTGGGTCGGCGACGTTACGACCCCACTAGCTTATACAGTTACTCCCGTTTAGGGACTTTAAATATTTTAAGGTTAATATGAGTTGTGTTGCATAGATTGTTGTTTATGCCAGTGTTTGATATCTTGATAAGTGATTATCGAGAGTAGTTGTTCTTTATTGGGTTCGCTTTGCGAACATGGGATCGCTCTCGCCTTCGTTGGATCCGATGTAGGAACTTCTCGAGATTATAGTTGTCCTGACTGAGGGCTCCCATTTGTAGGTACTATTGATGCATTCGGGAGCGTACTGACCATGGGAGTATACCAGGTAGAGGCTACCCGAGAAAAGGGCTACCGGTGGACCAAGGGTGTAGAGCGGTGAGTTGAAGAGGCCCGGGTGCAGCTGTCCTGACAGAGGGCTCCCGTCTGTAGGTACCACCGACGCGTTCGGAAGCGTACTGATCGTGGGAGTATACCAGGTAGAGGCTACGCAGGGGAAAGGGCTACCGGTGGACCAAGGGTGTAGAGCAGTCTAAGTCTCTTCCAAAAGTCCCAAGAGTCTCCCTCCGGGAGTGAGGGTAAGGATGAGGTGAAGACACGTCACCTCGTGACCCATTCGTTGTTCGACCGTTCCCATAGTTGTTGGGTCCGGTCTTGTAATCGATGTTCAAGGACATCGTTGGGCAGTTATCTAGATGTAGATGATCCAGTAGTGTTGTGTAGACCAGAAATTCCGGATCTCTTCGACCGATGGTATGGTCTCTCCCCAAAAGTCCCAAGAGTCTCGCATGTGCGAGGACAGACCCGCGCGCGCACCCAGCACCCTTTTAACCCCTTTAACCCCTCCCCCACACTTCTCACTCACCCTAAACCAACTACCTAGCATGCATGACTTCCCCACAACCCCTAAGCCATGAAAAAACCAAGAAAAGAAGGGGAAGAGCTCACCTAGGGAGGGGGAATGAAGGGGGGAGATTCGGGGGCCCTCGATGCACCCGCAACCACCTCAACCACCACCACCACTACCACCACCTCCACAGCCCTCCTCAGCCTTCTTTGGCTGCAAATCAGGGGGGGGGGGGGAAGACATGAGAGGGTGCTTGAGAGAGGAGAAACCACAACAACAACAACACATGCACAAACACACACACCTTGCACTTCCTCCTTCACCTTCTCCTTCCTTTGCTTCTTCCTCCTCCTTCTCCACACACAAAGAGAGGAAAAAGAGACCAAGAGAGGGGGAGAGAGAGAGAGGGCAAAATGGTCATTTTCATGCCCAAATAGTGTTTTGGGGTGACCATAAGGGGGTGGTGAGGTTAGGGTTAGGCTCACCCTCACTCAACCACTTATTTTTGCTTTATTGGGAAGCGTGCGGAGAAGCACCACACACTCGAAAATATCTCGCCCACCGAAACCCAGTAACGGCCAAACCCGGATGCGATTCAGAACTGCATATTTTTCAAAACGTTACCGGAATTTGATGAAATTTTTATGGGTAGTACTAAACGGTACCAGGACCCATAATATGCAGTTACATTTTCAATCAGAGTGCTCTAACTCTCGCAGGTGGCTAAAAGCCAAAATTTTAGCGACTCCGATCGAAAAAAAGAAAAGGCCCTGAATGACCCAGATGTGACAAAGGCTTAACCGAAATGGCTTCAAATGACACAGGCATAACATCTGGTCGGTCGACCTTACTCCTCGAAGGTGAGTAGTCTAAGGCACGACCAGACATGAGGTTTGGTCGGTTGACCTTACTCCTCAAAGGCGAGTAGTATAAGGCACGACCAGACATGAGATCTTGTCGGTCGACCTTTCTCCTCGAAGGCATGATGTGAAGCGTGCGGGCGAGCACATCAAGAGACCCCGAGCAAGATAAAGAAACAGTCAGAAGACCACTAACGCCAGTAACTGCCAAGGTAGCATTTAAGGCCCATTACCAGCAGAACATGGGTAGTCAAGGACCAATGTGAAGCATAAATACCGGGGACATTTCCTTGGAAAAAGGGCCACTAAACATTAATTGGCAAGGCGATTACAAGGGCAATTAAAGGAACTACGTGTGACTTGATCCCCAAGGGGTACGTAGGCAGCCTATAAAGAGGTCGCGAGATAGCACTCTAAAGGCACAGTCAAGCAAGGTCAAAAAAGTTATCCATTGAGCCAAGCACAATCATTGTGCGACATTTGTGTTATTTCCTAGACAGTCGTTGAGAGAATTGAAGCATAGCTACAAGAATTCACACTGCTTGAGTTCTTTTTTTTCCAAGAAATTTATAAATTTAACTTAAGGGGGAAAATATCCACCTCAGAATTTATGCATCTTTTGCTATTTTATTTTTTTGTTCAATGCAGTAATCTATAGGGTGTTGATTGGAGGTGTTCAAGGTGGTTTGGACTTACTTGATTGTTTATTAGTGTGGTCTGTGTGGACTGTTATCTATTATGTTGTTTATTATTGTAGACTATTTGTTAGTTTGGACTTACTGGACTGTTTATTAATGTGGTCTGTGTGGACTGTTATTTATTAGTGTGGACTGTTATCTATTATGTTTGTTTTTTAGTGTGGACTATTTGTTAGTTTGGACTCACTGGACTGCTTATTAGTGTGGTCAGTGTGGACTGTTATCTATTAGTATAGACTGTTATCTATTAGTATAGACTGTTATCCATTATTAAATATGTTTGTTTATTAGTGTAGACTGTTTGTTAGTGTGAATTCACTGGACTGTTTATTAGTGTGGACTGTTATTAGTGTGGATGAATTATGAAAGGCTGTTTGGTGGTTGAATTATGAAAGGTTGTTTGATTAATATGTTTGGTGTTGATTGTTGGAGTTGTTCAAGGTGATGAATTTTAAATATGTTGTTTATTAGTGCGGAATTTTGAACATCTACAAAGTGTTGTGATATGTGTGATAATTAACTTCTAAAATGCTTTAAAAAAAAAAATTTTAGCTTCTAACGGGCCTTAGCCGAGCTTTGCCTCGAGCTTCAACCGAGCTTTGCACAAGCCCAACGAGTCAAGTCTGAACACAAAATTAAGCTCGTAAACAAGTCGATCCGAGCTCGAGCAGAGCTTAAAAATAAACGAGTCAAAGTCTGAACATGTCGAAACTCGACTCGTTCGGCTCGTTTACCGGCCCTAACCACAGTATGTGAAGAAAATAATCCATTACGAATGTGACTATAAGACGGCGAGCACACACAACAAACACCTTTTATTCATACACAAGACGCCGGAGCCACATCAGTCCCCATCAGTACAAGATAACCCAAACCGACGCCCCACCCCAACCGTTCAAACCTTCCCATCCCGAGCCTTCTCAACGGCCGATATCGAGAACGACGACGGCTCACACCGGAACCCATCATACCTCGTGAAAAGGTACGCCACGAAAAGGCAAGCCGTCCCGACCACGTAATCCTTCGCCGCGCACTGTTTGTTCTCCACCGAAGGCGTCCCCGTCTCCCGTCCATTGGACCAGTACAGATACTCCAAAAGCTCCCGCCCCCCTTTCGCCTCCACGAACCGGTCGGGCACGAACCTTTCCGGGTCCTCGAACACCTTCGCGTCCCGCATCGCGAGCGGCTGGTACCCGCACAGAAGCTCCCCTTGCTTCACCTCGAAAGACGCCTCGTTCGAGCTCAGCGTGAAGTCCCGCCTCGCGCGCCCGTACTGCAGCGGCACTGGCGGGTTGAGCCGCAGGAGCTCCCGCACCGTGGACGTCACCAGCTCCATCTCCCTCACCTTCTTCAAATCCAGCACCCCATCCGTCCCCACCACCCTCCTCACCTCCTCCCTCAGCTTCTCCTGCAACCCCGTCTCGTCGCTCCCGATCGTCGTGATCAGCTTGGGGAAGAAGACCGAGAACCCGCCGAACGCGTTGAAGCCCAGCACGAACAAGATATTGTTGATCGCTTCTTCCGTGCTTAGCCCGTACTCGCTCACGGCGTTGTCCACGACGTCTTTTCCCTGCGTACGCAGGAACTCGTAGATCTTCAAGTAGTCGTTCTTGACGAGGAGGAAGGGGAGGGGGAAGGAGTGGAGGAAGATCTCCTCGAGCGGTTGCGGGATCACGCCCGTCCCCGTCGTGGGCAGGAGCTGCACCGCGAGCCACTTGTCGAGCATGGCGAACCCGTACTCGTCGATCTCCTTCACCTTCTCCGGGTCCGCCATCGCGAGTGCCTTGCAGAGGAACCTAAATATGCACCTCTGTAAAGGCACAATGAACCCCGCCCCGCCTTTGCCGCTGACTTTCTCGAGGTCGCCTTCGATGGTCGTCCACATAGTGTCCAAGGCGTTCAAAAACTCCGACGCCCAGACTTTGGAGCTCCGCTTGAGGAGGTCCATGCAGAAGGACTTGACTTTGGTGTGCTTGGGGTCGGTGACGTCTAGGTAGACGCAGACGCGCGTGCCGCCGGTGAAGGAGAGGCTGGGCGTGTAAGGGCCGATGAGGACGTCGGTCTTGTCGACGAGGGAGCTGTCGAAGAGGGAGGCAAATGAGGCGCAGTCAACGAGCGCGACGACTTCGGGGTTGGTGCCGACGAAGAAGGGGAAGGTTGGGGGGATGTTGGTGCGGAAGACAGTGCTTTTATGGGTGGTCGCGCGCTTGCGGAAGAAGGTGTCCGCGCCTTGGAACCAGAAGTAGTCGAGGCGGTCGCGGAGGGGGCCGAGGAGGGGGGGGCCGTAGGTGCCCGGGATGGGCTTTAGGGGAAGGACTGCGGGTGGTGGAATTGGGGATGTGGGGGTTCTTGGGGTGGCGGAGGAGGTTGACATGATGAATCTCGCGCTCATCATTGTTGAGGCCATTTTTTTTTATGTTGTTGAGATTTTTTTTTTTTTGTTGTTGGATTTGTTGTAGAGGGAAATGGAGAGTGGTGTTTTGGAACGAGTGATTCAGATTGGGGATGATGAAGTGTTGGTGCAAGATGTAAGGATGGTTTTTTGTCTTATTTTTTTGGGGGAAATTTGATTTCTAGCAATTTTTGGAATTTCCTTGGGAAGTGCAGATTGTGCCACGTTTAAGATGCGCCGAGGTACATCATCGTTTTCATATCAATAAAATAAAATCACGTGCCCACGTATGCTATACTGTTTTTTTTATTTTTTTTAGGTTAAAGATATCTGAATCTCTACCAACATAAAAAAAACTCATATAAGTCCTTATTCAAATTACGATAAATGTACGAATTCATAAAAACTAAGAAAAACTTAATTATCATCCATAAGTTAAATTTCTATCCAAACCTAACGGAATATTCCCAGACTATTCCATCACATATAATTGTGTAGACATTGAAGTCCTTATAAACAGTCATAAAGATAAATTAGTCCCTGCAAAAGACAAAAATACCCTAGAAAAACTTTTACATTTAATTGTATACACATTGCAATCCCTATAAACAATCATAAAGACAAATTAGTCTCTGCAAAAGATAAAATTGCCCCTGAATGATTTTTACATTTATTTGGATAGACAATACAATCCTTATAAATAATCGTAAAGACAAATTGATCCATGTAAAAGACAAAAATGCCCCTGAACGATTTTTACATTTAATTGTGTAGACATTATATTTTTGTCTTTACGATTGTTTATAAGGACCGTAATATCTATTCAATTAAATGTAAAAGTCTTTCAGGGGCAATTTTGTCTTTTGCGATGACTAATTTATCTTTATGATTATTTATAGGGACTACAATGTGTACACAATTTAATGTAAAATCTTTTAAGGGCAATTTTATCTTTTGTAGGAACTAATTTATCTTTATAACTGTTTATAAGGACTTCAATGTCTATACAATTATATGTGATGGAATATTCTGGGAATATTATGTTAAGTTTGGATGAAAATTTAACTCAGGGATGATAATTGAGTTTTTCTGAGTTTTAAGGTACTCATACATCTGTCCCAATTTCAGTAGGAACTTACATGGGTTTTCCCATGTTTGTAGGGACTTAGATGTCTTTAACCCTTATTTTTTTTTCAAGGAAAAATCCATATAACCCCCTGTAAACTAACTGAAATCCATATAACCCTCTGACTTTTCTTAAAATCCATGTAACTCCTTGAAAATACCTAGTGAGGAGGATATTTTCCCCCTTTAGCTAGATTTATGAGTTTCCTAAGAAAAAGAACTCAAGCAATACGGATTCTCGCAGCTATGCTTCGATTCTCTCCATGGAAATATGAAATAACCCAAACAGAGCTCAATGATTGGGTTTGACTCAATGGGTAACTCTCTTCACCTTTTTCGACTGTCATTGACTGGGCCTTTAGAGTGCTATCGCACGACCACTTTATAGGCTGCCTACGTACCCCTTGGGGATCAAGTCACACGTAGTTCCTTTCTTGATTGTCCTTGTAACCGCCTTGCCACTAAGTGTTTAGTGGGCCTTTTTCCAGGAAAACACCCCCGATATTTATGTTCCACGTCGGTCCTTGACTACACACGTTCTATTGGTAATGGGCCTTAAATGCCACCTCGGCAGTTACAGGCGTTAGTGGTCTTCTGACCGTTTCTTCTTCTTACTCGGGGTCTCTTGACGTGCTCGCCCGTACGTTTCATAGCATGTCTGCGAGGAGCAAGGTCGACCGACCAGACCTCGTGTCTGGTCGTGCCTTAGACTGCTTGCTTTCGAGGACTAAGGCCGATCGACCACACCTTGTGTCTGATCGTGCCTTAGACTGCTTGCTTTCGAGGAGTAAGGTCGTCTGACCAAACCTCGTGTCTGGTCGTGCCTTATACTACTCGCCTTTGGGTGCCCAACCACTCAACTAGACACTGGATCTAGTCGTGTCAGCACATCTGGGAGAGTCATCATGACCAAGGATTGGAACTCAGATTCGTGGGTCCCACGGTAAGCCCACATTCGTCCTGGTGTGACGCATTACCCCTTGAGGTTACACGTATCGCGGTGAGGATTTTTACCTCCACAGATGCCCCCTCTTTTGCTCTTTTGGCTTGTCGAGAGAGCAGGAAATCATGATAAATCACCTCGCCCCCATTTCTCTTTTGTGGGTCAAAGATCCAGTCATCTACCTTCTCGGGATTCTCTGATCGCCCAGGATTTGACGGAGGATCTTGTTTTGTTAACCTTAATGGCGTGTGGCCTCTAAATGGCGTATGGGAAATCTTGGGTTCTGTGAATCCCCTTTTTATTGGCATTGATGATTACTCCTTGATACTCGCAGCAAAATAAGTGCAGCTGTCTTCTCGAGGCGCCACTTCAATGAATATAAAAAGGGAGGATGAGAGGGAGGAGCCCCTCATCCTATCTCACGCCTTCCTTCATTATCACGGAGGAAACCGCCACTGTCGCAGCCCTCCACAGAGAGTTGGGTCTCTCGTTTGACTTCGTGGTTGACGAGTTGGCCGAAGATGAGGTCCCCACCCTTTACCTTGATTCCGTTCTCCTCCATCCCAGCTATTTCATAGATGGGGGTCTTTCTCTCCCTCTGCCATACCTGGTGGCAGAGTTTCTTGATTTCTTTGGCCTCCATCCCATCTTGGTCGTTCCCAACATATACCGCGTCTTGATGTGGGTGGTCGCGTTGGGGAAGAAGACATGAGTTGAGCTGGGCCGGACCAAGGTCCGTTGGATCTATCAGGTCAAGGCCTTATCCTCCAGGTGATCCCCGCCCTTCTACATCTCTCGTTGGACAAGAGCGCCAGCGCTGGTCCTCGGCATGGCACGGGGCGACATCCACGACTAGGAGAGTCGCTGGATTCGGGTCCGGGGTTCCTGGATGCCAAACAGTTGGGATTCATCCCATCATCATTTGTGTCACCCCCAGAGGCCGATGGTGGATGCCCCTAGGCCGGAGGTCGAGGAGGTGAAGATGAGCGACTTCTCTTGGGTGATGGACTATCCGGACCGATCGTGGTGGGAGCTCCTTGAATTGGAGGAACCGCGACGCGCTCCATCCGTTGCAACCTTTCTTGCCGGTGTGGTTGAGTCAGCGGGTGGCTCTGGTCTTGTTCCTCCTACCACCGCCTTGCACAACGGTGCGAGGCGGCGCTCCTCGAGGCTCCTCCTGCTTGGTTCTGGATCAAATTCCATTGCTCTACTGGTGGACTTAACCTTGTCACCTTCGCATTCTGTTCCACCATCTCCACCTACAGTTCGATCATCTTCCTCTTCTTCTTCTTTTTCTTCATCGTCTGTTCCTCTTGAGGAACCTGTTCCTCCCACCCGTGACATGGATGCTGACGCCCTACCGGTGCCCCCAGTGACCTCGGGCGCTGGGGTTGATGCTGCTCCTACTGCTGGAGACCGTCTACAGAGTGTCCTCCCCTCTGGCGGCTCTTCAAGGAATTTACAAGCCTCTGTTCATGCCGCCTCCCTCTCCATAACTCATCAGTTGCGGTCGCTCCGCGAAGCCTGTGAGGGTGATGAGGAAGATCGCCTTCTGGACTTCATCAGCGGGTACCGCTTGGGCTATGCTAACCATTCTCGTGGTTTTCGAGAGATGAGCAACGAAGAGCTTCCTAGACTGCATCAAGCTGTGAGGGAGAGGAGACTTCATGGGAAGGGATGAGTAGAAGACCGAGAAAAGGTTGAAACCTTTTTTTTTGTAACCTTTATCCAATTAATGAATAAAAAATTACTTTCTTTGCTCAACCTTGATCGTCTTTTATCTACTCGCTATACAATTCTATTGGTGGGTCGTGGAGTCCTAAAAACTTGTCGTATCTGCGATCACCCGCGAACAGGATCCTTGAACAGGATCTACGAACCAGGTTCACGAACAGAATTTCTCTGGTCGTGCCCACGTGTCCGTAGGGGGTTTCTTGTCGTTCCGTCTCTTCTTCATGCCACGTGGTAAATTCGTAAAAATAAATTCACCACGTAAACTGCACGTTTATCAAAACTGGCGCCTCGTTTCTCCCACCAGCTGTCCCTCGATATTTGCCAAAGATTTAAGTGACAAATCTTCCATGATTTCGATTTTCGCGCTCCTGTCATGATTGCGAGGATTCTTCGAGGGAGGACCGTTCTATAAGTTTCCATCATTTGGTGAGAATTCAGAAATCGAATCCCCTGCTCGTTTTCAAACTTTACCTCTTCTCGAATTTCTCCTCACGCCACCATGTCGATAGACATTGTTCAGAAACTAAGGTCCTCCCTGTCGATTCCTGATTCCATCGCCATCACACCTACTCCTTTCAGATCCATATACGATCTGAAAGACAACAGCTCTGAGAAGCTCTTCATGTTTCCTTCTCAGATGCTGAGGAGCTCCCCTTCTTTTCCTTTCCCTGAGCTGGTCAGGGACTTCATGCATCGATTCAATCTTCACCCGGTGCAATGCTCCCTTAATCTGTTACGGGTGCTGATGTGCATCGTCACATTTAACCACAAGCTGCAGCTTCAGCTCGAGGTGGACGACATCCACTATCTGTATGACTTGAGGAAGTCAGAGCACGCTTACTATCTTCGGCCGAGACCTGGCGCGGTCCCTATCGTGGAAAATCTTCCCTCATCTGACAGCGGATGGAGGGATGAATACCTTGTGCAACTAACTAGCCCGTGGGCGCTTCCTGCCACTGCTTTGGGTGACGTGCCGTGGGTGCCATGTCGCCTTCGCCAGGCGAAATTGGGTGAGCACACAATCATTGGATCTTATACACCTTATCTGCCCTTGCCTTCTCTCTTTAGCCAATAGGCCTCCTTATGCTTCCTGCAGATGATTCAGAGCGCGCACCCCAAGACCCATCGGTGGTGAAGCTGGATGAGATTGCCAGGGCTCAAAAGCTGGAGGAAAAGGATTTCCGCAAAATCCTTAACCTCCCCGCATCAAGGGCTGCCAGCCAGATTGCCAGGGCTCAAAAGCTGGAGGAAATGGATTTTCGCAAAATCCTCAACCTCCCCCATCCAGAGTTGCCAGCTCTTCTTTGACGGTAGTCGGCTCGTCTTCGGGGTTCGATGCATCTCCTGCCATTGCTGAGGATGCCACTTCCAAAGAAGTGGGCGAATGGTCCGCTGCCTCCAGAGGCAAGTTGGCTTTGAAGAAGAGGCCTAGACTGCCACTTCCTTCGAAACGGCGGACCAAAGCTGCTCGCTCGACCTCATCGGTTGAGGGGGCGGACTCTGAAGGCAGAGTCGAAGCCCTACCGGATGTTTCCCCCATATCCCCCGCAGGGAGCGAACTACCATCGAGTGCTATCGGTGTGGCTACCACCGAGCTTTCTTTGCCCTCCACCAAAGAGAGATGCCCACCAAGCTCTCCAGTTATTCAGGTACCAGAGACGGTGGAGGTTCCCTCTTCCGCGGAAGTCGATCCCTCCTTTGTCGAGGAGGTAGTGGCAATGGCTTCATCAGATCCTCTGCATGGGGTTGTCCCAGTTACTGTCACGCTCCAGGGCGACCGTCCTCGAGACGTGGCAATAATGGAATATTAGCTATCAATACCTGAGGTCAATAAAAACTCCAACAACAACACAATGTGGCAAAGCAAGGATAATGATAACTGACTGAAAAGCGGAAGCATAATATATAAACAATGTCTGTAAACCAAAACATTATTACAGACTCGAATACACAATCAATGTCCTGTGAGAGCCAAGTCTAGACCAAATAAATACAACCTGTGCCACATGCACGATTTACAATACATAAAATAACTCTAGGACTGCTGACAGCCTCGCACTCGCAACCTGCCGGAAGAACGCTCCACGCCCATAAGACCACGCCACAGGAAAGCTCCAGCTCCACGCCCAACACTGCCCCTAAAAAAGAAACAGTATGCGAGGGGTGAGCTACAAGCTTAGTGATTGATTATTAAAGTTGTTATTAATTACCACAAGTGCACGGATCATTACAGAAGTATAGATCTAGCAAATACGGGTCGATCCCACAGAGAATTGTTCAAATTAAATTATTAATTGATTTAACTAATCGAATTAGACAGGAAGATTGATGAAGGTTTATTTTTTATTATTATTTTTTTAAAATAAATATTAATATAAAAAGATAACTAGGGTTTTAGAATCCACCATGCAATACCAATTTAGGGGTTATATTCAAATGTGAAACTCCACCATATAACTCAATCAATATTGACGTTAGTCAAATACCAATCGGAAATTAAATATTTAAAATCATATTAATTATTTCATAAAATGATCTATCTCCCTTCCCTTTATAAAATCTACCAACTCAATATTCAACTAGTTAAGAAGAGAATAAAATAACAGAGAACCTAATCAAAGCATATTTTATCAAATCAAATACAAGAGATTTTTGAAGAAGGTAATAAGAAATTCACATGAAAGGTTTCAAAAGAGAATTGAAGGAGAGATTGATATCCAATAAAGCAAACAATATGGAGAATTCAGATCTAAATATAAAATCCTAAACTAGCATTGCATGGTTTCATCTTCAACCCTAGTTGAAGATTTAGCTACTAGAAAACATGATCAAACTAAATAAAAAAAAAAAAAAAAACATCATATTATTGAAAAATTCTTGAAAATAAAAATACTAAAGTAATATTAAAATTCAGATCTAAATATATACAAACATCCAAAGATATGAGATGAAAAGAAAAACAAAAACAAAGCAAAACTCTTGAATCTTTCTTCTCCTTTGGTTGTCCCTTTGCCTCCTTCTTTGATTTTCTTCCTTCTTGGCTTCATATGTGTTCCTTTTATAGCCTCCAGCCTTGAATCTTGACCATTGATTTGCAATGAATTGGATGGTTAAGATTGGCCATCAACCTTCCTCATATGAATATTTGACAATTTTAGCAGGTAAAATCTTTCATTCCCGTCATTAATTTTCTGCAGAATCTTCGGATGAATTTTTGACCCCTAATAAGGTGGAATTGCAAAATATTCATGAAACATTGATTTGTAGATCTTGAAAATATCTTTTCAACGCCATATTTTGGGCCAAAATACGATATTTGAGGCAAAAGTTATGGTCAAAATAGTGGGACGGTTTTAACATTGATTTGAAGAATATTTGATTGGATTTTGATTTTTGATTCTCTCTTCACCAAATCTTTATCTAGCATAATTTTGGATCTTCAAGAATCCTCTTGATTCTCCTTCATATCTTTAAATGCTTTATAGAATATTTTTCATTGATAATCATCATTTATCTCAATTACCTGCAATAACAAATAAATTCTGAATATTAGTCATTATTACACATAAAATTAGGAAATAGAAAACTAAATTAAGGGGATTAAATGTGCAAATAATACGCTTATCATTTAGTGAGTGGCTAGAAACCAATCACCATACAACAGTTCAATACTCAAACAATTTCCTCTCAAGGAAAACATGGGTAGAAACCCATGGATAACAGGGTCACGCGGCGGCGCGACCAACCTCACCCTCACCCTCACTCCCGGAGGAAGACTCTTGGGACTTTTGGGGAGAGACCATACCGTTGGTTGAAGAGACGCGGAATTACTGGTCCACACAACACTACTGAATCACCAACCTCACCCTCACCCTCACTCCCGGAGGGAGACTCTTGGGTCTCTTGGGGAGAGACCATACCGTTGGTCGACGAGACCCGGAATTACTGGTCTACACAACGCTACTGAAACATCTACATCGGGATAACTGCCCAACGATGTCTTTGAACATCGATACGCAACCGGACCCAACAACTATGGGAACGGACGAACAACGAATGGGTCACGCGGCGACGTGTCTTCACCTCATCCTCACCCTCACCCCTTAGAGGTGACATAGGACTTTTGGAAGAGACTTAGACTGCTCTACACCCTTGGTCCACCGGTAGCCCTTTCCCCCGGTAGTCACTACCTGGTATACTCCCACGATCAGTACGCTTCCGAACGCCTCGGTGGTACCTACGGATGGGAGCCCTCTGTCAGGACAGCTTTTCCAACGCCGGGAAGTTCCAACATCGGATCCAACGAAGGAGAGAACGATTCCACGCTCGCAATATCATTCGTTAACCCTCTCCCGGGTAGCCTCTACCTGGTACACTCCCACGATCAGTACGCTTCCGAACGCATCGGTGGTACCTACGGATGGGAGCCCTCTGTCAGGACAGCTACAACCCGGGCTGCTTCAACTCGGACGACATTGGGAGTAGACATTCCATGTTCGCAAAGCGAACCCAATGGAAAAACAACTACTCTCGATAATCACATATCGATGATATCGAACACTATTGTACTCCCACACGGTTGCGTCGCTCGGACACAAAAGGGGGGGGGGTTGCCTCTGCTCTCACGCAGAAATAATCCCAAGGCACATAACCCAACAGGCGGTTCATATACATGCCTAGCACAGGTAGGTCTAGCTTAATTCCACAACTACCGGCTTAACAAAACCGATAAGATAACGAATTCTCCTGAATTCCAAACGAGTGCATCGCTCGAATGCACGGGGGCGATTACATCGCTAGCGCTCTAACTAATAAGGTACAACCCGACAACGGGTCATACCCACGCCTATTCCAGATAGGCCTAATCAGTTTTAACATGCGCATAATTATTACAGGAGAATTCTATCACTGAAGGAACTTGATCCACATGCACAATAACCTATGCTTAGCTATAGGGGTTCTCCCTAACATGAGTATGGCATAAACAACACATCATGCAACATACATACAAGGCAAGGCCTAACTACACATACATATGAGGGCACTAATCGTATAAACATACAAAATATACTCTAACATGCGTTGGATATCACCAACTTAAAAGAAAGGGTCAAGCGCGATCTCGCGCACTAACAGGTGCATGCCAATATTCCAAACGAACCTGAGTCGAGTAGGAAATCGCATCTACTTACTCAGTTCGTTCAGAGGGAGAGGACGAGAGAGATCATCATCTCATGAAGCTTTGCCCCATTAGCATGGGCGCAACAACTACACCACATCATCGAGTCTTATCGCAAGGGAATATTAGGCAGGTGCCTGTTATTAACCCAGACTTAATCATACTGGATATTCCAATTAATATGGTGGGAGTAGTATTACAATACTACCTAAGGCAGGCCATATTCTATACATCCATACACATTACAAAAATACATGCCCATACTAGAGGGGCGCATGCAACACAATCATTCATACATGGATACAATACATGTATATAAGCCTAGCATGCAAGATATCTAACATATTATAGTTTAAGCATGGCCATACTACTTATCTACACAAGTAGTATAGCTAGGGGAATCCATCGATGCGCGACGCACGACTGCGCTCATCGAGCGCATCTCGAGAGGGGGGGGAGGATTGGACCAAACCACTCACTGCAACCCAGGACCTCGCGCATCCCATCCGACGAGATCTGCAAGGTAAGGGCATCAAATTTGGTGAGTAACATCACATTATAACACTTAGAAATTACTAGACATGCACGCATACAGGCTCGCACGCATGCTCGCACGTGTCACGCCCCAGGCGTCCCCGAGACGTGGCAAAATAAAATATAATATCAGCTATCAATACCTGAGGTCAATAAGGACACCAACAACAATACACAAGGTGACAAAGCAAGATAATGATAACTGACTGAAAAGCGGAAGCATAATATATAACAATCTCTGTAAATCAAAAACATTATTACAGACCCGAATACACAATCAATGTCCTGTGAAAGCCAAGTCTAGACCAAAGAAAATACAACCTGTGCCACATGCACGATTTACAAAGCATAAAATGACTCTAGGAATGCTGACAGCCTCGCACACGCCACCCGCAGGCAGAATGCTCCACGCCCATAAGACCACGCCACAGGAAGCTCCAGCTCCACGCCCAACACTGCCCCTGAAAAGAAACAGTATGCGAGGGGTGAGCTACAAGCTCAGTGAGTGGCTGGAAACCAATCACCATTCTACAGTTCAATACATAAACAATTCCCTTTTTCAAGGAAAAACATGGGTAGAAACCCAATGGATAACTGGGTCACGCGGCGGCGCAACCAACCTCACCCCCACCCTCACTCCCGAAGGGAGTCTTTTGGGACTTATGGGGAGAGACCATACCGTCGGTCGAAGAGACCCGGATTTACTGGTCTAGAGACCATGCCGTCGGTCGAAGAGACCCGGATTTACTGGTCAAGAGACCATACCGTCGGTCGAAGAGACCCGGATTTACTGGTCTAGAGACCATGCCGTCGGTCGAAGAGACTCGGATTTACTGGTCTACTCAACACTACTGGATCATCTACATCTAGATAATCGCCCATCGATGTCCTTCAACATCCATCACGAGACTGGACCCAACATCTATGGGAACGGTCAAACAACGAATGGGTTCACGAGGCGACGCGTCTTCGCCTCATCCACACCCTCACTCCTGAAAGGAGACATTTTGGGACTTTGGCAGAGACTTAGACTGCTCTACACCCCTGGTCCACCGGTAGCCTCTCCCCGCTCCGTAGCTTACCTGGTATACTCCCACGATCAGCACTGTCCGAACACATCGGAGGTACCTACAGATGGGAGCCCTCTGTCAAGATAGCCTGTCTAACGCCGGGGCTGTACTACACGGATCTAACGAAGGGGAGAACGATTCCCACGCCCGTAACATCATTCGTTAACCCTCTCCCGGGTAGTATCTACAACCCGATCTTTTAAAATCAGCCTCTCCCACCCTCGTGGCCTT
This sequence comes from Acorus gramineus, assembly GCA_030737835.1. Classification (NCBI taxonomy): domain Eukaryota; kingdom Viridiplantae; phylum Streptophyta; class Magnoliopsida; order Acorales; family Acoraceae; genus Acorus; species Acorus gramineus. The sequence continues at coordinate 4,303,286 of CM060849.1, forward strand.
CGCCTAGTCCTCTGACAGGTATAGCCAACGCCGGGGAGAACGATCCCATGTTCGCAAAGCGAAACCCAATGGAAAACAACCACTCTCGATACTCGCTTATCGAGATATCACACACATGCATAACAACAACCAACACACTCATATTAACCTTAAAGTAGTCATAGTCCCTAAACGGGAGTAACTACACAATCCAGTGGGTCGTTACATCGCCGACCCACCACACCCTCACCCTCACCCTCGAAGGGGTGACATGGTCTTTTGGGACTGACTAGGCTGTTAATCACCCTTGGTCCACCAGTAGCCTCTCCCCGCTTCGTAGCTTACCTGGTATACTCCCATGATCAGCACTGTCCGAACACATCGGAGGTACCTACAGATGGGAGCCCTCTGTCAGGACAGCCTATCTAACGCCGGGGCTGTACTACACGGATCCAACGAAGGGAAGAGAACAGCCACCCACACGCATGCGATCCTCTTAGATCCGTCGACAACGCTTCTTAACATTTCTAATGACATGAATTCTCAAGAATTCCACCAGGGCGTATAACCAAGATGCGGGGAAACATATATTTATAACCACAAGGTTATAATATTCTCTAACGCATGCTAACAACAGTATAATCACATAATCCCATCTTGATTTAAATAAATTAAACTGAATGGGAAACATGCATAGGTCGAGGCTTTCTTAGCATGAAAACATGGTATCAGGATGCATAGGCCTCTATCCTCAACATTAGGGTACATATCCCTAGCATACAAGTCTAAGGTGGCATGGATACATCATATTGATCATGCATAGATCAAGGCTTTTAAGTACAGGACATGGTGTCCAGGCATGTACGGGCCTCTATACACGATACATGGATGTATATCCCTAGCATGCAAATTTCTACATATTAGTAAGGGGGCCCCATCGATGCGCGACGAGCGTCTACGCGGGTCGAGCGCATCCCTAGAGAGGGGGGGGATTGGAATCAAACCACTCACCTTATGACCCGGGACCTCGCGCATCCCATCCGACGAGATCTGCAAGGTAGGGGCATCCAACTGGTGAGAAACAACACAATTTACACAAAGAAATCATTAGAAATACCCCATACCCGGACAAGCATGCATACGGGCTCGCACGCATGCGAGCACGCACGTACGCACGCGAGTCCGAGTGCCCCGACACCTACCCAAACCCTTGGGCAGCCACACGCATGGCCCCCCGCACGCGCAGGCACAAATGCGCACGCACGCCCGCACCCCAACACCATCGGCGCACTGTCGCGCGCCTGCCCGCACGCCCAGACGCGCTGCCGCACGCGCGTGCATGCTCGCGTCCGCCCGCGCGCACTGTGCGTCCAGCCCGCGCACCTCGCGCAGCACCCCGCGCACGCCCCAGCACGTGCACGCACGCGCACACACGCGCGCGCGCGCACTGGTCCCCAGCCCAGAGCCCAGGCGCCTGCCCGCACGCGCGCACGCTCGCACCCCCACCTGCGCCTGCACCCGCGCGCACGCGCACGCTCCCGCGCGCGTCTGCGCGCCCGACTGGGCCTGCCAGCGCCCGCCTGCGCGCGCGCACGCGCGCAGACTTCGCCCAGCGCGCGCCCAGCCCATCCTAACCTCTTTTTAACCCTTCCCAACCCCTCACACACACCCTAACACATCTAGCTAACATGCATGACTTTCCCACAACCCCTTAAGCCATAAAAACCAAGAAAAGAAGGGGAGGAGCTCACCTTGGAGGGGGAACGAAAGGGGGAGGTTCGGGGGCCCTCGACGCACCCGCGACCACCTCAACCACCACCACCCCTACCACCACCTCCTCAGCCTCCTCAGCCTCTTCCATGGCTGCAATCACAGGGGGGGAAAAGATCATGAGAAGGGGAGCTTGAGAGAGAGGGGAACGAACAAACAACAAACAAGCACCAACCTTCTCTTCTTCCCTCACCTCTTCCTTCACTTCATCTCTTTGAGACCTTTAATCAAACACTTGGTGGGCATGAATGAGAGAAAGAGAGACAAGAAAACAATTGGCGTGGACGATTGGGAGGGGAGAGAGAGAGAGGAAAGATATTTATCACAAATATCTAAGGAGAAATGACCTAGTCGCCCTTTGACTAGAAATTCTGCGCAAGCTTCACTAGAACAGCCATAACTTCCTCGATATAGCTCCGAATTGCACAATTCCAAGACCGTTGGAAAGCTAAGAAGATTATGTACAACTTTTATGTTCACGCCAAGGTCAAATAATCTCTCCAGCTATTTCTAAATTAGAGCTAAACATCGAGCAGGGATGCTGCCAGAATTTCCATCCCCGGGGTATACTTGGAAAAATACCCATAACTTTTACTACAAGAATCCAGTTGATCTAATTCCACTTCTGTACGAAAGCTAACTCAAAACTGGACATCTCATAATAAAATCATATTTAAACCTCTTCATCTTGGATTTTAACAAAATCAAATCCAAATACCAAATTAGGAATACATAACTTCGAGGAAAAAAAAATTATGTACCCAAATTTTCAAACAGAACGCTCCAAATGACACAGGCACAACAGCACGCGCGTACGCACGCATGCCCAAGTGACCCAGCACCTTCCCGAGACCCTGGACAGCCCCGCGCATGCCCCAGCACGCGCACGCATGCGCACGCACGCGCGCGCACTATCACCCAGCCGCGCGCCCAGACCCGCCCAGACAACCTGCCCCGCGCCCGCCGCCGCGCACTAGCGCGCACACCCTGCGCACACTCCACTCGCTGCCAGCGTCCGCGCGCACCCGCGCGCACGCGCACGCGCCCGCGCCCGCCTGCGCCTGCAAGCGCCCCTCTGCGCGCGCACGCGCGCAGACAGACCCCTGAGCGCGCCCAGCCATTCTTAACCCCTTTTTAACCCCTCCCTCACACTTCTCACTCACCCTAAACCAATTACCTAGCATGCATGACCTCCCAACTACCCCCTAAGCCATGAAAACCAAGAAAAGAAGGGGAAGAGCTCACCTAGGGAGGGGGAATGAAAGGGGGAGATTCGGGGGCCCTCGATGCACCCGCGACCACCTCAACCACCACCACCACTACCACCACCTCCACAGCCCTCCTCAGCCTTCTTTGGCTGCAAAACAGGGGGGGAAGACATGAAAAGGGAGCTAGAGAGAGGAGGATCAACAACAACAACAACACCTACACAAACCTTGCTCTTCCTCCTTCACTTTCTCCTTCTCCTTCTCTTCTCATTGAGGCATTAACACAAACACATGGGGGGATTGAAAGAGAGAAAGAGAGACCCGAAGAGAGGTCAACGTAGGGAGTGGGAGAGGAAGAGAGAGGGAGACTTTTTCCTCACTTGGGGGGGGGGGAGTGTAATGGAAAAAATGTGGGGGTGAACCTAACATATTCTCACCCTCTAACAAGCAAAATAACCAAGTGGTTGCTTCACCCCTAAGCAAGGTGGGGGTAAGGTTACCCAAGGTCACCACATTCACTAAAATATCTCACACTATTCGATTAATCAAACCAGGAACTCTCGAAAACCCGGATACGATTCGGAACTACACATTTTTCAAAACATTACCAGAATTCGATGAAATTTTTATGGGTAGTACTAAATGGTATCAGGACCCATAATATGCAGTTAGATTTCCAATCAGAGTGCTCTAACTCCCGCAGGTGGCTAAAAGTCAAAATTTTAGCGACTCTGATCAAAAAAGAAAAGGCCCAATGACACCAGATGTGACCAAGGCATAACCAAAATGGCTCCAAATGACACAGGCATAACATTCTCCCCCCCTTAGGAAATTTAGTCCTCGAAATTTAAGGAAACCCAAAGGGAAGACCGAATGTAGCACGTATCACGCATAGACCTTTTGCTTCCAAGTGGTCCATGAACCAGACTGGCGCTACTGACACACTCTACTCAAAGGAACGGTCTTAGCGTGGAGCCTCTTCTCACGTTGGTCCTTGACCTGGATCCACTACTCTACGAACGAAAAATCCTACTCGAGGATGAGACGGTCAAACAGAATGACATGAGCAGGATCGTGGACATAACGCCTCGGCCATGAGACAAGGACGACGTCGTGGGCATGAGCCAACTGTGGGGGAAAGGCTAGATGACAAGCCACCTCCCCAATCCACTCAATGACGAGAAACAGTCCCATTGAAGAGCCAACTCAGCTTGCCCCGAACGTCGAAACAGAGGGTGCCCTTAAACTGGGACACCTTCACGAAACATGGTCGCCAAACCCGAAGGTAAACTCCTGGCGACGATGACCTGCATAGCCCTTCTATCGGTTCGTGGAGGTGCAGATGCACACATGAACCAACCTGGCCACTGCAAGGTCAAATAAATAACTTGTGGCCCCTCCAACTGGCGCTCCTCAACCGTCCCAACACAAGGGAGGTATAAAACTGCGCCTGTAGAGTGCCTTTTCAGGTCCATCTGGATGCTCGAATGGCAGTCGTCTTGCAGGCATACCCCAACAAATGGGTGGTGCCTCACTGAACTGCCCTCATCATCGAGCACGCAGGCACTTAGCATGTCCTCCAAGGTCTGAATCGTCCCCTTTGTCTGGCTGTCCATCGGCGATGAAACGCTATACTTAAATGGAGGCTCGCGCCAAAGCCTGCCAAGGCTGCGCCACAACCTCAAAGTAACCCTCGCGTCTCAACCGAAAATAGCGCCGACCGGAGTGCCATGAAGACGAACAATCGCGAAGGTGAAAACCCACGTCAAAGTGTCTAGAGACTCAATCAGTCGGATTAGGGAGGGAACCGCGGACTAAGTCAGTCGGTCAATGATCACCTAGATGGCGTCGTGTCCCGAATGTGACATTAGTTAGTCTGAAACAATTCCTGATAACCCACTCCCACGTCCACTGAGGAATCTCCATGGACTGACGCTTTCCAACGCGATGATGATTCTCGAACTTTGCCTGAGGGCATGCCAACCTGGGGAAACAAGGTCACCCATATCGCCTTTTCATCGCACCACTAGCAATCTCAATGAAAACTACCCCAAAGTAGTCCACGGAAGCCCAATAAAACTTTTGAGATCCACCAAGGCATCCGGCGCATTCGTCAACCCCGACGGCAGTACTTAGAACTCGTAGTGCCTGAAACGGTCACGAAAGGCCATCACCGGGATGCCCAACTCCCGGATCTCGGACTTGTGGTACCTTTGTGCGAAGATCGATCTAACAGCAGACACCCGCTCCCAGAGCTGATCAAATAGATCATTAATTCACAGCAAGGGGTACCTGATCTTCAACCCTCACGGGAAGATCAAAACAACCCTCGAACAATTAAGTCAAGATTCTGCTCCTCGAGCATGGCTGGCACTCATGATGACACTTACACGCTTGGTAAGCCGCTCAACCGCACTTAATCCACAAGACACGCAATAAGGGGTCGTCGAACCTCGACAATGCCTATGCGTTGTCATCTATCCGATGGGGAGGTTGAGTCCCATCACGAACGTTAGCATCGCGTCTCCTCGTTTACGACCCATGTGGGCAAAACGCGACAGTATCCACAACTGTGCTTCACATGCCACCACCAAAAGATCGCCCAACTACAACCATTGGAACTCCAGAGTCATGCACTCAATGGGCAGATTCATCACGGGGAGTCCACACTCTCGACATCATCCAGTAGCGCTCTCCCGGTGTGGCCTCTACCTGGTAGCCTCCCAAGCCCACTATCTCTGCCATATGGGTGCACCAACAAGCATAGTATCTGGGAGCACCTCACAGGGCTCTGGCCTCAACCAGGCAGCTACAACGCACAATGATATATCAAAGCGACTCCAGATGCCACTATGGAACCCAGTCCACAAGCGATCGCCCACCAAGCTGCAATAGGACGCACCCAATCCCGATCGTACGCATCACCACTCGCTACAGCACCTTCCAAGTGAGAGGAAAACTCAATCATCAATAGATGCTTCAAAGGTATTCCTTGACTGGGAAAAGAAACCTTGGGAGGGCACCCTGAGGTCCCGATATAGGATATCCCGACAACCAAACAAGGAACACGGAGTACCCTAGCCCGGGTCTCAACGATGACCCTGCAAGGCCCCTTAATCCTGAGTAGGAAGGCTGGAAGAAGACATCACCCCTTAATGAGCCATACGCCACTTCCTCAAAACTTGAAACTGGCGCTGCACGCGAACTCCATGGTTACCAGCAATACCGATGCACGGGAAAGAAGCTCCATTATCGAGACACAATTAATCCCGCAACAAGGGATCCAACAACTGACCCTGCTCAGCCGACCCAGTCGACAACTTAAGGGTGGGTCCAGGGGGGTCACGTCCACGTCAACGGATGCGAGGAGGCATGTCAGCAACCTAAGATAACTTCTAAAACAAGAGTACTCAGATGACAATCCTACGACTCATCATCTATACGACTAGACTTAGGCTCTGACAAGACCAGGCTCTGATACCAACTTTTGTCATGCCCCAGGGCGGCCGTCCCCGAGACGTGGCAATAATGAAATATCAGCTATTAATACCTGAGGTCAATAAAGACTCCAACAACAACACACAAGGTGGCAAAGCAAGGATAATGATAACTGACTGAGAAGCGGAAGCATAATATATAAACAATGTCTATAAAAAAAAACATTATTACAGACTCGAATACACAATCACTGTCCTGTGAGAGCCAAGTCTAGACCAAATAAAATACAACCTGTGCCACATGCACGATTTACAATACATAAAATGACTTTAGGACTGCTGACAGCCTCGCACTCGCCACCCGTCGGAAGAACGCTCCACACCCATAAGACCACGCCACAGGGAAGCTCCAGCACCACGCCCAACACTGTCTCTGAAAAGAAACAGTATGCGAGGGGTGAGCTACAAGCTCAGTGAGTGGCTGGAAACCAATCACCATACAACAGTCAAAAACTCAAACAATTTCCTCTCAAGGAAAACATGGGTAGAAACTCATGGATAACAGGGTCACGCAGTGGCACGACCAACCTCACCCTCACTCCCGGAGGAAGACTCTTGGGACTTTTGGGGAGAGACCATACCGTTGGTCGAAGAGACGCGGAATTACTGGTCCACACAACACTACTGAATCACCAACCTCACTCTCACCCTCACTCCTGGAGGGAGACTCTTGGGTCTCTTGGGGAGAGACCATACCATTGGTCGACGAGACCTACAATTACAGGTCTACACAATGCTACAGAAACATCTACATCGGGATAACTACCCAACGATGTCTTTGAACATCGATACGCAACCGGACCCAACAACTATGGGAATGGACGAACAACGAATGGGTCACGCGGCGACGTGTCTTCACCTCATCCTCACCCTCACCCTTTAGAGGTGATATAGTACTTTTGGAAGAGACTTAGACTGCTCTACACCCTTGGTCCACCGGTAGCCCTTTCCCCGGGTAGTCACTACCTGGTATACTCCCACGATCAGTACGCTTCCAAACGCCTCGGTGGTACCTACGGATGGGAGCCCTCTGTCAGGACAGCTTTTCCAATGCCGGGAAGTTCCTACATCGGATCCAACGAAGGGGAGAACGATTCCACGCTTGCAATATCATTCGTTAACCCTCTCCCAGGTAGCCTCTACCTGGTACACTCCCACGATCAGTACGCTTTCGAACGCATCGGTGGTACCTACGGATGGGAGCCCTCTGTCAGGACAGCTACAACCCGGGCCTCTTCAACTCGGACGACATTGGGAGTAAACATTCCATGTTTGCAAAGCGAACCCAATGGAAAAACAACTACTCTCGATAATCACATATCGATGATATCGAACACTATTGTACTCCCACACGGTTGCGTCGCTCGGACACAAAAGGGGGGGGGGGGTTGCCTCTGCTCTCACGCAGAAATAATCCCAAGGCACATAACCCAACAGGCGGTTCATATACACGCCTAGCACGGGTAGGCCTAGCTTAATGCCACAACTACCGGCTTAACAAAACCGATAAGATAACGAATTCTCCTGAATTCCAAATGAGTGCATCGCTCGGATGCACGGGGGCGATTACATCGCTAGCGCTCTAACTAATAAGGTACAACCCGACAACGGGTCATACCCACGCCTATTCCAGATAGGCCTAATCAGTTTTAACATGCGCATAATTATTACAGAAGAATTCTATCACTGAAGGAACTTGATCCACATGTACAATAACCTATGCTTAAATATAAGGGTTCTCCCTAACATGGGTAGATGGCATAAACAACACATCATGCAACATACATACAAGGCAAGGCCTAACTACACATACATATGAGGGCACTAATCGTATAAACATACAAAATATACTCTAACATGCGTTGGATATCACCAACTTAAAAGAAAGGGTCAAGCGCGATCTCACACACTAACAGGTGCATGCCAATATTCCAAACGAACCTGAGTTGAGTAGGAAATCGCATCTACTTACTCAGTTCGTTCAGAGGGAGAGGGCGAGAGAGATCATCATCTCATGAAGCTGGTCATAGCTTTGCCCCATTAGCATGGGCGCAACAACTACACCACGCCCTCGAGTCTTATCGCAAGGGAATATTAGGCAGGTGCCTATTATTAACCCAGACTTAATCATACTGGATATTCCAATTAATATGGTGGGAGTAGTATTACAATACTACCTAAGGCAGGCCATATTCTATACATCCATACACATTACAAAAATACATACCCATACTAGAGGGGCGCATGCAACACAATCATTCATACATGGATACAATACATGTATATAAGCCTAGTATGCAAGATATCTAACATATTATAGTTTAAGCATGGCCATACTACTTATCTACACAAGTAGTATAGCTAGGGGGCCCCATCGATGCGCGACGCACGACTACGTGCGTCGAGCGCATCTCGAGGGGGGGGATTGGATCAAACCACTCACCGCAACCCAAGACCTCGCACATCTCATCCGACGAGATCTGCATGGTAAGGGCATCAAATTTGGTGAGTAACATCACATTATAACACTTAGAAATTACTAGAAATGCCTAAGACTTAGACATGCACGCATACGGGCTCGCACGCATGCTCGCACGCGCATATGCACGCATGCCCAAGTGCCCCAGCACCTACCTGAGACCCTGGGCAGCCCCGCGCATGCCCCAGCACGCGCACGCACGCGCGCGCGCGCACTGGCACCCAGCCGCGCTCCCAGACCCGCCTAGACAACCTGCCCTGCGCGCGCGCGCGCGGACTCAGATTCGTTGCCAGCGTCCAGGCGCACCCGCGCGCCTCCCTCTGCTACCCCTACGCACGCCCAGCCATTCTTAACCCCTTTTTAACCCCTTTTAACCCCTCCTACACACTTCTCACTCACCCTAAACCTATTACCTAGCATGCATGACCTCCCAACTACCCCCTAAGCCATGAAAACCAAGAAAAGAAGGGGAAGAGCTCACCTAGGGAGGGGGAATGAAAGGGGGAGATTCGGGGCCCTCGATGCACCCGCGACCACCTCAACCACCACCACCACTACCACCACCTCCACTGCCCTCCTCAGCCTTCTTTGGCTACAAATCAGGGGGGAAAGACATGAAAAAGGAGCTAGAGAGAGGAGGATCAACAACAACAACAACACCTACACTTCCTCCTTCACCTTCTCCTTCTCTTCACATTGAGGCATTAACACAAACACATGGGGGGATTGAAAGAGGGAAAGAGAGACCCAAAGAAAGGTCTACGTAGGGAGTGGGAGAGGAAGAGAAAGGGAGACTTTTTCCTCAATTGGGGGGGGGGAGTGCAATGGAAAAAATGTGGGGGTGAACCTAACCTATTCTCACCCTCTAACAAACAAAATAACCAAGTGGTTGCTTCACCACTAAGCAAAGGGGGGTAAGGTGACCCAAGGTCACCACATTCACTAAAATATCTCACACTATTCGACTAATCAAACCAAAAACTCTCAAAAACCCGGATACGATTCGGAACTGCATATTTTTCAAAACGTTACCGGAATTCGATGAAATTTGGATGGCTAGTACTAAATGGTACCAGGACCCATAATATGCTGTTAGATTTCCAATCAAAGTGCTCTAACTCCCGTAGGTGGCTAAAAACCAAAATTTTAGCGGCTCCGATCGAAAAATTAAAAGGCCCTGAATGACCCAGATGTGACCAAGGCTTAACCGTAATAGCTCCAAATGACACAGGCATAATAGTTACCATGGCAGGCTTACTGCCTGTGGTCGCTGCTTCGTCGGAGGTGCCCCCAGCTGAGATGCCGGAGGGCACTTTCAACATGACTACTCCTTCGAAGGTGCCACCAATCGTCCCGACTCCTGCTGGGATGCCCCCAGTCGCTTTGGCCATGGTGGACGCTCCTCCTATCACGAAGTTCGCGGTTTCACCTAGCGCTACCATGGAGGCTGGGGCTCCACGCTCTGCTCCCTCAGACACCCCCTCGGCCTCTGCTTCCGTAGCTACAGCTGGTACCCATTCAGGAGGACCCATTGCTGATCGCGCCAGCAAGGAGTTAGCCGGTGCACAGCTCAGGGGCTGTGTCCTTGAGGGCGACTTGAACTGTGCTCGCTGGGCTACGATGGAAGTGCTTTTCACCCGGCTTGGCCGGAGTTTTTACAACGTACGTGTTCGACTCCTATCTTCAAAAAATTTTCTTCAAGCCTTCAACCATTTGCTTTTCAAAATTCTTTCATCTAGCAGGTACTCAACAAGCAAAGCCTGGACGCGATGAGGTCTGAAGACCTCCTGAAGTCGTCCCAGGAGCTCGCTCACCACAAAGAAGCACAACTTAAGTCGGCTGAGGAACAGACTGGGATCACGAAGCGAGCACGTCTTGCGGCGGAACTCCCTGAATCCTCCGCTCGTCGGGACTTGTCTGATGCTCAGGTTCGAGCTGTTGCTGCTAAAGATCGCATGAGAGAGCTCCTTGAGCTGAAGCTCTCTCAGTCGTTCGATCAGGCTTCCTTTTCCTTGCAGGCGCACAACGCGAAAAAGCCAGTAGAGGCCATGATGCGTGAGTCGTAAGAGCAGCAAGTCAAGCTCTGCGAACTTCAAACTGACTGTGCAATCGCTTACGCGGATGGTCTGTCAAAGGGTTGAGCAGAAACCTTCGCGACTATGAGGGACCAGATGAAGGAACTTTTGGATTCCTTGACAACTTGTTCCAAAAAGAACTACAATTGTGGATATCGTCAAGGTTATGAAGATAGATCCAACATCGTCTCTCCTTGTATCGCCGATGTTGCCCCTTCTGTTCGTGACTCTGGCCCTAGTGACGAGTCTCAGACCTAGACATTTTGTAAATAAACAATGTTTTCATAAACAACTTGTCTTTTACATGTCTGCTTGCTTTCTCATGATCTGAGTGTTTGGAGTGCTTATTGTCGTGATAATAGAGTTTTGCGTCCACTCAATGGACTAACTCTGACTTATCTCGTAATCGCGACTTCCGTAGGGCCGGGGCCCCTAGAATGGCAGGGGAAGGTTATCCCTTTTTTCATCCTCGTCGTGCGAGTGAGTCTTGTGCGTTCCTTCAGCTCCTGCTTGCGGATTTTGTAGATGGAGTGCTTTGGATGAGAGGGAGGTACCCTTTCAGAATTAAGTCCTGGGACTAATCCTGCTCGTCCTTTCCTAGCGACCTCCAAGGGTTGGTCGTAGAGCCTGGGCTCTAGGCGACTGTGTGAGCATAGGGGGAAGCTTGTACTTCCGAATGACCTCAACGTTTGAGTGTAACCTATGTGTCTCACTTTTGCAATCCTTTTACTCAAGTGCTTATCGATGGATGGGGCGTCCCCCGCGTGACCTCTTACAAAGAGTGCTCTTTTAATCGACCTGAACTGGATCAACTCGCGACCTCCATGGAGTGCTATACTCACGACCTCCGTGGAGTGCTATATTTGAAACCAAGTTCACGCGCGACCTCGAACGGGCTCTTATTCACATGAAATATTTCTCACGAATAAATAAAATCTTTTCAAATGCATTACATTGCAGGGTCTCATGAGTGCCTCTCCATTCATTCGTTCCAGATAATAATCTCCTTTGGGGCCCAGTCCGATGAACTTGTACGGGCCTTCCCAACTGAGCCCGAGCTTACATCAGATCTTTTTCAGGATTCGGGGAATACCTCTTGAAGGACCAGGTCCCCTACATGGAAGCTTCGTCGCGAAACCCTCTTGTTGTAGCTTCGTGCGATCTGGTTCTGGTAGTTCACCATTCTGATGGAAGCTGTTTCCCTCCGCTCATCCCTCAGGTCGAGATCAGACGTGCGAGATTTTCTTCGTTGATCCGTGGCTCAAAGTTCTCGGTCTGAAATGTCAGGATCCCAAGCTCTATGGGGATTACGGCCTCGACGCCAAAAGCCAAGGAAAAGGGAGTCTTCCCTGTGGCCCTTCGCGCTGTGGTGCGGTAAGCCCATAACACTGAGGGAAGATCGTTCACCCAGTTGCCTATGGCCGCGTTGAGCCATTTCTTGATCCCGTCAAGGATGGTATGATTGGTGATTTCTGCCTGACCATTTCCTTGGGGGTAGAGCGGAGAGGAGAAAAGGTGCTTTATGCCCAACTCCTCGCAGAACTCCCTCATGGTGGCATTATCGAATTGTGTCCCATTGTTGGAGATTATGGTGTTCGGCACTCTGAATCGACACACGATCTCCTTCCAAAGGAAACTTCGTACTTCGAGGTCGCGAATTCTGGCTTGGGCCACAGCCCCCACCCACTTGGTGAAATAGTCAGTGGCGACTAGGAGGAATCCCTTCTGGGATGGCGCCAAAGGCATGGGCCCGACTATATCCAATCCCCATTGAAAGAATGGCCAGGGACTTGATAATGAATTTAAATCCCCAGCTGGTCGGTGAATTAGGGGACCGAATCGTTGGCACTTGTCGCATTTCCTCACCAGGTCGAGCGAGTCCTTTGCAAGGGTTGGCCAGAAGAACCCGGCTGTCAACGCGTGCCTCGCCAAGGATCTCGAGGCCGTGTGGCATCCACACACCCCCGAATGCATTTCTTCTAATACTTCTTTAGCTTCTTCGGGATTAACACACCTGAGGAGAGGGCCTTGAAAGCTTTGCTTATACAATACGCCCTTATCAGTGATCAAGAACCGAGCGGATCGGCTCTTGATTTTCCTGGCCTCTTCCTTCTCTGTTGGGAGGAAGTCATCTTTCAAGTAAGACAGAACAGGGTCCATCCAGGTCGGTTCACGGGTTGTTGACTCCACTGCTATAACCTGTTTGAGACGGGGTTATGCTTGGCTCCCTCAAGAATTTGACCTGAATCTCCCGGGATGGTTCTCCCTCCAGCGTACTTGCCAGATTTGCTAGAGCGTCAGCATGAGTATTCCGCTCGCGATCGATTGCGTGGATTTCCCACTCACTGATTCGTTCAAGCAAAGTACGGGTGTAGCCCTGATAAGCCGCCATTCGGTCATCCTTCGTCTGATATTCTCCAGTGCTCTGACAAACCACGAGCTGGGAATCGCTGTAGATCACCAATTTATGGACGGCGAGATCTACGGCGAATTCCAAGCCTGCGATGAGTGCCTCGTACTTGGCTTCGTTGTTAGAAGCGTTGAATCCTAGTTTGATTGCGTGTTCAAACAGGAAACCGTCTTCATTGCGTAGGATCATCCCTGCTCCTGCCCCTTTTCGGTTGGACGCCCCATCGACATGGAGTGTCCAGGAAATTGGCCTGCAATCGGAGATTAAACAGACCTGCTGCTGGGCAGGTGTAAGGTCGGCGATGATGTCTGCGACGACCTGTCCTTTAATTGCACTCTTGGGCTGATAGTGGATATCAAAAGCTGAGAGCTCCACCGCCCATTTGAGCAATCGTCCTACGACATCCGCCTTTCGCAATACAGCCTTAAGCGGTGAGTCGGTGATGACATGGATCGTATGGGCATGGAAGTAATGGCACAGTTTTCAGGCGGAAACGAGCAAGGCAAACGCAAGCTTTTCGATGCGGGAATACCTGGTCTTTGCCCTGCTGAGCGCCTTACTTGCATAGTAGATTGCCCTCTGCCCTTGGTTGATATCCTTCAATAGCGCGGAGCTAACAGCGTGCTCGGAGGCTGCAATGTAGAGGAGCAAAGTGTCTCCTAAGGAAGGACATACCAGAAGTGGCGGCCTGCTGAGGTACTTTTTGATTTCTTTAAATGCCCTCTGACACTCTACGTTCATTTGAATTTGTGAGCCTTTCGCAGCAACTGAAAGAATGGCTGGCATCGATCAGTGGCCCTAGAGATGAATCGATTGAGAGCGGCCAACCTCCCCGCCAGCTTTTGCACCTCCTTTTTGTTCCGTGGGGGCTCCATATCCAATATCGCTTTGATTTGGTCAGGGTTGGCTTCGATTCCTCGCTGAGTCGTCAGGTACCCCAGAAACTTGCCTGAGGTGACTCCGAAGGAGCATTTTGTCGCGTTTAGTTTGAGGCGGTACTTATGCAGCACAGCGAAGATTTCTTCCATGTGGGCCAAGTGGTCAACTCGGCGCTCACTTTTTACCATCATGTCGTCGATGTAAACCTCAACAGTCTTACCGATCTGATGTTGGAAGATTTTAGTCACCAACCTCTGATAAGTGGCCCCTGCGTTCTTTAACCCGAACGACATCACTTTATAGCAGTAAATGCCCGTAGGGGTTATGAACGCTGTCCTCTCCTGGTCGGGCTCGTGCATTGGGATTTGGTGGTAGCCTGAATAAGCATCCATAAAACTCATTAGTTCATTACCCGATGAGGAGTCCACCAGTTGGTCGATCTTCAGAAGTGGGAAGCTGTCCTTCGGACAGGCGCTGTTCAGGTCGGTGAAGTCCACGCAGACCCGCCACTTCTTGTTCTTCTTTGGAACCACCACAGTGTTGGCCAGCCACTCGGGGTGTTGCACTTCTCGTATGAACCCTGCCGCCACACCTTGTCCCGCACCGCCTCGGCGTGTGTGGTGGCCATTCATCGCTGCTTCTGTCGGACTGGATGGATGATCGGTGATATGGACAGCCGATGGCTTGCCACATCAGGATCAATTCCCGACATGTCTTGAGGCTTCCAGGCGAAGATGTCCCTGTTCTCGATGAGGAGGTCGAGTATCACCTTTCTCTCTTCTGCGGAGAGTAAACTCCCGACGAGAAAGTATTTCTCAGGGTCGAAGGGGTCTATTGGGACCTTCTCGAGGTCTTCAAGGACCCTGTCTTCAGGATCGGATTGGCGTTCATCGGCCTTGACTCGGTTCTGCAGTAATTGCTACCTTTTTAGATGAATTTCTCCGTCCTCAGGCTACTCCTTGAAGTCTAGTAGGGCCGACTTCCCTGCCATCGCCGCCATGTAGCACCGCTTTGCGACAACTTGGTCTCCTCGAATCTCCATTATCCCCTCGGCTGTGGGAAACGAAGCCGTTGATGGTACGTAGACGGAATCGCCTTCATCGCCGCTAGCCAAGTGCGTCCGATGATGGCATTGTATGGAGACGGGAGGTCCATGATAATGAACTCCGTCATAGTGGTCCGATTCGCTGCTCGAACCGGCAGTGTGATTCGTCTAGCGGGGACGACTCGTGGGAGTGAGGTCAGCGGCTTTTAACCCCATCTGAAGAAAGGGTTTTATGAAGAGGATGTCGGCCGAGCTTCCTGTATCAACGAGAATTCTCTTAACGTCAAAATTAGAGATACGCAGGGTGATTACCAGGGCGTTCGAGTGCGGGGCTTGGACTCCTTCCAGGTCGGCGTCAGAGAAAGTGATGGCTCCTTCATCACCGCTTCTTTGTCTTTTCACGACCATCTTTGGCTCCTGGTCGATGTCCATCATTTCGAAGGAGACCAGCATGGTCTTCGAGTCTAGACAGGCACTTTTTGGCTAGATATAATGCGGTACGCCTCCAAAAATGACATCAATGACCCCTGCCGATGTATTAGGGCCAATGTTCGTCACATGCCGCTCACCGAAAGCTGGGGGTTTCTCAACAGGACCATATTCCTTTAAGCGTCCCTTTCGGAACTGGGTCTCCAAGAAGCCCCAGAGTATTCGGCATTGATCGGTAGTATGGCCCACACTCTTGTGGTAGTCGCAGCGTAGAGCTTGGTCCTGTTTGATCTGTCGCTCCTCATGGGTGCAGGCCATCAGAACCACGGCTCCCTCTGGATTTTTGACAGGATCTGTGACGGAGGAACCTTGAAGAACATCCCCTGTCCTTCTCGTACCTCATTTGTTGAGGCACCAAGCTTCTTGACCTTCTCGCTCTGCTGGTCCTTCTTATGCAGCTCCTGCGGACGTTTGACTATGTGACGGGGCTGCAACCGTTGGTGGAGACCGGGACGTAGCCATCGCCTGCTTAAGAGTCCTCGATTCTTCTTCCACCTTGGCGTACTTTTCAGCACGCCCCATTAAATCACGCAAGTCGTATGGGGTACGCTTGATAAGAGACTCCTTGAGGCCGTTTTCGGACAGCAGGCCGTTCCGGAAAGCCATTATTGCTACATCCTCATTGCAGTCTTTCACTTTGAATTTAAGGATGCGGAAGCGATCGACAAACTGTCGAATCGTCTCTCCTGATAGCATCTGGATCTTCATGAGATCGTCGAGGTCCTTCTTCCTCCGCCGACTACAGATGAAGTGCTCAGCGAACATAGTGTCGAGCTCCTCGAAAGTTCTGATCGTTGCACGGGGAAGGAGATGGAACCATGTCAAAGAGGCCTCTTCCATGTTAGAAGGGAAGAGGCGGCACATAAGCCCATCATAGAGCTCATACAAGGCCATCGAATGTTAGAATGTCAAGATGTGATCATAGGGATCCGTCGTGCCATTGTACATCTTGAATTTGGGCTGGACGAACTTCCGGGGAAGTCGTTCCCTGAGAATCTCTGTGCAAAACGGGGAGGCGAATCCCCGTATTGCATGCTCCACCATTTCACGATTCAGAACGCGCCATACCTCGGAGCGAAAAGCGTAACACGGCTCCTCGACCGCTTCCCCAGCTCGAGGGCGGGGTGGGGAATCATACCGATGCCCCTCCAAAACCTCACGTAAGATCGATCGCCCCTGGTGCGTTTGCCTCCGAGAGGCCTCCTGTCCCGCAAAGCGTTCTCCATGAGGTGAGCGCCCACGCCTTTGTCCTTTGTGGGGCCGTCGATCCGCTCGAGGGGTGCACGAGCGCCGACGAGACCGCTACCTTTGATTGGAGGAAGAGGTACTTCCTTCCGAACCTTCAGCGTTGATGGTAGGGGGGTTGGGCCTTACAGGAGGTGGCGGCCTGATTTCTTCCTGGACTGGTTGTTGTCGATCCACGTTCGTATAGAACTGTTGCATCGAGGCTTCGATCATCTACTGCATTGACTCTTGCAGACGAATAAATAGAGTTTCCTGCGTTGACTCCATTACCCGCCTGAGGCCCTGGACTTGACTAGCCAAGGTTTCCGAGGAGCCGTCGGCAGCATCAGATGGGAGAACATCTTGTTCCTGTCGTCCTCCTACATTAGTGTCACTCGGACCTGACATTGCAGACACTGGCTTTTTGTTTCAGTGTCCCACAGATGACGCCAAACTGAGGAGGATATTTCCTTCCTTCAGCTAGATTTGTGAGTTTATTGAGAAAAAGAACTCAAGCAATACGGATTCTCGCAGCTATGCTTCGATTCTCTCCATGGAAATATGAAATAACCCAAACAGAGCTCAATGATTGGGTTTGACTCAATGGGTAACTCTCTTCACCTTTTTCGACTGTCATTGACTGGGCCTTTAGAATGCTATTGCACGACCTCTTTATAGGCTGCCTATCCCTTGGGGATCAAGTCACATGTAGTTCCTTTCTTGACCGCCTTGCCACTAAGTGCTCAGTGGGCCTTTTTCCAGGGAAACGCCCCTCGGTATTTATGTTCCACATCGGTCCTTGACTACCCATGTTCTGTTGGTAATGGGCCTTAAATGCTACCTCGGCAGTTACAGGCGTTAGTGGTCTTCTGACCATTTCTTCTTCTTGCCTGGGGTCTCTTAAAGTGCTCGCCTGTACGATTCATAGCATGTCTGCGAGGAGTAAGGTCGACCGACCAGACCTCATGTCTGGTCATGCCTTAGACTACTTGCTTTCGAGGAAAAAGATCGACCGACCAGACCTTGTGTCTGGTCGTGCTTTAGACTGCTCGCTTTCGAGGAGTAAGGTCGACCGACCAGACCTCGTGTTTGGTCGTGCCTTAGACTACTCGCCTCTGAGGAGTAAAGGTCGACCGACCAGACCTCATGTTTGGTTGTGCCTTAGACTACTCGCCTTTGGGTGCCCAACCGCTCAATTAGACACTGGATCTAGTCGTGTCAGCACATCTGGGAGAGTCATCATGACCAAGGATTGGAACTCGGATTCTTGGGTCCCATGGTAAGCCAACGTTCGTCCTGGTGTGACGCATTACCCCTTGAGGTGACACGTGTCACGGTGAGGATTTTTACCTCCACAGATGCCCCCTCTTCTGCTCTTTTGGCTTGTCGAGAGAGCAGGAGATCATGATAAATCACCTCGCTCCCATTTCTCTTTTAGGGGTCAAAGATCCGGTCGTCTACCTTCTCAGGATTCTCTGATCGCCCAGGATTTGACGGAGGATCTTGTTTCTTTATCTATGTCTTCTCACTCCATCAAAATTGTATTTCAAAATAAAAAATGAAATCGTGATAGTTATTTATACCATTTAAAAAAAACAAAAAAAAAGAGTAATAAAAAGTGCTTTGATACCACCGGTTGTGAAAATAAAAAATAGTCTCTCTTTCAATCACATCTATTTATGTAGAGATATAACATAGTAACGAAGTAACTTCCAATACAAATGCATTTCACATCAAATAAAGGGTAGGATAAAAAATTTGGTTAAAATTAAGACTTACATTAACATTTTTCTAGAAAAAAAGGGTGGTCAAGGTGACATTGTCTTTATACTGCATGTTTGACTCGAGAATTATATGAGGTATATGACTATTCTAGTATAAATAAGAATAAAATGATTTTTGTTTAATTGTATTTTGAATTATTCTCGTAAAAAATATAATAATAGAGTTTTTATTGGTTAGATAAAATGTGAAAAATGTGTGGATAAAGATTTATATAAGGTGAAAAAATAATGATAATTGATTTGATAATTGTTTTATAAGAGGTGATAACAGTTGATTTAACCGTGAATTTATATATTCTTTTGGGTTGAATAATGAAATAACTTAATTAAAAGGGTTGACTGGAATTCATATACCACTTTTATGTTAATTAATTTTGGCATACAGATTCTCATTTATATCAACCATCCAAACATCAATAATGAGGTTATTCTGATTAATTTCAACTTATTCTGGATTTATTCTCGAACCAAACATGGTTTATAAGTTAGAATAAACACTGGAAACTATGTTTGGAGGCAAGTATAATACCCACTTATTCATACAAAACTAAAATTATTTTCTAATTAATCATATGTACAACCAAACAGATAATCATCTTATCTTTCTCTATCCTCATATAATTATTTTATACTAAGATAAGTTACATGGGCCAAGCACGGGCTTATGTTAAAAAAATAGATAATGTTATGTCTAGTCCCATTTCCATACTCAATTCCACTCTACATGTGTTTTGAATTTTTTAAAAATAGTATTATACCTTATCTAATGAAGTATATTCTTTTATAAAAAATGAAGCATATATTCCAATGAATTGCATGGATGCATTTATAGAAAATGTAAAAATATTTTTTCGAATAATATGCTTTGTTAACATAAACATATGCATCATTAATTTTCTATCATCGCATATAAGGCTGGAATTGGAGTTAGAAATTAATCTGGGTGTAACAGCGCCCTAAAAAAAATATTACTTAGATATTTTTTATGCCACGGTTGTATATCAAACTTAATTGGTTCGTAAAATTATTCCAATAGGGGCTTGGATCCATTAGTGGTTGTCAAAATAATTTACCATCATGGGATCATGGGTTCTAGCCCCAAAATTTACCAGGTAAAAACCATTCCAATAAATTTAGTATAATTAAAAATTATAAACTAACCGATCAGTTATAATCATAGCCGGCCCTAGGAGAAGGCTGCCAAGGCAACTGCCTAGAGCCCCTACTCAACAAGGGTCCCTAAGAACCAACTATTTAGTAGACTTAATAAAATGTATGGTGTGACGCGTTACTTTAGTTAATCCCCTATTAAGCCTAAAATTTCATTTTTCCCTAAATCTTTCCGACCATAATTCAATATATATTTCAATTTTTAAATTTAATTTTTAATTTTATTAAGTACATGTGATATTGTATAATGTTTTATTTTAAATGATTATATAATATTGTACATATATTCATTAATATTGATAGTGTGCAACATTAATACAATATAGATTTTTTTATATATAATAAAGTATGGAGTCTGTTTTAAAATTTAGTCTCCAACCCATTCAAAAAACTCAATTCTCATGACCGGCCTGATTATAATTCCAAGTGTAGTAGGAAGAATGAAAAGAAAATGATCCTGATTCACAATCTAATTGGGGGGGCTTTTCGGCCAGAAATTTTTGTGTGATCTGTGTTTTTTTAAACTAATTAGCCTTTCAAGCACTTCTCCAGAAATTTAAACCTCGTTAATGAAAGAAATTTAGAAAACATGATTGATTTTGATTTTTTTTATATATTGATTAATTTAAGGATAATGTTATGTCCATCTCCATTTCAGCCTTAATTTCACACTACATGTGTTTTGAATTTTATAGTATATCTCATCTAATAATGTACATGCTTTTGTAAAAAATGAAGCATATACTCCAATGAATTGCACGGATACATTTATGGAAAATATAAAAAAAAATTCTGAAGCATATGCGTCGTTAACGTGAGCATATGCATCGTTAATTTTCTATCCGTTAATTTTCTATCGACGCATATAGGACTGGAATTGGGGCAGGAAATGAATCTGGTGTAATTTAAACCTCGTTAACATCTTCCCTCGATTTCTGTGGAACCAGGAAAAAAAACGCAAAGGTAGTTTTCCCAGTTTGACCGTAAGGTTAGCATAGGGAGTCCCTCCGATATAAAAAAAAAAAAACTTCTTCCCTCGATTTTGTCTTGCCACACAAGACAATTTTGAATGTAGCACATGTGACAAGTAAAAGCACCAAGACAAGAGAGAGAAAGACGTGCTCCGATCTTGGGTGTCCCGAACATCATTCATCACTGGACACTCTGTGGCTGGCCATTGATGAGATAGGCACGAGGTCCATGGATGGGTTGAGAGTGAGATTGAGGTAAGTTTCTACACCATATACAAATTTAAGAAAAATGTTAAGACTCGGTGATTTTTATCAACCAAAATTCAAACCACACATTGTTATGCCTGTGTCATTTGGAGCCTTATTTTTCGATCAGAGTCGCTAAAATTTTGGGTTTTAGCCACCTACAGGAGTTGGAGAGCTCTGATTGAAAATTAGGCTACATAATTGTCTCCTATAAGTTATGCATTTCCGATTTGGTATTTGGATTTAATTTTGTTAAAATCCAAGATGAACAGGTTTAAATATGATTTTATCGTAAGATGTTCAGTTTTGAGTTAGCTTTCATACAAAAGTAGAATTAGATCAACTGGATTCATGTTGTAAAAGTTATGGGTATTTTTCCAAGTATACCCCGAGGATGAAAAATTCTGGCAGCAGCCCTGTTCAATGTTTAGCTCACA
Source organism: Acorus gramineus (assembly GCA_030737835.1). Classification (NCBI taxonomy): domain Eukaryota; kingdom Viridiplantae; phylum Streptophyta; class Magnoliopsida; order Acorales; family Acoraceae; genus Acorus; species Acorus gramineus. The sequence continues at coordinate 4,324,949 of CM060849.1, forward strand.
TTTCGGAATAGCTGGAGGGATTATTTGATCTTGGCATAAACATGGAAGTTGTAGATAATCTTCTTGGCTTTCCAAAGGATTTGAATTGTGCAATTCAGAGCTATATCGTGGAAGTTATGGCTGTTCGAGTGAAGCCTGTCCAGAGATTTCTGGTCAGGGACGTTTTGGTCATTTAAATCCCTCTTTTGGCTATTTAATCCCCGATTGTCTCTCTCGCCTAACACTCTCGACCAGCCCTTCCGTCTATGAAAAATGAAGAAGATAAAGTGGAGGTGGTGTTGAAGTCCCCTCTTCGGATGTCTTGGTATGTTTGTTGTTTGAAGGGAGGTTCGGGGCGTCGATGGTGATAAAGGTGGAGCTGTGGCGTGTGGGCGTGCCGGAGCCGCGTATGGACCTCCTGCTCTCCGTGTTGGGTTCAGCCATGTCTTTTGTAGCTGATGGGGAGGAGTGGAAGCTCCATTGCTTTGTGTTGTATTGTGTATGCATGGAATTGAAGAAGATGAGGGAGAGAAGCCCATGTTCATGCGTTATGTGTTGTGTATGTGTGTACGCCACCCGTTTGTGAGTATGTGTGAGTGAACCTTGTATGCCTTTTCTTCTCTTCTTTCAAATGAGGTTCCTCATGCATCACTTGAACTTGTGTTTATAGGCTAAAAGGGGCGTAGGGTTGGCACATCGGGTGCTCGAGGGCGTGCTTGGCGTTGTCCGATGCGTGCGGAGTGCGTGGGCAGCGTGCACGGAGTGCTCGAGGGCGTGCTTGGCGTTGTCCGATGCATGCGGAGTGTGTGGGCAGCGTGCACGGAGTGCTCGAGGGTGTGCTTGGCGTTGTCCGATGCATGCGGAGTGCGTGGGCAGTGTGCACGGAGTGCTCGAGGGCGTGCTTGGCGTTGTCCGATGCATGCGGAGTGCGTGGGCAGCGTGCACGAGGTGCTCGAGGGTGTGCTTGGCGTTCGCCGATGCGTACGGAGTGCGTGGGCCGCGTGCACGTGGTGCTCGGGGGGCGTGCTTGCAGTATTCGGACTTGTTCAGGGTGTGTTTCGGGGTATTGAGCACCTTGTTATAGCCCAATCCAAACCATTGGTCAATTTCGAGATTGGATGATTCTTGGCGGATTGGTATCAAGCTTCGGATTCAATTTTTTTCGCCCTCTTGTGTTTCACGAGCCGTGCGCTCGTTAGGTGAGTGGTTTGATCCAATCCCCCCCCCTCAGGATGCGCTCGACGCGCGTAGTCGCGCGTCGCGCATCGATGGGGCATCTTAGCTATACTACTTGTGTAGATAAGTAGTATGGCCATGCTTAAGCTATAATATGTTAGATATCTTGCATGCTAGGCTTATATACATGTATTGTATCCATGTATGAATGATTGTGTTGCATGCGCCCCTCTAGTATGGGCATATATTTTTGAAATGTGTATGGATGTATAGAATATGGCATGCCTTAGGTAGTATTGTAATACTACTCCCACCATATTAATTGGAATATCGAACATGATTAAGTCTGGGTTAATAACGGGCACCTGCCTAATATTCCCTTGCGATAAGACTCGAGGGCGTGGTGTAGTTGTTGCGCCCATGATAATGGGGCAAAGCTATGACCAGCTTCATGAGATGATGATCTCTCTCGCCCTCTCCCTCTGAATGAACTGAGTAAGTAGATGCGATTTCCTACTCGACTCAGGTTCGTTTGGAATATTGGCATGCACCTGTTAGTGCGCGAGATCGCGCTTGACCCTTTCTTTTAAGTTGGCGATATCCAACGCACGCTTAAATTAGGCCTTGTGTGCTTATGTGACTAATGACCATGTATGCATGTTGTATGATTTATTATGATGTAAATCCATGTTAGGGAGTGTCCCTATAATTATTAGATGATTGTGCATATGGTTCATGCACATAGCTAGATATAAAATTCTCTTGGATATATATATATATATGCCCATGTTAAAAATGATAGGCCTATATGAAATAGGCGTGGGTATGACCCGCTGTCGGGTTGTACCTTATTAGTTAGAGCGCTAGCGATGTAATCGCCCCGTGCACTCGTTTGGAATTCAGGAGAATTCATCATCTTATCAGTTTTGTTAAGCCGGTAGTTGGGGCATTAAGCTAGGCCTACCCGTGCTAGGCGTGTATATGAACCGCCTGTTGGATTATGTGCCTTGGGATTATTTCTGCGTGAGAGCAGAGGCAACCCCTGTTATATATGTGTCACTTTTAGCCTTCTGGTCACCATTGGAGCATTTCTGACAGTTTTTCAACTTTTCTTTTTTTCGATCGGAACCGCTAAAATTTTGGACTTTTGGCTATCATCATGAGCTTGAGAACTCCGATTGAAAATCTAACTGCACATTATGTGTCCTGGTGCCATTTCAAGCCACTCACGAAAATTTCATCGAATTCCGGTAACGTTTCAGAATTTCACAGTTCCAAATCATATCCGGGGTTTGACCAAGCGAAAAGTCATTGGGAGACTTGACCGAGTCAAAGGTGACTTTGACCAAGTCAAGTTTGACCCTTGACTTGGTCAATTGGTTTTGTTTGTTAGTGTGGTTGGGTTGACTAGGGTCAAAGTTCACCTAAACCTAACTAAACCTAATTAATTCTAAGTGTAAGTGAGTGTGTGTGTGTGGGGTGTGTGTGTGGTGACTTAAAGTCCACGCCCACAAATAGTTCTTCTTCATCATTCTTTTCTCTCTCTCTCTCACACCAAAAGCTCTCACATCCCTCTCTTTATATCCCCTTTTTGATCTAGTTAGAGTGGAAGAAAAGAAAAGCCATTGAAGGAGAAAAGGAAGGTGAGGACCCGATCTATCTTCCTATGGTCTCGGTTTCGATTTCCCCCTTGTGTGACCTCCTCTCTTAGCTCCTTTTCTCCTCTGTTTTCAGCCATTCTTGGGCTGAGAAGAGGTCTTGGTAGTGGTGGTCTTGGTGGCGGCGTTTCGGTGCGCGAAGGGCACCCGAGTTCCTCCCCTTCCCTTCCTCTCTTTGGGTAAGCTTTCCTCCTCCCTTTTCCTTGTTTAGATGCATGTTAGGGTGTGCATATGGTGTATGCATGGTATGCATGTGTGTGGGGGTGTGGGAGGGTTGGGGGAGGTGAGTGTTTGGCTCGGGCACGCGTGCGGGGTCATCCGCGCCCGTGCGCGCGAGTCTGCGCGCGCAGGCAGAGCAGGCGCGCACAGTCGGGGGCGCTGGGGGAGTGCGCGCGTACGCGCGGGAGCGCGGGCGTGCGAGCGGGTGCTGCGCGGGGGGTGCAGTGCGTGCGGTACGTGCGGGTGTGTGCGCGAGGTGCTGCGCTGGGGCGCAGTGCGTGCGGGTGCACCTGGGGCTGGACGCGTGGTGCGCGCGGGCGCGCGCAAGCGTCCGCGCGTGCCCGCACACGGCACCGTGTCTTTGCGCGCGAGCAGGGGCGCAGCAGCCCGCCTGGGCGGGCGGGCTGGGGCGCGGCAGTGCGCCCGGGGCACAGGGGTGCGCGCGTGCGTGCGCACCCGTGCATGGGCATGCGGGTGGCCGTGCGCATGGCTGCCGTGGGTGCGGGAGGATGTCAGGGCACTCGGTCTCGCGTGCGTGCGGGCCGTATGCATGCTTGTCCGAGTGTAGGGTATTTTCTAGCGTATTTCTTATGTATTTGTGTAGATTACTCGCCATTTTGATTTCCCATGTCTTGCAGATCTTGACGGGCGGTCACGCGACGACCCGGGTATTGGTGAGTGGGACAACCCAACCCAGTAGGGAGGCGTTCGATGCACGTAGGCATGCATTGCCCTCCCCTGGGGCACCATAGTTGCATATTAGTTAGTATTGAATGTGAACTATGTCTTGCATGATTAATATGATGTAACCATGCCACCTTAGATTTGTATGCTAGGGATACGCACCCTTACATCATATTAGAGGCCGATGCATGCCTAGACACCTTACCCCGACCTGTGCATGTTCCTACCTAGTTTAATTTAGTTAAATCAAATGTGAGCATGCCTTAGTGAATATTATAACTTGTCGTTATAATATGTGTCTCCCCGCATCTTAGTTATGCGCCCTGGAGGAATTCATGCGAATTCATGACATTATTTAGTGTTACCATCGGTGTCGACGGATCCATGAGGATCATATCCGTGTGACTAGACTGTCTTCTCCTTATTGGTTGGATCCGATGTAGGTACTCCCGGGCGATGGCTGACCTGACAGAGGGCTTCCGTCCGGTACCTCCGATGTGTTCAGACAGTGCTGGTAGTTGGAGTGGACTAGGTCGAGGCTACGAGGGTGGGAAAGGGCTACCGGATGGACCAGGGGTGGGAAAGCGGTCTAGTATGCCCCAAGAGGCCTATGTCACCCCTCGGAGGGGGTGAGGGTGAGGGGAGGGAAAGTGGGTTGGCGATGGGATGACCCACTAGATTTGTGTAGTTACTGCCACTTAGGGGCTATGAATTGTGTAAGGTTAATATGAATTGTGATGCATGGGTTGTGCTATTCACTGAGCGTGTGGCTCACCCCTCGCATATATTTTTCTCCAGTTATATCTGAGTCAGATCTGAATGAGGAACTCCCCGAGGCACATCAGCAGTAGCGGAGCAGCGCCACGTTCTGCGTGTGAGAGGCCATCAGCATCCCCCTTTGATTGTATGTATTGTATTCCGTGTTTGGTCACATGTTTGTGTTACATTTGGATGTCGTTGTATATATATTGGCTCTCACAGGACAGTTGATTATGTATCGAGTCTGTAATATGTCTTTGAATTACAGACTCAGTCTTTTAGCTTCCGCTATTTGTGTATATATTATGTCAGCCTCATTGTTGTCTGTGTTGTCATTTTTTATGTTGTTTAGAGTATGTTATTGACCTCCTGTATAGACTGCTGATATCATATATACCATTGCTGCGGCCCGGGGACGGCCACCCTGGGGCGTGACAACCCCCTTGTGTTCGAGCGACACAACCGTGTGGGAGTACAATAGTGTTCGCTATCATCGATATGTGATTATCGAGGGTAGTTGTTTTTCCATTGGGTTCGCTTTGCGAACATGGAATGTTTACTCCCAATGTCGTCCGAGTTGAAGAGGCCCGGGTTGTAGCTGTCCTGATAGAGGGCTCCCATCCGTAGGTACCACCGATGCGTTCGGAAGCGTACTGATCGTGGGAGTGTACCAGGTAGAGGCTACCTGGGAGAGGGTTAACGAATGACATTGCGAGCGTGGAAATCGTTCTCCCCTTGGTTGGATCCGATGTAGGAACTTCCCGGCGTTGGAAAAGCTGTCCTGACAAAGGGCTCCCATCCGTAGGTACCACCGAGGCGTTCAGAAGCGTACTGATCGTGGGAGTATACCAGGTAGTGACTACTCGGGGAAAGGGCTACCGGTGGACCAAGGGTGTAGAGCAGTCTAAGTCTCTTCCAAAAGTCCTATGTCACCTCTAAGGGGTGAGGGTGAGGATGAGGTGAAGACACGTCACCGCGTGACCCATTTGTTGTTTGTCCGTTCCAAAAGTTGTTTGGCCCGGTTGCGTATCGATGTTCAAAGACATCGTTGGGCAGTTATCTCGATGTAGATGATCCAGTAGTGTTGTGTAGACCAGTAATTCCAGGTCTCCTCGACCAACGGTATGGTCTCTCCCCAAAAGTCCCAAGAGTCTTCCTCCGGGAGTGAGGGTGAGGGTGAGGTTGGTCGCGCCGTCGCGTGGCCTTGTTATCCTTGGGTTTCTACCCATGTTTTCCTTGAGAGGAAATTGTTTGAGTATTGGACTGTTGTATGGTGATTGGTTTCCAGCCACTCACTGAGCTTGTAGCTCACCCCTCGCATACTGTTTCTTTTCAGGGGCAGTGTTGGGCGTGGAGTTAGAGCTTCCCTGTGGCGTGGTCTTATGGGAGTGGAGCGTCCTTCCGGCTAGTGGCGAGTGCGAGGCTGTCAGCAGTCCTAGAGTCATTTTATGTATTGTAAATCGTGCATGTGGCACAGGTTGTATTTTATTTGGTCTAGACTTGGCTCTCACAGGACAGTGATTGTGTATTCGAGTCTGTAATAATGTTTTGGTTTACAGACATTGTTTATATATTATGCTTCCGCTTTTCAGTCAGTTATCATTATCCTTACTTTGCCACCTTGTGTGTTGTTGTTGGAGTCTTTATTGACCTTAGGTATTGATAGCTGATATTTCATTATTGCCATGTCTCGGGGACGGCCGCCCTGGGGCGTGACACACATATTTTCATTTTTTAAAAAATAATAAAAATCACCTAATGAGGTATCCGCTTTGATAAAAAGTATATATTGATTCATTTTGAGTTGAATGAACCCATTATTAGAAATGTAAGAAAAAATTTAACAAGATATATACATCGTCTAACGAGTTATATACTTCATTGAATTTGTAATGAGGTGTATAAGATTGTATTTTGGACTATAAAAAAAACTGAATGTTACAACACTCTAAATTTAATCTTACATTGTTCATTGTTAGAATAAAGGAAAAGAGAATTCTTATTATTGTATTTGAGGTGGATATTTTACTTCTTCAGTTAAATTTGTAAATCTCTTGGGAAAATGAACTTGAACTATATGAATTTTTGACTGTGTTTTTACTCTCTCAATGATTGTATAGAAAATGACACACACTGACTCACAATGACTGGGCTTGACTCAATGAATGACTGTGCCTTTAGAGTGCTATCTCACGACCTCTTTATAGGCTGCCTACGTACCCCTTGGGGATCAAGTCACACGTAGTTCATTTTTTGCCCTTGTAACCGCCTTGCCACTAAGTGTTTAGTGGGCCTTTTTCCAGGGAAACGTCCCCGATATTTATGCTCCACGTCGACCCTTGAATACCCATGTTCTACTGGTAGTGGGCGTTAAGTGCCAACTTGGCAGTTACAGGCGTTAGTGGTTTTTTTACCGTTTCTCCATTCTGCTCGGAGTCTCTTGATGTGCTTGCTTGTACGTCTCACAGTATGTCTGCGAGGAGTAAGGTCGACTGACCAGACCTCATGTATGATCATGCCTTAGACTGCTCATTTTTGAGGAGTAAGGTCGACCGACCAGACCTCGTGTCTGGTCGTGCCTTAGACTGCTCATTTTTGAGGAGTAAGGTCGACCGACCAGACCTCATGTCTGACCGTGCCTTAGGCTGCTCGAGGTGACAGACTCTTAGTCAAGTCGTGCCCGCACATTTGAAGACGTCATCATAAGATTGCCCGACCTGGATCGGGTCTTTGTGGGCCTCAAGTCAGATTGCCCATATCTGTCTCGTCTTGACACGTGTCCTAGTGCAGATTTTTACCTCCACAGATGCCCCCTCTCCTGTTTTATTGAGTTGTTGAGAGAGCAGGAGATATGAAAAATCATCTTGCATCCCTCCCTTCTCGGGGGGTCAAGGATCTAGTATGTTTCCTCGGGATTCTCTGATTCGTTCTGGATTCGGCGGCTGATTTGCTGTGTCAGCATTAATGGCGCGTGGCCTCTTGTGATGTTTGGAACATCCGCACGTCAGCGCCTCTTCGGTTTTCGTGAAACCCCTTTTTATCGGCATTGACTGCTTCCTTGATATCTGCAGCAAATAAGTGCTGCCATCTTCTCAAGGCGTTCCTTCGACGATATTTAAGGGGGGCGAGAGGGAGGTGCTCCTCATCCCATCTCGAATCTTCCTTCTTATTTTTGGGAATTCTATGGATATCGCCACTATCATGGAGAAAACTGCCATTGCCGCACCCCTCCACAGAGAGTTGGACATCTCGTTGGACTTTGCGATTGACGAGTTGGCCGAGGATGAGGTCCCCACTCTTTATTTTCATTCCATTCTCCTCCACCCCAGCTATTTCAAAGATGGTGGTCTTTCTCTTCCTCTGCCACGCTTGGTGGCAGAGTTTCTGGACTTCTTCTGCCTCAACCCGCCTCGGTTGTTCCCAATGTGTACCGCATCTTGATGTGTGTGGTCTTGTTGGGAAAGAGGATTTGGGTTGAACTAGGCTTGACTGAGACCTGCTGGATCTATCAAGTCAAGGCTTCATCTTCTGGACAGTCCCCGTCCTTCTACATCTCGCGCCGGGCCAAAGCGCCAAAGCTGGTTCTTGGCATGGCTCGGGGTGATATCCACAACTGGGAGAATTGTCGGATTCGGGTCCGGGGTCCTTGGATGCCAGATGGTTGGGATTCGTCCCATCGCCACTTGTGTCGCCCCCCAGAAGCCGATGGTGGATGCCCCCAGGCCGGAGGTCGAGGAGGTGAAGATGGATGACATCTCTCGGGTGATGGAGTATTCGGACTGACCGTAGTGGGAGCTGCTTGGATTGCAGGAACCGCGACGTGCTCCACCCATTGCAACGCTTCTTGCAGGTGTGGGTGAGTCCGGCGCTGGCTTCGGTTTGGTTACTCCTTCATCCGCTCCTTATAATGAGGTGAGGCGATGCCCTATGAGGCTCCTCCGATTGGGTTTTGGATTAAATTCCATTGCCCTACCGGTGGACTTAACCTCATCACCACCGCCTTCTATCTCATTGTCTCCATCAACTATCGTTCGATCATCTTCCTCTTCATCATCTATTCCCCCCACCCGTGACATGGATGCTGACGCCCTACTGGAGGTGCCCTTGGTGATCCCGGGTGCCGATGCGGATGCTGCCCCTACTCTGGAGGATCGTCTTCTTGGCGTCAACCTCCCTATGGGCGATCCCTCCAAGAAATTGCAAGTCTCAGCTCGCGCAGCGGTCCTCACCATAGATCAACAATTGTGGTTCCTCCGCGAAGTCTGTGAAGGTGACGAAGAAGATCGCCTTCTGGACTTCGTCAGTGGCTACCACGTGGGCTACGCTGACCACTCGCGTGGTTTTTGAGAGATGATCAACGAGGAGCTGTCCAAACTTCACCGCACCGCACGAGAGAGGAGGTTCCGTGGGAAGGGCCGAGCAGAGAACAGAATAAAGGGTTGAACATATATATATATTGTTGTGTCTGTGTCATTTGGAGCGCTCTGTTTGAAGATTTGGGTACATAATTTTTTTTCCTACGTTATGTATTCCTGATTTGGTATTTGGATTTGATTTTGTTAAAATCCAAGATGAAGAGGTTTAATTATGATTTTATTATGAGATGTCCAGTTTTGAGTTAGCTTTCGCACAGAAGTGGAATTAGATCAACTGGATTCTTGTAGTAAAAGTTATGGGTATTTTTCCAAGTATACCTCGGGGATGGAAATTCTGGCAGCAGCCCTGTTCCATGTTTAGCTCTAATTTCGGATTATCTGGAGAGATTATCTGATCTTTCCATGAACATGAAAGTTGTAGATAATCTTCTTAGCTTTCCATCAGTCTTGGAATCAAGCAATTCGGAGCTGTATCGGGGAAGTTATGGCTGTTCCAGTGAAGCTTGCGCAGAATTTCTAGTCGGAGGGCGACTTAGTCATTCCCCCTTAGATATTTTGATAAATATCTCTTCTCCTCTCTCTCTCCCCTCCCAAATCCCACGAGTAGCTTTTCTTGCCACTCTTTCTCTCTTGCAAACACACCCACCAAGTGTTTGTTGAATTTCCCCAAAGAGAGGGTGGTGGAGGAGGTGTTGGTGAGGGTTGTCTATGTGTTGTTGTCTTGTCTTCTCTCTCTCTCAAGCTCTTTGCATGGATCTTCCCCCCCTGTTTTTGCTGCCATAGAGGGCTGAAGAGGAGGCTGAGGAGGCTGAGTGGTGGTGGTGGTGGTTCCGGTGGCGGCGTTTCGGTGCGCGAAGGGCCCCCGAATCTCTCCCTTTCTTTTCCCTCCCAAGGTGAGCTCCTCCCCTTCTTCTCTTGGTTTTCTTGGCTTAAAAGGGTGTTGGGAAGGTCATGCATGTTGGGTAGGTGTGTTGGGGAGTGTGTGAGGGGTTGGGGATGGTTAAAAAGAGGTTAGAATGGCTTGGGCGCGAGCTGGGCGTCGTCTGCGCGCGTGCGCGCGCAGGCGCGCGCGCAGTCGGGCGCTGGCGGGCGCGCAGACGCGCGCGGGTGCAGGCACGAGCGGGGGTGCGAGCGGGGGTGCGCGCAGGTGAGCGCGGGCGCGCGCGGGCAGGGCACCTGGGCACTGCGCCTGGGTGCGGTGCAGGGCGCCTAGGAATGCGCCTGGGCGCGGAGCTGGGGACCAGTGCATGCGCGTTCTGGGGCGTGCACGCAGTGCGCGCGGGGGCGCCCTGGGCTGGACGCGCGGTGCGCCCGGGCGCACGCGAGCGTGCGCGTGCGTGCAGCAGTGTGTCGGGGCACGCGGGCAGGCGCGCGGCAGCGGTCCGATGTTGCCGGGGTGTGTGCGCGCGTGCGGATTTGTGCGTGCGCGTGCGGGTGGCCGTGCGTATGGCTGCCCGGGGGTTCGGGAGTGAGTCGGGGTGCTCGGACTCGCGTGCGTACAGGCCGTATGTACGCTTGTCCGAGTGTTATGGTATTTTAATGTATTTTAGTTGTATTTGTGCGTTTTACTCACCGAATTGATTACCCTATTTTACAGATCTTGACGGACGGTCGCGTGACGACCCGACTATCTGTGAGTGGGACAATCCAACCCAGTAGGGAGGCGCTGTACATACTTGGGCGTGTACCGCCCTCCCCTGGGGCACCATGGATTTATATTAACTTGTTGTAATGTGTAATCCATGCTATCATGATAAAAATGTAGTATGCATGCTACCCTAGACTTTGTATGTTAGGGACTTGCACCCTTAGGATATGTGTAAGAGCCGTGCATCCTATCACCTTGTTACCATGCTAGGAAAGCCTCGACCTATGCATGCGTCATATTAGTTTGATTTATTAAATTAAATGCTAGCATGCCTTGTATAATATTATAGGGAGGGGCCTTGCGAGGTCAACATTGAGACCCGGGCTAGGGTACTCCGTGTTCCTTGTTTTGTTGTCGGGATATCCTGTATCGGGACCTCATGCTGCCCTCCCAAGGTTTCTTGTCCCAATAATATTATAACTCTTGTTAATAATTATTATTATAACTCTTGTTGATAACTATTATTATATATGTTCCCCGCATCTTGGTTATGCGCCCTGGAGGAATTCTGAAGAATTCATGGCATTAGAGTTGTTATGATGTGTTGTCTGCGGATCCGAGTGGATCATATGCGATGGATAGGCTGTTCTGTTCCCTTCGTTGGATCCGTGTAGAGACTACCCCGGCGTTGGAAAAGCTGTCCCGTGCAGGGGCTCCCATCAGTAGGCACCTCCTGATTTGGGATGGACTGTGCTGAATGTGGGGGTGGCCAAACGGCCTACGGAGTGGGGAGAGACTATCGGTGGACCAAGGGTGACCATCAGCCTAGTCAGTCCCAATATCCTTTGTCACCTATTGAGGGGTGAGGGTGAGGGTGTAGTGGGTTGGCGGTAGCGACCCACTGGATTGTATAGCTGTTGCCATTTTGTGGCTTTTAATAATGAGATTGTGGATTAATAATATCTGGTTGTGGTTAATATAAGCTGTGATGCATGGGTTGTGCTGTTCACTGAGCGTGTGGCTCACCCCTCGCATAATATTTTTCTCCAGAGTCATCTGAGTTGGAACTAAAGGAAGAGCTCCCCGAGGGACTTCATCAGTAGCGGAGTAGCGCCACGTCCCGCGAGTTTCAGAGGCTATCAGCATCCCTTTTGATTGTATGTGTTATATTCCGTGCTTGGGCACGCGTTTGTATATTATTTGGACGTCATTGTATATATTGGCTCTCATAGGACATTTGATTGTGTATCGAGTCTGTACTATGTCTTTGAGTTACAGATTCAATCTTTTAGCTTCCGCTACTTGTGTATATATTATGCCATCCCTGCTTTCTCTGTGTTGTCTTTTTAGCTGCTGTGTGAGTATGTTATTGAACTCCTGTTTGGACTGCTGATATCCTATATACACTTGCCGCGTCCCGGGGACGCCCGGGGCGTGACAAAAAGTATATATATATATATATTGTGTAACCTTTATCCAATCAGATGAATAAAAAATTACTTTTTGGGTCAACCTCGCTCTTGTTACTTGTGTCGTTTAGCCAAGTCCTTAAAGAACCTAGGCTATCTTCCTTGCTGCACGCTTAATTTTTCTCGCCCTAGCGCTTGAAGGCTAGTCGTTCTGACTTTAACCGCAAATCACCCTTACTAGACGACTAGCCAACTCTGCGTGAAAACGAGCAGAGATGCCTTATGACATGTCCTCGATCAAGATATCTCTGGTTGCGTCCATCTGGTCATAACGACCCTCTTGCTGATCTGTCATTTCATGAGGCCACGTGGAAAGTCAGAGATAGAAACATCATAAACTTGCCACGTTAGTCGCACGTCTGTCAAAACTGACGCCTCACCTTCCTCTCCAGCTGTCCCTCGATTTCTGTAGAAGATTTCAGTGGCAAATCTTCCACGATCTCGATTTTCACGCCTTTTCATGATTGCGGGGAGCTCTTGAATAAGAGCTGCCCCCATAAGCACTCATCACTTGATGAGAAGAGGAGAGAGAATTCAAAAATTAAATCCCCTCGCCATTTTCAAACTTTGCTTCTCCTCAATTTTCTTCTCGCGCTACCATGTCGATAGACATTGTCCAGAGGCTGCAGACTTCGCTATTGTTATATATGTGTCACTTTTTAGCCTTCTGGTAACCATTGGAACATTCTGACAGTTTTTCAGCTTTTTCATTTTTTTCGATCGGAACCGCTAAAATTTTGGACTTTTAGCTATCATCCTGAGTTTGAGGCTCCGATTGGAAATCTAACTGCATATTATGTGTCCTTGTGCCATTCCAAGCCACTCACGAAAATTTCATCGAATTCCGGTAACATTTCAGAATTTCACAGTTCTGAATCGTATCCGGGTTTTGACCGAGCGAAAAGTCATTGGGAGACTTGACTTGGTCAAGGTTGACCTTTGACTTGGTCAAATGTGTTTGGATTTTAGTGTGGTTGGGTTGACTTGGGTCAAACCACACTTAAACCTAATCTAATCCTCTCTTAACCCTAATTAAAGCTAATCTAAGTGTTGGTGTGAGAATGGGTGGTGGGTGTGTGAGTATAAAGAAATCCCACGACATCATAAACCCTCCTATTCATCATCTTCTCCGAATTTCTCTCTCTCTCTCCCTCTCTTTAATCCCCCCCCTTTGACCTAGTTCTAGTGGTGGAAATCAAAAACCCTAAGAAGAGAAAGGATAGGTAAGAACCCGATCTACCTTTCGGTGGTCTCGGATTCGAATTCCCACATGTGTGACCCCTTCTCATACCCTCTTTTCTCCTCTGTTTCAGCCCCTCTTTGGCTGAGTTGGAGATCTCGGTGGTGGTAGTCTTGGAGGCGGTGTTTCGGTGCGCGAAGAGCACCCGATCTTTCTCCCCTTCCTTTCCTCTCCTTGGGTGAGTTTCTTTTCCTTCCTTTCTTGTTTAGATGCTTGATTAGGAGGTGTTTTTGGGTAAGTATGGCTTTCATGGTGGTTTGGGTGGCTGTTGGTGGCGGTTGGTGGCCGTTGGTGGCCATTGGTGGCCGTCAGGGAGGTGGTAGGGTTGTCTCGGGTAGGCTGGCAGCGCAGGCAGCGCAGGCAGGCGGGCTGGCAGGCAGGGCGGGTAGAGCAAGCTGGCAGGGCACGCGCGCGTGCGCAAGGGCATGCGCGCGAGCGTGCGCGCGGGTGGAGCAGGAGTGTGCGGGTGCTGCGCGCTGGGCGCCTTGCGAGGGCTTGCGCACGGAGAGCTGCGCAGAGGTGTAGTGCGTGCTGTGCGCGCGGGGCCGCATGCGGGTGTTGCGCGCAGGGGGCCGTGCGAGGGCGTGCGCGAGGAGCGCTGCGCAAAGGCGCAGTGCATGCTGTGCGCGCGCGGTGAGGCGAGCGGGTGGTGCGCGCGGGGTGCGCGCAGGGTGCTGCGCTGGGGCGCAGGGCGTGCGGGTGTGCGCGCGAGTTGCTACGCTGGGGTACAGTGAGCGCGCGGTGCACCCGGGGGGCTCGGCGGCGTGTTCGGACATGCGGGTAGGGGCTCGGCAGTGCGTCTAGGCACGCGGGCTGGGGCGCGGCTGTGCGCCTGGGGTGGGTGGCCTTGCGTACGGCTGCCCGAGGGTTCGGGATTGAGTCAGGTGCTCGGACTCGCGTGCGTACATGCCGTATGTACGCTTCTCCGAGTGTTGGGTATTTGAGTGTATTTTTGTATATATTTGTGTATTTTACTCACCGAGTTGATTACCCTGTCTTGCAGATCTTGACGGACGGTCGCGCGACGACCTGGTTATTGGTGAGTGGGACAACCCAACCCAGTAGGGAGGCGCTATATGCACTTGGGCGTATACTTTCCTCCCCTGGGGCACCATAGTTTAATATTAACTTGTATAATATGTAATCTATGCAAGCATGATTAATATGTAGTATGCATGACACCCTAGACCTTGTATGTTAGGGACTTGCACCCTTAGGATATGTGTAAGAGCCATGCATCCTGTCACCATGTTTTCATGCTAGGAAAGCCTCGACCTATGCATGTGTCCTATTAGTTTAATTTATTAAATTAAATCCGAACTTATGGTATTTATGCATGCCTTAGTAAGTATTATAACTTGATGGTTATTATATATGTTCCCCGCATCTTGGTTATGCGCCTTGGAGGAATTCTGAAGAATTCATGACACCAGTAGAGTCTCCCTTCTCTGGATTAAGGGGCCTTGCGAAGTCAGCGTTGAGACCCGGGCTAGGGTACTTCGTGTTCCTTGTTTGGTTGTCGGGATATCCTATATCGGGATCTCATGGTGCCCTCCCAGGGTTTCTTTTTCCAGTTAAGGAAATACCGCGGATTCAAGTGGATCGTATACGTGTGGATAGGCTGTTTCTGTTCCCTTCGTTGGATCCGTATAGAGACTGCCCCAGCGTTAGATAGGCCGTCCTGACAGAGGGCTCCTATCAGTAGGCACTTCCTGATTTGGTGACGGACTGTACTGAAAGTGGGAGTAGACCAGGCGGACTACGGAGTGGAGGAGAGACTATCGGTGGACCAAGGGTGATTAACAGCCTAGTCAGTCCCAATATCCTATGTCACCTATTGGAGGGTGAGGGTGAGGGTGTAGTGGGTCGGCGATGTAGCGACCCACTGGATTATGTAGTTCTTGCCACTTTGAGGCTTGAATAATTATTTGTGGTTAATATGAATTGTAGATGCATGGGTTGTGCTATTCATTGAGCGTGTGGCTCACCCCTCGCATATATTTTCTCCAGTGCTGTCTGAGTCGGATCAGGAGGAGGAGCTCCCCGAGGGACTTCAGCAGTAGCGGAGCAGCGCCACATTCCGCGAGTGTTAGAGGCTATCAGCATCCCTTTTTTATTGTATGTATTGTATTCTGTGCTTGGGCACACGTTTGTATTATATTTGGATGTCATTGTATAAATTGGCTCTCACATGACAGTTGATTATGTATCGAGTCTGTAATATGTCTTTGAGTTACAGATTCAGTCTTTTAGCTTTCGCTATTTGTGTATATATCATGTCAGTCTCATTGTTGTCTGTGTTGAAATTGTTGATATTGTTTAGGGTATATTATTGACCTCCTATTTAGACTGCTGATATCATATATACACTTGCCGCGTCCCGGGGACGGCCGCCCTGGGGTGTGACAGCTATCCATTCCAGATTCTATCATTATCACTCCCACTCCCTTTAAAACCATAGACGATCTGAAGGGCCACACCTCCGAGAAGCTTTTCATGTATCCCTCTCAGATGCTGAGAAGCTCTCTCTCTTTTCCTCTCCCTAAATTGGTTAGGGATTTCATGCGCCAATTCAAGCTTCATCCGACTCAGTGCTGCCCCAACCTGTTAAGGGTTTTAATGTGTGTCGTGACGATCAATCGCAAGCTGCAGCTTCAGCTCGGGGTAGATGGCATCTACCACCTTTAAAACTTGAAGAAGTCAGAACACGCGTACTATCTGCGAGCGAGGCCCGGCGCTATTCCTCTGGTGGAAAAACTTCCTTCTTCTGACAGTGGTTGGCAGGAAGAATGCCTCGTGCAGCTGAGTGGCCCTTGGGTGCTTCCTGCTCCCATTTCGGGTGAAGAGGCTAGGGTGCCATGTTGTCTCCATCCGGTGAAACTAGGCGAGCATAAAAATCATTGGACTTCTATGCCTTATTTGCCTTTTCTTTCATAGCCGATGAATCTCATATGCTCCTTGCAGATGACTCAGAGCATGCGACCCCAGACCCGTCAGTGGTCAAGTTTGATCAGATTGCTAGGGCTCAAGAGCTGGAGGATAACGATTTCAGCAAAATCCTTAGCCTTCCTGCAGCCAGGGCCCCTGGTTCCTCCTTGAAAGTTGCCGGCTTGTCTTCCGGGAGTCGATACATCTTCTTTCTTCGTTGAAGCTTCTCCCTCTGCCATTTCTGAAGAAGTGGGTGAACGGTCTGCTACCTCCAAATGCACGTTGGCTTTGAAGAAGAGGCCTAGGCTGCCCCTTCCTTCGAAACGGCGGACTAAGGCTGCTCATCAGTCATCATTAGCTGAAGAGGCGGGCTCTGAAGACAGAGCCAACGCCCTTCCGGACGTCTCCCGGGTATCCCCTGTGGGGAGCGATCTGCCTTCGAGTGCTGTCGGTGTGGCTGCCGTCGAGCTTCATGGGCCTTCCAACGAAGAGGGATGCCCACCAAGTTCCCCAATCATTTGAGTACCAGAGACGGTGGAGGTTCCCTCTTCTCCAGAAATCAAGTGGGTTGCGGGTCTCATCTCCGCTCCTCCAGTAGTTGCCGCCAGAGATTTAGTTAGATAAACTACTGTTGAGCCCTCCCTTGCTGAGGAGGTAGCGGCCATGGCTTCCTCAACTCCCTCGTCTGGGTTACTCCAGTTGCTGCGGCAGGCTCAGTGCCTGTGGTTGTTGCCCCGTCGGAGGTGCCCCCAGCTGAGATGTTGGAGAGTACTTTCAACATGACTTCTCCTCTGGGGGCGCCACCAGTCACTTCGAATCCTGCCGGGATGCCCCTAGTTGCTTTGGCTGCAATGGATGCACCCTTCATCATGACGTCCGTGGCTCCATCTGGTGCTGCCCTGGAAGCTGGGGTTCCACGTTCAGCATCTTTGGAAACCCCTTCGGCCCCTACCTCTACGACTGGTACCCATTCAAGAGATCCTCTTGCTGACCATGCCAGCAAAGAGTTAGCCTATTCTCAGCTCAGGGGTTGTCTCCTAGAGGGTGACCTGGACTATGCTCACAGGGCCACGACGGAAACGCTTTTCACCCGGCTAGACTAGAGTTTTTACAACGTAAGTGTTCGACTCCTGTCTTTGAAATTTCTTCTTCAAGGTTTTAACCATTTGCTTTTCAGAATTCTGTCATCTGGCAAGTGCTCAATGAGCGAAGCCTGGATGCGATGAGGTCTTAAGATCTCCTGAGGTCAGCCCAAGAGCTCGCTCATCGTAGAGAAGCGCTGCTGAAGTCGGCTGAGGAACAGATTGTGATCGCAAAGCGAGCACGCCTTGATGCAAAACTTGCCGAATCCTCTGCTCGTCGGGACTTGTCTGCTGCTCAAGTTCAGGATGTTGCTGCTGAAGAGCGTGTGAGAGAGCTCCTCGAGCTGAAGCTCTCCTAGTCCTTCGATCAGGCTTCCTTTTCCTTGCGGGTGCACAACGCAGAAAAGCGAGTCGAGGCCCTGATGCGTGAATTGCAAGAGAAGCCTTCACGGCTATGATGAACCAAATGAAGGAGATTTCATATTCTTTGACGACTTCGCCGAGAAGAACTACAATTGTGGATATCGTCAAGGTTTTGAAGATAAATCCAACAACGTCTCTCCTCGTATTGCCACAGCTCCTCCTCCTGGTCTTGATTCTGGCCTTGATGATGGGTCTCAAATCTAGACATTTTGTAAAAAATATTGTTTTCATAAACGACTTGTCTTTTACATGTCTGCTTGTTTTTCGCATGATCTGAATGTTTGGAGTGCTTATTGTCGTGATAATAGAGTTTTGTGCCCACTCGATGGACTAACTCTGATTTATCCTGTCATCGCAACCTTCATAGGGTCGAGGCCCCTAGAAATCCAGTGAATAACAAAGGAAGGTTATCCCTCTTTTCGTCCTCATCGTGTGAGGGTGTCTTGTGCGTTCCTTCTGCTTCTGCTTGAGGGTTTTGAAGACAGGGTGCTTAGGACGAGAGGGAAGTACCCTTTTAAAATTTTGAGTCCATGGACTAATTCTGCTCGTCCTTTCCTAGCGACCTCCAAAGATTGATCGTAGAGCCTGGGCTCTATGCTATCGTGTGAGCATAAGGGGAAGCTTGTACTTCCTAACGACCTCATCGTTTGAGTGTAACCTATGTGTCTCACTTTTGCAAACATTTTACTCGAGTGCTTATCGATGGATGGGGCATCCCCCCCCCCCCCGCGACCTCTTACAAAGAGTGTTCATCCGATCGACCTGAACTGGATCAACGCGCGACTTTCGTGGAGTGCTATACTCATGACCTCCTTGGAGTGCCATTCTCGCGACCTCTTTGTCGAGAGTGCTATTCTCGCAACCTCTCTCCAAGAGTGCTTTATTTGAAAACAAGTTCACGTGCGACCTCGAACGGCCTCTCATTCACATAAAATATTTCAAAACGAAAAATCCTTTTATTTGAAAAGTAATACTTTTTCAAATGCATTACATTGCGAGGTCTTATGAGTGCCTCTCCATTCATTCGTTTCAAATAATAAGCTCCTTTGGAACCCAGCCCGACGACCTTGTATGAGCCCTCCCAAGTGGGTCCAAGCTTACCATCAGATGTTTTTCGGGATTCGGGGAATACCTCTTAAAGGACCAGGTCTCCTACTCAAAAACTTCATCGTGAAACCCTCTTGTTGTAGCTTCGTGCGATCTGGTTCTGGTAGTTTTCCATCCTAATGGAAGCTGCTTCCCTTCGCTCGTCCCTCGGGTCCACGTCAGACGCGAGAACTTCTTCGTTGCCCTGCGGCTCAAAGTTCTCAATTCAAAAGATTGGAATTCCAAGCTCTATGGGAATCACAGCCTCAACGCCAAAAGCCAGAGAAAATAGAGTTTCCCTAGTAGCTCTTCCCGCCGTGGTGCTGTATGCCCATAACACCGAGGGGAGCTCGTCCACTCAGATGTCTTTGGCCGCATCGAGCCGCTTCTTGATCCCATCCAAGATGGTACGATTGGTGATCTCTGCCTGACCATTTCCTTGGGGGTAGCGTGGAGAGGAGAAAAGGTGTTTTCTACCCAACTCCTAGCAAAGCTCCCTCATGGTGGCATTATTGAATTGTGTTCCATTGTCTGAGATTATGGTGTTCGGCACTCTGAACCGGCACACAATCGCCTTCCAAAGGAAACTTCGCACTTCGACATTGCAGATCCTGGCCAGGGCCACAGCCTCCACCCATTTAGTGAAATAGTCAGTGGCGATTAGGAGGAATCGCTTCTGAGATGGCGCCAAGGCCATAGGTCCGACTATATCGAACCCCCATTGAGCGAACGGCCAGGGACTTGACAGTGTATTCAAATTCCAAACCGGTCGGTGAATCAGGGGACCGAATCGCTGACACTTGTCACATTTCCTCACCAGGTTGAGTTAGTCTTTCCCAAGTGTAGGCCAGAAATATCCAGCTATCAATACGCTTCTCACCAAAGACCTTGAGGCCGTATGGCTCCTGCATATTCTCGAATGCATCTCTTCCAGCACTTCCTTAGCCTCCTCGAGATTGACGCACCTGAGGAGTAGGCCTTGAAAGCTTTGCTTGTATAGTACACCTTGATCAGAGATCAAGAACCGAGCGGATCGGTTCTTGATTTTCCTGGCTTCTTCTTTGTCTGCTGGGAGGAAGTCACCTTTCAAGTAAGATAGGATGGGGTTCATCCAAGTTGGCTCCCGGGTTGTCGACTCCACTGCCAAAACCTGTTCAAGGTGGGCAATGCTCGGCTCCCCTAAAAACTCAACCTGAATCACTCGGGATGGTTCTCCTTCTAGCGCACTTGCCAGATTTGCTAGGGCATCAGCTTGAGTATTCTACTCGCGATCGATTGCGTGGATTTCCCAATCACCGATCTGTGTGAGCAGAGTACATGTGTTGCCCTCGAAAGCCGCCATGCGATCGTTTGATATTCTCCAGTGCTCTGACATACCACGAGCTGAGAGTCACTGTAGATTGCCAGTTTACGGACTACAACATCTACTGTGAATTCCAAGCCCGCGATGAGAGCCTCGTATTCAGCTTTGTTGTTAGAAGCCTTTTTGGTTGGACGCCCCATCGACATGGAGTGTCCAGGAAACTGGTCTGTAGTCGGAGACAGCACAGACTTGTCACGCCCCAGGGCGGCCGTCCCCGAGACGTTGCAATAATGAAATATCAGCTATCAATACCTGAGGTCAATAAAGACTCCAACAACAACACACAAGGTGGCAAAGCAAGGATAATGATAACTGACTGAAAAGTGGAAGCATAATATATAAACAATGTCTGTAAACCAAAAACATTATTACAGACTCGAATACACAATCACTGTCCTGTGAGAGCCAAGTCTAGACCAAATAAAATACAACCTGTGCCACATGCACGATTTACAATACATAAAATGCCTCTAGGACTGCTAACAGCCTCACACTCGCCACCCACTGGAAGAACGCTCCAGCCCCACAAGACCACGCCATAGGGAAGCTCCAGCTCCATGCCCAACACTGCCCTTGAAAAGAAACAATATGTGAGGGGTGAGCTAGAAGCTCAGTGAGTGGCTGGAAACCAATCACCATTACAACAGTTCAATGCTAACACAATTTCCTTTCAAGGAAAAACATGGGTAGAAACCCAATGGATAACAGGGTCACGCGGCGGCGCGACCAACCTCACCCTCACCCTCACCCTCACTCCCGGAGGAAGACTCTTGGGACTTTTGGGGAGAGACCATACCGTTGGTCGAAGAGACGCGGAATTACTGGTCCACACAACACTACTGGATCACCAACCTCACCCTCACCCTCACTTCCGAAGGGAGACTCTTGGGTCTCTTGGGGAGAGACCATACCGTTGGTCGACGAGACCCGGAATTACTGGTCTACACAACACTACTGGATCATCTACATCAAGATAACTGCCCAACGATGTCTTTGAACATCGATACGCAACCGGACCCAACAACTATGGGAACGGACGAACCACGAATGGGTCACGCGGCGACGTGTCTTCACCTCATCCTCACCCTCACCCTTTACAGGTGACGTAGGACTTTTGGAGAGATTAGACTCCTCTACACCCTTGGTCCACCGGTAGCCCTTTTCCCAGGTAGTCACTACCTGGTATACTCCCACGATCAGTACGCTTCTGAACGCCTCGGTGGTACCTACGGATGGGAGCCCTCTATCAGGACAGCTTTTCCAACGCCGGGAAGTTCCTACATCGGATCCAACGAAGGGGAGAACGATTCCACTCTCGCAATATCATTCGTTAGCCCTCTCCCGGGTAGCCTCTACCTGGTATACCCCCACGATCAGTACATCTTGTCGCATGCATCAATAGTACCTACAGGTGGGGGCCCTCTGTCAGGACAGCTACAACCTGGGCCGCTTCAACACGGACGACATTGGGAGGAAACACTCCATGTTCGCAAAGCGAACCCAATGGAAAAACAACTACTCTCGATAATCACATATCGATGATAGCGAACACTATTGTACTCCCACACGGTTGCGTCGCTCGGACACAAGGGGGTTGCCTCTGCTCTCACGCAGAAATAATCCCAAGGCACATAACCCAACAGGCGGTTCATATACACGCCTAGCACGGGTAGGCCTAGCTTAATGCCCCAACTACCGGCTTAACAAAACCGATAAGATAATGAATTCTCCTGAATTCCAAACGAGTGCATCGCTCGGATGCACGGGGCGATTACATCGCTAGCGCTCTAACTAATAAGGTACAACCCGACAACGGGTCATACCCACGCCTATTTCAGATAGGCCTATCAGTTTTTAACATGCGCATATAAATATATCCAGGAGAATTATATCTAGCTATGTGCATGAACCATATGTACAATCATCTAATAATTGACCATAAGGGTGACCCCTAACATGGATTTACATCATAAACAACAAATCATACAACATGCATACATGGTATGGCCCACTTAAACATGCATACGTGGCCATTAATCATATAAGCACACAAGGCATAACTTAAGCATGCGTTGGATATCACCAACTTAAAAGAAAGGGTCAAGCGCGATCTCGCGCACTAACAGTGCATGCCAATATTCCAAACGAACCTGAGTCGAGTAGGAAATCGCATCTACTTACTCAGTTCGTTCAGAGGGAGAGGGTGAGAGAGATCATCATCTCATGAAGCTGGTCATAGCTTTGCCCCATTAGCATGGGCGCAACAACTACACCACACCCTCGAGTCTTATCGTAAGGGAATATTAGGCAGGTGCCCGTTATTAACCCAGACTTAATCATGCTGGTTATTAAAATTAATATGGTGGGAGTAGTATTACAATACTACCTAAGGCATGCCATATTCTATACATCCATACACACTACAGAAATACATGCCCATACTAGAGTGGAGCATGCAACACAATCATTCATACATGGATACAATACATGCAATATAAGCCTAGCATGCAAGATATCTAACATATTATAGTTTAAGCATGGCCATACTACTTATCTACACAAGTAATATAGCTAGGGGGGGTTCATCGATGCGCGATGCGCGACTACGCGCGTCAAGCGCATCCCGAGGGGGGGATTGGATCAAACCACTCACCGCAACCCAGGACCTCGCGCATCCCTTTCGACGAGATCTGCATGGTAAGGGCATCAAATTTGGTGAGTAACATCATAATATAACACTTAGAAATTACTAGAAATACCAAAGACTTAGACATGCACGCATACGGGCTCGCACGCATGCGAGCACGCGCGTACGCACGCATGCCCGAGTGCCCCAGCACCTACCCGAGCCCCTGGGCAGCCCCACGCGTGCCCCTGCACGCGCACGCACGTGCACGCACGCCCGCGCGCTCACTGGCACCCAGCCACACACCCAGACGCACTGCCCCGCTCACGCACACGCTCATGCGCGCTCGCGCGCACTCGCCCACACGTCCTGCACGCACCGTGCGCGCTACCAGCGCCCGCGCGCCTGCTCCGCGCCCGCCAGTGCCCCTCTGCGCGCGTGCCCGGCACTCTTTTAACCCCTTTAACCCCTCCCCCACACTTCTCACTCACCCTAAACCAACTACCTAGCATGCATGACTTCCCAACAACCCCTAAGCCATGAAAAACCAAGAAAAGAAGGGGAAGAGCTCACCTAGGGAGGGGGAATGAAAGGGGGAGATTCGGGGGCCCTCGATGCACCCGCGACCACCTCAACCACCACCACCACTACCACCACCTCCACAGCCCTCCTCAGCCTTCTTTGGCTGCAAATCAGGGGGGGAAGACATGAGAGGGTGCTTGAGAGAGGAGAAACCACAACAACAACAACAAATACACAAACCTTGCTCTTCCTCCTTCACCTTCTCCTTCCTTTGCTTCTTCCTCCTCCTTCTCCACACACACAAAGAGGGGAAAAAGAGACCAAGAGAGGGAGAGAAAGAGAGATCCACGAGTTGGGAGAGAGGGGGAGAGAGAGAGAGGGCAAAATGGTCATTTCCATGCCCAAATAGTGTTTTGGGTGACCATAAGGGGGTGGTGAGGTTAGGGTTAGGCTCACCCTCACTCAACCACTTATTTTTGCTTTATTGGGAAGCGTGCGGAGAAGCACCACACACACAAAAATATCTCACCCACCGAAACCCAGTAACGGCCAAACCCGGATGCGATTCGGAACTGCATATTTTTTAAAACGTTACCGGAATTCGGTGAAATTTTTATGGGTAGTACTAAACGGTACCAAGACCCATAATATGCAGTTAGATTTCCAATCAGAGTACTCTAACTCCCGCAGGTGGCTAAAAGCTAAAATTTTAGCGACTCCGATCGAAAAAAAAAAAGGCCCTGAATGACCCAGATGTGACCAAGGCTTAACCGAAATGGCTCCAAATGACACAGGCATAACAGACTTGCTGCTCAGCAGGTGTAAGGTCGGCGATGATGTCTACTATGACCTGTCCTTTGATTGCGTTCTTGGGCTGATAGTGGATATCAAAAGCTGAAAGTTCCAGTGCCCATTTGAGCAACCGCCCAGCGATATCCACCTTTCGCTACACAACTTTGAGAGGTGAGTCGGTGATGACATGGATAGTATGGGCTTAAAAGTAATGGCACAGCTTTCGGGCAGAAATGAGCAAGGCGAACGCAAGCTTTTCGATGCGAGAATACCTTGTTTCTGCCCCGCGGAGTGCCTTGCTTGCATAGTAGATTGCCTTCTTCCCCCGGTCAATGTTCTTCAGTAGCGCTGAGCTAACAGCATGCTCGGAGGCTGCAATGTAAAGGAGTAGGATATCTCCTAAGGAAAATCTTACCAGAAGTGGCGGCGAGCTAAGGTACTTTTTGATTTCCTCGAACGCCCTTTGGCATTCTGGCGTCCATTCAAACCTCTGAGCTTTTTGCAGCAGCTGGAAGAAAGGCTGGCACCGATTGGTGGCCATGGAGATGAATCGGTTGAGTGCGGCCAACCTCCCTGCTAGTTTCTGCACCTCCTTTTTGTTTCACGGAGGCCCCATCTCCATTATCGCCTTGATCTGATCAGGATTGGCTTCGATTCCTCACCGTGTCGCCAGGTACCTCAAAAAGTTGCCCGAGGTTACTCCGAAGGAGCATTTTGTCGCATTCAGTTTAAGGCAGTACTTACGCAACACAGCGAAGACTTCCTCCAGGTGGGCCAAGTTGTCAACTCGGCACTCGCTTTTAACCATCATGTCATCGATGTAGACTTCCACAGTTTTGCTGATTTAGCGCTGGCAGACCTTGGTCACCAGCCTCTGATAGGTGGCACCAGCGTTCTTCAACCTGAACGGCATTACTTTATAGTAATAAATGCCAGTGGGAGTTATGAACGCCGTTTTCTCTTGGTTGGGCTCATACATCAGGATCTGGTGATAGCCTGAATAAGCATCCATGAAACTCATTACTCATTACCTGATGAGGAGTCCACCAACTGGTCAATCTTCAGGAGTGGGAAGCTGTCGTTTCGACATGCGCTATTCAGGTAGGTGAAGTCCACATAGACCCACCACTTCTTATTCTTCTTGGGAACCACCACAGTGTTGGCCAGCCACTCATGGTGTCGCACTTCACTGATGAATCCGGCGGCTAAGAGTTTGCTCACCTTGTCTTGTACTGCTTCAGCGTGTACTGTGGCCATTCATTGCTGCTTCTGGCGGACTGGACGGATGGTGGGTGAGATGAACAGCCGATGGCTTTCCACATCGGGGTCGATCCCCAGCATGTCTTAAGGCTTCCAGGCGAAGATGTCCTTGTTCTCGACAAGGAGGTCAAGTATTGCTTTTCTCTCTTCGGCGGAGAGTAAACTCCTGACGAGAAAGTATTTCTCAGGGTCAAGGGGATCTATCGATACCTGTTCGAGGTTTTCAAGAACCCTGCCTTCGGGACCGGGCCGACGCTCATCGACCATGACTCAGTCCTGAAGTAATTGCTACCTTTTTGGATGATTCTCACCGTCCTCAGGTTGCTCCTCGAATTCAGGCAGGGCTGACTTTCCTGCCATCGCCGCCATGCAGCAACGTTTCATGGCGACTTGGTCTCCTCAGATCTCCATTATCCCCTCGGCCGTGGTGAAACGGAGACGTTGGTGATAGGTGGACGGAATCGCCTTCATTGCCGCTAGCCAGGTGCGTCCGATGATAGCGTTGTACGGAGACGGGATGTCCATGATAGTGAACTCCGTCAAGGTGGTCTGGTTCCCTGCTCAGACTGGTACTGTAATACGTCAAGTCGGGATGACTCGTGCTCCTTTGAATGCAACCAGAGGGTCCTTTGTTGGAGTGAGATCAGTGGGATTTCAACCCCATCCGAAGAAAGGGTTTCACGAAGAGGATGTCGGCCAAACTTCCGGTGTCAACAAGAATCCTTTTAACGTCGAATTTGAGATACGCAAAGTGATTACCAGCGCATCCAAGTGCGCGGCCTAGACTCCTTCCAAGTCAGTGTCAGAGAAAGTGATGGCCCCTTCATCACCACTTCTTGGTCTCTTCACGACCAGCTTTGGCTCCCAATCAATTTGTATCATCTCGAAGGAGACCTGCATCTTCCGCGAATCTCGTCAAGCACTTTTTTGAGTGACGAAGTGCGGTACGCCTCCAAAAATGATGTCAATGACCCGACAAAGTGTTAGGATCAATATTCGTCACATGCTGCTCACTGGGAGCTGGGGTCTTCTCGATAGGGACATATTCGTTTAGGTGTCCCTTTCGAATCTGGCCTTCCACGTACCCCCAGAGGATACAGCACTTGTCGGTAGTATGGCCCACGCTCTTGTGGTAGTCACAGTAGAGAGTTTGATCCCGCTTTGACTCGTCACTCCTCATGGGTGCAGGCCATTGGGACCATGGCTCCCCCTGGATTTTGGACAGGATCTGCGACAGAGGGATCTTGAAGAACATCCCCCGTCCTTCTCGCACCTCGTTTGTTGAGGCACCAGGCTTCTTGCCCTTCCCTCCATGTTGGTCCTTCTGACGTGGCTCCTGCAGGCGTTTTATTGCTGGTGATGAGGTGGTGGCCGATGGCGAAGACCGGAGCATAGCCACCGTCTGCTTAAGGATCCTGTATTCTTCTTCCACCTTGGCATACTTTTCAGCACGCCCCATCAAATCACGTAAGTCGAACGGAGTGCGCTTGATAAGTGACTCCTTGAGGCCGTTTTCAGATGGCAGGTCATTCCGTAAAGCCATTATTGCAGCGTCCTCATTGCAGTCATCTATTTCAAACTTCAAGAGCGGAAGCAATCGACAAACTGTCGAATCGTCTCCCTTGACTGCATTTGGATCTTCATGAGATCGCCGAGATCCTTCTTCCTCTGTTGACTACAAATGAAGTGCTTGGCAAACATGGTGCCGAGCTCCTCAAAAGTTCTGATTGTCGCAGGTGGAAGGAGATGGAACCAAGTCAGCGCGGCCCCTTCCAGGCTGGAGGGGAAGAGGCGGCTCATAAGCCCATCATAGAGCTCATACAATGCCATCGAATGACGGACGCCAAGACATGATTGTAAGGATCCGTCGTACCATTGTACAGCTTGAATTTGGGTTGAACAAACTTTCAGGGATGTCGTTCTCTGATAATCTATGCGCAAAACGGGGAGGCGAATCCCTGTATTGCATGCTCCACCATCTCATGATTCAGAACGCATTGTACCTCAGAGCGCAAGGTGTAACAAGGCTACGCGACTGCTTCCCTGGTTTGCTGGCGGGGTGGAGAGTTATACGGATGTCCTTCCGATACTTTGCGTAAGGCCTATCACCCTTGGTGCGCTTGCCTCCGAGATGCCTCCCACCAGGCGGAGCGTTCTCCATGAGGTGAGCACCCGCGCCTCTGTTCTTCATGAGGCTGTCGACCCGCTCGAGGAGTGCGCGAACACCGACGAGATCGCTGCCTTTGATTGGAGAAAGAGGTACTTCCCTCCGAACCTTCAGCATTGACGGTCATGGGGTTGGGCAGTTCAGGAGGCGGTGGTCGAATTGCCTCCTGGACTGGTTGTTGTCGATGCATTTTTGTATAGAACTGTTGCATCGAGGCTTCGATCATCTGCTGTATTGATCCCTGTAGATGGGTAAATAGAGTTTCTTGCGTGGACTCCATTACCCGCCTGAGGTCCTGGACCTGACTAACCAGGGTTTCCGGTGATCCGTCAGCAGCATCGGATGGGAGAACGTTTCGCTCCTACCGTCCCTCTGCATTGCTATCACTAGGATCTGACATTACGGATAATGGCTTTTCATTTCAGTGTCCCACAGACGGCGCAGCACTGAGGTGGATATTTTCCCCCTTCAGTTAAATTTATAAATCTCTTGGGAAAATGAACTTGAACTATATGAATTTTTGGCTGTGATTTTACTCTCTCAATGATTGTATAGAAAATGACACACAATGACTCACAATGACTGGGCTTGACTCAATGAATGACTGTGCCTTTAGAGTCCTATCTCGCGACCTCTTTATAGGCTGCCTACGTACCCCTTGGGGATCAAGTCACACGTAGTTCATTTTCTGCCCTTGTAACCGCCTTGCCACTAAGTGTTTAGTGGGCCTTTTTCTAGGGAAACGTCTCCGGTATTTATGCTCCACGTCGACCCTTGATTACCCACGTTCTGCTGGTAGTGGGCCTTAAGTGCCAACTTGGCAGTTCAGGTGTTAGTGGTTTTCTGAACGTTTCTCCGTTCTGCTCGGGGTCTCTTGATGTACTTGCTTGTACGTCTCACAGTATGTCTACGACGAGTAAGGTCGACCGACCAGACCTCATGTCTAGTCGTGCCTTAGACTGCTCGTTTTCGAGGAGTAAAGTCGACCGACTAGACCTCATGTCTGGTCGTGCCTTAGACTGCTCATTTTCAAGGAGTAAGGTCGACCGACCAGACCTTATGTCTGATCGTTCCTTAGACTGCTCAAGGTGATAGACCCTTAGTCAAGTCGTGCCCACACATTTGAAGACGTCATCATAAGATTGCCCAACCTGGATCGGGTCTTTGTGGGCCTCAAGTCAGATAGCCCATATCCGTCTCACCTTGACACATGTCCTAGTACAGATTTTTACCTCCACAGTATTAGAGGAGTCAAAAGCTCTTTTTATAGATACATAAAAGAAAACCTAAAATACCAGGGAATAAAACTAGGAAAACTAGGAAAGTAATAATATCATAATAATGATAATAAAAACATAATATTCTCCTAATAATGATTCTTTAACACTCATAATGAACTTAATTGTCATATGCACATGTTTTTGTCTGTTAACTTCTATCACATGGTCTTACTATACCGGGACAAATGTGTATATGATGGTATCACCAAAGAATATTTGACACACAAGAATTATATTTGACTGTAAATACACCCTAAAATGAGGCACCACATTTATTTATTTTTCTTGTATGAAATTTCTTTTTCCATTCGTTTTTTCATTCCACTTAAAAAAAGAAACTCATAATTTGAGTAGCGGAGTGTCTCTGATAAATATCATTCCGGTGTGAAGACTACGATTATCTTCTCCGTTTCAAGCGATGTCGACCCGCCTCCACCTGCATCATTTTTCTATATTACATTATTACATCTGAGATCCTAATCAATTTTCTTAGGCTTGGTTACATTACTAATTGGAGGGGCAGAAAATAATGATCCAGGTTCAGGTCGGTAGGATCGGTCTGCTCCATTTCTCCCGTCGACATTCATTGGATCACCTGTGATTCTCCTCCTCAAGTGTCGTCGGAATAAGGGTTGGGGATAACTTGCAGAAGACCCTCCGACGCTCAAGTCAGTCAAATGCACAATTTAGGATTTTGTAAGTAAGAGTTTTTTGCATAGCTCAATAGAGAGAACTGGTTATCTATTTATAGTACATTGGTGAATGCCCTAGAATGAATTGTGGATATCTCTCCCACTGGACGAATGGAGAGAGGTCCCTTTGGGGAATTGATTATGTATTGTTAGAGGGATTTACATAATCTACTGTCATTATGTTGGATGAATGCATATATAATTTGTTGGGATCTTGTGTATCAACTGATTATTTTTCTAAATCCATGATATATTGTCGTGATATCAAAGAATCAATTTGATAATAGCTCTTGATTTAATATATCTATGCGGATTTAAAGTATCAGTTACTCATGATCCTTTATTCAAAAATTGAATATGAAATACTGACTTTGATTTGTGCTCGGTTGTCGGGTATGGAGACTTTGATGGGCCGAATCCACATTTGGTGGGCCATCCAGGTCGTGGACCCTCGCGAATCGGGTAATGGGTCACCGATACGTGGAGCATAATTAATGGGCCTGAATTTTGGCCCTTACAGATGCCCCCTTTTTTCCATCCGATTGAGATTGAAAATCCTCCTATCAAGTGGGAAAAACATATCTGAGGTGACATGTGTCAGACGGTGCAAGTCTAGTGGTGGTTAATGTTCACGGATCCTCGTGCACCACCAAGTCAAATTGCGGCATCTCGTAGGGTTCCAAGGAGCATGATATTTGTCGCGTCGGGATCAGTTTGTCAGCCAAGACGGGACTTCCTGAGGGAAATTAACGTCTGTTTGTCTCGTCGAGGTTTCATTCATCAGACAAGATGCATGTTTCGAGGCCGATCGAGCAAGACGAGGAGACAGAGCTTCGAGAGATAAGTCAGAGAGTCCAGAGGGGAGTTAATGCCAGTCGGGGGTTAATGGACACATTTTGTGACTCGGCTAACTCTGGGGATCGAGGTGTTGGTTGACGACCCTACCTCCCTCTCTCCTTTGCAATCCTCGTTCTCATCAGTTAAAGAAATGGCAGCGCTACCTCTAGGAATTTTTGTGAGGGCGGTGATTCCCGACCTGGATGTCACGGACAGTGACGGCCTCGCCCCTGTGGAGCCGTATTTCTCCTCCTTCCACCTTTCAGTGCTCTGCTCCCGTTGCACCCAATCTTCCCCTACTTCCTAACATTGTTTGGGCTGGAGCTGCTACAAGTCCACTAAAGGTCTTTCACATCCTTCATGCCACGTTGTATCTCAACGCAACATATGGATATGATCTCATACTCTCCGTGATCATGTTATTGTCACACCCCAGGGCGGCCGGCCCCAATACGTGGCAAATATATATAATATCAGCAGTCTATACAGAAGATCAATAAAATACTCTAAACAACATCGAAAATGACAACACAATCAATAATGTAGCTGACATAATATATATATACATATAGCGGAAGCTTAAACGACTGAGTCTATAATTCAAAGACATATTACAGACCCGAATACATAATCAACTGTCCTGTGAGAGCCAATATAAACAAAGACATCCAATACAAGTGTTGTGCCCAAGCACGGATAACAATACATACAAGCAAGAAGGGGATGCTGATGGCCTCTCACTCGCAGAACCCAAAACGTGACGCTGCTCCGCTACTGTTGTGATGCCTCGGGGAGCTCCTCCTTCAGATCCGACTCAGATACAACTGGAGGAAAAGAATATGCGAGGGGTGAGCCACACGCTCAGTGAATGGCACAATCTATGCAACACAACTCATATTAACCTTAAAATAATTAAAGTCCCTAAACGGGAGTAACTACACAAGCTAGTGGGTCGTAACATCGCCGACCCACCCCACCCTCACCCTCACCCTTTAAGGGGTGACATGGGCCTTTTGGGATAGACTAGACTGCTCTCCACCCTTGGTCCACCGGTAGCCTCTCCCACACTCCGTAGCCTCTACCTGGTATACTCCCACGATCAGCACCCTCCGACGCATCGGAGGTACCTACAGATAGGGGCCCTTTGTCAGGACAGCTTTCCAACGCCGAGGAGTTCCTACTCGGATCCAACGAAGGGGAGAAAACAGCCTACCCACACGGATACGATCCTCTTGGATCCGTCGACAACGATTCCTAACATTTCTAATGTCATGAATTCTCAAGAATTCCTCCAGGGCGCATAACTAAGATGCGGGGAAACATATATTATAACAACAAGGTTATAATATTCTCTAAGGCATGCTTGAAACGATATATTCGCATTTTGATTTAAATAAATTAACCTAAATGGTAAACATGCGTAGGCCAGGGCTTTCCAAACATGGGACATGGTGTCTAGGCATGTATGGGCCTCTATACATGATATATGGATGCATATCCGTAGCATACAATGTCAAATATGGCATGGTTACATCATATTAAAACATGCATTACATAGTTTTTCATTTAGCACAAGTTAATATACAATTATGGTGCCCCAGGGGAGGGCAATGCACGCCTACGTGAATCGAACGCCTCCCTACTGGGTTGGATTGACCCACTGACCGAAACCCGGGTCGTTGCGTGACCGTTCGCCAAGATCTTTAAGACATGGGCATTCAATATGGTGAGTAAACTACACAATACACATGAAATTTACTAGAAATACCCAAATACTCGGACAAGCATGCATACGGACTCGCACGCATGCGAGCACGCACGTACGCACGCGAGTCCGAGTGCCCCGACACCTTCCCGAACCCTCGGGCACCCACACGCATGGCCCCCCGCACGCGCACGCACGAATGCGCATGCACGCATGCGCCCCAGCACCCCAGCACCCGTGGCGCACTGCCCGCAAGCCTGCCCGAGCGCCCATACTCGCTGCCGCGCGACACCGGTGCTCATCACGTGTCCATCCCACGCGTACCCGCGCAAACTGCGCCCCCGCGCAGCACCCTGCGCGCACGCCCGCGCGTATGCGCGTACGCGCGCGCGCCCGCCAGCGCGCCTGTCTGCGCGCGCAGACGCGCGGGCGCCCGAACCCTTCCCAATCCCTCCTCAGCTCTCCCACACCCCCTACCACCCATGCAAGGCATGCTTGACCACTTATAAACCCTAACAATCATCTAAACAAAGCTAAGGGAGGAGGAGGACTTACCCAAGGAGTGGAAGAACAAGAGGGGGGGAAAACTCAGGTGCCCTTTGCGCACCAAACCACCACGACCGCCACCACCAAGACCACCACCTCCTCAGCCACTCTCAAGCCCTAAAAATGGCTGAAACAGGGGTGGGGGAAGCCATGAGAGGGAGATAGAGAAAAGGGAAAACAAATCAAACACCATACAAAGGTAGATCACACCCTTACCTCCACTTCTCCTTTCTAGGGTTTTCTTCTTCTTCTTCTTCTTCTTCTTCTACTACTTCTAATGGAACAAAAGAAGAAGAGGGAGTGATGGAGTGCTTGAGAGGGAGATGGAGATGGGGAAGAAGGGGGACGCCTAGGTATAGTAACACACACACACACACACACTCACACACTTATGAACAATTAGGGTTGGTGGGGATTGACTTTGAGTCAACCCAACCACACAAAAAAACAAAACTATTTGACCAAGTCAATGGTCAAATTTGACTTGGTCCAAGTCTTCTTGACTTGGTCAAGTCCCCCCTTTGACATTCCAACTCGGTCAAAACCCGGATATGATTCAGAACTGCCAAATTCTAAAACATTACTAGAATTCGATGAAATTTTCGTGAGTGGCTCAAAATGGCACCAGGACTCATAATGTGCAGTTAGATTTTCAATCGGAGTTCTCGAGCTCATGCAGATAGCTAAAAGTCTAAAATTTTAGCGGTTTCGATCGAAAAAAGAAAAATTAGAAAACTGCCAGAAATGTCCCAAAGGTGACCAAAAGGCTAAAAGTGACACATATATAACATTCTTCCCCCCTCAGAAAATTTTGTCCACAAAATTAATACAAAAACATCTAGGAAGGGAAAAGATGTGGATATGCGCCACGCATGGCGTCCTCGCGCTCCCAAGTGGCCTCGGCACCAGAACGGTGCTGCCATCGCACCTTAACCAGCTGGACGGTCTTGGTGCGGAGCCTCTTCTTGCGTCGATCTAGGATCTTGATCGGCTGCTCCACGAATGACAAGTCCAGCTCGAAGACGAGCGGCTCGAATGGAATAACGTGAGCAGGATCGTGGACGTAACGCCTCAGCTGCGAGACATGGAAGACGTCATGGGCTTGAGCCAACTGTGGGGGCAGGGCTATGTGATAGGCCACCTCTCCAATCCGCTCAAGGATGAGAAACGGCCCAATGTAACACGGACTCAGCTTGCCCCGCACACCGAAATGGAAGATGGCCT
Source organism: Acorus gramineus (assembly GCA_030737835.1). Taxonomy (NCBI): domain Eukaryota; kingdom Viridiplantae; phylum Streptophyta; class Magnoliopsida; order Acorales; family Acoraceae; genus Acorus; species Acorus gramineus. The sequence goes on from CM060849.1 coordinate 4,358,630, forward strand.
TCATCGGGGACACCTTTAGAAAAACATGGTCACCAACCTCGAAGGCGAGCTCACGGCGACGACGATCGGCGTAGCTCTTCTGACAGCTCTGAGCGACTCGGATACGCTCACGAATCGTCTTGACCATCTCTGAGGTCTGGTGGATGATCTCTGGTCCCTCCAACTGGCGCTCTCCGACCTCGTCCCAACACAAGGGGGACCTGCAGCTGCGGCCATAGAGCGCTTCATATGGTGCCATCCGAATACTCGAGTGGTAGCTGTTGTTGTAGGCAAACTCCACCAACGGAAGATGCCTCTCCCAACTGCCCCCAAAGTCGAGAATGCAAGCTCGCAGCATGTCCTCCAGGGTCTGAATCGTCCTCTCCGACTGGCCGTCCGTCTGCGGATGAAACGCTGTACTGAAGTGGAGGTTCGTACCAAGGGCGTGCTGAAGGCTATGCCAGAACCTCAAAGTAAATCTCACGTCTCTATCAAAAATGATGCTGACGGGAGTGCCATGGAGACGAACAATCTCGGAGACAAACAACGGCGCCAGCGTGTCCAGAGAATCGGTGAGTCGAATGGGGAGGAAATGAGCGGACTTAGTCAGTCGGTCGACGATTACCCAGATGGCATCGCGACCCGAACGTGACCTCGACAAGCCCGAAACGAAGTCCATGGTGATCTGCTCCCACTTCCACTGAGGAATCTCAATGGACTGCAGCTTCCCCGCAGGACGCTGATGTTCCGACTTCACCTGCTGGCATACCAAGCAACGGGCAATGAAACGGCCAATATCTGCCTTCATCCGGCGCCACCAGTAGCCACGATGAAGGCCCCTGTACATCTTCGTGCCACCAGGATGCACTGTGTACCTCGAACGATGGGCCTCATCCAAGATCTTCTGCTTCAACTCTGCGTCGTCAGGAATGCATACTCGACCTCTGAACCGCAGGATTCCGTCCTCGCGAATCTGGTAGTCTGGACGCTCGCCTCGGGCGATGCCTTCAGAGAGGACTAGAAAGTGAGGATCCTGCCCCTGAGCCGTGCGGATCTCGTCGAGAAGAACGGGCTGCACCACTAGCTTGGCCAAAAAGCCACCCGTAGGCATCTCTCGAACGCTGATCCAGCAAGCGGCCTCCTCCAGAAGCCTCCAACGATGTACAGCCAAGTGGGCGGCCATGCCCAAGGGCTGCCTGCTGAGAGCATCGGCCACGACATTCGCCTTACCCGGATGGTAAGCGATGTCACAGTCATAGTCCTTCAGGAACTCGACCCAACGTCTCTGATGCATGTTGAGCTCCGCTGGGACTGCAAGTAAGTCAAGCTCTTGTGATCAGTGAAGAGCTCGAACTCCTCGCCATAGAGGTAGTGCCTCCACATCTTCAGCGCAAAGATGATCGCTGCTAACTCTAAATCGTGGGTGGGGTAATTATGCTCATGGGGCTTCAACTGACGCGACGCGTAAGCCACAACCTTACCGTACTGCATCAGGACGCAACCCACACCCAGCCGCGATGCATTGGAGTAGACTGCGAATCCACCACTCCCAGACGGAATGGTAAGAACTGGCACTGAGGTGAGCCTTCGCTTCAACTCCAGGAAGCTCTCCTCACAAGATGGGGACCACTCGAACCAGACATCCTTCCGAGTGAGGCAGGTCAGAGGAATAGCTATTTTCGAGAAACCCTCGACAAACCTCCGATAATAACCCGATAAACCGAGGAATCTTTGAATCTCTGTGGGGTTCGACGGTCGACGCCAATTCGACACGGCGAGCGTCTTGTCCGGGTCCACAGATATACCCTCGCCAAAAATCACGTGGCCTAGAAAGGCCATACGCTCCAACCAAAACTCGCACTTACTGAACTTGGCGAACAACTGATGTCGGGCCAAAGTCTCCAAGACAGTGCGGAGATGGTCAGCGTGCTCCTCAAGACTCCTTGAGTACACCAGAATATCATCGATGAAGACTACTACGAAGGAGTCGAGGAAGGGCCGAAACACCCGGTTCATCAGATCCATGAAAGCTGCCGTCACATTCGTCAACCCAAACGACAGTACTCGAAACTCGTAGTGCCCATATCGGGTACGAAAGGCCGTCCTCGGAATATCTGACTCCCGGATCTTCAGTTGATAGTAGCCCGAATGGAGATCGATCTTAGAAAAGACACGCGCTCCCTGGAGCTGGTCAAACAGATCGTCAATCCGTGGCAAGGGGTACTTGTTCTTCACGGTCCACTTGTTCAGCTGCCTGTAATCTGTTATATTTGTGTCACTTTTAACCTACTGGTAACCGCTGGAGCATTCTGGCAGTTTTTCATTTTTTTTCGGTTTTCGATCGGTACCGCTAATTTTTGGACTGTTAGCTATCGTCCTGAGCTAGAGGACTCCGATTAGAAATCTAACTGCATATTTGGTGTTCTGGTGCTATTTTAGGCCTCTCACAAAAATTTCGTTGAATTCCGGTAACGTTTCCGAAATTTCACAGTTTCGGGGCGTATCTGGGTTTTTAAGTCGCTCGCTATATATATGTGGGATCTAATTTCGAAATCACTATTCATCATCCCTACCAATTTCATTTTCTCTCTCCCCTCTCTCTTTTTCTCCCTTTTGAGCCCCCTAGAGCCCTCAAAGCTTAAAACCCAAAGCATAGGAAGTGTAGATCGGGTCCCGATCTACACTCCGGTGCTTTCAAATCCGAATTCCGGCAAGTTTTGCCCCTCCGTCCGCCCTCTCTTCTCGTCTGTTTTGGCTCATTTCGGAGGTGGGAGTAGATCCGGGCGTTGGAAGCCCTTTGGGAGAGGTTTCGGTGCGCGGAGAGCAACCGGACTTCCCTTCCTCCCCTTGGTAAGCCTCTTTTCCCCTCTTTTCTTGTGTAGATGTATGTTAGGACGGTGGATTTGAGGTTGGGAGGCGGTCGGCGGCGGTGGGTGGCCGTCGGAGGGCTGTGGGGGGTGGTCGGAGGCCTTGGGGTGGCCGGTGGGTGGTGGTTGAGGTGCTCGGGCAGGGTGGCTGGTGGCAGCAGCACAGGCAGAAGGCGCAGTAGCTGAAAGGGGCGCGCGCGCGCGCGTGCGCGCGGACGTGCGCGCGGGCGTGCGGGCGGGTGGAGCTGGGCGCTGGCAGCCGCAGTCGGGCGCGCAGTCGCGCGCGGGTTCGCGCGAAGCGGGCGCGCGGGTGCGCGCGGGTGCTGGCGCGAGCGGGGGTGTGCGCGGGAGTGCGCGCAGGTGCGCGCGGGCACGCGCGGGCGTGCGCGCGCGCGGGCTGGGCACCTGGGTGCTGGGCAGGGCGCCTGGGCATGCGCCTGGGCGCAGTGCTGGGGACCAGTGCGCGCGCGTGCTGGGGCGTGCGTGCAGTGCGCGCGGGGGCGCGCTGGGCTGGACGCGCGGTGCGCGCGGGCGCGCGCGAGCGTGCGCGCGTGCGTGCGGCAGTGCGTCGGGGCGCGCGGGCTGAGGCGCGGCGGCGCATCCGAGGGCGGGTGGCCGTGCGGGTGGTAGCCGGAGTGCTCGAGCTAGTGTGCGTGCGGGTCGTATGCACGTTTGCCCGAGTGTTAAGTGTTTAGTTGTGGGTTTTGTATGTTTGGGTATTTAGAGTATTTATGTTTTGTTCTCACCATATTGAATGTCTGTCTTGCAGATCTGGACGGACGGTCGCGCGACGACCCAGATACCGGTGAGTGGGACAATCCAACCCAGTAGAGAGGGGTCATACGCACTTGGGCGTATACCGACCTCTCCTGGGGCACCGTGGATTATATTAACCTGTAGTAATATGTATTGCATGTGGGCATGATTTTAAATACGGGATGCATGCTACCCTAGGCTTTTATGTTAGGGACTTGCACCCATAGGATAGGTGTGAGAGCCATGCACCATGTCCCCCTGTTTTCATGCTAGGAAACCTCGGCCTATGCATGCGTCCTACTAGTTTATTTATTAAATTAAATGCTAGTGTATGTTAATTCGCATGCCTTAGATAATATTATAGGGAGGAGCCTTGCGAGGTCAACATTGAGACCCGTGTTAGGGTACTCCGTGTTCCTTGTTTGGTTGTCGGGATGTCCTGTATCGGGACCTCATGCTGCCCTCCCAAGGTTTCTAGTCCCAATAATATTATAAATAATGTTGTATGATTGGTATGATTATTAGCCTGTTAGTGAATATTATAGGGGAGGGGCCTTGCGAGGACAGCGGTGAGACCCGGGTTAAGGTACTCCGTGTTCCTTGTTTGGTTGTCGGGGTATCCTATAACGGGAACTCACGCCGCCCTCCCGAGTTCTTTCCCCCAATGATATTACAACCTTGCTTTTATTGTACTTATTTCCCCGCATCGTGGTTATGCGCCCTGGAGGAACTCTGAGGAGTTCATGACATTTGAGTTGTAGAGATGTGTTGTTGGCGGATCCGAGTGGATCATATGCGTATGGATAGGCTGTTCTGTTCTCTTCGTTGGATCCGGTAGAGACTGCCCCAGCGTTAGAAAGGCCGTCCTTCGGAGGACCCACATCAGTAGGCGCCTCCCGATTTTTGTGACAGACTGTGCTGAAGTTGTGGGTGGAGACCAAGCGGCCTACGGAGTGGAGGAGAGACTATCGGTGGACCAAGGGTGACCAACAGCCTAGTCAGTCCCAATATCCTATGTCACCCGTGGTGAGGGTGAGGGTGAGGGTGTAGTGGGTTGGCGATGAGCAACCTACTGGATTTGTCTATGGGTGATTATCAGTCCCAATAGCCTATGTCACCCATTGATGGGTGAGGGTGAGGGTGTGGTGGTTCGGCGGTGTACGAACCACTGGAGTATGTTGTTATGTCTTAGAGGCTGGATAAATAATGGAATTGTGGTAAATATCGTCTGTGATGCATGGGTTGTGCCGTTCACTGAGCGTGTGGCTCACCCCTCGCATATGTTTTTCCCCAGTGGTCACTGAGCCTGAGCTAGAGCCGGAGCAGCAGTTGGAGCTTTCCGAGGGATTTCTTCAGTAGCGGAGCAGTGCCACTTTCCGCGAGTGCCAGAGGTTATCAGCATCCCTTCTTGACTGTATGTATTTGATTTCCGTGCTTGGCACGTGTTTGTATATGTTCAGTTGTATTTGTGTATATTGGCTCTCACAGGACAGATGATTGAGTATCGAGTCTGTAGAATGTTTATTTACAGATTCAGTCTTTTGCTTCCGCATTTGGTGTATATATCATGTCAGCCCCTTTGTTGCGTGTGTGTCATTCTAGTTGTTTGTGTATGATATATTATTGACCTCCTGTGTAGATTCTGATATTATATATACACTTACCGCGTCCCGGGGACGACCGCCCTGGGGTGTGACATAATCAATACAAAGACGCAGCGAACCGTCCTTCTTCCGAACGAACAAAACAGGGGCTCCCCACGGAGAAACACTCGGACGTGCGAAGCCCTTCTCAAGCAACTCCTCCAACTGCTCCTTGAGCACCTTCAGCTCTGCTGGGGCCATCTGGTACGGAGCTCTCAAAATTGGCTCGGTCCCCGGAATTAGATTAATCTCAAACTCGATCGCGCGATCCGGCGGTAATCCCGGAAGATCATCGGGGAAAACCTCCGGATATTCTGCCACGACCGGAGTCTGACTGATATCTGCCCGCAGTGGTGCATCCTCCTCAGAAATATACGCCAGAAAAACCTCACATCCTCCCTGAAGGAGTCTCCACGCCTAGATGGATGACACGAACCCCAAAGGGGCTATGTCCCGATCGCCCACGAACTGGAAAGATCTCTGACCCGGAAGGTGGAAAGACACCGACTTCGCAAAACAGTCGATACTGGCGTGACTAGCTGAGAGCCAATCCATTCCCAGGATGGCATCGAAGTCCGTCATGGCGAGCTCTACCAACTCTACTGGAAACTCATGCTCCGCAATCGCCACGGTACACCCCTGGTAAACAGAACGGAGGAGAATACGGTCTCCGACGGGCAATGATATCTCTAGCATAACATCAAGAGGGGCGGACACCACGCCCATCCGTCTCGCGAAAACGGGAGACACGAACGAGTGCGTGGCTCCGGAATCAAATAACACATATGCAAGGAGCTGGGAGATCAAAACAATACCTCGGACCACGCTACCCGAAGCCTGCGCCTCCTCGGCTGTAAGTGCTGCAACACGACCCTGAACAAGCTGCGGCTGAGGAGCAAGGGCACGCCTCGCAGGCTGCACTGGCTGCCTCCTCTGGTCAACTCGGCCACCCTGTGGCTGCTGCTGCTGACGCTGTGGCTGCTGCTGCTGGCACGGCTGCTGCTGCTGCAGTGCTGCTGTTGGTGCACACAGGGTCGGCCAGCATCAGGGCAATTATATAAAATATGCCTGATGCGCTGGCAATGGTAACAGCCCCACGTCTCCGGTTGCCTGGCCTGGACTGGTACTGCCGCAATGGGTGCTGGACCTCACGCTGGCACCACATCGACTGGAGTAGCGACGACCGCTCTGACTGATCAAAGCGGGGCCGCTTCTTCTTGTGATGTCTCTGGTTCTGGCTCGTGGGGGGCCTCTGGTCTACAGAAGGGGTTGGAACCGCCAAAGGGACCCCAAGGTCTCGCTCGACTGTCTTCGCACGAGACACCAAGTCTGAGTACCTCGGGAATACCTGTGAGGTGACATGCACCCGGATGGTGCTAATGAGACCCATCTCGAAACGACGGCATCGCATCTCCTCATCCATCACCAAGGCGGGGGCGAACCGGGAAAGCCTCGTGAAACGTGTGGAGTAATCAGCGACTGACATGGAGCCCTGCGTCAGCTGCTCGAACTCTCGCATCACGATCTGGCGTGTCAAAAACGGGAAGTACTCCTCCAGAAAGTATCTTCGAAACCTAGCCCATAGAAGTCGCTCCACTCCCTCGGGGATGTCCACCGATCGGTAGCCCACCAGTCGGCGGCGCTACCCTTCAGCATGAAGGTGGCCAGTGAGACACGCTGGCGGTCGGTGCAGTGCATGGTCGAGAAGATCTTGTCTACCTCCATCAACCAACGCTCAGGGGCAAGGGGGTCCGCCGTCTGGCCATGGAACTCGGGAGGGTGGAGCTTCAGAAAGGCGGTGAGGCAGCTCTGATGCACTCGTGCAGCAGCCTCTAGCTCCACCTCCCTCTCCAAGGGATCCTGAACTCCCACCGCCGGAATCACCACAGGGACAGGGGGTACCTCGGGCACCACCGGTGGATTTGCCACCAAGGGGACCTGTGGAACTTCCTCGCACGCCGGCCGTAGCTCATGGATCTCTCGTGCCTGATCAGCTAACGCCCTAGTCTGGGCCTCCAGTGCCCTAGTCTGAGTCTCCACTAGATCTTCTATACGAGCGTAAGCACGCTCACATGCAGGAGGCTCCTGCGCTGGTCCTGGCCCAATAGCTGAGGACCCTCTAGACTCCTCGCCTCTGGTAGGTTCAGAAACCTCCAAGGGCTGAGGGGGACCACGTCCACGCGTTCCTCTGCGAGGACGCATATCAGCAACCTAAGAAAACAGACACTAGGATCAGAATACTCACATAGAAATCCTAGGACTCATCTCTACGAAAACAATTGGCTCTGACAGGACCAGGCTCTGATACCAACTTTTGTCACGCCCCAGGGCGGCCGTCCCCGATACGTGGCAAATATATATAATATCAGCAGTCTATACAGGAGATCAATAACATACTCTAAACAACATAAAAAATGACAACACAATCAATAATGTAGCTGACATAATATATATATACATATAGCGGAAGCTTAAACGACTGAGTCTGAGTCTGTAATTCAAAGACATATTACAGACCCGAATACATAATCAACTGTCCTGTGAGAGCCAATATAAACAAAGACATCCAATACAAGTGTTGTGCCCAAGCACGGATAACAATACATACAAGCAAGAAGGGGATGCTGATGGCCTCTCACTCGCAGAACCCAAAACGTGACGCTGCTCCGCTACTGTTGTGGTGCCTCGGGGAGCTCCTCCTTCAGATCCGACTCAGATACAACTGGAGGAAAAGAATATGCGAGGGGTGAGCCACACGCTCAGTGAATGGCACAATCTATGCAACACAACTCATATTAACCTTAAAATAATTAAAGTCCCTAAACGGGAGTAACTACACAAGCTAGTGGGTCGTAACATCACCGACCCACCCCACCCTCACCCTCACCCTTTAAGGGGTGACATGGGCCTTTTGGGACAGACTAGACTGCTCTCCACCCTTGGTCCACCGGTAGCCTCTCCCACACTCCATAGCCTCTACCTGGTATACTCCCACGATCAGCACCCTCTGACGCATCGGAGGTACCTACAGATGGGAGCCCTCTGTCAGGACAGCTTTCCAACGCCGGGGAGTCCCTACTCGGATCCAACGAAGGGGAGAAAACAGCCTACCCACACGGATACGATCCTCTTGGATCCGTCGACAACGATTCCTAACATTTCTAATGTCATGAATTCTCAAGAATTCCTCCAGGGCGCATAACTAAGATGCGGGGAAACATATATTATAACAACAAGGTTATAATATTCTCTAAGGCATGCTTGAAACGATATATTCTCATTTTGATTTAAATAAATTAACCTAAATGGGAAACATGCGTAGGCCAAGGCTTTCCGAGCATGGGACATGGTGCCTAGGCATGTATGGGCCTCTATACATGATATATGGATGCATATCCCTAGCATACAATGTCTAATATGGCATGGTTACATCATATTAAAACATGCATTACATAGTTTTTCATTTAGCACAAGTTAATATACAATTATGGTGCCCCAGGGGAGGGCAATGCACGCCTACATGCATCGAACGCCTCCCTACTGGGTTGGATTGACCCACTGACCGAAACCCGGGTCGTTGCGTGACCGTTCACCAAGATCTGCAAGACATGGGCATTCAATATGGTGAGTAAACTACACAATACACATGAAATTTACTAGAAATACCCAATTACTCGGACAAGCATGCATACGGACTCGCACGCATGCGAGCACGCACGTACGCACGCGAGTCCGAGTGCCCCGACACCTACCCGAACCCTCGGGCAGCCACAAGCATGGCCCCCTGCACGCGCACGCACGAATGCCCACGCACGCATGCGCCCCAGCACCCCGGGCGCACTGCCGCGCCCCTGCCCACGCGCCCAGAAGCGCTGCAGCGCGCGCGCGCCCGCGCGCACACCGCGTCCAGCCCGCGCGTACCCGCGCGCACTGCGCCCCCGCGCAGCACCCCGCGCGCACTACCGCTCGCGCGCCCGCCAGTGCGCCCGTCTGCGCGCGCAGTCACGCGCGCGCCCGAACCCCTCCCACCCCCTCCTCAGCTCTCCTACTCCCCCTACCACCCATGCAAGGCATGCTTGACCACTTATAAACCCTAACAATCATCTAAACAAAGCTAAGGGAGGAGGAGGACTTACCCAAGGAGAGGAAGAACAAGGGGGGGGGGAACTCGGGTGCCCTTTGCGCACCAAACCACCACAACCGCCACCACCAAGACCACCACCTCCTAAGCCACTCTTAAGCCCTAAAAATGGCTGAAACAGGGGTGGAGGAAGCCATGAGAGGGAGATAGAGAAAAGCGAAAACAAAACAAACACCATGCAAAGGTAGATCACACTCTTACCTTCACTTCTCCTCTCTAGGGTTTTCTTCTTCTTCTTCTTCTACTACCTCTAATGGAACAAAAGAAGAAGAGGGAGTGATGGAGTGTGTGAGAGAGAGATGGAGATGGGGAAGAAGGGGGACGCCTAGGTATAGTAACACACACACACACACACACTCACACACTTATGAACAATTAGGGTTAGTGGTGGTTGACTCAACCACACAAAAAAACAAAACTATTTGACCAAGTCAATGGTCAAATTTGACTTGGTCCAAGTCTTCTTGACTTGGTCAAGTCCCCCCTTTGACATTCCAACTCGGTCAAAACCTGGATACGATTCAGAACTGCCAAATTCTAAAACGTTACCGGAATTCGATGAAATTTTCGTGAGTGGCTCGAAATGGCACCAGGACTCATAATGTGCAGTTAGATTTTCAATCGGAGTTCTCAAGCTCATGCAGATAGCTAAAAGTCTAAAATTTTAGCAGTTCCGATCGAAAAAAAAAAAAATTGGAAAACTGCTAAAAATGTCCCAAAGGTGACCAAAAGGCTAAAAGTGACACATATATAACAGTTATGCTACAAGTTCTCTACCTGCCCCAACGAGACACACCGGTTCTTCCTTGCACCAAATCGGGACCGACGCCTCTTGTTCAAGCTGCCCAATGAGGACCATGGGCGGAAGGAGGATGTGGTCACCGTGAGGGGGGCGTGGTAGTGCCCGGTCACCGAGGTGCCAGCCGTGCCCATGAGGTTACGTGAGTATTCGACCTTGAACCATTTTTCTTTTCTCTATTTCCAAACTCGTGACGTGCATGGAATTGTTTCATGCAGTACGTCTTGACCTAGAGGTGGAGCTTTCCGACCATCGCGTCGGCTTCATGGATGATGTGGTGATCCTTGCGTGCGTTTCCCTCATCTAGGATGTGATGACCCATGCCAAAACACCGACATGTGCACGCCACCTAAGCTCTGATACCAACTGTGACGACCCATGCCCAAAACACTGGCACGAGCACGTCACATGCTTCAAAACTCACCATTTTCTTTTCTTCTTCTTACATCGAAATATCCACCCTATATAATCTCATATGATAAAAACCCTGGGATAACATGTAATCATCAATATATATATAATCACCTACATAAACCTTCTGCTGCGTGACTCTGATACAACATTTAATCAATCATATACATAATCACCCATATCACAACATGCCCAGGAAAGTTTAAGCAGTCAACAGAGCATCTAATACACCTCATATACAGTGATCCATATATATACAGAACCGCTAGACCAACCTCTACCAAAACTAATTATATACAGATCCACAACATCAAAAATATACATATCTATATATATATACCTATCACCAACCGGACGTGACAACAAAAGAAGACAAAGTCAAACACCCAGAAGCCCCCGCCTCTACTCTACAAAAATAGGAAAAATAGAATAGAATGAGTGAAAGATGCTCAGTAAGTAACCCCGACATTCCACGCATGATTAAACCAAAGGTGAAGCTCAAATAGAATGGAATACCAACTCAACATCTCAATAAACATGAGGCCAACTAATAAATACCCAATGAAACCACTGTATGATTACCAGCAGAGAAAAGAAATAACGTTGCTGATAAACTCATCAATGAACAAAGAATGAATACACGACCTAACTCGTCACAACTGGTAATATCAACAAATATCTCGAGGTGCATCACCAATGGACTGAGAGAAGATACTCTGAAATGACCAATCATACTAGAAAGGAGATGCACTAATATCACATCAATCAGAGGAATACCAATCATATCACTGACTCTCGTTGTGGCCCTAATATCACATCAAATACTACTCATATCACTGACACTTGTTATGACCACTCGAAAAGTCCACAACGCTCAACGAATAGGGAAATAACAAACTATGTCCAGTGTGCATAGGGATGACCATCTCCAAGACCCCCATCCTGGCCACCTCGTCATCTGAGACGTCCACAATAAAAACCTCGTGCGTGGCCCTCGGAACGTCAACCGCAACATCACTACCTGGCCCCTTGCCGTCCAGGCATGGTAGGGTATTCTCCCGCCCCGCCACTGGACCCTGTACATACTCATGCGCACTAAGGAGCCCAAAATGTAAGGTCTATGATCATCCACCCCCATGCACCCAACAAGGCACAAGCACATCATAAGGCTCTATGGTCGGACAACACAATCAGACTGATCATAGAGACAAACCGAATAATTAGAATGTAAACAACAGGATCATAGACGGCTCACAATACTCACAAGTCGATTATATGTTCAGGAGAATCAATAATGCACACTCTGAAGATATAACTGAAATAATAATGAACATTCAATCTCAACAGCAAAATATTAATAATGATTAACAAGGAAACAAATATCCACAACGAATATTTCAAGAATAAATTGATCAATAATAAGAATATTCAAAATCTTGAACAACCACAAGACCAACAAAAGCGATCGAAAGAGACAACATCAGTAAAGTGTGGAATGGAATGGAACAAGCGGATAACAAGTTGCTTACAACAATACAATGTGGAATGGTACAAGACAAACCAATATGGATCGGGTTACTTACCTCGCAATTCATAACCTCAAACTGGACTCACCCTGTTATGCCTGTGTCATTTGGAGCCATTTCGGTTAAGCCTTGGTCACATCTGGGTCATTCAGGGCCCTTTTCTTTTTTGATCGGAGTCGCTAAAATTTTGGCTTTTAGCTACCTGCGGGAGTTGGAATACACTGATTGAAAATCTAACTGCATATTATGGGTCCTGGTACCATTTTGTACTACCCATAAAAATTTCATCAAATTCCGGTAACATTTTGAAAAATATGCAGTTCCGAATCGCATCCGGGTTTGGCCGTTACTGGGTTTCGGTGGGTGAGATATTTTTGAGTGTGTGGTGCTTCTCCGCACGCTTCCCAATAAAGCAAAAATGTGTGGTTGAGTGAGGGTGAACCTAACCCTAACCTCACCACCCCCTTATGGTCACCCCTAGACACTATTTGGGCATGAAAATGACCTTTTTGCCCTCTCTCTCTCTCCCCCTCTCTCCCAATTCGTGGATCTCTCTTTCTCTCCCTCTCTTGGTCTCTTTTTCCCCTCTTTGTGTGTGGAGAAGGAGGAGGAAGAAGCAAAAGAAGGAGAAGGTGAAGGAGGAAGAGCAAGGTGTGTGTGTGTGTGTGGGTGCCTTTGTTGTTGTTGTTGATTCTCCTCTCTCTAGCTCCCTTTTATGCCCCTTCTTTCCTCTGTTTTTCAGCCAAGAAGGGCTGGTGGAGAGGCTGAAGAGGAGGTGTTGTGGTGGTGGTGGTTGAGGTGGTCGTGGGTGCGTCGAGAGCCCCGCATCTCCCTCTTTCCCTTCCCCTCTTTTGGTAAGTCCTTTTCCCCTTCTTTTCTAATTTTTAATGGCTGTTGGGATGGTTGGGGAGGTCTTGCATGCTAGGTAGATGAGTTAGGGTGTGTGAGGGGGTTTGGGGAGGGGTGTTGGGTGGCTGGGCGCGCGCGCGGGTCTGTCCGGGCGTGTGAGGGCGTGCGCACGGGGTGTTGGCGAGCGGGCGTGTGAGGGCGTGTGCGCGGGGTGTTGGTAGGCGCGCGGTGCGCGCAGACCGTGCGCGCAAGTGCGCGCGTGCGGGGCAGAGTGTCAAGGCGCGTGTAGGGCGCCAGCAGGCTCGGGGGCACGTGCACGCGCTTGCAGGGGCACACGCGGGGCTGCCCAGGGGCTCGGGTAGGTGCTGGGGCACTCGGGCATGCGTGCGTACGCGCGTGCTCGCATGCGTGCGAGCCCATATGCGTGCATGTCTAAGTCTTTGGCATTTCTAGTAATTTCTAAGTGTTATAATGTGATGTTACTCACCAAATTTGATACCCTTACCTTGCAGATCTCGTTGGATGGGATGCGCGAGGTCCCGGGTTGTGGTGAGTGGTTTGATCCAATCCCCCCCCCCCTCGAGATGCGCTCGACGCGCGTAGTCATGTGTCGCGCATCAATGGGGCATCCTAGCTATACTACTTGTGTAGATAAGTAGTATGGCCATGCTTAAACTATAATATGTTAGATATCTTGCATGCTAGGCTTATATTGCATGTATTGTATCCATGTATGAATGACTGTATCGCATGCGCCTCTCTAGTATGGGCATGTATTTTTTGTAATGTGTATGGATGTATAGAAATGGGCATGTATTTCTATAATACTACTCCCACCATGTTAATAGGAATATCCACCATGATTAAGTCTGGGTTAATAACGGGCACCTTGTCACGCCCCGGGGCGGCCGTCCCCGAGATGTGGCAATAATGAAATATCAGCTATCAATACCTGAGGTCAACAAAGACTCCAACAACAACACACAAGGTGGCAAAGCAAAGATAATGATAACTGACTGAAAAAAGGAAGCATAAGATATCAATAATGTCTGTAAACCAAAAACATTATTACAGACTTGAATACACAATCACTATCTTGTGAGAGCCAAGTCTAGTCCAAATAAAATACAACCTATGCCACATGCATGATTTACAATACATAAAATGACTCTAGGACTGCTGACAGCCTCGCACTCGCCACCCGTCGGAAGAACGCTCCACGCCCATAAGACCACGCCACAGGGAAGCTCCAGCTCCACGCCCAACACTGCCCCTGAAAAGAAACAGTATGCGAGGGATGAGCTACAAGCTCAGTGTTGGGTGTGGAGCTGGAGCTTCCCTGTAGCGTAGTCTTATGGGAGTGGAGCGTTCTTCCGACGGGTGGCGAGTGCGAGGCTGTCAGCAGTCCTAGAGTCATTTTATGTATTGTAAATCATGCATGTGGCACAGGTTGTATTTTATTTGGACTAGGCTTGGCTCTCACAAGATAGTGATTGTGTATTCGAGTCTGTAATAATGTTTTTGGTTTACAGACATTATTGATATCTTATGCTTCCGTTTTTCAGTCAGTTATCATTATCTTTGCTTTGCCACCTTGTGTGTTGTTGTTGGAGTCTTTGTTGACCTCAGGTATTGATAGCTGATATTTCATTATTGCCACGTCTCGGGACGGCCGCCCTGGGGCGTGACAAAAGTTGGTATCAGAGCCTGATCCTGTTAGAGCCTAAGTCTAGTCGTATAGATGATGAGTCGTAGGATTGTTATCCGAGTACTCTTATTTTAGAAGTTATCTTAAGTTGCTGACATGCCTCCTCGCATCCGTTGACGTGGACGTGACGCCACTGGATTTGTGTTGTTCATGCCACTTTGAGGCTTTTACTGATTAATTGTGGTTAATATGAATTGTGATGCATGGGCTATGCTATTCACTGAGCGTGTGGCTCACCCCTCGCATAATATTTTTCTTCAGTGATTACCGAGGCGGACTTGAAGGAGGAGCTCCCCGAGCGACTGCACCAGTAGCGGAGTAGCGCCACGTCCCTCGAGTTTTAGAGGCCATCAGCATCCTTTTGATTGTATGCATATATTTCCGTGGTTGGGCACCTAGTTTGGACTGTATTTGGATGTTTGTGTTTATATTGGCTCTCACAGGACATATGATTATGTATCGAGTCTGTAAAGTGTTGTTGATTTACAGATTCAGTCTTTTTAGCTTCTGCTATCTGTGTATACATCATGTCAGCCTCTTTGTTGTCTGTGTTGTCTTTTTAGCTGTTTTTTATGGTATGTTATGGATCTCCTGCATTGACTGCTGATATCATGTATACGCTTGTCGCGTCCTGGGGACGGCCGCCCTGGGGTGTGACAAAAGTTGGTATCAGAGCCTGGTCGTGTCAGAGCCAATGGTCTTCTTCTCGTAGAGATGAGTACTAGGATTTTTATATGAGTATTCTGATCCTAGTGTCTGGTTTTCTTGTCACGCCCCGGGCGTCCCCGAGACGCGGCAAGGGTATATAAAATATCAGAATCTACACAGGAGGTCAATAATATATCATACACAAGCAGCCAGAATGACACACAGACAACAAAAGCAGGGCTGACATAATATATACACAATATAGCGGAAGCTAAATAAAAACTGAATCTGTAAATAAACATTCTACAGACTCGATACTCAATCATCTGTCCTGTGAGAGCCAATATACACAAATACAACTGAACATATACAAACACGTGCCAAGCACGGAAATCAAATACATACAGTCAAGAAGGGATGCTGATAACCTCTGGCACTCGCGGAACTTGGCGCTGCTCCGCTACTGAAGGAATCCCTCGGAAAGCTCCAACTGCTGCTCCGGCTCTAGCTCAGGCTCAGTGACCACTGGGGAAAAACATATGCGAGGGGTGAGCCACACGCTCAGTGAACGGCACAACCCATGCATCATAGACAATATTTACCACAATTCCATTATTTATCCAATCTCCAAGACATAACAACAATATCCAGTGGTTCGTACTTCGCCGAACCACCACACCCTCACCCTCACCCATCAATGGGTGACATAGGCTATTGGGACTGATAATCATCTATTCACAAATCCAGTAGGTCGCTCATCGCCAACCCACTACACCCTCACCCTCACCCTACCACGGGTGACATAGGATTTTGGGACTGACTAGGCTGTTGGTCACCCTTGGTCCACCGATAGTCTCTCCTCCACTCCGTAGGCCGCTTGGTTTTCACCCACAACTTCGGCCCAGTCCGAAACCAAATCAGGAGGCGCCTACTGATGGGAACCCTTGGAAGGGACGACCTTTCTAACGCTGGGGCAGTCTCTACCGGATCCAACGAAGGGGACAGAACAGCCTATCCATACGCATACGATCCACTCGGATCCGCCGACAACACATCTCTACAACTGTAATGTCATGAACGCTTCAGAGTTCCTCCAGAGCGCATAACCAAGATGCGGGGAACATGAACAATGATAGCAAGGTTGTAATATCATTGGGGGAAAGAACTCGGGAGGGCGGCGTGAGTTCCCATTATAGGATACCCCGACAACCAAACAAGGAACACGGAGTACCCTAACCCGGGTCTCACCGCTGTCCTCGCAAGGCCCCTCCCCTATAATATTCACTAACATGCTAATAATCATACCAATCATACAACATTATTTATGATATTATTGGGACTAGAAACCTTGGGAGGGCAGCATGAGATCCCGATACAGGACATCCCGACAACCAAACAAGGAACACGGAGTACCCTAACACGGGTCTCAATGTTGACCTCGCAAGGCTCCTCCCTATAATATTATCTAAGGCATGCGATTTAACATACACTAGCATTTAATTTAATAAATAAACTAGTAGGACGCATGCATAGGCCGAGGTTTCCTATCATGAAAACAGGGGAACATGATGCATGGCTCTTACACCTATCCTATGGGTGCAAGTCCCTAACATACAAGTCTAGGGTGGCATGCATTCTATATTTAATCATGCAAGCATGGAATACATATTACAACAGGTTAATATAATCCATGACGCCCCAAGAGAGGTCGGTATACGCCCAAACGCGTATAACGCCTCTCTATTGGGTTGGATTGTCCCACTCACCGGTATCTGGGTCGTCGCGCGACCGTCCGTCTAGATCTGCAAGACAGGCATTCAATATGGTGAGAACAATACATAAATACCCTAAAATACCCCAAACACACAAAACCCACAACTAAACACCTAAAACTCGGGCAGACGTGCATACGACCCGCACGCACGCTAACCCGAGCACTCCGGCTACCACCCGCACGGCCGGCAACCACCCGCACGGCCGCTCGACCGCCCGGGTGCACCGCCGCGCCTCAGCCAACGCACCCCATGCACCGCCGAACCTCCCGGGTGCACTGCGCGCCCCCTGCGCCCCAGCGCAGCCGCCCGCGCACCCCCGCACCTCCCGCTGGCCCGCGAGCACCCCGCACGCCCCGCGCGCGGCGCCTCGCCCCGCGTGCACCCCGCGCACACCTCCAGCCCCCTCTCCGCGCGCACTTCGCCCGCACCTACCAGCCTCTACCCGCGCGCACCACGCGCGCACCACCCGCTCGCACCCCCTACACCACGCGCACGCCTGCGCCTCAGCCCAGCGCCCGGTATCCGCGGCCCAGCACCCGACGCTCAGCGCCCAGCACCCGGGACCCTCACCCAGCGCCCACGCGCACGCACGCGCAACACGAGCCCAGCGCGCCTGGAAGCACGCGCCCAGCGCGCCAGCCAGCATGCCCACGCTGCTGCCCGCGCTGCCTGCCTGCACGCGTCGCCGAGTGGCCCGAGCACCGTTCGCCTGCACGCCCGGCACTGCTCGCCTGATGCCCGAGCACCTCCTGCCCTACTCGCATGCGCGCCCAGCTTGCCAGCCCGGCCTGCCCGCGCGCACAGCCCACAGCCTGCCTACCCGCATGCCTCCCCCTGCACCCCCCGAGCGTACGCCCCCGCGCGCGCCCGCGCGCACGCCTTTGCGCGCCCGGCAAACTGGTGCGCCTGCTGCCTGCCGCACGCCCGAGTGCCCTGCACCCCATGAGCAGCACCCGCGCGCGCCCCGCCCTCACGGCCATCACCCCCAGCACCGCCGCCCAGCTCCAGCCGCTCGACCAGCACGCCCAGCGCCTGCAGCACCACCCGAGCGCAAGCCACGCTCACGCCGCGCGCACGCACCCGCACGCCCGACCACCTGGTGCCCCACGCGGCTGCGCCTGCTGCCAGCGCTCCCGGGACAGCCACCTCACCTACCCGAGCAGCCTAGCTCCCCTACTCGAGCACCCACTCACAACCATCGGCCACCCACGGCCTCCGACCACCACCCCAGCCCTCTGACGGCCACCCACCGCCTCCGACCACCACCCAACCTCATTTCCCACCTCCTAACATCCATCTAAACAAGAAAAGAGGGGAAAATAGGGCTTACCAAGGGAGGAAGGGAAGTCCGGACGCTCTCCGCGCGCCGAAACCTTTCCCCAAGGGCTTCCACCTCCCGGATCTCACTCGGCCTCCGAAACAGCCCCGATCAGAGGAGAAGAGAGGGTGGATGGGGAGGCTAGGATCGCCGGAATCGGGATTTAAAGACACCGGGGTGTAGATCGGGACCCGATCTACACTTCTTGTGCTTTAGGTTTTAAGCTTTGAGGGCTCTAAGGGCTTCAAATGGGAGAAAAAGAGAGAGGGAGGAGAGAGAGAGATTTGGTAGGGATGATGAATAGTGACATAAGATATTTTCTCACCCACTATTTATACCAAGTCACTTAAAAACCCAGATACGCCCCGGAACTGCGAAATTTCGGGAACGTTACCGGAATTCATTGAAATCTTCGTGAGAGGCTTAAAATGGCACCAGGACACCAAATATACAGTTAGATTTCCAATCGGAGTCCTCTAACTCAGGACGATAGCTAACAGTCCAAAAATAAGCGGTACCGATCGAAAAACCGAAAAAAAATGAAAAACTGCCAGAACGCTCCAACGGTTACCAGCAGGTTAAAAGTGACACATATATAACATTTCTTAGGTTGCTGATATGCCTCCTCGCAGAGGACGGCGCGGACGTGGTCCCTCTCGACCTTTGGAGGTTTCCGGACCTACCAGAGGCGAGGATGCTACTGGAGAGTCCTCAGCCGTGAGGCCAGGATCGGCGCAGGAGCCTCCTGCCTGGGAGCGCGCGTTTGCGTGGATAGCAGATTTGGTGGAGACGCAGACCAGGGCATTGGAGGCCCAGACCAGAGTGTTGGCAGATCAGGCACGGGAGATTTAGGAGCTGCGGGCGGCCCGCGAGGCAGTTTCGTAGGTCCCCTTGGTGGCAGATCCACCTGTGGTATCCGATGTACCCCCAGTCCCCGTGGTGGTTCCGGCGGTCAGAGTTCAGGATCCCCAGGAGAGGGAGGTGGGGCTAGAGGCTGCAGCGCGGGTGCAGCAGAGTGGCCTCACAGCCTTTTTGAAGCTCCACCCTCCCGAGTTCCAGGGTCAGACGGTGGATCCTCTTGCTCCAGAGCGATGGTTGATGGAGGTGGATGCGATCTTCTCGACCATGCTTTGCACTGATCGCCAGCGAGTCTCCCTGGCCACTTTTATGCTGAAGGGTAGCGCCGCCGACTGGTGGGCTACTAGATCAGTGGACATCCCGGAGGGAGTGGAGCAGCTTACATGGACGGGGTTCCGGAGGTATTTCTTGGAGGAGTACTTCCCATTCTCAATGCGCCAGATAGTGATGCAGGAGTTTGAGTAGCTGACGCAGGGCTCTATGTCTGTCGTTGACTACTCCACGCGCTTCGCGAGGCTGTCTAGATTCGCTCCAGCTTTGGTGATGGACGAGGAGACGAGGTGCGATCGATTCGAGCTTGGTCTCAGCAGCGCCATTAGGGTGCATGTTACCTCCCAGGCATTCACGAGGTACTCCGACTTGGTGTCTCGGGCGAAGACAGTCGAGCGAGACCTCAGGATCCTCGTGAGGGTTGCGACCCCTTCGGCAGATCAGAGGCCACCCAGGAGCCAGGACCAGGGACAGCGCAAGAAGAAGAGGCCCCGCTTCGATCGGTCAGCGGCTGTCTCTCCTCCAGCAGATACGGTGCCAGTGCGAGGTCCAGCACCCATCGCAGCAGTGCCACTCCAGGCGAGGCGACCAGAGACGTGGCGCTGTTATCACTGTCAGCGCGTCTGGCATATCTTGTATAATTGCCCTGACACTGGCCAACCCCGAGTGATGCCTCCGCAGCAGCAGCAGTTGCAGCAGCAGCCATTCCAGCAGCGGCGCCAGCAGCAGCAGCAGCCTCAGGGCCAGCCGCAGCAGCAGCCTCAGCGTCAGCAGCAGCAGCCACAGGGTGGTCGTGCTGACCTGAGGAGGCAGCCAGCGCAGCCGGCGAGGCGTGCCCCTGCCCCTCAGCCTCAGTTTGTTCAGGGCCGAGTGGTAACGCTTTCGGCAGAGGAGGCTCAGGCATCATGCAGCGTGGTCCGAGGTATTGTTCAGATCTCCCAGCTCCCTGCATATGTGTTGTTTAATTCCAGAGCCACACACTCGTTCGTATCTCCCGCTTTCCAGTGGAGTTGGTGGAGCTCGCTATGACGGACTTTGATGCCATCCTGGGAATGGATTGGCTTGCAGCTAGTCACGCCAGCATCGACTGTTTTGCCAAGTCGATGTCTTTCCACCTTCCGGGTCGGAGGTCCTTCCAGTTCGTGGGCGATCGTGACGTAGCCCCTTTGGGGTTCGTGTCGTCCATGCAGGCGTGGAGACTCCTTCAAGGAGGATGTGAGGGCTTTCTAGCATATATTGCTCAGGAGGATGCACCGCTGCAGGCAGATATCAGTCAGACTCCGGTCGTGGCAGAGTATCCCGAGGTTTTCCCCGATGATCTTCCGGGATTACCGCCGGATCGCGCGATCGAGTTTGAGATCAATCTGATTCAGGGGACCGAGCCGATTTTGAGAGCTCCGTACCGAATGGCCCCTGCAGAGCTGAGGGTGCTCAAGGAGCAGTTGGAGGAGTTGCTGGAGAAGGGCTTCGCACGTCCGAGTGTTTCTCCGTGGGGAGCCCCTGTCCTGTTCGTCCAGAAGAAGGACGGTTCGCTGCGGCTGTGTATTGATTACAGGCAGCTGAACAAGCGGACAGTGAAGAACAAGTACCCCTTGCCACGGATAGATGATCTGTTTGACCAGCTCCAGGGAGCGCGTGTCTTTTCCAAGATCGATCTCCATTCGGGGTACTATCAGCTGAAGATCTGGGAGTCAGACATTCTGAAGACGGCCTTTCGTACCCGGTATGGGCACTACGAGTTCAGAGTACTGCCATTCGGGTTGACGAACGCGCCGACGGCCTTCATGGATCTGATGAACCGGGTGTTTTGGCCCTTCCTCGAATCCTTTGTGGTAGTATTCATCGATGACATATTGGTGTACTTGAGGAGTCTTGAGGAGCACGCTCACCATCTCCGCACTGTCTTGGAGACTTTGGCCAGACATCAGTTGTTCGCCAAGTTCAGCAAGTGCGAGTTCTGGTTGGAGCGTATGGCCTTTCTGGGCCATGTGATTTCCGGTGAGGGCATATCTGTGGACCCGGAGAAGATGCTCGCCGTGTCGAATTGGCGTCGACCGTCAAACCCCACAGAGATTTGGAGCTTCTTGGGCTTGGCGGGTTATTACAGGAGGTTTGTCGAGGGTTTCTCGAAGATAGCCGTTCCTCTTACCCGCCTCACTCGGAAGGATGTTCGGTTCGAGTGGTCCCCGTCTTGCGAGGAGAGCTTCCAGGAGTTGAAGCGAAAGCTCACCTCAGCGCCAATTCTTACCCTTCCGTCTGGGAGTGGTGGGTTCGCAGTTTACACAGATGCATCGCAGTTGGGTGTGGGTTGCGTCCTGATGCAGCACGGTAAGGTTGTGGCTTACGCGTCACGACAGTTGAAGCCCCATGAGCAGAATTACCCCACCCACGACCTTGAGTTGGCAGCGATCATCTTTGCGCTGAAGATGTGGAGGCATTGCCTCTATGGAGAGGAGTTCGAGCTCTTTACCGATCATAAGAGCATGACATATTTCCAGTCCCAGCCGGAGCTCAACATGCGTCAGAGACGTTGGGTTGAGTTCCTGACGGACTATGATTGTGTCATCGCTTACCATCCGGGTAAGGCGAATGTCGTAGCAGATGCTCTCAGTAGGCAGCCCTTGGGCATGGCCGCCCATATGGCTGTCCGTCGTTGGAGGCTTCTGGAGGAGGCCGCTTGTTGGATCAGCGTTCGAGAGACTCCTGCAGGTGGCTTTTTGGCCAGGCTGGTGGTGCAGCCAGTCCTTCTCGACGATATCCGCACGGCTCAGGCTCAGGATCCGCATTTTATAGTCCTCTCTGAAGGCGTCGCCCGGGGCGAGCGTCAGGACTACCAGATTCACGCGGACGGGATCCTGCGATTCAGAGGCTGAGTGTGCATTCCCGACGACGCAGAGCTGAAGCGGAAGATTCTGGACGAGGCCCATCGTTCGAGGTACACAGTGCATCCTGGTGGCACGAAGATGTACAGGGGCCTTCGTCGCGGAGCATCAGCGCCCTGCAGGGAAGCTGTAGTCCATTGAGATCCCTCAGTGGAAGTGGGAGCAGATTACCATGGACTTCGTCTCGGGTCTGCCAAGGTCACGTTCGGGTCGCGATGCCATCTGGGTGATCGTCGACCGGCTGACGAAGTCTGCTCATTTCCTCCCCATCCGACTCACCGATTCTCTGGACACCCTGGCGCAGTTATTTGTCTCTGAGATTGTCCGTCTCCATGGCACTCCAGTCAGCATCATTTCCGATCGAGATGCGCGTTTTACTTCGAGGTTCTGGCGTAGCCTCCAGCACGCCCTTGGTACGAACCTCCATTTCAGTAGCGCGTTTCATCCAAAGACGGACGGCCAGTGGGAGAGGACGATCCAGACTCTTGAGGATATGCTGCGAGCCTATGTTCTTGATTTTGGAGGCAGTTGGGAGAGGCACCTTCCATTGGAGGAGTTTGCCTACAACAACAGCTACCACTCGAGGCGCTCTATGGCCGCAGCTACAGGTCCCCCTTGTGTTGGGACGAAGTCGGAGAGCGCCAGTTGGACAGACCAGAGATCGTTCACCAGACCTCAGAGATGGTGAAGACGATTCGCGAGCGTATCCGAGTCGCTCAGAGTCGTCAGAAGTGCTACGCCGACCGTCGTCGCCGTGAGCTCGCCTTCGAGGTTGGTGACCATGTCTTCTTGAAGGTGTCCCCGATGAAGGGCATCTTCCGTTTCGGTGTGCGGGGCAAGCTGAGTCCGCGTTTCATTGGGCCGTTCCTCATCCTCGAGCGAGTTGGAGAGGTGGCCTATCGCATAGCTCTGCCCCCGCAGTTGGCTCAGGCTCATGACGTCTTCCATGTCTCGCAGCTGAGGCGCTATGTCCACGATCCTGCTCACATCATCCCGTTCGAGCCGCTCGTCTTCGAGCCGGACTTGTCTTTCGTCGAGCAGCCGATTGAGATCCTGGACCGCCGCGAGAAGAGGCTCCGCACCAAGACCGTCCAGCTGGTCAAGGTGCGATGGCAGCACCGTTCCGGTGCCGAGGCCACTTGGGAGCTCGAGGACGCCATGCGTGACGCGTATCCGCATCTTTTCCCTTCTTAGATGTTCTTGTATTTATTTTAAGGACAAAATTTCCTAAGGGGGGGAGAATGTTATATATGTGTCACTTTTAGCCTTCTGGTAACCATTGGAGCATTCTGGCAGTTTTTGAGTTTTTTCATTTTTTTGATCGGAACCGCTAAAATTTTGGACTGTTAGCTATCATCCTGAGTTTGAGGACTCCGATTGAAAATCTAACTGCATATTATGTGTCCTGGTGCCATTCTAAGCCACTCACGAAAATTTCATTGAATTCCGGTAACGTTTCAGAATTTCACAGTTCCGGGGCGTATCCGGGTTTTGACCGAGCGAGAAGTCATTAGGAGAGTTGACTCGGTCAAAGTGGGCCCATGACTTGGTCAACCCCTTTTGTTTTTTTGTGTGGTTGAGTTGACCCAAGTCAAAACCCACTTAAAGCCTCTTTAATCCTCTCTTAAGCCCTAATTAAACCTAGTTAACCCTAATCTAATTGTGTTGACTTATTTAAGTGAGCTAAATCTCTCCCCCACTATTCATCTTCTTCTCCATTTGATTTTCTCTCTCCCCCTCTCTCTTTTTCTTTGGTTTGAGCTACCTAGAGTGCTTGAAACCTAAAACCCAAAGAAGAGAAAGGTAAGGGGAGCTCCCGATCTATCCACCGGTGGTCTCGGATTCGAGTTCCGGTGTGTTTAGCCCCTTCTCACGCCCTCTTTTCTCCTCTGTTTTAAGCCATTTCGAGGGCTGAGGAAGAGCTCGATGGTGGTGGCCTTGGAGGAGGTGTTTCGGTGCGCGGAGAGCAACCGAACTTCCCTCCCTTCCTTGGGTAAGCTCTCTTTCCTTCCTTTTCTTGCTTAGATGCTTGTTAGGAGGGTGGTTTTGGGTGTGTGGTGGCTGTTGGTGGTGGTTGGTGGTGGTTAGGGGCCATTGGTGGCCGGTTAGAGGAGGTAGGGTGGCTCGGGCAGGGTGGTTGGCTGTCTCGGGCAAGATGGCAACGCAGCAGGCAGAGCAGGTGGCAGGGCGCGCGCGGGCGTGCGCGCGGGCGTGCACTCGGGTGGAGCAGGAAGGTGTGCTGGGCGCTGGGCGCTGGTCGCGGGAGCTGGGCGCTGGTCGCGGGTGCTGGGCGCTGGGCGCCGTGCGCGGGTGTGCGTGTGGGGCGATGCGCAGAGGCGCGATGCGTGCCGCGCGCAGGGGGCCGCGTACAGGTGCAGCGCCCAGGGCGCCGTGTGGGGGTGCGCGATGGGGCGAGCGGTGGTGCGCGCGGGGTGCGCGCGGGGCAAGGCGATGGGGCGCTGGGCGTGCGGGTGTGCGCGCGAGTCGCTGCGCTGGGGCATAGTGGGTGCGCGGTGCACCTGGGGGGACTTGGCGGAGTGTCCGGGGGTGCGGGCTGGGCTCGGCAGTGCGCTGGGCACGCGGGCCGGGGCTCGGCTATGCGCCTGGGGCGGGTGGCCGTGCGAGCGGCTGCCCGGGGGTTCGGTAGTGAGTCAGGGTGCTCGGACTCGCGTGCGTACAGGCCGTATGTACGCTTGTCCGAGTGTTGGGTATTTTTAGCATATTTTTGTGTATTTTTATGGTATTTTGTGTATTTTACTCACCTAGTTGGATTACCCTGTCTTGCAGATCTTGACGGACGGTCGCGCGATGACCCGGTTATCAGTGAGTGGGACAACCCAACCCAGTTGGGAGGCGCTATACGCACTTGGGCGTATATCGTCCTCCCCTGGGGCACATAGTTAATATTAATTGATTAATATGTAATCTGTGCAAGCATGATTAGTGAGTAGAATGCATGCCACCCTAGACTTTGTATGTTAGGGACTTGCACCCTTAGGATATGTGTAAGAGCCGTGCATCCTGTCACCTTGTTATCATGCTAGGAAAGCCTCGACCTATGCGTGCGTCCTAGTAGTTTGATTTATTAAATTAAATGCAAGCTTATGATATCTTTAGCATGCCTTAGGGAATATTAAGGGGCCTTGCGAGGTCAACATTGAGACCCGGGCTAGGGTACTCCGTGTTCCTTGTTTGGTTGGCGGGATGTCCTATATCTGGACCTCAGGTTGCCCTCCCAAGGTTTCTTTTCCCCATTAATATTTTATATGTTCCCCGCATCTTGGTTATGTGCCCTGGAGGAATTCTGAAGAATTCAAGACATTAGAGTTGTTGAGATGTGTTGTCAGCGGATCCGAGTGGATCATATGCGTATGGATAGGCTGTTCTGTTCCCTTCGTTGGATCCGTGTAGAGACTGCCTCAGCGTTAGAAAGGTCGTCCCGTGCAGGGCTCCCATCAGTAGGCACATCCTGATTTGGGACGGATTGTGCTGAATGTTGGGGTGGCCAAGCGGCCTACGGAGTGGGGAGAGACTATCGGTGGACCAAGGGTGACCAACAGCCTAGTCAGTCCCAATATCCTATGTCACCTATTGAGGGGTGAGGGTGAGGGTGTGGTGGGTTGGCGATGTAGCGACCCACTGGATTGTGTAAGGGTGATTATTAGCCTATTAAGTCCCAATATCCTATGTCACCTATTGAGGGGTGAGGGTGAGGGTGAGGGTGTGGTGGTTCGGCGATGTAGCGACCCACTGGATTTGTGTTGTTCATGCCACTTTGAGGCTTTTACTGATTAATTGTGGTTAATATGAATTGTGATGCATGGGTTGTGCTATTCACTGAGCGTGTGGCTCACCCCTCGCATAATTATTTTTCTCCAGTGATTACCGAGGCGGACTTGAAGGAGGAGCTCCCCGAGAGACTGCACCAGTAGCGGAGTAGCGCCACGTCCCTCGAGTTTTAGAGGCCATCAGCATCCTTTTGATTGTATGTATATATTTCCGTGCTTGGGCACCAGTTTGGATTGTATTTGGATGTTTGTGTGTATATTGGCTCTCACAGGACAGTTGATTATGTATCGAGTCTGTAATGTGTTGTTGATTTACAGATTCAGTCTTTTTAGCTTCCGCTATTTGTGTATGCATCATGTCAGCCTCTTTGTTGTCTGTGTTGTCAATTTTGAGCTGTTTGTTTATGGTATGTTATTGACCTCCTGTATAGACTGCTGATATCATGTATACACTTGCCGCGTCCCGGGGATGGCCGCCCTGGGGCGTGACATTCCTGAAGGTGTCCCAATTTAAGGGAATCCTCTATTTCGACGTTCGTGGCAAGCTGAGTCGGCCTTCATCGGACCTGTTTACGTCCTTGAGTGGATTGGGGAGGTGGCTTGTCATGTAGCCTTTCCCCCACAGCTGCCTCATGCCCACAATGTCGTCCTTGTCTTATAGATGAGGCGTTATGTCCACGATCCTACTCATGTCATTCTGTTCGACCGCCTCATCCACGAGCTGGATTTGTCGTTCATGGAGCAGTGGATCGAGATCATAGACCAACATGAGAAGAGGCTCCACGCCAAGACCGTTCCTTTAATTAAAGTGTGTCGATAGCACCAGACTGGTGCATAGACCACTTTCGAGCAAAAGGTCAATGTGTGATACTGGCTATGTTTGGTCTTCCCTTTGGGTTTCCTTAAATTTTGAGGACTAAATTTCTTAAGGGGGGGAGAATGTTATGCCTGTGTCATTCAGAGTCTTATTTTTTGACCGGAGTCGCTAAAATTTTGGCTTTTAGCTACCTACGGGAGTTGAAGTGCTCTGATTGAAAATTTGGCTACATAATTTTTCTCCTAGAAGTTATGCATTTTCGATTGGGTATTTTGATTTAATTTTGTTAATATCCAAGATGAAGAGGTTTAAATACGATTTTATCATGAGATGTTCAGTTTTTAGTTAGATTTCATACAAAAATAGAATTAGATCAACTGGATTCATGTAGTAAAAGTTATGGGTATTTTTCCAAGTATACCCCGGGGATGAGAAAATTCTAGCAGCAGCCCTGTTCAATGTTTAGCTCACATTTCGGAATACCGGAAGGGATTATTTGATCTTGGCATAAACATGAAAGTTGTAGATAAGCTTCTTGGATTTCCAAAGGATTTTGAATTGTGCAATTCGGAGCTATATCGTGGACGTTATGGCTGTTCTAGTGAAGCCCGTCCAGAATTTCTGGTCAGGGACGATTTGGTCTTGTCAACCCCCCACCAACTCACTTTAATCCCATTTAAAGCCCCCTTTGTTGTGGAATATCTCTCTCTCTTTCTCTCCCTCTCAAAACCATCGGAGCCCTCTTTGGCTCTTCTTTTCTTTTGCTTTCCCTTTTGTTGGTTGAAGCAGAAGTAGATGGAGAAGAAGAAGAAGGTGTGCTTGGAAGAGGTAGTGCAAGAAGAAGAAGATCATGGTGTGTGTGTGCTTATGTTGTTGTTGTTGATGTTTCTCCTCCCTCTCCTCCTCCTCTAGCTGATCCCCTGTTTTTCCCTCCCCTTTTGGTCCAGCCATGTAGAATGTGTGCTGTGAAGGAGATGGTGGTGATGGTGGTGAATGGTGGTGGCTTTGTGTTGTAGTAAGACAGTTTTATGTCTTGTGAAGATCCTTGTGAATCAGGTACCTAGAGGCATATTTTGAGTCTTGTGTAACCATATAATATGATCATCTATGTGTCTAGATGTTATATATGAAATTTGGGGTCATTATGATATCTATGTTGTAAGTTAGAACCTGTTTTGCATGGTCTGTCCAGATTCGCGTAGGAATTGACCTGCTTCTGGAAGTGATTTATTTCGGGCTTGTAGAGGCAAAATTAGGTTATAATGTCTTCATGAATTATGATCCCAGCATATCAGAGAATGTGTATGAGTTATTTAATAATATTTAGATATGTATTCGGTGCTGTGGAGATCAAATAGTAGGGCTGGTAGCAGCAGGTTTAACAGTTTTACTCGATTGTGTGTCATGGAGTTTTTATGCATGTTATGGAAACTATCAGGAGTTAGGGTCTTCATGAAGTAGACTTATATGTGTGTCAGGAGGTTTCATATTTTAATTGAGCATTATTGGTTCTGTTTTACAGCCTTCGTTGGCGGAACTCGCGAATGAATGGGTCGTTAGGTGAGTGGTTCGATCCAACCCTTCGGGAAGTGTTCGATGCACGTAGTCGTGTATCGCGCATCCATGGTGCATCTTGGCACCAATATTATATTAGATATTGCATGCTAGGGCTGTATAGCTTGTATATTGCGTAGAACCCTCTATTCTACCATGTACTTGCCTATGTATGGTATTCATTTAAGAATTATTGTGTTACATGCGCCCCTCTGGTTTGGGCTTGCTTTATGTGTGGTGTATGGATGTATAGAATATGGCATGCCTTAGGTAGTCTTGTAAGGCTACCGTTATATTAATTATATCTAGCATAATAAAGCTTGGGTTAATTTTTGGGTACAGGCCTAATGTTCCCTTGTTATAAAGATTTGGGGGCGTGGTGTAGTTGTTGCGCCCATCTTGTTGGGAGCAAAGCTATGACCTTCGTGAGATGATGAGGCTTCATCTCTCTCTCGCCCTCTCTCTTTGCAAGAACTGAGTAAGTAGATGTGGTTCCTGCTTAACTTAGGTTCGCTTGGGAATGCTGACATGCGCTTATTGGTGCGTGAGATCGCGCTTAACCCTTCCCTTTTAAGTTGGTGATATCCAACGCATGTTAGATTATATATTGCATGCTTGCATGATTAATTTCCTTGTATGCATGTGTTGCCAGGTCATGCTTTGTTGTTTGTTGCATGATATGTTGTTTATGATGTGTATTCATGTTAGGTGGACCATATATATAACTACGATAGAAAACACCTATTATAAATTGCGCATGTTAGACTATTCGTGCCTACCTGTGCTAGGCGTGGGTATGACCCGTTGTCGGGTTGTACCTTAGTTAGTTAGAGCACAAACGATGTGATTGCCACCCTGCATCCGTGTGATGCACTTGTTGGAATTCAGGAGAATTCGATGTTATACCGGTGTTTCGAACCGGTGGTTATGGTGTTTAAGCTAGGCCTACCCATGTTAGGCGAGTGTATGAACCGCCCATTGGGTTATGTCACGCCCCAGGGCGGCCGTCCCCGGGACGCGGCAAATGGTATATATGATATCAGCGGTCTATACAGGAGGTCAATAACATGCCCTAAACAACATCAAAATGACAACAATGAGGCTGACATGATATATACACAAATAGCGGAAGCTAAAAGACTGAATCTGTAAATCAAAAACATATTACAGACTCGATACATAATCAACTGTCCTGTGAGAGCCAACATATACAACGACATCCAAATATAATACAAACATGTGCCCAAGCACAGAATACAATACATACAATCAAAGGGGGGGGGATGCTGAATGGCCTCTCGCAAGCAGAATGTGGCGCTGCTCCGCTACTGCTGACATGCCTCAGGGAGCTCCTCCTTCAGATCCGACTCGGAGATCACTGAAGAAAAATATATGCGAGGGGTGAGCCACACGCTCAGTGAATAGCACAACCCATGCATCACAATTCATATTAACCTCAAATCATTCATAGCCTCTAAGTGGCAACAACTACACAAACCAGTGGGTCGCTCATCGCCAACCCACTACACCCTCACCCTCAAACTGGTGACATGGTCTTTTGGGACTGACTAGGCTGTTGATCACCCTTGGTCCACCGATAGCCTCTCCTCCACACCGTAGCTCGCCTGGTCTACTCCCACATTCAGCACAGTCCGAAACCAAATCAGGAGGTGCCTACTGATGGGAGCCCTCTGTCAGGACGGCCTGTCTAACGCTGAGGAGTCCCTACACGGATCCAACGAAGGGAAGAGAAACAGCCTACCCACACGGATACGATCCACTTGGATCCGCCGACACCGATTGCAACTCTACTAATGTCATGAATTCTTCAGAATTCCTCCAGGGCGCATAACTAAGATGCGGGGAAGCCTATATTATGACCAAGAGGTTATAATATTCACTAAGCATGCTAATTATCAATAACTCGCATTTGATTTAAATAAATTAAACTAAATGGGACACATGCGTAGGTCGAGGCTCTCCTAGCATGAAAACATAGTATCAGGATGCATGGGCCTTTATACATATCATAAGGGCAGGTATCCCTAACATACAGGGTCTAGGGTGGCATGGATACTACATAATAATCATGCATGCATAGTTATACTTAATACAAGTTAATATGCAACTATGGTGCCCCAGGGGAGGGCAATACACTCCTAAGTGTATAAAACGCCTCCCTACTGGGTTGGATTGTCCCACTCACCAATACCCGGGTCGTCGCGTGACCGTCCGTCAAGATCTGCAAGACAGGGTATTCAATACGGTGAGTAAAATACACAAATACATACAAAAATACGCTAAAAATACCCAACACCCGGACAAGCGTACATACGGCCCGCACGCACGCGAGCCCGAGTGCCCCGACTCACTCCCGCACCCCCGGGCAGCCATGCGCACGGCCACCCGCACGCGCACGCATGGGTGCGCACGCACGCACGCCTGAGCCCCGGACGCACTGCCGCGCGCCAGCCCGCGCGCCCAGACGTGATGCCGAGCCCCCTGCCCGCACGCCCAGACACGTTGCACACTCGAGCGCAAACCCGCGCTTGCCCGCGCGCACCTCGCGTCCAGCCCCGGGTGCACCCGCGCGCACTGCGCCCCAGCGCAGCACCTCGCGCGCACACCCGCATGCACTGCGCCCCAGCGCAGTACCCCGCGCGCACCCCACACGCACGCCCGCTCGCCTCCCCCTCCCCCACCGTACGCACTGCTCCCCTGCGAGCTCTCCGCGCGCACGCCCGCGCACTGCCCCCAGCGCGCTCAACAGCTCGCACCCAGCTCGCCCGACAGCACACCTACCCTGCCTGCGCTCACAGGCTCGTGCGCACGCGCAGGGATGATCCCGTACGCACGCCCGAGCCGCCCCAAACCTCCAACAGCCCCCAACAGCCCCCTCCAACTCCCCAACAGCCATGCATACCCAAAAACACCTCCTAATCAAGCATCTACACAAGAAAAGGAAGGAAAGAAAGCTCACCCAAGGGGAGGAAGGGAAGGGGAGGAGATCGGGTGCTCTTCGCGCACCGATTTGCCACCTCCAAGACCACCACCACCAAGATCTCCACTCAGCCCTAGCAAGGCTGAAAACTGAGGAGAAAAGGGACCATGAGAGGGGGGTCACACATGAGGGAAATCGAAAATGAAACCATGGAAAGATAGATCGGGTCCTCACCTATCTTTTCTCCTTCAATGGCTTCTTCTTTTGAACTCTCTAACTAGGTCATAAAGGGGAAATAAAGAGAGGAGATGTGAGAGCTTGAGAGAGAAGATGAATAGGAGGGGCACTAGTTGTAGTCGTGGACATTAAGTCACCACACACACACACCTCACACACTCACCACTTACACTTAGCACTAATTAGGTTTAGCTAGGTTTAGGTTAGGTTTAGGTGAGATTTGACCCTAGTCAACCCAACCACACTAAAAACCAAAACCATTTGACCAAGTCAAGGGTCAACTTTGACCAAGTCAAGTCTCCCAATGACTTTTCGATTAGTCAAAACCCGGATACGATTCAGAACTGCAGAAATTCTGAAACGTTACCGGAATTCGATGAAATTTTTGTGAGTGGCTTGAAATGGCACCAGGACACATAATATGCAGTTAGATTTTCAATCGGAGTCCTCAAACTCATGATGATGGCTAAAAGTCCAAAATTTTAGCGGTTCCAATCGAAAAAAGAAAAGCTGAAAAACTGGCAGAATGGTCCAATGGTTACCAGAAGGATAAAAGTGACACATATATAACATTCTCCGCCCCTTAGGAAATTTTGTCCTCAAAATAAATACAAGAACATCTAAGAAGGGAAAAGATGCGGATACGCGTCACGCATGGCGTCCTCGAGCTCCCAAGTGGCCTCGGCACCGGAACGGTGCTGCCATCGCACCTTGACCAGCTGGATGGTCTTGGTCCGGAGCCTCTTCTCGCGACGGTCCAGGATCTCGATCGGCTGCTCGACGAATGACAAGTCCAGCTCGAAGACGAGCGGCTCGAACGGGATGACGTGAGCAGGATCGTGGACGCACCCCCTCAGCTGCGAGACATGGAAGACGTCATGGGCCTGAGCCAACTGTGGGGGCAGAGCTATGCGATAGGCCACTTCCCCAACTCGCTCGAGGATGAGGAACGGCCCAATGAAACGCGGACTCAGCTTGCCCCGCACACCAAAACGGAAGATGCCCTTCATCGGGGACACCTTCAGGAAGACATGGTCACCAACCTCGAAGACGAGCTCACGGCGACAATGATCGGCGTAGCTCTTCTAACGACTCTGAGCGACTCGGATACGCTCGCGAATCGTCTTGACCATCTCTGAGGTCTGGTGGATGATCTCTGGTCCCTCCAACTGGCGCTCTCCGACCTCGTCCCAACACAAGGGGGACCTGCAGCTGCGGCCATAGAGCGCCTCGTATGGAGCCATCCTGATACTCGAGCGGTAGCTGTTATTGTAGGCAAACTCCACCAACGGCCAACTGCCCCCAAAGTCGAGAACGCAAGCTCGCAGCATGTCCTCCACGGTCTAAATCGTCCTCTCCGACTGGCAGTCCGTCTGTGGATGAAACGCTATACTGAAGTGGAGGTTCGTACCAAGGGCGTGCTGGAGGCTACGCCAGAACCTCGAAGTAAATCGCGCGTCTCGATCAGAAATGATGCTGACGGGAGTGCCATGGAGACGAACAATCTCGAAGACAAACAACTGCGCCAGGGTGTCCAGAGAATCGGTGAGTCGGATGGGGAGGAAATGAGCGGACTTCGTCAGTCGGTCGTCGATTACCCAGATGGCATCGCGACCCGAACGTGACCTCGGCAAACCCGAAACGAAGTCCATGGTGATCTGCTCCCACTTCCACTGAGGGATCTCAATGGACTGCAGCTTCCCCGTAGGACGCTGATGCTCCGACTTCACCTGCTGGCATACCAAGCAACGGGCAACGAAACGGGCAATATCCGTCTTCATCCCGCACCACCAGTAGCCACGACGAAGGCCCCTGTACATCTTCGTGCCACCAGGATGCACTGTGTACCTCGAACGATGGGCCTCGTCCAAGATCTTCTGCTTCAGCTCTGCGTCGTCAGGAATGCATACTCGGCCTCTGAACCGCAGGATCCCGTCCTCGCGAATCTGGTAGTCCGGACGCTCACCCCGGGCGACGCCTTCAGAGAGGACTAGAAAGTGAGGATCCTGCCCCTGAGCCGTGCGGATCTCGTCGAGAAGAACGGGCTGCACCACTAGCCTGGCCAAAAAGCCACCCACAGGAGTCTCTCGAACGCTGATCCAACAAGCGGCCTCCTCCAGAAGCCTCCAACGACGTACAACCATGTGGGCGGCCATGCCCAAGGGCTGCCTGCTGAGAGCATCCGCCACGACATTCGCCTTACCAGGATGGTAAGCGATGTCACAATCATAGTCCTTCAGGAACTCGACCCAACGTCTCTGACGCATGTTGAGCTCCGGCTGGGACTGCAAATATGTCAAGCTCTTATGATCAGTAAAGAGCTCGAACTCCTCGCCATAGAGGTAATGCCTCCACATCTTCAGCGCAAAGATGATCGCTGCCAACTCAAGGTCGTGGGTGGGATAATTCTGCTCATGGGGCTTCAACTGACGCGACGCGTAAGCCACAACCTTACCGTGCTGCATCAGGACGCAACCCACACCCAACCGCGATGCATCAGAGTAAACTGCGAACCCACCACTCCCAGACAAAAGAGTAAGAACTAGCCTTGAGGTGAGCCTTCGCTTCAACTCCTGGAAGCTCTCCTCGCAAGACGGGGACCACTCGAACCGGACATCCTTTCGAGTGAGGCGGGTAAGAGGTACATCTATCTTCGAGAAACCCTCGACAAACCTCCTGTAATAACCCGCCAAGCCCAGGAAGCTCCGAATCTCTGTGGGGTTCGACGGTCGATGCCAATTCGACACGGCGAGCGTCTTGTCCGGGTCCACAGATATGTCCTCGCCGGAAATCACGTGGCCCAGAAAGGCCATACGCTCCAACCAAAACTCGCACTTAATCCACCATCAATTTGATGCTTCTAAGGTATTCCTTGACTGGGAAAAGAAACCTTGGGAGGGCACCATGAGGTCCCGATATAGGATATCCCGACAGCCAAACAAGGAACACGAAGTACCCTAGCCCGGGTCTCAACACTGACCTCGCAAGGCCCCTTAATCCAGAGAAGGAAGACTAGAAGAAGACATCACCCTTAATGAACACTACTAACTCTACTGGAAACTCATGCTCCGCAATCACCACGGTACACCCTCGGTACGCAGAACGGAGGAGAATACGGTCTCCGACAGGCAATGATATCTCCAGCGTAACATCAAGAGGGGCGGACGCCACGCCCATCCGTCTCGCAAAGGCGGGAGACACGAACGAGTGCGTGGCTCCGGAATCAAATAACACACATATATATAGGGAGCTGGGAAATCAAAACAATACCTCGGACCATGATACCCGAATTCTGCGTCTCCTCGGCCGTAAGTGCTGCAACTCTGCCCTGGACGAACTGCGGCTGAGGAGCAGGGGCATGCCTCGCAGGCTGCACTGGCTGCCTCCTTTGGTCAACACGGCCACCCTGTGGCTGCTGCTGCTGACGTTGAGGCTGCTGCTGCTGCTGCTGGAGCTGAGGCTGCTGCTACAGCTGCTGCTGCTGGTACAGTTGCTGCTGCTGCTGCGGAGGCAGCACACGAGGTCGGCCAGCATCAGGGCAATTATACAAAATATGCCCGATGCACTGACAGTGGTAACAGCGCCGCGTCTCCGGTCGCCTGGACTGGACTGGTACTGCTGCAATGGGTGCTGGACCTCGCACTGGCACCACATCAACTGGAATAGCGGCAGCCGCTGACTGATCAAAGCGGGGCCGCTTCCTCCTGCGCTGTCCCTGGTCCTGGCTCCTGGGAGGTCTCTGGTCTACAGAAGGGGTTGGAACCCCCATGGAGGCCCCGAGGTCTCGCTCTGTTATATATGTGTCACTTTTAACCTGCTGGTAACCGTTGGAGCGTTCTGGCAATTTTTTTATTTTTTTTCAGTTTTTGATCGGAACCGCTTATTTCTGAACTGTTAGCTATCGTCCTGAGTTAGAGGACTCCGATTGGAAATCTAACTGCATATTTGGTGTCCTGGTGCCATTTTAGGCCTCTCACGAAAATTTCATCGAATTCCGGCAACGTTTCTGAAATTTTGCAGTTTCGGGGTGTATCTAGGTTTTTAAGTCGCTCGCTATATATAGGTGTGATCTAATTTCGAAATCACTATTCATCATCCCTACCAAGTGATTTCTCTCTCTCCTCTTCTCTCCTTTTCTCACTTTTGAGCCCCTTAGACCCCTCAAACCCAAAAACCTAAAGCATAGGAAGTGTAGATCGGGTCCCGATCTACACCCCGGTGCTTTCAAATCCCGATTCCGGTGAGATTAGCCCCTCCGTCCCCCCTCTCTTCTCCTCTGTTTTGGACCATTTCGAGGGCCAAGATAGATCCGGGTGGTGGAAGCCCTTGGGGAAAGGTTTCGGTGCGCGGAGAGCAACCGGACTTCCCTTCTTCCCCTCGGTAAGCCCTCTTTCCCCTCTTTTATTGCATAGATGCTTGTTAGGAGGTCGGATTTGGGGTTGGGAGGCGGTGGGCGGCGGTGGGTGGCCGTCGGAGGGCTGTGGTGGTGGTCGGAGGCCTTGGGGTGGTCGGTGTTGGTGGTAGAGGAGCTCGGGTAGGGAGCTAGGCTGTCCAGGCAGGGTTTGGGCAGCCCCGGGAGGTTTGGCAGCAGGCGCAGCAGGTGGGCGCACCAGGTGGCCGGGTGCGCGGGTGCGTGCGCGCAGGCGTGCGCGCGGCGTGCGCTCGGGTGGTGCTGCAGGCGTGCTGAGGGCGTGCAGGGTAGACTGGCAGGGCTAGCTTGGGTAGGATGGCTGGGCTGTGCGCGCGGGCAGGCCGGGCTGGCAGGCTGGGCGCGCAGGCGAGCAGGGCAGGAGGTGCTCGGGCATCAGGCGAGCAGTGCTGGGCGTGCAGGCGAACGGTGCTCGGGCCACTCGACGACGCGTGCAGGCAGGCAACGCGGGCAACAGCGTGGGCATGCTGCCAGGCGCGCTGGGTGCGTGCTGCCAGGCGCGCTGGGCGCGTGTTGCCCCTGAGTGCGCGTGGGCGCTGGGTGAGGGTCCCGGGTGCTGGGCGCTGAGCGCTGGGGGCTGGTCGCAGATACCGGGTGTGCTGGGCGGGGGTGCTGAGCGCTGAGCGCAGGGGCGCTGGGCACTGGGCACCGCAGTGGTGTATGCGCGCGGGGGGCTGGGTTGAGGCGCAGTCGTGCGCGCGGTGAGGAGGGTAGAGACAAGTGGTGCGCGCGGGGTGCGCGCGGAGCGAGGTGGTGCGCGCGGGGTGCGCGCGGGGTGAGGTGGTGCGCGCGGGGTGCGTGCGGGGCGAGGCGCTGCGCGCGGGGCGTGCGGGGTACTCGCGGGCCAGCGCGAGGCGTGCGGGGTGTGCACGGGCGGCTGCGCTGGGGCGCAGGGGGCGCGCGGTGCACCCGGGAGGTTCGGCGGTGCGCGGGGTGCGTTGGCTGAGGCGTGGCGGTGCACCCGGGTGGTCGGGCGGCCGTGCGGGTGGTTGCCGGGGTGCTCGGGCTAGCGTGCGTGCGGGTCGTATGCACGTTTGCCCGAGTGTTGGATGTTTGTTTGTGGGTTTTGTGAATTTTGATGTCTTTGGTAGTAGTTGTGGATTTTAACTCACCATATAAATGTCTGTCTTGCAGATCCTGACGGGCGGTCGCGCGACGACCCGAACTTCGGTGAGTGGGACAATCCAACCCAGTAGAGAGGGGTCATACGCATTTGGGCGTATACCGACCTCTCCTGGGGCACCATGGATGTATATTAACCAGCAGTAATATGTAATCCATGCTTGCATGATTTAAATGTAGAATGCATGCTACCCTAGTCTTTGTATGTTAGGGACTTGCACCCTTAGGATAGGTGTAAGAGCCATGCACCATGCCCCATGTTTTCATGATAGGAAACCTCGGCCTATGCATGCGTCCTACTAGTTTATTTATTAAATTAAATGCTAGTGTATGTTAAATCGCATGCCTTAGATAATATTATAGGGAGGAGCCTTGCGAGGTCAACATTGAGACCCGTGTTAGGGTACTCCGTGTTCCTTGTTTGGTTGTCGGGATGTCCTGTATCGGGACCTCATGCTGCCCTCCCAAGGTTTCTAGTCCCATTAATATTATAAGTAATGTTATATAACTGGTATGATTATTAGCATATTTAGTGAATATTATAGGGGAGGGGCCTTGCGAGGACAGCGGTGAGACCCGGGTTAGGGTACTCCGTGTTCCTTGTTTGGTTGTCAGGGTATCCTATATCGGGAACTCACGCCGCCCTCCCGAGTTTCTTTCCCCCAATGATATTACAACCTTGCTTTTATTGTACGTGTTCCCCGCATCTTGGTTATGCGCCCTGGAGGAACTCTGAAGAGTTCATGACATTAGAGTTGTAGAGATGTGTTGTCGGCGGATCCGAGTGGATCATATGCGTATGGATGGGCTGTTCTGTTTCCCTTCGTTGGATCCGTGTAGAGACTGCCCCAGCGTGATAAGGTCGTCCCTTTCGAGGGCTCCCATCAGTAGGCGCCTCCCGATATTTGTGACGGACTGCGCTGAAGTTATGGGTGAAGGCCAGCGGCCTACGGAGTGGAGGAGAGACTATCGGTGGACCAAGGGTGACCAACAGCCTAGTCAGTCCCAATATCCTATGTCACCCGTGGTAGGGTGAGGGTGAGGGTGTAGTGGGTTGGCGATGAGCGACCTACTGGATTTGTGATTGGATGATTATCAGTCCCAATAGCCTATGTCACCCATTGATGGGTGAGGGTGAGGGTGTGGTGGTTCGGCGAGGTACGAACCACTGGATTATGTTGTTATGTCTTAGAGGATGGATAAATAATGGAATTGTGGTAAATATTGTCTGTGATGCATGGGTTGTGCTGTTCACTGAGCGTGTGGCTCACCCCTCGCATATGTTTTTCCCCAGTGGTCACTGAGCCTGAGCTAGAGCCGGAGCAGCAGTTGGAGCTTTCCGAGGGATTCCTTCAGTAGCGGAGTAGCGCCACGTTCCGCGAGTACCAGAGGTTATCATCATCCCTTCTTGACTGTATGTATTTTATTTCCGTGCTTGGCACGCGTCTGTATATATTCAGTTGTTATTTGTATATATTGGCTCTCACAGGACAGATGATTGTGTATCGAGTCTGTAGAATGTTTATTTACAGA
Organism: Acorus gramineus; assembly: GCA_030737835.1. Classification (NCBI taxonomy): domain Eukaryota; kingdom Viridiplantae; phylum Streptophyta; class Magnoliopsida; order Acorales; family Acoraceae; genus Acorus; species Acorus gramineus. Next base: position 4,397,481 of record CM060849.1, read on the forward strand.
TTCAGTCTTTTGCTTCCGCATTTGGTGTATATATCATGTCAGCCCCTTTGTTGTCTGTGTGTCATTCTGGTTGTTTGTGTATGATATATTATTGACCTCCTGTGTAGATTCTGATATTTTATATACACTTGCCGCGTCCCGGGGACGGCCGCCCTGGGGCGTGACAAAAAGTTGGTATCAGAGCCTGGTCCTGTCAGAGCCAATGGTCCTCTTTTCGTAGAGATGAGTCCTAGGATTTCTATATGAGTATTCTGATCCTAGTGTCTGGTTTTCTTAGGGTGCTGATATGCCTCCTCGCAGAGGACGGCGCGGACGAGGTCCCTCTCGGTCTTTGGAGGTTTCCGGACCTACCAGAGACGAGGATGCTACCGGAGAGCCCTTGACGCAGGAGCCTCCTGCTTGGGAGCGTGCTTTCGCTCGGTTGGCTGATTTGGTGGAGACACAGACGCGGATGTTGGCAGAGCAGGCTAGAGAGATTCAGGAGCTGAGGGTGACCCGCGAGGCTGTTCCGCAGGTCCCCTTGGTGGCAGATCCGCCTGTGGTACCCGATGTACCCCCAGTTCCAGTGGCGATTCCGGCGGTAGGAGTCCAGGGTCCCCTGCAGAGGGAGGAGGAGCTAGAGGCGGCAGCGCGAGTGCAGCAGAGCGGCCTTAACGCCTTTCTGAAGCTCCACCCTCCCGAGTTCCATGGGCAGACGGCAGATCCTCTTGCGCCAGAGCGTTGGTTGAGGGAGGTGGACACGATCTTCGCGGCCATGCTTTGCACTGATCGCCAGCGAGTCCCCCTAGCCACCTTTATGCTGAAGGGTGACGCCGCCGACTGGTGGGCTACCCGAGTGGTGGACATCCCAGAGGGAGTGGAGCAGCTTTCTTGGGCGGGTTTCCGGAGGCATTTTTGGACGAGTATTTCCCGTTCTCGACGCGCCAGATCGTGATGCGGGAGTTTGAGCAATTGACGCAGGGCTCCATGTCGGTTGCTGACTACTCTACGCGCTTTACGAGGCTGTCCAGATTCGCTCCAGCGTTGGTGATGGACGAGGAGTCGAGGTGCCGTCGATTCGAGCTCGGTCTCAGCAGCGCTATCCGGGTGCACGTCACCGCCCACGCTTTCACGAGGTACTCCGACTTAGTGTCCTCGGGCGAAGACCGTCGAGAGAGACCTCGGGATCCAGGTGCGGGCTCCGACCCCTTCTTCAGATCAGGGTCCTTCCGGGAGTCGGGACCAGGGGCAGCGCAAGAGGAAGAGGCCCCGCTTCGATCAGTCAGCGGCTGCCTCTCCTCCAGCTGATGCGGTGCCAGGGTGGGATCCAGCACCCATTGCAGCAGTGCCCATCCAGTCCATGCAGCCGGAGAAGCGGCGCTGTTTTCATTGTCAGCGCATCGGGCATATCAGATACCATTGCCCTGATGCTGGCCGACCCCGAGTGCCACCTCAGCAGCCGCAGTTCTTGCAGCAGCAGCTTCCGCGCCAGCAGCAGCAGCAGCAGCCTCAGCGTCAGCAGCAGCCAGTGCAGCCGGCGAGGCGTGCCCCTGCTCCTCAGCCGCGGTTGGTCCAGGGCAGGGTTGCAGCGCTTACGGCCGAGGAGGTGCAGCCTTCGGGTGTCATGGTTCGAGGTATTATCCTAAGTTCCCAGCTCTCTAGTATAAAGCTAAGTGTGTGTGTAGTTGGTGGTTATTATGCAAGTGTGTGGGTATCTGGATGAGTGAGTGTCAAGAGTGGTTGTTTGGGTTAAGGAAGCCGGGTTATAGCCGTCCTGGTAGAGAGTTCCCATCAGTAGGTACCACCGATGCAGTCGGAGGGGTACTGAATTTGGGAGTATGCTAGGTAGGGGCTACCCGGTAAGAGATTATTGAAATGGTGCCGCGAGCGTGGAATCGCTCTCCCCTTCGTCGGATCCGCGTAGTACAGCCCCGGCGTTAGACAGGCTCCCGGTCAGAGGACCAGGCGAGCTACGGAGCGGGGAGAGGCTACCGGTGGACCAGGGGTAGAGAGCAGTCTAAGTCTCTCCCAATGTCCCAATATGTCTCCTTTGGGAGTGAGGGTGTGGATGAGGCGAAGACGGGTCGCTCGTGACCCAAGTTCTGTTGGACCATTCCCAATGATGTTGGGTCCGGTCTTGTAGTGGATGTTGAAGGACATCGTTGGGTGATCATCTAGAGGTAGATGATCCGGAGGGGTTAGTAGTGTTCTTTAAAATGATGTCTTCTTCCAGTGTTCCTTTCTGGATTAAGGGGCCTTGTGAGGTCGGCGTTGGAACCCGGGCTAGGGTACTTCGTGTTCCTTGTTTGGTTGTCGGGGTATATCCTATATCGGGATTTCATGGTGCCCTCCCGAGGTTTCTTTTCCCAGGTAAGGGATGCCATGGAAGCATCAGATAGATGAGAGATCAAGTGCGAGTTTTGGTTAGAGGTTAAGGCCTTTTGGGCTGGTGTTTGTGGTGAAGGTATATCTGTGGACCCGGGCAAGACGCTTGTCGCGTCAAATTGGCGTCGACCGTCGAACCCCGCAAGGATTCGGAGCTTCCCGAGTTGGAGGGTTATTGCAGGAAGCTTGACGAGGGACTCTCGAAGATAGCTGTTCCTCTTAACCGCCTTACTCGGAAGGATGTCCGGTTCGAGTGGTCCCCGTCTTGCGAGGAGAGCTTCCTGGAGTTTTATCGGAGGCTCACCTCAGCGCCAATTCTTACCTCTCCGTCTTGGAGTGGTGGGTTCGCAGTTGGGTAAAGGTGTGTCCGCGATCCTGCTCACGTCATCCCGTTCGAGCCGCTCGTCTCTGAGCCGGACAGTCATTCGTGGAGCAGTCGATTGAGATCATGGACCGCCGCGTGAGGAGGCTCTGCACCAAGACCGTCCAGTTGGTCGAGGTGCGATGGCAGCACCGTTCCGGTGTCGAGGACACTTGGGAGCTCAAGGATGCCAGGTGTGACGCGTATCCGCATCTTTTCCCCTCCTAGATGTTTTTGCATATTTTGAGGACAAAATTTCCTAAGGGGGGAAGAATGTTATATTTGTGTCACTTTTAACCTGCTGGTAACCGTTGGAGCGTTCTGGCAGTTTTTCAATTTTTTTCGGTTTTCGATCGGAACCGCTAATTTTTGGACTGTTAGCTATCGTCCTGAGTTAGAGGACTCCGATTGGAAATCTAACTGCATATTTGGTGTCCTGGTGCCATTTTAGGCCTCTCACGAAAATTTCATCGAATTCCGGTAACGTTTCTGAAATTTCACAGTTCCGGGGCGTATCTGGGTTTTTAAGTCACTCGCTATATATAGGTGTGATCTAATTTCGAAATCACTATTCATCATCCCTACCATGATTTTCTCTCTCCCCTCTCTCCTTTTCTCACTTTTGAGCCCCCTAGACCCCTCAAACCTAAAAACCTAAAGCATAGGAAGTGTAGATCGGGTCCCGATCTACACCCCGGTGCTTTCAAATCCCGATTCCGGCGAGATTAGCCCCTCCGTCCCCCCTCTCTTCTCCTCTGTTTTGGACCATTTCGAGGGCCAAGATAGATCCGGGGGTGGAAGCCCTTGGGAAAGGTTTCGGTGCGCGGAGAGCAACCGGACTTCCCTTCTTCCCCTCGGTAAGCCTCTTTCCCCTCTTTTATTGCATAGATGCTTGTTAGGAGGTCGGATTTGGGGTTGGGAGGCGGTGGGCGGCGGTGGGTGGCCGTCGGAGGGCTGTGGTGGTGGTCGGAGGCCTTGGGGTGGTCGGTGTTGGTGGTAGAGGAGCTCGGGTAGGGAGCTAGGCTGTCCGGGCAGGGTTTGGGCAGCCCCGGGAGGTTTGGCAGCAGGTGGGCGCACCAGGTGGCCGGGCGCGCGGGTGCGTGCGCGCAGGCGTGCGCGCGGCGTGCGCTCGGGTGGTGCTGCAGGCGTGCAGGGTGTGCAGGGTAGACTGGCAGGGCTAGCTTGGGTAGGATGGCTGGGCTGTGCGCGCGGGCAGGCCGGGCTGGCAGGCTGGGCGCGCAGGCGAGCAGGGCAGGAGGTGCTCGGGCATCAGGCGAGCAGTGCCGGGCGTGCAGGCGAACGGTGCTCGGGCCACTCGGCGACGCGTGCAGGCAGGCAACGCGGGCAGCAGCGTGGGCATGCTGGCAGGCACGCTGGGCGCGTGCTGCCAGGCGCGCTGGGCGCGTGCTGCGCGTGCGTGCGCGTGGGCGCTGGGTGAGGGTCCCGGGTGCTGGGCGCTGAGCGCTGGGAGCTGGTCGCGGATACCGGGTGTGCTGGCGGGGGTGCTGAGCGCTGGGCGCAGGGGCGCTGGGCGCTGGGCACCGCAGTGGTGTATGCGCGCGGGGCGCTGGGTTGAGGCGCAGTCGTGCGCGCGGTGAGGAGGGTAGAGGCTGGTGGTGCGCGCGGGGTGCGCGCGGGGTGCGTGCGGGGCGAGGCGCTGCGCGCGGGGCGTGCGGGTGCTCGCGGGCCAGCGCGAGGCGTGCGGGGTGTGCACGGGCGGCTGCGCTGGGGCGCAGGGGGCGCGCGGTGCACCCGGGAGGTTCGGCGGTGCGCGGGGTGCGTTGGCTGAGGCGCGGCGGTGCACCCGGGCGGTCGGGCGGCCGTGCGGGTGGTTGCCGGCCGTGCGGGTGGTTGCCGGGGTGCTCAGGCTAGCGTGGGTGCAGGTCGTATGCACGTTTGCCCGAGTGTTGGATGTTTGTTTGTGGGTTTTGTGAATTTTGATGTCTTTGGTAGTAGTTGTGGATTTTAACTCACCATATAAATGTCTGTCTTGCAGATCCTGACGGGCGGTCGCGCGACGACCCGAACTTCGGTGAGTGGGACAATCCAACCCAGTAGAGAGGGGTCATACGCATTTGGGCGTATACCGACCTCTCCTGGGGCACCATGGATGTATATTAACCAGCAGTAATATGTAATCCATGCTTGCATGATTTAAATGTAGAATGCATGCTACCCAAGTGATTTGTATGTTAGGGACTTGCACCCATAGGATAGGTGTAAGAGCCACACACCATGCCCCCTGTTTTCATGTTAGGAAACCTCGGCCTATGCATGCGTCCTACTAGTTTATTTATTAAATTAAATGCTAGTGTATGTTAAATCGCATGCCTTAGATAATATTATAGGGAGGAGCCTTGCGAGGTCAACATTGAGACCCGTGTTAGGGTACTCCGTGTTCCTTGTTTGGTTGTCGGGATGTCCTGTATCGGGACCTCATGCTGCCCTCCCAAGGTTTCAAGTCCCATTAATGTTATAAGTAATGTTATATAACTGGTATGATTATTAGCATATTTAGTGAATATTATAGGGGAGGGGCCTTGCGAGGACAGCGGTGAGACCCGGGTTAGGGTACTCCGTGTTCCTTGTTTGGTTGTCGGGGTATCCTATATCGGGAACTCACGCCGCCCTCCCGAGTTCTTTCCCCCAATGATATTACAACCTTGCTTTTATTGTACGTGTTCCCCGCATCTTGGTTATGCGCCCTGGAGGAACTCTGAAGAGTTCATGACATTAGAGTTGTAGAGATGTGATGTCGGCGGATCCGAGCGGATCATATGCGTATGGATGGGCTGTTCTGTTTCCCTTCGTTGGATCCGTGTAGAGACTGCCCCAGCGTGATAAGGTCGTCCCTTCCGAGGGCTCCCATCAGTAGGCGCCTCCCGATATTTGTGACGGACTGCGCTGAAGTTATGGGTGAAGGCCAGCGGCCTACGGAGTGGAGGAGAGACTATCGGTGGACCAAGGGTGACCAACAGCCTAGTCAGTCCCAATATCCTATGTCACCCGTGGTAGGGTGAGGGTGAGGGTGTAGTGGGTTGGCGATGAGCGACCTGCTGGATTTGTCTATGGATGATTATCAGTCCCAATAGCCTATGTCACCCATTGATGGGTGAGGGTGAGGGTGTGGTGGTTCGGCGAAGTACGAACCACTGGATTATGTTGTTATGTCTTAGAGGATGGATAAATAATGGAATTGTGATAAATATTGTATGTGATGCATGGGTTGTGCTGTTCACTGAGCGTGTGGCTCACCCCTCGCATATGTTTTTCCCCAGTGGTCACTGAGCCTGAGCTAGAGCCGGAGCAGCAGTTGGAGCTTTCCGAGGGATTCCTTCAGTAGCGGAGCAGCGCCACGTTCCGCGAGTACTAGAGGTTATCAGCATCCCTTCTTGACTGTATGTATTTTATTTCCGTGCTTGGCACGCGTTTGTATATATCCAGTTGTATTTGTATATATTGGCTCTCACAGGACAGATGATTGAGTATCGAGTCTGTAGAATGTTTATTTACAGATTCAGTCTTCTTGCTTCCGCATTTGGTGTATATATCATGTCAGCCTCGTTGTTGTCGGTGTGTCTTTCTGGTTGTTTGTGTATGATATATTATTGACCTCCTGTGTAGATTCTGATATTTTATATACACTTGCCGCGTCCCGGGGACGGCCGCCCTGGGGCGTGACACGCTCGACTGTCTTCGCCCGAGACACCAAGTCCGAGTACCTCGTGAATGCTTGCGAAGAGACATGCACCCGAATGGTGCTGATGAGACCCATCTCGAATCGACGACATCGCGTCTCCTCATCCATCACCAAGGCTGGGGCAAACCTGGAAAGCCTCGTGAAGCGCGTAGAGTAGTCCGCGACTGACATGGAGCCCTGCATCAGCTGCTCAAACTCCCGCATCACGATCTGGCGCGTCGAAAACGGGAAGTACTCCTCCAGGAAATACTTCCGGAACCCCGCCCACAAAAGCCGCTCCACTCCCTCTGGAATGTCCACCGATCGGGTAGCCCACCAGTCGGCGGCGCTACCTCTCAGCATGAAGGTGGCTAGGGAGACTCGCTAGCGATCGGTGCAATGCATGGTCGAGAAGATCTTGTCCACCTCCATCAACCATCTCTCAGGGGCAAGGGGATCCGCCGTCTGTCCGTGGAACTCGGGAGGGTGGAGCTTCAGAAAGGCAGTGAGGCCACTCTGGTGCACTCGCGCTGCAGCCTCTAGCTCCACCTCCCTCACCAGGGGATCCTGAACTCTCACCGCTGGAATCACCACGGGAGCAGGGGGTACATCGGGTACCACAGGCGGATCTGCCACCAAGGGGACCTGTGGAACTGCATCACGGGCCGCCCTCAGCTCCTGAATCTCTCTAGCCTGCTCAGCTAACGCCCTCGTCTGGGCCTCTAATGCTCTCGTCTGAGTCTCCACCAAATCTGCTATCCGAGCGTAAGCACGCTCCCATGCAGGAGGCTCCTGCGCCAATCCTGGCCCCACAGCCGAGGACTCTCCAGTAGCATCCTCACCTCTGGTAGGTCCGGGAACCTCCAAAGGTCGAGAGGGACCACGTCCACGCATTCTTCTGCGAGGAGGCATATCAGCAACCTAAGAAAACCAGACACTAGGATCAGAATACTCGTATAGAAGCCCTAGGACTCATCTCTACGAAAAGAAGACCATTGGCTCTGACAGGACTAGGCTCTGATACCAACTTTTGTCACGCCCCAGGGCGGCCGTCCCCGGGACGCGGCAAATGGTATATATGATATCAGCAGTCTATACAGGAGGTCAATAACATACCCTAAACAACATCAAAATGACAACACAGACAACAATGAGGCTGACATGATATATACACAAATAGCGGAAGCTAAAAGACTAAATCTGTAATTCACAAACATATTACAGACTCGATACATAATCAACTTTCCTGTGAGAGCCAATATATACAATGACATCCAAATATAATACAAACATGTGCCCAAGCACGGAATACAATACATACAATCAAAGGGAGGGGGGATGCTGATGGCCTCTCGCAAGCAGAATGTGACGCTGCTCCGCTACTGCTGACGTGCCTCGGGGAGCTCCTCCTTCAGATCCGACTCGTAGATCACTGAAGAAAAATATATGAGAGGGGTGAGCCATACGCTCAGTGAATAGCACAACCCATGCATCACAATTCATATTAACCTCAAATCATTCATAGCCTCTAAGTGGCAACAACTACACAAACCAGTGGGTCGCTCATCGCCAACCCACTATACCCTCACCCTCAAACTGCTGACATGGCCTTTTGGGACTGACTAGGCTGTTGATCACCCTTGGTCCACCGATAGCCTCTCCTCCACACCGTAGCTCGCCTGGTCTACTCCCACATTCAGCACAATCCGAAACCAAATCAGGAGGTGCCTACTGATGGGAGCCCTCTGTCAAGACGGCCTGTCTAACGCTGAGGAGTCCCTACACGGATCCAACGAAGGGAAGAGAAACAGCCTACCCACACGGATACGATCCACTTGGATCCGCCGACACCGATTGCAACTCTACTAATGTCATGAATTCTTCAGAATTCCTCCAGGGCGCATAACTAAGATGCGGGGAAGCCTATATTATAACCACAAGGTTATAATATTCACTAAGCATGCTAATTATCAATAACTCGCATTTGATTTAAATAAATTAAACTAAATGGGACGCATGCGTAGGTCGAGGCTTTCCTAGCATGAAAACATAGTATCAGGATGCATGGGCCTTTATACATATCATAAAGGGCAAGTATCCCTAACATACAGGGTCTAGGGTGGCATGGATACTACATAATAATCATGCATGCATAGTTATACTTAATACAAGTTAATATGCAACTATGGTGCCCCAGGGGAGGGCAATACACTCCTAAGTGTATAGAACGCCTCCCTACTGGGTTGGATTGTCCCACTCACCAATACCCGGGTCGTCGCGTGACCGTCCGTCAAGATCTGCAAGACAGGGTATTCAATACGGTGAGTAAAATACACAAATACATACTAAATACATACAAAATACACTAAAAATACCCAACACTCGGACAAGCGTACATACGGCCCGCACGCACGCGAGCCCGAGTGCCCCGACTCACTCCCGAACCCCCGGGCAGCCATGCGCACGGCCACCCGCACGCACACGCACGCACGCACACCCGCGCCCCGGACGCACTGCCGCGCCCCAGCCCGCGCACCCAGACGTGATGCCGAGCCCCCTGTCCGCACGCCCAGACACACCGCCGAGCCCCTGCCCGCACGCCCAGACACGTTGCACACTCGAGCGCACACCCGCGCGCCCGCGAGCACCGCGCGTCCATCCCCGGGTGCACCTGCGCGCACTGTGCCCCAGCGCAGCACCTCGCGCGCACACCCGCATGCACTGCGCCCCAGCGCAGTACCCCGCGCGCACGCTTGCTTGCCTCCCCCGCGCGCACCGTACGCACTGCGCCCCTGCGCAGCGCTCCACGCGAACTCCCGTGCACTGCCCCCAGCGCGCTCGACAGCTCACGCCCAGCGCGCCCGACAGCATGCCTGCCCTGCCTGCGCTTGCCTACGCGCACAGGCCCGCGCGCACGCGCAGGGGTGATCCCACACGCACGCCCGAGCCGCTCCAAACCTCCAACAGCCCCCAACAGCCATGCATACCCAAAAACACCTCCTAATCAAGCATCTACACAAGAAAAGGAAGGAAAGAAAGCTCACCCAAGGGGAGGAAGGGAAGGGGAGGAGATCGGGTGCTCTTCACGCACCGATTTGCCACCTCCAAGACCACCACCACCAAGATCTCCACTCAGCCCTAGCAAGGCTGAAAACTGAGGAGAAAAGGGACCATGAGAGGGGGGTCACACATGAGGGAAATCGAAAATGAAACCATGGAAAGGTAGATCGGGTCCTTACCAAACTTTTCTCCTTCTAGGGCTTCTTCTTTTGAACTCTCTAACTAGGTCATAAAGGGGAAATAAAGAGAGGAGATGTGAGAGCTTGAGAGAGCTTTTGAGAGAGAAGATGAATAGGAGGGGCACTAGTTGTAGTCATGGACATTAAGTCACCACACACACACACCTCACACACTCACCACTTACACTTAGCACTAATTAGGTTTAGCTAGGTTTAGGTTAGGTTTAGGTGAGATTTGACCCTAGTCAACCCAACCACACTAAAAACCAAAACCTTTTGACCAAGTCAAGGGTCAACCTTGACCAAGTCAAGTCTCCCAATGACTTTTCGATTGGTCAAAACCCGGATACGATTCAGAACTGCGGAAATTCTGAAACGTTACCGGAATTCGATGAAATTTTCGTGAGTGGCTTGAAATGGCACCAGGACACATAATATGCAGTTAGATTTTCAATCGGGGTCCTCAAGCTCAGGATGATGGCTAAAAGTCCAAAATTTTAGCGGTTTCGATCGAAAAAAGAAAAGCTGGAAAACTACCAGAATGCTCCAATGGTGACCAGAAGGATGAAAGTGACACATATATAACAGGTTATGCCTTGGTCATATTTTTGGTGCAAGAGCCGAGGAAACTCCTTGCGTCCGAGCAACGCATCTGTGTGGGAGTTCATATGTATTCGATAGCATCGGTATGCAATTATCGAGAGTAGTTGTTTTTCCATTGGGTTCGCTTTGCGAACATGGAGTGTTTCCTCCCAATGTCGTCCGTGTTGAAGCGGCCCGGGTTGTAGCTGTCCTGACTGAGGGCCCCCACCTGTAGGTGCTATCGATGCATGCAGCAAAATGTACTGATCATGGGGGTATACCAGGTAGAGGCTACCTGGGAGAGGGCTAACGAATGATATTGCGAGCGTGGAATCGTTCTCCCCTTCATCGGATCCGTGTCGATGTTGCCCAGCGTTGTAGCTGTCCTGACAGAGGGCCCCCATCTGTATGTACTATCGATGCATGCGGTAAGATGTACTGATCATGGGAGTATACCAGGTAAAGACTACCCGGGAGAGAGTTACCAGATGACGAAGGGTGTAGAGCAAGCGGATTTATCCCAAAAGTCCCTAGGGTCACCCCTCCAGGGGCTAGGGTGAGGATGAGTTGAAGTCACGTCGCCGCGTGACCCATTTCGTTGTTCGTCTGTTCCCATAGTTATTGGGTTGTAACGATGTTCAACGACATCGTTGGGCATTTATCTCAATATAGATAATTCAGTAGTGTTGTGTGGACCAGTAATTCCGCGTCTCTTCAACAAACGGTATGGTCTCTCCCCAAGAGTCCCAAGAGTCTCCCTCCCTCCGGAAGTGAGGGTGAGGGTGAGATTGGTCGCGCCACCGCATGACCTTGTTAGCCATTGAGTTTCTACCCATGTTCTTCCTTAAAAGGAATTTGCCTTAGTATTGACTTGTTGTAATGGTGTTTGGTTTTCATTCACTCACTGAGCTTGTAGCTCACCCCTCGCATACTGTTTCTTTTTCAGGGGCAGTGTTGGGCATAGAGCTGGAGCTTCCCGGTGGCGTGGTCTTATGTTTGTGGAGTGTCTCGTCCAGCGGTTGGCGAGTGCCAGGATGTCAGCAATCCTAGAGTTATTTTATGTATTGTAAATCGTGCATGTGGCACAGGTTATATTTTATTTGGCTAGACTTGGCTCTCACAGGACATTGATTGTGTATTCGAGTCTGTAATGATATTTTTTGTTTATAGACTTATTAATATTTTTATGCTTCCACTTTTCAGTTGATTTATCAGTTATCATTGCTTTGCTAGTTTGTGTGTTATTTATTGGAGTCATTGTTGACCTCTTGTACTTGATGGCTGATACTTTATATATTGCCACGTCTCGAGGACGGTCGCCCTGGGGCGTGACAACACTAATCAAGCTCAAATGCATGTTTGGGCATGAATGATTCATTAACTAATCTGTTCAACTTGGAGAAGTTGTATGTTTTTCTTGTCAACCTAGATAAGTAGCTCGTTTGGTTATCACATGATCTAGTAGCCAGCCCATTGGAGCCTTGGGTACTATAAAAATTATTCTATTGTTGAATAAGGAAGCTAAGAGGTTGTTTTACTGGATAACTACTACATTTGAACCCCTAATTGATTGGAACATATATATTAAAGTTCATCATACAAATGCCTATAGTTAGGCTCCTAATTGCATAGCAGGTAAAAACACCTAACTCCGGCTAGAATATAGGTTGCTCCACTACACGTGTTTTGAAAAGTGAGAAGCTATTTTTCTTCATCAATCCCGATATAGTTATCGAGGGCAAATAACTCTATTTTTTGTACACCAAACCCCGGGGGAGGTGTTATGGAATAATTGGTTTAATTTAATAGAATTTGGATTTCCTTTCAATATAAAATGGAGTGTTGGTACATAACAATTTCGATCATCTCACCCAATTAATACACACCTACATTAATATATATTTATTTTCAACTAATTTTTCTCTTCGTTTTTTTACACCAGCAATATACAACATTGAAAAATATAAATTGGGTAGGAATCATTTAAGCACATACTTGGGTGATAGCACATGTCAGCGAATGAGTATTTACATAATATTTTTTATTTATAGTTTTTTAATGGATAAATGATATATAATTGTTTAATTAATGGACATGTATGTGTCATTCATTCAAATATGTACAGTTCGTTTTTCCATCATTACCATGAAAACTGTTATGCACTTTAGGGTATGTACACGTTGTCGCAATCGGGCATAAGCTACTATGCTAGAAATGGTAGTGGTGTGTAATGTAACGTTCAAGATTATTCAAGTAAATTCATGTGCACTTATATATATATATATATATATATATAGAGAGAGAGAGAGAGAGAGAGAGAGAGAGAGAGAGAGAGAGAGGGGGGGGGGGTGTCAAACAGACTAGGGAGGGCATGTGACCTGGGCCACCTTCCACGGAACAACTTTATGTCAATCACAAGCTCCTCTGAGGGTCTATTTTAATGTTTGACATGCCTCAAGACGGCCACTACTTTAATTTTTAATTAACGCTGTGTCTTCCATGCAACTTTCCTCGAATTCAAAATTTTTGGAATTAGGGTAAGACCTCGAAAGACTTGGAAATGGTGAAGTTCTTAACACAGAGATCCCTAGACAAAAAAAAATGCTCCGAACATTGATAAACAAATTAAGTACCTTTAAATTTTTTATAATTTTTTAGTTCACAGCATTGTTTCTTCATGCAGAAAAAAGAAAACTCCACAATCTGATAATAGTCATCCTGGAAGTTACAATACAATGATACTTCAAGAACCATATAATTCAAAGGAAGCTAGTTTTCTTAATAAAAATGCTGGCAGGTGGCACATATATATTGTATATGTTCATGCAGAAAAAAGCAAAGTCCGCAATCTGATAATTAATCATCCTGGAAGTTACAGTGATACTTCGAGAACCATATATTAATGCTTTTGAATATATACAGTGGGATCATATATTATTACAATTATACATAGATAATAATAAATCGATGAAGCTATATAGTTTTCTCAATATAAAATGGTGGCACATATATATTGTATATGTCCTTGCACGTGCCACATTCACAATACCATATTATGAATACACAAAGTTACACTCATTATTACAGTATACTGATCATATAATATTGTATCCTCCAGAACGAAAATTGAAACAAAAAAATGAGACTTGATGTGTATTTATTTATGAAGAAAACTTCCACAATCTGATTGTCATCATGGAAGTTACAGTGATATATAATCATTTTGAATATAGTAGAATCATATTTTATTACATGTATATGTGTGTGTGTGTGTGTATATATATATATATATATATAAGGAATTCAAATAAAGCTAGTTTTCTCAATATATATAAATGGTGGCAGTCTGGCACATTGTATATGTCACCCCTAAGCATAATTGCACATGCCATAGATACAAAGGACCCCCTTCTGGCACTTGTTGTTGCAACCCCCGCAGTGTCGCTTGTCGAAATTGATGTCGACGCACTTCCCTCCGCAGCAAGTGTAGGTGAACTTGCACATAATCCCGCACTTGCCACAGTTCAAGTAGTCCGTCCTCACGTCCGTGCACTTCTGGCTGCAACAGTTTGGCCCGTTGCTCCCCGCGTACGTGCAAACCATTGGATTCATGTCGCACTTGTGTGTCTTGGGCAGCTTCGGCAGCTTCTCGGCCATGACCAAGAAACGGCTCCTCATCTCTCCTCCGTCCGCCATCACGACACCTTGAGTTATCGCGAAGGCGACGGTTATGGCTAGGATGTTTATGATGGTTACTAGCTCCATGAGAGGTAGAGCTAGGGAGGGAGAGTTCTGTGTGTTTTTAGGACTCTCAATGTGATTGAATGGTGATGAGATTTGTGGGAGTAGAGGAGCCCTAAGAGACAGAGGCTTTGTTGGTTGATGGGATTTATATAGGAGGATTATGTGAGGCCATGCAAGGAAAGATGTGACATTGGGGGATGGAGTGGTGAATGTGGTGGTGTTGTGTTTGGTGCAAGCAAAGTGGAACTCATGGTTTCATGGATTTTTTCAAACTCATAAGCGGCAATGACAAGGAAGACTGCTGTGATTTTATTTTTTATTTTTTTTTTGTTAGTGTGTATGTGATTTTATAATTTTGCAGTCAATGGTGTTGTTTGAAACCGATTGTCAAATGGATTGTTACTTGTAAAATTTGTTTTGAGATAATCAGCGTCATTTTAAAAATTTAACTTTCGTTTTTAGATTTTGATTTTTAAGTGTTAAAAGTCAATATATAGTTGTCATAATGTGCTGTTGTCTGTGGTTTTATTTGACATAAATTGTTAAATTGATTCTGTTTCAACAAAATTAATTTTTAAATAATTGGTCATATGCAATGAGTTTTTCTAAAAATTTGACTTTTAAACACATGCATTAAAAGTCAAAAAAAATATTGATGGCAGTTTGATAGGAAAAAAAATACAGCATTTAATAATTCTTCCAAATTAAACGGGGCTACATAAGGTTGTACATATTGAAATAGTTATATATATGTTGTTTTTCCGTGCAAACTGCAGTTTCATGTGGGTTAATGTTGTTGTTTAAGCTAATGTATTGTGTAAATAACGCGTTACGAGGAGTTCTGGGAAGAGTACTGTTTAAACAGGCACGTTGAGACGTTGAGTTGAAGCCCTGGTTTCTTTGTATTCACATTTTAGTGGAAGCCATGCATGCATGTTCTTCTCTGTGTTCAGCTAAGACAATGGGGAAGGTATTATCTGAGGAGGATAATGTTATATTCAGCTTTTTTTCAGTTTCAATTTCAGTCATCTACACATATTTTGATTATTTTAAAAGTATACATTATTTAATGAAATATATGTTTTTATAAAAAGTGAAGCATATATCCAAATGAATTGTATAGATGAATTTATTGAAAATATAAAAAATTTCTATTTATATATAACTCATTAATATGAATATATGACGTTAACAAAATATGTAGAACTAGAATTGGACCGAAAAAAAAAAGGGACTGTGTAAAAGCACCCGATTTGAGAGACGTTATGCACGTAATAGCATTTTATATAATAGTTTATGCTAGTGCGAGGCCAACCTTGAGAAATTAAAATGAGCCCTAAATTCATATAATTTTTTAATATTTATTATAACAAAAATTTGAATATTTTTAAATTTAATTTTTAATTTTTTAAACAACTAAATCTAACAAAAAAATAGAAATGAAATGACAAAGCGCAAATAAAAATAAGTTTTTAAAAATTAATTTAATAACAAAATAGAAAATTTGAATAAAAAATAAATGAAATGGAATGAAAACAAAACTGAAAAAGGAGTAACAATGAAAATAAATAAAAGTATGATATGAAAAATAATAAATTAAATAATAATTAAAATACAATCTCTATAAAATAGGAACAATATAATATTACCCAATAATAAAACACAGAATCCGAATAAACTAAGAAATAAAAACAGAAAATAAAATAGAAGATAAAAACAAAACAAAAAAATAATAACAAAAAAATACCAAAAATATATATAAGAAATATGTGAACTAAGTTTCTTCTTTGAAAATCTAATAATAAATAATATAGAGAGTAAAAAAAAATTTAAAAATAGCTAAAATTGGAAATAGAGAAAACATATATATTTTTAAAAAAATAAAATAACTCAAAAACAAAATAAAATCCCTAAAAAAAAGGGATAAATATGTTTTAGACTCATAAGTCCTAAGTGACTATCTCATTCACTTATGTTAAAGGTTGGCCCTAAGTTCATTTATATTTTTTTTTGTAAAGGTATAATATATTTCATTAATAGGCCGGCCCTGGGACAGGTAAAGAGAATGAATTAATTTCTGTCATAACACTTCTCTTTAATATTCATAAACTAAAATTTCTCTTCAAATCTTACGATATCTTTTTGTAGGCATTTATACTACGCATATCTCTCTCTCTCTTCCACCACCACCCTCCTCCACCCCACCACCTACACCGTCTCGTGGCACAACCCCCACCCCCCCCCCCCCCCTTCTTTTCTTTCCATGTTGCAACGGTGTAACCCCAAAAAAAATATTAGGGGGGGGGGGGGGGGGCATAAATATGCTAAGCTAGAACATTAGTCTAAGCATCATTTTATCTGTATCTATTACTTTTTATCAATAAAGTGATCCAATTTTTATTTACGTTTACCCATCAATAAAATTAATGATTCTGTGTGTATGTTATTTATTTAAAATTAAAGATTTTAGATCATAATATGATAAATCATTAATATATTTTAAGATTATAATATCATATATATCATTATATTCAATTTTAATAATTCAAAAAAAAATGTTCACTAATGGGAGGTAGTCGATACGAACTTTAATGGATTTCTATTGATATTATTTAAGTGATAGACTTTTATAGATTTTGTATACTTTCATAGACTTTTACAGGCTTTCACATATTAACTTTTATGGACTTTCACAGACTTTCAGAAACTTTTACAGACTTTCACGTATTGACTCTCATGGACTTTCATAGATTTTTGTAGACTTTCATATATTGACTCTCATGGACTTTCACATACTTTCATAGATTTTTGCAAACTTTCACATATTGACTCTCATGGACTTTCGCAGACTTTTACAAACTTTCACATATTAACTTTCATTGAATTTCATATACTTTTGTAGACTTTCATAGATGGACTTTCTATTGATTCTCGTAGATTTTAATAGAGCTTTTTTTTTTTAATAACAAATAAAGAACTCAATTATTCAAATTCAACACAAATTATTCATACTCAACATAAAATGTAATTTAATATAATAAATATCAACGCAAGAATAATATTTCATGCATACGCACATTCATAAAAAAATATTCTTCATGATAAACAATCAATATAAAATTTAAAAAAAAAGGAAAAAAAAATACCTTCTATTGAGAAAAATCCACAATGAGCTAATCTTTTTTTTTTGTAGAGAGAGAAATTCATAAGCTTTTATAAAGGGGAGGGATGAGTTTAATTAGGAATACAATAAAATAAAGAAATATATATTATATAAAATTCATATATTACATCACTTCAAATATAATAAAATAAAATCATAAATTATATTACTTAAAATAAAATAAAATTAGTCATTATATTACTTAAAATAAAAAATAAAATAAAAGCAATCATTATATTTAAGCATATATGTACATATGCCTAAATATGTATTTTTATTTTTATATATGCCTGAACATTATAAAAACATATATAAGTATCTCTATTTTACAATAATAGAAACATCTTCAAGACAAATCAAAACATTATAGCGTTATTGTACATATAATCAAATACATAATAAAATAAATACATATTTTAGAAAATAATGGTGGGATCTAGGCATATATTATATAATATATAATAATGAAATAATTGATTGCAACACAAGCAAATCCATCATTTTTATATATTTATCGAACATATGAAGTGATCAATATTTCATATATCTACACATTCATAAAAAAAGATGATAAATAAAAAAAATAAAACTGTGAATAAAAAACTATGAAAGACATGAAATAACCATCATCCATAAAAGAAAATAAAAAAAGAAAATATTCACAATGTTAGAATAAAAGTCCATGAGAATCCCACCCTTTTGGGTGTGATTTTGAAATGACTTTTTCCTTTATATTTGTCTCTTCAAAGTCCACAAAAGTCCATCACTTATGAAAGTCTGCACAAATCTTATTTAAATTGAATAACATGTGACAAAATATCTACTATGATGAGTCTCAATCGAATAATGCTGGACTTTTTGGTCCATGAACCAATGTCTTGATTGAATAACACAAAATTTACAAATCCATGTACATTGACAAATTGTTCATGAGAATCCTAATCGACTACCCCCCATAAGTCTATTTTAATTGAATTCTATAGAGATTTGTTTGTTATTTTTAGATAATGTGGAAATTATATTTCAAGCGTTAAAAGCATCAAAATACAAAAGGGAAATGCAAAAAACAAAACCGAAAAAACTAACAATAGGTTAAGAATGTTGGGTAGTAGATGAGTATCTACATTCCAACACACTAAACTTCTGTGCGCCAGTGCCGCTAGCTCGTGACAACCAGCTTCCTCCCATGGAAATGCACCGCAGACGGATCTGTAAGTCCCCGTCCCCAAGCCACTACAAAGTGTGCCGCCATATCCACCATGTTTTCAACATACACCCTCGAATTTCTGAACACCACTTGATTCCTTGTTAGCCATATAACCCACATTCCCGCAGGTACCACCATTTGTGTGATTTTGGCTGCTGCACTAGCCTCCCCCCGCAACCTCAATCATAGACCCGCCCGCCATAATTATTCGAGATGGATTTTTAAACGAGGCTAACCCAACCGAATTCCCCCACACTGATTAGAAATTTTTGGTCACTGAACACTCGTAGATCAGGTGCAAGACCGTCTCGAGTTTAACATTGCATATGGGGCATAAGCAAGACTCTTTCGGCCTCCATGTCGCCCAATACACTCGCGTAAGAAGTCGCTCTTGGTATGCCAGCCATACAAAGACCTAAACCTTGAGAGAAATGCGCACTTTCCATATTTGCTTCCAATTCTCGGTCGTGGCCTCGACGTGAAGTTGTTCTCGGTGCCATTACGAGTAGCCCGCCTTGACAGAGAAGACACCACTCACATGCCCTCACCACAACACCGCATCGCATGCACCTGGCAACAGACTAGCCACCACCAGCCACTCCAGCATCTTCACCAATTACACCGCCTCTCCTAGCACTAAAAGTGTTGTGCAGTTGAATATCCCACGGACGCCTCTCCTTTGCAATCCAAAACTCCTTCACCTTACCATTTTTGTTGGCCGCAAGAAGATAGAGATCAGGGAAGCGCTCCTGCAGTGGGTTGTCCACCCAACCACAAATCCTGCCAAAAGGTGTCTTCTCCATTCCCCACACACCATCGAATGCCCTGTTGAAACTCCCTCTCCAGACTAAATATCAAAATACTTACAAAATCATATAAACATTTTGTACAGAGACTAATAAGAAAAAAGTGTTTGAAGTTGGGGACTTAAAAAGAAATATGAAGAAGGGAGGATTGATCACTGAATAACATAGTTTATAAGGACTTAAAAATAAAATCACATTTCACAAACTAACGGTGTATGAACGGACATTTGGTGGAGGGACTAAAAACCAAATAGGTGGTTGAATTCGAGGACTTAAAAAAATATGAAGAAGGGAGAGACCGATCCCTAAATATGCATGTTTACAGGGACTTAAAACTAAAAATCCATATTATTTTTTATTAAATTTAGATTGAGGTAACCATGGAATACAGGTAATAAATAGTTAATTTTGGATCAAATATGAGTTTCAACATTTGATCTAACTTTTCACCATGCAATAGTTATTTTTGGGAAAAATCTATTTCATGATCATAAGTATGTATCAAAAAGATCTTTTCAACGAGCTATTGATCACCCGAATCGGAGTTAAATGTGAAATATTATGAATTTTTAAAGAATTTTGGGAATAATTTACTTCTTGATTTTTTTTGTATTTATACCCCTAAAAAATCACATTTTTTACAAAATATATCTGATTATTTGTTATTTTCAATAATATTATTCAAAAGAGTTTAAATTGTACATAAACGTTAATTTTTTTTTTATCAATTCGAGCGATATTGTTGGTTTGAGAGTTTCAAATGGGTATTTTTATAAAATAAGGTTGGTTGAGGGGTATATATGCTAAAAACTCATTTTCAGTTGTAACATATCTTGTTTGTGTTTAATTTCCTAATAAATTTTATAAAAGATTTATTTAATCATTATTAAAAAAATTATCATATTATTTATGTATATATAACATGATATATTATATCGTATATAAATGAATTGAAAAAAATTGAGGGTAGTAGTTGTGGGCAGCTTGATATATTATATAGCATATAAATGAATTGAAAAAAATTGAGAGTACTTACTAGTTGTGGGTAGCTTTTGTAAAATATTTATTTATGAGTTAAATGCATATAACCCCCTAAAAGTTAACGTATATCCATATCCCTCCTCATTAGTTTGAATACATATAACCCCCATTTGTTTCATTAAATGCATTTAATGCCCTACTGTTACCCTGTCAAACCACTGCCATGGTTAATTTAACCTGATATGTGAAAAAGACCAAAGTATCATCCACTCCATCTTTAAGCATAAACATTTTTCTCTCCCAAATCGTCGCCGTCACCTCCCCCAGACAAACTCTCTTCGCCTCTCTACGCCTCTCTCCACCGTTCTTTCACTTGACCGCCGGTTACACAACAAAGCAGAGTCTTAGAAGATTGATCATAAGAGAGGCAGACAGCAGTGGAAAAAAATGGATCCTACATTAACCATCAGACCGCCATAAAACTTGTTAACTTGAAGTGCTCCGCCGGAATAACTTACCCACGTCATCTCGCCCCGATTGTCCTCTCAAAGGAGAGGAAAAATTAGGATTTCTTTTTCTATTGTTTTTCCATATTCAATTGATCGATGGAGGTGGTGGGACGTCACGCGCTCCTTTTCGACGACGATGCCGCGGCGACCTTCGTCAACTCGGCGGACGCCCTCGTCGAGTGGCACTCCCTCTTCATCGACCGCTACGACGTGCGCCACCTCCTCTTGGAGCCCCCGCCGCCCACCTCCCTTCGCAGGAAGCAACGGCAGAGATCACCCCTCCTCGAATCGGACGGTGTCTCTCGATCAGAGCTGGATCTCGAGCGTTACCTCGATCTCCCTCCCCCAGAGGCAGATGAAGGTCGCAGCGCGTCCATTAAAGGTCCGTATCGACTTTCTTGATGATCAAATATATGCCTTGCAATTATTTTATGGTTTTGGAACTTTTTTTTTATTAATAAGTCATACGGGTTTATCAAATATTCTTCTTTTTTACTTGTGTTGTTAATGGATGGTACTTTATGTGATTTAGAGAGAAATTTGGGGTTCTCGTTATCTTTATGGATAGTAACAAAGAACGGTTGATTATAGAACTGGAATCATGGAATTAATGTTTGGAATATGGTGAAATAAAAAAAAATACATTTTGTTAATTCATTTTTTTGTGTTTAATTTTTTTTTCCTGTGAAAACTTTTCAAATTTTGTAAGATATGTTTGATTTTTTTTTTTTTTTTTTTGTGGGATAAAATGAATGGGATCGATTGGATTTGTTTCAACAGACTAACATTAGACAAAATGGAACTTTGGAAGCTTTTTCATGATCTACCTCCCTGGCCATGTGGCCTTTTCCTATAACTGTCAAGCATTACTAGTCACTTCTGTTTAACATTTTATACTATAAACATCATAGTGCAACTGAAATTTGAAAGTAAACTTTAAGATGTCTTGATATGATTTTATATTCCTTTACTCCTTTAATGCAAACTTTGATTTACTTGCTCTTTTATGGAAAAAAACAAAGAGGTATCAAGAGATGGTTTTAGTTATTTTTAAACTTCTTTCTTCCTTGTCTCCTATCCATTTTGTTTTTAAAAAATAACTAGTTTCTATATCTATATGTATAAAAGAATGCCCAAAGTCGCTTTTGCTAAGCAAGTGGAGAATATGTATCATGGATGTATATATCAGTATGGTGGGTGTGAATTTAATGTATTGATGTATATTGAAGGCCAAAGGATCATGGTTTCGAGACTCATGTAACACTTTTATCATTTTTGTTTCATGTCTTTCTCTGCTTGTTGGCTTATTAGTTATTAATGCATAATATGTACTTGAGTCATCTGAAGAATTCATCTCACTTAAATTTAAGTTGTTATTTACTTTGAATGAAGAACGTTTCTTTTGTGTAAAATCCTTAGTGCATGATTGAAAGCTGATTTGCACTGTTTTCTTTCTTTTGTCATTTTTAAATTGGATTCTTGCAAAGTCTATTGGTTTGTATGCTATATATGGATTGTATTTCCAAATTGGCAGGATGGATGCCTGTTCCCTCCTGAGCATCTCTCTGAATAACAAGTAAGAAATTTCACCTGGCCCCTGTTTCCCCTTCCACTCGTCTGCAATGTATTGTTTATCATTCCTGATGGTATTTCAGTCCTTGTTGAGATATCCAGGATTTCATCATGGCTAATAAGATTTTAACTGTTGTGCAGATGAAAAGGAAGGTCAACACCAGGGGGCTACTGGCACTTATCAAGCCGTTGGGTTTTCTTATGGAAATATGGATGCTTCTGATGTGCTGAAAAATTCGAATGATGGGTTGAGACATCCTGGTTTTTATCCGCAATTTCCAGTGCCTGAAAGCCTACTCAATGACCTGGTGAGAAATTGTTACCTTTGAAATAGAGTGGCTGATCTCCTTTAAAAATTATTGTCATTGATTTTTCTTTTTCAGCTAGCCCAGCGATAGATCACAATCTACGTGTAATCCTAAGATATACTATGCCCAAGGTTTCTTATGCTCGGAGCAGGGATGAAGTTCTTATCTAAGTGTGCCAATGAGGGGCAATTTTTTCCTTGTGATATATCATGAACAAATGATGTTGCAGGTGGGATTAGGATAGATATAATGTTGTTACTTCATGAAGAAATTTGTTTCTATTCTACCAGTTCACTTCAAATCGGATACTCATGCGTACTGTAAAGTTCTTTATCCTTGAGATTTATCTCTTTAAGAGAATCAGATACTCATGCATACTGTAAAGTTCTTTATCCTTGAGATTTTATCTCTTTAAGAGCTTAAGTGGGCTTGTAGTTACTAACAATGATAATTAACTTGAGATTCTTAATTGTTACGTTTATTGAAGTGTATTCTTGTTTTTTTATTGCAGCCTCCTACCGAGAAAGTACATCAGATAATTTCAAGAACTGCTTTGTTTGTCTATGAACATGGGGGACAATCTGAGATTGTCCTGAGGGTGAAACAGGGGGATAATCCAACATTTGGGTTCTTGATGCCTGACCATCAGCTTCATGCATACTTTCGGTTCCTTGTTGATCACCCCGACCTTTTGAAAGCTCACCCTGGTCCCACCAATTTCCAGGAAAAGGAGAAAAGTGACAATGAAAGAAACCATGATAAAGTTGCAGGCGGGGCATTGTCCTTGCTTGGAACTGTATATGGGTCTGGGGAAGATGAGGATGGTTTACAGCAAGTTATTCCAGGTGCTGAAGATACAGAACCTGATAAAAGTGTACGTTCTGTCGATTCCATCATTCGGTATAAACCTGTGGAAGAAGGATCTTCTGTCCAGTTGGTTGTTGAGGGCAAATCGATTGCTAAGCATCCAGCCCATGTTACCCCTCCATCCACACAAAGTCCATCTGTGGTCTCAGAAGCTTCAGGTTCTAAATGTGGCAAGAAAACTGAAGCGGAAACTGATCCATCTCATGCTTCCATGGATAAGAAACAAAGTTTTCCAGCAAACACATCTAGTATTGAAGTTCCAATTGTAGAGCCTCCATCGTTGCTAAAGCATTCAATAGATAAAGCAGTTGAGTTTATTCACAAGAATGGAAAAGAATTTGAAGCAATTCTCATAGCGCAAGATAGAACAATTAAGAGATTCCCCTTCCTTTTGCCATCAAACCTGTATCACTCATATTATCTCAAAGTTCTTCAGGAAGCTAAAGAGGTATGCTATTTGCAGAAGATATATCTTGTTTAGATAGTTATTTGAAGTAATTTATATTTAGTTATATAGTATAATTTATTTGGCTGCTCACTATTATTGTTACAATTGGGAACTCCTATTCTCAAAAGTTAATTTTTTTATCTTTCATTTCCGCTCTAATTTGACAGTCCACATGCATAATTTGCTGTTATTCTTCTTGAATGTACTTCGATTATACACTTCTTATTTGTTAATTACTATGTCACAAAGACATGGTTATATGCACAACTGTCGCTGACATGGGCATGAGCAAAGCACCTCCAAAAGAATTTTGTCATGCAATGAGGAAAAAGGGCATTTTTTCTTCAAAAAAAGATAAAAAAAGGCATGGGCATGGATAGAGTGTTAGTCTTGGACCTATTACCTAGATGGTGTGTGTTTTTGTTATGTTAATGATTATCTCCTTCATAAACATTAAAATATGGCTCATAAACCTAAGTGTAAGTGTAATAATTATATTCCCAGATGAATGGCCTAACGATCTATATATGGTGTAGTCCTATCTCTTTATACTGCTTTTTTTGGTCATGTATGACTGTTTTATCATGCTAGGTTAATTTCTGGAACAAAATATTCCATTGTTACCTTTGATCTCGTTAAGAACGTGATCGGAATGCTCATCTCAAAAAGAATGTGATAGGCTTGCTGATTTATGAAGTGTAGCTTTTCCTTGTTAAATCATCATAATAAAATGTAGAGGTATCGTTGACTCAGCATAATAAAATGTATAGGTATTGAATGGAAGCCTTAGGTCTAGCATGTAGCCACATAAAAAAAACTTCTCAACAATTCAACAATATATCAATTTAACTTCACGAAATCTTCTCCAAGAAGTTTCTTGGTTGTCCCTCTTTTTTGTTAAATGGTCAATATGTGCCAATAATTTCATTTTCTTAATGCGAAAAAAATAAATTCCAAAGCTGCTTAGTCATACCATGTGAACACTTTATAATTGTGCAGCATCATGGCATTGCTCTGTTCAATGCCATGATCCATGAATACCAGGAACAGCATTAGGATATGTTGCTGTTAAACAAAATGATTTTATGTTAAGTCTCAAATTATGTAAATATGTAGTGTACTGAATGTGTTTTAGTTCAGGGATGGTTGAGGCCTTGTTGCAGCTAACTTAATGCAATAGTGGATGTAAGAAGATTGCTTGACAGCATTTCTTGGGAACTTAGGAAGTGATCTTGCTCGGTCTGGAACAAATTTGTACCTGTTGAAATAATGCTGTTAAACTTTCAAATTTTGCATCTTGATAAGATTGTTTTTCACTTGCACGTTCTAAAGCTCGTGGTATAATATTTCACATTATATATACATAAATAATATAATGATAATGATAAAAAAATAATTATTAAATAAATTGATTTGATTTGTGCTTTTTGTGCATTGAAATGTTGATTTTTTAAGTTTTTTTTATGAAGTTACAAATGAAAGAAATATGTTACAATTAAAAAATAATCCTATTTTTTAATTTCTAGAATTCAATGAGATTTTGTGGATATGGATATATGATGTTGTGCAATTTTGTTCTATCACTATCTTATTCTAAAACAAATAAAAATAAAGCAATAAAAAGGATGATGTGTCATCTACAAAGCACGGACACTTCCCTCGGAGGCCCTGTACCCGTGTCGGACACGGACACGGCATGGACACAGCAGGGGCACGTGTCGGACACGGCTCCAGTCATGGCTGCCTTCACTTTGTCTTGGACATGGTTGAGACCATAGTTGTCTGAGCGACGCCGCCTAGGCAACTAGGCGGTCCAGATGGACCTAGGTGACTGCCCGCCTAATAGCATGTTAATTAAGCGGGCGCCTGGGCCCGCCTACCCCTCTAAATCACGCCTAGCCCGCCCAATCCCTCACCTAACCTCACAAATAAAAGACAAAAAAAAAAACACGATCAAAAGATTGAAACATCACCTACCCTGCCGGCCAACGGTGTAGCGGATACTTCCAGTCCCAAGTTAGTCTTTATTGATTTTTTGTCTCAACTTCCTATCTCTCAAAATTTCTGAACTCTTATCTCCTTGTCCCTCAATCTCTTCTCCTTGTTTTCCTTCTTTAATGCCACTAGGGTTAGATTATATTAATTTGTTGAAATGGACATACACCAATAAAGTACATTCATTTGTTCTTTATTTATAAATAGCATTCTTCATTTTAAATAGTATTCATTGAAAAATTAAAGTATGGATAAGCAGATAAATAACTTTAATATAATTACCGATTTAAATAATAAAATCTTAATTAAGCGTCGCCTAGGCGCGCTTAGGCACGCCTAGGCGGCTAGGAGGTTGGCCACCGCCTAGGCTCACCTAGCCGCCCAGACAACTATAGTTGGGACACGGCTAGGACACGGCCCAGGACATGCCTGGGACACGGCCCAGCCAGTTTCAGCCCAAAAGTAAAAAAAGAAAAAGAAAATGAAGGCCCAAACATAGCCCACAAGTATTCAACCCATTTAAAACAGCCTAGAACAACTCATTTAAACAAAATTTCTTTCTTAAGGTTAAAAAAATTATAATTTATTAGTTTAAAATAGTCATTTATAAAGTGATTTATTAGTTTATACAATTGGTTGTTGCCGTGTCCTAGCCGTACCCGTGTCCTATTTTTTCAAAAATTGTCATGTCGCCGTGTCCGTGTCGCTGTGTCATCATGTCCCGTGTCCGTGTCCGTGCTTCATAGTGTGTCATGATCAATACCATTCATTTCCTATCATATATATCTTTAAAAAAATTGCTAGCGTGATGAGGGAAAGAAGTTGAAAAACAATCGTGGTTAATATATTAGATAGATTGTTTATGGTCTAAGAGTTTCTCTTGGATGTTTTATCATGTTTTGTTTAACATGTTTACTTAAATCAGTGGTTAGGTGTGATATTGATGAAATTTTGACCTGACTACACCCATATATGACTATGAAACATTCCAACAGTAGTTTCATTGACAGGATTTATATGTTCTACTCACGGTTGTTGCTAAATGACCTCCCTGGTCAATTTCATGTGAGAGATGTCACTCTAATTCCACATTTGCTCTATTTATTTATGTATTTATTATTTTATATTTATTTTGCAGTCAGAACTGTCTGGTAAGAATATTGCTGATCTGAAACACGAGTCCCAGGGGCATGTTAGTAAGGATAGAACCAAAGGATCTCAAGCTCGTTCACCTGGTGCATGTGAGGGATCATATGACCCTGACAAGAAAGAGAGATTTAAGATGATAATTGGTGGGCCAAAGAAAGATGCACAGGCTCAGCCTCCCAAGGCTGTTCAAAAATCTGGAAGGAATGTGGATGAAGCAATAAAAGGTACAAGGGTTTCACAGTCATTCTTTGCCACTGGCGAGACGAGTAACACGGCTAGTATTGGTAGCATATCTTCATTAAAAGGTCACAGTTCCATTTCAAAGCCTGCTTCGAACAGCGAGCCGGGGATTTTGTCTGCAAAATCGTCTGATACCATTAGACAACCAGACAAAGGTGGTTTGATTGGTGATTTGTCAGTTGCCAAGGCTATTGCAAAAACAGCAGCCATTGCAGCTGCGAGTGAAGCTGACTCTTTGGAGGCTTCCCTGACCAAAGAGCAGAAGCTGAAAGTGGAGAGGTTGAAGCGGGCGAAGATGTTTGCAGCAATGATAAAGAGCGGCAATCTCCGGTCAACAGAGTCATTGGAGACCAGTCTGAAACTTACAGTTGCTTTCTCTGAAGCAGAGACCTCAGACAGATTGGAGAAGAATCAAAAGAATGATTCGACCAAGGAAGTCAAGCATAGATCGAGAAAGAGGCACAGCTCGAGCTCTAGGAAGGAGCATATGGAAGACTTAGATGACAACGACAATGATGATGATGATGATGATGATGAGAAATCACACAAAAGGAAACGGTCAGAGCTCTCATCACACCCTAGTAGAGAGGAACACAAACACAGAAAGAGCCACTCCAAGCATCGGCACAGGCACCACCATAGCTCTTCTGACGATGAATACCACCATGATAAAAGGTTAGACAGACACCAAAGATCATCATCATCTCATATAGTGAGAAGGGTTGAAGAGGCTGATGAAAAACTTTTGGGTGGGTCGCATGAAATGAAGGAAGCAGTGGCGTCTGATGTGCATGGTGGTTCAGTACAATCAGGAGATCACAGTAGGATGTCTGATGCCATAGAAGTTTCAGATGATCTGCGTGCGAAAGTCCGGGCCATGTTATTGGCAACAATGCAGTGATCCATTATGTGATCTGTGGTTCTTGAATTTGTCGTACACTTAAACATATATTTATATGAGTTTTGTTCTCTGTCTCCCCCTTCTTTATTTTTCCCCTCTTTTCCTCCCTACCCCTAAAAAACGACGTGGGATTCCAGTATTCCATCCCAAGGGTGGGAGGAAATGTCACATTCTCTATTTGAGAATGGCTATGGGTGATGCTAAAGATGTGTCATTGCATAATTAAGAGGAAACAGAACATAGGGATGGCGCTGAAAGAGCAAGAAGAAAAACATGTATTATTCCCTTCAATAAAGAATCTCTATCAAATGGCTCAGATGTATAGAATCACTTTTGCAACTGAAATGCATAATAATTCAAACAAATTTAGATTTTAATTACCTCTAATAAAATATTAAAAGGCAATGCTGCGAGGGACTAATAATAAAAAAAAATATGAACCGTATAAGATTTTTAGGTTTCACCTCTAAAAAGGTGATCTTCCATGCTTTAGAATCTAATTGTTTATAAGCTATTTGGGTCTGTTATCTCTGTTTGTTGCAGCTTAAATTTACATATTATAGATTATAACTTTTTTGATAAGTTTAGAAGTAAAAAAAAAATTGTGTTTGATTAAATAAGTTGATTTTTACATATAAAATTAATTTTATAAATATTTAAAAGAAAATTAAATTAACATAAATAATATTTCAAAATCACTACAATATTTTTTGAATATTACATTCTAAAATTTTAATAAATTGAGTGACAAATGAAATTATAAAAAAAATTGATAATGTATTTTTTGTAATAGTAAAAAAATTGAAAAGATAAAAGGTGGTTTAATGATTTTTGGTGTAATAGGAAAAACATAAATAAACATATTATTAGTAAAAGAGATTAAGGGCATGAGTATCCAAAATAAAAAAATTTAATGTCTTTTATAAACTATAATCTCAAAGCATCTCTTTCCCGGCTTAGAGATTATGATTTTTTAAAGCTATTTTTAACTTAAATAAGTTTCAATAAGTTTAAACAAATATGCAACAACTACTTATTTTAAGCTAAAAGCTTTGTACATTGACTCTTGACAAGGTCTTTGCAATAGATTCTTGGTACACTTGTCTATTTTACAATCCCATTTTATTACACTGCAATATAAGAAATTATAAAAATATGTATAAGTTTTGTTCTTCATTTATAATCTTATATATACCTCGTTAGTCACCTACATACACTGTAACGATACATGTAACTTGTTAAAAGTTTTTTTTCACTTATTCTATACATGATTTTATTTAATATATTGAAGTATATATTTTATTTTTTTTATAAAAGTATATAAGACATTGTTAAAAAAAAAAGTGGATTTCATTTGGGGTTGAAAATAGGGTTGAATCTAAACATTTTTTTAAAAAATACTATATTATTTAAGTTGTGTGAGCTAAGGGGTGCATTTGGTTGTGCGATTGCAAAATTGATTCTATAAGAATCTAGGTTTTAAAACTGATTCTACATAAGCTCACCCCTCAACTTTTGAAAATCACAGCTTTTGGGTATCATTTGCATGAAATCTGCCTGTTGGAAAATGCTATAGTAAAACTATTTGATTACACGACTATGATAATTAAGTATAACAAATAAAATCCAAGTGTTTTCATTTGCCCCATTAAATGGGACAATCAAAATCCCAACCAATCCCATCTGTTTTTATTTGTAACAGCTTTTATTTTCTCATCTCTCATCTATTTTCTATCTATTATACTAATAAATGAATGATACCATACCAACATTTTCAATTGCAAAATCCAAGAATATTTTCCCTTCATTTTTAATGAGACCGGATCTAGTCCTGTTCGGTCAGTATCGAACTGGATGACGTGAAAATCGAACTGCACTACCTATAAATCGAACTGCACAATCAATTGTTGGGTATATATTTCACTCTTCTATTGGATACTGATGATACTTAAGAATTCATATTTTCTCCAATAGCTGATTGGATCAAATAAGATAGTAAAATATATACCCAACAATTAATTGTGCAGTTCGATTTATAAATTATACAGTTCGATTTTCACGTCGTCTAGTTCGATACTGACCTAACTGACCAGACCCAGTCAGACACCTAACTAACCGGATCCAGACTGGATCCGGTCCCATTTTTAATTGCCAAAACAAGATCAAGGGTGCGCCAATCGGGTTACACACCGACCCGATTAATACACTTCAATTAACCACTTCAATTAACCGAAAGAAAAATAAAAAGGGAGAAATCCATATAACCCCCTCTAAACATATGAAAATCCATGTAAACCCCTGCAATTTTCCTAAATCCAAATAAACGCATACAAAAACCCAAATCAACCCCCAAAGTTAAATTAACCTTGACTAAAATGGAGTATTCAATAAATATTCCGTTATCTGGACCTGACATGTTTGAATTTCAAAATAAAGCAAATGAGTCCCTGTATTTAGAAAAGAAAAAAAAAAAGCAAATACCCTCATGTCAATTACATTTATACCCTTCCTTTTCAAACCTGTCTTCTTCTTTATTGCTTCTTATCACCCGATGACTTCTTAGATGCCGACCATTGGGGATTCCGACCATTAGAGTTTCCGGCTATTGAAGACCATCTCACTTCCCCATCTCTTTAAGTACTCATCCACCACCCCTATTTGGTTTTCAGATTTTTTTTTTCATAATATAATATATACCGTCATTTGTTTGTTATAACTTTTTTTTATTCTCATTGTCTATGCCTACCTTGTCTATTGATCCCCAAAATTGATTCAATTTCAGAAATGGTGAGGTTCATCTCCTGATACAATTGTTATGTTTGATAAAATGCATAAACCAACCTTTTTTTCTTTATGCATACAACCATATTGTGTTTTCTAAATATTTACATTGTTTACACTTGTATTCAAATTATATTTCATAGTCTACATGATAATGTTCAATGAAATGTTGTTTGTGAATACATTTAAATTATTTCGAAGTTCATATGGTATTGCTTGGAGTGAAAATGACTATTACTGAACTGGCAGCCTGGGAGTGGACTGCCTATAGACTGGATGCCTGGGACTGGGTCAAATTGAACACACTGGATTGGTACTGCCTGGGTGAAACTGGAACGCTAGAAGTGGTCTACACATAAATGGACTGGGTTTGCATACATTGGTCTGTCTGGAATTGGTTGGGACTGCATACACTTGTTAGAACTGCCTGGAACTATCAGAACTGGACTCTACATTCACTAAATCTGCCTAGAAATGGTTGGGATTGCATACCCTTGCTGGAATTGGCCTGGAACTGCATGGACTGCTTGGAATGTTTGCAATTGAAATCTGCATGGAACCAGCCTGGAACTAAAAACTGCCTGGAACCAGGCTGAAAATGAAAACAGTGACCTGCCTGGAACTAAAAAAAATATTTGCAATTGAAACCTGCCTAGAACAAAAAAAAATCTAACATCGAAAAACTGAACACACTGTCTGGATTGCTGACATTGAAAAAAAACTAAAACTTGACATAATAGACATGCATATAGTACATACAAACTTTGAAAAAATGCCTGGAACTGAAACCTATCTGGATTCACTACATAAATGAAACTGACCATGGGACATAACACATTTGACATTGGATTCATTGAATACATTTCATCTTAAACACTACTGAACATTCAAATTCAAGTCTTGAAAACCTCAAGAATTGATTCCACATAACATATTGCATAAGCAGGGACGGAGACAAGGGGGGCGGGTTGGGGCCCAAACCCCCCCAAGCAGACCCAAAAAAACATTATGTGGGCCATTCTCCCACATGGGCCATTCAATGAATGCCCTAAAAAAAAAACAAAAAACAAAAAACGTATTTACTTTTCTCACCCAGCACCATGTGCAACATCAAGCCATTCAAAGTGCGCCCTCTCCTCGCGCTGCAACGCTTCAGTCTCTCTTTC
Organism: Acorus gramineus; assembly: GCA_030737835.1. Classification (NCBI taxonomy): domain Eukaryota; kingdom Viridiplantae; phylum Streptophyta; class Magnoliopsida; order Acorales; family Acoraceae; genus Acorus; species Acorus gramineus. The sequence continues at coordinate 4,429,543 of CM060849.1, forward strand.
TCAAGCTTTTTTTTTGTTTATTTTTGTTTATTTATATACTGTACATACTTACATAGTTTATTTGTTATATAATTGATTCTTTAGTTATTTATTTATTCATTCTTTGTTTTGTTTAATTTTTGTTTATTATCGCATGATTCGTTAATTTGGAATTGAATCTCTTCATTGTGTTATTGTTATATTGAATTTTCATGTTACATGTAAAACTGTTTCTTTAAAAAAATATATAAATTTTATTTGAAAATTTTAATATTTGTTTAATTGATTGGATGTTTGGGACGAGAGAGAGTCGAAGAGAGGAAGAGAATCTAACATTGTTCGGATCTTTTGTAACTCAAGTTGCATAGTTATAAAATGGTCTAAATTTCCCTCAAAAAAAAAAAAAGGGGGTTCAACTGTTTTTAGATCTATTTATAAGTTAGAACAAATTATGTAACCCTTTGGAAGGAGATGATGTTTTTAGATCCAGAAAAAATTGTTAGTAAATTTATTTAGGAATTCTGTTAGCCAATGAATTGATTATTGGTTAATGAATAAATTTTGTGGTGATGATATGTGTTTGTTTCTTTTTAGGTGGTGATGGTGCATTCCATGAAATACTTTTTTTTTTTTTTGTGATAGTACATTACTTACCTGTCTATAATCTAAATAGAAATTTTCTCTCTTTCTTGATGCTAAGTCCCTCTAACCATATATAATTTTAATTTCAGTTAATACTTTCTGTTTGAATTAATATGTGCTCCGTATCATTTTTTATTTAATTCATGTTTTGCAATTGAATTTTAGGTCAAATCATGAGTAAGATGAAAATGATTGACTCATTTTTTAAAGGAAATTGCTCCAACTCCAAAGCCAATACACATCCTTCTTCTAAAGTTGATCCACCTCCAATCATTGAAAATCCTTCATCAAAACGTCCAAGAACTGAAAACGTAATTGATTCTCCTCTTCCAATTATAGAACGTGATCCAGGATTGCGTTCTCAAATCTTGGAGTATCCGATAAATCAACAAGATAGTATTCATCGAGCTTACATTAAGGCAGGACCTTATCAACACAAATTTTCAAACTATCCAGCATCGGGTGAACATAATCGCATGTTTCAGTATTCTTGGTTTGAAAAGTTCTCTTCATGGTTGGAGACTTGGAGTATTCCTCTGCAAAGGATGCTGCATTTTGCGTGTCGTGTTATGTTTTTAATAAGTCATCTAATGCGCATTTTGGGTCAACCACATTCACCATTGAAGGATTTCACAAATGGAAGAAAGTGAATTGTGCATTCCTGACTCATGTGGGGAAAGATCATTGTTCTCCACATGCACAACATCGCTGTAAGAAGTTGTAAGGATTTAATGGCCCAGTCTGGACACATAGAGAAAGTGATGGAGCGACAAACTTCAAATCAAATTGCAGATAATCGATTGCAACTTATGACATCAATTGATGCTTTACGATATTGTGCATTTCAAGCAACCGCCTTTCGAGGAAACAACGAATGCTCAAATTCGATAAATCGAGGTAACTTCATTGAAATGATAAAATTGCTTGCATAATACAATAAAGAAGTTGATGGAGTTGTTCTGAAAAATGCCCCTGGAAATGCTAAGTATACATCACCTATGATTCAGAAAGAGCTTTTGTCTATTTTCTCAGGTATGGTGCAAAATGCAATTCGTGAAGAAATTGGGGATGCTAAATATTGCATTGTTGTTGATGAATCTAAAAGGGAGAAAATGGCTATAGTGATAAGATTCGTTGATGTCAATGGGTTTGTGCGAGAATGTTTTTTAGATCTTTTGCATGTTAAAGATACAACTACACTCACCTTGAAGAACGAGATCTTTATTGTCCTCTCTCGTCATAATCTAAGTATTCAAAATATGCGAGGTCAAAGAAATGATGGTGCAAGTAACATGTGCGGTGAATGGAAGGGACTAAAATCTTTATTTCTCAATGAATGCCCATTTGCATATTATGTGCATTATTTTGCGCATAAACTCCAATTAGCTCTGGTTGCAGCCTCGAAAGAAGTTAAATCGGTACATAATTTTTTAAATAAATTGATTTATATTGTTAACACTATTGGTGCTTCCGTCAAGTGTAATGATCAATTACGTGATGCTCAAAAAGTGTATATTCAACATATGATTGATCTTGATGAAATTAAGACAGGCTCAGGAGCTAATCAACTTGGCACACTACAACAACCTAGAGATACTCGATGGTCGTCTCATTTTTCTTCTGTTTGTAGTGTCATAAAAATGTATAATGCAACTTGCTCTGTTTTACTTGACATCAGCGATCATGCATCCACATTAGCTCAATGTGTAGATGGCGAAGCTTCTTTCAAAAAGATGAGAAAATTTGAGTTCATATTTATCTTACATTCAATGAAAGAAGTTCTAGGAATTATAGATGTTCTTTGTCAATGCTTGCGACATCAAACTCAAGACATATTGAATGCAATGAATTTAGTGTCCACTACAAAGGTACTCATTCAGAAGTTGCGAGAATATAGTTGGGATAATTGTTTTCATAATGTGATATTATTTTGTGGGCAAAATGGAGTTGAAGTTCCAGACTTGAATATCCCCTATGGTAATAGGCGTTTTAGGGCTAAACGTGATAATATTACTCTGGAGCATCATTATCGAGTTGACATTTTTAATGGTGCAATGGACTACATGTTACAAGAGCTAAGTGACCGATTTAATGAGGAATCTATGGAATTTCTTCGTCTTAGCATGGCTCTCGATCCGAGAGATGGTTATAAGTCATTTAATATTGATGATATATGCACCCTCGCTAAAAAAATTCATCATCAAGATTTCATAGAGCAAGAGATTACTTTGTTAAGATATCAATTACAACATTATGAGCTCGATATACCTGCTGATACAAGATTGCAAAATTTATCCAGAACTTCTGAACTCTGCCAAGGATTAAAGGAAACAGAAAAGTCAAAGACTTTCTATCTTATTGATAAACTAATTCGTCTTGTTTTGACTCTTCCAGTCTCCACAGCAACTACTGAACAATCATTTTTAGCAATGAAACTTGTTAAAATAAGACTTCGTAACAAGATGGAAGATGAATTTCTTGCAAATTGTTTGATTTTATATATCGAAAGAGAAATAGCTGAAAAGTTTAACAATGATATGATTGTGGATGAATTTTATGCAGTGAAAAATAATCGGGCACAATTGAAGTAGAAAATATGCATTTTTTTTTTGTGGGTCTTAAATGAAAAACATTGATTAAATATGCATTTATGCATTGATTTTATGAATCGCTTTGACTTTTGACATGTTTTTGTCTTAAATTATCATACCATATTTTTATATTTTAGGTTTTTTTTCTCTTAGTTTAATTCTCTTATATGTGGCCCCCCCTTATTCTAACTCCTGTCTCTGTTCCTGTGCATAAGTATCTATTACATATAACATATTTAAGTTTTAAAAAATAAAATCTCTGAAATTACATAAGCACACACAAACTGTCGAACATATGCATGTCTTGAAATGTTAAAATCTAAAAACTCATCATTGTCTTGAAATCTGGTAACTCACCATACCCTTCATTGCATTGAAAACTTGACTGCACATAAATTTCATGTCATCCAATGATTGGAAAAATAGATAGTGATAGATTACATGAAATTTTTGGGTTTATGCTACATACCATTCCTTATCATACATTGTCGGATTTGGATTAGAAGGACTGGAGATGGATGCCTTTGGTGATGAGATTAGGAATACTAGAAGGGCCGGGATGCTATCAGTGATGAGACTTACAGGATCTAGCATAGCAGGGGAGGATGGCAAACTAGAGGAGGTGCAAAAGGGTGGGTCTGTTATATATGTGTCACTTTTAGCCTTCTGGTAACCATTGGAGCATTCTGACAGTTTTTGAGTTTTTTTTTGTTTTTCGATGGAACCGCTAAAATTTTAGACTGTTAGCTATCATCCTGAGTTTGAGGACTCCGATTGAAAATCTAACTGCATATTATGTGTCCTGGTGCCATTCCAAGCCACTCACGAAAATTTCATTGAATTCCGGTAACGTTTCAGAATTTCGCAGTTCCGGGGCGTATCCGGGTTTTGACCGAGCGAGAAGTCATTGGGAGAGTTGACTCGGTCAAAGTGGGCCCATGACTTGGTCAACCCCTTTTGTTTTTTTGTGTGGTTGGGTTGACCCAAGTCAAAGTTCACCTAATCCTCTTTAATCCTCTCTTAAGCCCTAATTAAACCTAGTTAACCCTAATCTAAGTGTGTTGACTTATTTAAGTGAGATGAAAATATCTCCTCCACTATTCATCATCTTCCCCAAATTGATTTCTCTCTCCCCCTCTCTCTTTTCCACCTTTTACCCTAGTTAGAGAGCTTGGATCTCAAAACCCAAAGAAGAGAAAGGTAAGGGGAGCTCTCGATCTATCCACCGGTGGTCTCGGATTCGAGTTCCGATGTGTTTAGCCCCTTCTCACGCCCTCTTTTCTCCTCTGTTTTCAGCCATTTCGAGGGCTGAGGAAGAGCTCGGTGGTGGTGGCCTTGGAGGAGGTGTTTCGGTGCGCGGAGAGCAACCGAACTTCCCTTCCTTCCCTTCCTTCCTTGGGTAAGCTCTCTTTCCTTCCTTTCTTGTTTAGATGAATGTTAGGAGGGGGTTTTGAGTGTGGATGGTGGTCGGTGGCTGTTGGTGGCTGTCGGCGGCGGTTGGTGGCGGTTGGAGGCCATGGGTGGCCGTCGGGACGGTGGTTGGCTATCTCGGGCAGGATGGCAGCACAGGCAGTGCAGCAAGCTGAGCAGGTGGCAGGGCGCGCGCGGGTGTGCGCGCAGGTGGAGCAGGAGCGTGCGGGCCCTGCACGCTGGGCGCCGTGCGCGGGTGTGCGCGTGGGGGCTGCGCAGAGGCGCGGTGCGTGCCGCGCGCTGGGGGCCGCGTACGGGTGCTGCGCGTAGGGCGCCGTGCTGGGGCGAGCGGTGGTGCTCGCGGGGTGCGCGCGGGGTGAGGCGCTGGGCGCAGGGTGTGCGGATGTGCGCGGTGAGGCGAGCCGGTGGTGCGCGCGGGTGCGCGCGGGGAGAGGCGATGGGGCGCTGGGCGTGCGGGTGTGCGCGCGAGTCGCTGCGCTGGGGCGCAGTGGGCGCGCGGTGCACCTGGGGGGACTTGGCGGAGTGTCCGGGTGTGCGGGCTGGGCTCGGCAGTGCGCTGGGCGCGCGGGCGGGGCTCGGCTGTGCGCCTGGGGCGGGTGGCCGTGCGGGCGGCTGCCCGGGGTCGGGAGTGAGTCGGGGTGCTCGGACTCGCGTGCGTACAGGCCGTATGTACGCTTGTCCGAGTGTTGGGTATTTTTAGTGTATTTTTGTATTTTTGTGGTATTTGTGTATTTTTACTCACCAAGTTGATTACCCTGTCTTGCAGATCTTGACGGACGGTCGCGCGACGACCCGGTTATCGGTGAGTGGGACAACCCAACCCAGTTGGGAGGCGCTATATGCACTTGGGCGTATACCGTCCTCCCCTGGGGCACCGCAGTTGATATTAACTTGTTATATGTAATCCATGCAAGCATGATTAGTGTGTAGAATGCATGCCACCCTAGACTTTGTATGTTAGGGACTTGCACCCTTAGGATATGTGTAAGAGCCGTGCATCCTGTCACCTTGTTATCATGCTAGGAAAGCCTCGACCTATGCATGCGTCCTAGTAGTTTGATTTATTAAATTAAATGCAAGCTTATGATATCTTTAGCATGCCTTAGGGAATATTAAGGGGCCTTGCGAGGTCAACATTGAGACCCGGGCTAGGGTACTCCGTGTTCCTTGTTTGGTTGGCGGGATGTCCTATATCGGGACCTCAGGTTGCCCTCCCAAGGTTTCTTTTCCTCATTATTATCTTATATATTCCCCGCATCTTGGTTATGCGCGCTGGAGGAATTCTGAAGAATTCAAGACATTAGAGTTGTTGAGATGTGTTGTCGGCGGATCCGAGTGGATCATATGCGCATGGATAGGCTGTTCTGTTCCCTTCGTTGGATCCGTGTAGAGACTGCCCCGGCGTTAGAAAGGCTGTCCCGTGCAGGGGCTCCCATCAGTAGGCACCTCCTGATTTGGGAAGGACTGTGCTGAATGTGGGAGTGGCCAAGCGGCCTACGGAGTGGGGAGAGACTATCGGTGGACCAAGGGTGACCAACAGCCTAGTCAGTCCCAATATCCTATGTCACCTGTTGAGGGGTGAGGGTGAGGGTGTGGTGGGCCGGCGATGTGGCGACCCACTGGATTGTGTAAGGATGATTATCAGCCTATTAAGTCCCAATATCCTTTGTCACCTATTGAGGGGTGAGGGTGAGGGTGTGGTGGTTCGGCGATGTAGCGACCCACTGGATTTGTGTTGTTTATGCCACTTTGAGGCTTTAATGATTATTTGTGGTTAATATAAATTGTGATGCATGGGTTGTGCTGTTCACTGAGCGTGTGGCTCACCCCTCGCATAATATTTTCTCCAGTGATTACCGAGGCGGACTTGAAGGAGGAGCTCCCCAAGAGACTGCACCAGTAGCGGAGTAGCGCCACGTCCCATGAGTTTTAGAGGCCATCAACATCCTTTTGATTGTATGTATATATTTCTGTGCTTGGGCACCCAGTTTGGATTGTATTTGGATGTTTGTGTGTATATTGGCTCTCACAGGACAGTTGATTATGTATCGAGTCTGTAATGTGTTGTTGATTTACAGATTCAGTCTTTTTAGCTTCCGCTATCTGTGTATACATCATGTCAGCCTCTTTGTTGTCTATGTTGTCTTTTTAGCTGTTGTTTATGGTATGCTATTGATCTCCTGTATTGACTGCTGATATCATGTATACGCTTGCCGCGTCCCGGGGACGGCCGCCCTGGGGCGTGACAAAAGTTGGTATCAGAGCCTGGTCCTGTCAGAGCCAATTGTCTTCTTTTCGTAGAGATGAGTCCTAGGATTTCTATATGAGTATTCTGATCCTAGTGTCTGGTTTTCTTAGGTTGCTGATATGCCTCCTCGCAGAGGACGGCGCGGACGTGGTCCCTCTCGACCTTTGGAGGTTTCCGGACCTACCAGAGGCGAGGATGCTATTGGAGAGTCCTCAGCCGTGAGGCCAGGATCGGCGCAGGAGCCTCCTGCCTGGGAGCGCGCGTTTGCGCGGATAGCAGATTTGGTGGAGACGCAGACCAGGGCACTGGAGGCCCAGACCAGAGTATTGGCAGATCAGGCACGGGAGATTCAGGAGCTGCGGGCGGCCCGCGAGGCAGTTCCGCAGGTCCCCTTGGTGGCAGATCCACCTGTGGTACCCGATGTACCCCCAGTCCCCGTGGTGGTTCCGGCGGTCAGAGTTCAGGATCCCCAGGAGAGGGAGGTGGGGCTAGAGGCTGCAGCGCGGGTGCAGCAGAGTGGCCTCGCAGCCTTTCTGAAGCTCCACCCTCCCGAGTTCCAGGGTCAGACGGCGGATCCTCTTGCTCCAGAGCGATGGTTGATGGAGGTGGATGCGATCTTCTCGACCATGCTTTGCACCGATCGCCAGCGAGTCTCCCTGGCCACTTCTAGTAGCTGCGACTGGTGGGCTACTAGATCAGTGGACATCCCGGAGGGAGTGGAGCAGCTTTCATGGACGGGGTTCCGGAGGTATTTCTTGGAGGAGTACTTCCCGTTCTCGACGCGCCAGATAGTGATGCAGGAGTTTGAGCAGCTGACGCAGGGCTCTATGTCTGTCGCTGACTACTCCACGCGCTTCACGAGGCTGTCCAGATTCGCTCCAGCCTTGGTGATGGACGAGGAGACGAGGTGCCGTCGATTCGAGCTTGGTCTCAGCAGCGCCATTCGGGTGCATGTTACCTCCCAGGCATTCACGAGGTACTCCGACTTGGTGTCTCGAGCGAAGACAGTCGAGCGAGACCTCGGGATCCTCGTGAGGGCTTCGACCCCTTCGGCAGACCAGAGGCCACCCAGGAGCCAGGACCAGGGACAGCGCAAGAAGAAGAGGCCCCGCTTTGATCAGTCAGCGGCTGCCTCTCCTCCAGCAGATGTGGTGCCAGTGCGAGGTCCAGCACCCATCGCAGCAGTGCCAGTCCAGGCGAGGCGACCAGAGACGCGGCGCTGTTATCACTGTCAGCGGATCAGGCATATCTTGTATAATTGCCCTGATGCTGGCCGACCCCGCGTGATGCCTCCGCAGCAGCAGCAGCAGCAGCCTCAGCGCAGCAGCAGCAGCCAGCAGCAGCCGCAGCAGCAGCCTCAGCGTCAGCAGCAGCAGCCACAGGGTGGCCGAGCTGACCAGAGGAGGCAGCCAGCGCAGCCGGCGAGGCGTGCCCCTGCTCCTCAGCCTCAGTTTGTTCAGGGCCGAGTGGCAGCGCTTTCAGCAGAGGAGGCTCAGGCATCAGGCAGCGTGGTTCGAGGTATTGTTCAGATCTCCCAGCTCCCTGCATATGTGTTGTTTGATTCCGGAGCCACACACTCGTTCGTGTCTCCCGCTTTCGCGAGACGGATGGGTGTGGCGTCCGCCCCTTTGGATGCTATCCTGGAGATATCATTGCCCGTGGGAGACCGTATTCTCCTCCGTTCTGTGTACCGCGGGTGTTCGGTGGAGGTTGCGGAGCATGAGTTTCCAGTGGAGTTGGTGGAGCTCGCGATGACGGACTTTGATGCCATCCTGGGAATGGATTGGCTTGCAGCTAGTCACGCCAGCATCGACTGTTTTGCCAAGTCGGTGTCTTTCCACCTTCCGGGTCGGAGGTCCTTCCAGTTCGTGGGCGATCGTGACGTAGCCCCTTTGGGGTTCGTGTCGTCCATGCAGGCGTGGAGACTCCTTCAGGGAGGATGCGAGGGCTTTCTAGCGTATATTGCTCAGGAGGATGCACCGCTGCAGGCAGATATCAGTCAGACTCCGGTCGTGGCAGAGTATCCCGAGGTTTTCCCCGATGATCTTCCGGGATTACCGCCGGATCGCGCGATCGAGTTTGAGATCAATCTGATTCCGGGGACCGAGCCGATTTCGAGAGCTCCGTACCGGATGGCCCCTGCAGAGCTGAGGGTGCTCAAGGAGCAGTTGGAGGAGTTGCTGGAGAAGGGCTTCGCACGTCCGAGTGTTTCTCCGTGGGGAGCCCCTGTCCTGTTCGTCCGGAAGAAGGACGGTTCGCTGCGGCTGTGTATTGATTACAGGCAGCTGAACAAGCGGACAGTGAAGAACAAGTACCCCTTGCCGCGGATAGATGATCTGTTTGACCAGCTCCAGGGAGCGCGTGTCTTTTCCAAGATCGATCTCCGTTCGGGGTACTATCAGCTGAAGATCCGGGAGTCAGACATTTCGAAGACGGCCTTTCGTACCCGGTATGGGCACTACGAGTTCAGAGTACTGCCATTCGGGTTGACGAACGCGCCGGCGGCCTTCATGGATCTGATGAACCGGGTGTTTCGGCCCTTCCTCGACTCCTTTGTGGTAGTATTCATCGATGACATATTGGTGTACTCGAGGAGTCTTGAGGAGCACGCTCACCATCTCCGCACTGTCTTGGAGACTTTGGCCAGACATCAGTTGTTCGCCAAGTTCAGCAAGTGCGAGTTCTGGTTGGAGCGTATGGCCTTTCTGGGCCATGTGATTTCCGGTGAGGGCATATCTGTGGACCCGGAGAAGACGCTCGCCGTGTCGAATTGGCGTCGACCGTCGAACCCCACAGAGATTCGGAGCTTCTTGGGCTTGGCGGGTTATTACAGGAGGTTTGTCGAGGGTTTCTCGAAGATAGCCGTTCCTCTTACCCGCCTCACTCGGAAGGATGTTCGGTTCGAGTGGTCCCCGTCTTGCGAGGAGAGCTTCCAGGAGTTGAAGCGAAGGCTCACCTCAGCGCCAGTTCTTACCCTTCCGTCTGGGAGTGGTGGGTTCGCAGTTTACACAGATGCATCGCAGTTGGGTGTGGGTTGCGTCCTGATGCAGCACGGTAAGGTTGTGGCTTACGCGTCGCGTCAGTTGAAGCCCCATGAGCAGAATTACCCCACCCACGACCTTGAGTTGGCAGCGATCATCTTTGCGCTGAAGATGTGGAGGCATTACCTCTATGGAGAGGAGTTCGAGCTCTTTACCGATCATAAGAGCTTGACATATTTGCAGTCCCAGCCGGAGCTCAACATGCGTCAGAGACGTTGGGTTGAGTTCCTGACGGACTATGATTGTGACATCGCTTACCATCCGGGTAAGGCGAATGTCATGGCAGATGCTCTCAGTAGGCAGCCCTTGGGCATGGCCGCCCATATGGCTGTCCGTCGTTGGAGGCTTCTGGAGGAGGCCGCTTGCTGGATCAGTGTTCGAGAGACTCCTGCGGGTGGCTTTTTGGCCAGGCTAGTGGTGCAGCCAGTCCTTCTCGACGATATCCGCACGGCTCAGGCTCAGGATCCGCATTTTATAGTCCTCTCTGAAGGCGTCGCCCGGGGCGAGCGTCCGGACTACTAGATTCACGCGGATGGGATCCTGCGATTCAGAGGCCGAGTGTGCATTCCCGACGACGCAGAGCTGAAGCGGAAGATTCTGGACGAGGCCCATCGTTCGAGGTACACAGTGCATCCTGGTGGCACGAAGATGTACAGGGGCCTTCGTCGTGGCTACTGGTGGCGCGGGATGAAGACGGATATTGCCCGTTTCGTTGCCCGATGCCTAGTATGCCAGCAGGTGAAGTCGGAGCATCAGCGCCCTGCGGGGAAGCTGCAGTCCATTGAGATCCCTCAGTGGAAGTGGGAGCAGATCACCATGGACTTCGTCTCGGGTTTGCCGAGGTCACGTTCGGGTCGCGATGCCATCTGGGTGATCGTCGACCGGCTGACGAAGTCTGCTCATTTCCTCCCCATCCGACTCACCGATTCTCTGGACACCCTGGCGCAGTTGTGTGTCTAAGAGATTGTTCGTCTCCATGGCACTCCCGTCAGCATCATTTCTGATCGAGACGCGCGTTTTACTTCGAGGTTCTGGCGTAGCCTCCAGCACGCCCTTGGTACGAACCTCCATTTCAGTACAGCGTTTCATCCGCAGACGGACGGCCAGTCGGAGAGGACGATCCAGACTCTTGAGGATATGCTGCGAGCCTGTGTTCTCGATTTTGGAGGCAGTTGGGAGAGGCACCTTCCGTTGGTGGAGTTTGCCTACAACAACAGCTACCACTCGAGTATCCGGATGGCTCCTTACGAGGCGCTCTATGGCCGCAGCTGCAGGTCCCCCTTGTGTTGGGACGAGGTCGGAGAGCGCCAGTTGGAGGGACCAGAGATCGTTCACCAGACCTCAGAGATGGTGAAGACGATTCGCGAGCGTATCCGAGTCGCTCAGAGTCGTCAGAAGTGCTACGCCGACCGTCGTCGCCGTGAGCTCGCCTTCGAGGTTGGTGACCATGTCTTCTTGAAGGTGTCCCCGATGAAGGGCATCTTCCGTTTCGGTGTGCGGGGCAAGCTGAGTCCGCGTTTCATTGGGCCGTTCCTCATCCTCGAGCGAGTTGGAGAGGTGGCCTATCGCATAGCTCTGCCCCCACAGTTGGCTCAGGCCCATGACGTCTTCCATGTCTCGCAGCTGAGGCGCTATGTCCACGATCCTGCTCACGTCATCCCGTTCGAGCCGCTCGTCTTCGAGCCGGACTTGTCTTTCGTGGAGCAGCCGATTGAGATCCTGGACCGCCGCGAGAAGAGGCTCCGCACCAAGACCGTCCAGCTGGTCAAGGTGCGATGGCAGCACCGTTCCGGTGCCGAGGCCACTTGGGAGCTCGAGGACGCCATGCGTGACGCGTATCCGCATCTTTTCCCTTCTTAGATGTTCTTGTATTTATTTTGAGGACAAAATTTCCTAAGGGGGGAGAATGTTATATATGTGTCACTTTTAGCCTTCTGGTAACCATTGGAGCATTCTGGCAGTTTTTGAGTTTTTTTCGTTTTTCGATCGGAACCGCTAAAATTTTGGACTGTTAGCTATCATCCTGAGTTTGAGGACTCCGATTGAAAATCTAACTGCATATTATGTGTCCTGGTGCCATTTCAAGCCACTCACGAAAATTTCATCGAATTCCGGTAACGTTTCAGAATTTCACAGTTCCGGGGCGTATCCGGGTTTTGACCGAGCGAGAAGTCATTGGGAGAGTTGACTCGGTCAAAGTGGGCCCATGACTTGGTCAACCCCTTTTGTTTTTTTGTGTGGTTGGGTTGACCCAAGTCAAAGTTCACTTAAGCCCCACTAATCCTCTCTTAACCCTAATTAAACCTAGTTAACCCTAATCTAAGTGTGGGTTATATTTAAGTGAGCTAAAATATCTCCCCCACTATTCATCTTCTTCTCCAATGGATTTTCTCTCTCCCCCTCTCTCTTTTTCCACCTTTTACCCTAGTTAGAGAGCTTGGATCTCAAAACCCAAAGAAGAGAAAGGTAAGGGGAGCTCCCGATCTATCCACCGGTGGTCTCGGATTCGAGTTCCGATGTGTTTAGCCCCTTCTCACGCCCTCTTTTCTCCTCTGATTTCAGCCATTTCGAGGGCTGAGGAAGAGCTCGGTGGTGGTGGCCTTGGAGGAGGTGTTTCGGTGCGCGGAGAGCAACCGAACTTCCCTTCCTTCCTTGGGTAAGCTCTCTTTCCTTCCTTTTCTTGTTTAGATGAATGTTAGGAGGGTTTTGAGTGTGGATGGTGGACGGTGGCTGTTGGTGGCCATTGGCAACGGTTGGTGGCGGTTGGAGGCCATGGGTGGCCGTCGGGAGGGTGGTTGGCTGTCTCGGGCAGGATGGCAGCACAGGCAGCAGGCAGAGCAGGTGGCAGGGCGCGCGCGGGCGTGCGCGCGGGTGGAGCAGGAGCGTGCGGGCGCTGCGCGCTGGGCGCCGTGCGCGGAAGTGTGAGCGGGGCGCTGCGCAGAGGCGCGGTGCGTGCCGCGCGCAGGGGGCCGCGTACGGGTGCTGCGCGAGGGCGCCGTGCTGGGGCGAGCGGTGGTGCGCGCGGGGCGAGGCGCTGGGCGCAGGGCGTGGGATGTGCGCGGTGAGGCGAGCGGTGGTGCGCGCGGGTGCGCGCGGGGCGAGGCGATGGGGCGCTGGGCGAGCGGTGGTGCGCGCGGGTGCGCGCGGGGCGAGGCGATGGGGCGCTGGGCGTGCGGGTGTGCGCGCGAGTCGCTGCGCTGGGGCGCAGTGGGCGCGCGGTGCACCTGGGGGGACTTGGCGGAGTGTCCGGGAGTGCGGGCTGGGCTCGGCAGTGCGCCTGGGCGCGCGGGCCGGTGCTCGGCTGTGCGCCTGGGGCGGGTGGCCGTGCGAGCGGCTGCCCGGGGTTGCGGGAGTGAGTCGGGGTGCTCGGACTCGCGTGCGTACAGGCCGTATGTACGCTTGTCCGAGTGTTGGGTATTTTTAGTGTATTTTTGTGTATTTTTGTGGTATTTGTGTATTTTTACTCACCAAGTTGATTACCCTGTCTTGACGGACGGTCGCGCGACGACCCGGTTATCGGTGAGTGGGACAACCCAACCCAGTTGGGAGGCGCTATATGCACTTGGGCGTATACCGTCCTCCCCTGGGGCACCGCAGTTGATATTAACTTGTTATATGTAATCCATGCAAGCATGATTAGTGTGTAGAATGCATGCCACCCTAGACTTTGTATGTTAGGGACTTGCACCCTTAGGATATGTGTAAGAGCCGTGCATCCTGTCACCTTGTTATCATGCTAGGAAAGCCTCGACCTATGCATGCGTCCTAGTAGTTTGATTTATTAAATTAAATGCAAGCTTATGATATCTTTAGCATGCCTTAGGGAATATTAAGGGGCCTTGCGAGGTCAACATTGAGACCCGGGCTAGGGTACTCCGTGTTCCTTGTTTGGTTGGCGGGATGTCCTATATCGGGACCTCAGGTTGCCCTCCCAAGGTTTCTTTTCCCCATTACTATCTTATATATTCCCCGCATCTTGGTTATGCGCGCTGGAGGAATTCTGAAGAATTCAAGACATTAGAGTTGTTGAGATGTGTTGTCGGCGGATCCGAGTGGATCATATGCGTATGGATAGGCTGTTCTGTTCCCTTCGTTGGATCCGTGTAGGGACTGCCCCGGCGTTAGAAAGGTCGTCCCGTGCAGGGGCTCCCATCAGTAGGCACCTCCTGATTTGGGAAGGACTGTGTTGAATGTGGGGTGGCCAAGCGGCCTACGGAGTGGGGAGAGACTATTGGTGGACCAAGGGTGACCATCAGCCTAGTCAGTCCCAATATCCTATGTCATCTATTGAGGGGTGAGGGTGAGGGTGTGTGGGCCGGCGATGTAGCGACCCACTGGATTGTGTAAGGATGATTATCAGCCTATTAAGTCCCAATATCCTATGTCACCATATTGAGGGGTGAGGGTGAGGGTGTGGTGGTTCGGCGATGTAGCGACCCACTGGATTTGTGTTGATTATGCCACTTTGAGGCTTTTACTGATTAATTGTGGTTAATATAAATTGTGATGCATGGGTTGTGCTGTTCACTGAGCGTGTGGCTCACCCCTCGCATAATTATTTTCTCCAGTGATTACCGAGGCGGACTTGAAGGAGGAGCTCCCCGAGCGACTGCACCAGTAGCGGAGTAGCGCCACGTCCCTCGAGTTTTAGAGGCCATCAACATCCTTTTGATTGTATGTATATATTTCCGTGCTTGGGCACCCAGTTTGGATTGTATTTGGATGTTTGTGTGTATATTGGCTCTCACAGGACAGTTGATTATGTATCGAGTCTGTAATGTGTTGTTGATTTACAGATTCAGTCTTTTTAGCTTCCGCTATCTGTGTATACATCATGTCAGCCTCTTTGTTGTCTGTGTTGTCTTTTTAGCTGTTGTTTATGGTATGCTATTGATCTCCTGTATTGACTGCTGATATCATGTATACGCTTGCCGCGTCCCAGGGTCGGCTGCTCTAGGGCGTGACAGGGCCGTCAACGATGAAGTGAGGGGGATGAGAGATGTCGTAGGTAAAAATTTGTGGAGAAGAAAGAGAAACCAATGGATGGGTAATGTTAAGGTTAGGTTAGGTCGGGTGTTCTGGTTATTTAGATTGAGGGAGGGGTATTATTGTAACTTCACATGTATGGTTACATCTAGGTTAAATAGAGGTTTACTTAACTAACAAAAGGAGTTGTTTGTATTTTGTATATGTTTACATGGGGTTATTTGGATTTAGGGAAAATGTAGAGGATTATATGGATTTTCATATATTTATAGGGGTTTATAGGGATTTCTCCCAAATAAAAAATAAAAATAAGGGTGGCTCTATGTAAGCGCCTTTATAAGTGGGTTCAGAACTCCTGTGAACATAAACAGGGTCAAGTCCTGTGTGTAACGTTTTTGTATTTTTCAGCATTATATATTTGTTTTAAATATATAATGAAAATTTTAATTAAAATTATTTATTTCATTTTTTCAGATTTGACGGTAAGTCCAAATGGGTCCAATTTGATTTATAATCATGATAATTATAAATTGATCCTGAAATATTTATTTTATATTTTTTCAGAGACCTTTATAGTCTCAAAAGTTTTGGTAGAAATTTGGTGAGATTCGGAGTTTGAAAAATTAAATTTTGAGGCTTACGTGTCAAGTGATTGGGCCCAAGGATCTAGTTGTGAATCCAGAAAATCTTTTACTAGTCTTCAAAGACCTATCTGTAAATCGGATAGGGATTTACCTATCTGTAAATCGGATAGGAATCTGTCTGTAAATATGATAGGGACCTAACTGTAAACCTGAAAAACTTGAGGGGCTGTTTTGTAATTTTGGTAAAAAAAACCCCATATAAATATCACATTTTGGGTTAGGGTTTTCATTCAAATCTCATAAGACATTAAGGTTGGTGATGACCCAACCCTATCTGTCGAGTACCACAAGGTGAGAAATCATTATCTATTGATTTTGTTGTACTTGAGTGTTTTAATTTATTTTTTGTTAGTAGATGATTGTGTCAATCAATTGTTTGGGGAAGAAGGTTGATGGATTAGGGATTAGGGTTTGATCGATTTTAATTAAATGATTATTTGATTAGATTTCAATGGATCTCGAAGGAGTTCTTAAAATCAAATTAGATTCATTGGTTTTGGGGATTTAAGAGTTATTTTCGGGTTGATTATATACTTGGACGTTAAATCATATTTTTGACCTTGAAGGGATCGTTTATGGGAAAAATGTAGTTCACAAAAAGAAACATAGTTTGAAAAGGTCTTTCCAACGAGTCATGAATTGTCCAATTCAGAGTTACGGGTAGAAAGTTATGATTTTTCAAATATTTCTGTGCAGTTTTATGGAATTTAAATATTTAGCTTCATGACCAAGTTTGATGAATTTTAGAGATTTAAGGGATCCCAAATGAATGTTTAATGAGTATAATTTGATTTGTGGGATTTGATGATTTTATTGATCTTGGTGACTGAAATTAGATCTCAAATCGATAATTTGATTTAGTGTGATAAATGAATATTAATTGGATATTATTGCTATTTGGATGTAAATTGGTTGAGTTAAGTTATTTGGATCATTGGAGTTGTAGTAAAGACTTATTGGATTTGTCTAAATATTTATTCGAGGATTGATCGATTATATGGGCCTTATGAAATAAATGGATACTAATTATCGGATTATTATGAGTATATGAATATTTTAATATTTATTCGGAGTTAAGATTTTCGTTAGGCCTTTGAGGTGAGTTCTGGATTGCATGTCTATTAGGTATGGGCTTTTGGGATTATTGGGCCTAGTGTTGTTGTAAGTTGGTTGTCAGTTGTTTGGGTCATGATTGAATGGTTTCTGATTTATTATTGCATAATTGTTATGCTAGGTTATCCATGTGCAATGTGTGGCATTCATGTACGTGCATCGATTTGTATTGCATGGACTAGAGATGAGTGGACTTGAGTCTCATATGTAGATTTCAAAGGAATATATATATTATGTATTCATACAAGGATCGTCTTATTTTGTGGAATATAACTGCTAGTTTTTATATAAAAACATGAGCATGTTTTTGCTGATATGTTTATCATATTATGGTCTGTATGTTAAGAAAGTGGATGCTCTGTCTTTTTGTTGTTTTGAAGATGTGGTAGATTATCAAATGCATACATTCTGTCTAGGTGGCTAAGTCTTGGTGGCCAACGTCTAGGTGGGCGTACGTCTATGTGGGAGATCCGAGAACGTAGGATCAAAGTCATTGTGGCTATGTCTACGTGGCCATGCTTGTGAAAAACCCCGCGAGCTTGGTGCTATGAAGACGGACATGCGTGTTCGTGGTGTTGCATTCATCATGTTGGATAGGATTGTGTGTGTGTGTGTGTGTGTGTATTATTGCATGTCTAGGTGGCCTTTTGTATACTTGCTCTTTTGATATATTACATACCTGTGTGAGCATACTATGATTATGATATTTTGAATACAGTTATACTAATGAGATAACGATAGTCTATTCACTGAGCGTGTGGTTGCTCACCCTTCATCATTTTCCCTTTCAGGTTAAAGACTTATATTGATGGATCTCATGTAGTAGCGATCAAGATAATGATTTTCAAAGCACTAGACTTGTATAGAAAGTGTTGGTCATTTCTTTGGCATGTAGAGGACCTATATGTATGATAGTGTGGATATATAAATTCAGTTGTTTCCGATGTATATTGAATTTGTGTTGGATTTTAACCTTGAGAATGGATATATAATTATGGTGATGTATTCTTATGTTCTCTGGATGAAAATATATATATATAGAGAGAGAGAGAACTCTGAGATTTTTAGGAATTAAGTCAACGCAACCAGATTTCACGCTTCATAAAGGAATCATGGATTCGGGGGCGTTACACTGTGAACATAAACAAGGTCACTTTGTGAACACCTGCAGAAACCCGTAGCGTGTAACAAAATATATCACGTGAGTGAGCTCACGTGAGGGAAACTAATGGAAATCATGTCAAGTCACGTTGTTTGTCTCTATTAAATCCCATGACACATTTTTTATTATTATTATTTTTTTAGTGGTTCCCCACCATCCAATGAGATCTGGACGGTGAGATTACTTGATGCAGGGTATCAAAACCCTCCATCTTCTCTCTCCTACATCATTTCAAATTGTCTTAAAAGCCTAGCCTCCTTCAAAAACCCAGCCGCGGCCACCACCACCGAAGGCCTCTTTCGGACCTCATCCACCACCATTAGCCCCTCCAAAACAGAGGTCGCTGCCACCACCACCATCGATCCCCATTTCGGACCTCATCCACCACTACTAGCCCCTTCAAAATAGAGGTCGCTGCCACCACCACCTCCATCGATCCCCCCTTTTGGATCTCATCCACCACCAGGCTCTTCAAAACAGAGGTCGCACACCACCACCATCGATTCCTCCTTTTGGATCTCATTCACCACCAACATCTTCAAACACAGGTTCACCTGTCTTTGCTTTATACATCTCAACATTATTGCTGTTGCTTTTCTTGGCTATTGTTCACAATTTTTGTATTCAAGCATGGTAGACTGGAAAAAAATTATCAGCGGAATCAAAACATGTTATAAAATGTTGGGTCGATGGAGGTTCATCAAACTAAACTGATTATGTATATGGGTTAGACTGACGTTTCACTTATATGGACTAAGCTGACCAATTTCATTTGATGCCTTACATGAAATTTCAATTATAGAATCAGTTATAATAGTTTTTAAGTGTTTATTGTGCTGTAAATTTCAATGATAAAAATATTTGGAACTAAATTTAGCAATGTCAGTGTGAAATTGTAAAAATGTTATCAATTTTGATAATATCTGAATCTCTACAAGCCCTCATTTTAGTTGTTTCTTATAGCGTGTTCTATTTATTCTTCCTTATGAGCAGATGATGATAAAATGCTTTGTTTGTAATGTAAACCTTTTATTTTCTAGCAACATGTCACACATGGGATCATCGAGTATCCATCATTCTTTGAGGAACAAAGCTAGTAAACTCTATTTCAAAACAAAATTTGTACACAATGTCAAAGTAAAGCAGTAGTTAGGGTATCTGAATCACAGAAAAACCCTGAAAAATTATACTACTCGTGCAATGCAAAAAATTGCAATTATTTTGAATGGATGCATCCAAATAATTATGTGGAACATGATGAAAAGTTTAAAGAAACATTCAATCCAACACTGCAAAGACTAGTCGGCACAACAGAGGTGGTTGAAGACTCTATCATGACACCGTTCAAAATCAGCTCCTTCAATCCAACGAAATCAGCCACCTATCACAAATGGGATCCTATTTTTGTTAGTTATTATTGTAATTCTCCTCTCCCTCATCCTCTTTCGCATGTAAGGATGATGTAATTTCGGTTTTGTGAAGAATTTTATGAATTTTGAGATGAATGATGCATTGTACTTATGCAGTTTTATAATTATTATTTAAATGATGAGTGAGTATCTTCAGATGAATGATATTAGTCTTTTGAATGAGATTTCACCCAATGAATGCAGGCTTTTTGTCGGTGTTGTAAAGGATGAATGATAAGTCTTTTGAATGAGATGAAGACAAATTGTGAACAAAAAAAATGTCTCTGCTCGCCCCCAGATAAATGTCTTATAATGTTTGTCTTCACAATTACAAAAAAAAGTGTTTGTGCTCTCAGATGAATGTCTTATGCTCCCAGACAGAATGTGGGTTACAATGTTCAGCTGTTTATGTCAAAGACCTCACATATCAAAGTGTTCTTGATATCAAACATGTATTTTGACATAAGAGGATTTGAGGATGCATGTGTTATGATTATCTATTCATCATATGTCAATTATCTGAAACCAAACTTAACAGTACACTATCTGTGGTGATTCAAAATTTTAACAGAACAAAGCACATACATTTCAATACTCTAAAACCAAACTTAAACTCAAAATTCCAAAGTAATAATTCACTAAACCTGAACAAGTAATAATTCAATATCACAAAAGACCCAAAATTTAACTGATATACTAGCTTCTTGCTTTAGTTAAAGAAACATAACGGAGCACTTCCTTTCCAAAACTCTAGAACCAAATTTAACAATACACAACAAACCCATATCGATTCACAATACAAGTCATTCAAGCTTAAGATATGTTCAAGTTGAATAAAACCCAAAAACCAAAACATTTAACAGTACAAGCATAGAACTGTGATAAACTCATCTGTATTCCTAAAACCCTATGACCAACTCAGTAATCTGTATTCCTCCTCCATTCTTTAGACAAGTTTGACGCTTGACTCATTTGAGTAGGATAAAAAGGAGAATTCTTGTGCCTACGATACAAATGCAGATATTAATGCGGCATTTAATAAAGATTTCTAAAAGTAAAATATGTGAAATATACCTGAAGCAATTGAGTCATTAAAGTCATTTATTCACTATTATCATAGTTCCCAACCATTGGTTGAAATAATGGAGCGTTTCAATCGCAATATGGGGTTGATGTTGAGTTTGAGAGCTATGTCTTCATGATCTCTTTTCTATCCCACCAATCTATCTTTTTTTAGGCTTCCCTCCCACAGTCTTCTTTTCTTTTCTTTTAAAGCCTTTGGTGACCTTTTTGCTCGAAATGCTTTCCATCTCATCTTCAAATGTTTGAGAAGATTTTCACAAATCTTCCTCAACCTCCTTCATTATCTCATTTGAACGGCGTTTGAGAAGATCTGTTGAATGGTGTGTTTTGGCTACCTTGGATGCCACTTGAATAAGACCACGACTTAATTCTTGGAAACTTCTTCTCAATTCAGAAATAGGATTAACTTATACTAAAGAACTCGAATCATGCATAACACTAGATTTTGCATTTCTAGTCCATCTTTTCAGGATATATTGTTGTGGAAACTTCTTGATTTTTTTATGATCAAATACTTTTAGAATATGACAATATTTGATACCCATAAATTCAATTTTTTGCAGCTACAAGTGACCATATCAGTAGAGGAATTATAAAAAATGGTCATTTCACTACTACGATCTCTATGACTTTGTACCCTATCATACATACGTCCCACCTCCACATGAATGTAGATAAAACAATAAAGAAATTTTTCATACTCTGTTTGAAACAACCCAAGGATCTCTGGCGTGTAAACTTTTGTGACACATGACACCATCAAAGCGTGAAATGGAATTACCAATATAGAATCCATCATCCTGAAATCACCACTCAATTCACTTTCACCCCAATCATTCATACCCCTATCAAAATGCTAAAAGAAGAGCAATGGATCGTGCTTTGAGTTCAAATAGCGCTCAGAAGAGCATTGAAGCTTTCACTACGTTGTGTACTTTTCATGTTCGCACAAAATGTGTCTCTAAAATATATTAGAGCCCATTTCTCCTTTTCAACAAAAGTTTGTTATAGCAGTTTATTACCTTCAAGATTATTTTTTAAGCATCACTTTCTAAGCATTTAGGAACTCCTCCATCTCGTACATGTAACTACAATTATAGAAGTCACTTCTGAAACCTTCGATGGCATAAAGATGTCCAAGATGTTTTGTTACATCTTGAGTCAAGTACCACACACATAGCCGATGACGAGTCTTTAGCAGAACAACGGAAATAGCTTTGGCCATCGCCGCTGATTGATCTATTAGAATAGTCTTCGGACGTCCCCCAGAAATTGCTTCAAGAAAGGTTTTAAACAACCAAATATATGAGTCAACCGTCTCATCATAAAGTAATGCACCACCAAAAATAATTGTCTACCTATGATTATTAACTCCAACGAATGGTGCAAATGGTCTTCCATGATTATTTGTACGCTAGGTGGTGGCAAGGCAAATTACATCTCCATAATGTGCATAATCAACAATAGACCTAATATCGACCCAAAACACATTCCCCGCGTTTGGGAGGTGACATCGGCTTATTTATCCTTGATAACTATATAGGGATAGATAACAGTGTTTGGCAAAATAAGCCTATCTGTATTTGGTTACATTTTCTGTTATTTTTATTGGAAAACATAAAATGCATATTTTTTGTTGTTTGGTTCACCGATGATAAACTGTGGATAAATGATTAATAAGGGATGGATAATAAGTTATTATTTTTAAAATATCAATTTTGTCCCTAGAATATAAGTTTCTGTTTGGTGTAGTTGACAAATATAAATCAATTCACGATGAGTGTAATTAAATCTGAACTGCCAATTTTATGTAATAAATTATGGTGGGCCTTTAAATAGTTTTATACAACTAGTCAATTAAACTAAGCCAATATATGGTTAGTTGTAATTCCAATTATTTAATAAATTTAATTAAATCCGCACAATCCATTGGTCATAAAGAGTAATAAATTAATTAAATCATATTGCGTATTTGTTGGTGATCTCATACATGTACCAAATATCCCATTAGTTGTTATACATTGCTTCATTTAATTTGTTTCTATGTGTTATCTGTATTTGGCCGACTATTTGCATGTAACTTATAATAGTCTCCATTATAAGATCATATGAATACATTTTGTATTTTATATTTAAATTAACTGGTTAGTTGTATACATTACTATTTGATGTACACAACTAAACCAATAAGTTAGTAATAATTGACAAAATGAAAGTCTTCGTAGTAAAAATATATGACCTCGTGTAGTTCAGATTAAAATTTACCAAGTGCTCTTATAAATTATTATTTGAAAATATATGGTAAAATCACATTCCATTACATACAATATCATGCCAACTAAAAATTAAAGTAACCTAAATAAGTAATAACTCAATCAAACGGTTTAGCCATTTTTGTTTGTTAGTTAATATACACCCATACTATGGGCCTTTCTCTTGTAAAAAAAAAAAAAACTCAATCGAACGGTCCATATTGACATTGGAAGCTAATGAGTGAATGAGGGGGATGGGGTGGGTGAGAGAGTCAGACTGATTTGACAATTCATAGACACATGTCGTGCGATGGTGAGGGGTGCAGTTTGCATCGAACAGTCTAGATTGTCTTTTTTCTGTGTGTATTTTGGACGGCCGAGATTTAATCTTATACAGTGAACAAACTGATCAGAAGGTTGTGATTTGATATGGGTGCATCATTGGGTTGTGAAAAAGGATATGAGAGAATTTTTTTGTAATTAATGATGGTAAGGAGTATTTTTATTCTCGTGGATTGATAAGTCTTGACAAGCTATTATCACATTTTATTAAAATTGTTATCAGACCTTATCCTAACTTATCTAAGCATAACTATCAGGGTTTATCCGCGCCAAACAAACAACAAATAAGATATATTCTCTTGTTATGCACCCCTATTCTGTGTTTATGTTAGGACACAAACAGGGGGATTTGTTATTTATTCATCAGCATCAAGTTTTATTGAGTGAAAGAAAATGGAATTTTGCTTTTACTTATTCTTAAAGTACTGAATAAGAACATCCACGATTCCATTCTCCATTCTTGTTTCTCTTATGGTGCGGAGATAAGATTTTACATCATTCAAAACAAAACCAAAGTTGTTATATATGTGTCACTTTTTAGCTTTCTGGTAAGCATTGGAGCATTCTGGCAGTTTTTTTTTAGTTTTTTTTGTTTTTCGATTGTAACCGCTAAAATTTTGGACTGTTAGCTATCACCCAGACTTTGAGGGCTCTGATTGAAAATCTAACTGCATATTATATGTCCTGGTGCCATTCCAAGCCACTCACAAAAATTTCATCAAATTCCGGTAACGTTTCAGAATTTCGCAGTTCCGAAGCGTATCTGGGTTTTGACCGAGCGAGAAGTCATTTGGAGACTTGACTTGGTCAAATGTGGGCCCATGACTTGGTCAACTCCCTTTGTTTTCTAGTGTGGATGGGTTGACCCAAGTCAAAGTGCACTTAAACCTCACTAATCCTAGCCTAAACCTAATTAGGGCTAATCTAAGTAGGTGTGAGAGTGTTTGGTGGGGGTGTGAGTATACAGAAATCCCACGACAACTTTAAGTCCACTATTCATCATCTTCTCCAAAATTTCTCTCTCTCTCCCTCTCTTTATTCCCCCTTAAGACCTAGTTCTAGTGGTGGAAATCAAAAACCCTAAGAAGAGAAAGAATAGGTGAGCTCCCGATCTACCTTCCGGTGGTCTCGGATTCGAATTCCCACATGTGTGACCCCTTCTCATACCCTCTTTCCTCCTCTGTTTCAGCCCCTCTTTGGCTGAGTTGGAGATCTCGGTGGTGGTAGTCTTGGAGGCGTGTTTCGGTGCGCGAAGAGCACCCGTTCTTCCTCCCCTTCCTTTCCTCTCCTTGGGTGAGCTTCCTTTCCTTCCTCTCTTGTTTAGATGCTTGATTAGGAGGTGTCTTTGGGTATGTATGGCTGTTGGTGGCTGTTGGTAGCTGTTGGTGGCTGTTCGTGGCCATTGATGGTCGTCGGGGAGGTGGTAGGGTGTCTCGGGTAGGTTGGCAGCGCAGGCAGGGCGGGCAGAGCAGGCTGACAGGGCACGCGCGCGTGCGCGCGGGCGTGAGCGCAGGTGTTGTGCAGAGGGCGCAGTACACTGGTGGTGTGCGGGTGCTGCGTGCTGGGCGCCGTGCGAGGGCGTGCGCGCGGAGCGCTGCGCAGAGGCGCAGTGCGTGCTGTGCGCGCGGGGCCGCGTGCGGGTGCTACGCGTACCGCCTGTGGTACCCTATTTTTGCAAATCTTGATGGACGGTCACGCGATGACCCGGTTGTTGGTGAGTGGGACAACCCAACCCAGTAGGGAGGCGCTATATGCACTTGGGCGTATACCGTCCTCCCCTAGGGCACCATAGGCTATATTAACTTGTGTAATCCATGCAAGCATGATTAAAATGTAGTATGCATGCTACCCTAGACTTTGTATGTTAGGGACTTGCACCCTTAGGATATGTGTAAGAGCCATGCATCCTGTCCCCATGTTTTCATGCTAGGAAGCCTCGACATATGCATGTGTCCTACTAGTTTAATTTATTAAATTAAATGCTAGCATATGATTATTACCATGCCTTAGATAATATTATAGGGAGGGGCCTTGCGAGGTCAACATTGAGACCCGGGCTAGGGTGCTTCGTGTTCTTTGTTTGGTTGTCGGGATGTCCTATATCGGGACCTCATGCTGCCCTCCCAAGGTTACTTTTCCCAATAATATTATAACCTTGTTATTATTATTATGCATGTTCCCCGCATCTTGGTTATGCGCCCTGGAGGAATTCTGAAGAATTCATGACATTAGAGTTGTTGAGATGTGTTGTCGGCGGATCCGAGTGGATCATATGCGTATGGATAGGCTGTTTTGTTCCCTTCGTTGGATCCGTGTAGAGACTGCCCCAACGTTAGAAAGGCCGTCCCGTGAGAGGGCTCCCATCAAAAGGCACCTCCTGATTTGGGACGGACTGTGCTGAATGTGGGAGTGGCCAAGAGGCTACGGAGGGGTGAGGGTGAGGGTGTAGTGGGTTGGAGTTAGCGACCCACTGAATTTGTGTAGTTAGTCCCAATATCCTATGTCACCATATTAAGGGGTGAGGGTGTAGTGGGTCGGCGATATAGCGACCCACTGGATTGTTTGGTTCCAACCATTTTGAGGTTTGAATGATTATAATGGTTAATAATATCTGGTGGTTAATATAAATTGTGATGCATGGGTTGTGCTGTTCACTGAGCGTGTGGCTCACCCCTCGCATAAAATTATTCTCCAGTGTTATCTGAGTCGGACCTAAAGGAGGAGCTCCCCGAGTGACTTCATCAGTAGCGGAGCAGCGCCACGTCCTGCGAGTTTTAGAGGCTATCAGCATCCCTTTTGATTGTATGTATTATATTCCGTGCTTGGGCACGCGTTTGTATTATATTTGGATGTCATTGTATATATTGGCTCTCACAGGACAGTTGATTGTGTACCGAGTCTGTAATATGTCTTTGAGTTACAGATTTAGTCTTTTAGCTTCCGCTATTTGTGTATATATCATGTCAGCCCCTTTGTTGTCTGTGTTGAACTTGTTGATGTTGTTTAGGGTATATTATTGACCTCCTGTTTAGACTGCTGATATCATATATACACTTGCCGCGTCCCGGGGACGGCCGCCCTGGGGCGTGACAAAAGTTGGTATCAGAGCCTGGTCCTGTCAGAGCCAATGGTCTTCTTTTCGTAGAGATGAGTCCTAGGATTTCTATATGAGTATTCTGATCCTAGTGTCTGGTTTTCTTAGGTTGCTGATATGCCTCCTCACAGAGGACGGCGCGGACATGGTTTCCCTCGACCTTTGGAGGTTTCCGGACCTACTAGAGGCGAGGATGCTACTGGAGAGTCCACGGCTGTGAGGCCAGGATCGGCGCAGGAGCCTCCCGCATGGGAACGTGCGTTCGCTCGGATAGCGGATTTGGTGGAGACTCAGACAAGGGCACTGGAGGCCCAGACCAGAGTGTTGGCAGAGCAGGCTAGAGAGATTCAGGAGCTGAGGGCGGCCCGTGATGCAAATCCACAGGTCCCCTTGGTGGCAGATCCGCCTGTGGTACCCGACGTACCCCCAGTCCCTGTGGTGATTCCGGCGGTGAGAGTTCAGGATCGCCAGGAGAGGAAGGTGGAGCTAGAGGCTGCAGCGCGAGTGCAGCAGAGTGGCCTCGCAGCCTTTCTAAAGCTCCATCCTCCCGAGTTTCATGGGCAGTCGGCAGATCCCCTTGCGCCAGAGCGTTGGTTGATGGAGGTGGATACGATCTTCTCGACCATGCACTGCACCGACCGTCAGCGAGTCTCCTTGGCCACCTTCATGCTGAAGGGTAGCGCTGCTGACTGGTGGGCTACCCGAGTGGTGGACATCCCCGAGGGAGTGGAGCAGCTTCTATGGGTAGGATTCCAGAGGTATTTCCTGGAGGAGTACTTCCCACTCTCGACGTGGTAGATCGTGATGCAGGAGTTCAAGTAGCTGACTCAGGGCTCCATGTCTATCGCTGACTACTCCACGCGCTTCACGAGGCTTTCCAGATTCGCCCCAGCCTTGGTGATGGATGAGGAGACGAGGTGCCATCGTTTTGAGCTTGGTCTCAGCAGCGCCATTCGGGTGCATGTCACCTCCCAGGCTTTCTCGAGGTTCCCGGACTTGGTGTCTTGGGCGAAGACAGTCGAGCGAGACCTCTGGATCCTCGTGACGGTTCCGTCCCCTTCTGCAGATTAGAGTCCTCCCAGGAGCCAGGACTAGGGATAGCGCAAGAAGAAGAGGCCCCGCTTTGATCAGTTAGCGGCTGCCTCTCCTCCAGCAGATGTGGTGCCAGTGCAAGGTTCAGCACCTATTGCGGCAGTGCCAATCCAGGCCTGGTGACCGGAGACGCGGCGCTGCTACCACTGTCAGCGCATCGGGCATATCTCGTATAATTGCCCAGATGCTGGCCGACTCCGTGTGCAGCCTCAGCGTCAGCAGCAGCAGCAGCAGCAGCAGCCACTGGGTGGTCGTATTGACCAGTGGAGGCAGCCAGGGCAGCCTGCGAGGTGTGCCCATGCTCCTCAGCCGCGGTTTGTTCAGGGCAGAGTTGCAGCACTTTCGACCGAGGAGGCGCAGGTTCCGGGTATCATGGTCCGAGGTAATGTTTTTTTTTCCCAACTCCCTATAAATATTTATGTGTTGGTTGCTGTTATGCATGTGTGTGATATCTCGTTAAGCGGGTATCGAGAGTGGTTGTTCAAGTTGAGGAGGCCGGGTTGTAGCCATCCTGGCAGAAGGCTCCCATCCGTAGGTACCACCGATGCAGTCGGAGGGGTATTGATCGTGGGAGTATGCCAGGTAGAGGCTACCCGGGAGAGGATTAATGAATGATGTCGCGAGCGTGGAATCGTTCTCCCCTTCGTTGGATCCGTGTAGGGACTCCTCAGCGTTAGACAGGCTATCCTGACAGAGGGCTCCCATCAGTAGGCACCTCCTGATTTGGGTTCGGACTGTGCTGAATTGTGGGAGCGGACCAGGCGGCCTACGGTGTGGAGGAGAGGCTACCGGTGGACCAGGGGTGTAGAGCAGTCTAAGTCTCTCCCAAAGTCCCAATATGTCTCCTTTGGGGAGTGAGGGTGTGGATGAGGCGAAGACGCGTCGCCTCGTGACCCAATTGTTGTTCGACCGTTCCCAAGGATGTTGGGTCCGGTCTTGTGGTGGATGTTGAAGGATATCGATGGGCGATTATCTAGATGTAGATGATCCAGTGCGGTTGGTTGTGTTCTTTAAGGGTGATGTCTTCTTCTAGTATTCCTTTCTGGTTTAAGGGGCCGTGTGAGGTCAGCGTTGAGACCCGGGCTAGGGTACTCCGTGTTCCTTGTTTGGTTGTCGGGGTATCCTATATCGGGACCTCATGGTGCCCTCCCGAGGTTTCTTTTCCCAGTCAAGGAATACCCTGGAAGCATCAGCTGATGGTGGATTAAGTGCGAGTTTTGGTTGGAGCGTATGGTTTTTCTGGGCCACGTGATTTCCGGCGAGGGCATATCTGTGGACCCGGTCAAGACGCTCGCTGTGTCAATTGGCGTCGACTGTCGAACCCTGCGGAGATTCGGAGCTTCCTGGGCTTGGCGGGTTATTGCGGGAGGTTTGTCGAGGGTTCTCGAAGATAGTTGTACCTCTTAACCGCCTCGCTTGGAAGGATGTCCGGTTCGAACGGTCCCCGTCTTGCGAGGAGAGCTTCCTGGAGTTTAAGCGAAGGCTCACCTCAGCGCCAGTTCTTACCCTTCCGTCTGGGAGGGGTGGGTTCGCAGTTTGCTCCGAGGCATCGCGGTTGGGTGTGA
Organism: Acorus gramineus; assembly: GCA_030737835.1. Taxonomy (NCBI): domain Eukaryota; kingdom Viridiplantae; phylum Streptophyta; class Magnoliopsida; order Acorales; family Acoraceae; genus Acorus; species Acorus gramineus. The sequence continues at coordinate 4,458,217 of CM060849.1, forward strand.
GTTGTGTCCACGATCCTGCTCCCGTCATCCCGTTCGAGCCGCTCGTCTTCGAGCCGGACTTGTCATTCGAGGAGCAGCCGATTGAGATCATGGACCGCCACGAGAAAGGGCTCCGCACCAAGACCGTCCAGTTGGTCAAGGTGCGATGGCAGCACCGTTCCGGTGCCGAGGCCATTTGGGGGCTCGGGATGCCTTGCGTGACGCGTATCCGCATCTCTTCCCTTCCTAGATGTTTTTGTATTTATTTTGAGGACAAAATTTCCTAAGGGGGGAAGAATGTTATATATGTGTCACTTTTAACCTTCTGGTCACCATTGGGACATTCTGGCAGTTTTTCGGTTTTTCATTTTTCGATCGGAACCGCTAAAATTTTGGACTGTTAGCTATCGTCCTGAGTTTGAGGACTCCGATTGAAAATCTAACTGCATATTATGTGTCCTGGTGACATTCCAAGCCACTCACGAAAGTTTCATCGAATTCCGGTAACGTTTCAGAATTTCACAGTTCCAAAGCGTATCCGGGTTTTGACCGAGCGAGAAGTCATTGGGAGACTTGACTTGGTCAAAGTGGGCCCCATGACTTGGTCAAATTGGTTTGGATTTTAGTGTGGTTGGGTTGACTAGGGTCAAACCACACTTAAGCCTCCCTAATGCTAGCTTAAACCCTAATTAACCTAGCTTAGCCTAATCTAAGTGGGAGTTGACTTATAAGTGAGCTAAAAATATCCTCCCCCACTATTCATCATCTTCCCATTTGATTTTCTCTCTCCCTCTCTCTAAACCTCATTTTTGACCTAGCTACGGTGGTTGAAACCAAAAATCTTAAGAAGAGAAAGGATAGGTGAGCTCCCGATCTACCTTCCGGTGGTCTCGGATTCGAGTTCCCACATGCGTGACCCCTTCTCATGCCCTCTTTTCTCCTCTGATTTCAGCTGTTTTTAGGGCTGAGGGAGATCTTGGTGGTGGTGGCCTTTGAGGAGGTGTTTCGGTGCGCGAAGAGCAACCGATCTTCCCTTCCTTCCTTTCCTTCCTTGGGTAAGGCTTTCTTTCCTTCCTTTCTTGTTTAGATGCTTGTTTAGGAGGTGTTTTTGGGTGGGGGTGGCTGTTGGTGGCGGTTGGTGGCCGGTGAGAGGTGGTAGGGTGGCTCGGGCAGGATGGCAGGGCAGGCGGGCTGGCAGGCCGGCTCGGGTAGGCAGGCAGGCAGGCAGGGCGCGTGCTGTCGGGCGCGCTGGGCCCGTGCTGCCGGGCATGCTGGGCGTGTGCTGTCGGGCGCGCTGGGCGGGTAGGGGCGTGCACGCGGAGCGCTGCGCAGGGGTGCAGGGCGTGCTGTGCGCTCAGAGAGGTGATCGGGTGGTGTGCGGGTGCTGCGCAGGGCGAGCAGTCGGTGCGAGCGGGCAGGTGTGCGGGCGCTGCGCTGGGGCGCAGTGCGGGTGCGGGGCGCTGCGCTGGGGCGCAGTGCGCACGGTTGCACCCGGGGCTGGACGCACGGTGCGCGCAGGCACGCGCGAGAGTGCGCGCGGCGTGCGGCTGGGCGTGCAGGCTGGGCTCGGCAGGGTGTCCGGGAGTGCGGGCTGGGCTCGGCAGTGCGTCTGGGCGCGCGGGCCGGGGCTCGGCTGTGCGTTCGAGGCGGGTGGCTGTGCGTACGGCTGCCCGGGGGTTCGCGATTGAGTTGGGGTGCTCGGGCTCGTGTGCGTACGGGGCCGTATGTACGTTTCCCTGAGTGTTGTGTATTTTTAGAGTAGCAGATCTTGACGGACGGTCGCGCGACGACCCGGTTGTTGGTGAGTGGTACAACCCAACCCAGTAGGGAGGCGCTATATGCACTTGGGCGTATACCGTCCTCCCCACCTTGTATGTTAGGTACTTGCACCCTTAGGATATGTGTAAGAGCCATGCATCCTGTCACCCTGTTCTCATGCTAGGAAGCCTTGACCTATGCATGCGTCCTATTAGTTTAATTTATTAAATTAAATGCTAGCATATGATTATTAGCATGTCTTAGATAATATTATAGGGAGGGGCCTCGCGAGGTCAACATTGAGACCCGGGCTAGGGTGCTCCGTGTTCCTTGTTTGGTTGTCGGGATGTCCTATATCGGGACCTCATGCTGCCCTCCCAAGGTTTCTTTTCCCAATAATATTATAACCTTGTTATTATAATATATGGTTCCCCGCATCTTGGTTATGCGCCCTGGAGGAATTCTGAAGAATTCATGACATTAGAGTTGTTGAGATGTGTTGTCGGCGGATCCGAGTGGATCATATGCGTATGGATAGGCTGTTCTGTTCCCTTCATTGGATCCGTATAGAGACTGCCCCAGCGTTAGAAAGGCCGTCCCGTGAGAGGGCTCCCATCAGTAGGCACCTCCTGATTTGGGACGGACTGTGCTGAATGTGGGAGTGGCCAAGCGGCTACGAAGTGGAGGTGAGACTATCGGTGGACCAAGGGTGACCAACAGCCTAGTCAGTCCCAATATCCTATGTCACCATATTGAGGGGTGAGGGTGAGGGTGTGGTGGGTCGGCGATGTAGCAACCCGCTGGATTTGTGTAGTTAGTCCCAGTATCCTATGTCACCTATTGAGGGGTGAGGGTGTAGTGGGTCGGCGATATAGTGACCCACTGGATTGTTTAGTTCTTGCCACTTAGAGGTTTGAATGATTATTGTGGTTAATAATATCTTGTGGTTAATATAAATTGTGATGCATGGGTTGTGCTGTTCACTGAGCGTGTGGCTCACCCCTCGCATAATTATTATTCTCCAGTGCTATCTGAGTCGGATCTGGAGGAGGAGCTCCCCGAGTGACTTCATCAGTAGCGGAGCAGCGCCACGTCCCGTGAGTTTTAGAGGCTATCAGCATCCCTTTTGATTTGTATGTATTATGTTCCGTGCTTGGGCACGCGTTTGTATTATATGTGGATGTCTTTGTATATATTGCTCTCACATGACAGTTGATTGTGTATCGAGTCTGTAATATGTCTTTGAGTTACAGATTCAATCTTTTAGCTTCCGCTATCTGTGTATATATCATGTCAGCCCTTTGTTGTCTGTGTTGAACTTGTTGATGTTGTTTAGGGTATATTATTGACTCCTGTTTAGACTGCTGATATCATATATACACTTGTCGCGTCCCGGGGACGGCCGCCCTGGGGCGTGACACCGGCGGTGGGAGTTCAGGATCCCTAGGAGAGGGAGGTGGGGATGGAGGCTGCAGCGCGAGTGCATCAGAGTGGCCTCGCTGCCTTTCTGAAGCTCCACCCTCCCGAGTTCCATGGCCAGACGGCGGATCCCCTTGCCCCAGAGCGTTGGTTGATGGAGGTGGATACGATCTTCTCGACCATGCATTGCACCGACCGCCAGCGAGTCTCCCTGGCCACCTTCATGCTGAAGGGTAGCGCCGCCGACTGGTGGGCTACCCGATCAGTGGACATCCCCGAGGGAGTGGAGCAGCTTTTATGGGCGGGATTCTGGAGGTATTTCCTGGAGGAGTACTTCCCGTTCTCGACGCGCCAGATCGTGATGCAGGAGTTTGAGCAGCTGACGCAGGGCTCTATGTCTGTCGCTGACTACTCCACGCGCTTCACGAGGCTTTCCAGATTCGCCCCAGCCTTGGTGATGGATGAGGAGACGCGGTGCCGTCGTTTCGAGCTTGGTCTCAGCAGCGCCATTCGGGTGCATGTCACCTCCCAGGCTTTCACGAGGTACTCTGACTTGGTGTCTCGGGCGAAGACAGTCGAGCGAGACCTCGGGATCCTCGTGAGGGTTTCGACCCCTTCTGCAGACCAGAGACCACCCAGGAGCCAGGACCAGGGACAGCGCAAGAAGAAGAGGCCCCGCTTTGATCAGTTAGCGGCTGCCTCTCCTCCAGCAGATGTGGTGCCAGTGCGAGGTCCAGCACCCATCGCGGCGGTGCCAGTCCAGGCCAGGCGACCGGAGACGCGGCGCTGTTACCACTGTCAGCGCATCGGGCATATCTTGTATAATTGCCCTGATGCTGGCCGACCCCGCGTGCAGCCTCAGCGCCAGCAGCAGCAGCAGCCTCAGCGCCAGCCGCAGCAGCAGCCTCAGCGTCAGCAGCAGCCACAGGGTGGCCGTGTTGACCAGAGGAGGCAGCCAGCATAGCCGGCAAGGCGTGCCCCTGCTCCTCAGCCGCAGTTTGTTCAGGGCCGAGTGGCAGCGCTTTCGGCAGAGGAGGCTCAGGCATCAGGCAGCGTGGTCCGAGGTATTGTTCAGATCTCCCAGCTCCCTGCATATGTGTTGTTTGATTCCGGAGCCACACACTCGTTCGTGTCTCCCGCTTTTGCGAGACGGACGGGCGTGGCGTCCGCCCCTTTAGATGCTATCCTGGAGATATCATTGCCCGTAGGAGACCGTATTCTCCTCCGTTCTGTGTACCGAGGGTGTACGGTGGTGGTTGCGGAGCATGAGTTTCCAGTGGAGTTGGTGGAGCTCGCTATGACGGACTTTGATGCCATCCTGGGAATGGATTGGCTTGCAGCTAGTCACGCCAGCATCGACTGTTTTGCCAAGTCGGTGTCTTTCCACCTTCCGGGTCGGAGGTCCTTCCAGTTCGTGGGCGATCGTGACGTAGCCCCTTTGGGGTTCGTGTCGTCCATCCAGGCGTGGAGACTCCTTCAGGGAGGATGCGAGGGCTTTCTGGCGTACATTGCTCAGGAGGATGCACCGCTGCAGGCAGATATCAGTCAGACTCCGGTCGTGGCAGAGTATCCCGAGGTTTTCCCCGATGATCTTCCGGGATTACCGCCGGATCGCGCGATCGAGTTTGAGATAAATCTGATTCCGGGGACCGAGCCGATTTCGAGAGCTCCGTACCGGATGGCCCCTGCAGAGCTGAGGGTGCTCAAGGAGCAGTTGGAGGAGTTGCTGGAGAAGGGCTTCGCACGTCCGAGTGTTTCTCCGTGGGGAGCCCCTGTTCTGTTCGTCCGGAAGAAGGACGGTTCGCTGCGGCTTTGTATCGATTACAGGCAGCTGAACAAGCGGACAGTAAAGAACAAGTACCCCTTGCCGCGGATCGACGATCTGTTTGACCAGCTCCAGGGAGCGCGGGTCTTTTCTAAGATCGATCTCCGCTCGGGCTACTATCAGCTGAAGATCCGGGAGTCAGACATTCCGAAGACGGCCTTTCGTACCCGGTATGGGCACTACGAGTTCAGAGTACTGCCGTTCGGGTTGACGAATGCGCCGGCGGCCTTCATGGATCTGATGAACCGGGTGTTTCGGCCCTTCCTCGACTCCTTTGTGGTAGTATTCATCGATGACATATTGGTGTACTCGAGGAGTCTTGAGGAGCACGCTCACCATCTTCGCACTGTCTTGGAGACTTTGGCCAGACATCAGTTGTTCGCCAAGTTCAGCAAGTGCGAGTTTTGGTTGGAGCGTATGGCCTTTCTGGGCCATGTGATATCCGGCGAGGGCATATCTGTGGACCCGGAGAAGACGCTCGCCGTGTCGAATTGGCGTCGACCGTCGAACCCCACAGAGATTCGGAGCTTCCTGGGCTTGGCGGGTTATTACAGGAGGTTTGTCGAGGGTTTCTCGAAGATAGCCGTTCCTCTTACCCGCCTCACTCGGAAGGATGTCCGGTTCGAGTGGTCCCCGTTCTGCGAGGAGAGCTTCCAGGAGTTGAAGCGAAGGCTCACCTCAGCGCCAGTTCTTACCCTTCCGTCTGGGAGTGGTGGGTTCGCAGTTTACACCGATGCATCGCAGTTGGGTGTGGGTTGCGTCCTGATGCAGCACGGTAAGGTTGTGGCTTACGCGTCGCGTCAGTTGAAGCCCCATGAGCAGAATTACCCCACCCACGACCTTGAGTTGGCAGCGATCATCTTTGCGCTGAAGATGTGGAGGCATTACCTCTATGGCGAGGAGTTCGAGCTCTTTACTGATCATAAGAGCTTGACATATTTGCAGTCCCAGCCGGAGCTCAACATGCGTCAGAGACGTTGGGTCGAGTTCCTGACGGACTATGATTGTGACATCGCTTACCATCCGGGTAAGGCGAATGTCGTGGCGGATGCTCTCAGCAGGCAGCCCTTGGGCATGGCCGCCCACATGGCTGTACGTCGTTGGAGGCTTCTGGAGGAGGCCGCTTGCTGGATCAGTGTTCGAGAGACTCCTGCGGGTGGCTTTTTGGCCAGGCTAGTGGTGCAGCCAGTTCTTCTCGCTCAGATCCGCACGGCTCAGGCTCAGGATCCGCATTTTATAGTCCTCTCTGAGGGCGTCGCCCGGGGCGAGCGTCCGGACTACCAGATTCGCGAGGACGGGATCCTGCGGTTCAGAGGCCGAGTGTGCATTCCTGACGACGCAGAGCTGAAGCAGAAGATTCTGGACGAGGCCCATCGTTCGAGGTACACAGTGCATCCTGGTGGCACGAAGATGTACAGGGGCCTTCGTCGTGGCTACTGGTGGCGCGGGATGAAGACGGATATTGCCCGTTTCGTTGCCCGATGCTTAGTATGCCAGCAGGTGAAGTCGGAGCATCAGCGCCCTGCGGGGAAGCTGCAGTCCATTGAGATCCCTCAGTGGAAGTGGGAGCAGATCACCATGGATTTCGTCTCGGGTTTGCCGAGGTCACGTTCGGGTCGCGATGCCATCTAGGTGATCGTCGACCGGCTGACGAAGTCCGCCATTTCCTCCCCATCCGACTCACCGATTCTCTGGACACCCTGGCGCAGTTGTTCGTCTCAGAGATTGTTCGTCTCCATGGCACTCCCGTCAGCATCATTTCCGATCGAGACGCGCGTTTTACTTCGAGGTTCTGGCGTAGCCTCCAGCACGCCCTTGGTACGAACCTCCACTTCAGTACAGCGTTTCATCCGCAGACGGACGGCCAGTCGGAGAGGACGATTCAAACCCTGGAGGACATGCTGCGAGCCTCCTTTCTCGATTTTGGGGGCAGTTGGGAGAGGCACCTTCCGTTGGTGGAGTTTGCCTACAACAACAGCTACCACTCGAGTATCCGGATGGCTCCTTACGAGGCGCTCTATGGCCGCAGCTGCAGGTCCCCCTTGTGTTGGGACGAGGTCGGAGAGCGCCAGTTGGAGGGACCAGAGATCATTCACCAGACCTCAGAGATGGTGAAGACGATTCGCGAGCGTATCCGAGTCGCTCAGAGTCGTCAGAAGAGCTACGCCGACCGTCGTCGCCGTGAGCTCGCCTTCGAGGTTGGTGATCATGTCTTCCTGAAGGTGTCCCCGATGAAGGGCATCTTCCGTTTCGGCGTGCGGGGCAAGCTGAGTCCGCGTTTCATTGGGCCGTTCCTCATCCTCGAGCGAGTTGGGGAGGTGGCCTATCGCATAGCTCTGCCCCCACAGTTGGCTCAGGCCCATGACGTCTTCCATGTCTCGCAGCTGAGGCGCTATGTCCACGATCCTGCTCACGTCATCCCGTTCGAGCCGCTCGTCTTCGAGCCGGACTTGTCATTCGTGGAGCAGCCGATTGAGATCCTGGACCGCCGCGAGAAGAGGCTCCGCACCAAGACCGTCCAGCTGGTCAAGGTGCGATGGCAGCACCGTTCCGGTGCCGAGGCCACTTGGGAGCTCGAGGACGCCATGCGTGACGCGTATCCGCATCTTTTCCCTTCTTAGATGTTCTTGTATTTATTTTGAGGACAAAATTTCCTAAGGGGGGAGAATGTTATATATGTGTCACTTTTAGCCTTCTGGTAACCATTGGGACATTTTGGCAGTTTTTCAGTTTTTTTCGTTTTTCGATCGGAACCGCTAAAATTTTGGACTTTAGCTATCATCCTGAGTTTGAGGACTCCGATTGAAAATCTAACTGCATATTATGTGTCCTGGTGCCATTCCAAGCCACTCACGAAAATTTCATCGAATTCCGGTAACGTTTCAGAATTTCACAGTTCCGAAGCGTATCCGGGTTTTGACCGAGCGAGAAGTCATTGGGAGACTTGACTTGGTCAAAGTGGGCCCATGACTTGGTCAAATTTTGTTTTTGTGTGGTTGGGTTGACTGGGTCAAACCACACTTAAACCTAATCTAATCAGCCTAAACCTAATTACTAATCTAAGTGGTGTGAGTGTGTGTGGTGTGGGTGTGAGTATAAAAAAATCCCACGACTACACATCCCCACTATTCATCATCTTCTCCAAAATTTCTCTCTCTCTCCCTCTCTTTAAATCCCATTGACCTAGTAAGGTCAAACCAAAAACCCTAAGAAGAGAAAGGTTAGGTTTTGTCCCGATCTACCTTCCGGTGGTCTCGGATTCGAGTTCCCACATGTGTGACCCCTTCTCATACCCTCTTTTCTCCTCTGTTTTCAGCCATTTTTAGGGCTGAAGGAGATCTCGGTGGTGGTGGTCTTGGAGGTGGTGTTTCGGTGCGCGAAGAGCAACCGATCTTCCTTCCTTTCCTTCCTTGGGTGAGGTTTCTTTCCTTCCTTTTCTTGTTTAGATGCATGTTAGGAGGGTGTTTTTGGGTATGCATGGCTGTTGGTGGCTGTTGGTGGCGGTTGGTGGCGGTTGGTGGCCATTGGTGGCCGTCGGGGAGGTGGTAGGGTTGTCTCGGGTAGGCTGGCAGCGCAGGCAGGCAGGCGGGCTGGCAGGCGGGGCAGACGGGCAGGGCCCGGGGGCGTGCGCGCGGGTGGAGCAGGAGTGTGCGGGTGCTGTGCGCTGGGCGCCGTGCGAGGGCGTGCGCGAGGAGCGCTGCGCAGAGGGCAGTGCGTGCTGTGCGCGCGGGGCCGCGTGCGGGTGCTGCGCGCAGGGGCCGTGCGGGGGCGTGCGCGCGGAGCGCTGCGCAGAGGCGCAGGCGTGCTGTGCGCGCGCGGTGAGGCGAGCGGGTGGTGCGCGCGGGGTGCTGCGCTGGGGCGCAGGGCGTGGGGGTGTGCGCGCAAGTTGCTGCGCTGGGGCGCAGTGAGCGCGCGGTGCACCCGGGGGGCTCGGCAGCGTCCGGGCATGCGGGCAGGGGCTCGGCAGTGCGTCTGGGCGCGCGGGCTGGGGCGCGGCTGTGCGCCTGGGTCGGGTGGCCGTGCGTACGGCTGCCCGGGGGTTCGGGAGTGAGTCGGGGTGCTCGGACTCGCGTGCGTACAGGCCGTATGTACGCTTGTCCGAGTGTTGGGTATTTTAGTGTATTTTTGTATGTATTGTGTATTTTACTCACCGAGTTGATTACCCTGTCTTGCAGATCTTGACGGACGGTCGCGCGACGACCCGGTTATTGGTGAGTGGTACAATCCAACCCAGTAGGGAGGCGCTATATGCACTTGGGCGTGTACCGTCCTCCCCTGGGGCACCGTAGTTTAATATTAACCTGTTTAATATGTAATCTATGCAAGCATGATTAATATGTAGTATGCATGCTACCCTAGACTTTGTATGTTAGGGACTTGCACCCTTAGGATATGTGTAAGAGCCATGCATCCTGTCACCCTGTTCTCATGCTAGGAAGCCTCGACCTATGCATGTGTCCTACTAGTTTAATTTATTAAATTAAATGCGAACTTATGGTATTTTAGCATGCCTTAGGGAATATTAAGGGGCCTTGCGAGGTCAACATTGAGACCCGGACTAGGGTACTCCGTGTTCCTTGTTTGGTTGTCGGGATGTCCTATATCGGGACCTCATGGTGCCCTCCCAAGGTTTTTTTTCCCATTAATATTATAATATATGTTCCCCGCATCTTGGTTATGCGCCCTGGAGGAATTTTGAAGAATTCATGACATTTATAAGTTGAGATCGGTGTCGGCGGATTCGAGTGGATCGTATGCGTATGGATAGGCTGTTTCTGTTCCCTTTCGTTGGATCCGTATAGAGACTGCCCCAGCGTTAGAAAGGCCGTCCCGTAAAAGGGCTCCCATCAGTAGGTACCTCCTGATTTGGATTCGGACTGTGCTGAAGTGTGGGAGTAGGCCAAGCGGCTACGGAGTGGAGGAGAGACTATCGGTGGACCAAGGGTGATTAACAGCCTAGTCAGTCCCAATATCCTATGTCACCTATTGAAGGGTGAGGGTGAGGGTGTGGTGGGTCGGCGATGTAACGACCCACTGGATTGTGTAGTTCCTGCCACTTTGAGGCTTTTAATAATAAATTGTGGTTAATATGAATTGTGATGCATGGGTTGTGCTATTCACTGAGCGTGTGGCTCACCCCTCGCATATATATTTTTCCACAGTTATCACTGAGTCGGACTTGAAGGAGGAGCTCCCCGAGAGACTTCCTCAATAGCGGAGCAGCGCCACGTCCCGCGAGTATTAGAGGCCATCAGCATCCTTTCTTTGGATTGTATGTATTATATTTCCGTGCTTGGGCACCGTTTGTATATTATTTGGATGTATGTGTGTATATTGGCTCTCACAGGACAGTTGATTATGTATCGAGTCTGTAGTATGTTTTTGAATTACAGACTCAGTCTTTTAGCTTCCGCTATCTGTGTATATATCATGTCAGCCTTGCTTTCGTCTGTGTTGTCATTTTAGTTGTTGTTTAGAGTATTTTATTGATCTCCTGTATAGACTGCTGATATCATGTATACACTTGCCGCGTCCCGGGACGGCTGCCCTGGGGCGTGACAGAGGGTGTGGTGGGTCGGCGATGTAGCGACCCACTGGATTTTGTAGTTCCTGCCACTTTGAGGCTTGATTAATTATTTGTGGTTAATATAAATTGTGATGCGTGGGTTGTGCTATTCACTGAGCGTGTGGCTCACCCCTCGCATAATTTTTCTCCAGTTATCACTGAGTCTGATCGGAAGGAGGAGCTCCCCGAGGGATTTCAGCAGTAGCGGAGTAGCATCACGTCCCGCGAGTGTTAGAGGCCATCAGCATCCTTTCTTTTGATTGTATGTATATATTTCCGTGCTTGGGCACCTGTTTGTATTATACTTGGGCGTATTTGTGTATATTGGCTCTCACAGGACAGTTGATTATGTATCGAGTCTGTAATATGTTTTGATGTACAGACTCAGTCTTTTAGCTTCCGCTATTTGGTGTATATATCATGTCAGCCCTGCTTTTATCTGTGTTGTCATTTTAACTGTTTGTTTAGGGTATGTTATTGACCTCCAGTTTAGACTGCTGATATCATATATACACTTGCCGCGTCCCGGGGATGGCCACCCTGGGGCGTGACAAAAGTCTATCTCCAACTTATCCACTCATCAAATCAAGAACTATTTTCGGTGCTAATCTTGAACCATCTATGAGATCAAGCTAAGCAGCTTGAGCCTTTCTTATTTTTCTATGTAACCTCAAATTATAGCTCAAGGGGGTCAACACAAGATCATGATTGTGGTTTTCTTCAAATTTAGTGACATGATAAGCACTAGAAGACTGATAAGTGATAACCATATGTGCCTCACATCCTGTTTTTGTCTCATGTTGTGGCTGCAAGACTTTTTGTTTATCAACCTATTTCCTCCATTCATTAGAACAACAGAATTTTCACTTTCACACTATGCCATTGGACTTATGTGCATCACTTCTTTGAATGCTAAATCCAACTGATCTTGCATATGTGTTGTAGAATTGATAAGCACTATTTTCATAATCGAATGCCATAACAACTTCAAGCATACCATTAGAACTATATTAATCAACAAACTCACTGTCTCCTTATGTGTTAATACAATGTTTAGCTAAAATCAAATCTGTAAAAAAAAAATCACCCAACCAAGCATGGATAAAAAATGAAATCAAAGTATAAAAACCCTTAAATCGTGCATCACAGAGGCACTTACAATTCAAGCATTACAGAAACCCTTACAAAAGAAACATCTTACAATTCAAGCATTACAGAAACCCTTACAAAAGAAACATCAAATTCCCAATTCAAATTGTAACACCGTGAATCCACTACTCCATTTTGAAGTGTAAAATTCAGTGCGCTACCTTAAATCCTTAAATCTTAGAGTTCTTATTTTCCTTTATCCAGAAATATGATAAAATAATACTAAAATAAACTTCAGTCTTTAATAATAATAGAACATCAAAGATTCCACAATACTCCCAATTAATCTGGATATAACTTATACATAAAAAGATATATAACTTGATATAAACATGGTTACTAAGAGGATGGATCAACTACATGCCAAATAAATTATGTTAAGTCCTTCTACCAAGCAAGTCTAATGTTCTCGCACTCACGATCTCGTCAGCAACTACACAAGATTCACCAATCTAAGTCTTTAATATAAAAATGGAGAAATAATGAAAGGTGAACTACCACAAGCTTAGTGAATGAACATTGATGTTCCAATAATATAATATACTTAAAAAATAATGACTTTATAAAATTCTTGCAAAATAGTTGTATAATATTAAAATCCTATGATAAAGATATCATTCAAAATATGCTAGGTGTAAAACTTCTTATTTGAGGAATACATGATTATATAAAGACTCTTCTTAAAATTATATGATGTATATGAATGCAACGGACACGCATGCCCGCTTTCCACGACACCTAGCCACAACGATTTCACAACATCTACCCGTAAGGATTTTGCTTTGGAAATCGTGATACCTAGACATAGTCATTTAGACTTGGGTCCATTTTAGACCACAATCACCTAGACTGACCCACCTAGGTTGTGCCACCTAGGTGATATAATGAGTGCATTATCAAACCACTTATTTTTTCAAGTATTTATGCGACAGTTTCATAAATCTCATAATTTCAATACATACGATATGTAATAAAATATCAAAGTATATGATAATGACATGCCCATACGCCTCATACAAAATAGATTTCAATAACATAAAATACCCATGACTCCAACAAGTATACATATAGGGTTAAAAACATCTAAGTCCCTATAAACATGGAAAAACCCATATAAGTCCCTATTAAAATTAGGACAGACGTACGAGTCCCTGAAAACTCAGAAAAACCCAATTATCATCCCTGAGTTAAATTTTCATCCAAACTTAACGGAATATTCCCATAATATTCCATCACATATAATTGTGTAGACATTGAAGTCCTTATAAACAGTCATAAAGACAAATTAGTCCATGCAAAAGATAAAATTACCTCTCAAAGACTTTTACATTAAAGTGTGCATACATTGTAGTCCAATAAACAATCATAAAGATAAATTAGTCTCTGCAAAAGATAAAATTACCCTTGAAAGATTTTTACATTTAATTGGATAGACATTACAGTCCTTATAAATAATCGTAAAGACAAAATGATCCCTGTAAAAGATAAAAATGCCCCTGAAGAATGCATTCTACCGGTTAAAATATTGTTTTTACATCCAAATTGTGATCTTCAGGTGGAGTGTGATTGATATAATAGAAGATGAAAAAATAAATAAAAAAATTATATTATTTTTCTTTATGATTGTTTATAAGGACTGCAATGTCTACACAATTAAATGTAAAAATCCTTCAGGGGTATTTTTGTCTTTTACAAGAATCAATTTGTCTTTACGATTGTTTATAAATACTGTAATGTCTATTCAATTAAATGTAAAAGTCTTTTAGGGGCAATTTTATCTTTTGCAGGGACTAATTTGTCTTTATGATTATTTATAGGGACTGCAATGTGTACACAATTTAATGTAAAAGTCTTTTAGGGACAATTTTGTCTTTTGCAGGGACTAATTTATCTTTATGACTGTTTATAAGAACTTTAATGTCTACACACATATATGTGATGGAATATTCTGCGAATATTTCGTTAAATTTAGATGGAAATTTAACTCAGGGATGATAATTGAGTTTTTCTGAGTTTTCAGGGACTCGTACGTCTGTCCCAATTTTAATAGGGACTTATTTGGGTTTTCTTATGTTTGTAGAGACTTAGATGTCTTTAACCCATACATATATTATGGTTTTCAAAATAAATAGAAACATTCCTCATCTCCGGTCCACGCAATATAAACCAATGCATGTGCATGAAAACCACACTCGTACGTAGATAACCTAGCATAACAATTATGCTATAAATAAATTAGAAAATTATTCAATCATGACTCACACAACTCACAATTAACATTCTTTAACATTAGGCCCAATAATCCCAAAAGACTATGCGGGATGAACCTACTATCCACAACTCAACACAAAGGCCCATTGAAAATTCTAACTCCGAATAAATATTAAAATATTTATGTACTCACAATGATCTAATAATCAATATTAATTTATTCCATAATGTCCACATAATCGATCAATCATTGAATAAATACTTGGACAAATCCAATAAGACTCAACTACAACTCTAATGATCTAAATAACTTAACCCAACCAATTTACATCCAAATAACTATAATATCCAATTATTATTCATTGATCCCACTAAACCAAATTAATCGATTTGAGATGTCCAATTTGGGTCACCAAGATCAATAAGAACACCAAAACCCACAAATCAAATTATACCCATTAAACATTCATTTAAAATCCCTATAATCTCTAAAATTCATCAGACTTGATCATCAAACTAAATATTTGCATTTTAGGAAACTACACAGAAATCTTTGAAAATTCATAACTTTCTATTTATAACTCCGATTCATGATTCATTGGAAAGATCTTTTCAAAACCTATTTCTATTTGTGAAATGTGTTTTTCCCATAAACGGCTCTATCATGTTAAAAAATACAATTTAATGTGCAGGTATACCTTTCACCCAAAAATAACCATTTAATCATCCAAACCAATACAATCTAATTAGATCTTGAGAAATATTTTGTGGATCTATTTATCCTAATTCTCAAGCCGTGAACTTTCTTCCCCGATTCAAGATTAAACTTCAAGCAAAGATCCATTTTTCTTTTGTTAAACCATAGAATTCAAAATCATGAATGAGAAAGACATGCCAAGATCCAATGATGAGGAATGGATTCTAGATTCAATTGAGATGCCTTTCACATGCAGCCACAATATCGGGGATTCAAGGTCAAAGCCATACTACAATCACAATCATGAACCACCATTTTCATCTCTTGTGATATTCGAAGGGATAGGATTAGGTCATTACTACCCCCTCATATCATATGAAAAGCTGATGAAAACCCTAGCGCAAAACATGATATTTACATGG
The DNA here is from genome assembly GCA_030737835.1 of Acorus gramineus. Classification (NCBI taxonomy): domain Eukaryota; kingdom Viridiplantae; phylum Streptophyta; class Magnoliopsida; order Acorales; family Acoraceae; genus Acorus; species Acorus gramineus. The sequence continues at coordinate 4,473,243 of CM060849.1, forward strand.
GTTTTCCAGTTTGCCAGAATAGCAAAATGATCCCATATGTCTTCTAGTTTTACAACTAGGTCCTTATCTGATTTATAAAAAAGTCCCTGAAGGATATTAAAAGATATTTGGATTCGCAACTAGATCCTTGGGCCAAATAACTTGACACTTAAGCATAAAAATCTAATTTTTCAAACTCCGAATTTCACTAAATTTCAACCAAAGTTTTTTGAGACTATAAAGATCTCTCAAAAAATACAAAATAAATATTTTAACATCAATTTATAATTATTATAATTATAAATTAAATTGGACCCATTTGAGCCCACCGCAAAGTCTAAAAAAATAAAAATTAATTTCAATTAAAATTTTCATTATATATTTAAAATAAATATATAAGACTGAAAAATGCACAGACGTTACACAAACAAATTCTAATACAAATAATAATAACAGAACAAGGACAGACATGTAAATCAAGAAATAAAAGCTAAGCAAGGAAGCAAACTCTTAACTGATGCATTAAAAAATAAAAACAAATTTCCTTATTTTTTTATACTAAAACATGTTTGTTTGAGAGGTTTTGACATGAAAATTTTAAGAAGCACAAATCTATTGTGTATACAGGTTCATACCCAAGACTATGAACCTCGAGAGCAGTGACAGGGCTTCAACAATGGCTGGGGGAGCAGAGATGGGGCTGCGGAAGCGATGATTTGTGATGATTTTGGTTCTCCTCGAGAAGAAGATGAGGGGCGGCTAGTGATCTTGATTTATCTTTGAAGAAAGAAAGAGATCACATGTTCGCACATGATGAGGTGGTGTGAAGAGACAGCGTGAGCTGATTGTGTTTGGGTAAGTCCCTCACGGACGCGAGCTCACATGTTAAAATGTGGGTGGGTCTATCCCCACCATGCACATTGCTGAACCCATCAATAAAAAAAATCTGCATATGGGTTCTTTGAAAAATAGTAATTCCAGCGATCCATTCGACAATCTCTCTGACGAGCATTATAGAAAACAGTCGACAATCACCTTGTCAATCCACGTTTAAAAACTTCGATATTTGTATTGTCATTCACTGTTTAGAACATTCGACGGTGGGTCTATCAATCTGAGATGTGTATGTCGACACTAAATTCGTTGAACGGATAACATGAAAAATAAACACTTTGACCATTCACAATCACTTTGTTTTTCAATTTTTTTAGTCTATTTTTTAATAAAAACTCAATAAATTCTCTTCATTTAAGCCTTTTTTTGTCTGAATAATCAAAATCCACCTATTAGGAAACTTTTTTTTCCATAAATATCTTTCTATTGAGTAGTCTCTATTTTGGTTTCTTTGTTTTGGAGAGTCTCTCTATCACTTTCCATTTTACATTGACAATCCCATTCACAGCTCTCCTTCAATCACTCACCAAATTAAAACACTTAAACTTTTCTGTCGAATGATAGAGACCCATAATAAATAAATAAAAGAAACTCCAATTTTGAGATTCACATTGAGACTCAATGTGAAATGGAAGTGATAAAGAGACCCTCCAAAACAAAGAAATCCAAACAAAGACTCTGCTCACATAGAAAGATATTTATGAAAAAAAGTTTTTAATAAGTGGGTTTTGATTTTTTGGACAAAAAAGCCTAAATGAAGAGAATTTATTGGGTTTTCATGAAAAATTGAACTAAAAAAAATAAAAAAATAGAGTGATTGTGAATTGTCAAGCGTTCATTTTTCATGTTATCCGATTGACACATAGGCCTTTTGTCGAATATTCTAAACAGTGAATGACAATACAACTGTTAAAGTTTTTTTAACATGGATTGACATGGGGATTGTCGACTATTTTCAATAACGCACGACAGGGAGACTGTTGAATGGATCGGTGGGATTAGTGTTTTTCAAAGAACCTGTATATGAAATTTTTTTTATTAGTGGGTTTAGTAATGTGCATGGTGAGGATAGACCGGCCCTAACATGTTACACGGCAGGTTTCTACAGGTGTGCACAGAGTAACCCTGTGTTATGTTCACAAGAGTTATGATCCCCTTATCCCCCTGTTTGGAACGGAGATATGTTTTATTCTAGAGTATACATTTATCCAAGCATAAGTGAGTATAAATAAGGATAAAATGATTTTGTATTTGGTTGTGTTTTGAATTATTCTCGTTTGGTAAACGTAAGAATAAATGTTTTGTTGCTTGGGTAAAAATATGAATAAAGTATGGATAAAGATTTATAAAAGGTAAAAAAATAATGATAGTTGATTTTACAGGTGATTTATAAGAGATGATGACAATTGATTTGACAGTGGGGCCACATATTCTTTGGGTGAATTAAAGTATGATAACTTTAATTTCAGGGATTGATTGGAATCCATGTACCACTTTATCAGAGTTTATTCTGACATATTTTATAAGGGATTATTTAGAGTAAACAAACACTTAAAATTTTTTATCGGATGTTATCTGGGGTTATCCAGAGTCTTATACTACAAACAAACTGGGGCATATAAAGCCCTTCAAATTTTAGATTCTTAATTTATAAGCCCCACGTATGTACAAGCACTGATTCTAAATTTATTTGTACGCCCCCACCGTGTTATACCTCTCACAAAGTCGACCTAACCTAAACCCCTTTGTCTCCCTGCCTCCCAGACCTCGTCGCCGTTTTTATCAACGCATCGAAGGTTTTCCTCACCAACTGATCTCACAAGCCCCCTCGTCTCCTTCTCACCTTCCCTGACCGGCGCCTCTGCAGAACCCTACCTCTCCCCTGGCCGACGACGGAGAAAGAAGAAGTCGAAAAAGCGGACGAAAGAAGACCAGGTAATCTTTACCTTCTTCATCTCTATTTCTCCTCCTCTTCAGTTTTTTTTTTTTTTGTGTGAGAGGCTGAAGAGAGGGCTTAGGGTGGGTATTAGGTTTGAGAAAGAATGCCAATGAGGGGTTTGGGTGGGCGTTTATATTTTTTCTTTGTTTCTCAATATTTGCCTTCACATATGTATATGTATATAGAGGTAGGTTTGAGACATGGGAAAGAAGAAAAGAATGGAAGAAGGGTCAAAGGGAGGAGGTGAGCAGCATTCGCCGTCCACATTGTTCGTCAGCAACTTGCCCTATTCCTTCACTTCCTCTCAGGTGATTTCCCTGCAACATGCTTTTTGTATCAATCAATTCATTGTGTTAGTTGTCATGTTTTTTTTTTGTTAAGCTTGAGGAGGCTTTCAGCGACGTGGGTCCGGTCCGCCGCTGCTTCATGGTCATGCAAAAGGGTAATATTTTTTTTTTCTTTTCTATTTATTGTTTTCTGTGTGTTTTTGAGTTTGTTGTTGTTGTTGTTGGCAACTCTTCTGAAAAAAGGTTTGACAACAATCGTATGCGTTATAGAAAAGAACTGATAGGAGCGAAATCTAAGTGCAATGTATATATGCTTTTATTTTCCACTTTTGATGTTGATTTGAGGGGGATAGCTGGTGGTCTGCGAGCCTGTACATTAGCTTTGGTACACAGGTGTCTTTGTGTAGTGGAACTACTTTTTTTTTTTGTCATGAATGATGAGCTCTTGAGTTTACCGATTTTTTTATTAACTGTGAAAGAGCTGTACCAATTGATCCCAGCTTCTATTTGTAGTGTACTTGTGGCCACATTTGAAAGGTCTGGTTTTTTCTTTGTAGGGTGCCAGTAGAATGTACATTGTCCAAGCTTCTATTTGTAGTGTACTTGTGGCCACATTTGTAAGGTCTGGTTTTTTCTTTGTAGGGTGCCAGTAGAATGTACATTGATTGAGTTCATTTTTCTTAAAGGCAAAATGGAACAATATGAGATGGAGAATTTAAATTGTTGATCGAGTTTTCTGAAGGTGCTTTTGGAAATTGAGTTTCTCCCCAGTCTTTTTTTAATAAAATTTTTGCATGATTGTATCCAATCAATGTATAGTGTTTTTTGAAAAGAGGACAGGAGCAATCATTGTAATTAAAGTTGCCCTTTGTCAAAAGGAGACGAGGGACTAATAAGTAAAAAAAGAAATGCTAATGGGAGATGTGAAGGCTCTGAGAGAAGAAAACCTTCCAAAATTAATCCGGAGAAAACCAATATTACAACCCTTTAATACCCCTGATGCTTGTTGGCGGGTCACCACTATTAAGAATTGTAACTTTGTCATTTGGCACTTACTTCTCTTTAGAAAACTGAGGTAGAGTGCCTACCTTTTATCCAAAAATAAAAAATATAAAAAATTTACGCATATTTTCATTCTGGATGTACTCCTGTTGTAGCGATACTTTTCTTTGTTGGAGTTTGATGTGCTTTGTTTTGAAAGTTACTTTTGATTATGCGATTATTAAATATTCTTACAAGTGCCAAATAAGCTTTTAAGTTTATTTATTCTCTTTCGTTGAGTGTTGTAGTATACATTCTGTTGATTTTATGATTTTTATTAATCTATGCAACCTGTTTTTGATTATCTGATATCTTTATTTAATATTCTGTTTTGGATATAATGCCTACAGGATCAAATGAACATCGTGGCTTTGGGTTTGTCCAATTGTAAGTTATAAAATTGCTTCCTCTTCATGTTTTTTGACAAAAGGTTGGAGCACTTCATTTTAATGGTAAACTTCAATTATATTGTCTTTTTTGTATTTCCCTTTGCTTGGAATTTTCCCCAAGTATAAGTAAAATTTGGCTGTAGAATTCCTAACGGTTCTCCAAAAAAAATAAATAAATCCAATTTATGAAATTGATTTTGGTTGGCATATTAAGATGGTATTTTTAAAGAATGATAAGAAGACGTAAACTTAGCCTTTTGCAATTGGATGGGAGAGTTCTTTGGAGTGTCATTCTTGTTTTAAGTGGTTGTTTGCAATATTTCTTTTGTCAATATCTGCTGTTAATTCTTTTTACATCTTTATAAGCTTTCATTATTTTTCCTCTGCATGCAAAAAAATGAAATCTCAGTTTGTGTTGGTGGCATATTATACACACTGGGCTTTTGTAGTGCACCATTGCATTACATAGGGTGATTATTTGGACACTTCAAACCAAATAATGTACTTTAAAGTATTGGTCTACATAGTAATATGCATCAAAATTTTGACAAACTATAGTGGTATGCACATAGTGTAACACTTTCCCATCCTTTTCCATGTACAATTCTAACTTGAAGATTTTTATGGATCGCTATTCAGTACTTGATTTGGTTCTTATTTTCAGGTTTTTTTTTTCAGAAAAAGAAGAGGAGACACATGTTAGGCATGTGCACTGAAATGAAGAGTTTTATAACCCAGATAGAGTTATTAGGGGGAGAAAATGGAGATCTGTCAAGATATTTTATTTTATTTTAATTTTTAAATTTTTTTTTTTTGGGTGGTGGGGTAGGGGGATATATTAAGACAGAAGGAGAATTATTTCTCTTCCCTTGTTTGGTGTTGTGGACGCTGGAGAATTATCATCCGAAACAGAATATACTTTTGGTTACCTGTGATAGAATATTTGTTGATGCTTATATGCAACTCTTTTACATTTCTTTGTTCTCCTTTTTGATTTATTCATATAGTTACTTTTTTATTCTCTTCTTCATTTATTATAGCCTTGGGTGATTGGAACCTTTACTATCCTAGTTTCTTATGTTTGAGTTCCTAACTATAGGACGAGAATTCCTAAACATTTAAGACATTGATTACTAGACATAATCTTCTTTATGTTGTCTTCCTTGAACATGGGGTCCAAATTTTCAAGAAGGGAAAACTTAATTTAACTTCCTTTAAACTTCCCGAGACAGGGATAGATCCCTGGTATATATCGGAAGTTAAAAAAATGCCGCCCCCCCCCCCCCCCCTGCAAAATTGTGTTGTTAAGCTCTGAACCTATCATCCATATAAGTAGTATGTTTGGGCAATATTCTGTCGACTGACTTGCACATTTATCAAAATTTGAATACCTACCCTCTAAATTTGCTCCTGCCAACCTTGAATGACCCATGATGCCTTTCTTCCTCTCATCTCAAATGACAATTACTCTCCATCCCTCCATCCGTTGTCTTCATGCATTCTGCAAGCAAACATCTGTCACACTATGTTAAGGTTTTCTATCTTGTGAGTGTCATAGTTGTCTGGGCGCCGCCTAGGCGACTAGGCGGTCTAGATGGACCTAGGCGACCGCCCACTTAATAGCATGTTAATTAAGTGGGCGCCTGGGCCTGCCTAGCCCGCCCAATCCCTCGCCTAACCTCAAAAATAAAAGACAAAAAAAACACAATCGAATGATTGAAACATCACCTACCCTGCCGGCCAACAGTGCAACAAATTCTCCTGGTCCCAAGTGAGTCTCTCTCTCCTATCTCTATCTCTCTTCAAAATTTCTGAACTCTTATCTCATTCTCTCTCAATCTCTTTTCCCTTTTCTCCTTCTTTAATGCCACTAGGGTTAGATTATATTAATTTTGTTGAAATGGACATGCACCAATTAATTACATCCATGTGTTCTTTATTTATAAATAGCATTCTTCATTTTAAGTAAAATTCCTGGAAAAATTAAAAAATGGATAAGCAGATAAATAACTTTAATATAATTACCAATTTAAATAATAAAATCTTAATTAAGCGCCGCCTAGGCGGCTAGGCAGTTGGCCACCGCCTAGGCTCGCCTAGCCGCCCGGACAACTATGATGAGTGTATATTGGTTGAGTTTGACCCCCTCCCGAAGCAAATTAGAGAAAGAACCGATGACTTCTTTTTTACCATTCTGTATGAGCTAGGTAGCATGGACTCCAAAAATAAAGATTGTATAAGAATTCTGTTTTCTCATAAACAGCACATGATTCTCTCATTCTGCTGCACTTGCAATACATTTCAATGAGAGAATGGACAATGTATAAATCCCAATCAAACATGCCAATTCTAAACCAATCACCATTGTCAAAGCCATGGAGAAGGTGAATCCACTGAAGTCGAGTCTGGTCTCCCTCATATGTTAGAAAATCTCCAACAGTTTCATATGAAACCGATTGCACATTTGCCTGGATATAATGTTATTCCAACTCCCCGTGTATTGAAAGAAGACCTTCCTAACAATTGGATGGTCTCATTGATATCACCCCACAAATTCACATCCATCATTAAATTCCACGACGCTGCATCCCGACCGGCCATCATTTATGCAGAATCTTTCCGCCTAATTATAATACTCATATTTCACATTCAAATTTAAGATCAAATTCTCCAATACGATACCTTTTTTACCCTATTTCGTAGAATCCACACATGGATATACCTGCTCCCCTCAAGTTTCTTCAATCTCATACAACACTTCAAAGAACTGGAAATGATGAATCGGTTTGAATGGAATCCTTCACGTGAGATCCTTGAGATGAGGCCCAGCTCAAATAGCTCAAGATGAACATGACCCATGATCATGGTTGTCCTGGTGAAGGTGTCTCTGCTAAGGATTTCTTCAAATAACTTCTGCACAAGTCGAATGAAGATGAACCATGGTCAGAGTTCCCTATATGTTTTGTATCCTGACAAAACCCCAATAACCGGTACTAGGGTTTAGTTGGGTGAGTAGACAGCTTTGCATCAGGTGAAAGTGGGTAGAAGTTCAATATTAAGTAATCATTGAATAGGATGAGCTGGCATTGTAGACTGCATATAGTCATGGAGATTTTCCACCTCAGATATGTCACACTCCAATTATCTAAAACCTTGTTTCACTTATTTTTATTGTCTCACGTAGAGCTTGTGGTCCTCAATCTCAGTGTATCCAACATGACTGCTCCTCGTTGTAATCAGTTTTTCCTCATTTCCTTTCCTTTTTTCCTTTAATGCATTGACTTTGTACTATGACATTTAATAAAATAGTGGTAGATTGTCTTTTTCTTCCAAAAAAAAAGAAAAAGGGACTGCTCCTACTTTATATTTGTTGATGATTGAAGATGGTGCCCCAGAACTGAATCATGCTTTATACAGGGACTGCTCCTATGCCATTTTATTTGTAATTTTTTTGGTTTCTCTGCTTTATACTTGCAACAAGGGCAAGGGCACAAGGGAATCATATGTGGACATAGAGTGTAGGACATGACATTTTCTTAGTGCTTATACAGTACCATATTGAAGTCAGATGTCCAGGTGTTGGACACAGATAAATGAGTGTCTAATGCGGATCCAACCTCATTATAGGCTATCTTTGTTAATCGTTTATATCTAGCACTTGAGTAGCATCAGTTGGCTTGGTGGTCATTATATGAAACATTATACATGATGCGTTTAGCATGCTTAATATAACATCATATTGGGGGCCATTATCTTAGCATCAGATATGAGACAAATAAGGAATGTCTCTGGGTATGGGTTTTCTTTGTTACACAAAAATCATACATCTAGCATTTTACTGGAATTATTTGAATTTAAATTTCCATTAATTGTTTCCATATTTGTCAGTGCTGCTGCAGAAGATGCAGAACGTGCCATTCAAATGAAAAACACATCCGTTATAGGTGGTAGAAAAATCAGAGTCAAACATGCAATGCACCGCCCTCCCCTTGAGCTTCGTCGATCAAAAATGAACAATGGTCATTCTCTTTTTCTTGTCATTGTACATGAACAATCAAGTTTTGGCCTGCACCCAAGATGGAAAACTTCTTGACCTAAATATGTATTTATAATTAACCTTATGACCATTATAGAAGTTTCTTCTTATTTATATATCATTATCTCCGGCAATGCAGAAGACGCTATTGTGAACAAGAAAGCCAATGATGCATCTGCTGAGAATAAGCTTGAACAATCTTCAGGTGTGCAAGAATCAGGTAAAAATAATTTTTTTTTATCATATACAATGAATTTTTCCCTTGGATGGTTGAATATTTAGTTATTTACTTCTAATTTTTTTAAATAGGATCTGCAGAACTATCCAAGGGAATTCTAAATAAAACAACACTTTGTAATGTTCAAGCTGATAATGGACAAGGCTCAGAAAAACAGAGGTAATGGTAGTTGAATCTTATATAATTCTGGTGCTTCTTGTGATTAATCTGTGTGCTTGTGGATCTCACATGGCTCATATATATATTTCTTAAAAGAATATTGTATTGACCAATGTTGTAAAAAGCGGTAGATGCTGGCCGGGTGGTTAGTGGCCGCTTAGGGATTAATCAATTAGGCAGGGATTAAAACGAGAACTAATCGGTTAATTTTTTAATAAAAAAACATATTATACAGTTAAAAATACAAAATTAATAAAATAAGTTGCAATGAAATAGGGAAGAAAAGGAAAGCACCAAATTAACTGGATAAACCTCTCTTGTTCTTTACTTAATTTCTACTTATTCACTGCCTAAGTGCTTAATCCATGTTTAATCTTCGCTTATTTCCATGATCACCTAAGCCTCTAGACGATATGGGCCTGGCCTGATTATACCTAGGCGCCTGCTTAATTACTGCTTAATCATGCTTTGTAGAGCACTAGTATTGACATGTGATGATGGGAATACTGGAACTGTCTTTCGTAGGATCAAATTTGCAATAGAAGTGATTGTTGTGCTCCAAATTGTCAATGTATGTAAGGAAAAATTCTTCTGGTCAGAAGCTAAAGAGAGCTCTTGAGTCTTTTGTTACTTTAACCTTAATAGCGTTCTTACATATGCTTAATATGCAAATTTAGTATATTTAAGCACACTGTTTTCTATTCTCCTGATATTCGTAATTTAGCTTCTATTAAGTCATCCACCATGTATCAACCTCCACTGTGATGTCAGATGGTGAGATCCACCTTTTCTCAAACAGAAACTGTCTTACATGATTCTCCCAATCAGCTTTTCTTTCAATTTTTGTTGATCTTCCCTTCTCCTGGTCCTCTGATAATAACTCAAGGAGAAAATGTTTAAAACTTAACATCCTCATTAACCATTGGTCTGTAATGGCATTTTTCGTCACCAAGACATAGTAACGTGGTTTACTCAAAAGCGAATCGAGCTTTCGTTAAGTCGGCAAGCACCTCCCACCTCTGTGAAAAGGTCAAGAGATCAAATCCTTGAGAGCACTATTCATAAAAAAAAAAAAACGTGTTTTACTCAAAATAAATTTGAAATTTCATATCCATGCATAATATTGCTGTAGGGAAGTGAATTTTTTATCTTTTATTTATTTGAATTACCTGATTACCTTTTTGTTTATAATATTATACATTCAAGTTCATATACTAATTATCTATATTTGCATATGGGGTGGCCGTGATTTGGGTGCCTCCATTTTAATGATTGATAGGGATGGGATTGTTTTCACTGATAGGTGGTTTTGAGTTGTATGCTTCTGTTTTTCCTTATTTCTCTGGAGACTTCTTATCTCTTTCTGGTTTTTACCTAGTCTTAATAAAACTGGTCAACGTTTCTCGCTTAATCAAAACAGAATCTATATTTGAATTTATAGACTTTGTAGTAATTGCCCTGTTGCCTGTAGTTTTCATATTCTATCTTTAGTTTTTCATGATGACAGCCTTATTATGATGAATAATATATAGTCTGTTTAATCGTGTTTCAATAATAGTTTTCATGTCCCGTTTTTTTGGTGTTTTAGGGATAGTCGCCAAATTTTTTACAAGAGGAGAAAATATAGGAAGAAACTGTTAGTGAAAGATAACCTTCCAATACTTTGTTCTTCCCTCACTCTATCTAAAAGATCCACTCTTGTTTGCCTTAGATATATAGCAATAGTCCTTCATGAAGCAGATGGTGAAGGACCAAGCATTTTCAGCATAATACTCACTTCGATGAAAAACTTTCTCATTTCTTTTGAGCCAAAGAGAGCAGCAAACAGCATGGGGGTTGCAGATATGGATTTATTCTTCTTGCAGCAATCCCACTGTATCTCTTTGACACTTAAGCTCATCGTCAGAAAATCACAGAAGTGAGCCTGATAGGTTTAACCTAAAGCATGTTCCATTTTCCCATAACAGTATGCTAAAGGAGCACTTTTTTTTCTAGTAAGAGATTGGAGCTTCATATATAATGATGCCCCTCGTACAAAATGGAGACGAGAGATCTCCAAAATGGTAAAAAATAAATTAAAAATAAAAATAAAAACAAACAAAACAACAAAAGAGGAAAGGGTAAGAAAACTAGGAGTCCCACATAGAAATTACAAAATGGATCACATCCAATCCTTCACCGCAATCCTTGAATGAACCAAAGTGGCCACTAAAGCCTTCTCCCGATGAAAATTTTATCCCAAATACAAAGAGAAGCCTAAGTGCTTCCCAAATATTATCTATGTAGATTCTTTTGTTTTAAAAAATGGCTTCTTTCCAGGCAAGCGATACATTCCAACTCACATCATGATGGAGACAACCAATGAGTTTTGCCAATCTACTTTGGTACCTTTTTTGTCCCTTCTTCAGAGGCATTCCCACTTCCCAAACTAAAAGAGCATTTGACAAACAAATGCTGCAGACTCATCCTCTAATCCTCACAGATCGCATATCAGAGCACTTTTTTTTTTTTTTGAATAAAGATAGGAACTTTTATTAATTAAAAGCCCCCGAACAAAAGGAGACGAGGGATCTCCAATAAAATTACAAAAGTACGATTTGAGGAAAATCCCAATCTTAGAAATAAGAAAATAATTTGAATCACTTCCTCATGAACCACAATAGACCCATAACCGTGGTAGGATTATCTTCTTGGAGGATCATCTTCACCTAATCCTTAAGCAAGAATGAAATATGCACCCAAGTGTTTTCCACATACACCCTCTTTCTTTGAAATAAACATTCATTCCGCGTCAACCAAATACTCCAACACACCGCATGAGGAATGAAAGACTGAAATTTAGCCATATTACTATGGTCCCTTTTTTTCTTTCTCTGACGGAATATGTTCCACATCTCATCAATATTAAGGAAATTACACGACGAACCAATAGGTTTCCTAACCAATTCCCAAATCGATAAGACGAATGGACATGTAAAGAACAAATGCTCCCTATCCTCCTCAGCACCACCACATAGCAAACATGAAGTATCACGGTTGGGAACCCATTTTGCCCTATTAACCTTTGTGAGCACTTTGTTCACGGAGAGTAACCACATAAATGCTCTGATTTTCAAAGGCGCTAGAGTACTCCAAATAAGAGTATGGGTCTTCGCAGATGGAATTAGAGATGATACTTTGTTAATATTCTGATAAAGGGTTTTCATCGAGAACCCAAGAAGAGGTGCCAATTTCCATCTTACCACATCCTCGTCTTCCAATTTTAACTTCACACCTTGTAGAAGATCCATAAGATTAGTAAATTCTATGGCTTCGACATCATTTAAATTTCGGCGCAATCCAGGACACCAAATGATAGAGTTAACCCCACAAGTAAAAGAGTCACATATCAAGTCTTCCACATTTGATGCTACCCTTAATAGATTAGGAGAAATACTAGCCGGCGATGCACCACGGAGCCAAAGATCTTTCCAGAATTTAGTTTCAACTCCATTGCCCAGAATAAAAATTGAGAATTCTTTAATTGCCTACGCACCCTCGGGTATATCCTTCCAAATTTTGGACATAGCATCTCTAAAATGAGGGATTAACTCTAAACGCGTGCATTTCTTATAATATTTCTCTCTAATAACTCGGATCCGAAGCGAGTCCTGGTAAGCAATTAGACGCCATAGCCACTTGCCCAACAACGCCTTATTCATATTTTGAAGGTTAAGAATCCCCATGCCGCCGTCCTTCTTATCCCTGCAGACAAGGTCCCACTTAGCCAAATATGGTCCCGAACCTCCATCTTTAGTACCACGCCATAAGAATCTCCTCCTAATCTTGTCCACCTCATTAAGAATGTCGACTGGAATCTTGAATATAGAGAGAATAAATTGGGAGGCTTGTAAGAACCGCATTGAGAAGAACCAACCTGCCCCCCAAACTAAGTGCTCTCCCTTTCCACCCTTCAAGTTTTTTGCTGAACCTATCGATAAGAGGTGCCCAATCTCTCTTCCGAAGCGATGAGGTGTGCTGACCAAGGTTTTTGGTCGGAAAGCTAGCGGCTTTGCAATTCAAGCGGGCGGCGATAGTATTTACCTTGTCCAAGGGGATATGAATGCCAAATAAATTACTCTTGTTAAGGTTAACCTTGAGGACCGAGAGATTACCAAAGCACTTAATAATAAACACAAAACTGTCCAGATTGCTTTCCCTCTTGTCACAAAGGAGAATTGTGTCATCTGCATATTGAATATGAGAAACACGAGAGCCTCCTTTTGTTACCTCGAGACCATGAATCCAACCAAGTGACACTCCTTTATAAATCATACGACTAAGGACATTAGCAACGGGAATAAATATGAAGGGTGAGAGAGGGTCCCCTTGTCAAAGACCTCTTCCCGAATTAAAATACCCCACTGCTTTGCCATTAACAAGGATTGAGAGCTTGACTGTGCTAATACACTCCTTGAGCCACCATAACTGTTTTGATGAGAAACCATAATCCTTCAGAAGTTGCCAAAGGAAATCCCACCGAACAGAATCATAGGCCTTCTCAAAATCCAACTTGCATAGGAAACTTGTCCGTTTCGAGTTATGTGCCCCTGCCACACATTCTTGGGCAATCAAGAAACCATCTAGAAGAGATCTTCCTTGAATGAATGCTGACTGGCTGAGGTCCACTAACTCTTTAAGTACACTCCGAAGTTGACTGGCCAAAACCTTTGCAATAATTTTATAAGAACTGTTGAGGAGGCTAATAGGGCGATAATTACTAACTCGATCTGCTCCACTATTCTTAGGAATGAGTGCAATAAAAGTGGCGTTGAGACACCCACAACCCTGTTGACCAGAGTGAAATTCCTCAAACATTTCCATTACATCTTCCTTGACCACATGTCAAAACTGTTGAAAGAATTTAACAGAAAAACCACCCGGACCGGGGGCTTTATCCCCTTCCATTGCCAGAACTGCAGTTTTAACCTCCTCTGTAAATGGAGCATCAAGAACCAATCTCTGTATTTCGGAAAGTTGAGGAAGAGAATCATCATGCCAGACCGGGAGCCAAGAACTATCTTTGCGAAAGAAGGATCTGAAATGGTTTCCGATATGATTTTCAATATCTTCCTTAGTCTCCATATTAAAATCACCCTCCATAACAGATGTGATGAGATTTTGGCGCCTCCTTGAGTTTGCAGTCCTATGAAAGAATTTGGAATTGCCGTCACCAGATTTCAGCCATAGGGCTCTGGACCGTTGACGCCGATATTCCTCCTCCTGCAGAAAAATAACAAGAAGGTCTTCTTTGGCTTTCTTCCTTTCCTCTAGCTCCGTGTATGTTAAAGGTCCACCCTCCTCCTTGATCTGCCAACTTCTTAGAGACTCTTCCAACAGATCTTTCCGAGCACGCCGTATGGATTTGATTTGTTTACTCCACTCACTAATCTTGCCTTTAAGAATTTTGAGTTTGCTAGCCATCTTTTTTGCCCCCTTACAATTCACTTTGGCCGAGTTCCACCACATACGTACCATATCGTGGAAACCCTCTTCCAGAAACCACCAATTCTCAAATCTGAACTGAGATGAGCGTACTTTAGATGCAGCCGATAACAAAAGAATAGAATTATGATCAGAGACCGTTCTAGTCAGGCCCTCCAAAGCAGATAGAGGTGTAAAATCCTCCCAAGCAAGATCTACAAAGCATCTATCGAGCTTGGATAAAGTAGGAATGTCTCGAAGATTGCTCCAAGTAAACCTTTTATTAGATAAGGGAATTTCTATCATCCTCGAATCCAATATCCAGTCCCTGAATCCTCTGGAGCCATTAATAGGTCTCAAAAGAGAGCTACGATCAGAATCAGAAATAATGGCGTTGAAATCCCCCATAACACACCACAACAGAGTACTGAACCTGCGAGAATCATGTAATTCCAACAAAAGAGACTCCCTCAAAAAATCCACTGTAGGGCCATACACCCCCGTAAACATCCACCAAGCACCACAATTGACATCCTCAAGAATAGTAGAAACTGAGTATTGCCCACATTTTTTATCTATCAACTTCCATTGATTACTCCACCTGACCAGAATCCCCCCTGAAGAACCAATACCCGGAAGAAATTCCACTTCGACTGGGAAGCTGTCTGATTAGCAATGGAGAAACTGACTGAGCTTTAGTCTCCTGAAGCCAAAAGACATCCACCTTATGAATATTTAGATGATCCTTCACCGCTTCTCTCTTCCTCAAATCCCCCAAGCCTCTGATATTCCATGAAAGTAATTTCATTTGAATTGTTATACGACTTGCCTCTTGCACCAGAGGCTGTGCCACCATAATGTTTACGCCTAGGCAATGAGGAGTCACCACAGCCCCAAGAAGCCTCCCCCTTCATCAAATTTAATAGCTCCCTGTGACCTTTGGAAGATTTCCATTTTATATCAGCTGACTGTGAAGCAACCAGAGATCTCTTCTTGACAGAGTCGGTTTTTCCATGCCAGCTCAGAAGAAACCGGTCAGGAGAAGACGAAACTTTAAATCCCAAGGCTGATGCATTTGAAATGATCCGTACATCTTCCTCATGAATAGAGAATTTTTGAACCCATCTCGCAATGTCTGGAATAGGAGATAATATTGGCACTAGAACTTTCGAAGGGTTTACGTTAAAATCATGGATAAAAGATCGAGCGTTTGATAAAGTTGAGACAGATGGAGCGCTCAAGGATGAAGGAGAAGCATCATTGATCCTTGCTCTATCGGGTTGAGACGAAGGAGGGATATCCAATAATAATCTTTTCATAACCCGAGATACTGTCGGGTTGACCCGGATCCAACGTACTTTGAAACCCTTAGTAGTTGTGTTTGCAATTCTTCTAATACATGGATGCAATGATGCTTGAATAAACGGTACATCCGGATCCGAGGTTTGGGAACTCGGTATTCTTTCCGCAAATTCCAGATCCGGATCTGCAAAAATAAAATCTGCGTGATCCGATCCCGAAAATGAAGGAATGAATAATTGCTGAAAAGCCTGGCCAATTTCCACCACGTGTTGAACAGCTGCACATATTAAATTCGGTTTGTGGGTCTCCCCAATTCCATGCTTTCCACGTGCCCGATTTTTACTCCCTACGACTTGCCAACCGTTACTGTCCAGTCGTGCAAGATTTGAGGAATTAGAGAAATTAATTGCACAGTTTGAATTTGAATTCTTCAATAGCTGACGACCATAATATCCGGATATACAATAACTATGAGAATCAACATTCAAATCAAATCGCGACATAAGTGGATCTGAGATCTCCATTATCGCATGTGCTGATTTGTTGGAACTGCCGAGATGCCTCTGAGTTTCTCCTTGACTCCCTGATTCCCTGAGTAGCTCCCTGAGCCATTGAGTCAACTCTCTCCTGACTCGCAAGCTCGATCGAGTCAGAATATGGCACTGATTGTGGGAACGAACTTGAGGTCGAATGAGCATTTCCTTTTACTGCATCTGCATAGGATCTTTTCCCCATGGGAACCGGATGAAGAATGTCCATGCTAAAAGGTGATCCTTCGGCTCGCACAAAATTTTTATTAGGGAGAGAAAAGCCTTGCAACTTACCCAATTCCACCTGAACCAGAGGGAAATCTTCTCCATCTCTTATTTCTTCCTTTGCCGAAAGAACCTTCCCAAAGGGCCTAACCAATTCCCAAAGAGAGGAATTGTTGCGCCACATCAGAGGAATGCCTTTCAGATGCACCGTTCTCTTGGTTGTGCATTTTTGGTCTTTCCCATATCTGGAAACCAACGATGGAACTCTGCCTTCCCTCCGTCCAGGTGTAATTGTTGTTCTTTAAGAATCAGGTTCCTAGCAGTGAAAGAAGGGGTTCTGATTAGAGCACTATTAGATGCCCAAACATATTTCATTAGAATCTCATTTATATAGAGCATCCACATGAAAGCTTGAATCTTCGAGGGGAATTTGTTTGAGAAAAAGGGTAAAAATTTCATTTATAATTTATAACATGATGTCCCTTGAATATAAAGGAGATGAGGAATCTCAAAAAAAGTAAGAGAAGACTTGATAAGATTTTGAGAAATATAAAAAAAGGAGGATATTACAAGGGTAACCCCCTCCCAACCCAAATCATCCTTGTAGGCAGCAATGCACTAGGGACTTCTCCCAATATGCACCAAATTCCCTGCTCAAAGAGATGCCTTCATCGGCTCCCAAAGGTTCTTCAAGTAGATCCGGTTGTGTTAAAAAATGACATCTTTCCGAGCAAGTGACACAACATACAACATGAGGAAGAATTCCAATGAATTTAGCACCTCTACCTCCATTCCTCTTAATTCCAATGAATTTGAGAAAGACCATAAGAACCCATAAGCCTCACTCACCTTCCCCCACACAATTGTGCTATGAAAGCAACCTAACCATCATTAATGGTTTACTGATGGTTTTGAAAATTTGAGCTATAAAGAAGTGTAACATACATCTGGATAATGGGTATGGATATGGATTTTTATAGCTAGATTAGAAAAACCATCAAAACCATTATTTTACTTTATTTTGATTAGAAGTATGAATATAAACTACTTGTTTCTGTTGTTTATTTTTTGTAAAATGTGTTGCCACCTGCTAAGCATAGAGCTGTCCAAGTTTTTAAAATATTATGAGATGCTCACATTTGATGGAAACACTGGTTGGACTTCTTGAAAATTAACAGAACAATATGATTTGACCATGTTCAAATTATCAATTATTTTAATGATATATCGACATTAACAAGGAATGATCTAATTCATGATATTCATCATTTTCTTTAACCTTAAAATTAATGCCTTCCCTCAGTAACATTATTTCTTCCTGATTATATGGTAAGCAATGCATCTATTACAATATATGTCATTGTGTTTGAAAACTTTATAGAAGTCTCTCGAATCATAAACTTTATTTTTTCAACTTCGTGAAGGGTTGCAAGGACTGTAGTTTTTGGCGGCCTTCATAATTCAGATATGGCGAATGAAGTATTTCGCCGCGCTGCGGAGGCTGGCACTATCTCGTCTAAAACTTATCCACTTCCAAAAGAAGAGCTTGATCTTCATGGTGAGTGAAAATATCTTTTTGTTTTTATATGTTCATTTATTCATAGTGCTGAACAGTATTAGACATGATATAATTTTTATGATAGTTTGTGATGCGTTAACCTGAAGCTGATATGGTAGGATAGGTTGAAATAATATGATTTGATTTGGACTAATATTAAATTGTGAGATGCCAAAGCTATATGGCTGTTGAGTTGTTTGGGCGTTTAACATTCATCATCATTTCTGGTTTTTAAGTAGCTGGCTGATATCTGCCATGTTTTTATAGTTTCAGTAGATACTATATTTTGATATATTTAAGCTGTTATTTGATGATCATATTTATAGATGGATTGTCAGGGGATAATTGGGACTTGTTGGAAAGTTTTCAAAATTATACTTGGTTATTTTATTCATGCGAAGAGATTTTTTTAATGAACTAAAATGGTGTGAGTGAAAAGATGTGATGAAACATTGGGATTGAGAGGAGAGAGAAGATAGAAGCACAGGATCTCGAAGGGGTTGCTGGGGACTCAGGATTGTTAAACAAAACTCCATTAAAAACATCTCTATAGCAGTTTTTGCTAAATTCTGATATTCATGTAGTAGCATGTATTTATTGATAAAAAATATCTTGCATAAAAAACATCCTGACAAAATACATTCCAAAAATGTCTTCCTTCTAAAACAACATAACAGCACCGAAGCCATAGCAGGGTTGATTTCCCCATGTTACTAACATATCGCCAATATTGTTACGCCCCGAGGCGGCCGTCCTTGGAGCGTTCCAATAACATTAATATAAGGGAATCATACACAAGATGCCAGTATTGACTTCAACAAAGTACAACGGTAACCAATAAGAATCAGATAACGCAAGCAAAGCAATGATGAGCAATGGTTAATTGAATATGCGGAAATGTAAAATATATAAAAGTCTGTGATACAAAATATTATTACAGACCGGATACTATAATCACTCTCCTGTGAGAGCCCAAAGTATAGTCAACAACAAAAGACAACATATGCAACTGACACGGATATAATTACATACAAGAAGGAATGCTGACGTCCTCACGCTTATAGACCCAAAAGACTGGACGCAATACGCCTCACGGGAGCTCCGGCTTCTTCAAGTCTGACCCGGCCTCTACTAGAGAAATAACACGCGAGGGGTGAGCTACAAGCTTAGTGAGTGGCAAAGATGCACACATCATACGTAATAATAAATATTCCATAAAACAATATAGAGTCCCAACAACTAAGGGGAACAAATCAACAATCATAAGTGTCATACAACCCGGATCTCATCCTCACCTTCACCCCTAGGGGTGACATGGGATCATTGGAAAAAGAAAACCAAACTCGCTAACTCCCTTAACCTTACGGTAGCCCTCTCCCGGGTAGCCCTGTTCTTGATAGCCTTTCAAGATAGGTACGAAGCCACAAGAGTATTGAAATACATTTTGGGCCTCATATGATGTGGCGGCACCATCTAGGATACCTCCATCGCTGGGTAGCTTCAACACGGATACAAGGTAGGGGAGAGGAATTTCACGCTCACAATATGATACTTGTGGATCCCCCATAATCGGTGATCACTCACCGAATGATATTAAATCCAACCGAAATCATACAACGGTGCATCATTTAGATGCAGGAGGATTAATTAAGTTCTCATGTGACTAATGTCATAGAATGACCCTGGAGACGGGTCACACGCGTGCCTAACACGGCTAGGCAAAGGGGTTTATTATTCTAAGCACATATACATAATAAACTATCTTTTAGCTAAAGATTTAAACATGGATCATGGATGCATAAGAGATTTAATCATTCAAGTAAATAGATATTCATGGTAGTGGGATTACAAGAGACAACCTAAGGCATGCTTTATACTTATGCATTCATGTATGGGCAAGTTACATTATCATACTATAAAGGGGGTATGGAAGTATAGTTATTCATACATGGGCATGATATATAAACAAGTATGGGATCCTACACAACCTACAATTCATTAATAATCCTAGCATGTTAGCTATCTAACATAGTATGAGTCCTATACAAAATAGGAGTCAAATTTACCTATCATGAAAGCTATTTAGCATGGAATAATTTAGCTATAGCAGTGCAACCTATCTACACAAGTTAAATATAGCTTTGGGGCTCTATGGATGCACGACGCACGTCTACATGCATCGAGCTCTCCCGAATGGGTGGGTCGAACCACTCCTGGCACTTGAATTCTTGTGCGTGGGATCCTCGAGAGCTGCAAAATATAGATAGAATAGGTGAGCAAAACATAGATAAATATTTGCACCCCCTCCCTTCCAAAACATGCGAAACAAGCGCCAAGCTCACATGGCAACAAGGCATGCGGACAGCGTGCCGACTGCACACGGTCAGCATGCGTGCACGCACAGCCCGCACGTGCACAGGCTGCGTGCGCCCGACATTGGCCAGCTCGTTGACATCCCCCGACAAGCTCACATGTCCGTCCGTCCCCCCCCCCCCCCCCCCCCCCCCCACACACACACACACACGCACGCATTAATGCACAACCAAAATATCAACCATTCCATGTAAAACCCAACAACAATAATCACAACAGCACCAACAACAAAATGGGGAAAGAGAAATCTTCTTTTGGGAGGAGAAGGGGAGGTGAGGCTCACAAGCATACACACACAACACCTTCTCCCATCACTTCCATCTCTAAATCTCAATCTTCCCAGGATGGCTGAACAAACAAAGAGAGGAAGAGTGAGAGGGAAGGATTGAGAGAGAGAGAGAGACCCAACAATCAATGCCCACAAAGACAATCACCCTTGCCTTTGCTTCCTTTTCACTTTTCTTTCTTTAACCTCCTTTGTTGCTGCTGAAATGGTGGGAGAGGGAACTCCAACGAGAGAGAGGGAGACAGTGTGAAGTGGGAGGGACAGAGAAGTAAAAGTCAAGAGTGATGAGTATTTCCCACCTACCAAGGCTAACATAGGTGGAGGATGAGTATAAGCTTATGACAACCCACTCACAAAATAAAAGTCAAGAAGACTTGGTGGCCATGGCAAATGCATCACATCTAAGCGAAATATGTCACCTACCAAACCCAGTAATGCCCAAACCCGGATACCATTTTGAACTGTGAAAATTTTAAAATGATACTGGAATTTGACAAAAAAATTCCAGGTAGGCTAAATCGAATACCAGGTTAACAAATATGCAGTTAGATTTTTGAATTGATAGCCTAAACTTCAGCAATAAATAAAAACCCGGTATTGACCGCTTCCAAAAGTGACATAACAATATTGCTGACATGTCACAGACAATTGAACCTGATTCCGACATATTGAGTGTTGAGTCTAATCAACTGCCCAGTTCCTTACAAAAATGACAAAAAACAAGAAATGATTACTAATTGTCCAACCTTAGTTATGGGATGCACCTATACCATATGGTTTTGCTCTAGAATGAAGTCCCATGATTTGGAGCAAATTCCAATTGGAAATTTTTTTTTTTTTTGTTTTGAAGAAAGATAGGATATTCTATTGAATAAGAAAATCCAATTGGAAATTGGATTCAAAATACTTCGAGCATGGATCTAAAAGCTTTCGAGTGTGCATCTAGAATTGTCACTCTAGTTCCAAGATATGTATCCTGTCCAAAAATCAAGCACTAGTAGATAAAAACTATTTGTTTATTAATAAATTATTATCCTTAGTCATTTGAGAAAAATTTCTGAATGAAGCAGACGGTGTTCCTGGTTATTAGTGACTTAGTGTCACATTAGTAGCCTGATATTAATGGAATCTTGTAGATAGTGATGAGAAGGACAGAATTCTTTTATTTGTTGTCGTGTTTTTTTGTGTTTGTATCATATTTTTCAAGATTTTCCGTGTCCCGTGTCTGTGCTACATATGTGGTGACTAACACATGCTTTGTTTACTCATCCTTTGAATTGCACGCAACACTTCCATCATTGCCACTTTGCACCTTTTACCTTTAATGAAATGTGTCAATGAAAATCATCCACATGACTGCTTGGATGTTAATAGGAGATTTTGACATTCCTCCCCCCCCCCCCCCCCCGGCCTGGGCCAGCATACCTCTTTGGCTTTGGGTGCTGTCCTTTTGATAGCTGTCAAATATTTCAAGAACCTTGAATAGCAAGACTTAACAGAGACTCTACTCTGTCTTACTGTATGAATCAATCTGGATTACTAGCTGCACTGTTAGCAACTCTGCAATTTCCTCTTCATTAAGGTTGCTTCTCTGGACATCGGACCATGTAGCTTTTGTTTGTCTAATTGTCTGGGTAAGATGTGTAATATAAATTATCTGGAGCCTTTTTAATTTGTGCTTCAATTTTTAAGGGGAGTTCCAGGACTATATCTTGTATGTACAGTAGTCATCTTCAAGTATACTATTATCAGATATATTAGATTTTTTTTTTAATCCAAATGTCAGCTTCTCACTTGAGTTTCCCATGTCCATATGCTTACTGATGGAACCATTATATTATACTGTGAAGTGTTTTTGGACAATCTCACCTGTGCCTGTTATTTGCAAGACTTATAATGAACACTTCAAATGGATTTTTCCTATGTGAAGTGGCTGAATTTTCTGTATATTGTGTGATCCCAGGGCTTGCCCGAGATGGATGCAAATTGGATGCTTCAGCCATAGTTTACACAAGTGTCAAAGCAGCACGTGCAGCTGTGTCAATGTTGCATCAACAAGAGATAATGGGTGGGTGTGTTTGGGCACGGCAACTAGGTGGAGAGGTATATTTAAATGAAGTCTTACATTTAATTAATAAATTCATTTGCATTATGTGGATGCCTTTGTGTGGAATATTTTTTTCTGATAAAGATTGAGTCGTCTCAGTTATATTTCTTTTGAAGAAAAGATAGGAGCTACTCATTAAGAAAAGAAAAGCCCCTTGAAGAAAACATGGGGACGAGGGGTCTTTAAGATAAGAAAAGAAATCCAAAACTGGATTACAGCAAAAGCCCACCAACATAAAAAAGGAAAATGAGTTACACCCAACCCCTAACAACACAAAAGATATGAACTGTTATCTCCTTACCATGGGAGTGGTCGACAATGTTATATTTTTTTTTTGAAATGAAAGTCAACCCTGTTATATTAAAACTGGAAACTACATCAAGATACAAGAGAGCAAAAAGAGAAGAATGAACGGATAAAGAACATAGCTAGGGGAATTTAAGGAACATCCCCCCACCACCACCCACCACCCCAACAACACAAAACAACACACGTGCCCTAGCGCACACACAATTCTCACTCTACTCCCTAGGAAGACAACCCCCCCCTCTGCTTTTAAAGTGACCTACAC
Organism: Acorus gramineus; assembly: GCA_030737835.1. Classification (NCBI taxonomy): domain Eukaryota; kingdom Viridiplantae; phylum Streptophyta; class Magnoliopsida; order Acorales; family Acoraceae; genus Acorus; species Acorus gramineus. The sequence goes on from CM060849.1 coordinate 4,496,620, forward strand.
ATGTTGCTGGCAGTCCAATGGCATCTGGAATGGATGTCTCATTTAGGTGGCCTGATGGATAATGATGATGTGCCAGCCTCAGTGCTTTTTTTGTTTGTAAAGCTGATGTTTGATCTATAGTTGCCACTTCCTGGTGATTGCTTCTTCTTGGTAGAAACCTTTTATGATGCTTCTGCTCTCTCTCTGTTTTCTAGTTCCCCTATAACATTATAAGTGTGCCCATTAATTACCTGTATTTCATGTATAGTCTCAAAAATAAATAAATATTGATTCATTTAATATAACGAAAACATACAACTTCCTTTTGCTTGAATATTTCAGTGAAAGCACTTTTGAATCAGGGTTCTAGAACTTGGTCCAACTCCTCCATGTTGGCTAATAACTGTGGTTTACAAAACACCAGTACTTCATGTTTTTTATGTTTATATGTATTTTTCTTAGAAACAGTGAAATCTAAGATTTCATTGTGATTCAGTGAATGAGGGAAAATGAATTTTGTGTAAATATCTAGTTATGATCACTTTTGAAACAGGGATCTAAAGCAAGGAAGTGGAGACTTATTGTCAGAAATATGCCATTCAAGGTAGCTGGAAGTATTGTAAGGTGGCATTCTCTCTATTTTTTTCATGGAAGGGCCCAACCAAAAGATTTAAAATTTCAATGCAGGTTACAGTTAAGGATATAAAGGATCTCTTTGCATCAGCAGGTTTTCTGTGGGATGTTTTAATACCAAATCAATCAGAAGAAGGGTATGCACCTCCTAATCATGTTTGTTGATTTTTTTTCATTATTTTACATCAAATATTACAAATTCTTCTATAATTGCAGATTGTCCAAGGGTTTTGCTTTTGTCTCCTTTACATGCAAGCAGGATGCTGAACGTGTATGACTCCTGTGCATTATTTATTAATTTGTTGTTAGAATAATAAGTTGCTAAAAGTTTGCCCAAAGCAATAAGGATTTAAATATTTTTGCAGGCAATTCAAAAAGTCAATGGGAGAGTTGTTAAAAAGAGGCCAATTGCTGTTGATTGGGCCATCTCAAAAAGAATATATGAAACTGCTTCAAAATCCGATTCACCTGCAGTAGACGGTAATGAGTGACCTATCAGCAGATTTTCTTGGGTTGTATTGATTTCTGAATATTCAATTAAATACCTTTGGTTTCTGTTAAGGAAATTGATGATTAGTGAGTATAAAATGTGGACTGAACTTAAATCTTGGGTTGAATCCTAGATCCGATATTCATTCAACATGTTCAGTACTGCAATCTCTTGGCTGAGATGAATAATTATTATGCGTTTGGATCTAGAGTTTCATTTCAGCATAAATATTTTTTCCACTTCCCTTTATTAGCTTAGTCGGTTTTTGTTCAAGTTCCTTTGTGGTGCTGATGGACACATTCCATGGACTGATTTTGAGGGTGAGAAGAATGTTGTACAAGATAGGAGTGGGACAACAGATAAAGTTGGGATAATAAAGTACAAAATAACATTGTGATAAAACAAGTCTTTCCCCTATTTAGGAATCAGAAAACCAGCCCTTTGGATATTTACCTAATCCTTTGATTAGATGTTATCCTGTACAAAGAAATTCTCCACATATACCAGCCTCTTGATGATTTTGTGTTCCTTGTAAGCCAAGTGGCCAACAAGTTGCACAAGGAATAAGTAAAGTGAATTGGCCTCTTTTCTTCTGTCTTTCTTTATTAATTGTCTTAATCTTTATTATCCTAATGGTGAACAGTATTTCTCTTATTGAAATTTATTTGAAAACTTGGGCTTGAGCAGATTTTTTTTTTTTTTTTTTTTTGCAGAACATGACAGTGACGAAGACAGTGATGACAATATCAGTGATTTTGCTCAGGAAGATGGCACAGCTGATGATGCCAGGATCATGGAACTCAATGATGTGAAAAATGATACAGTTCATAAAGATGACACGGCTGATGAGGAAAATCTTTCTACAGAAGTCAATTTCACTGAGGAAGAAAATATTACTAGAAAAGTTCTTGATAACTTGATTGCTTCTGCAGAAGGGTCAGATCCTTCTTTCACTGAGGATCCTAAATCTCTAGAAAGCAATTTTGAATTGCCAAATGGAAAAAATATCAATAGCAAGCTGAACATTGAGCCTATAAAAGATTCCAGTGTAATAAAATCTGAAATTTCCAACAGAAAAGAAAAGGCAACCAAAGACTCTACCACAAAATCTGATGATCTGGAGAGAACAATATTTGTAAGCAACATTCCTTTTGATGTTGAGCATGAGGAGGTGAAAAAACGGTTTTCTGTATTTGGCAAGGTGCAATCATATTTTCCAGTTCTCCATCCAGTTACCAAGTATGACATTTAGCTCTATATTTTTCATTTTTTATTTAAATGATGAGAGAAATTGTTAAAAGTCAATATAAACTATAAAAACATCCTTATCTCGTCGACGTTTATATAATGTTCTTCTGTTTGGTGGTGCAGACGACCAAAAGGAAGTGCTTTTCTGAAGTTTGATACTACAATTGCAGTAGATAATGCGGTTTCAGCACATGCTTCTCCTGAACTGAGGATTTCTTTGAATGGGCGACCGTTGACTGTTTTGAAGGCATTGGATAAGGAGACAGCTCACAAGGTGGCAAAGGAGAAATCAAAAACAGAAGATGAAGACCGTCGTAACCTTTATCTGGCAAAGGTTTATTCTTCTATTGTTGAGCTGTTTTCTAGTATGCATTCAGGTAGGACAATGGGTGACTGATGTTTTTTTTTTTTCCACTGGGCAATAGGAAGGTGTCATTCTTGAGGGGACGCCAGCTGCTGAAGGTGTTTCGGAGAGTGACATGACAAAACGCAAAGCGTAATTCAATTTACTTAGTTAATGTTTTTTTTTCTCCTTGCCAAGATCATGAAATTATGCAATTATTGTGTGACCTCTAATACATATCACATTCTTGAGCATTCATCAAACACCCAATGATCCACCTGTACTATCCTAAATCCAATGTTTTTTGGGAGTTCCAAATTGGTCAAATAGGAAGTGACTTGGGAAATGCCACTATGAACATGGACTATGGACTGTGAGAACCTACTCAAGAGTGGTTGTGGCCTATGTTAGTGACCTTCGCACATAATTCCAAAGTCAAACTAGGATTACGATTAGTATGTAATGATGTAAATCCATATATTCAGCCGCGTCTCTTACTGAAATTATTGAAGTCTATACCCTGCATTTTGGACATGCATGAGGCACAAGGTGGACATGGCATGAACATGCGAGATACTTGCATGACAATGGCTTCACAACATTTCCCTGATTTTTAATAATTTATGTTGTAAGGTTTTATGGCCATAAATGTATACACCATGATTGCATCTTCTCTTTGCATGAAGCTTAGGATCCTCTCACTCATCTTCATACCACTCCCCCCCCCCCCCCCCCCCCCAACTCAAAATTTCCTGTTTTTGTATTTTCAGAAATTTTTATCTCAAATCATAATCTCTGGACTACAATCCTGGATTTCAACGTATTCTCTCAAACTTTGTTGTACCATATAAACCATACAATCTATTTTCCAAAGCCTCCACCCAAATGCTAATTTTCGGCTAATCAGTCATATTAGTAACCTAACCTTGATTTCTTTTTATCTAATCAACCATCTAAAACTTGAAGAAACTTGTCCAAGATTGTGGATGTGGTCCCTAAGTTTAGTCCATTCCTTAAATGCTATGTTGCATGCATAGTCACGAGTACACCACAAATCATGAAAACTAGGACACAAACATGGAAAGACATGGAATAAATAAATAAATATTTTTTATATTCTAAACTTTTTTTTTAAAAAAAATAGAAAATGCATCCGCAAAATGTAAAAAAATGGACAATTATAGTAGTGTATCAACTTTCAACTCTATTAAGATTGTAAAATTGTTTAGCTTCATGGTGTATACATTTATGACCATAAAACCTTACAACATAAATTATTAAAAATCAGGGAAATGTTGTGAAGCCATTGTCATGTAAGTGTCTCGCATGTTCATGCCATGTCCACCTTGTGCCTCATGCATGTCCAAAATGCAGAATTATCCTTGAGTTTTGGGCACTTGTGGCATATGCATGACCCGACGTGTCTAGTTAAGTGTTCGTCTTTCCTAGCTTAAATTATTCTCAATGTTCACCCGGTTCCCTGAGCCTTATTAGATTTATTCTGATGCTCTCTCACCTTGCCAACATCTGAACCTGAGTTTTACTTCGTTTTGTTAGTTTAGTTTACAAAATCCTACATCAGAAGGTACATGATCTAAGGAAGTGACCTCCATTGCACATGACGAGGGCATCGGGGGCTTGCTCTGGGCAGAGAATGTCCATGGCTTGGGCCAACGGTGCATTCGAAAATGTAGTGTGGCCTGAAGGATAGTCCATGGATGGTACTTTCACGGACATGCATTGCATTTGCTTTCTTCTTGTCTTATGTAATGAGGATGCCTTACAATTTCAGCTTTGCTAGATGAAACATTTGACCTGAAACTATGAAGACATGTATAATTTTTATGTTCTTTTTTATTAGTATATTTATTTAAAGGTACTGTCAAGTAATTTTTTTTTTCTATTTTTTTTCATTAGTAATGCTTCTCATATACATGCATCTGTATTGAATAACCTAGTGCTAGCATGAGGTATCATTTTTTTTATGTCATCACTTTAGATCACCTTAATTATATGTTTGGTGGAATAATCATTTTGAAATGGTAAACATTAAACAGGCTTGAAAGAAAGAAGATGGCCATGCTAAAGTCTCCAAATTTTCACGTGTCAAAAACAAGGCTCATCATGTACAATATACCAAAGTCAATGACGGAAAAGGAGCTTAAGAGGCTCTGTATAGATGCTGTTCTCTCTCGAGCTCACAAACAAAATCCTGTGATCCGACAGGTTTGGTATATGGGGCAATGAATTGGCATTATACTTTGCATTTTATTACTCAATTGATTGACTATTTTGTTGCATTCAGGTAAAGTTTTTGACAAATTCAAAGAAAGGCAAGGATGTGGCATGTACCCATTCACGTGGAGTAGCTTTTGTTGAATTTAGCGAACATGGACATGCAATTGTTGCTTTGAGAGTCCTAAACAATAATCCTGGTAAATACTTATTCATGACCTTTACAGTTGCTGCAATATAATGCAATGAGACTATTAGAACAGTTATATTTGTTGCTCTGTAATTTGTAATATCTATTATGTATTTTTCCTAGCCTGAGTAGTGTAGGATTACATAGTGGGAGATAGTTCACATTTGATGAATCTCTTCATCAAGGGTTCACATAAGGCTCTCAGAACAGTTATATTTGTTATGCATAAAGCAACTACATATAATATATCTAGTTGTGTTGCTATACGTTTCTAGTTTCTGAAATGACTTCAGAGTTCAGATGCTATTGGTTTACAAAATATATGAATATAGTGAAGGTTACAGGAATCTCAAAAACTCAGAACATAAATATAGAACTAAATGGATGGAGTTTAAGTCATGCAAAACAATAGTGAAATTACATGCATATGCCTGCCGATCAGTTGCTAACTCGTAAATTTCTTTTAAAAATGTCAAATGTACATGAGATGTACCTCTCATTTAATAAAATATACTCATTTTTAGGCTTCTATAACTCTCGAGCTCTTTTATTCCACTATCTAACTGAATGGCAAATGGAGGAGGAAAAATAGGTTCAGAAAAAAAACTAAAAGAAACTCTGTTATTCTATAACCTATAATATTATGAGATTATACTTGTGTAAGACAATATCACATGATTTTTTCATACCTATCATTCATATATTTGAATCATATCAGAATTTGGTTGGTGCAGTTGATTGTTGTTGCGTATTTGGTTTCTAAGTGTATACTTTTCATTTATTAAACTGAATCAGGCAGGTGAGACAATGAAGATTTTCTGAGAATTTTAGGCCATCTTTAATAATGAGATTGAAACAGACAATGTTGAATAAAATATTTCAAACATGATGAAATTGTGAAATTATACTGTTTATTGTATACCCAAATATGAGGCAGTCTATGTATCACTATCGGTATAATTGGAATGGCGTGTCATGCTGTTAGATGATGCATGTTGTGTGCAACATTGATTGCTAGTTGACCATGGTGTGCACCCTGAAATTTTATTTATTTATTATTATTATAATTCCCTTCCATGGAAAAGGATTCTGAATTACTTATGGTTTGTCATCTTTCACAGAAACCTTTGGTCTGCAGCACCGCCCGATTGTGGAGTTTGCTCTTGAAAATGTTAATGCATTGAGGTTGCGGGAGAACAAGTTGCAATCTCAGAGGAATTATGCCATTTCAAAGGACATGGATTCTCACCAGACAAGTACAACACAACCAGAGGATGCTAATCCAGATTTTAAAGATGATCGTGGGAAACCTAAGAGGAGGAAAAACCGCCAAGAAAATAATGCGATGTCCAGTGTATCTAAAACCAATATAGGCAGTGAAAGGGAAAAGAGAATGCACAAGTCCGACACAGATCCAGATGGTGTGAGCTTTGTTTCCAGAACAGAGAAGCGTATTACTTCTAAAGAAAGGCGAGGAAAGCTTCCTGCTGAAAGGGAAGGAAACATGCCTGTTAATAACAGCCAATTTGAATCTAACAAAGACAAAGGCCAGGTGGTTCCTAGAAAGAGGAAAGTGCAGAAGGATATTGACTTAGGGGAAGAGACCGGATTCAAAAGACCCAAGAAGAAAAAGAAATCTAGAGAAGTGGTAGATAAATTGGATGTGCTGATAGAAAAATATCGTTCCAAGTTTTCAAACCGTGATTCCGCAGAAGTTGCTGATACTATGAAAAACAATTCTAAAGGACTTAGAAGATGGTTCGAGTCTTAACTGACCAGACATAAACTTGATAAATGCCTGCTGAATGATTGGAATTTGGCTGAGGAATTGTGAATGGTTGGGCATTCTGTAGCAGAATTTTGAAATGGGAGAAACTTGTTTATTAAAATTTGTCACAGTGCTTGTGGGAGTTAATGTGTTAACTAAAATTTTGAATGTCATTGTAATTTTATCTTTTGAAAAATCTAAATTATGCACTACACCGATAAATAAAATGCAATTGACCCCTTGAAAACGTGTCTACAAAAAGGATCCCATTTGGTTGAACCATTTTTAGAATCAAGAAAATACCTATTGCAACCAAAACATGTCAACTCAAGTATATAAATATGTTACTTGAATATCAAGCTAGGCGCATGAGCTTTATCAACAGCTCACGGACACTTCTCTCTACTTGAATGTTTGTCAGATGTGAATCCCAGAAAGCTACTTTCACAATCCAAGTATAGATATGTTATATGACATTTTTGTTTTGAAGAATGCTTATGATTTGAACTGTCAGATTTGAGAGCCGAACTAAATTTAATGAACCTGAATACCATGTGCATAAATTGATTACCCATATGTGCAAAAGTAGAACAATAATTGTCCGAAAAAAAAAAAAAAAAAATTGTTTGTATTTGTATTCAAATTGGAAGCATAAGCTCTACATCTTAGACCCTCTTATAGGCCCAACTACTGTACAAAAGAAAAACAACAACTGACTTGAAAACACCACAGAACTGGACACTGAACCCCTCTTGAACAAGAGAGAACCCAGAAACAAAACTAAAACGACTAGACCAAGCAGTAGCACAACATATCTCAAAGAGCATGCGTTCCGCGTTGTCCAGTCATTGGTAGTGCATAATCCATCGTCAACCACCCCTGTCTGGCTCTCCTCTGACGACGTTAAAACAAGGGATTCTTCCACTCCTCTCACCAGAATCCAATCATCGTCCCCCGACCAATCCGGTCGTCTCGTGTTTGCGAGTTATTGCATTCGATCAACAGCAGAAGAAGAGTCATTGGTGGTCGCATATTCATCCAATTCTACGTCACCAGTACTTAAATCTGAAAATTCGCCAATAGCGAACACGCTTTTCGGCGAATAGACCGCGCACGTGCATCCACCACTCGCGTATTCCTCCGCCACGAACGGGTGGTCCAGCAGCATCTCAGCCGTCCATCTCTCCTCCGGCTCTCTCACTAGGCACTTGCTCAGAAAATCCTTCCCCTGCTTCGACATCATCTCCGGAATCTTCGGCTGACCACAACCGATCTCAAACAACAGCGCCTCGACTTCCATGCTCGGCCAAACGGTTTCCCCGAACACCATCTCAGCCACAACGCACCCGAAAGCCCACACATCCGACGGCGGCCCGTGCTCCCCTCTCAGCACGGACTCGGGCGCCATGTAAAGCGGCGTCCCGCAATATCCGCTATCGCCCCGCAATCCGGACTTCCTTGCGAGCCCGAAATCGGCGATCTTGACGCGATCGTCGTCGAAGACGAGGACGTTCTGAGGCTTGACGTCGCAGTGGACGAAGCCGCTCGTGTTCACGTGACGGAGGCCCAGCAACAACGACCTCGCGTAACGCCTCGCGACGGACTCGGGAATTCCGCCCCTGCTGTGGTGGATGAGGTCGTGGAGGGACCCGCGTTGGGCGTACTCCAAGAAGAGGTTGTAGCGTCGGTGACCGTCGCGTTCGGTCGTGACGTCGTCGCCGAAGAAGCCGATGATGTGGGGACAGCCTTGGAGGAGTGTCAGCACCGATTTTTCGTGTCGAAGAGAGGAGGATTCGGAGAGGGGAGCGGATTTGACGGCCATGAGAGGATCGTGGCCGTTGGAGACGGCGTTGACGGTGGCAAATGTGCCTCTGCCTAATGTGTTTCCCCTCACCCAACCCATGCTTCCACTGTTTTTGCTCTGTTTTGGCTCTCCTTATTGTGTTGTGTGTGTATATATATTATGAGCACGTGCAGATTGAGAAGGAAATCTGGATTTATGTCCTGATTGGAGGAGGAAAAGATTTACGGTTCCGATGCTTGAGGGCTTTTACTTAAATGCGTCAAGAAAAACGTGCTGGTTCTCTGCACTGATGTTCATGGTCTGTTAAAAAGTCTGACGACGAAATCATGGACTATTTTCGAACTAGGCCAAAGTCTAACTTGATTATAGTTTTGTTACAAAGGGGAATGAATCGCGGGTTTCAGTTTATGATGCGCATAAAGTCGGATAGGGAAAAATTCAAAGTACCGCCTCTAAACTATTTCAGTTTAGATAAATTTTAAAACGGGATTAGAATTGAGAGAGTGGGATTGAGAATCCTTGATTAGGGGGATTGAAAAATTCCTCTCAAGAGATAGTATTCCTCCAATTCCAATCCAGGTGATTAAAAAAAAAAAACATTTTTATTCAGGCTCTTCATCTCCTTTAACACATAATATATATATATATATATATTAAAATACACATACACACACACATATATATTAATATATTATATTAAATATATATATACATATATTTATATTATATTATAATATATATTTATATAATATATCAATATATATTATTATATATATATATATAATTATATTCAAGCATTAATATATTTAATATATATATATATATATATATATATATATATAATATATTTAATATAAATATATATAATATAATATATTCAAGCATTAATTGTGATGCACACGTTCATAAATACTCTTGATTTATTTTAATTATATAATATATGAATAAGGAAGCTTTCATAACCTATTGATTGAATGATATGAGATTCATGTAATTTATCATAACTAATTTGCTATGATATATATATATATATATATATATATATATATATATATATATATATATATATATTATATTACTATCATAACTATTTTGCTATGATATTATAACTAATTTGCTATGATATATATAATACATCTAATATATATATTGGGTATTTTTATAAATATATTTTTTATATTGTAATCCATGCATTACCAAACACATGATTGAGATTGAGAATCTCAATCTTATTTTTTGAATCATGTTCCTTACTAAACAGGTTGTCATTATTCACAATCCCAATCCACCTGGATTTAGAATCCCAAACCAACTTGTCAACCAAACATGTTACTTTTCTTAAAATCCATGTACCCCATACATAAATCAAAATAGATAAAGTTTCATTAACGGATAATGAATATTTTGTAAATATTCCATTTACTTAATCCTGCCTGAAAATGCTATATACCAAAAAATTATAATTGTGTTAAAAATACAAAAACATCTATAAAATGATGATTTTACTCTTCTATATAGATTATAAAATCATATTCGAATGAGAAATTATCATTTACAAAATATTTTTATAAAAGTTTAATACATTGTAAGTTTTTTTTGTATATTGTGTTTTCAATTAAGGTTAACCAAACAGAATATTCTTCATCTGTCATTAAAAATTTAACTCAGGGGGTTATTTGGAGTTACATAAGTGTTTTTATATGGACTTTATGACAAATCAAAGGGTTATATAGATTTCGAACAGTTTAGAGGGGGTTATATGAAGTTTTCCCAACCAGAGAAAGTAGAGAAGGTAAATTTTGGCCCACCGCTTAGAGTAACTAATGATAATAAAATAACGTGAATGTATTCGTCCCCTCACCCAGCCCCAGGTGCATAAAACAGTGGGCTTACATTTACATCTTGAGATTGCGTTCCCGGGTGTAAAATCTCCACGTCTCCACTAAAAAAAAAAAAAAAAGTGAATCCGAGAAGTAAGAACGAAACGAAATCGGCCGCATTGAGGTAGCTCTCAAAACGCGGGCCATGTTCGGTGCACGCACATATGAAATTAATACCTCGTCCAGTAGAAAGCGTGTTTTAGATTATTTGTTATCTGTTGATTTTTTTATTTTTTTGTTATTCTCCAAACACCCCTTCATGGTTATCTACAAGGTTGGCCCAGGTGTTGGGGGCTGTTGGAAGGATGATTGTCAAAGTGAATATTTGACCTGTCAAATCTGTCTCTCAGCTGATTCAATGTTTCTATTTTAAATAGAAGCCAATCTCAGTTCACATGATTCGGTTTCATTTTTTTTTTTTTAGTATAACCAACCAACCAACCATCGCCGCATTATTTTCATGCATGTTATGCATGAGTTGGAACACAACGGATGATGACTTATTTATAAAAATGGTAGGTTTTGATATCAAATTTTGATATTCACATTCTCCAATGATCATAACATAATGGTTCAGAATTTATCTGCGTTAAGAGTAGGTCTTGACGCTGATTTACTCATATGTTTATTGATGATTATTCGAAAGAATTTTTCGTTGGACCGGAACAAACAGACGGAGGTAGCCTTCTTAGCTCGACCATAAGATCAGCCACAAGGGGTTCCTCCGATAAAAAAAAAAAAATCTTGGCATTCACTTACCCTCTTGTGTGTTGGTAAAAATTGAAAATTTTTCTGTGGGATGAAAACATACAAGCGAAGGTAGCTTATCTAACTCCGCCAAAAGGTCAGCTATGCGAGAACCCTCTAATTTGAAAAAATAATAATAAAAATAAAATAAAAATCATGTTACACATTTTATCTAATATTATATGCATTTATATATAAAAAAATTTCTATACAATATAAATGCATATAACCTCTAAATATGTGCAAGGGCGTACAACCTCTAAATCTCAGTTCACATTAAGGAAAGAAAGATTTATATCCTGTTCCGATGCTGAATCCTTTTTTGCTTTAATGCTGCAATGAATACTGATGTTCATGGTCTGGCGAAATACACGAGCTATACAGTTAATAGTCTTGGCCAGTTGGCCTTTCTAGCATGGCTAAGGGGAATGAATCACTCTGCAACTCTGGATAAGAATTTTGATGTGTTTGTTTGCCTCGAATAACCCCTGATAAAGTAGGCTATAATAAACTGATATAAAGTTGTATATCGATTCCAATCAACCCCTAGAATTAAAGTTATCATAGGTTATTCTACTAAAAGAATATGTGGGCTCACTATCAAATCAATTGTTATTATCTCTTATAAATCATCTGTCAAATCAACTATCATTATTTTTTTACCTTTTTAAATCCTTATCCATATTTTATTCAAATTTTACCTAAACAACAAAACATTTATTCTTACGTTTATCAACGAGAATAATTCAAAACACAACCAAACAAAAAATCACTTTATCCTTATTTATACTCACTTATGCTTGCATAAACGTATACCCTATTGTGGAGGTAAAAATCCTTACCACGACACGTGTCATATCAGGGGTAATGTGTCACACAAGGACGAATGTGGGCCTACTGTGGGACCCGCAAATCCGAGTTCCAATCCTTGGTCATGATGACTCTCCCAAATGTACTAACACGACTAGATCGAGTGTCTAGTTGGGCAGTCAAGCACCTGGAGAACGAGTAGTCTAAGGCACGATCAGACATGAGGTCTGGTCGGTCGACCTTACTCTTCAAAAGAAAGTAGTCCAAGGCACGACCAGACATGAGGTCTGGTCGGTCGACCTTACTCCTCGAAGGCGAGTAGTCTAAGGCACGACCAGACATGAGGTCTGGTCGGTCGACCTTACTCCTCGAAAGCGAGTAGTCTAAGGCATGACCAGACATGAGGTCTGGTTGGTTGACCTTACTCCTTGAAGGCGAGTAGTCTAAGGCACGACCAGACATGAGGTCTGGTCGGTTGACTTTACTCCTCGAAGGCAAGGTGTGAAACGTATGGGTGAGCACATCAAGAGACCCCGAGCAAGATGAATAAACGGTCAGAAGACCACTAACGCCTGTAACTGCCAAGGTGGCATTTAGGGCCCATTTCCAGCAGAACGTGGGTAATCAAGGACCGACGTGGAGCGTAAATGATGGGGGAGTTTCCCTGGGAAAAAGCCCACTAAACACTTAGTGGCAAGGTGGTTACAAGGGTAATTAAGGAACTACGTGTGACTTGATCCCAAGGGGTACGTAGGCAGCCTATAAAGAGGTCGCGCGCTCAACACTCTAGGGGCTCAGTTAAGCAAGGTCAAAAAAGTTATCCATTGAGTCTAGCACAATCATTGTGCGCCATTTGTGTTATTTCCTATTCAGTCATTGAGAGAATTGAAGCATAGCTACAAGAATTCATATTGCTTGAGTTTTTTTTCTCAAGAAATTTACAAATTTAACTGAAGGGGAAAAATATCCACCTCAGTTTGGCGCCGTCTGTGGGATCTGAAACAAAAAGGCAATGTCTGCAATGTCCGGTCTGAGTGACACCAACGCAGGAGGACGACAGGAACAAAATGTTCTCCCATCTGATGCTGCCGATGGCTCATCGGAAACCTTGGTTAGTCAGGTCTAGGGCCTCAGGCGGATTATGGAGTCCACATTGGAAACTCTATTTACCCGTCTGTAAGGGTCGATGCAGTAGATGATCGAAGCCTCGATGCAACAGTTTTATACGAACATGGATCGATAACTGCCAGTCCAGGAAGAAATCCGACCACCACCTCTTGTACGACCCAACCCCCTAACCGTCAATGTTGAAGGATCGGAGGGAAGTACCTCTTCCTCCAATCAGAGGCAGCGGTCTCGGTGGCGTTCGTGCACCCCTTGAGCGGGTCAACGGCTTCACGAAGAACAGAGGTGTGGGCGCTCACCTCGTGGAGAACGCTCCGCAGGGTGCGAGGCCTCTCGGAGGCAAACACACCAAGGGCGATCGGCCTTACACAAAGTATCGGAAGGACGTCAGTATAATTCTCCACCCCGCCATCGAGCCGGGGCAGCGATCGCACAGCCTCGTTACGCCTTGCGTTCTGAGGTACGGCGCGTTCTGAATCACGAGATGATGGAGCACGCAATACGGGGATTCGCCTCCCCGTTTTGCTTAGAGATTCTCCGAGAACGACTTCCTCAAAATTTTGTTCAGCCCAAATTCAAGCTATACAATGGCACAACGGATCCCTATGATCATATCTTGGCGTTCCAACATTCGATGGCATTGTATGAGCTCTATGATAGGCTTATGTGCTGCCTCTTCCCTTCCAACCTAGAAGGGGCTGCTTTGACTTGGTTCCATCTCCTTCCCCCTTTGACAATCAAAACTTTCAAGGAGCTCGGCACTATGTTCACCGAGCACTTCATCTGTAGTCGGTGGAGGAAGAAGGACCTCGGCGATCTCATGAAGATCCAAATGTTGTCGGGAGAGACGATTCGGCAGTTTGTCGATCGCTTCGGCATCCTTAAGTTTGAAGCAGAAGACTGCAATGAGGACGCTGCAATAATGGCTTTCCCGAATGGCCTACCATCCGAAAATGGCCTCAAGGAGTCGCTTAACAAGCGCACCCCTTCTGACTTGCGTGATTTGATGGGGCATGCTGAAAAGTACGCCAAGGTTGAAGAAGAATCAAGGACCCTTAAGCAGGCGGTGGCTGCGTCCCGGTCTTCGCCAACGGCTACCAACCCGTCACCAGCAGTAAAGCGCCCGCAGAATCTGCGTTAGAAGGACCAGCGGGGCGAGAAGGGCAAGAAGCCTGGTGCCTCAACAAACGAGGTATGAGGAGGAAGGGGGATGTTCTTCAAGATCCCTCCATCACAGATCCTATCTAAAATCCAGGGGGAGCCGTGGTTCCGATGGCCTGCACCTATGAGGAGCGACGAATCAAAGTGGGACCAAACTTCTGCTGTGACTACCACAAGAGCGTGGGCCATACTAACGACCAATGCCGTATCCTCCGGGGGTTCTTGGAGACCAAGTTCCAAAGAGGACGCTTGAAGGAATATGTTCCTATCGAGAAGACCCCAGCTTCCGGTGAGCAGCATGTGATGAATATTGACCCTAATACTTCGGCGGGGGTCATTGATGTCATTTTTGGAGGCGTACCGCATTTCGTCACGCCAAAAAGTGCTCGCTGTAATTCGAGAAAGATGCTGGTCTCCTTCAAAATGATGCAGATCGACCAGGAGCTGAAACTGGTCGTGAAAAGGCCAAGAAATGGTGATGAAGGAGCCATCACTTTCTCTAACGCTGACCTGGAAGGAGTCCAAGCGCCACACTTCGACACTCTGGTAATCACCCTGTGCATCTCTAATTTCGACGTTAAGAAGATTCTCGTTGATACATGAAGCTCGGCCGACATCCTCTACATGAAACCCTTTCTTCGGATGGGGTTGAAAGCTGCCGATCTCACTCCAACGAAGGATCCTCTGGTCTCATTCAACGGAGCACGAGTTGTCTCCGTCGGATGAATCACACTACCAGTTCGAGTAGGAAATCAGACCGCCATGACAGAGTTCACTATCATGGACCTCCCGTCTCCGTACAACGCCATCATCGGACGCACCTGGCTGGCGGTGATGAAGGCGATTCTGTCTATGTACCATCAACAGCTTCGTTTCCCCACAGCCGAGGGAATAATGGAAATTCGCGGAGACCAAGTTTCCGCAAAACGGTGCTACATGGCGGCAATGGCAGGGAAGTTGGCCCTACTCGAATTCGAGGAGCAGCCTGAGGATTGAGAAACTCATCTGAAAAGGCAGCAATTACTTCAGAACCGAGTCAAGGCCGATGAGCGCCAGCTCGGTCCCGAAGACATGGTTCTTGAAGACCTCGAGAAGGTCCCGATAGATCCCCTCGACCCTGAGAAATACTTTCTCGTCGGGAGTTTACTCTCCGCAAAAGAGAGAAAGGCAATACTTGACCTCCTCATCAAGAACAAGGACATCTTTGCGTGGAAGCCTCAAGACATGCCGGGAACAGGGACATCAGCTGTCCATCTCGCCGACCATCTGTCTAGTCCGACAAAAGCAGAGACGAATGGCCACAGTGCACGCTGAAGTGATACGAGATGAGGTGAACAAACTCCTAGCCGCCGAATTCATCCGCGAAGTGCGACACCCCAAGTGGCTGGCCAACATCGTGGTGGTTCCCAAGAAGAATAAGAAGTGGCGGGTCTGGTGGACTTTGCCGACCTGAACAACGCATGTCCGAAGGACAGCTTTCCACTTCTGCAGATCAACCAGCTAGTGGACTCCTCATAGGGTAATGAACTAATGAGTTTCATGGATGCTTATTCAGGCTACCATCAGATCCCAATGTACGAACCCGACTAGGAGAGGACAACATTCATAACCCTTACGGGCATTTATTGCTATAAAGCAACGCCGTTCGGATTAAAGAACGCGGGGGCCACTATCAGAGGTTGGTGACTAAAATCTTCTAGCGTTAGATCGGTAAGATTGTTGAAGTCTACATCGAGCACCGAGTTGACCACTTGGCCCACATGGAAGAAGCCTTCGCTGTGTTGCGTAAGTACCGCATCAAACTAAACGTGACGAAATGCTCCTTTGGAGTCACCTCGGGCAAGTTTTTGGGGTACCTGACGACGCAACAAGGAATCGAAGCCAACCCTGACCAAATCAATGCGATATTGGAGATGGAGCCTCCGCGAAACAAAAAGAAGGTGCAGAAGCTAGCGGGGAGGTTGGCCGCCCTCAATCGATTCATCTCTAGGGCCACTGATCGATGCCAGCCATTCTTCCAGTTGCTGCGGAAGGCTCAGAGATTCGAATGGACGCCGGAGTGTCAAAAGGCATTTGAAGAAATCAAAAAGTACCTCAGCACGCCGCCACTTCTGGTATGTCCTTCCTTAGGAGACATTTTGCTCCTCTACATTGCAGCCTCCGAGCATGTTGTTAGTTCCGCGCTATTGAAGGATATCGATCGGGGGCAGAGGGCAATCTACTATGCAAGTAAGGCGCTCAACGGGGCGGAAACCAGGTATTCCCGCATCGAGAAGCTTGCGTTTGCCTTGCTCGTTTCCGCCCGGAAACTGTGCCATTACTTTCATGCCCATACGATCCATGTCATCACTGACTCGCCTCTCAAAGCTGTATTGCGAAAGGCGGATGTCGCAGGACGATTGCTCAAATGGGCGGTGGAGCTTTCAGCTTTTGATATCCACTATCAGCCCAAGAGCGCAATCAAAGGGCAGGTCGTCGCAGACATCATCGCTGACCTTACACCTGCCCAGCAGCAGGTCTGTGCAATCTCTGAGTAAAGACCAAATTCTTGGACACTCCATGTCGACGGGGCGTCCAACCGAAAAGGGTCAGGAGCAAGCATGATCTTGCGCAATGAAGACGGTTTCCTGTTTGAACACGCGATCAAACTGGGATTCAATGCTTCTAACAACGAAGCCGAATATGAGGCGCTCAACACGGGCTTGGAATTCGCAGTAGATCTCGCCATCCATAAATTGGTGATCTATAGCGATTCCCAGCTCGTGATCTATCAAAGCACTGGAGAATATCAGACGAAGGATGATCGAATGGCAGCTTATCAGGGCTACTGTGACGGTCCGTGTCCCAAACCATCGACATGTGCACGCCACGTGCCTCAAAACTCATCATTTCTTTTATAAAAAAAGCATTGAAATAACCACCCTATATAAACTCATCTGGTAACCACCGTGGGATAACATATAATCATCAAGAAATATATAATCACCTATATAAACTCACCCAGGAAAGTTTTAGTAGTCAACAGAGCATCTAACACACCTCATATACAGTCAGCTATATATATAGAGCATTTTTGTCACGCCCCAGGGCGGCCGTCCCCGTGACGCGGCAAGTGTATATATAATATCAGAATCTACACAGGAGGTCAATAATATACCATAAACAAGCAACTAGAATGACACACAGACAACAAAGAGGCTGACATGATATATACACCAAATGTAGAAGCGAAAAATTGAATATGTAAAAAAAACATACTACAGACTCGATACACAATCATCTGTCCTGTGAGAGCCAATATATACAAAGACATCCAAATAAAATACAACTGCGTGCCCAAGCACGGAATATAATACATACAATAAAAAAGGGGTGCTGATAACCTCTGGTACTCGTGGGACGTAGCGCTACTCCGCTACTGATGAAATCCCTCGGGGAGCTCCTCCTTCAAGTCCGGCTCAGATAATACTGGAGAATAATAATTATGCGAGGGGTGAGCCACACGCTCAGTGAATAGCACAACCCATGCACCACAATTTATATTAACCACAATCTTATTTATCCAGCCTCAAAGTGGCATAACAACATAAATCCAGTGGTTCGTTACATCGCCGAACCACCACACCCTCACCCTCACCCCTCAATAGGTGACATAGGATATTGGGACTTATAATCATCCATACACAAACCAGTGGGTCGCCTCATCGCAGACCTACTACACCCTCACCCTCACCCCTCAATAGGTGACAAAAGATATTGGGACTTACAAACTAGTGGGTCGCTATCGCTAACCCACCACACCCTCACCCTCACCCCTCAATATGGTGACATAGGATATTGGGACTGACTAGGCTGTTGGTCACCCTTGGTCCACCGATAGTCTCTCCTCCACTCCGTAGGCTGCTTGGCCACTCCCACAACTTCAGCACAGTCCGTCACAAATATCGGGAGGCGCCTACTGATGGGAGCCTCTCCACGGGACAGCCTTTCTAACGCTGGGGTAGTCTCTACACGGATCCAACGAAGGGAACAGAACAGCCTATCCATACGCATATGATCCACTCGGATCCGCGACATCCCTTAACTGAAATAAAGAAACCTTGGGAGGGCAGCATGAGGTCCCGATATAGGATATCCCAACAACCAAACAAGGAACACGGAGTACCCTAGCCCGGGTCTCAACGCTGACTTCGCAAGGCCCTTTAATCCAGAGAAGGGAGACTCTACTGATGTCATGAATTCCTCAGAATTCCTCCAGGGCGCATAACCAAGATGCGGGGAACATATAATATAATAAGGGTGGAATATTATTGGGGAAAAGAACCTTGGGAGGGCAGCGTGAGGTCCCGATATAGGACATCCCGACAACCAAACAAGGAACACGGAGTACTCTAGCCCGGGTCTCACCGCTGTCCTCGCGAGGCCCCTCCCATATAATATTCACTAAGACGGCTAATAAACACATGCTCGCATTTTATTTAAATAAATTAAACTAAATAGGAACATGCATCGGTCGGGGCTTTCCTAGCATGGAAACATGATAACAGGGTGCATGTTTCTTATACGGGTCCTAAGGGTATAAGTCCCTAGCACACAAATCTAGGGTGGCATGCATACTACAGATTATCATGCTTACATAGTTTTCATATTAAACAAGTTAATATTCACTACAATGCCCCAGGGGAGGACGGTACACGCCCAAATGCATGTAACGCCTCCCTACCGGGTTGGATCGTCCCACTCACCGGAAGTCGGGTCGTCGCGCGACCGTATGTCAAGATCTGCAAGACAGGGTAATCAATACGGTGAGTAAAATACACAAATACAACTAAAATACACTAAAAATACCCAACACTCGGACAAACGTACATACGGCCTGTACGCACGCGAGTCCGAGCACCCGACTCACTCCCGAACCCCCGAGCAACTGCACTCACGGCCACCCGACCCAGGCGCACAGCCACGCCCCAGCCCGCACGCCCAGACGCACGGCCGAGCCCCTGCCCGCACGCCCGGACACGCCGCGCGCTCGGGCGCACGCACGCGCACGCCGGTGCGCACCGCGCGTCCAGCCCCCCGGGTGCACCCGCGCGCACCGCGCCTGCACCCGCACGCACTGCGCCCCAGCGCAGCGCCCCACACACATTCCCCGCTCGCACCGCCTGCTCGCCCTGCGCGCATAGCGCCCCCCGCACGCGCACGCACGGATGCGCACGCACGCACACACCCGGCACCATCGGCGCGCTGCCGCGCGCCTACCTGCGCGCCCTGACGCACGCACGCGCAAGCTCGAGCGCGCCGACGCGAACCGCGCGTCCAGCCCAGCGCGCCCCCGCGAGCACTGCACGCACGCCCCAGCACGCGCACGCACTGGTCCCCAGCACCGCGCGCACTGGTCCCCAGCACCGCGCCCAGGCGCATGCCCAGGCGCCCTGCCCAGCACCTAGGCGCAGTGCCCAGGTTCCCTGCCCAGCGCCCAGGCACATGCCCAGGCGCCCCGCCCGCGCGCACGCACGCTCGCGCGCACGCCCGCGTGCACCCCCGCTGGCACCCCCGCTCGCGCCAGCACTCGCGCACACCCGCGCGCCAGCTCCGCGCGCACGTGCCCGCGCCCGCCTGCGCGCCCGACTGCGCCCGCCTGCGCCCGCACCTGCGCGCGCACGTGCGCAGACCGCGCCCAGCTTGCGCCCAGCCCACTCCAAGCTCATTTTCACCCATCCCAATCCCTCACACACTTCCTAACACACCTACCCAACATGCATGACCTCCCAACCAACTCCTCAAACCAAGAAAGAAGGGGAGGAGCTCACCTTGGGAGGGAAAAGAAAGGGGGAGGTTCGGGGCCCTTCGCGCACCGAAACGCCGCCACCCGGAACCACCACCACCACCACCACCACTCAGCCTCCTCAGCCTCCTCTTCAGCCCTCTATGGCAGCAAAAACAGGGGGGGGGGGAGATCATGCAAAGAGAGCTTGAGAGAGGGGAGAACAAACAACAACCAAACCTAGCCAAGATCCACCACCACCTCCACCACCACCTCCTCCTTCTCTTTGAAACAAATCATCAAACACTTGGGGTGCAAATGAAAAGAGAGAAGGGGGAGCAGAATTCTGGTCGGAAGTGAGAGGGGAAGGGAGAGAGAGAGGAGATATTTATCACAAATATCAAGGAAAATTACTAAGTCGCCCTCCGACTAGAAATTCTGCGCAAGCTTCACTGGAGCAGCCATAACTTCCTCGATACAGCTCCGAATGGCTCAATTCCAAAACTGATGGAAAGCTAAGAAGATTATCTACAACTTTCATGTTTATGACATGATCAAATAACCTCTCCAGCTATTCCGAATTTAGAGCCAAACATGGAACAGGGCTGCTGCCAGAATTTCCATCCCCGGGGTACACTTGGAAGAATACCCATAACTTTTACTACAAGAATCCAGTTGATCTAATTCCACCTCTGTGCGAAAGCCAACTCAAAACTGGACATCTCATAATAAAATCAGAATTAAATCTCTTCATCTTGGATTTTTACAAAATTAAATTCAAATGGAAAATTGGAAATACATAACTTACGAAAAAAATTATGTACCCAAAATCTTCAAACAGAGCGCTCCAAATGACACAGGCACAACAATTTTAACATAGGCATGGTTCACTAGACCAGCCTCTACCAAAAATAATCATATACAGATCCAAAACATCAACAATATCCATATATATATATATACCTATCACCAACTGGACGTGACCCCCAAAAGAAGACAAAGTCAACGCCCAGGAACCCCCGCCTCTACTCTACAAAAATAGGAAAATAGAATAGAATGAGCGAAAGATGCTCAGTAAGTAACCTGGACATTCCACGCATAAAGAAAACAAGGATGACATCAAAGTCAAGCTTAGTCAACATCAGGTCAAAGCATAATAACACATGAAAGCACTCTGTAATCATCAGTGGAGAACAATAACATCGCTGATATATAAAAATAGGAATGAATAGCTCAAACGAACACATCACAAGTGATAGGACCAATAAATATCATCAAGAAGCAACACCACTGGACTGAAGGCACATACTCTGAAATCACCCATCAAGCAAAGAAGGTCAATTAACTCATTGATGGCACTCAAGATGTCACAATTCTACAAGAATGATAAGGGAATCACAACTCTGGCTCCTGAATGACCGAAGTGCCGGATAGACCATCTACATGACCCCATCTCAGC
Source organism: Acorus gramineus (assembly GCA_030737835.1). Taxonomy (NCBI): domain Eukaryota; kingdom Viridiplantae; phylum Streptophyta; class Magnoliopsida; order Acorales; family Acoraceae; genus Acorus; species Acorus gramineus. The sequence goes on from CM060849.1 coordinate 4,518,256, forward strand.
CCCTATGTCCGGGATGTCACATCTATACCTCTCGTGTGTGGCCCTCAGAACGTCGATCGCGGAATCGCTACCTGGCCCTCGGAACGTCCAGGCACGACAGGGTATTCTCAAGTCCCCCTCACTGGACCGTACATACTCATGCGCGCTGGGGAGGTAATCCTCAACCCTCACTATAAGGTCTATGGTCATCCAACTCCAAGAATACGAATTCAAGAGGTAATATAAAAGCAGTGAAAGAAACACAGTACAAGGCTTCATGGTCGGACAGCATGACCATGCAGATCATAGATCAATGGAAAGACGCTGGGATGGATACATCATGATCAAAGGAAGGCTCACAAATCAACTATAGATTTAGAACTCTAAAAAACTGTCTAGAACAAGGATAAATGACAACGATTAGATAATGATGATGAATCACGAAGCAAACCTCAATAATGACACTTCAAGGACTAATCTGAACTGGGATAATATAAATCACACTCTCGAATGATAATTGAATTATAGTGGATAAATATGAAGCAAGCCTCAATGAGAAACAATTCTAATTAATAAAGGTGACATGAATAATTCTGGGTCTCAACAATATAGTATAGTAACCGACAATAGTTGTTTCACGAATAAATAGGGATAAAAACAGTTTTGAATATCAAACAATATCAGAGATGATAAGAAACAACAATGAAGCGCGGAATTGGAAATAACAAACACAAATATTGGGTCACTTATAACAATACCACGTGGAATGGAATGTAGGACAAACAAATATCGATCGGGTTACTTACCTCGCAATTCACCACCTCAACTGGACTCACCCTATTCCAACTCTTAAAACAGGCAGAGAGGAAATCCACTGATAAAAATATAATCTCAATCAGATACTAACATATAATCCTAATAATCAATTCTCAGTTTCACTCAAATCAAATCTGATGTCCTAAATACAAACCCTAAGTTAACGCAATCAAAATAACTCTCCAATTCTTATTTACCCAGCCCCAAAAACAAATTCATATTTCAGTAAAACACAATTTTTAATTTAGAACTAAAATAGAACAACCCTATACAAAAAATAACAATGAAAAGAACAAGAATCCTTATCTTGTATGGCACGGACAATACTCCACGAAGCTTTTTCTAATTTTTTCCTAATTTTTCCCAATTTTTCCCCTTTTTATTTTCCCTTCAATTGAGTCTCGGGCGACTCACTCTCTCTCACCATATATAACCACCCACGCCATCTCCACTGACTCCCAATTATTTAAAACTTTAGATTCCGCCAAATGATGAAAGTGCCCTCCTTTAGAATTCTGCGCAGCCTCAACTCTAACCGCCATAACTTCTCGTAGGAAAGTCCACTTCAAATGATTCAATTTCCGTTGGAAAGGTAACGAAAATATCTACAACTTCTATGTCTAGACCAAGATCAAAAGAAACCTCCAACTATATTAAAAATATCGACGAACAAAAGACCTCGCGATTTCTTCTTCTACGGGCAGAAACGGTAAAACAGCCATAACTTTTCTAATATAGCTCCAAATGACACCAAACTAATTTTATATGAGAGATAACTCAAAAATGAAGACTTCATATGTTTAGCGTAAAACCCAATTATGCCTCGAAGGTGCTTTCTGAAAATGTAACCAAATGCAAGGCTTCAATAATAATAAGGACGAAAAGCTTAATAACATAAACTTATCCTATTTTGCAATCCAAACACGTAAATATTAGCATAATTCGGCATAAGAGGGTCCGGGCTATTACAGCTACACGTGTACTTTGCTTGAACAAATCGGTGCGTGGGAAATCCATGCAATCGATCGCGAGCAGAATACTCAAGTCGATGCTCTAGCAAATTTGGTGAGTGCGCTAGAGGGAGAGCCATCCCGGGAGATTCAGGTCGAGTTCTTGAGGGAGACAAGCATAACCCATCTCGAACAGGTTATGGTAGTGGAGTTGACAACCCTAGAACTGACTTGGATGGACCCCATCCTATCTTACGTAAAAGACGACTTCCTCCTAGCAGACAAAGAAGAGGTCAGGAAAATGAAGAGTCGATCCGCTCGGTTCTTGATCTCTGATCATGGCGTGCTATACAAGCAAAGCTTTCAAGGCCCTCTCCTTAGGTGTGTTAATCTCAAAGAAACTAAAAAGGTGTTGGAAGAAATGCATTCGGGGGTATGCGGATGCCATACGGCCTCAAGATCCTTGACAAGAAGCGTGTTGACAACCGGATATTTCTGGCCAACCCTTGCGAAAGATTCACTTGACCTGGTGAGGAAATGCGACAAGTGCAAACGATTTGGTCCCCTAATTCACTGACCAGCTGGGGAATTGAATACACTGTCAAGTCCCTGGCCGTTCGCTCAATGGGGTTCGATATAGTCGGGCCCATGCCCTTGGCGCCATCTCAGAAGCGATTCCTCCTGGTCACCACTGATTATTTCACCAAATGGGTGGAAGATATAGCCCTGGCTAGAATCCATGATATCGAAGTGTGAAGTTTCCTTTGGAAGGAGATCGTGTGTCGGTTCGGAGTGCCGAACACCATAATCTTTGACAACGGAACACAATTCGATAATGCCACCATGAGGGAGTTCTGCGAGGAGTTGGGCATAAAGCACCTTTTCTCCTCTCCATGCTACCCCCAAGGAAATGGTCAGACAGAGATCACCAATCGTACCATCCTGGACGGGATCAAGAAACGGCTCAACGCGGCCAAAGGCAACTACGTGGACGAGCTTCCCTCGGTATTATAGGTGTACCGCACCATGGCATGAAGGGCCATAGGAGAGACTCCATTTTCCTTGGCTTTTGGAGTCATGGCTGTAATCCCCATAGAGCTCGGGATCCTGACATTTCGGACCAAGAACTTTGAGCCACGGACCAATGAAGAAGATCTCGCATCTGATCTGGACCTGAGGGACAAGCGGAGGGAAACTGCCTCCATCAGGATGGCGAACTACCGGAACCAGATCGCACGAAGCTACAACAAGAGGGTTTCACGACAAAGCTTTCGAGTAGGAGACCTGGTCCTTCAAGAGGTATTCCCCGAATCCTGAAAAAGATCTGATGGTAACCTCGGATCCAGTTGTGAGGGCCCGTACAAGGTTGTCTGACTGGGTCTCAAAGGAGCTTATTATCTGGAACGAATGAATGGAGAGGCACTCATAAGACCTCGCAATGTAATGCATTTGAAAAAGTATTTCTTTTGAAATAAAAGGATTTTTTTCATACAAAATATTTTATGAGAACAAGAGCCCGTTCAGGGTCGCGTGTGAACTTGGTTTTAAATATAGCACTCCAAGGAGGTTGCGAGTATAGCACTCCACGGAGGTCATGCGTTGATCCAATTCAGGTCGATCAAATGAGAACTCTTTGTAAGAGGTCACGCGGGGGACGCCCCATCCATCGATAAGCACTCGAGTAAAAGGTTTGCAAAAGTGAGACACATTGGTTACACTCAAACGATGAGGTCGTTAGGAAGTACAAGCTTCCCCCTATGCTCATACGGTCGCATAGAGCCCAGGCTCTACGACCAACCCTTGGAGGTCGCTAGGAAAGGACGAACAGAATTGGTCCATGGACTCAATTTTGAAAGGGAACTTCCCTTTCGTCCTAAGCACTCCGTCTACAAAACCTGCAAGCAGGAGCTGAAGGAACGCACAAGACGCACTCACACGATGAAGACAAAAATAGGGATAACCTTCCCCTGCCATTCTAGGGCCCCCAGTCTATGGAGGTCGCGATGATGGGACAAGTCAGAGTTAGTCCATCGAGTGGGCACAAAACTCTATTATCACGACAATAAGCACTCCAAACATTCAGATCATGCGAAAGCAAGCAGACATGTAAAAGACAAGTCGTTTATGAAAACATTGTTTATTTTACAAAATGTCTAGATCTAAGACCCTTCATCAGGGCCAGAATCACGAACAGAAGGAGGGTCAGCGGAGATACGAGGAGAGACGTTAATGGATCTATCTTCATAACCTTGACGATATCCACAATTGTAGTTCTTCTCGGCACAAGTCGTCAAAGAATCCAAAAGTTCCTTCATTTGGTCCCTCATAGTCGTGAAGGCTTCTGCTTGATCCTTCGACAGACCATCCTCGAAAGCGACAACACAGTCGGTTCGAAGTTCGCAGAGCTTAACTTGTTGCTCTTGCAACTCACGCATCAGGGCCTCAATTCGCTTTTTCACGTTGTGCGCCAGCACGGAAAAGGAAGCCTGATTGAATGACTGAGAAAGCTTCAGCTCGAGGAGCTCTCTCACGCGATCTTCAGCAGCAATGGCCCGAACTTGAGCAGCAGACAAGTCCCGACGAGCAGAGGATTCGGCAAGTTCCGCAGCAAGACGCGCACGCTTCGCGATCAGAGTTTGTTCCTCAGCCGACTTAAGCTGTGCTTCTCTGCGATGAGCGAGCTCCTGGGCCGACTTCAGGAGGTCTTCAGACCTCATCGCATCCAGGCTTCGCTCGTTGAGCACCTGCCAGATGACAGAATTCTGAAAAGCAAAGGGTTAAAACCTTGAAGAAGAAACTTTGAAGATAGGAGCCGCACACATACGTTGTAAAAACTCTAGCCAAGCTGGGTGAAACGCGCTTCCATCGTAGCCCAGCTAGCACAATTCAAATCGCCCTCAAGGAGACAGTCCCTGAGCTGTGTACTGGCTAAGTCCTTGCTGGCACGATCAACAAGAGGACCTTCTGAATGGGTACCGGCCGTAGCTACTGAAGCAGAGGCCGAAGGGGTTTCCGAGGGTGCAGAGCGCGGAGCCCTAGCCTCCAGGGCACCACCAGATGAAGCCGCAAACGTCATGACAAAGGGTGCGTCCACCACGGCCGAAGCAACTGGGGGCATCCTGGCAGGAGTCGAAGCGACTAGAGGCATCCCAGCAGAAGTCAAAGCGATTGGTGGTGCCCCCGAAGGAGAAGTTATGTTAAAGGTACCCTCTGACATCTCGACTAAGGGTGCCTCCAATGAAACAACGACCACAGGCATTGAGCCTGCCGCGGTAACTGGAGCAACCACATACAGGGGAGCTGATGAAGCCGTGGCCGCTACCTCCTCGACAAGGGAGGGTTCAACTTCCAGAGAAGAGGGAACCTCCACCGTCTCTAGTATTTGGATGACTAGGGGGCTTGGTGGGCATCCCTCTTATGTGGAAGGCACAGGAAGCTCGGCGGTAGCCACATCGGAAGCACTCGAAGGCAGATTGCTCCCCACAGGGGATGCTGGGGAGACATCCGATAGGGCTTTGGCTCTGCCTTCAGAGTACGCCTCTTCAACCAATGAGATCGGGAGAGCAGCCTTGGTCTGCCATTTCAAAGGAAGTGGCAGCCTAGGCCTCTTCTTCAAAGCCGACTTGCCTCTCGAGGCAGGAGAACGTTCACCCACTTCTTTGGAAATGGCAGAAGGAGAAGCTTCAGCAAAGGCAGGAGATGTGTTGAATCCCGAAGACAAGCTGGAAACCTTCGAAGAGGAACCAGGGGCCTTGGCTACGGGGAGGTTGAGGATCTTACGGAAATCCTTATCCTCCAGCTCTTGAGCCCTGGCGATCTAATCGAGCTTGACCAATGATGGATCTGGGGTCGCACGCTCCAAGTCATCTGCAATGTGTCATATGAGATTCGTAGGCCATGAAGAAAAAGGCAAATAAGGCATGGAAGTCCAATGATTTTTATACTCACCTAATTTTGCCGGACGAAGACAACATGGCACCCTAGCCTCTTCACCCGGAAGGGGAGCAGGAAGCACCCAAGGACCATTCAGTTGCACAAGGAATTCATCCCTCCACCCGCTGTCGGATGAAGGGAGCTTTTGCATGAGAGGGACCACACTCGGTCTCGCTCGAAGATAGTAAGCATGCTCCAACTTCCTCAATCGTACAAGTGGTGGATGTCATCCACCCCAAGCTGAAGCTGCAGCTTGCGGTTGATCGTGACAATGCACATCAGCACCTGTAACAGATTAGGGGAGCACTGCACCGGGTGAAGCTTAAATTGGCGCATGAAGTCCCTGATCAGCTCAGGGAGAGGAAAAGAAAGGGAGCTCCTCAGCATCTGAGAAGGATACATGAAGAGCTTCTCAGAGCCGCTGCCTTTAAGCTCATCTATGGATTTGAAAGGAGTAGGTGTGATGACGATGGATTAAGGAATCAACAGGGAGGACCTTAGTTTCTGAAAAATGTCTATCGACATGGTGGCACGAGGAGGAGTTCGAGAAGAGGCAAAGTTTGAAAACGAGCAGGGGATTTGATTTCTGAATTCTCTCTCCTCTTCTCGTCGAATGATGGAAACTTATAGAGCGGTCCTCCTTCGAAGAATTCCCACAATCATTACAGGAGCGCAAAAATCAAAATCATGGAAGATTTGTCGCTGAAATCTTCTGCAGATATCGAGGGACAGCTGGCGAGAGAAATGAGGGGCCAGTTTTGATAAACGTGCAGCCTACGTGGTGAATTTATTATCACGAATTTTCCACGTGGCATGGAGAAGAGACGGAATGACGAGAAAGCCCCTACGGACAAGTGGGCACGACCAGATAAATCCTGTTCGTGAATCTTGTTCGAGGAACTTGTTAGTAGATGATCGTGGATACGACAAGATTTTAGGACTCTGCGACTCACCAATAGAATTGTACAGCGAGGAGATGTAATAGTCAAAGCGCGTGAGTAGATAAAAGACGATCAAGGTTGAGCAGAGAAAGTAATTTTTTATTCATTGATTGGATAAAGGTTACAAAAAAAAGGTTCAACCCTATGCTTGATCTTCTACTCATCCCTTCCTCTGAAGTCTCCTCTCCCTCACAGCTTGGTGCAGTTCGGGCAGTTCCTCATCGCTCATCTCTCGAAAACCACATGAGTAGTCAGCATAGCCTAAGCGGTAGCCGCTGATGAAGTCCAGAAGGCGATCTTCTTTGTCACCCTCAAAAGCTTCACGGAGGGTCCACAACTTTTGATCTATGGAGAGGGAGGCAGCCTGAACGGAGGCTTGCAAATTCCTTGAAGGGCCGCTAGGGGGGAGGAGGACACTCTGAAGACGGTCTTCGGGAATAGGAGTAGCATCAGCTCCAGCACCCAAGGTCACTGGGGGCACTGCCGACAGGGAGTCAGCATCCGTGTCATGGGTGGGAGGAATAGTTTCCTCAAGGGGAACAGACGATGAAGAAGAAGAAGAGGAAAAGGATGAAGAGGAAGATGATCGAACGGCAAGTGGTGGAGACGGTGCAACAGAATGCGGAGGTGACAAGGTTAAGTCCACCGGCAGGGCAATGAAATTTTATCCAAAACCCAACCGGAGGAGCCTCGAGGAGCTCCTCCTCACCCTGTTGTGCAGGGCGGTGGTAGGAGGAATAGAACCAGGGCCACCCGCAGACTCAACCGCACCGGCAAGAAGAGTTGCAACGGGTGGAGCATGTCACGGTTCCTCCAATTCAAGAAGCTCCCACCACGATTGGTCCGGATAGTCCATCACTCAGGAGATGTCATCCATCTTCACCTCCTCGACCTCCGGCCTGGGGGCATCCACCATCGGCCTCTGGGGAAACACAAATGATGATGGGACGAATCCCAACAATCTGGCATCCAAGGACCCCGGACCCGAATCCGGTGACTCTCCCAGTTGTTGATGTCACCCGAGCCATGCCAAGAACCAGCTCTGGCGCTCTGGCCCGGTGAGAGATGTAGAAAGACGGGGACCGCCCAGAGGATGAAGCCTTGATCTGATAAATCCAACAGACCTCGGTTAGGCCCAACTTAACTCCTGTCTTCTTCCCCAACACGACCACGCACATCAAGACGCGGTATACGTTAGGGACGACCAAGATGGGATGGAGGCCAAAGAAATCAAGAAACTCTGCCACCAAGTGTGGCAGAGGAAGAGAAAGACCCCCATCTGTGAAATAGCTGGGATGGAGGAGAACAAATCAAGATAGAGGGTGGGGACCTCATCTTCAGTCAACTCGTCAATCGCGAAGTCAGACGAGATGCCCAACTCTCTATGGAGGGCTGCGGCAATGGCAGTTTCCTTCATGATAGTGGCGATATCCATGGAGTTTTCAAAAATCAGAAGGAAGATGTGAGATGGGATGAGGAGCTCCTCCCTCTCGCCCCCCTTTAATATCGTCGAAGCGACGCCTCGAGAAGGCAGCCGCACTTATTTCACCGCAAACATCGAGGAGTAATCAATGCCAATAAAATGGGTATTCACAAAATCCGAAGGGGTGCTGACGTTTGGATTTTCCAGATGCCATTTAGAGGCCACGCGCCATTAAGGCTGACAGAGCAAATTAGCAGTCAAATCCTGGGCGGTGCAGAGAATCCTAAAAAGGCAGACGACCAGATCTTTGACCCCCCAAAAAGGAATGGAGGCGAGGTGATTTATCATGACCTCCTACTCTCTCGACAAGCCAAAAGAGCAGAAGAGGGGCATCTGTGGAGGTAAAAATCCTCACAATGACACGTGTTATATCAGGGGTAATGTGTCACACCAGGACGTACGTGGGCCTACCGTGGGACCCGCAAATCCGAGTTCCAATCCTTGGTCATGATGACTCTCCCAAATGTACTGACACGACTAGATCCAGGTCTAGTGGACAGTCGGGCACCTAGAGAGCGAGTAGTCTAAGGCACGACCAGACATGAGGTCTAGTCAGTCGACCTTACTCCTCAAGAGCGAGTAGTCTAAGGCACGACCAGACATGAGGTCTGGTCGGTCGACCTTACTCCTTGAAGGTGAGTAGTCTAAGGCACGACGAGACATGAGGTCTGGTCATCGACCTTACTCCTCGAAGGCGTGGTGTGAAACGTATGGGTGAGCACATCAAGACCCCGAGCAAAATGAAGAAACGGTCAAAAGACCACTAACGCCTGTAACTGCCAAGATGGCATTTAAGGCCCATTTCCAACAGAACGTGAGCAATCAAGGACCAACGTGGAGCGTAAATGTTGGGAGAGTTTCCGTGGAAAAAAAAGCTCACTAAACACTTAGTGGCAAGGCAGTTACAAGGGTAAAAAAGGAACTACGTGTGACTTGATCCCCAAGGGGTATGTAGGTAGCCTATAAAGAGGTCGCGCATTCAGCACTCTAGAGGCACAGTCAAGCAAGGTCAAAAAAAGTTATCCATTGAGTCAAGCACAATCATTGTGCGCCATTCGTGTTATATCCTATTCAGTCATTGAGAGAATTGAAGCATAGCTACAAGAATTCATATTGCTTGAGTTCTTTTTCCCAAAAAATTTACAAATTTAGCTGAAGGGAGAAAATATCCACCTCAACTGTGTAATAAATACGTTTTTCATATTATAATAACTAACTGAGATAGATTTCATAAATATATCTAATTTTTAATTATTCAATTTTAAGTACATTGATATGATTTACTTAAATCTGATTTTAAAACTTTAATATATATATATATATATATATATATATATATATATATATATTGATTTATCTAATTTGATTGAAACCTTAAATTTTGAATTAATAATGGAAATGAAAACTGGATCACTTCCTTTTTAATAAGTAATTAATTAATATATAATGTTATAGAATGATGAAGTCTGAACTTATGGTACAAGAATAGGTGATTTGGAGAATCTCTACTGTAATTTTGTCTTTCAATGAGTCAATAGGAAAAAATAGGAAGTCAATTCAATATTGTAACCGAGATTTCTTTTTTGGTGGGTTAACCGAGATTCACTATATTGCTTTAATATGTTATTATGTAGTCTTGCATGCCACAATTAGAGTTCTAAAAGAAAAAAAAAATTGAATTGTTTAAAAGAAAGAGATGAGAAAATAAAATAAAATAAAATAATTTTCAATCGGTTACAAGAGCTTGATCTTTTTAGATTCACCTTATTATTGTAAGGGCAATTTCCATAAATGGTCCTAGTTGGTTTTGTTTTCTTTCAAAATGACCCGGACCAGTTTTAATTACAATAAATTTATAATTTATGGAAATATCTATTATTGTAAAGTTCAAGAGAGATCACATATTTTATGGACCTTGGGAAGGATGTGCATACAATATTAAATATAAGGGCTTTTTGCATGTATACCATCTAAAAATATGCTACTTATTTTTATACTTCTTAAAATAATATATATATATATATATATATATATATATATATATATATATATATATATATAGACACACACACACACACTAACCGAAAGTGTTTTCAACTTCGTAATATTTTCTTTTCTGAATTTATGCTTAATTTTTTATGATCTTTATTTTTTGGATTAAGGGTAAAAATTGAAAAAAAAGGCAATAAATTTAAAGGATAATATTAGATATTTATCAAATCTCTTTTATTAAATTTCACAAATCCTTAATTTTAAAAATAAATTTGTATAAATACATGGCTTTAAATATAATATACAATGCCTATCTATATTACTAACCGAAAGTGTTTATAACTTCGTAATACTTTCATTTCCGAATTTATCCTTAATTTTTTATAATCTTTATTTTTTGAATTAAGGGTAAAAATTGAAAAAAAAGCAATAAATTTAAAGGATAATATTAGATATTTATTAAATCTATTTTATCAAATTTCACAAATCCTTAATTTTAAAAATAAATTTGTATAAATACATGGTTTTAAATATAATATACAATGCTCTAAATGTCATAATTTACATATAAGATTACAAATTAATATTATTTTATCATGTCAAATTGGTTATATCTATTGGTTGGTTATGTTTAATAGTTACAATATTAATAAATCTATATAATGAGATTAAAGTTCTCTCAACTTATTAATTTTTTTGGATTATGTATTGATAGGTTTAAAAAAATATAGAGGTGATTTTTTTAAGATATATTATTTTTAATTTGAACGCACATCGTTCGTGGGGGAAGACTAGTTTTTATACTATTGGAATATGTAAAAATTATGGATATTTACTATCATGGTTAACTTCTATTCAAATTTATATTAAAACCATTAAAGTCTTGGAGAAATGACCAGATTACCCTTATTTTTTTATTTTGCATATTTTACATCAACAAATATAATATTTATAGCACGTCCCCCTAGGGATGGCAATGGAACTGTCTCAATAGGGTACCCGACCTGACCCGTCCCTGTTGGGTAGTGTCGGGTTCAGGTTTGGGACAGATAAAATAAAACCCGGCGGGTTTGGGATGGGAAATGGATTGTTATATATGTGTCACTTTTTTTTAGCCTTCTGGTAACCATTGGAGCATTCTGGTAGTTTCTGAGTTTTTTTCGTTTTTCGATCGGAACCGCTAAAATTTTAGACTGTTAGCTATCGTCCTGAGCTAGAGGACTCCGATTGAAAATCTAACTGCATATTATGTGTCCTGGTGCCATTCTAAGCCACTCACGAAATTTTCATCGAATTCCGGTAACGTTTCCAAAATTTCACAGTTCCAGGGTGTATCTGGGTTTTGACCGAGCGAGAAGTCATTGGGAGAGTTGACTCGGTCAAAGTGGGCCCATGACTTGGTCAACCCTTTTTGTTTTTTTGTGTGGTTGGGTTGACCCAAGTCAAACCCACTTAAAACCCCCCCTAAACCCACTTAAACCCTAATTAAGTTTGGTTAACCCTAATCTAAGTGGTTGACTTATATAAGAGAGAGCTAAATTTGCCCCCCCACTATTCATCTTCTTCCCCAACTCATTTTCTCTCTCCCCCTCTCTCCTTTTCTTGGTTTTGAGCCACCTAGGGTTCTCAAACTCAAAACCCAAAACATAGAAAGGTTAGATCCGGTCCCGATCTATCCCCCGGTGTTCTCGGATTCGAGTTCCGACAAGTTTGGCCCCCTCTAACCCCCTCTATTCTCCCTTGTTTTCAGCCCCATTTGAGGTAGGAAGAGGTCTTGGTGGTGGAGACCCTTTGGGAGGCGTTTCGGTGCACGAAGATCCTCCGGTTCCCTTCCTTTCCTCTCCTTTCCTTGGGTAAGGGTTCTTTCCTCCTTTTTCATGTTTAGATGCATGTTAGGAGGGTGGGGTTGTGTGTGGAGGGCGGCTGGTGGCTGTCGGTGGTGGTTGGGGGCGGTCGGAGGCCATTGGTGGCCGGTGGTTGGTGGTAGAGGAGCTCGGGCAGGGAGGTTGGTTGTCTCGGGCAGTAGGCAGCACAGGCAGGCGCAGCAGGCGTGCAGTGGCAGGGCGCGAGCGCGCGGACGTGCGCGCGGGCGTGCGCTCGGGTGGCGCAGGCGCGGGTGTGCTGGGCGCTGGGTGTGCTGGGCGCTGGGCGTGCTGGCTGTGTTGGGCGCTGGGTATGCTGGGCGAGGGTGCTGGGCGCTGAGCACCGTGCAGGAGCATGCGCGCGGAGTGCTGGGCAGAGGCGCAGGCGTGCGCGCGGGGTGCGCGCGGGGCGAGGCGCTGGGCACGGGGTGTGCGTTGTGCGCGCGGGCGGCTGCGCTGGGGCGCAGTGAGCGCGCGGTGCACCTGGGGAGCTCAGCGGCGCGTCCTGGCGTGCGGGAAGGGGCTCGGCAGGGCGCCTAGGTGCGCGGGCTGGGGCGCGGCGGTGCATCTGGGGGCGGGTGGCCGTGCGGGTGGTTGCCGGGGGTGCGGGAGTGAGTCGGGGTGCTCAGGCTAGCGTGCATGTGGGCCGTATGCACGTTTGCCCGAGTGTTGGGTATTTATTTGTGTATTTTTGGTATATTTGTGGATTTTACTCACCAAGTTGATACCCTGTCTTGCAGATTTGACGGACGGTCCCGACTACCGGTGAGTGGGACAATCCAACCCAGTTGGGAGGCGCTATATGCACTTGGGCGTATACCGTCCTCCCCTGGGCACCATAGATTAATATTAACCTGTTTAATATGTAATCCATGCAAGCATGATTGATATGTAGTATGCATGTTACCCTAGACTGAGTATGTTAGGGACTTGCACCCTTAGGTTTTGTAAGAGCCATGCATCTTGTCACCTCGTTATCATGCTAGGAAAGCCTCGGCCTTTGTATGCGTCCTAATAGTTTAATTTGTTAAATTAAATGCAACTGGTAATATTATTGCATGCCTTAGGGAATATTAAGGGGCCTTGCGAGGTCAACATTGAGACCCGGGCTAGGGTGCTCCGTGTTCCTTGTTTGGTTGTCGGGACGTCCTATATCGGGACCTCATGGTGCCCTCCCAAGGTTTCTTTTCCCGTCTATATTAATGCATGTTCCCCGCATCTTGGTTATGCGCCCTGGAGGAATTCTGATGAATTCAAGACATTAGAGTTGTAGAGATGTGTTGTCAGCGGATCCGAGTGGATCATATGCGTGTGGGTAGGCTGTTTCTCTTCCCTTCGTTGGATCCGTGTAGGAACTCCTCAGCGTTAGACAGGCTATCCTGACAGAGGGCTCTCATCAGTAGGCACCTCCTGATCTTGGACTCGGACTGTGCTGAATGTGGGAGTAGACCAGGCAAGCTACGGTGTGGAGGAGAGGCTATCGGTGGACCAAGGATGATTAACAGCCTAGTCAGTCCCAATATCCTATGTCACCTGTTGAGGGGTGAGAGTGAGGGTGTATGGATGTGTATGGATGTGTTTGGATGATTATCAGTCCCAATATCCTATGTCACCTATTGAGGGGTGAGGGTGAGGGTGTATGGATGTGTTTGGATGATTATGAGTCCCAATATCCTATGTCACCTATTGAGGGGTGAGGGTGAGGGTGTGGTGGTTCGGCGATGTAACGAATCACTGGATTATGTTGTTATGCCACTTTGAGGCTGGTTGTTGATTATTTGTGGTTGATATAAACTGTGATGCATGGGTTGTGCTGTTCACTGAGCGTGTGGCTCACCCCTCGCATAATATTTTTCCAGTGATTACTGAGGAGGACTTGAAGGAGGAGCTCCCTGAGCGACTGCACCAGTAGCGGAGTAGCGCTACGTCCCGCGAGTTTCTGAGGCCATCAGCATCCTTCCTGTTTATTGTATGTATATATTTCCGTGCTTGGGCACCCAGTTGTGTATTATTTGGATGTATTATGTATATTGGCTCTCACAGGACGTTTGATTATGTATCGAGTCTGTAGTATGTTTTTGGATTACAGACTCTGTCTTTTAGCTTCCGCTTTTGGTGTATATATCATGTCAGCCCTGCTTTGTAGTATGTGTTGTCATTATAGCTGTTGTATGAGTATGTTATTGAACTCCTGTTTTACTGATATCATATATACGCTTGCCGCGTCCCGGGGACGGCCGCCCTGGGGTCGTGACATGGATTTACTTAGCAAACCCCGCCCCGAACCAGCCCCAGTTGCTATTAATAATATGATTAAATATTTATTATAATAATTACATAATTTATATTTGTTATTTGGTATTTCAAAAAAAATATCAAACAATAAGAATGAATAAATTGAAACGCTAATTGAAATTTGAAATCATATAAACACACATGGGTTGTCTTTTAGTATTAAAAAAAAAAAAATTATATTTATCACTTGTTATGGAGATTGAAAGTTTATATTTCTTATTTTGTAAAATTTATTCTAATAAATATTTATTTTTATTTAAAATTTTAACTTAGATTAAATATTACATAAATCCGACCTAAATGGGATGCATTTAGTTGGGGCGGGTTTAAATTTTTTACATACTTGTTAAGACGGGTTTGGGATGAAAAAACTAAACCTGTCATGGGTTTGGGACAAGATTTTGAGAGTGGGTTGGGGATTAGGATTCACAAAACCCATCCCGTTGCCATCCCTAACGTCCCCTCGTTGACGGGGTGGATGAGTTGCACTCGTCCCACTTAGACGACTCGGGTTCAATCCTGGCCAAACGCCATCGGAGAGTTAGTTTATGAGCCTTGTGCCCAGTTGTTGTACCTGCCCCCTGTGAGCCTTGCGACTAAAAAAAATACAATATTTATAAAAACATAAAAATATTAGTTTTAACATGAAAATGATAAATTTCATCTAAAATTCAAACATAAAAATGACATAATAAAATTTTCATCTAAACCTACAAATTATTTATTAGCAAAGACATAATAATTATTAATATTTACTTTGGTAGAAATGAAATAAAATATTATGAGAACAATTAATAATATATATTATTAATATTGACTTTCGTAGAAATGAAATAAAATATTATGAGAATAGTTAATAATATATATTACAAAATAACAAATTTTTTTAAAAAAATTAAATCTTGGCTGGAATAAAAGGAAAGAAGAGATATGGTTGAATTGTCACGCCCCAGGGCGGCCGTCCCCGGGACGCGGCAAGTGTATATATAATATCAGAATCTACACAGGAGGTCAATAATATATCATACACAAACAACCAGAATGACACACAGACAACAAAGAGGCTGACATGATATATACACCAAATGCGGAAGCAAAAGACTGAATCTGTAAATAAACATACTACAGACTCGATACTCAATCATCTGTCCTGTGAGAGCCAATACAACTGAATATATACAAACGCGTGCCAAGCACGGAAATAAAATACATACAGTCAAGAAGGGATGCTGATAGTCTCTGGCACTCGCGGAACGTGGCGCTGCTCCGCTACTGAAGGAATCCCTCGGAAAGCTCCAACTGCTGCTCCAGCTCCAGCTCGGGCTCAGTGGCAACTGGGGAAAAACATATGCGAGGGGTGAGCCACACGCTCAGTGAACAGCACAACCCATGCATCACAGACAATATTGACCAATATCCAGATCTTAATCATCCACAATCTCTTATTAACAACCACAAAATGGTAACAAATACTCAAACCAGTGGGTCGCTCAATCGCCAACCCACTACACCCTCACCCTCACCCTACAACGGGTGACATCGGATTTTGGGACCGATAATCATCCAATCACAAAACCAACGGGTCGCTCATCGCCAACCCACTACACCCTCACCCTCACCCTACCACGGGTGACATAGGATTTTGGGACTGACTAGGCTGTTGGTCACCCTTGGTCCACCGATAGTCTCTCCTCCACTCCGTAGGCCGCTTGGTCTACTCCCACATTCAGCACAGTCCGAAACCAAATCAGGAGGTGCCTACTGATGGGAGCCCTCACCCACAACTTCAGCACAGTCCGAAACCAAATCAGGAGGCGCCTACTGATGGGAACCCTTGGAAGGGACGGCCTTTCTAACGCTGGGGCAGCCTCTACCGGATCCAACGAAGGGGACAGAACAGCCTATCCATACGCACATGATCCACTCGGATCCGCCGACTACACACCTCAACGACTCTAATGTCCTGAATTCCTCAGAATTCCTCCAGGGCGCATAACCAAGATGCGGGGAAACATGTACAGTAATTAGCAAGGGTGGAATATCATTGGGGGAAAGAAGCTCGGGAGGGCAGCGTGAGTTCCCGATATAGGACACCCCGACAACCAAACAAGGAACACGGAGTACCCTAGCCCGGGTCTCACCGCTGTCCTTGCGAGGCCCCTCCCCTATAATATTCACTAATTATGCTAATAATCATACAATTTGGTATAACATTTCTTATAATATTATTGGGACAAGAAACCTTGGGAGGGCAGCGTGAGTTCCCGATACAGGACACCCCGACAACCAAACAAGGAACACGGAGTACCCTAACCCGGGTCTCAGTGTTGACCTCGCAAGACTCCTCCCTATAATATTATCTAAGGCATGCGATTTAACATACACTAGCATTTAATTTAATAAATAAACTAGTAGGACACATGTATAGGCCAAGGCTTCCTAGCATGAGAACAGGGGGACATGATGCATAGCTCATACACATATCCTAAGGGTGCAACTCCCTAACATGCAAAGTCTAGGGTAGCATGCATTCTACATTTAAATCATGCTCGCATGGAATACACATTACAATAGGTTAATATAAATCCATGGTGCCCCAGGAGAGGTCGGTATACGCCCAAATGCGTATAACGCCTCTCTACTGGGTTGGATTGTCCCACTCACCGAAGATCGGGTCGTCGCGCGACCGCCCGTCAAGATCTGCAAGACAGACATTTATACGGTGAGTTAAATACACTAATACATCAAAATACCCACAAAATACACCAAAAGAACTCAACACTCGGGCAAACGTACATACGGCCCGTACGCACGTTAGCCCGAGCACTCCGACTCACTCCCGCACTCCCGGCAACCACCCGCACGGCCATCCGCCCCCCGGACGCGCCGTCGCGCCTCAGCCCGCGCGCCCAGGCGCACCGCCAGGCCCCTGCCCGCACGCCTGGACCCGCAGCCGAGCCACCCGGTGCGCCGCGCGCCCACTGCGCCCCGGTGCAGCAGCCCGCGCGCACCCCGCACGCCCCGCGCGCACCACGCGAGCACACCGCACGCCCCGCGCGCCCAGCGCCTCGCCCCGCGCGCACCCCGCGCACACCACCAGCCCCGTCCCGCGCGCACTCCGCGAGCACCACCAGCCTCTACCCGCGCGCACGCCTGCCTTTGCCCAGCGCCCCGCGCGCATGCTCCTCTGCAGTGCCCAGCGCCCAGCGCTCAGCACACTCGCCCAACACCCGGTATCCGCGACCCAGCGCCCGACGCTCAGTGCCCAGCACCCGGGACCCTCACCCAGCGTCCACGCGCACGCCCGCGCAACACGTGCCCAGCGCGCCTGGCAGCACGCGCTCAACGCACCTGCCAGCCTGCCCGCGCTGCTGCCCGCGCTGCCTGCCTGCGCGCATCGCCGAGTGGCCCGAGCACTGCTCGCTTGCACGCCTGGGCACTGCCCGCCTGATGCCCGAGCGCCCCCTGCCAACTGCTCGTGCATGGCCTGCCCAGCCGGCCCGCCCTGCTCGCACAGCCCGCAGCCATCCTGCTCTGCACACCTCCCCCTGCACCCCCCGAGCGCACGCCCGCTCGCGCACCTGCGCGCACGCGCTCGCACGCCCGGCAAACTGGTGCACCTGCTCCGAGCCTACCCGAGCTAGTCCTACCCAGTCTACCCTGCGCGCCCCGCACGCCCAGTACCCAGCACGCCCAGCGCCAACCCGAGCGCACGCCCGCGCGCGCGCGCCCTACCGCTGCACACCTGCTGCGTCTGCCTGAGCGCCTGCTACCCGGGACTGCTAGCCTCCCTGCCCGAGCTCCTCTACCACCAACCACCGGCCACCCCAAGGCCTCCGACCACCACCCACAGCCCTCCGACGGCCACCCACCGCCGCCGACCACCACCCAACCTCAAATCCAACCTCCTAACACACATCTATACAAGAAAAGAGAGGAAAAAGGGCTTACCAAGGGGAGGAAGAGATGTTCGGTTGCTCTCCGTGCACCGAAACCTCTCCCAAAAGGCTTCCAACGCCCGGATCTACTCCCACCTCCGAAATGGCCCAAATCAGGGAAGAAGAGAGGGGGAATGGAGGGGCAAAACTTCTCGGAAACCGGATTTGAAAGCACCGGGGTGTAGATCGGGACCCGATCTACACTTCCTATGCTTTAGGTTTTTGGGTTTGAGGACTCTAGGGGGCTCAAATCAAAGAAAAGGAGAGAGGGGAGAGAGAGGTTTCATTTGGTAGGGATGATGAATAGTGGCAATGAAATTTTAGATTTCATTTATATAGCAAGTCACTTAAAATACTCGTATACGCCCCGAATCTGTGAAATTTCGGAAATGTTACCGGAATTCGATGAAACTTTCGTGAGAGGCCTAAAATGGCACCAGGACACCAAATATGCAGTTAGATGTCCAATCGGAGTTCTCTAACTCAGGACGATAGCTAACAGTCCAAAAATTAGCGGTTCCGATCGAAAACCGAAAAAAAACGAAAAACTGCCAGAACGCTCCAACGGTTACCAGCAGGCTAAAAGTGACACATATATAACATGAATGTCTCGTGGTTGATTTGGAAAGAACAAGAGATTAATTAGGTTATTATGTTTCATTTTTTATATTATAAAAATTGTTATGTTAAGGTTATATTTGTTATTTTTACTTTTTTTTGTTAAGAACTAACTATGGTTAAGTTTCATTTTGGTTGAAAAAGATAAAAAGAGGGGAACATTTTCTCATTAAGAAAAATTCTAATGGTATAAAAATAAATATGTTATTTGTGGTGATATAAAAATAAATAACTTATTTTTTTTTGGTATACATACAAAAACCCCTAAATATAATTTACATATACAATCTTTCTTTTTCAGAATATATATATTTTTTATTTGCTTTGTAAACTCTTTTTTTGGTTTTTATTTTCCTTTATCAATTTTTTTCTCATCAAGAAAGAGCAAAACTTGAGTGTTGTTACACTCAGTTTTTTTTCTTAGTCGAAGACACGGTCTTATATACCACGTTAGAAATCCAGTGAAGCATATACCTCATTAGATGTTGTATATAGGGTGCGCGCCGAGTGGTCGCGCAGGTGCACGCGCGAGCGGGGGTGCGCGCGGAGTGCGCGCGGGCGCGCACGGGCGTGCGAGCGAGCCTGCGCGCGCCCGGGCAATGCGCCTGGGCATGCGCCTGGGCGCGGGGCAGGGGACCAGTGCGCGCTCGCACGTGCGTGCGCGTGCGTGCGTGCGCGGGGTGCTGCGCGAGGGCGCGGGCTGGACGTGCAGTGCGCGCGGGCACGGGCTGGACATGCAGTGCGCGCGGGCGCGCGCGAGCGTGCGTGTGCGCGCGGCAGTGCGTCTGGGCGCGCGGGTAGTTGCGCGCGGCAGTGCGCCGAGGGTGCTGGGGTGCTTGCGTGCGTGCGCATTCGTGCGTGCGCGTGCGGGGGGCCATGCGTGTGGCTGCTCGAGGGTTCGGGTAGGTGTCGGGGCACTCGGACTCACGTCCGTACGTGCGTGCTCGCATGCGTGCGAGCCCGTATGCATGCTTGTACGAGTATGGGTATTTCTAATGATTTCTATGTGTAAATTGTGTTGTTTCTCACCAGTTGGATGCCCCTACCTTGCAGATCTCGTCGGATGGGATGCGCGAGGTCCCGGGTTGTAAGGTGAGTGGTTTGATTCCAATCGCCCCCCCCCCTCTCTATGGATGCGCTCGACCCGCGTAGACGCGCGTCGCGCATCGATGGGGCCCCCTTACTAATATGTAGATATTTGCATGCTAGGGATATACATCCATGTATCGTGTATAGAGGCCCGTACATGCCTGGACACCACATCCTGTACTCAAAAGCCTTGATCTATGCATGATCAACATGATGTATCCATGCCACCTTAGGCTTGTATGCTAGGAATATGCACCCTTATGTTGTGGATAGAGGCCTATACATCCTGATACCATGTTTCATGCTAGGAAAGCCCTGAACCTATGCATGTTCCCATTTAGTTTAATTTATTTAAATCAAGATGGGATTATGTGATTATACTGTTGTAAGCATGCCTTAGAGAATATTATAACCTTGTTGTTATAATATATGTCTCTCCGCATCTTGGTTATGCGCCCTGGTGGAATTCTTGAGAATTCATGTCATTAGAAATGTTAGGAAGCGTTGTCGACGGATCCAAGAGGATCACATGCGTGTGGGTAGGCTGTTCTATTCCCTTCGTTGGACCCGTGTAGTACAGCCCCGGCGTTAGATAGGCTGTCCTGACAGAGGGCTCCCATCTGTAGGTACTTCCGATGTGTTCGGACAGTGCTGATCATGGGAGTATACCAGGTAAGCTATGGGGCGGGGAGAGGCTACCGGTGGACCAAGGGTGATTAACAGCCTAGTCAGTCCCAAAAGACCATGTCACCCCTTCGAGGGTGAGGGTGAGGGTGTGGTGGGTCGGCGATGTAACGACCCACTGGTTTGTGTAGTTACTCCTGTTTAGGGACTATGACTACTTTAAGGTTAATATGAGGGTGTTGGTTGCTGTTATGCATGTGTGTGATATCTCGATGAGCGAGTATCGAGAGTGGTTGTTTTCCATTGGGTTTCGCTTTGCGAACATGGGATCGTTCTCCCCGGCGTTTGCTATACATGTCAGAGGACTAGGCGGAGGCCACGAGGTGGGAGAGGCTGAGTTGAGGAGATCGGGTTGTAGATACTACCCGGGAGAGGGTTAACGAATGATGTTACGGGCGTGGGAATCGTTCTCCCCTTCGTTGGATCCGTGTAGTACAGCCCCAGCGTTAGACAGGCTATCCTGACAGAGGGCTCCCATCTGTAGGTACCTCCGATGTGTTCGGACAGTGCTGATCGTGGGAGTATACCAGGTAAGCTACGGAGCGGGGAGAGGCTACCAGTGGACCAGGGGTGTAGAGCAGTCTAAGTCTCTCCCAAAGTCCCAAGATGTCTCCTTTCAGGAGTGAGGGTGTGGATGAGGCGAAGACGCGTCGCCTCGTGACCCATTCGTTGTTCGACCGTTCCCATAGATGTTGGGTCCGGTCTCGTGATGGATGTTGAAGGACATCGATGGGCGATTATCTAGATGTAGATGATCCAGTAGTGTTGAGTAGACCAGTAAATCCGGGTCTCTTCGACCGACGGCATGGTCTCTAGACCAGTAAATCCGGGTCTCTTCGACCGACGGTATGGTTTCTCCCCATAAGTCCCAAAAGACTCCCTCCGGGAGTGAGGGTGGGGGTGAGGTTGGTCGCGCTGCCGCGTGACCCAGTTATCCATTGGGTTTCTACCCATGTTTTTCCTTGAAAAAGGGAACTGATTATGTATTGAACTGTAGAATGGTGATTGGTTTCCAGCCACTCACTGAGCTTGTAGCTCACCCCTCGCATACTGTTTCTTTTCAGGGGCAGTGTTGGGCATGGAGCTGGAGCTTCCTGTGGCGTGGTCTTATGGGCGTGGAGCGTTCTGCTGGCGGGTGGCGTGTGCGAGGCTGTCAGCATTCCTAGAGTCATTTTATGCTTTGTAAATTGTGCATGTGGCACAGGTTGTATTTTCTTTGGTCTAGACTTGGCTTCCACAGGACATTGATTGTGTATTCGGGTCTGTAATAATGTTTTTGATTTACAGACATTGTTATATATTATGCTTTCGCTTTTCAGTCAGTTATCTTTATCTTGCTTTGCCGCCTTGTGTATTGTTGTTGGTGTCTTTATTGACCTCAGGTGTTGATAGCTGATATTATATTTTATTATTGCCACGTCTCGGGGACGCCTTGGGCGTGACAGCGTGCTCAGTACCTTCATGATTACGTGGTTAAAATCAAATGGCAAGGCAAGAAAATCGACGGTTACAAATAAAGTTTGACCTGGGAAGTCCGACTGGAGAAGTCAGTCTTGTAATGCCCGACCCAAGCGACAGACCCACAAAGCCCGACATGAAAAACCAAACGGGCAAATAGCGGTATGCAAAGGTAATAGTATACAGAGATGTATACATGCACACGTATTACTTTCGACATCAAATCGAATTATCACAAGCATTTATCTTACGATTATACAAGTTAAGCCAAAACATTCATAAAAAAGGCAAGACTGTAAAGCGTTTAATATCAACAAGAAAGATAAACAACACACGGTACGTAGCCCGGATAAATATTGCAGAAATAAAAGATTGTTTTAATAGAAGAAAAAGCATGGGAAGGCCTGTAGAAGCACCCTTTCAGCGTCGAGGGCGGGAAGCGAAAGGAGCCGGCTGAGTAGAGGTACTCGGGACTGTCCCCACATATCGACCGTGTCGCCTCTCAAACAAAGAAGCACTGTATATATTTTCTAATCAGTGTGATGAGGGGAATGGCTCCCCATTGTGTCCGGCCAGGTAACCGGCGTAGAAGCTTGATTAAAAGTCTTCGGGCCTTTCTTCCTCCTCTTCCTCATTGATCAAGAGTCTCAGCTTTTCGAGCTTCTCTTGGATGGTGAAGATGCGGTCCCAGGCTGCGCTACTGGCGCTACCAGGAATGGCAGGAGGCACCACGAATGGAATATCATCCCTGACGCGAGCGTCAGGCACGAACCAAGGAGGGTTGGGGCTGTGAACTTGGTCGGGCACCTACACTGGAGATGGAGGGGCCGGTGCCGCCGCTCGTGGCTCTTCATCAGCCATTGGAGAGCCCGGGAGAAACTTAGCGTAGTCCTTAAGCTGGAGAGAACGATCCAGAAAGTCTGCAGGAGGAGGGGAAGGTGGCACTCGGTGATTCCGGGGAGGAGTACGCCCGAGAACCTCTTCTCCTTCTTCTTCTACTTCTTCTTCCACAATTTTGATTGGACGGTTGTAAGGTACAGACGACCTGACCGCCACTTTACGACGCCGGCCAGACCTCCTTAGCGCTCCTCCCCCACCAAAATCTGAGCTGGAAGCCTCACCCCGAGAAGAAGAGGGAGCACCCTGGCGAACGCCCTGACTTGTGGATGGTTGTGAAGCCGGAGGGGGTGGAACGCGAGAATTGAGAGGGGCGGCACCAAACAAAATCTTCCAACTCTTGTTGCGGAAGCCTAGGGCACGGACTATGTCCCCCATGCAAAGACTTTCTCGTGGGGGACATGTATTGAGAGATGATTCGCCTGAAAAGAAAGAATTTTATAAGGGGAAATCACCTTCGAAAGGAAAAAGGGAAATTAGCGCAAGAAAAAGAGGCTGACCTGATCCAAAAGGCGAATCCCTCCAGTGGAGTGGAACCCGGTACATACATCCTTCGAGCATCCACGTGCCTCCAATCTTAAAAATTTAGACCTCCAATCATATACGAATTCCTAGGCATCCTTTATTAGCTCCCGCGACGCCGATCTCCATGCCAAGTAAAACATCTTGCCTCCACCGTTAAGAAGTTTCAGAACGTGGAGGCTCCATACCTCGTTCAGGCCAAGGCTAATGCCACAGGCACGGTTGAGAGCAGTGATAGCCATCAGGATATGCGGTAGGCACTTCGGACAAGCTGGAGAGGGTGAAGACCGAAGAATCTCAAGAACTCCATTATCAGAATTGATAATGGAAAGGTGATCATGCCAGCTTTGATCTGGCCCGAAAACAGAAAAAGGGAGTTAGGATCCGGAGGAGGGGGCATTTTCCCCACATATTCTTCGACCACCAGGTTGTTAGGGAAACGAGCCATTGGAGCAGAAAAGAAGAACAAAAGGGTGATGATCAACTCTAAGTGATGCAAAATTCAGAAGAAATGGAAAGAGACTGAAGAACAGTTGCATATATGGAGAGTTGGGACCGAAAACTTAACTGCCTCAATCATTTGGGAAAATGAGGCAGCAAAATTGAATCTCGAAGTCATCTCCTAGGTGGCATTAAATGAAAAAAGTACATAAGGAAGTGACAAGTGTCACACACATAGGTCATCAAATCCAAGAACCTAGACCAATCGACCCAGAAAGCCTGTCGGGCAAGCTTGTGAGTCAGTCGGGTCTCCTAAAAATCAGTTCTTTTGGACTCCCAAGAAGTTGAGAGACCAAAAGAAGGGGGCATTGTAGGAGACCGAATTTATCATCAAATGGAATAAGGAACAAGATTGCATGAGTATGGGAATTAAGCGTAAATTAGACCATAATGATTAAAAGGAAGCCTGAGGTGAGAAAGCCCACAGGCCCAAATCGCCCTACGGGCTAATCGGGCCCATCTTCCCCATCAAGTCGGGCAAATGACATTGCCCGACCAGGTCAAGTCGGACATACACTGTAGGTCGGACGTCTAAATCCTAACCGACTAAGAACGAACACTTAACGCTACCCGACTGAGTCAAAATGGTGGAGTACAAGATGCCCGACCTGGTGTATGTGTCACGACCCAGGGCGGCCATCCCCGTAACTTGACAAATATATAATATCAGCTATCAATAATGAGGTCAATAAAGACTCTAACATGACATCCAAGGCGACAAAGAAATTAACAAGCGATAGCTGTCATATATATGTAATAATATAGCGGAAGCTAAACAACTAAGTCTGTAATCCAAAAGCATATTACAGACCAGATTTACATAATCAACTGTCCTGTGAGAGCCAATATAAACCAAAAGACATCAATATACAAATATTGTGCACGAGCACGAGTATTAAAAACATACAAGAGAAGGGGGATGCTGATGGCCTCTCACTTGCAAGACCCAAAACACGGATGCTTCACCGCTGCTGATACTGCACCTAAGGGAGCCCCTCCTTCGGATCCGACTCGATGACAACTGGAGGAAACAACACGCGAGGGGTGAGCCACACACCCGGAAGATCATCGGGAAAAACCTCTGGATATTCTACCACGATCGGGGTCTGACTTATATCTACCGGCAATGGTGCATCCTCATCAGCGATGCATGCTAGGAAACCCTCGCATCCTCCCTGAAGGAGTCTCCACGCCTGGATGGACGACACGAACCCAAAGGAGCTATATCCCGATCGCCCACGAACTGGAAAGACCTCTGATGAGGGACGCGGAAGGACATTGTGTTATGCCTGTGTCATTTGGAGCCATTTCGGTTAAGCCTTGGTCACTTCTGGGTCATTCAGGGGCTTTTTAATTTTTCGATCGGAGCCGCTAAAATTTTGGCTTTTAGCCACCTGCGGGAGTTAGAGTACTCTGATTGGAAATCTAACTGCATATTATGGGTCCTGGTACCGTTTAGTACTACCCATAAAAATTTCATCGAATTTCGGTAACGTTTTGAAAAATATGCAGTTCTGAATCGCATCCGGGTTTGGCCGTTACTGGGTTTCGGTGGGCGAGATATTTTCAAGTGTGTGGTGCTTCTCTGCACGCTTCCCAATAAAGCAAAAATAAGTGGTTGAGTGAGGGTGAGCCTAACCCTAACTTCACCACCCCCTTATGGTCACCCCAAAACACTATTTGGGCATGAAAATGACCATTTTGCCCTCTCTCTCTCTCTCCCTCTCTCCCAACTCGTGGATCTCTCTTTCTCTCCCTCTCTTGGTCTCTTTTTCCTCTCTTTGTGTGTGGAGAAGGAGGAGGAAGAAGCAAAGGAAGGAGAAGGTGAAGGAGGAAGAGCAAGGTTTGTGTTTGTGTTGTTGTTGTTGTTGATCCCCCTCTCTCTAGCTCCCTTTTCATGTCTTTCCCCCCCCCCTGATTTGCAGCCAAGGAAGACTGAGGAGGGCTGAGGAGGTGGTGGTAGTGGTGGTGGTGGTTGAGGTGGTCGCGGGTGCATCGAGGGCCCCCGAATCTCCCCCATTCATTCCCCCTCCCAAGGTGAGCTCTTCCCCTTCTTTTCTTGGTTTTTCATGGCTTAGGGGGTTGTGGGGAAGTCATGCATGCTAGGTATTTGGTTTAGGGTGAGTGAGAAGTGTGGGGGAGGGGTTAAAAGGGGTAAAAAAAAAGGGGTTAAGAACGGCTGGGCGCGTATGCGCGCGCAGGCGCGCGCGCAGAGGGGCGTTGGCAGGCACAGGCGGGCGCGCAGGCGCGCCCGTGCAAGTGCGCGCGGGCGCGCGGGTGTGCGCGGATGCTGGCAGCGAGCGGGGTGCGCGCGTGAGTGCGCGTGCTTGCGCGTGCTGGGGCATGCGCGGGGCTGCCCAAGGTCTCGGGTAGGTGCTGGGCACTCGGGCATGCGAGCATACGCGCGGGCTAGCATGCGTGCGAGCCCGTATGCGTGCATGTCTAAGTCTTTTGTATTTCTAGTGATTTCTAAGTGTTAAATTGTGATGTTACTCACCAAATTTGATGCCCTTACCTTGCAGATCTCGTCGGATGGGATGCGCGAGGTCCCGGGTAATGGTGAGTGGTTCGATCCAATCCCCCCCCCTCTCGGGATGCGCTCGACGCGCGTCGCGCATCGATGGGCCCCCCCTAACTATACTACTTGTGTAGATAAGTAGTATGGCCATGTTTATGCTATAATATGTAGATATCTTGCATGCTAGGCTTATATACATGTATTGTATTCATGTATGAATGATTGTGTTGCATGAGCCACTCTAGTATGGGCATGTATTTTTGAAATGTGTATGGATGTATAAAATATGGCATTCCTTAGGTATATTGTAGTACTACTCCCACCATATTAATTGGAATATCGAACATGAATAAGTCTTGGTTAATAACGGGCACCTGCCTAATATTCCCTTGCGATAAGACTCGAGGGCGTGGTGTAGTTTTGCGCCCATGCTAATGGGGCAAAGCTATGACCAGCTTCATGAGATGATGATCTCTCCCGCCCTCTCCCTCTGAACGAACTGAGTAAGTAGATGCGATTTCCTACTCGACTCAGGTTCGTTTGGAATATTGGAATGCACCTGTTAGTGCGCGAGATCGCGCTTGACCTTTTCTTTTAAGTTGGTGATATCCAACGCATGTTTAAGTTAGGCCTTGTGTGCTTATGTGACTAATGACCATGTATGCATGTTGTATGATTTATTATGATGTAAATCTATGATTAGGGAGTATCCCTATGATTAATTGATATGTTATAGTGAATACGGTTCATGCACATAACTAAGATTAATTTCTCCTATAAAATATATGCGCATGTTAAAACTAATTGGGCCTATCTGGAATAGGCGTGGGTATGACCTGCTGTCGGGTTGTACTTTATTAGTTAGAGCGCTAGCGATGTAATCGCCCCGTGCATACGAGCGATGCACTCGTTTGGAATTCAGGAGAATTCATTATCTTATCGGATTGTTAAACCGGTAGAGGGGCATTAAGCTAGGCCTACCCGTACTAGGCGTGTATATGAACCGCCTGTTGGGTTATGTGCCTTGGGATCCTTTCTATGTGAGAGCAGAGGCAACCCCTTTGTGCCTGAGTGACGCAACGGTGTGGGAGTACAGTAGTATTCGATATCTCGATAAGTGATTGTCAAGAGTAGTTGTTTTGCATTGGGTTCGCTTTACAAACATGGAATGTTTACTCCCAATGTCGTCTGTGTTGAAGAGGCCCGGGTTGTAGCTGTCACGCCCTAGGGCGGCCATCCCCGAGACGTGGCAATATAAAAATATCAGCTATCAATACCTGCGGTCAATATAGACTCCAACAACAACAAACAAGGTGGCAAAGGAAGGTTAATGATAACTGACTGAAAAGTGGAAGCATAATATATAAACAATGTCTGTAAACCAAAAACATTATTACAGACTCGAATACACAATCACTGTCCTGTGAGAGCCAAGTCTAGACCAAAGAAAATACAACTTGTGCCACATGCACGATTTACAATACATACAATGACTCTAGGACTGCTGACAGCCTCGCACTCGCCACCCGCCGGAAGAACGCTCCACGCCCATAAGACCACGCCACAGGAAAGCTCCAGCCCCACGCCCAACACTGCCCCTGAAAAGAAACAGTATGCGAGGGGTGAGCTACAAGCTCAGTGAGTGGCTGGAAACCAATCACCATACAACAGTTCAATACATAAACAATTTCCTTTCAAGGTAAACATGGGTGGAAACCCATGGATAACAGGGTCACGCGACGGCGCGACCAACCTCACCCTCACCCTCACTCCCGGAGGGAGACTCTTGGGACTTTTGGGGAGAGACCATACCGTTGGTCGAGGAGACCCAGGATTACTGGTCCATACAACACTACTGGATCACCGACCTCACCCTCACTCCCGAAGGGAGACTCTTGGGAATTTTGGGGAGAGACCATATCGTTGGTCGAGGAGACCAGGGATTACTGGTCTACGCAACACTACTGGATCATCTACATCGAGATAACTGCCCAACGATGTCTTTGAACATCGATACGAGACCGGACCCAACAACTATGGGAACGGACGAACAACGAATGGGTCACGAGGCGACGTGTCTTCACCTCATCCTCACCCTCACTCCCGGAGGGAGACTCTTGGGACTTTTGGAAGAGACTTAGACAGCTCTACACCCTTGGTCCACCGGTAGCCCTTTCCCCGGGTAGTCACTACCTGGTATACTCCCACGATCAGTACGCTTCCGAACGCCTCGGTGGTACCTACGGATGGGAGCCCTCTGTCAGGACAGCTTTTCCAACGCCGGGAAGTTCCTACATCGGATCCAACGAAGGGGAGAACGATTCCACACTCGCAATATCATTCGTTAACCCTCTCCCGGGTAGCCTCTACCTGGTACACTCCCACGATCAGTACGCTCCCGAACGCATCGATGGTACCTACGGATGGGAGCCCTCCGTCAGGACAGCTACAACCCGGCCCTCTTCAACACGGACGACATTGGGAGTAAACATTCCATGTTCGCAAAGCGAACCCAATGGAGAAACAACTACTCTCGATAATCACTTATCGAGATATCGAATACTACTGTACTCCCACACTGTTGCGTCACTCGAACACAGGGGGGGTGTCACGCCCCAACTACCGGCTTAACAATCCGATAAGATAATGAATTCTCCTGAATTCCACACGAGTGCATCGCTCGGATGCACGGAGCGATTACATCGCTAGCGCTCTAACTAATAAGGTACAACCCGACAGCGGGTCATACCCCAGCACCTACCTGAGACCCTGGGCAGCCCCGCGCATGCCCCAGCACGCGCACGCACGCGCACGCACTCGCGCGCGCGCACTAGCACCCAGCCGCGCGCCCAGACACATGCCCAGGCGCACTACCCAGCGCGCGCGCACGCTCGCGTGCGCCCGCGCGTACGCACGCTCGCGTGCGCCCGCGCGCACTCGCGCTCATGCCCTGCGTGCACCCCGCTCGCTGCCAACGTCCGCGCGCACTCGCGCGCCCGCTCCACACAATGCCCCTCTACACGTGTGCAGACAGAGCCCTGCGCGCGCCCAGTCAATCTTAACCCCTTTTTAACCCCTTTTAACCCCTCCCCCACACTTCTCACTCACCCTAAACCAATTACCTAGCATGCATGACCTCCCAACAACCCCTAATCCCCAAAAAACCAAAGAAAAGAAGGGGAAGAGCTCACCTAGGGAGGGGGAGTGAAAGGGGGAGATTCGGGGGTCCTCGATGCACCCGCGACCACCTCAACCACCACCACCACTACCACCACCTCCACAGCCTTTTTCAGCCTCCTTCTTGGCTGAAAATCAGGGGGGGGGGGGAAAGGGCATGAGAGGGAGCTTGAGAGAAGAGAATCAACAACAACAACAACTACTTGCACAAACACTCACCATCACTTCCTCCTCCACCTTCTCCTTCTCCTCTCTTTGAGACATTAACACAAACACATGGGGGGAGTGAAAAGAGAGAAAGAGAGACCCAAGAAAGGTCCACGTGAGAGTTAGAGGGGAAGAGAGAGAGAGAGACTTTTCCACTCTTTGGGGGGGGGGGTGTGAGTGTAAAGGAAAAATGAGGGGGTGAACCTAACCTAAACTCACCCACTAACAAACCAAATAACCAAGTGGTTGCTTCACCCCTAAGCAAAGGGGGGTAAGGTTACCCAAGGTCAACCCCCATTAACCAAAATATCTCACACTATTTGACTAATCAAACCAGGAACTCTCGAAAACCCGGATACGATTTGGAACTGCATATTTTTCCAAACGTTACCAGAATTCGATGAAATTTTTATGGGTAGTACTAAACGGTACCAGGACCCATAATATGCAGTCAGATTTTCAATCAGAGTTCTCTAACTCCCGCAGGTGGCTAAAAGCCAAAATTTTAGCGGCTCCGATCGAAAAATTAAAAAGGCCCTGAATGACTCAGAAGTGACCAAGGCTTAACCGAAATAGCTCCAAATGACACAGGCATAACATTCCCCGCCCCTTAAGAAATTTAGTCCTAGAAATTTAAGAATACCCAAAGGGAAGACCGAATATAGCAAGTATCATGCATAGACCTTTTGTTCCCAAGTGGCCTATGCACCAGACTGGCGCTACCGACACACTGCAATCAAGGGAACGGTCTTAGCGTGGAGCCTCTTCTCATGCTGGTCTCTAACCTCGATCCACTGCTCCACGAACGACAAATCCAGCTCGAGAATGAGACGGTCGAACGGAGTGACATGAGCAGGATCTTGGACATAACGCCTCGGCCATGAGACAAGGACGACGTCGTGGGCATGAGCCAGCTGTGGGGAAAAGGCTACATGACAAGCCACCTCCCCAATCCACTCAATGATGAGAAACAGTCCCATTAAAGAGCCAACTCAGCTTGCCCCGAACGTCGACACGTAGGATGCCCTTAAACTGGGACACCTTCATGAAAACATGGTCGCCAAACCCAAAGGTAAACCCCTGGCGACGATGACTTGCGTAGCCCTTCTGTCGGTTCTGGGAGGTGCAGATGCACACACGAACCAACCTGGCCACCGCAAGGTCAAATAACTAACTTGTGGCCCCTCCAACTGGCGCTCCTCAACCGTCCCAACACAAGGGAGGTATAAAACTGCGCCTGTAGAGTGCCTTTCACAGATCCATCTGGATGCTCGAATGGCAGCCGTCTTGCAGGCATACCCCAACAAATGGGTGGTGCCTCCCCCAACTGCCCTCATCATCGAGCACGCAGGCACTTAGCATGTCCTCCAAGGTCTGAATCGTCCTCTTTGTCTGGCTGTCCATCGGCGATGAAACGCTATACTTAATGGAAGCTCACGCCAAAGCCTGCCAAGGCTACGCCACAACCTCAAAGTAACCCTCGCGTCTCAACCGAAAATAGCGCCGACTGGAGTGCCATGAAGACGAACAATCGCGAAGGTGAAAACCCACGTCAAGGCGTCCAGAGACTCAATCAGTCGAAGTAGGGAGGGAAGCGCGGACTTAGTCAGTCGGTCATTGATCACCTAGACGGCGTCGTGACCCGAACGTGACATTAGCGAGTCCGCAACAATCCCTGATAACCCACTCCCACGTCCACTGAGGAATCTCCATGGACTGACGCTTTCCAACGCGATGATGATTCTCGAACTTTGCCTGAGGGCATGCCAACCTGGGGAAACAAGGTTACCCAATATCGCCTTTTTATCGCACCACAGCAATCTCAATGAAGACTACCCCAAAGTAGTCCACGGAAGCCCAATAAAACTTTTGAGATCCACGAAGGCATCCGGCGCATTCGTCAACCCCGACGGCAGTACTTAAAACTCGTAGTGCCTGAAATGGTCACGAAAGGCCATCTACAGGATGTCCAACTCCCGGATCTCCAACTTGTGGTACCCTTGTGCGAAGATTGATCTAACAGAAGACACTCGCTCCCAGAGCTGGTCAAATAGATCATCAATTCACAACAAGGGGGGGGTACCTGATCTTCAATCCTCACGGGAAGATCAAACAATACCTCGAACAATTAAGTCCAGATTCTGCTCCTCGAGCATGGCTGGCGCTCATGATGACACTTACGCGCTTGGTAAGCCGCTCAACCACACTTAATCCACAAGACACGCAATAAGGGGTCGTCGAACCTCGACAATGCCTATGCGACGTCATCTATCTGATAGGGCGATTGAGTCCCATCACGAACGCTAGCATCGCGTCTCCTTATTTGCGACCAATGTGGGGCAAAACGCGACAGTATCCACAACTGTGCTTCACATGCCGCCAGAGATAGGTCGCTCAACTATAACCATTGGAACTCCAGCATCCTGCACTCCATGGGCAGATTCATCACGGGGAGTCCACGCTCTCGACATCATCCAGTAGCACTCTCCCGGTGTGGCCTCTACCTGGTAGCCTCCCAAGCCCACTATCTCTGCCATATGGGCGCACCAACAAGCATAGTATCTGGGAGCACCTCACAGGGCTCTGGCCTCGACCGGGCAGCTACAACGCACAATGATATATCGAAGCGACTCCAGATGCCACTATGGAACCTAGTCCACAAGCAATTGCCCACCAAGCTGCAATAGGACGCACCCAATCCTGATCGTATGCATCACCACTCGCTACAGCACCTTCCAAGTGAGAGGAAAAATCCATCATCAATTTGATGCTTCAAAGGTATTCCTTGACTGGGAAAAGAACCTTGGGAGGGCACCATGAGGTCCCGATATAGGATATCCCGACAACCAAACAAGGAACACGGAGTACCCTAGCCCGGGTCTCAATGATGACCCCGCAAGGCCCCTTAATCTTGAGTAGGAAGGCTGGAAGAAGACATCACCCCTTAATGAGCAATACGCCACATCCTCAACACTTGAAACTGGTGCCGCACGCGAACTCCATGGTTACCAGCAATACCGATGCACGGGAAAGAAGCTCCATTATCGAGGCGCAATCCATACCTTAGAAATTGTGACCAATTCATCATTATCACACTACTAGGCTAGAATCTCCTACCCAAGCCTTAATCCCACCACAAGGGATCCAACAACTGACCCTATTCAGTCGACCCATTTGACAACTTAAGGGTGCGTCTAGGGGGGTCACGTCCACGTCAACGGATACGAGGAGGCATGTCAGTAACCTAAGATAACTTCTAAAACAAGAGTACTCAGATGACACAGCTACCCGGGAGAGGGCTAACGAATGATATTGCGAGCGTGGAATCGTTCTCCCCTTCATTGGATCCGATGTAGGAACTTCCCGGCATTGGAAAAGCTGTCCTGACATAGGGCTCCCATCCGTAGGTACCACCGAGGCGTTCGGAAGCGTACTGATCGTGGGAGTATACCAGGTAGTGACTACCCGGGGAAAGGGCTACCGGTGGACCAAGGGTGTAAAGCAGTCTAAGTCTCTTCCAAAAGTCTCAAGAGTCTCCCTCCGAGAGTGAGGGTGAGGATGAGGTGAAGACACGTCGCCTCGTGACCCATTCGTTGTTCGTCCGTTCTCATAATTGTTGGGTCCGGTCTCGTATTGATGTTCAAAGACATCGTTGGGCAGTTATCTCGATGTAGATGATCCAGTAGTGTTGCGTAGACCAGTAATCCCGGGTCTCCTCGACCAACGGTATGGTCTCTCCCCAAAAGTCCCAACCCTCTGGGAGTGAGGGTGAGGGTGAGGTTGGTGATCTAGTAATGTTGTGTGGACCAGTAATCCCGGGTCTCCTCGACCAACGGTATGGTCTCTCCCCAAAAGTCCCAAGAGTCTCCCTCCGGGGGGTGAGGGTGAGGGTGAGGTTGGTCACGCCGCCGCGTGACCCTGTTATCCATGGGTTTCCACCCATGTTTACCTTGAAAGGGAATTGTTTATGTATTGAACTGTTGTATGGTGATTGGTTTCCAGCCACTCACTGAGCTTGTAGCTCACCCCTCGCATACTGTTTCTTTTTAGGGGCATTGTTGGGCGTGGAGCTGGAGCTTTCCTGTGGCGTGGTCTTATGGGCGTGGAGCGTTCTTCCGGTGGGTGGCGAGTGCGAGGCTGTTAGCAGTCCTAGAGTCATTGTATGTATTGTAAATTGTGCATGTGGTACAGGTTGTATTTTCTTTGGTCTAGACTCTGCTCTCACAGGATAGTGATTGTATATTCGAGTTTGTAATAATATTTTTGGTTTACAGACATTGTTTATATATTATGCTTCCACTTTTTAGTCAGTTATCATTATCCTTGCTTTGCCACCTCGTGTGTTGTTGTTGGAGTCTTTATTGACCTCAGGTATTGATAGCTGATATTTTTATATTGCCACGTCTCGGGGACAGCCGCCCTGGGGCGTGACAAAAGTTGGTATCAGAGCCTGGTCTTGTCAGAGCCTAAGTCTAGTCGTATAGATGATGAGTCATAGGATTGTCATATGAGTACTCTTGTTTTAGAAGTTATCTTAGGTTGCTGACATGCCTACTCACGTCCGTTGACGTGGACGTGACCCCCCTGGACCCACCCTTAAGTTGTCAACTGGGTCGACTGATTAGGGTCAGTTGTTGGATCCCTTGTTATGGGATTAAGGCTTGGGTAGGAGATTCCAGCCAGTAATATGATAGTGATGAATTGGTTGCAATTTCTAAGGTATGGATTGCGTCTCGATAATGGAGCTTCTTTCCCGTGCATCGGTATCGCTGGTAACCATGGAGTTCGTGTGCGGCGCCAGTTTCAAGTGTTGAGGATGTGGCGTATTGCTCATTAAGGGATGATGTCTTCTTCCAGCCTTCCTACTCATGATTAAGGGGCCTTGCGGGGTCATCGTTGAGACCCGGGCTAGGGTACTCCGTGTTCCTTGTTTGGTTGTCGGGATATCCTATATCAGGACCTCATGGTGCCCTCCCAAGGTTTCTTTTCCCAGTCAAGGAATACCTTTGAAGCATCAAATTGATGATGGATTTTTCCTCTCACTTGGAAGGTGTTGTAGCGAGTGGTGATGCATACGATCGGGATTGGGTACATCCTATTGCAGCTTGGTGGGCAATTGCTTGTGGACTGGGTTCCATAGTGGCATCTGGAGTTGCTTCGATATATCATTGTGCGTTGTAGCTGCCCGATTGAGGCCAGAGCCCTGTGAGGTGCTCCCAGATACTATGCTTGTTGGTGCGCCCATATGGCAGAGATAGTGGGCTTGGGAGGCTACCAGGTAGAGGCCACACCGGGAGAGTGCTACTGGATGATGTCAAGAGCGTGGACTCCCCGTGATGAATCTGCCCATGGAGTGCAGGATGCTGGAGTTCCAATGGTTATAGTTGAGCGACCTATCTCTGGCGGCATGTGAAGCACAATTGTGGATACTGTCGCGTTTTGCCCCACATTGGTCGCAAATAAGGAGACGCGATGCTAGCGTTCGTGATGGGACTCAACCGCCCTATCAGATAGATGACGTTGCATAGGCATTGTCGAGGTTCGACGACCCCTTATTGCGTGTCTTGTGGATTAAGTGCGGTTGAGCGGCTTACCAAGCGTGTAAGTGTCATCATGAGCGCCAGCCATGCTCGAGGAGTAGAATCTGGACTTAATTGTTCGTGGTGTTGTTTTGATCTCCCCGTGGAGGTAGAAGATCAATTACCCTTGCCGCGAATCGATGATCTGTTTGACCAGCTCTGGGAGCCAGTGTCTTCTCTTAGATCGATCTTTGCACAAGGGTACCATAAGTCGAAGATCCGGGATTTAGACATCTCGTAGATGGCTTTTCGTGACCATTTCGGGCACTGCGAGTTTTAAGTACTGCTGTTGAGGTTGACAAATACGCCGGATGCCTACGTGGATCTCAAAAGTTTTATTGGGCTTCCGTGGACTACTTTGGGGTAGTCTTCATTGAGATTGCTGTGGTGCGATAAAAAGGCGATATGGGTAACCTTGTTTCCCCAGGTTGGCATGCCCTCAGGCAAAGTTCGAGAATCATCATCGCGTTGGAAAGCGTCAGTCCATGGAGATTCCTCAGTGGACGTGGGAGTGGGTTATCAGGGATTGTTGCGGACTCGCTAATGTCACGTTCGGGTCACGACGCCGTCTAGGTGATCAATGACCGACTGACTAAGTCCGCGCTTCCCTCCCTACTTTGACTGATTGAGTCTCTGGATGCCTTGACGTGGGTTTTCACCTTCGCGATTGTTCATCTTCATGGCACTCCAGTCGGCGCTATTTTCGGTTGAGACGCGAGGGTTACTTTGAGGTTGTGGCGCAGCCTTGGCAGGCTTTGGCGCGAGCCTCCATTTAAGTATAGCGTTTCATCGCCGATGGACAGCCAGACAAAGAGGACGATTCAGACCTTGGAGGACATGCTAAGTGCCTGCGTGCCCGATGATGAGGGCAGTTGGGTGAGGCACCACCCATTTGTTGGGGTATGCCTACAAGACGACTGCCATTCGAGCATCCAGATGGATCTGTGAAAGGCACTCTACAGGCGCAGTTTTATACCTCCCTTGTGTTGGGACGGTTGAGGAGCGCCAGTTGGAGGGGCCACAAGTTAGTTATTTGACCTTGCGGTGGCCAGGTTGGTTCGTGTGTGCATCTGCACCTCCCAGAATCGACAGAAGGGCTACGCAGGTCATCGTCGCCAGGAGCTTACCTTTGGGTTTGGCGACCATGTTTTTGTGAAGGTGTCCCAGTTTAAGGGCATCCTCTGTTTTGACGTTCGGGGCAAGCTGAGTTGGCTCTTTAATGGGACTGTTTCTCGTCATTGAGTGGATTGGGGAGGTGGCTTGTCATGTAGCCTTTCCCCCACAGCTGGCTCATGCCCACGACGTCGTCCTTATCCCATGGCCGAGGCGTCATGTCCAAGATCCTGCTCATGTCACTCCATTCGACCGCCTCATCCTCGAGTTGGATTTGTCGTTCGTGGAGCAGTGGATCGAGGTCAAGGACCAGCATGAGAAGAGGCTCCACGCTAAGACCGTTCCCTTGATTGCAGTGTGTCGGTAGCGCCAGTCTGGTGCATAGACCACTTGGGAACAAAAGGTCTATGCATGATACTTGCTATATTCGGTCTTCCCTTTGGGTTTCCTTAAATTTCGAGGACTAAATTTCCTAAGGGGGGGAGAATGTTATGCCTGTGTCATTTGGAGCCATTTCGGTTAAGCCTTGGAAATCTAACTGCATATTATGGGTCCTGGTACCATTTAGTACTACCCATAAAAATTTCATCGAATTTCGGTAACGTTTTGAAAAATATGCAGTTCTGAATCGCATCCGGGTTTGGCCGTTACTGGGTTTCGGTGGGCGAGATATTTTTGAGTGTGTGGTGCTTCTCCGCACGCTTCCCAATAAAGCAAAAATAAGTGGTTGAGTGAGGGTGAGCCTAACCCTAACCTCACCACCCCCTTATGGTCACCCCAAAACACTATTTGGGCATGAAAATGACCATTTTGCCCTCTCTCTCTCTCCCCCTCTCTCCCAATTCGTGGATCTCTCTTTCCCTCCCTCTCTTGGTCTCTTTTTCCTCTCTTTGTGTGTGGAGAAGGAGGAGGAAGAAGCAAAGGAAGGAGAAGGTGAAGGAGGAAGAGCAAGGTTTGTGTTTGTGTTGTTGTTGTTGTTGACCCCCCTCTCTCTAGTTCCCTTTTCAGGTCTTCCCCCCCCCTGATTTGCAGCCAAAGAAGGCTGAGGAGGGCTGAGGAGGTGGTGGGAGTGGTGGTGGTGGTTTGTGTCATGCCCCAGGGCCGGCAGAACCCCGGGACGCAGTAGGTGTATATATGATATCAGTAACAAGAGTTCAATAACATACTCACACAACAGCTAAAATGACAACACAGACAAAAGCAGGGCTGACATGATATATACACCAAAAGCGGAAGCTAAAAGACTGAATCTGTAATAAAAAAAAAACATATTACAGATTCGATACATAATCAACTGTCCTGTGAGAGCCAATATATACAAAGACATCCAAATAATATACAAACACGTGCCCAAGCACGGAATATAATACATACAAGCGAAAGGGATGCTGATAGCCTCTGATACTCGCGGGACATGGCGCTACTCCGCTACTGATGAAGTCCCTCGAGGAGCTCCTCCTCCAGATCCGACTCAGATGACACTGGAGAAAAATATTATGCGAGGGGTGAGTCACACGCTCAGTGAACAGCACAACCCATGCATCACAGCTTATATTAACCACAACCAGATATTATTAATCCACAATCACATTACTCAAGCCACAAAATGGCAGCAACTCCGCAATCCAGTGGGTCGCTACCGCCAACCCACTACACCCTCACCCTCACCTCTCAATGGGCGACCAAGGATATTGGGACTAATTACACAAAACCAGCGGGTCGCTACCGCCACCCGCTACACCCTCACCCTCACCCTCACTGGGTGACCAAGGATATTGGGACTTACAATCCAGTGGGTCGCCACATCGCCGGCCCACCATACCCTCACCCTCACCCTCAATAGGTGACCTAGGCTCTTGGGACTGACTAGGCTGTGGTCACCCTTGGTCCACCGATAGTCTCTCCCCACTCCGTAGGTCGTTTGGCCACTCCCACATTCAGCACAGTCCTTCTACCAAATCAGGAGGCGCCTACTGATGGGAGCCCCTGCACTGGACGACCTTTCCAACGCCGGGGTAGTCTCTACACGGATCCAACGAAGGGAACAGAACAGCCTATCCATCGCATATGATCCACTCGGATCCGCAGACAACACATCATAACAACTCTAATGTCCTGAATTCCTCAGAATTCCTCCAGGGCGCATAACCAAGATGCGGGGAACATGCATAATAGTTATAACAAGGTTGGAATATTAACGGGGAAAGAATCCTTGCGAGGGCAGCGTGAGGTCCCGATATAGGACATCCCGACAACCAAACAAGGAACACGGAGTCCCTAGCCCCGGTCTCACCGCTGTCCTCGCGAGGCCCCTCCCCTATGATATTCGCTAAGACAGGCTAATAATCACATGCTCGCATTTTATTTAAATAAATAAACTAAATGGGAACATGCATCGGTCGGGGCTTTCCTAGCATGGAAACATGATAACAGGGTGCATGGCTCTTATACGGGTCCTAAGGGTATAAGTCCCTAGCATACAAATCTAGGGTGGCATGCATACTACAGATTATCATGCTTTCATAGCTTTTCATATTAAATAGGTTAATATTTACTATGGTGCCCCAGGGGAGGGCGGTACACGCCCAAGTGCATGTAACGCCTCCCTACTGGGTTGGATCGTCCCACTCACCGGAGATCAGGTCGTCGCGCGACCGTCCGTCAAGATCTGCAAGATAGGGTAATCAACTTGGTGAGTAAAATACACAAATACCCCAAAAATACACTAAAAATACACAAAAATACACTAAAATACCCAACACTCGGACAAGCGTACATACGGCCTGTACGCACACGAGTCCGAGCACCCCAACTCACTCCTGAACCCCCCGGGCAGCCGCACGCACAGCCACCCGCATCCGCACGCATGAATGCGCACGCACGCACACACCCCGGCACCATCGGCGCACTGCCGCGCGCCTGCCCGCGCGCCCCGACGCACTGCCGCACGCACGCGCACCCTCGCGCGCGCCCGCGCGCACCGCGCGTCCAGCCCAGCGCGCCTCCGCGCGCACTGCACGCACGCCCCAGCACGCGCACGCACTGGTCCCCACCTCCGCGCCCAGGCGCATGCCCAGGCCCTGCCCCGCACCCAGGCACAGTGCCCAGGTGCCTTGCCGCGCGCGCGCACGCCCGCGCGCACCCGCGCGCACTCCCGCGCACACCCCCGCTTGCGCCAGCACCCGCGCGCACCTGCGCGACCCGCGCGCACGCACCCGCGCGCCAGCACCCGCGCACCCGCGCGCGACTGCACGCCCAACTGCGCCCGCCAGCGCCTAGCGCCCAGCGCCCGCGCCCAGCTCCATCCGCGCGCACGCCCGCGCGCGCCCTGCCATCTGCTCCGCCTGCTGCACTGCCTGCCTGCCAGCCTGCCGGGACAGCCTGCCAGCCCGCCCGAGACAGCCAACCACCACTCCGACGGCCCCCAACCGCCTCCAACCGCCACCAACAGCCCTCCGACGGCCACCTACCGCCGCCGACCACCACCCAACCCCAAATCCACCCCCTTAACATACATCTATGCAAGGAAAGAGAGGAAAAAGGGCTTACCAAGGGGAGGAAGGGATGTACGGTAGCTCTCCGCGCACCGAAACCTTTCCCCAAAGGCCTCCAACGCTGGGATCTCTCTCGGCCTTCGAAATGGCCCAAATCAGGGAAGAATAGAGGGGGGATGGAGGGGCAAAACTCACCGGAATCCGGATTTGAAAGCACCGGGGTGTAGACTCCCTATCTCTAGCTCCCTTTTCATATCTCCCCCCCCCTGATTTGCAGCCAAAGAAGGCTGAGGAGGGCTGAGGAGGTGGTGGTAGTGGTGGTGGTGGTTGAGGTGGTCGCGGGTGCATCGAGGGCCCCCGAATCTCTCCCTTTCATTCCCCCTCCCAAGGTGAGCTCTTCCCCTTCTTTTCTTGGTTTTTCATGGCTTAGGGGGTTGTGGGGAAGTCATGCATGCTAGGTATTTGGTTTAGGGTGAGTGAGAAGTGTGGGGGAGGGGTTAAAAGGGGTTAAAAAAGGGTTAAGGATGGCTGGGCGCGGGCAGGCGCGCGCAGAGGGGCGCTGGCAGGCGCAGGCGGGCGCGCGGGTGCGCGCGGATGCTGGCAGGGAGCGGGGTGCGCACAGGACGTGCGCGCGAGTGCGCGCGGGGCAGGTTGTCAAGGCGGGTCTGGGCACGCGGCTGGGTGCCAGTGCGCGCGCGCGCGTGCGTGCCTGTGCTGGGGCATGCGTGGGGCTGCCCAGGGGCTCGGGTAGGTGCTGGGGCACTCGGGCATGCGTGCGTACGCGCGTGCTCGCATGCGTGCGAGCCCGTATGCGTGCATGTCTAAGTCTTTTGTATTTCTAGTGATTTCTAAGTGTTAAATTGTGATGTTACTCACCAAATTTGATGCCCTTACCTTGCAGATCTCGTCGGATGGGATGCGCGAGGTCCCGGGTAATGGTGAGTGGTTCGATCCAATCCCCCCTCCTCTCGGGATGCGCTCGACGCGCGTAGACGCGCGTCGCGCATCGATGGGGCCCCCTAGCTATACTAATTGTGTAGATAACTAGTATGGCCATGTTTATGCTATAATATGTAGATATCTTGCATGCTAGGCTTATATACATGTATTGTATTCATGTATGAATGATTGTGTTGCATGAGCCCCTCTAGTATGGGCATGTATTTTTGAAATGTGTATGGATGTATAGAATATGGCATGCCTTAGGTAGTATTGTAGTACTACTCCCACCATATTAATTGGAATATCGAACATGAATAAGTCTGGGTTAATAACGGGCACCTGCCTAATATTCCCTTGCGATAAGACTCGAGGGCGTGGTGTAGTTGTTGCGCCCATGCTAATGGGGCAAAGCTATGACCAGCTTCATGAGATGATGATCTCTCCCGCCCTCTCCCTCTGAACGAACTGAGTAAGTAAATGCGATTTCCTACTTGACTCAGGTTCATTTGGAATATTGGCATGCACCTGTTAGTGCGCGAGATCGCGCTTGACCCTTTCTTTTAAGTTGGTGATATCCAACGCATGTTTAAGTTAGGCCTTGTGTGCTTATGTGACTAATGACCATGTATGCATGTTGTATGATTTATTATGATGTAAATCTATGATTAGGGAGTATCCCTATGATTAATTGATATGTTATCGTGCATACGGTTCATGCACATAACTAAGATTAAATTCTCCTATAAAATATATGCGCATGTTAAAACTAATTAGGCCTATCTGGGATAGGCGTGGGTATGACCCGCTGTCAGGTTGTACCTTATTAGTTAGAGCGCTAGCGATGTAATCGCCCCGTGCATCCGAGCGATGCACTAGTTTGGAATTCAGGAGAATTCATTATCTTATTGGATTGTTAAACCGATAGTGGGGCATTAAGCTAGGCCTACCCGTGCTAGGCGTTTATATGAACCGCCTGTTGGGTTATGTGCCTTGGGATCATTTCTACGTGAGAGCAGAGGCAACCCCTTTGTGTCTGAACGACACACGGTGTGGGAGTACAGTAGTATTCGATATCTCGATAAGTGATTATCGAGAGTAGTTGTTTTCCATTGGGTTCGCTTTGCGAACATGGAATGTTTACTCCCAATGTCATCCGTGTTGAAGAGGCCCGGGTTGTAGCTGTCCTGACAGAGGGCTCCCATCCGTAGGTACCACCGATGCGTTCGGGAGCTACCTGATCGTGGGAGTGTACCCGGGAGAGGGCTAACGAATGATATTGCGAGCGTGGAATCGTTCTCCCCTTCGTTTGATCCGATGTAGGAACTTCCCGGCGTTGGAAAAGCTGTCCTGACAGAGGGCTCCCATCCGTAGGTACCATCGAGGTGTTTGGAAGTGTAATGATCGTGGGAGTATACCAGGTAGTGACAACCCAGGGAAAGGGCTACCGGTGGACCAGGGATGTAGAGCTGTCTAAGTCTCTTCCAAAAGTCTCAAGAGTCTCCCTCCGGGAGTGAGGGTGAGGATGAGGTGAAGACACGTCGCCTCGTGACCCATTCGTTGTTCGTCCGTTCCCATAGTTGTTGGGTCCGGTCTTGTATCGATGTTCAAAGACATCGTTGGGCAGTTATCTCGATGTAGATGATCCAGTAGTGTTGCATAGACCAGTAATCCCGGGTCTCCTCGACCAACGGTATGGTCTCTCCCCAAAAGTCCCAAGAGTCTCCCTCCGGGAGTGAGGGTGAGGGTGAGGTTGGTGATCTAGTAATGTTGTGTGGACCAGTAATCCCGGGTCTCCTCAACCAACGGTATGGTCTCTCCCCAAAAGTCCCAAGAGTCTCCCTCCGGGGGTGAGGGTGAGGTTGGTCGCGCTGCCGCGTGACCCTGTTATCCATGGGTTTCCACCCATGTTTACCTTGAAAGGGAATTGTTTATGTATTGAACTGTTGTATGGTGATTGGTTTCCAGCCACTCACTGAGCTTGTAGCTCACCCCTCGCATACTATTTCTTTTCAGGGGCAGTGTTGGGCGTGGAGCTGGAGCTTTCCTGTGGCGTGGTCTTATGGGTATGGAGCGTTCTTCCGGCGGGTGGCGAGTGCGAGGCTGTCAGCAGTCCTAGAGTCATTGTATGTATTGTAAATCGTGCATGTGGCATAGGTTGTATTTTCTTTGGTCTAGACTTGGCTCTCACAAGACAGTGATTGTGTATTCGAGTCTGTAATAATGTTTTTGGTTTACAAACATTGTTTATATATTATGCTTCCGCTTTTCAGTCAGTTATCATTATCCTTGCTTTGCCACCTCGTGTGTTGTTGTTGGAGTCTTCAGTTGACCTCAGGAATTGATAGCTGATATTTTATTATTACCACATCTCGGGGACGGCCACCCTGGGCCGTGACACATTGACTTTGCAAAACAGTTGATGCTGGCATGATTAGCCGAGAGCCAATCCATCCCCAGGATGGCGTCCAAGTCCGTCATGGCGAGCTCGACCAACTCCACCGGAAACTCATGCTCCGCGATCTCCATGGTACACCGTCAATACACAGAGCGAAGGGGAATATGTTCTCCAATCGGCAATGATATCTCTAGCATAGCATCAAGAGGGGTCGACACCGCACTCATCTGTCTCAC
The DNA here is from genome assembly GCA_030737835.1 of Acorus gramineus. Lineage (NCBI taxonomy): Eukaryota > Viridiplantae > Streptophyta > Magnoliopsida > Acorales > Acoraceae > Acorus > Acorus gramineus. Next base: position 4,561,875 of record CM060849.1, read on the forward strand.
GGAAACAGGAAACACGAACAAGTGCGTGGCCCCAGAATCAAATAGCACATAAGTAGGAAGCTAGGAGATCAGAACAATACCTCGGACAACGCTACCTGATGCCTGCGCCTCCTTGGCAGTAAGTGCTGCAACACACCCCTGAACAAGCTGCGGCTGAGGAGTAGGGGCACGCCTCACAGGCTGCGCCGACTGCCTCCTCTGATCAACTAGGCCACCCCGTGGCTGCTACTGCTAACACTATGGCTGGTGCTACTGGTGCTACTGTTGCTGCTGCTGTTGAGGCACAGGAGGTTGGTCAGCATCGGGGCATGCTTGGGCCAGATGACTGACTTGCTAGTAGTGGAAACATCGCCGTGTCTCCGGTCGTCTAACCGGGATCAGAACGGCAGCAATGGGTGCAGGACCACGAACTGGCACCACCTCAACTGGAGTAGCGACGGCCGCTGGTCGATCAAAGCGGGGCCGCTTGCTCTTGCGACGTCCCTGGTCCTGGCTCCTGGGGCGGGCCCCTGATCTGCAGAAGGGGTCTGAACTGCTGAGGGAACTCCAAGGTCCCGCTCGACAGTCTTGGCCCATGCCACCAGGTCCGTGTACGTCGACAGCGCTAGAGAGGTGACGTGTACCCTGATGGTGTTGTTGAGCCCCATCTCAAACCGACGGCATCGCGTCTCCTCATCCATGACCAAGGCGGGAGCAAACCTCAAAAGCCTTGTGAATCACGCGGAGTAGACTGCCACCGTCATGGTGCCCTGAGTCAACTACTCGAACTCTCGCATCACGGTCTGTCACGTCAGAACGGGAAGTACTCCGCCTAGAAGTAACTGTTCTACACCATTTGTCATCCGGTAGCCCTCTCCAGAGTAGCCTCTACCTGGTGGCCTCTCATGACCGCTACCTCTACCATATGGGCGCACCAACAGGCGTCATGAGTAGTGTCTGGGAGCACCTCGCAGGACAGCTTCAACACAGAACCGATGGAGGGGAGAACACTCGACACTCGCGAATATGATCCTCATGGATCTGTCATCTTTGGTTATTAGACATTGGAAATGGTAACGAATTCTCATGAAATCCCTCCACGGCGCATAACTCAGATGCGGGGAAAACATATCATTCGTAGTGTCAATGCCATGGTATGACCCCATCAGAGGTCATACACTTGCTTAACCTCATTAGGCAAGGTTCATGGCTTAATATAAGCATATATTAAATATATAACAAACATAATAATTATACATGGAAGCATCTAAATAAGTATAACCACAAAGTCATAATATCATTTAAGGCATGCTTACACTAATGCTTCTTCATTGACAGGCTAAGGATATGCTTACACTTATACTTCTTCATAAACAGGCTAAGGATATGCTTAGACAAGATGGGAACATGCATAAATCATGGTTAAGCTAGCATGGGACATGATGCACAAACGAGCATGGGTCCCTACACATGATACTAGGATGCATAGTCCTAGCATACTATATCTAATATGGCATGGATGCAACCTAGCAAGGCAAGCAATAACATATACATACAAACAAGGTCAATATGCAGTTATGGAGCCCCAGGGGAGGGCAATGCACGTCTACGTGCATCGAACGCCTCCCAACTAGGTTGGATCGACCCACTCACTGCAACCCGGGTCGTTATGTGACCGTTTGCCAAGATCTGCAAGACAAGGGCATAAAATCTGGTGAGTATAATGTTATGCTTGTGTCATTTCTAGCCATTTTGGTTAAGCCTTGGTCACATCTGGGTCATTCACGCCCTTTTAACTTTTTGATTGGAGTCACTAAAATTTTGGCTTTTAGCCACCTGCGGGAGTTGGATGATTGGAAATCTAACTGCATATTATGGGTCCTGGTACCGTTTAGTACTACCCATAAAAATTTCATCAAATTCCGGTAATGTTTTGAAAAATATGCAGTTCCGAACCGTATCCGGGTTTTGAGAGTTCCTGGTTGGTCGAATAGTGTGAGATATTTTGGGGATGTGGTGACCCTTGGTAACCTTACCCCCACCTTGCTTGGGGATGAAGAAACCATTGGTTATTTGATTTGTGAGTGGGTGAGCCTAACCCTAACTTCACCCCCCCTTATGGTCACCCCTAAACACTATTTGGGCTTGAAAAAGACATTTTTGCCCTCTCTCTCTCTCCCCCTCTCTCCCATTTCGTGGAACTCTCTCAAGCTCCCTCTCTTGGTCTTTTTTTCCCTCTTTGTGTGTGGAGAAGGAGGAGGAAGAAGCAAATGAAGGAGAAGGTGAAGAAGGAAGCACAAAGAAGGTGAGTTTTGTGTATGTGTTGTTGTTGTTGTGGTTTCTCCTCTCTCAAGCTCCCTCTCATGTCTTCCCCCCCCCCTGTTTTTCAGCCAAAGAAGGCTGAGGAGATGCTGATGAGGTGGTGGTGGTGGTTGAGGTGGTCGTGGGTGTGTTGAGAACCCCGCATCTCCCCATTTCCCTCCCCCTGTTTTGGTAAGGCAGCACTCTGTATTTTAAAGATCTCAGTGAACCTAGTATTTAGAGGCACATTTCTAGGATTATGTCTTCATATGATATGATCATCTATGTGTCTAGTTGTTATATATGAAATTTGGGGTCATTATGATATCTGTGGTGTAAGTTAGAACCAGTTTTGCATGGCCTGTCCAGATTCGCATAGGAATTGACCTGCTTCTAGAAATAATTTATTTCGGGCTTGTAGAGGCAAAATTAGGTTCTAATGTCTCATGGATTATGATCCCAGCATATCAGAGAATGTGCATGATTTATTTCATAAATTGTGGAAGTGTATTGGATGATGTGGAGACCAATTAGTAGGGCTGGTTGCATCAGGTTTGGCAGTTTTGCTTGGTTGAGTGTCAAGGAGTTGTTTGCATGTGTCTTGTGTGATAATAGGGAAGTATCAAGGGTTAGGGTCTTCATGAAGTAGGCTTATTTGTGTGATAGGAGGTTCCATATTTTAATTGTGGATCATTGGTTGTATTTTGCAGATCTCGTAGACCGGACGAGCGACGATCCGGGTATCTGTGAGTGGTTTGATCCAATCCCCCCCCTCGAGATGCGCTCGACGCGCGTAGTCGTGCGTCGCGCATCGATGGGGCATCCTAGCTATACTACTTGTGTAGATAAGTAGTATGGCCATGCTTAGACTATAATATGTTAGATATCTTGCATGCTAGGCTTATATTGATGTATTGTATCTATGTATGAATGATTGTGTTGCATGCGCCCCTCTAGTATGGGCATGTATTTTTGTAATGTGTATGGATGTATAGAATATGGCATGCCTTAGGTACTATTGTAATACTACTCTCACCATATTAATCGAAATATTCAGTATGATTAAGTTTGGGTTAATAACGGGCACCTGCCTAATATTCCCTTGCGATAAGACTCGAGGGCGTGGTGTAGTTGTTGCGCCCATGCTAATGGGGCAAAGCTATGACCAACTTCATGAGATGATGATCTCTCTCGCCCTCTCCCTCTGCACGAACTGAGTAAGTAGATGCAATTTCCTACTCGACTCAAGTTCGTTTGGAATATTAGCATTCACCTGTTAGTGCGCGAGATCGCGCTTGACCCTTCCCTTTTGAGTTGGCGATATCCAACGCATGTTAGGGTATATTTTGTATGTTTATACGATTAGTGCCCTCATATGCATGTGTAGTTAGGCCTTGCCTTGTATATATGTTGCATGATGTGTTGTTTATGCCATATACTCATGTTAGGGAGAACCCCTATAGTTAAGCATATGTTATTGTGCATGTGGATCAAGTTCCTTCAGTGATAGAATTCTCCTGTAATAATGATGCGCATATTAAAACTGATTAGGCCTATCTGAAATAGGCGTGGGTATGACCCGTTGTCGGGTTGTACCTTATTAGTTAGAGCGCTAGCGATGTAATCGCCCCCATGCATCCGAGCGATGCACTCGTTTGGAATTCAGGAGAATTCATTATCTTATCGGTTTTGTTAAGCCGGTAGTTGTGGCATTAAGCTAGGCCTACCCGTGCTAGGCGTGTATATGAACCGCCTGTTGGGTTATGTGCCTTGGGATTATTTCTGCGTGAGAGCAGAGGCAACCCCCCCCCCTTTGTGTCCGAGCGACGCAACCGTGTGGGAGTACAATAGTGTTCGATATCATCGATATGTGATTATCGAGAGTAGTTGTTTTTCCATTGGGTTCGCTTTGCGAACATGGAATGTTTACTCCCAATGTCGTCCGAGTTGAAGAGGCCCGGGTTGTAGCTGTCCTGATAGAGGGCTCCCATCCGTAGGTACCACCAATGCGTTTGGAAGCGTACTGATCGTGGGAGTGTACCAGGTAGAGGCTACCCGGGAGAGGGTTAACGAATGACATTGCGAGCGTGGAATCGTTCTCCCCTTTCGTTGGATCCGATGTAGGAACTTCCCGGCGTTGGAAAAGCTGTCCTGACAGAGGGCTCCCATCCGTAGGTACCACCGAGGCGTTCGGAAGCGTACTGATTGTGGGAGTATACCAGGTAGTGACTACCCGGGGAAAGGGCTACCGGTGGACCAAGGGTGTAGAGCAGTCTAAGTCTCTTCCAAAAGTCCTATGTCACCTCTAAGGGGTGAGGGTGAGGATGAGGTGAAGACACGTCGCCGCGTGACCCATTCATTGTTCGTCCATTCCCATAGTTGTTGGGTCCGGTTGCGTATCGATGTTCAAAGACATCGTTGGGCAGTTATCCCGATGTAGATGTTTCAGTAGCGTTGTGTAGACCAGTAATTCCGGGTCTCGTCGACCAACGGTATGGTCTCTCCCAAGAGACCCAAGAGTCTCCCTCCGGGAGTGAGGGTGAGGGTGAGGTTGGTGATTCAGTAGTGTTGTGTGGACCAGTAATTCCGCGTCTCTTCGACCAACGGTGTGGTCTCTCCCCAAAAGTCCCAAGAGTCTTCCTCCGGGAGTGAGGGTGAGGGTGAGGTTGGTCGCGCCGCCGCGTGACCCTGTTATCCATGGGTTTCCACCCATGTTTACCTTGAAAGGGAATTGTTTATGTATTGAACTGTTGTATGGTGATTGGTTTCCAGCCACTCACTGAGCTTCTAGCTCACCCTCGCATACTGTTTCTTTTCAGGGGCAATGTTGGGCGTGGAGCTGGAGCTTTCCTGTGGCGTGGTCTTATGGGCGTGGAGCGTTCTTCCGGCGGGTGGCGAGTGCGAGGCTGTCAGCAGTCCTAGAGTCATTTTATGTATTGTGAATCGGGCATGTGGCACAGGTTGTATTTTCAGTCAGTGATTGTGTATTCGAGCTTATAATAATGTTTTTGGTTTACAGACATTGTTTATATATTATGCTTCCGCTTTTCAGTCAGTTATCATTATCCTTGCTTTGCCACCTTGTGTGTTGTTGTTGGAGTCTTTATTGACCTCAGGTATTGATAGCTGATATTTCATTATTGCCACGTCTCGGGGACGGCTGCCCTGGGGCGTGACATATAACAACATAAAAGTACTTAAAATTAACTAGAAATGCCTAAGACATAGACATGCACGCATACGGGCTCGCACGCATGCAAGCACGCACGTACGCCCGAGTGCCCCAGCACCCACCCAAGCCCTCGGGCAGTCCCGCGCATGCCCCTGCACGCGCGCGCACAATCACTGCCGCCCTGTCGCACGCTCAGACGCGTTGCCCCCCCCCCCCCCGCGCGCGCGCACGCTCAAGCTCGCCAGCGCACACTCGTGCACACAACCCGCACGCACCGCGCGCCCTCCCTGCGCGCACGCTCTGCGCGTACCCGCGCGCCCGTGAGCACGCTCACGCGCCCTCTTGCTCACCCAACTGCACCTACCAGCGCCCGACTGCGCGCGCGCCCAAACCCCTTTAACCCTCTCCCCCACACTCCCAACTTACCCTAACCCATATACCTAGCATGCGTGCCCTCCCAAACACCCAACTACACATAAAAATCAGTGAAAGAAGAGGGGGAAAGCTCACCAAAGAGAGGGGAAGGGAAGGGGGAGATGAAGGGCTCGCAAGCACCTCTCGACCACTTCGACCACCACCACCACCTCCTAAGTTCTTCCTCTTCTTCTTAGCTGGAAAAGCAGGGGCAGTGACCATGAGCATAAAGGGGGGGGGAGCTAGAGAGAAGAGAAAGAGAGAAAGGATCAACAACAACACACACACACCTTTGCTTCAAACACTTCTCCTTCTTTTCTTCTTTTCTTGCTTCAACAGCAACCACACAAAAGCAACAGAGGGAGAGGGAGAGAGTGATGAGAATGAGAGAGAGACCCCCCCTCCAAAACTCACTTGGGGGGGGCGGGGTGATGAGAAGGCAAGAGAAGGGGGGTGAGTTTAAGCCCAAACTCACCCACTAACACACAAAAACACCAATGGTTGCTTAGCCACTAAGAAAAGGGGGGTAAGGTTACCAATGGGGTGATCATAACCACCAAAATATCCTAACACTATGCCACCCACCAAACCAGTAACGCCCAAACCCGGATACAGTTCAGAACTGCATAATTTTTAAAACGTTACCGGAATTCGATGAAATTTTTATAGGTGATACAAAATGATACCAGGACATATAATATGCAGTTAGATTTTAAATCGGAGTACTCAAACTCACGCGGATAACTAAAGTCCAAAATTTTAGCGACTCCGATCGAAAAAAAAAGGAATGGTCAGAAATGACCGAGATGTAACCAATAGGCTAAAAGTGACACATATATAATAGTATGAGCCGTCCAAACCATAATACCCGCACTGAAAAGCAGGTCGGTCGCATGTCTGCCCCTGCAAAATAACGGTTAGCCAAGGAAATATTCCCTAACACAAAAAGAGGACTTGATGTCAGAAAAAGCGGTTACAGAATGACAATCCCTAGGTGACACATGTCCGCAGATCCAAGAGCCACGTGGAGATTCCATATCATGATATGGTTACTCCACAAGGCCAAGCTCGGCACGCCCCTTCTCGGGTATAAAAGGGGGACTTCATCTCCCCCTCAAGGTATGTAAGCACTCTCTCTCTCCCCTACTCATACTCAAGAATTCTAAGTTCTTCTTCTTCTCACGAGGAGGTGACTGACTTGTGCGTTAGAGGGGCGTTAGTCGGCACCACATTGTTGTGAGTTTCAGGTACCCGAAGGCCGAAGAAGGAGGAGGACGATGATTGCCACGTGACGTTGTGAAGAAGAGTTGGCATCAACATCGTCTCAGATCTACAACAAAAGCCTGGATCAGCGAAGATCCGGCCCAGGAGGAGAGGACCTGATTTTACCTTCCACAAAAACAAAAGAGAGAAGATGCCATAAATTATGGGATTTTATCCTTTAAAAAAATTCAAACATTCATGCCACATCAACCTACTCGTTGATTATGGGGAGTGATTATCGAAAAAGATAGAAATGATAAAATAGGTTTTAACGCTTGTGCCATGTCATGGGGCTTATATGGGGCCTATGAAATGGGGCCTATGAATCATTATTGTTTAGCAAAATATAACAAAGGTGTCAAAAACTGCTCTAGTAAATCAAAGCAACAAATCAATACATGTTGCGAAGTAAAACCACTCATGTCTCACTCTCATTTGGCATGGTGGTGTAGGGACACCCCAATTTATGGGGATGATTGGTTGATTTGTGCCGTATCCAAGAAAAAAAAGAGTGTTGATATACATAGCTCTGTTTGCAGTCTGATATATTATGACTGGGCTATCATAGTTTATAGCTTCTATTATAGTACATGACACAATTTTTTTCTAATTTTTCAACTTCAAAAAAATATACTATTGTATCTCAATATATATATCATTTCATATAATAGCATACACTTCAAAGAGAGAGTGTATGATTTTTTTAAAAAAGAAAAACAGTATGGACTGCAATTGAGACTTCAACGAGGGTTGAATGTATCTTTTTCCAAAAAAAAAGGGCATACAAACTTAAGCCGGGTACCGTGGGCTCTCACCTACCATCTACTCTGGATCATAGTTGGCCCATGTCCATCTAATATTTATGGAAAGAGCGTTGATACACGCAGTCCGTTTTGTAGCCACATACGTTATGATAACATAGTATATGAGATTCTATTAAAGTACGTGACTCAATTTTTTTTTATTTTTTTACCATGAAAAAAATACACTACTGTATCTCAGTATATACTTTATTTCATATAACAGTATACACTTCAAAAGGTGGGCGTATGATTTAAAAAAAAGAAAAAGAAAAATGGGATGAACTACAATTGGGGTGCAAAGGGGGCGGCTACATGTATTCTTTTCAAGTAGCTCCCCTTCAACCGCAATCGCAGTCCATCTCATTTTTCTTTTTCTTTTTAAATCATACACTCACTATTTGAAATGAATACTGTTATATAAATAAAGTATATACTCAGATACATTAATGTATTTTTTTTATGAAAAAAAAATGATTTTTTTTCATCATATACTATGATAAAACCTTATATACAATGATAATACAATATATATTATTTTATCATATTGCATGAGGCTGTAAAATGGATTGCAAAATAGATTGCGTGGATTAGCGCTCGATGGAAAAAGATAACATCCGAGCCTCTGCGTATGTAAAAAAAACCCTCGTGTTTCATAAACCACGAACCTGAAAGCCGTTCCGAGGTCCAAGCAACCCTAATGAGCGACGCGGGTCCGGTCCGACCTCAACAAGTGAACGAGTAAAAGCACCTGGAAGCCTGCCATGACACAATCGTTCCCGCATCGAGGTTTCCCTATTGTTTCACCGCCGTCTCTTCTTCCTTCCCGTGCCTTCTCCACGACTTCCTCCTTCAGCGAGCCCAAGAAGAAACGAAGAACCCAAAGCCTCAGACCACAACAAGGATTCGCTTTCGATGGCCGGAGATACGCCTGTGAAGATGCAGATTTACTCCTCAACGCCCACCAAAGTGACCCCTTATTGGAAAGGTTCGTCTTTACCTTCTGTCCTTGCCCCTTCTTCTTCACTTGATGAAAAATCGTCGGATTTAAGCTTTATTGGTTCGTCTAGATAAGTATGAGAGGGATGCGAAGAGGTACTGGGACATCTTCTACAAGAAACATCAAGATAAGGTCTCTCCCTCTCTCTCTCTCTCTTTGTTTCTTTGTTTCCAAATCTTGCAATATTTTTAATTTTTTATGTATAGATTTTTGGATGAACTTCACATGTCTGCTGAATTTTGTTGAATTTGCAGTTCTTCAAGGACCGGCATTATCTGGACAAGGAGTGGGGTTCCTACTTCAGTGTATGTTTCAATTATATTTTGTTTTTTATTTGATTCTGTGACTCTTTTTCTATTATTTGTTGATCCATTTTTAAGTTCCTGATTTTTTTTTTCTCTCTTTTCTTTACAGGATAGGCAGCTCACTGTATTGGAGGTTATTATTTCTTTCGCTATGTGTTTGCTTTTCTATTGATGTATTTGTTTACACGGCACTGCATCATATGTGTCGTAGATTACTTGATTTTTATGTAGAGTTTTTATATGAGGTCTGTTTGGGTCCCGGTGGAATATAACCAAGGAACCAAATAACTAAACCGTAGACTGAACGGAGTTTAGTGGTATTGATTAAAAGGGGTTTACAAACTTCAGTATGGTGATCTTGTCCTAAAACACTTTCCCCAGCCCTTGTGGAGCTACACTTTCTCAATCCATAATATTCGCTTGCCCATAAGTGGATCGACACTTATTGGGGTTTGCTGCCTCTCTGCATAGGAAATGTGGAAAAGGTTCACTTTGTTTTTGGGGAAGAAGTGTGAGGTTTGATTATTTGTATGATGTGTGGACATTTTTCCATAGATTGAACAAGAAAAATAGATAGAATTCCTGAGGCGAACTTCACTCAGTCAACCTGATTCAGTATTTTCAAACATTTGGCCCTCCAGAATGAGCTCATCTTTTAATTGAAGAAAAGGTACATGGAGAATATTTGGGATGGAATCCCATGTCGCCTTCGGTCATGGGGAGCGTGCAATGTGGGCACCATCTTGTCTGGTGTCTAGTAGGGATGAGCCGTGCAAGATCGAGTATTTCTTCATGGAGGGTCCTTCATGGGTCTTTTCTTTTGGTTTTTCTTTTGTCTATTTTCTGTAAGGAGTCAGCTAGTGTCCTTGCTTTCTTTTTCTAGAGCATTCACTAGTAAATAAAATCCAGTTAATGCTCCCACCACTTCTCAGCTGGACATGGGCATGGAGGGGGGGGGGGGGGGGGGAAGGGTGGATGATTAGGAAGAGAAGAAGAGGGAGAAAAACTGGGAGAAGAATATACAGATATGTTATGTTAACAAGTTAAAGGAGGATGAAATTGTCATTTTACACCATGATTGATTTCCACTGATTTACCATGGGTGGATTAGTAGGGTTGGTGATGATGATGTATCAATATTCTTTTGTGTTTCTAGGGACATTTGTCTAGTCTTAAGTTAGATTTATGAGAAAAATGACATGTTTACACTCTCATTTCAAATTGCTGATTCTCTTCCCATCTCTTCATGCCACATGTGTGCCACATTGCATCAGTAAACAAATCAATGGGGTTTATGATTTGGAATATGTTGTGAACATGGAAGCAAAATGTAGCCCTAACTATTGGTAAGAGGCTTTTAAATTAATGATATTATTCTGATTGGAATAGAATTCCAAATACCCACTTAGCACTTGAATGTTATTATCAAGGATGAATCCTGACAAGTTTTTACTTATTTTTTGGGTATGCATTTCTGCTTTTGCTTTTGATATCAACTAAAATTCATAAACTACGGCATTCTATTTTTTAATATAATCATCGAGGTTGGTTTCGTATCTTTTTTTTCAATAAAAAAAAACTACTGTATATTTTCCAATTTTGGCATAAGTTCTATCCTTCTATTCTTTGTTTCCTTTTCTTTTTTCAGTTTGAGGGTAACAATTGCTCTTTAATTAATAAAATATCTATATTCTTGATAACCTATTTTTAGTTTTGCATTGTATTATTATATTTCCTTCCGTTATTTAAACATATAATATTTTCCTTGAAATAATTGTTAGTCGAAATGTAAACATGGTTCAGGCTGTTTATCCTTTCTGTCTTTCACTTTTGAGATTAAGCACTTAAATGAAATTTCCTTCAGTGTCATGCATGCTTATGGTGATGCATCTTTATGTTATACCCTGTTATTGGGTATGCCGTTGTAATTAATCATCATTTTTGTTGTACATTTTAATAATGAATTATTTTGGTTTGCAGATTGGATGTGGAGCTGGAAACACTGTCTTTCCATTGCTAGCTAAATATCCCAACATTTTTGTTCATGCCTGTGATTTTTCACCACGTGCTGTCAGCTTGGTCAAGGTTTGGTTCTTGTCATGCTTCTACCCAAAGGCATTTTTTTTAAGAAGAGGACTTTAGAGGTTAATGGTAGTGGCATCTTGTAGCATGCCAAGTTTCTGCAATTATTTTTCATCGAAATATGATTTAAATTCAATTCGAGAAGTGCACTAATTTTGATCTATACAAAAGTAATTATTAATGCCCTAATGGCATATAGGTGGATTAGGAGGCACCTGATGTAATCAATAGGAAGGATGTTGATTGCCAAGTTATGTTCCTAGTATTCATTTTCCTTCATTCTAGCATGCAGCTTTCTTATGATTTTTATATTGTTACCTGCTTATGAACTTGGATTTATGCCAACCCAAAAACTGCTAAAGAATCTGCTCTACTGGAATTTAACAGTGGAAATGTATACTTTTACCTTTTTTTTTGACTTTATCCAATTGAGATCTTATATAGTTTAAGGGTTTCATAAAAAGTGATTCAATTTTATAATGCTTATGAACTTGGATTTATGAACTTGGAACTTGGATTTTTATATTGTTACCTGCTTATGAACTTGGATTTATGCCAACCCAAAAACTGCTAAAGAATCTGCTCTACTGGAATTTAACAGTGGAAATGTATACTTTTACCTTTTTTTTTGACTTTATCCAATTGAGATCTTATATAGTTTAAGGGTTTCATAAAAAGTGATTCAATTTTATAATGCTTAGGCTATTGTCTTGCGATGCATCTAATTGCTCTGAATATATATTCCACATTGGGAAATTTTCTTTTTGAAATGGATAATTTTCTGTAATATTTTGTTTTGATATCCCTCGTCTCCTTTATTGGGGGCATCTTTATCAATAATAAGAAGCTCCTAAATCTTCCTCAAAAAAGAAAAAAAAAAAGAAAAAACAAGAGGATTGGTAATCTTAAAGTCCTACTAAAATGATTATGCGGTTTTGATCTTCAACAAGTTGAAAAACATTGAGTGCAATACATAAAATTTTAGGAAAATGATACATCCAGCCCCATCTGCATCCCCCAACCATTTTTTTTTAAATGTATACTCACCTAAAGAAGTAAATATTATTATGACAAGTGAAGTACATACCTAAATATACCAATACTTGTTTTTTTTTTTTAAATAAAGAAAAAAAATTAATTTTTCACAATTGGCTAGTGGAGTATATGCACTAGGACAATACACAATCCACTAGTGAAGTGTATAGGTTGTAAAATGAACTGAATATAGTTGTGTCAAAACTTTTATTAAAATTCAAGTTGTAACTCCCAGCTAGGAAGGGGATATAAACCTTATCTCCTCGAAACAAAAGGAAGACATGCTATCTCCAAGAGACCAAAAATCACTCATCTAGCCTGCCGATATTGAATGAAGCCAATAGAATAAAATGGAAGATATATCATATTTATTATTATTAAAAAAGTGGTTGATTAATCCCTACTTAATCCCGCCTAACTGATAAATTCCTAGGCTGCACTAACTGGCCAATTAGCACTGAACGCCTTCTACAACATTGTCTGGATGCATAGAGCCTTTAAAGGATATTTTGTTCTCTGAACTCATCATGGATTCTCTGTTTTTATTTTTCTTCCTTCAAAAGTAACTAAATCTGTTAAAGAGGAAGTGGGTGAAAGTAATGAAATATTAGTATCAAAAACCCAAAATCTCATGTTTTAAAACAGGTAAATATGTGACACAAACAAAAGGTGATGTCACTATTATACTCGTCTGATATATTCATCAGCAGAGGAGAATTGGCCAACTATGTCCCTGTGTTATCGTGTTATATTAGTGTTGGTCACTGAATGGCAAAAGAGATAGGCTCCGTGTTGTACAATGCCAACATTCATTCCTTTTCTTCTCTTGAGGTTCATACATTGAAGCAGGTGTGGACCCACGTTCTCAAGTAATAACACATAAGAGGGAAAAAAAGAGAGAACAAAATAAGAGAAGTCCTTTTGAGTATCTTAACAAAAAAATTTCAAAATATCAGTATGAGTTGTTTCTCTCATTATTCATCCACATCTGGAATCTAGAGGTTATGAGGTCTGTCATTTTTTCTTAAATAATTCAAAATGCTTTCAGAACATGAAGAACCATTGAAGTTAATTGCCTTAAACAAGTATAACAGATTATTATTATTTTTTTATGATACAATGTATTTTTTTTTGAATGTTTTGTTGAAAATTAAGAGGTTATATTTTATATTTCAATTAACTTTATATTAAGTCCCCCTTGAAAAATTTCAGGATTGGTCACTGCATTGAAGTACGCAAATCTCTATGTAACATCATTTTATATATTGCAGGCGCATAAAGAGTTCACAGAAAACCAAGTTAATGCATTTGTTTGTAATCTCACCGTGGATGACCTCAGCAAGAGCATTTCACCTTCTTCAGTTGACATTGTGACCATGGTAATTATTTAATTCCCTGCTTATGCCACTTACATAATAATCAATTCTGAAGACCAGTGTTCCTGATGGATGATCTTAGCAAGAATATGATACCCTCAACTTCCATTAGGTTTTCTACATTCTTATTTCTGCAATGTTCATTTCATACCTTCTGCTAATGCTTCGGTATGTTTAACAGCTGACATCTTAAACAGGTTTTTGTTTTGTCTGCAGTAGCTCCAGAGAAGATGCCTTTAGTATTGCATAATATCAAGAAGGTCCTAAAGGTATATGCTGCTTGTTGCGATCAAATAATTTTTTTTAATTGTTTTTTTGCCTTTGTTTAAGTTCTCACCTTCTTGGCTGATTTTGATTCAATATGTTATATTATGTCTTCCAGCCAAATGGTCACGTGCTTCTACGGGATTATGCCAATGGTGACCTTGCTCAGGTTTTCCTGATGTTGTTTAAATATGCTTATCACTTCCCTGCTACAACTGAGAAAATTCAGATTCATGCATTGCCCTGCTATTTGATGGTGAAATGTGTTCTAGAAAATGAAAATTGATGTGGTGCAATGAAATAGAACTGTAATTTTTCCAGATTTTAATGCAATACATATAAAACTACTTCAGCTTCTTTTCTTAAAGTGAGAGCACCCCCCCCCCCCCCCCCCCCCCAAAAAAAAAAAAGAAAAAAAAAGAAAAAGAACAAAGAATGAAAGAAAATCTACCAGAGTATCTTATGTTCTCAATCATTTTTATAATCAGTTGCACATCATCAATTTTTGTTCATGGTGTGTAAGTTATGATTATGATATTATTTTTCATAGAAATTACAAGAAGTAAAACTATTCTAGGAAATGGATGAAAATTCTAGAACAGTGTTGCAAGTATATCATGTCTTATGCATTATGAATCACTGTTGATATTTAATTTGAAGGAAACTGACATGACATGATGATAATGACAACTCGCATAAAACAAATTCATAAATAAGATGATCAATAAATTGAATATGTTACTTCTTTATTTCCTCTATATCCATTTAACTACTATTTTGAAGGGGTCATTTGCTCAATTGGTTGTGGTCATAATGTTCTATGTAATCATATAATCTGTCATCATATTAATTTACAGGAAAGGCTTATTTCGAAGGATCAAAAAATCAGTGAGAACTTCTATGTCAGGGGTGATGGAACGGTGAGTTAGATGATGTCATAATTTTTCCATAAGAAATATATATATTTTGAATGCTATATAGTTAACCATTTCCTATTCCAGCGAGCATTTTATTTTTCAGAAAACTTCTTGACAAGTTTGTTCAAAAGAAATGGGTTCAGTGCTAAGGAGGTTGGAGTCTGTTACAAGGAAGTGGAGAATCGGTCAAAAGTTATTGTCATGAATCGGTAAATCCCTTTTTTTTTTTTTTCTGTCTTGGTAACTTTATGCGTCTTCAAGCCCAACCCAGTAGTTTTCAACGGTGTGCCTGTCCTCTTTCCACAAAGTTTTTGCCTCACTCTTCCCTGCTGTGAAGCAGGCAGGAGCAGATGAGATGCTTGGTGGGAGATGGACTCTACTATGTAAGAAGGGCAATGGCACATCTTGTTTTTTTGGTGTAATCATGGAAAAAAATACCTTTCAAAGGCTTGATAATCTATATTTGACTCCGCTTGTGTGCACAACTGGTGTCCTACATTCAACAAAAAGAAGTATATGACCACTCTTATATGCATTGCATGTGCACATGCCCAGTACTCCATATGCATATACATGCCTCCAGCTACTGTGATATAATAGAAACATGGACTGTTTGATGGCTGAAGTGTGGGATATTGTTGAAGTGTGTGATATGATGTTAAACCTTGGTGCTGTTACAATATGTTGGAGACGATCCATAGCACCACCATCTCTTTCACTTTTGAAGGAAGCTGGAGTAGAATATGATGAAATTATTCTGTTCCTTTCTCCATATGGCCCAGCAGACCATATGTGGGCAATGTTTCCAGCATATTGCCCAATGATTGTGGTCTGCGGTTTCTTGCAATATCCCAACAGTTTATTCTACGGTCAGATTTAGTGGCTTTGTCGCCCTCAGCAAAATTTATCATGTAACAATGCACAGTCTGTTGTCTGCACCTTACCAAGGAAGTATTAGCTATCTTTTATCCTCTCATGTGTAGTTGATATAGGTTAGGATCCTGCCTCCAGATCACATTATGTCTCCTGATCTGAAGCAGCTTCACTTCCACATCAGTAAGGTTTCTGTGCAGCGTTGAGGCCCATGATGCCATCTCTCCATCCGTTAAAATCATGAGATCCTTTTTCTTGGGTCCACTGATTTGATGACAACTGGAAATTTGTCTTCTACTGAGCCATCAGTTGCCTTGATACTTCTACAATCAGATGCCTTGGATATATCCCCTTAGAGAAGTCTGCCTCAGTTTCAACAATGTCGACATGTTCTCTTTGGAGACATCCTTCTGTATGTTGACCCTTGTCCTTCGACACATACTTTTCATTTGGTAATCCTCTCTTTATCCTTCCACATGAGTTTCAACTATGGTTATCTTGCTCACCTTTTTTCCATGGCCATTCCCTAAGAAAATTTGAGTCTATTTACCCAAGGATAGAACAAAGTGGAGAGCTCTAATTCCTGTTTCTTTTCCTGATAGAAAACTAGTGACGTCTGTAAATAACAACTGATTAATGTATTCATGCCAGCTTGCTTGAAAGGCGCATCTTTGTATTACTTGTCCGAGTAATCCGCTTAAAGGCCCTACAGCATCACCTTGACACTATCCATGCTAACTCTTGGAGATGGTGTTGAGTCTATCATTGGTTAAATCCAGGATAGGTCTTTTATATAATTTATATGTAACCTCTGGCTTGTTGTTTTTATTTGCTGATTTTACATATTCATGAGCAAGCATAAACAGATCTGATTTAGGATGTTCCTGTAGTGATCGAGAAATAAGAGAAAGTAATCACAAAACACACCAAAAATCTGTTTTTAGGATCTGTGCAAAATCAGAAAACTCTAATTTTTCCAGCTGTTCAGCTTGGTTTTCCTGGTTTAGGGATATTTCACTCAAATAATTGTGAACAAAATGGATAAATTGAATGACAAATACAATAGTTATTTGGCTCAATCAGCCTATAGTTAAGTTTTTGAAGAAATGAAATGTTGCACCCTTTTGATAAGTATTCTTGTCTACTCATCCTCCTGTTTGCAATTTCTGCCTCATCAGAACAAATTGAAGTTCTTTCAAGTAGGCATTTTTATGAATGATATTTGCTGAACATAAATTGGCACTTCCAGTACTTATATAGATAATGCTATTTACTTAAATTACATGGTTTTTTTTTTTCTCAAGTCAATTTTTTTGATGAGAGGAGGAATTTAAAAGTTCAATTATAAGTTTTGTTTATTTTGTGTATTCCTGAGTATTGTGATTGATTTCAGACGTTGGATTCAAGCTGTATTTTCCATGGACTTATATGATGCTTCAGAATTTACAAATGAAGTTGGCCTTCTTGTTCAACAATCTGGTAACCATGGGCTCAATGTTGAGAAGGCTCTGAAGGTTCCTGCAAATCAGATTGAGTTTGACATATCTGAAAGTATTGCCATGGAAATGTTTGGTATGTCACCATCCATTGATGAGGTACGTACTGTTTTTTTTGTCTTTAAACATGACTTTTTTTCTTCTGAAAGTTGTGATAATTTAGCCTGATCAGTTTTTAAGAGGACTACTGTATCATAGCTTTTAATACTGTCATTTTCAAAGTACCAGAACAATTCCTGTTTTAATATGTCCCATGTCTTTATGATATAACACAACCAACTCATTATTAGCCAATACCATATATAAGGATTTCTAGATGCAATCTGCTTCTCCAAATGTATTTTGGTAGCTTGCCCATTAGAAGACACCTTATTTGTCATCATGAGATGCTGTACTGAAATTATCTATTAAATCGATGTTCCATGGAATATTTGGTGCCAATAATGACCTTATCCTCATTTAATTTGAGAGAGTAGTAAAGTTAAAGGAAGGGAACCAAGGATTGAAGTGCTAAGTGAAGAAAAGAGACGGGACAGACAATGTTATAGATGGAGGGGGAGAGGGAGGTGCTTAACTGCTCATACATCGGAGGCTATATTTTTTTTCGAGAACACATCAAAAGCTGGCTTGCTTGAATGCTGAGGCTATAGTAATGCTTTTCAAATCTATCATATATCGTACCGAAATTCTCCTTTTAGTTGACCCACCCATTCACTTTATACGTTAATTCCATCTTTATAAGTACTGTCACTTGTTTATATCTCAAGAGAGGAGGCTAACAGAAAACTTTATGGATTGTCTGGTTTAATTATACTAGATGCTGCTAATCGCTGTCCCATGGTTTGTTAATTGTTTCAGATCATCGAGATTAACCTGAGGAATTATAACTTCAGAATCAAAGGGCTCACAGGAGAACACCAGCACACATGCAGATCAACAGGCTTAATGTTGTGGGAATCTGCTTGTTTAATGTGCCAAGTATTAGCAGATAATCCATTGATTGTTTCCGGGAAGAAGATGTTGGAGTTGGGCTGTGGCTGTGCTGGCATCTGCTCAATGGTTGCAGTAAGATCTGCAGAACTTGTGGTTGCAACTGATGGAGATATTACAGCCTTTGACCTGCTCAGACAAAATGTCGCCTCAAATGTACTGCCTGTTCACTCCAAGAAAATTGTGACGGAGTTATTAGAATGGGGTGACAAGGACCACTTAAGGACAGTAAGAGATCTTTCACATGATGAAGGTTTCCAGGTGATAATTGGCACTGATGTGACTTACAATGCTGAATCCATCTCCCCCTTGTTTAAAACTGCGAGGGGGCTGATAGCTTTTGATCAAGGGAATGGGGAGTTAGAGCCTTGTCTAATTCTCTGCCATGTTCTGCGAAGGGTTGATGAACCTAGTATACTCACTGCTGCATCTCGCTTTGGATTCAAGCTCGTTGATAGTTGGTCTGTTGGTTCAGAAGATGATCAAAATTCGGATGGGGGCATCATTAGCTCGTGGTTCTCTCACGGCATAAATAAGGAAGATTTTCAAAATACGGCATTGAATATTCTGTATTTTAATGTCAATAGTCCATAGTTTCTCAATGGAATTCAGGTTCCTCATGATTCCATGACCATGAGCAATTGTTGGTTTGTCATTCTTTGGTAGAATTGTTGTTTCAGAGATTTTTTATGTTTTTTTTGTGTTAAGAGAATTATTTTTTCTTACCATATAAAATCAGGGTTAAATGATTGCAAACTCTTTTTACTATAACCTAATGGTTTTGTGCAATGCTATTCCCACTACCATACTTATTTTTCCCGCCACCCGAAATTACCAAAAAACTTGTTTTTGTTTTTTTGAAAAACATCATTAATCCCACTACCTAACACACCCCGCTACCCTAAAATAACTGATTAATCAGTCCCATTACCTAATATTTCTCACCACCCCATCACAAATAAACTAACAAACGCCACCACCCAAATCAAATGAAAGTCTTTTAAAGCACCCGCCCTTTCTCTCTCCAACTCTCTCGCATCTCTTCGCTCTTGTTGAACGGCTGCCGACAACCTTGATTGTCCCGCCGAGCACCTCCAACGTCTCATTGGAGAGGGTGACACTCAATTCAACAGCCCCCCGGAGAAGTCTGATGATGCTTCAATTTGAGAAAATCTGTAATACAAAAAGGTGACACTCCATTCTTTATTTGAATGGATTTCTTGTGTTTGTTATGCTCCATTGGTGATGATCGCGTTTATGGTTATTTCAGTGGTGGTGATTCATTTAGGGTTTGTGGTTGTGGTAATGGTGTGTGCGTTGGAGTTTTTTTTTTTCTTGTGGTTGTGATGGTGTTGAAAGCGGATTTGTTGTTGGTGTTGATGGTAGTAATTGGGTGGCTATGGGAATGGTTGTTCTTCTAGAGTTTGTTGGTGTTGTGTGTTGATTGTGATGATTTTGGTTATTCATGTGGTGGTTGGGGGGCAGTGGTTGTGTTGGAAGTGATGATGGTCAGGTCGTAGTTATGCTAGTCACTTTTTTATTGGTATATATTAGTTTATTTTAGATTATTCTTTTTATTAATATAAATTAGTTTATTTATTTATCAAATTATGTTTCAGGTATTCTGACTGAGTACTTCACATTAATTAACCAATTGACGTATACACCCCATCTATTCAAGGGAATGAGTAGTGAGGTTAGCCATGACTCCTTAATCTCTATTTTTGCATATTAAAAAAAGAATATTATTTTTTTATACTTTGTTTTGCATATATATGCAGAGATCACTAATATCTTTGATTGAAGATTTTGATTAGGTATTCCTAATTGTGGATGGGGACATCCCCAATGAAGAGTTCATCTCCAATGAAGAGGCTAATCCCAATGTAGACACCATCGAAAATTTTACTATATCATTGGTAATCTTCACTTAGGATTACTCAGAAAATATAATGTGGTGTGAGACTAATGATTTCCTTTAGTCATTGTTTTAAGGGTTTGCCAGTCGACCGGAATTAATCGTTTGGGTTAAGAGAGTCGACAGGAATATTGGGGTGATTGTAGTGATTGGCCGATCTAAAGTTTCAGTCCATCGTAGACCAGTTCACGTGGATTTAATCTGTGAGAGAGGGGGAAAGTTTGATGATTGGCCAAGGAAGAGAGACATCGAACAAGGACACAATGAAGCACCAAAGCAGTACAAAAAAATTGGTTGTCATTCAAATTGTGTGCCATCGAACATTCGAAAAATGGTCTTTGAGGGTCATTTGTGGTGTACACAACCATCCCCTCATCATACATTTCGAGGGGCATTCATTTTCTAGCAGACTGTTAGAGGAGGATTATGAAGTGTTACAAGGCATGTCAGTTAGTGGCATGCATCCGAGGGATATTCTAACCCATCTGAAAAGTAGAGATCTAAGCAATATCAGCTCCATTAGGAAGATCTACAATGCTCGGACGAAATTTGCGGGTTCAAGAGACATGTGGCCGTACTCATATGCAACAGCTTACGAAACTAATATATTGAACGCCATCGAAATGAGGCGGAGGGTGAGGTTGTGTTTGATCTATTTTTTGTGCACCCTACATCGATTTAGCTTTGTAGATCATTTCCACTTGTGTTCATGATGGACTACACATACAAGACCAACCAATATAGAATGCCCCTCTTGAAAATAATTCGTGTGATGTTGACAGCGAAGACATTTGCTGCAACCTTCATCTATTTAAAAGTAGAGAAAGAAGATAATTACATAATGGCGTTAGACTGCTTCAATCTCCTACCAAGAGTAATCATCATGGACCACGGGTTGGGATTGATGAAAGCTTTATCCATTGTCATCTCGTCCACTACCAATTTCTTGTGTCGTGTACACATTTCAAAGAACGTATTGAAGAATTGTAGAAAAGAGCTCTCTTGTAAAGAAACTTGGGTTAGATTCTTTCGAGTATGGTTCAATGTGATGAGGGCTTATAGTGAAGATGATTACTCAAGGAAATAGCAGCTTCTAATAGATGAGTATCATGAATATTCAGGTGTTATTTGATATCTGAAGACCATTCGGGTGTTTTAACTTGGACCGGGTTACGCCACCTGTTTACCCGATTAACCGAGACATGTGGCGCCCTCAGGAAGAGCGCAAGATTTTCCCTCTACAAATGGCAATCCCATGTACCATTTTGTTAAAAAATTGTCACACACAATACAAGTTCTCAAGGTTTGGAATAAAGAGGTGTTTGGACCAGTGCAACATATCTCTTCAATCGTAAGATAGATTTGGAGGAAGTTCTACTCTTCAGATTCACCCTTGTGATTGCTCTCTTATTGAACAAGAAAAAATTGCTAGTGGATGTTATTTGGTTGCCCTTTCCCAAGAAGAACAGTTTGTGAGACAAAAATTAAGGCAATTGTGGTTGGATGCCAGGGACTAATTCAAAGTTTGGACCAGTGCAACATATCTCTTCAATCGTAAGATAGATTTGGAGGAAGTTCTACTCTTCAGATTCACCCTTGTGATTGCTCTCTTATTGAACAAGAAAAAATTGCTAGTGGATGTTATTTGGTTGCCCTTTCCCAAGAAGAACAGTTTGTGAGACAAAAATTAAGGCAATTGTGGTTGGATGCCAGGGACTAATTCAAAGTTTTTTGATAATTCGATTAAGTCCAGATATGCCACTATTACAATTTGCAATCTTTGACAACCTGGTTGCTGTATATGTTCTTATCCAGATAAGCAATACTACATCAATCTTCTTAATTAAGATAGCTTGACTAATGAGTCCTCAATCCTTCCCCATGGCATGGTCTCTGAGGCAAAAAACCAAAATCTTTGCTTGCTTGTTCATGAGAAGGAACTTCATAATGCTATTTTTCAGATGAAGGCTCTAAGCTCGCCTGGCCCAGATGGTTTCCCTTCATGATTTTATCAGCTATTCGAGTCTCTCATTAAAGGTGATTTGGGACATGCAGTAAAGTTCTTTTTTCAGAATGGGAGGCTTCTCCATCGAGTGAGTCATTCGTTTATAGCTTTAATTCTTAGATCGCTTTACACTGATTTTCTTGACAAATATTGGCCAATCTCCCTTTGCAACGCTTTAAAGAAAATTATGTAACCCTTGCTGACTCATTTGGCGTTAATGATGTAACCCTTGCTGACTCATTTGGTGAGTCAATATCAATCCGCATTCATAAAGGGTCGTTTCGTTCACTATAATATTCTTCTTGCCCATGAATCGTTTCGTTCACTATAATATTCTTCTTGCCCATGAACTCATCCGATATTTGAATCAAGGCAAGCCACGTGCTTGTATTAAAATCAATTTCAGGAAGGCTTTTGATAGTGTCAATTGGATTTATTTGGAAAGGGTTCTTAGAAGCTATAACTTCATTGAGCATTGGATCTCACTTTGTATAGTATGTATTTTTTTCCCCTCAATACTTAGTGCTAGTCAATGGATCTCCAATGGGCTACTTATCCTCCTCGTGTGCTATTAGGCAAGGGGATATTCTCTCTCCACTTTTATTCACTCTAGTGATGGAATCTTTCTCTTAGAAACTTAATGTTTTGGTGAATGACAATTCAGTTGGCAAATATATAGAAGGCAAATTGAATTTAGTAATCTCTGTTTTGCGGATGACTTGTTGATCTTCTCTGACACTAAGCCTGTAGCAATTGTTGCTCTTAAGTCTCTCTTCAGTTCCTTTGCAACTTCTTCAGGCCTTCAGATTAACAATGCCAAAAGTTAGATCTTTGCCTTAGGCCTCTCTATCTCAATGTTCTGCAATTATGTGGGAATCAACCAAACCACTCTTCTGGTTTATCATCTTGGTTTGCCTCTCTTAAATGGAACTCTTAAATATGTTCATTGCTAGACATTGATTGATAAAGTTAGAAAAAGAATTATGTTGTGGGAGGGCCATTATCTTTCTAGAGCATGTCGCATTGAGTTGATCAAGTCGCTCCTCTAATTTTTTTATTAGATATTCTAGTCTTCTTCCTTTAGTATCCCAAGGAGGGTCCAAATATGGCTCTCTTTCTATTTATCAAGGCATAGAGCTGAATTGTATTTGTTGCATTGCTCAAAATTTAAATTCTCATATGCATATTTGTTAAGGAAATTTATAGGAGTTTTTAATCATAGATGACTAATCATAGATGACCCTTTCATAGTGTGAATTTCTCATTGGAGCCTTCGTAACCTTAGTATATTATGTGATTAAACTGTTTGGAGAGAGTTTGGGGGTTGGGGGGGGGGGGGGGGTTGTGATTGTGTATTCCTTTGCAAACTAATAGAAATTTTTGATTAATTCTAAAGGAAATTCAGCTTTCATTGACATTGAATTTATGTGTCAGTAATGTCACTTTTCACACCTTCCTTTGGCAAGAACACTCTTCCACCAACAAAGCCCATCATGTTTCCTGGGAAACTGTTTGTCATGCCCCGGGCATCCCCGGGACGCGGCAAGTGTATATAAGATATCAGCAGTCAATACAAGAAGTCAATAACATACTCTAACAACATCAACAATTTCAACACAGACAATAAAGGGGCTGACATGATATATACACCAATAGCGGAAGCTAAAAGACTGAATCTGTAACTCAAAGACATAGTACAGACTCGATACACAATCAAATGTCCTGTGAGAGCCAATATATACAATGACGTCCAAATAATATACAAACGCGTGCCCAAGCACGGAATATAACACATACAATCAAAAGGGATGCTGATAGCCTCTGAAACTCGCGGGACGTGGCGCTACTCCGCTACTGGTGCAGTCCCTCGGGGAGCTCCTCCTCCAGATCCGACTCAGATAGCACTGGAGAATAATAATTATGCGAGGGGTGAGCCACACGCTCAGTGAACAGCACAACCCATGCATCACAGCTTATATTAACCACCAGATATTAATAACCACAATTTTATTATTCAAGCCCCAAAGTGGCAACAACTATTCAAATCCAGTGGGTCGCTATCGCCAACCCACTACACCCTCACCCCTCAATAGGTGACATAGGATATTGGGACTTACAAACTAGTGGGTCGCTATCGCCAACCCACTACACCCTCACCCTCACCCCTCAATAGGTGACATAGGATATTGGGACTTACAAACCAGTGGGTCGCTATCGCCAACCCACTACACCCTCACCTTCACCCCTCAATATGGTGACATAGGATATTGGGACTGACTAGGCTGATGGTCACCCTTGGTCCACCGATAGTCTCTCCCCACTCCGTAGGCCGTTCGGCCCACCCCACATTCAGCACAGTCCGTCCCAAATCAGGAGGTGCCTACTGATGGGAGCCCCTCCACGGGATAGCCTTTCTAACGCTGGGGCAGTCTCTACACGGATCCAACGAAGGGAACATAACAGCATATCCATCGCATATGATCCACTCGGATCCGCCGACAACACATCACAACAACTCTAATGCCATGAATGCTTCAGAATTCCTCCAGGGCGCATAACCAAGATGCGGGGAACATATATAATAATAATTAACTAGGGTTATAATATTATTGGGAAAAGAAACCTTGGGAGGGCAGCGTGAGGTCCCGATATAGGACATCCCGACAACCAAACAAGGAACACGGAGTACCCTAGCCCGGGTCTCAATGTTGACCTCGCAAGGCCCCTCCCTATAATATTATACAAGGCATGCTAATAATCATATACTAGCATTTAATTTAATAAATTAAACTAGTAGGACGCATGCATAGGCCGAGGCTTCCTAGCATGAGAACAGGGTGACAGGATGCATGGCTCTTACACATATCCTAAGGGTGCAAGTCCCTAACATACAAAATCTAGGGTGGCATGCATTCTACATTTTAATCATGCTCGCATGGATTACATACTACACAAGTTAATATCAACTACGGTGCCCTAGGGGAGGACGGTATACGCCCAAGTGCATATAACGCCTCCCTACTGGGTTGGATTGTCCCACTCACCAAAGACCGGGTCGTCGCGCGACCGTCCGTCGAGATCTGCAAGATAGGGTAACCAACTTGGTGAGTAAAATACACAAATACGACAAAAATACATTAAAAATACACAACACTCGGACAAGCGTACATACGGCCTGTACGCACGCGAGCCCGAGCACCCCGACTCACTCCCGAACCCCCGGGCAGCCGTACGCACGGCCACCCGACCTAGGCGCACAGCCGCACCTCAGCCCGCGCGCCCAGTCGCACGGCCGAGCCCTGCCCGCACGCCCGGACACCCCGCCGAGCCCCACACCGGTGCACCGCGCGCTCACTGCGCCCCAGCGCAGCAACCTGCGCGCACACCCGCACACGTAGCGCCCCATCGCAGCATCCCGCGCGCACCCCGCTCGCATCACCCGCTCACACCACCCGCTCGTCCAGCCCCGGGTGCACCCACGCGCACTGCGCCCCGCACACACTCCCCACTCGGCGCCCTGCGCGCAGCACCCGCACGCGGCCCCGCGCGCACGGCACACACTGCGCCTCGCGCAGCGCCCCGCGCGCACGCCCTCGCACGGCACCCAGCGCACAGCACCCGCACCCACCTGCTCCACCCGCGCGCACGCCCGACAGCGCACAGCCCTGCGCCTGCCTGCACTGCCCTGCCTGCCTGCGCTGCAAGCCCACCCAAGCCAACCTACCACCCTGCCCGAGCCACTCTACCACCTCTCTCCGGCCACCAATGGCCTCCAACAGCCACCAACAACCACCCACAGCCACCAGCACCCAAAACACCTCCTAAACAAGCATCTAAGCAAGAAAAGGAAGGAAAGAAGGCTTACCCTAGGAGAGGAAAGGAAGGGAAGGGGATCGGGAGCTCTTCGTGCACCGAAACACCTCCCCAAAGACCTCCACCACCAAGATCTCTACCTAGCCCAAGGGGGGCTGAAATCAGAGAAGAAAAGAGGGTGTTAGAGGGGGTCAAACTCGTGGGAACTCGAATCCGAGACCACCGGTGGATAGATCGGGATGAGATCTAACCTTTCTCTTCTTTGTGCTTTTGATTTTAACCCCTCTAGCTAGGTCAAAACCAAGAAAGAGAGAGAGAGAGAGAGAGAAAATCAAATGGGGAAGATGATGAATAGTGGGGGAGATATTTTAGATTCACTTATATATAATCCCCACTTAGATTAGGTTAAGCTAGGTTAATTAGGGTTTAAGGTAGCATTAGAGGGGATTAAGTGAAATTTGACTTGGGTCAACCAAACCACACAAAAAAACAAAAGGGGTTGACTAAGTCGTGGGCCCACTTTGACCAAGTCAACTCTCTCAATGACTTCTCGCTCGGTCAAAACCCGGATACGCTTCAAAATTGTGAAATTTTGAAACGTTACCGGAATTCGATGAAATTTTCGTGAGCGGCTTGGAATGGCACCAGGACACATAATATGCAGTTAGATTTTCAATCGGAGCCCTCAACCTCAGGGTGATAGCTAAAAGCCCAAAATTTTAGCGGTTCCGATCGAAAAACGAAAAAAACAAAAAACTGCCAGAATGTCCCAATGGTGACCAGAAGGTTAAAAGTGACACATATATAACATTCTCCCCCCTTAGGAAATTTTGTCCTCAAAATAATACAAAAACATCTAGGAAGGGAAGAGATGCGGATACGCGTCACGCAAGGCATCCTCGAGCTCTCAAGGGCCCCGGCACCCGAACGGTGCTGCCATCGCACCTTGACCAGATGGATGGTCTTGGTGCGGAGCCTCTTCTCGCGGCGGTCCATGATCTAAATCAGCTGCTCCACGAATGACAAGTCTAGCTCGAAGACGAGCGGCTCGAACGGGATGACGTGAGCAGGATCGTGGACACAATACCTCAGCCAACCGCGATGCCTCGGAGCACACTACGAACCCACCCCTCCCAGACGGAAGGGTAAGAATTGGCGCTGAGGTGAGCCTTCGCTTAACTCCATGAAGCTCTCCTCGCAAGACGGGGACCGTTCGAACCGGACATCCTTCCAAGCGAGGCGGTTAAGAGGTACAGCTATCTTCGAGAACCCTCGACAAACCTCCCGCAATAACCCGCCAAGCCCAGGAAGCTCCGAATCTCTGCAGGGTTCGACGGTCGACGCCAATTGACACAGCGAGCGTCTTGACCGGGTCCATAGATATGCCCTCGCCGGAAATCAAGTGGCCCAGAAAACCATACGCTCCATCCAAATCTCGCACTTAATCCACCATCAGCTGATGCTTCCAGGGTATTCCTTGACTGGGAAAAGAAACCTCGGGAGAGCAGCATGAGGTCCCGATATAGGATACCCCGACAACCAAACAAGGAACACGAAGTACCCTAGCCCGGGTCTCAACGCTGACCTCACACGGCCCCTTAAACCAGAAAAGGAACACTAGAGAAGACATCACTTTTAAAGAACACTACCAACCTCACTGGATCATCTACCTCTAGATAATCACCCACCGATATCCTTCCACATCCATCACAAGACCGGACCCAACATCCTTGGGAACGGTCGAACAACAATTGGGTCACGAGGCGACGCGTCTTCGCCTCATCCACACCCTCACTCCCGAAAGGAGACATATTGGGACTTTGGGAGAGACTTAGACTGCTATACCCCTGGTCCACCGGTAGCCTCTCCTCCACACCGTAGGCCGCCTGGTCCGCTCCCACAATTCAGCACAGTCCGAACCCAAATCAGGAGGTGCCTACTGATGGGAGCCCTCTGTCAGGAAGGCCTTTCTAACGCTGAGGAGTCCCTACTTGGATCCAACGAAGGGGGAGAACGATTCCACGCTCGCGACATCATTCATTAATCCTTTCCCGAGCAGCCCCTACCTGGCATACTCCCATGATCAGTACCCCTCCGACTGCATCGGTGGTACCTACAGATGGAAACCTTCTGCCAGGACGACTACAACCCGGCCTCCTTAACTCGAACAACCACTCTCGATACCCGCTCATCGAGACATCACACACATGCATAACAGCAACCAACACACATATATATAGGAACTGGGAAAACAAAACATACCTCGACCATGATGCCCGGAACCTGCGCCTCCTCGGCCGAAAGTGCTGCAACTCTGCCCTGAACGAACTGCGGCTGAGGAGCAGGGGCACGCCTCGCCGGCTGCATTGGCTGCCTCCACTGGTCAATACGGCCACCCTGTGGCTGCGGCTGCTGACGCTGAGGCGGCACACGGGGTCGACCAGCATCTGGGCAATTATACGAAATATGCCCGATGCGCTGACAGTGGTAGCAGCGCCGCGTCTCCGGTCGCCTGGCCTGGATTGGCACCGCCGCAATGGGTGCTGAACCTCGCACTGGCACCACATCTGCTGGAGGAGAGGCAGCCGCTAACTGATCAAAGCGGGGCCTCTTCTTCTTGCGCTGTCCCTGGTCCTGGCTCCTGGGAGGACTCTGATCTGCAGAAGGGGGCGGAACCCTCACGAGGATCCCGAGGTCTCGCTCGACTGTCTTCGCCCGAGACACCAAGTCCGAGAACCTCGAGAAAGCCTGGGAGGAGACATGCACCCGAATGGCGCTGTAGACCAAGCTCGAAACGACGGCACCGCGTCTCCTCGTCCATCACCAAGGCTGGGACGAATCTGGAAAGCCTCGTGAAGCGCGTGGAGTAATCAGCGACGGACATAGAGCCCTGCGTCAGCTGTTCGAACTCCTGCATCACGATCTGCCGCGTCGAGAACGGGAAGTACTCCTCTAGGAAATACCTCCAGAATCCTGCCCATAGAAGCTGCTCCACTCCCTCGGGGATGTCCACCACTCGGGTAGCCCACCAGTCGGCAGCGCTACCCTTCAGCATAAAGGTGGCCAGGGAGACTCGCTGGCGATCGGTGCAGAGCATGGTCGAGAAGATCGCATCCACCTCCATCAACCATCGCTCTGGGGCAAGGGGATCCGCCGTCTGGCCATAGAACTCGGGAGGGTGGAGCTTCAGAAAGGCTGCGAGGCCACTCTGCTGCACCAGCGCTGCAGCCTCTAGCCCCACCTCCCTCGCCAGGGGATCCTGAACTCTCGCCGCTGGAATCACCACGGGGATTGGGGGTACTTCGGGTACCACAGGCGGATCTGCCACCAAGGGGACCTGTGGAACTGCATCACGGGCCGCCCTCAGCTCCTGGATCTCCCGCGCCTGCTCTACCAACACTCTGGTCTGGGCCTCCAGTGCCTTGGTCTGAGTCTCCACCAAATCCGCTATCCGAGCGAACGCACGTTCCCATGCGGGAGGCTCCTACGCCGATCCTGGCCTCACAGCCGTGGACTCTCCAGTAGCATCCTCGCCTCTAGTAGGTCCGGAAACCTCCAAAGGTCGAGAGGGACCATGTCCGCGCCGTCCTCTGCGAGGAGGCATATCAACAACCTAAGAAAACCAGACACTAGGATCAGAATACTCATATAGAAATCCTAGAACTCATCTCTACGAAAAGAAGACCATTGGCTCTGACAGGACCAGGCTCTGATACCAACTTTTGTCACGCCCCGGGCGTCCCCGGGACGCGGCAAGTGTATATATGATATCAGCAATCAATACAGGAAGTCAATAACATACTCTAACAACATCAACAATTTTAACAAAGACAACAAAGAGGCTGACATGATATATACACAAATAGCGGAAGCTAAAAGACTGAGTCTGTAATTCAAAACATATTACAGACTCGATACATAATCAACTGTCCTGTGAGAGCCAATATATACAAAGACATCCAAATAATATACAAACGCGTGCCCAAGCACGGAATATAACACATACAATCAAAAGGGATGCTGATAGCCTCTGAAACTCGCGGGACGTGGCGCTACTCCGCTACTGGTGAAGTCCCTCGGGGAACTCCTCCTCCTGATCCGACTCAGATGACACTAGAGAATAATAATTATGCGAGGGGTGAGCCACACGCACAGTGAACAGCACAACCCATGCATCACAGCTATATTAACCACCAGATATTATTAACCACATCACAATTTTATTATTCAAGCCACAAAATGGCAACAACTACACAAATCCAGTGGGTCGCTATCGCCAACCCACTACTCCCTCACCCTCACCCCTCAATAGGTGACATAGGATATTGAGACTTACAAACCAGTGGGTCGCTATCGCCAACCCACTACACCCTCACCCTCACCCCTCAATATGGTGACATAGGATATTGGGACTGACTAGGCTGATGGTCACCCTTGGTCCACCGATAGTCTCTCCCCACTCTGTAGGCCATTTGGCCACCCCCACATTCAGCACAGTCCATCCCAAATCAGGAGGTGCCTACTGATGGGAGCCCCTCCACGGGACATCCTTTCTAACGCTGGGGCATTCTCTACACGGATCCAACGAAGGGAACATAACAGCCTATCCATCGCATATGATCCACTCGGATCCGCCGACAACACATCACAACAACTCTAATGCCATGAATTCTTCAAAATTCCTCCAGGGCGCGTAACCAAGATGCGGGGAACATATATAATAATAATTAACGAGGGTTATAATATTATTGGGAAAGAAACCTTGGGAGGGCAGCGTGAGGTCCCGATATAGGACATCCCGACAACCAAACAAGGAACACGGAGTACCCTAGCATGGATTACATACTACACAGGTTAATATCAACTACGGTGCCCCAGGGGAGGACGGTATACGCCCAAGTGCATATAACGCCTCCCTACTGGGTTGGATTGTCCCACTCACCAAAGACCGGGTCGTCGCGCGACCGTCCGTCGAGATCTGCAAGATAGGGTAACCAACTTGGTGAGTAAAATACACAAATACGACAAAAATACATTAAAAATACACAACACTCGGACAAGCGTACATACGGCCTGTACGCACGCGAGCCCGAGCATTCCGACTCACTCCCGAACCCCCGGGCAGCCGTACGCACGGCCACCTGACCCAGGCGCACAGCCGCGCCTCAGCCCGCGCGCCCAGTCGCCCGGCCGAGCCCTTCCCGCACGCCCGGACACGCTGCCGAGCCCCCCACCGGTGCACCACGCGTACACCCGCACGCCCAGCGCCCCATCGCAGCATCCTGCGCGCGCCACCCGCTCGCATCACCCGCTCGCACCACCCGCTCGTCCAGCCCCGGATGCACCCGCGCGCACTGCGCCCCAGCGCAGGGCCCCGCACGCCCACCCGCCCGCACTGCACCCCAGCGCAATGCCCCGCACACACTCCCCGCTCGACGCCCTGCGCGCAGCACCTGCACGCGGCCCCGCGCGCACGGCACACACTGCGCCTCGCACAGCACCCCGCGCGCACGCCCCCGCACGGCGCCCAGCGCGCAGCACCCGAACACCCCTGCTCCACCTGCACGCACGCCCGCGCGCACGCCCGACAGCGCCCAGCCCTGCTCCTGCCAGCCTGCCTGCCCTGCCTGCCTGCGTTACCTGCCTGCGCTGCCAGCCTACCCGAGCCAACGTACCACCCTGCCCGAGCCACCCTACCACCTCTCACCGGCCACCAATGGCCTCCAACAGCCACCAACAACCACCCACAGCCACCAGCACCCAAAACACCTAAACAAGCATCTAAGCAAGAAAAGGAAGGAAATAAGGCTTACCCTAGGAGAGGAAAGGAAGGAAAGGGGATCGGGAGCTCTTCGTGCACCGAAACACCTCCCCAAAGACCTCCACCACCAAGATCTCTACCTAGCCCAAGGGGGGCTGAAATCAGAGAAGACAAGAGGGTGTTAGAGGTGGTCAAACTCGTGGGAACTCGAATCCGAGACCACCGGTGGATAGATCGGGATGAGATCTAACCTTTCTCTTCTTTGGGTTTTTGATTTTAACCCCCTCTAGCTAGGTCAAAACCAAGAAAAAGAGAGAGGGGGAGAGAGAAAATCAATTGGAGAAGAAGATGAATAGTGGGGGAGATATTTTAAATTCCACTTATATATAATCCCCACACTTAGATTAGGTTAAGCTAGGTTAGTTAGGGTTTAAGCTAGCATTAGAGGGGATTAAGTGAGATTTGACTTGGGTCAACCCAACCACACAAAAAAAATAAAAAGGGTTGACCAAGTCATGGGCCCACTTTGACCGAGTCAACACACCCAATGACTTCTCGCTTGGTCAAAACCCGGATACGCTTCAGAATTGTGAAATTCTGAGACGTTGCCGGAATTCGATGAAATTTTCGTGAGCGGCTTGGAATGGCACCAGGACACATAATATGCAGTTAAATTTTCAATCGGAGCCCTCAAACTTAGGGTGATAGTTAAAAGCCCGAAATTTTAGTGGTTCCTATCGAAAAACGAAAAAAACCAAAAAACTGCCAGAATGTCCCAATGGTGACCAGAAGGTTAAAAGTGACACATATATAACACTATTCGCCTCCCTAAATTTGAGGATGGACTCAATTTCAAATCCATTCAGGATTGGAATAAGGGAGCTGCTGGTGTACGTTTTTTGGAGATTGTTCTAAAAAGGAGTCCCTTTGGGTTGATTAGGCATCTCACAGGTATATTAAACATGACAACATTTGGTGTGTCAAACCTCCTGTTGGCTGCTCTCCCTCATGGTCTTTCATTCTGAAGTCAAGGAGTTGGATCTCACTGAAAGTAAAATACATCATTTTTGAAGGTGTTTCAATCAACATTTGGTTTGATCCCTGGCTGAATGCAAGGTGACCTTCTACGCTGGACAAGATTTGGTTTGAGATCGCTCATCAAGAAATTGAGGGCAGAGGCTAGGGATGGCAATGGGGCAGGTTGGAATGGGTTTTGTCAATCCCAAACCTAAGTCCGCTCACAAAATCCTATCCCAAACCCGTGATGGGTTTAGCTTTTTCATCCTAAACCCATCCCATTTAGATTGGGTTTGGTCGGGTCGGATTGATACAAGATAGATTTGGAAAGAAAATATTAAAACATATTTTTATGTAATATTTAATCTAAGTTGAAATTTTAAATAAAAAATATTTATTAGAATAAACCATACAACATAAGAAATATAAACTTTTAATCTCTATAACAAGTGACAAATACATTGTTTCAATTTTTTTTGTTTTTTGGAATACCAAAAGAGAACCTGTACATGTTTATATAATTTCAAATTTCAATTACCATTTGAGTTTATTCATTCTTTATATATATATATATATATTGGAATACCAAATGACAATTATAAATTATGTAATGATTATAATAAATATTTAATCTTAATATTAATTGCAATCAGGGCGGGTTTTGCTAAGTAAACCCATTTCTCGTCTCAAATCCGCCGGGTTTCATTTTATTTGCCCCAAACCCGTCCCAAACCCTACCCGACCCGACCAGTAGGGTACCCTATTGGGACAATCCCATTGCCATCTCTAGCTGAGGCCCTGATGTGCTCATATGGACTCCAAGTAAATCTGGGCATCATAGTCTCTCCTTGGCCTGGCAGTATCTTTGCCATTCACTTGATTCTCCTAAATGGACAAATAGGGTCTGGCAACCCCTCCCCCCGAAATGCCCAAGCATTCTCTGCATGCATGGCAGGCTTCCCATATTAAGTTACATACCAAGCTGTGTCTGATGAAGAAGGGTCATATTTGGGATAGCCAGTGCCCTCTTTGTTTCTCTGCAAAGGAAGATGCTAATCATCTGTTTTTGAAGTGTGCTTATACTTCCATGTCATGTTAGACCTAACATGTTAGGGTTATGCATCCTAGTATCATGTGTAGGGACCAATGCTTGTTCATGCATCATGTCCCATGTTAGGATAACATTTGATTCCTACATG
This sequence comes from Acorus gramineus, assembly GCA_030737835.1. NCBI lineage: Eukaryota > Viridiplantae > Streptophyta > Magnoliopsida > Acorales > Acoraceae > Acorus > Acorus gramineus. Next base: position 4,595,855 of record CM060849.1, read on the forward strand.
CACCCCGACCTTGCCTAAGTATACCCTTAGCTATCTATGAAAAGCATAAGTGTAAGCATGCCTTAGAAAATATTATAACCTTGTTATTATATTATTTAAATGCTTCGATGATGAATTCCTTGTATATTTTTATCCATGTTATATGCTTAAGTTGAGCCTTAAATCTTGCCTAATGAGTTTAGGCAAGTGTATCTCCACTTATGGGGGGTCATACTTGGCAATTGTCACTATGAATAATATGTTTTTCCCCGCATCTGAGTTATGCGCCCTGGAGGGAATTCTTGAGAATTCGTTACCTTATCGGTGTTTAGTAACCGGTGTCGACGGATCCAAGAGGATCGTATCCGCGAGTGTAGATTGTTTTCTCCCCTTCGTTGGATCCGATGTAGGAACTCCCCGGCGTTGGAAAAGCTGTCCTGACAGAGGGCTCCCATCCGTAGGTACTACCGATGCATTCGGGGACATACTGATCATGGGTGTATACCGGTAGAGGCTATTCGGGGAAAGGGCTATCGGTGGACCAAGGGTGTAGAGCAGTCTAATCTCTCCCAAAAGTCCTATGTCACCTCTAAAGGGTGAGGGTGAGGGTGAGGGTGTGGTGGGTCGGCGTCGTTACGACCAACCAATTTGTGCAGTTACTCCCATCTTAGGGACTTTAATGATTTTAAAGGTTAAATATGAGTTGTGTTGCATGGATTGTACCATTCACTGAGCGTGTGGCTCACCCCTCGCATACTTTTTCTTCCAGTTGTCACTGAGTCGGATTTGAAGGAGGAGCTCCCCGAGGCGTCGCACCAGTAGCGGAGCAGCGTTCGCGTTTTGGGTCTTGCGAGTGAGAGGCCATCAGCATCCCCCTTTTTCCTTGTATGTATTGTTACTCGTGCTTGGGCACAATACTTGTATGTTGATGTATTTGTTTTATATTGGCTCTCACAGGACAGCTAATTATGTATTCTGGTCTGTAATATGTCTTTGAATTACAAACTTAGTCATTTAAGCTTCCACTATTTGTATATATATTATGTCAGCTACCTTGTTAATTGCGTTATTACATTCGATGTTGTGTAGAGTCTTTTATTGATCTCGTGTATGGATTGCTGATATTATATATATTTGCCACGTATCTGGGGCGGCCGCCCTGGGGCGTGACGACTCGTGCTCTGTTGAACCCGACCAGAGGATCCTTCGTTGGACTGAGATCGGCGGCTTTTAACCCCATCTGAAGAAAGGGTTTCATGAAGAGGATGTCAGCCGAGCTTCCTGTATCAACGAGAATCCTCTTAACGTCGAAATTAGAGATACGCAGGGTGATTACCAGCTCATCCGAGTGCGGGGCCTAGACTCCTTCCAGGTCGGCATCAGAGAAAGTGATTGCTCCTTCATCAGTACTTCTTGGTCTCTTCAAGACCAGTTTTCGCTCCTTGTCGATCTGCATCATTTTCTAGGAGACCTACATCTTTCTCGAATCTCGCCAGGTGCTTTTTGGTGTGACGAAGTGCGGTACACCTCCAAAAATGATGTCAATGACCCCCGCCGAAGTATTAGGGCCAATATTCATCACATGCTGCTCATCGGAAGCTAGGGTCTTCTCGATAGGAACATATTCCTTCAAGCGTCCCCTTTGGATCTGGTTCTCCAAGAACCACCGGAGGATACGGCATTGGTCGGTAGTATGGCCCATGCTCTTGTGGTAGTCACAGCGGAGAGTTTGATCCCTTTTCGACTCGTCACTCCTCATGGGTGCAGGCCATCGGAACCACGGCTCCCCCTGGATTTTGGATAGGATCTGCGACGGAGGGATCTTGAAGAACATCCCCCGTCCTTCTCGCACCTCGTTTGTTGAGGCACCAGGCTTCTTGCCCTTCTCGCCCCGCTGGTCCTTCTGACGCGGCTCCTGCGGGCGTTTTATTGCTGGTGATGAGGTGGCGGCCGTTGGTGAAGACCGGGAAGTAGCCACCGCCTGCTTAAGGATCCTGGATTCTTCTTCCACCTTGGCGTACTTTTCAGCACGCCCATCAAATCACATAAGTCGGATGGATTGCGCTTGATAAGCGACTCCTTGAGGCCGTTTCCGGATGGCAAGCCGTTCTGGAAAGCCATTATTGCAGCGTCCTCATTGCAGTCTTCTACTTCAAACTCCAGGATGCGGAAGGGATCGACAAACTACCGAATCGTCTCGTCTGACAGCATTTGGATCTTCATGAGATTGCTGAGATCCTTCTTCCTCCGTCGACTACAGATGAAGTGCTCGACAAACATAGTGTCGAGCTCCTCGAAAGTTTTGATTGTCGCAGGTGGAAGGAGATGGAACTAAGGTGCTGTTTGGTAGCACTCATTATAAGCACTTATCAGGCTTAAAGCTGAAAATCAGCTTTAATTGTGTTTGGTAAGGGTTTAAATAAGCTCATATGTAAAACTCATTCAGTAATTTTAACCTCTTAAATTTTCAGCTACGATGACCATACTTAAAAGTCGGATTACGCATCCACTGATTCGGCCCGTCTAAAAAAAGACAAGAATGCCCTCGTAACTTAATGGTATTTACATGGGGTATAAAACCTAACATTAAAGAGAGCCTTCTCTCTCCTCCTTAGTTCCTGCGCCGATTAAGCTTGGAGAACCCTAAAAAGCTGATGATGGAGGAACCCATTCGATCCTCTCCTCCTTAGTTCCTGCGCCAATTAAACATTACTGAAGAGAGCCTTCTCTCTCCTCCTTAGTTCCTGCGCCGATTAAGCTTGGAGAACCCTAAAAAGCTGATGATGGAGGAACCACGGCGATCCTCTTCGAATCTGGAGCAGTTCTTCAGCGCGGAAAGGCATTCACACGGACTACCGAACTGAGTTTTCACAGATCTCTCTCGAGAATACATTCAGCTCGTCCACAGATCTCACAGATCTCCCTCTCCCCGTCTTCAACAACTCGTTCGACAGCCCGATCTACCCAATAGCCCCTTTGGATCTCCTCCCCAGCCAACGATCCAGGTAAAACCCACCAAATCTCCTCTGTTCATGCTAATGTTCTTCAGATCTGAATATCTTAAATGTTTAGGGTTTCATGGAGATGAATCTATAGGTTTAGGTGGCTTCAAATGTGTTGAAGTGTTTTTTTTTCTTCCATGAATCTCTAGTGTGAGTGTTTTGGGTGAAAATTGATTTTTTAGGGTTTGATTTTGAGATTCCCTGTTGAGGCCGTGAGGATTATTATTCCCTCTCAATTTTTTTTTTATCACACTTATAATTCTTTAAATGCATGATCGAATCATCTATCTTTAACCCTATTTTGATTTATCGGGTAGGATGTTTAGGTGTTAATTACGAACACCATTGGGTTGTCATTTTTCTTGAACACCATGTATTAAACTTGCTGAATAAATTCATTTACTCTTTTGTACCTTCTGTTTTACGAGATCTTATCTTCGACAAATTACTCTATATGTTATGTTCTAGGAATTAGATGCATTATATTTGTTGTAAATCATGGCAATTGAAAATCATCAATCACCATGTAGTGCTCTCCAATTACCAAACCTATATGTTGTTGCTGGTAGAGCATTATTATTTGAATAACTTTTAGTTCAAATTTTGGAATATCTTCAACACTTAACATAAATGAAACAATATATCATATCTCGAGAGAATCCAGCAATGTGTTTCCAGTTTTATCTGGACAGGCTTCCAATAAATGTATCATTTTTTCAGCTGTTGAAGTCTATTTTAAATTTTGATCGATCTAGAAAATATTTACAATTGTATATATCCTTCTTGCAGAAGAATTATCTGGCTTGGTGATTTGAACTTCCGTATTAACTTATCATACGAAAGAACATGAGAACTCATTTCTAAGATAGAATGGTACATATTAACTAAAAATCTTTCTCCTCTATTGACAATAGACAACCAAGCATGACAACCGGTTTTTGAGAGGAAACTCTTCTGAAACATATGATGCTTTTTTGGACTTGTATTTGAACCCAACCAAATTTGTGTTACATATGGGGAGTCATATGTTTTGTAGCCAATCATATGTTTATTGCTTCATACGGGCTTTAACCAAATATATATCACACTTGGGTCCTTGCCAGTCAATGACTATGCTCAAGTCTGTATATCAATCATAATTTATTAACCATGGCATGAAAGCCTAAACCAGTCTTCCCCTCCTAATTTCCTTATCCTACAACCACTGACCTCATGTCTCAAACAGTACTTAAAATCATGTCTTTGTTAATTTATCCTTAAAGTATTCCAAACAGGTTCTTGGTGATCTTCTCTGGGTCCATCTTATCAACTAATCTAACTTCTAATGCATCACTGAACATATGTATGTATACAATTAAACATGACTCTGCACATTGTATTTTTAGGACCACTGGATTTGAGCATAATGTATACTTTGAATTTGATGAGCATTTGATCCTTTAATTTCATGGAATTAACTACATTTGCTAATAGTTTTCACATCTTCTCTATTCTTATTTATAACAAAAAAATAAATAAATAGTTATGGGACCTCATGTAGATGACATGACATAACACAATCCAGTTTACTATTGCTTTTTTGGGCCAAAAATGGTTGGGGGTGATTTCTATGTTTGTTTGTATAGGCTTATAAAAAAAAATATGAGCAACTGAAATTCGATGATGTGGGTTAATTGGTCCACTACATGATTTAGAGGAACAAGTTCTTTTCAACAGACATGGATTCAAAAGCAACATAATAACATCCTAGAGAAACAAGTTGCAGTATATTTTGTATGAAAAAGGACTTGCCTTTCATTGGAATCCAATTTTCAAAAACAGTTTCTTTAAAAAATATATTGTCAACCAGTTTTTCTCCTAAAATTGTATCATTGGCTTTTAACACAAAAATTCAAAATCCAAAACTAAAATTGAAAGTTTGGTTGGGAATCAATTTGGAACTGAGTGAGTTAACTGATCTTTTATGAAAAAAAAAAAAACAGTGTAGCAATTGGTTCCAACAAATTGCATTCATTTGTATGAAATTTTTTTATATCAGTACGTATGAAAGGTATTTATCTTTCCTTGTTGAACTTTATCACAACTAATGGATCCGGACCATTGGGTCGCATTAACATGATAAAGGATTTTCCTACTAATTGACCACTCCATCCTTTCCATTTTTTTTGGAATGTAGATAATGGATAGCAGGATTGGTAGGGCTTCATGGAGTCCGGAAATGAAAAAGATGTTCATTGACTTATGTTTAGAACAAGTCAAATTAGGGGGTCGGCCTGGTTCAAACTTAAAAACCTCGGCATAGAAGAAGGTGAAGGAAGAGTTTAATAACAAAAATCTGACAAATTACGATTGGGGACAATTCAAGAATTACTAGGACATGCTGAGAAAACAATGGAATGCCTGGAAAAAATTGATTTCCCTAATCGGCATAGGAGAGGTTGCCCCTGGACAAACAGTGCAGATGGACCAGGAGAGATAGGATGAGCAGATTAAGGTAATCATTATTCATTTATAGGTTTGCAAATACTTGGATAATACATAATTGTCACGCCCCAGGCGTCCCCGAGACGTGGCAATAATAAAATATAATATCAACTATCAATACCTGAGGTCAATAAGGACACCAACAACAATACACAAGGCGGCAAAGCAAGATAATGATAACTGACTGAAACGTGGAAGCATAATATATAACAATGTTTGTAAATCAAAAACATTATTACAGACCCGAATACACAATCAATGTCCTGTGAAAGCCAAGTCTAGACCAAAGAAAATACAACCTGTGCCACATGCACGATTTACAAAGCATAAAATTACTCTAGGAATGCTAACAGCCTCGCACTCGCCACCCGCCGGCAGAACGCTCCACGCCCATAAGACCACGCCACAGGAAAGCTCCAGCTCCACGCCCAACACTGCCCCTGAAAAGAAACAGTATGCGAGGGGTGAGCTACAAGCTCAGTGAGTGGCTGGAAACCAATCACCATTCTACAGTTCAAAACATAATCAATTCCCTTTTCCAAGGAAAAACATGGGTAGAAACCCATGGATAACTGGGTCACGCGGCAGCGCGACCAACCTCACCCCCACCCTCACTCCTGGAGGGAGTCTTTTGGGACTTATGGGGAGAGACCATACCGTCGGTCGAAGAGACCCGGATTTACTGGTCTAGGGACCATGCCGTCGGTCGAAGAGACCCGGATTTACTGGTCCACTCAACACTACTGGATCATCTACATCTAGATAATCGCCCATCGATGTCCTTCAACATCCATCACGAGACCGGACCCAACATCTATGGGAACGGTCGAACAACGAATGGGTCACGAAGCGACGCGTCTTCGCCTCATCCACTCCCTCACTCCTGAAAGGAGGAAACTTGGGTCTTTGGGAGAGACTTAGACTGCTCTACACCCCTGGTCCACCGGTAGCCTCTCCCCGCTCCGTAGCTTACCTGGTATACTCCCACGATCAGCACTGTCCGAACACATCGGAGGTACCTACAGATGGGAGCCCTCTGTCAGGATAGCCTGTCTAACGCCGGGGATGTCACTACACGGATCCAACGAAGGGGAGAACGATTCCACGCTCGCGACATCATTCAATAACCCTCTCTCGGGTAGTATCTACAACCCGATCTCCTCAACTCACCGCTCTTACCTTTGGTCTACCAATAGCCTCTCCCACCCTCGTGGCCTCCGCCTAGTCCTCTGACAGGTATAGCCAACGCCGGGGAGTCCCTACATCGGATCCAAATGAAGGGGAGAACGATCCCATGTTCGCAAAGCGAAACCCAATGGAAAACAACCACTCTCGATACTCGCTCATCGAGATATCACACACATGCATAACAACAACCAACACACTCATATTAACCTCAAAGTAGTCATAGTCCCTAAACGGGAGTAACTACACAAGCTAGTGGGTCGTAACATCGCCGACCCACCCCACCCTCACCCTCATCCTCACCCTTTAGAGGGTGACATGGGCCTCTTGGGACTGACTAGACTGCTATTCACCCTTGGTCCCACCGGGTAGCCTCTCCCACCCTCGTAGCCTCTACCTGGTCCACTTCCGCTATCAGTACTGTCCGATACATCGAAGATACCTACGGACGGGAGTCCCCTGTCAGGTCAGCCATCGCTGGGGAGTTCCTACCTCGGATCCCAACCAATAAGGAGAAGACAGCCTACTCACGCGAATATGATCCCCTTGGATCCGTCGACAATGCTTCCTAACATTTCTAATGTCATGAATTCTCAAGAATTCCTCCAGGGCGCATAACTAAGATGCGGGGAAACATATATTATAACCACAAGGTTATAATATTCTCTAAGGCATGCTTGCAACAATATAATCACATAATCCCATCTTGATTTAAATAAATTAAACTAAATGGGAACATGCATAGGTCGGGGCTTTCCTAGCATGAAACATGGTGTCAGGATGCATTTCCCTAGCATACAAGATCTAATGTGGCATGGATACATCATATTGATCATGCATAGATCAAGGCTTTAAGTACAGGACATGGCGTCCAGGCATGTACAGGCCTCTATACACGATACATGGATGTATATCCCTAGCATGCAAAATATCTACATATTAGTTAGGGGGCCCCATCGATGCGCGACGCGCGTCTATGCGGGTCGAGCGCATCCCTAGAGAGGGGGGGGGGGGGAGATTGGAATCGAACCACTCACCTTATGACCCGGGACCTCGCGCATCCCATCCGACGAGATCTGCAAGGTAGGGGCATCCAACTGGTCAGAAACAACACAATTTACACAAAGAAATCATTAGAAATACCCCATACTCGGACAAGCATGCATACGGGCTCGCACGCATGCGAGCACGCACATACGCACGCGAGTCCGAGTGCCCCGACACCTACCCGAACCCTTGGGCAGCCACACGCATGGCCCCCCGCACGCGCACGCACGAATGCCCACGCACGCACGCACCCCAGCACCCTCGGCGCACTGCCGCGCGCCCAGACGCGCTGCCGCACGCACGCGTGCGCCCGCGCGCGCCTGCGCGCACTGCATGTCCACCCCGCGCCCTCGCGCAGCACCTCGCGCACGCCCCAGCACGCGCACGCACGCGCGCGCACTGGTCCCCTGCCCCGCGCCCAGGCACATGCCCAGGCGCACTGCCCGCGCGCGCGCACTCTCGCGCGCACGCCCGCGCGCACTCCAGCTCGCGCCTGCACCCGCGCGCACTCCCGCCCTCACCCGCACCCGCGCGCGTCTGCGCGCCCGCCAGTGCCTGCCAGCGGGCGCGCGCGCAGACTGCGCCCAGCGCGCGCCCAGCCCATCCTAACCTCATTTTAACCCTCCCCAACCCCTCACACACACCCCAACCCATCTACCTAGCATGCATGACTTTCCCACAACCCCTTAAGCCATAAAAATCAAGAAAAGAAGGGGAGGAGCTCACCTTGGAGGGGGAACAAAAGGGGGAGGTTCGGGGGCCCTCGACGCACCCGCGACCACCTCAACCGCCACCACCAACACCCTCAGCCTCCTCAGCCCTCCCATGGCTGCAAATCAGGGGGGGGGGGGAAGATCCATGCAAAGAGTGCTTGAGAGAGAGGGGAACAAACAACAACCAAAACCTAGCCAAAGCTTCACTTGCACTAGCACCATCTCCTTCACTTCTCTTTGAAGCATTATATCAAACACTTGGTGGGGGGGTTTGAAAGAGAGAAGGAGAACCAGCAGAGGTTGTAGTCGTGGAAGTGAGAGGAAGAGAGAGAGAGGAGATATTTGTTGCACACAAATATCTTGAGAGGGGTGGAAATGACCTAGTCGCCCTTTGACTTGAAATTCTGCACATGCTTCACTGGAACAGCTATAACTTCCTCGATATAGCTTCGAATTGCACAATTCCAAGTCCGTTGGAAAGCTAAGAAGATTATCTACAACTTTCATGTGCATTCCAAGATAAAATAATCTCTCCTGCTATTCCTAAATTAGAGCTAAACATCGAGCAGGGCTGCTGCCAGAATTTCCATCCCCGGGGTATACTTGGAAAAATACCCATAGCTTTTACTACAAGAATCCAGTTGATCTAATTCCACTTCTGTACGAAAGCTAACTCAAAACTGGACATCTCATAATAAAATCATATTTAAACCTCTTTATCTTGGATTTTAACAAAATCAAATCCAAATACCAAATCAGGAATACATAACTTCTAGGAAAAATTTATGTACCCTAATTTTTCAAACAGAGCACTCCAAATGACACAGGCACAACATTCTTCCCCCCTTAGAAAATTTAGTCCTCGAAATTTAAGGAAACCCAAAGGGAAGACCGAAAGTATCATGCATAGACCTTTTGCTCCCAAGTGGTCTTTGCACCGGACTGGCGCTACCAACACACTATAATCAAAGGAACGGTCTTAGCGTGGAGCCTCTTCTCATGCTTGTCCTTGACCTCGATCCACTGCTCCACGAATGACAAATCCACCTCCAGGATGAGGCGGTCGAACTGAATGACATGAGCAGGATCGTGGACATAACGCCTTGGCCATTGGACAAGGACGACGTCGTGGGCATGAGCCAGCTGTGGGGGAAAGGCTACATGATAAGCCACCTCCCCAATCCACTCAATGACGAGAAATGGTCCCATTAAAGAGCAAACTCAGCTTGCCCCGAACGTCGAAACAGAGGGTGCCCTTTAACCAGGACACCTTCTTGAAAATATGGTCGCCAAACCCAAAGGTAAGCCCCTGGCGACAATGACCTGGGTAGCCCTCTGTCGGTTTTGGGAGGTGCAGATGTACACACGAACCAACCTGGCCACCGCAAGGTCAAACAACTAACTTATGGCCCCTCCAACTGGCGCTCCTCAACCGTCCCAACACAAGGGAGGTATAAAACTGCGCCTGTAGAGTGCCTTTCACAGATCCATCTGGGTGCTCGAATGGCAGTCGTCTTGCAGGCATACCCCAACAAATGGGTGGTGCCTCACCCAACTGCCCTCATCATCGAGCACGCAGGCACTTAGCATGTCCTCCAAGGTCTGAATCGTCCTCTTTGTCTGGCTGTCCATCGGCGATGAAACGCTATACTTAAATGGAGGCTCGCGCCAAAGGCTGCGCCACAACCTCAAAGTAACCCTCACGTCTCAACCGAAAATAGCGCTGACTAGAGTGCCATGAAGACGAACAATCGCGAAGGTGAAAACCCACGTCAAGGCGTCCAGAGACTCAATCAGTTGGATTAGGGAGGGAAGCGCAGACTTAGTCAGTCGGTCAATGATCACCTAGACGGCGTCGTGACCCGAACGTGACATTAACGAGTCTGCAACAATCCCTGATAACCCACTCCCACGTCCACTGAGGAATCTCCATGGACTGACGCTTTCCAACGCGATGATGATTCTCGAACTTTGCCTGAGGGCATGCCAACCTGGGGAAACAAGGTCACCCATATCACCTTTTCATCACACCACAGCAATCTCAATGAAGACTACCTCAAAGTAGTCCACGGAAGCCCAATAAAACTTTTGAGATCCACAAGGCATCCGGCGCATTCGTCAACCCCGACGGCAGTACTTAAAACTCGTAGTGCCTGAACGGTCACGAAAGGCCATCTACGGGATGTCCAACTCTCGGATCTCTAACTTGTGGTACCCTTGTGCGAAGATCGATCTAACAGCAGACACTCGCTCCCAGAGCTGGTCAAATAGATCATCGATTCGCGGCAAAGGTAATTGATCTTCAACCTCCACGGGGAGATCAAAACAACACCACGAACAATTAAGTTCAGATTCTGCTCCTCGAGCATGTCTCACGCTCATGATGACACTTACACGCTTGGTAAGTCGCTCAACCGCACTTAATCCACAAGACACGCAATAAGGGGTCGTCGAACCTCGACAATGCCTATGCGACGTCATCTATTTGATATGGCGGTTGAGTCCCATCACGAACGCTAGCATCGCGTCTCCTTATTCGCGACCAATGTGGGGCAAAACGCGACAGTATCCACAACTGTGCTTCACATGCCGCCAGAGATAGGTCGCTCATCTACAACCATTGGAACTCCAGCATCCTGCACTCCATGGGCAGATTTATCACGAGGAGTCCACGCTCTCAACATTATTTAGCAGCACTCTCTAGGTGTGGCCTCTACCTGGTAGCCTCCCAAGCCTACTATCTCTGCCATATGGGCGCACCACAAGCATAGTATCTGGGAGCACCTCACAGGGCTCTGGCCTCAACCGGGCAGCTACAACGCACAATGATATATCGAAGCAACTCTAGATGCCACTATGGAACCCTGTCCACTAGCGATCGCCCACTGAGCTGCAATAAGACGCACCCAATCCCGATCGTACGCATCACCACTCGCTACAGCACCTTCCAAGTGAGAGGGAAAAATCCACCATCAATTTGATGCTTCTAAGGTAGTCCTTGACTGGGAAAAGAAACCTTGGCAGGGCACCATGAGGTCCCGATATAGGATATCCCGACAACCAAACAAGGAACACGGAGTACCCTAGCCCGGGTCTCAACGCTGACCCAGCAAGGCCCCTCATCCAGAGTAGGAAGTCTGGAAGAAGACATCATCCCTTAATGAGCAATACACCACATCCTCAACACTTTACACTGGCGCCGCACGCGAACTCCATGGTTACCAGCGATACCGATACACGGGGAAGAAGCTCCATTATCGAGACGCAATCCATACCTTAGAAATTGCAACCAATTCATCACTATCACACTACTGGGCATAAATCTCCTACCCAAACCTTAATCCCGCACAAGAGATCTAACAACTGACCCTACCCAGTCGACCCAGTCGACAACTTAAGGGTGGGTCCAGGGGGGTCACGTCCATGTCAACGGATGCGAGGAGGCATGTCAGCAACCTAAGATAACCTCTAACACAAGAGGACTCGGATGACAATCCTACGACTCATCATCTATACGACTAGACTTAGGCTCTGACAGGACCAGGCTCTGATACCACCTTTATTGTCACGCCCCAGGCGTCCCCGAGACGTGGCAATAATAAATATAATATCAGTTATCAATACCTGAGGTCAATAAGGACACCAACAACAATACACAAGGCGGCAAAGCAAGATAATGATAACTGACTGAAAAGCGGAAGCATAATATATAACAATGTCTGTAAATCAAAAATATTATTACAGACCCGAATACACAATCAATGTCCTGTGAAAGCCAAGTCTAGACCAAAGAAAATACAACCTGTGCCACATGCACGATTTACAAAGCATAAAATGACTCTAGGAATGCTGACAACCTCGCACTCACCATCCGCCGGAAGAACGCTCCACGCCCATAAGACCACGCCACAGGAAAACTCCAGCTCCACGCACAACACTGCCTCTGAAAAGAAACAGTATGCGAGGGGTGAGCTACAAGCTCAGTGAGTGGCTGGAAACCAATCAACATACTACAGTTCAATATAATCAATTTCCTTTCAAGGAAAACATGAGTGAAAACCCATTGATAACTGGGTCACGCGGCGGCGGGACCAACCTCACCCCCACCCTCACTCCCGGAGGGAGTCTCTTGGGACTTTTGGGGAGAGACCATACCGTCGTCGAAGAGACCCGGATTTACTGGTCTACACAACACTACTGGATCATCTACATCAAGATAATCGCCCAACGATGTCCTTGAACATCGATACCAGACCGGACCCAGCAACTATGGGAACGGTCGAACAACGAATGGATCACGCGGCGATGTGTCTTCACCTCATCCCTACCCTCACTCCAGGAGGGAGACTATTGGGGCTTTTGGAAGAGGTTTAGACTGCTCTACACCCTTGGTCCACCGGTAGCCTCTCCCGCGTAGCCTCTACCTGGTATACTCCCACTATCAGTACTCTTCCGAATGTGTCGGTGGTACCTACGGACGAGAGTCCTCTGTCAGGACAGCTGTAATCGCCGGGAAGTCCCTACTCGGATCCAACGAAGGGGAGAACGATTCCCACGCTCGCAACATCATTCGTTAACCCTCTCCTGGGTAGTATCTACAACCCGATCTCCTCAACTCACCGCTGTACACCCTTGGTCTGTCAGTAGCCCTTTCCTCGGGTAGCCTCTACCTGGTATACTCCCACGATCAGTACTCGTCCGAAAGCATCGGTCGTACCTACGGATGGGAGCCCTCTGTCAGGACAACTAAACCCGAGAAGTTCCTACATCGGATCCAACGAAGGGGAGAACGATCCCATGTTCGCAAAGCAAACCCAATGGAAAACAACTACTCTCGATACTCACTTATCGAGAGATCAAAACACTCATATTAACCTTAAAGTAGTCATAGTCCCTATACGGGAGTAACTACACAAGTTAGAGGGTCGTAACATCGCCGACCCACCCCACGCTCACCCTTTAGGGGTGTCATGGGTCTTTTGGGACAAACTAGACCGCTCTCCACCCCTGGTCCACCCGGTAGCCTCTCCCACACTCCGTAGCCTATACCTGGTATACTCCCACTATCAGTACTGTCCGACGCATCGGAGGTACCTACGGACGGGAGCCCTCTGTCAGGTCAGCTTTCCAACACCGGGGAGTCCCTACATCGGATCCAACCAAAAGGAGAAGACAGCCTACTCACGCGCGTACGATCCTGTTGGATCCGTCGACAACGATTTCTAACACTACTAATGTCATGAATTCTCAAGAATTCCTCCAGGGCGCATAACTAAGATGCGGGGAAACATATATTATAACAACAAGGTTATAATATTCTCTAAGGCATGCTCATAATAATATGCTCTCATTTTGATTTAATTAAATTAAACTAAATGGGAACATGCATAGATAGGGCTTTCCAATCAAGGGACATGGTGTCTAGGCATGTATGGGCCTCTATACATGTATCATGGATGCATATCCCTAGCATACAAGGTCTAATATGGCATGGTCACATCATATTATAACATGCATTGCATAGTATCTACATATCATAGCTAGGGGGCCCCATCGATGCGCGACGCGCGTCTACGTGGGTCGAGCGCATCCCTAGAGAGGGGGGGGGGGGATTGGAATCGAACCACTCACCTTACAGCCCAGGACCTCACGCTTCCCATCCGACGAGATCTGCAAGGTAGGGGCGTCCAATTTGGTGAGTAACAACACAATTTACACATAGAAATCATTAGAAATACCAAATACTCGGACAAGCATGCATACGGACTCGCACGCATGTGAGCACGCACGTACGCACGCGAGTCCGAGTGCCCCGACACCTACCCGAACCCTCGGGCAACCACACGCATGCCCCCCCGCACGCGCACGCACGAATGCGCACGGACCCCAGCACCCTCGACGCACTATCACGCGCCTGCCGCGCGCGCCGCGCGCGCGCGCGCACTGCACATCCAGCCCGCGCGCCCCAGCACGCGCACGCACGCACGCACGCGCACTGGCACTCAGCCACGCGCCCAGACCCATGCCCAGGCGCACTGCCCCACGCACGCGCGCACGCTTGCGCGCGCCCGCGCGCACCCCCGCTCGCGCCAGCACCCGCGCGCCCACCCGCGCATCTGCGCGCCCGACTGCGCCTGCCAGTGCCCTCCTACGGGCGCCTGCACGCGCACGCGCGCAGACAGCTCCCAATGCGCGCCCAGCCAACCCTAACCCCATTTTAACCCTTCCCAACCCCTCACACACACCCTAACACATCTACCCAACATGCATGACCCTCCCAACCAAACCTAAGCCATAAAAATCAAGAAAAGAAGAGGAAAGGCTCACCTTGGGAGGGGGAACGAAAGGGGGAGGTTCGGGGGCCCTCGACGCACCCGCGACCACCTCAACCGCCACCACCAACACCACCACCCTCAGCCTCTCCTCAGCCTCCTTCTTGGCTGCAATCAGGGGGGGGGGAGGATCATGAAAAGGGACTTGAGAAAGGAGGATCAACAACACAACACACCCACACAAACCTTCTCTTCTTCCTTCACCATCTCTTTCTCTTTGGGGAATAAACACAAACACTTGGGGGGCTTGAGAGAGAGGAAGAGAGAGCAAGATTTAGACGTGGGAGTGAGAGGGAGAGAGAGAGAGAGAAGATATTTGTTTGCACACAAATATCTAAGGGAGGATGGAAATGACTAAGTCATCCTTTGACTAGAAATTCTGCGCATGCTTCACTAGAACAGCCATAACTTCCTCGATATAGCTCCGAATTGCACAATTCCAATTCCATTGGAAAGCTAAGACGATTATCTACAACTTTCTTGTTTATGCTAAGATCAAATAATCTCTCCAGCTATTCTGAAATTAGAGCTAAACATAGAACAGGGCTGCTGCCAGAATTTTCATCCCCGGGGTATACTTGGTAAAATACCCATAACTTTTACTACAAGAGTCCAGTTGATCTAATTCCACTTTTGTACGAAAGCTAACTCAAAACTGGACATCTCATAATAAAATCATATTTAAACCTCTTCATCTTGGATTTTAACAAAATCAAATCCAAATACCAAATTGGAAATAAATAACTTCGAGGAAAAAAATTATGTAGCCAAATTTTCAATCAGAGCGCTCCAAATGACAGAGGCACAACAGGATGTCGGTTAAAGGAATGGGAGAACCCTCACGATTGTAATTGGCTAGTATGTGAGCACATGGTAAGGGACAGGTGGTATACAAAACGTGGTCACAGATCTCCACACTTGGACCCATCTCATCAAAACCTTGGATTTCCTCCGCAATCTTCTCAAGTGCATAAATTGGGACTACACCGATGAGTTGCCGATAGAGATCTCCTCGATATTTGTGTGGAATCTTTGTAAGGCTTTCCTCGAAGGAACCTCTAATGTCTGAAAATTGTAACTTTAACAAATTATTGATTGTCTGTCATGGACTGACAAAGTTTTGAATAGAAGTTTGCAAACACTTCTTCAATTTCACATGGTGACTTTCCACATGATTGGTGGAGTTGTTTCCGAGGTGCATGCGTTTATTAGTCCATGCTGCAACGAATCGTTCTTTGTGCTTCTCCAACCATTGGGTATGTAGATAATAAATCTCAATCGGATATTCAACGAACTCACCAGCCAAACGTTGTAATTTTCTAGAGTAATCCTCTTCGCTTGAGGCCCAAATCTCCTCGGACCATGAACCGAAGAATTTATCCCATGTTTCTTTGTCATTGAATGCTTTCCGACAATTCTTCACAACGTTCTTTTGAATGTGAACTTGACATAGGAAGTTGGTTGTGGAAGGGAAAACCATGGACACCGCCTTCATCAGACCGAGTTCATGATCCGTGATTATTACCTTTGGTGGAGGCAACACATCAAAATGTGATCTGAAGCACTCTAAAGCCAGATGTAATTATTCTCTTTCTCCGCTTGTATGTATACAAAGGCTGCTACAAATGTTTTTCCCGTTGACGTAACTCTCACTATTTCAAGAAGAGGAAATCTATACCGGTTGGTCTTGTAAGTGCAATCCATCATAAACACGAGTGGAAATTATTTGATAAGTTCAACTGATGTAGGATGCATGAAGAATAAATCAGACACAACCTCACCCTCACCCGTAGTTTTATGGTGCTCGACATACCCATGTTCATATATCAACTTCATCAACTGTTGCATATTAGTATGACCACATAATTCTTGGACCCGCAGCTTCGTCTGGGCATTATAAATGTTCCTTATTGAACTCACATTTGTGGGATCCCTGCTCTTCAAGTTCGTAAGTATGTCGCGATGACGCATACCACTTATAGGCATACCTTGCAACAGAGTGTACTCATCCTCTAATAATTTTCCTGCGATTGAATGCCCCTCAAAGTTTATGGCGAGGGAGTGATTGTGTGTCCCACAAATAACCCTCAACAACCATTTTCCTTTATTCTCGATAGCACGCAATTTGAATGGGTAGCCACCTTTTTTGGAACCAGTTTGGTGCCTTGCTATTTCCTTTTTCTTGTCCCTCTTCCTCAGCCGATCATCAAACTTACGCCCTCTTTCACATATAAGATCAACATGAGCCGATCTACGATGGCTTGTCACTTCTGAATGACCAACACTGTAATTACTCTGACATTCCTGCCAACCCTCTTCACCCAATCGATTAATTCTGTCCGATTGTCAAACCACTGAAAGAATAACACAATCGATGCATTAGTGTTGCTATCTTTCTTTATATGCTTGTGCATATCAGAGAGAAGATTACCAATGATGTTGTAAATTGTTTAGTAGTATCTATGTTGGGGTTATCCAAGTTGGGGCCGGGCTCATTCAGGTCTGGGATGTCGTCTTGAAGGATAGGGATCGTCTCCTCGTTGTTTTGAATGAATGGTATTATAAACTTCTGCAATTACAACACAAACACACATATGGTAAATATAGTATTTTTTGTCATTGCAAATAAATAACTGGACAAATTTCTTTTTAGGGTTTTTTAGTTTTCAGTCTCTATAAACATACCTATTTAGGAATCGATCCCTCACTTCTTCATATTTTGGTTTTTGTCCCCAGATTTAAATGATATATTCCTTTTTAGTCCCTCCCAGGGAATAAAAAAAAACCAAATAATTTAGGGATAGGTCCCTCCTAGGGACTAAAAAAGAATATATCCTTTAAATCTAGGGACTAAAATCAAAATATGAAGAATTGAGGGATCGATCATTAAATCCCTATAACTTATGGGGACTTAAAAATAAAAATCCCTCTCACCTGGTGAGACTTCCCTCCTTGGGACAGTTTTGGGTAAGGATTCACCTTAATTGGCTGAAGTTTCTAACTTTTTGTATACATCTGGGCTTTCTGTAATCACTTGGATGTAATTATTCACATAGCAATATATATTCTTTTTTACCCACCAAAAAAAAAATCCCTTTTTTTTATCATCCATTCAAAACCATACATTTGGAATCACATGTACGTATCTCATTTTCCATTCCTCATGTGGTTTGGGCTTCTATCAAGGATGGATTTTCAATATTGCCGACTCAATCAAAATACCTGTTTTAATATTATGTCAGTATACAGACTAATCTACTCTATACTAATATAAACCACAAACGACTTCAAAACAATCCATCATATTAATATACACAATGACTACCCTGACTATTATAACTTCCAACACCACTACAAAAATCATCACAACCAACTCATCATATAGATAGAACTAACAACAACAATCCACAAATATGGTAAGGAGATGTGGGAAGAAAAAAGCATCTTTACTGCATCACTACAATCAACTCTAACAACATTATTACATTAACTGTACATTACTACAATCATCAGTACTACATTAGTACATTAATTGAACATCATTGTTATCATCTTCAACAACAAATAAGCTACCTTAAACACCATGAGAAAAAAAAATATCACACAAAGTTAAATACAATCATCATTTCCACAACAATAAACCCTAGATGTAACACCACATCAACCACCAACACAACAAGCATCACAAGAACATTCACAAAAGCCACATGAAAACACAATAAACCCAAATAAACACCAATCAAGAAAGGAAGGTCTCACCTCTTCTCAATGTGTGGATCTTCTTCAAATTAGGGTATCATTTAAACACCAAGAGAGCTAACAGGTTTCGTCAGAGAGCAACTAGAGAGTTGCCGGGAGGAGGGGGATCGGTCATGACTGATCGGACCGTCGAGGTGGTCAGTTGCCGTCAACAGCGAAGAGATGGTGAGAGAAATGGCGGGTGTCATGGGTTTTCTTTTTATTTTGATTTGGGTGGCGGGATTGAGTTTTTTTTTTAGTACTGATACACGCAACCCGTTTTTACAGCCTGTTTTACAGCTCGTACGCTATGATAACATAGTATATACTGCATTATCATAGTATATACTGCATTATCATAGTATATACTATAGTCCGATTTTTTTATTTTTCACCATGAAAAAAAATACATTAATTTATCTTAGTATATACTTCGTTTCATATAATAGCATGCATTTCAAAAGGTGAGTGTATAATTTTATAAAAAAAAAAAATGGGATGGACTGCAATTGGAGCTCCAATGGGAGCTACGTGTATCTTTTTTCTTTTTTTTTTATTTGGGGTGGTGGGATATGTATATGTGGTGGGATTAATGTTATTTTATGTAAATAGAAAACCAGGTATTTTTGTAATTTTTTATGGTGGGATTAATAATCAAGGTGGTAGGAATAACCGAACCCGTACATAAACCCACCCCGGATCCTCTTCTCTCTCACCGAGTCGTCCCTCTCTCTCATCTCTCGCAACAGCCCCCGTTTGACCCTCACCGCCAAGTCTCCCTCCCTGTCTAGTCTCCACGCACCACAATGTTGTCCCCTCGTCGCATGTGATTCCCTCCAAATCCCAACCATCCATAAAAAAGAGGATGGGGTTCCTCCCACTGATGAATCTGGTACGGACCAGAGCATTCCCCATACTGCAACAACTTCATCTGGAGGAGCGGCTCCTCTGAACCTCTACACACAATTGGTGCATCATCAATGATGGCACTGATGCCCCTACCATTGTCATGGGTTCTTCTGGGTACTCTTCTTTCTCTCTTTCTCTCTCAAGTATTAACTTCTCAGTTTAATACTTGTGGGCACAAGCATTTTGGGTTGTCAATTATGTTTTAATTTTTTTTTTAAATAGTAGATCCCTTTGATATGCTTTGATGAAAAATAAATAGCTCAATTTTGAATTGCATGAATCCATTTTTTAGCAAATATAAAAAAAATTTAACAAGGTATATATCTTGTTTAAGTTCCTCGCTAGATGGCTAACGAGATATATGAGATTGCATTTAGAACTGTAAAAATAATTGTGTGGAACAGTGTCCATTTGTAAAACGCAAACTGATTTTCAATTTGATCACCTTTTTTTTTCCCTTAGAAAGCCTTCGGAACTTATTGAAGTGGAATCCGTTCTGAAAGATGGGATTCCTGTTGTTAAGAGATTCTCTGGAGGAGGTACAGTCATCGTCGATAGTGGGACCATCTTCATGTCTTTCATCTGTAACAAGGGTGATATTCCTGGGTTGCAGCCGTATCCTTCCCCCATCATGTCATGGACAGGCCAGTTGTACGGCCAGATACTTAGTGGGGTTGGAGATTTCTGTCTTCGTGAGAATGGTATGATATAAAATGAGCTCAAGCTAGTAAATAAATTTTCGAGTTCTGCTTTGGGGATATCATATCTGCATTGATACCTGCTTACTTTAGTCTTTTATGCCATGCACTCTGTATCAAAGAGGGTTGTTACTCGCAATCTCATTTACAACCCTGTGTGTTGTTATCAATTTCCAACGAGTTAGATACCTTGTTAAATGTAAGCATGCAATTTTTCTTTCTTCTATAAGTGGGTCCATACAAATCATTGTAGCATATTCCTCATTTTTGTGAAAGTATATGCTTCGTCACATGAAGTATACATTTTTTTTAAAAAAATCCATGTGAGAACCGGACGCGGGGCTGCATGCAGGACTTTCTCTAACATTTTCTGTATTAAATTCATAGTTCTTTTTCAATGGTTCTTAAATACATTCCTGTGTTAGTTTTGGGAAGGCAGTGCATCTGGGAACTCCTGTTGTTAGAGTTTAAATGAGTACAATGACAGATGCTTCGTTCCTAATATCTTCCTTCTTCATTGGAACAAGAAGAGACCCACCTCATCTCATTCATCAATCATTATTGGAAAAACGTGTGTCTCTTCCCTGCTACATATGTGTGTGTTTGTATGTATTGTTGGAATAAGGTGAGCTGAGTGCAGCTGATAGTACTGGAAGAGGACTAGAGGAGGAAGCTGAAAAAGATATGAACTGAGGCTGTAATAATGGATATGGATGATAATAGTCTCACTATGGATTTAATTGACTAGAATTTATTTTATGCTAGGATTCACAAAGTTGACCTTGAACCATCAGGGTCAGGCACAAAACTATATTCATTTGGAAATTGAGTTGAATTTTTTTTTTTTATTGTTGAAAAAACTTGGAAATCACACCATATTATATTAATAGGTAGGCATATATCTAATCCATTTAAAACCCTACATGAATTGAGTTGAGTTAGATAGCCATGAGTCTTGAATATCTGTATGCTCTCCTTTTGCACCGATCTTAGTAGTGTCATTATTTCCCAATGGAAAAGTTGTGTCATTACTGTCCACAGCAAAACAACCAATAGGGACAGTACCTCTTGCATTTTTCAGAATGGTACTTGAGACACAGTAAAATTACTAGTATTTTCAGTTGTGATGAGGGCATAATCTGAGAGTACTAACTTAATTTAGAGATGTATATGATGAAAGTTGCAATCCCATTTATTTTATGATGAATATGATCTATACACTGTTGCTTCACTTAGTTTAGATAGCATGACTAATTTAACCTTGTTTGATGATAGATTATGCATTTGGGAGTCGCAAGGTTGGTGGAAATGCTCAATCTATAACGAAAGACCGTTGGATCCACCATACATCATTTTTGTGGGATTATGATGTCAAGAATATGGAATATCTTAAACTACCAAGTCGTGCACCAAAATATCGCTCGGTATCACATGCCATTTTCCTCTGTTTCTTATATGCTTTCTATGCATATATACATTTCAGAACATTTATTTGTGATTCCCATGAGCGTTTTTTTTTTCTTATTTGGTTTTATATCTTTTGGAAACCTCTGTCTTTTTTGCATTTAAAGGACCTCAACTCCCTACTTGTCTTGCCTTTTATTTTTTATGTATTGGAAAAAGGGTGGTGTCCAAAATTTTTATTTGAATTGCATTTAAAAGACCTCAACCCCCTACAAGTTACAAGAGAATAGAAAGAATGAAGAGAGAAAGAGAGGCAAGGAATGGATAACTCCTTACCAGCACAAGTATGCCATAACCATTACTCCACCAAAAAGTGACCTTCAGAAATGGTTATCTGATTTTCAGCATTTAGAAAGTTCTTCCACCAATCCTTCAGCAAACTAAAAGGAACCTTGTGTTCTTGACATGGCGTTGTTTGTTTTGGAAAAGCTTTTCATTTCTAGTTTTTCATATAGCTGAACACACTGTCAGTGGGATTAAAGAAATGATAGAATTTTTGCTTCTGTTACCCTTCTTTCTTTGGCTTAAACTCATCATGTTGTTGATGTCTTGATGGAAAAAAAGTTGATAGGTCTCCCACAAGAAGTTTGCACCAATCCCGAATTCTTCTGCTGAACATACACTTCACAAACGAACATTTTATTCCATATTTGATTGACAAAGTTCACAGGCACTAGGGAAATGCAAGTTTCGTTCTGGCAAAGTGACGTAGTCGGAAGCACGAAACACTGCGAGAAACAAGACGAAGACGAAGACGAACAACGTCGACTCCGTAAAATCTTTTCTGTAAGACGGAAGAAGGAATAAAAGAAACAACTCTCAAAATAACTATAAAACTCAAAATATTATTAATTGATTATTTGCACAACCCCTTGACATGATTAAATAGGGTGATGTGACTTGCAAAACAAGAAAACCTAAGGAAAAAAAAAAATACATAAATTCGGATCCCTATAATGGAGCCACTAAAACACCATTAAAACTGACTAAAATAGCTCCTAAAATATTATATATTTCTCCTAAATTAATACCCGATGAATGGGTAATTAAATGTGACTAAAAATATTCAAAATAGATCCATAATCATAGAGAAATCAATGTAAATTTGATTCTCCTAATTATGAGCATTAATTGTTTCTTTTTTTTTTACGTCACATTAATTGTTTTTTTTTTTTTTTTTACTTTCCTTCCCCAATAATGGTTAATTTTCTTGTCAAATCGTCCTGCATCAGTCCAACTTGTCCTCAAGTTTGTAGCCATTGCTTTATCCTCCTCTTTGAATGTTTCAAAGTGTTGCTTGTCAATTTTCGTTGCTCTAAACTTTGCATTGGACTCCTCATGTTGTTCTTCATCCATGGATTCTTTCACAAAATCCTTAATGGAAAGAAAAGAGTGTCCCTCTACTTTTAAAGCTTTGGGAGATTTCTCATCCTTCATAGGAACAATAGCAATGTTTCTAGTGTTGCATTGAGAGGATTCATTTACTTTGGGTGTGCATATCAACCGCTGAACCATAAGAGATTCTCCTGGAGGACATATAGCTGGAACCTCTTCCTTTAGATCTCCATCTTCCTCATCGTCACCAGCATACTTGTGGTAGTTGGCATCCTCTTCTTCGACATCTTTGCTTAGTGCTAGATTCATTGTACGACGATCTCTTTGAGGACATTGGTTGGATCGACGCCCTTGTTCTCCACATCGATAACAAACAATCCTCTGCTCGAACTGGGACTCATAAGGATCCCTTCAATTCACTGTATGAGCCATTGTGGTTGACGATATAACTTCATCACCATGTCCTTTTCCTTGTTCCAGGAACGTTTGGGTTGGCTGGTTTTTTCCAATACTCAGAATCATAATAGTCTTGTTGTCAAACGATGCCGTCGAGATTTGAAATTTTTTGACAATATCTTGGCCATACATTGAACTTCTCATAGTTGAATGACTATGAAGTATTTCCATCCTCTTCGCCATCTTCACCGCATCTGATAATGTCCAGATAGGGTGCAAAGACACCAAATCATAGATCGTCGGCTTTAACCCACTGATGTAACGAGCCACCTGTTGCGCTTCTGTTTCTACGATGTCGTTGCGAGACGACAATCGATAGAACTCTTCTGTATATAGTCCCTCACAGCCCTATATTGCCTTGGCGGCAATTTTGGTATTGTTGGAACAAAATTTGATCATAGTCGATTGGGAGAAATCGTTGACGAAGAAACTGCTTCATACGGTACCATGTCTGAATTAGACGCTTCCCCACCCTGGTGCGAGACAATTGAAGTTGTTCCCACCACGCTGATGCCCCGCCTTTAAGCTTGATTGCTACAAGCTTCGTTTTCTTCGTGTCAAGCACCTCCCTATAGTCGAAGAAGCGTTCGACTGCCGCAAGCCAATGGAGAAAATCCTCGATGTGAAGTTGGCCGTTGAATTCGGGCAAATCGACCTTCACCTAGAAGTTGTGGGTACGATCTGCAGCCTGCGATCGTTCATAAACACCACGCGCATGTTTGGAATTGAGAAACTCATCGAGTTCCTCTTCGGAGAAGTCATCCTCGTCGTGTCGAGTGACTCGAGGATTTTGAGCCCTCCGTGGAACGGTTTCATCGACCACCGGACGCTCCCGACCTTGACGAACCGTCAGACGCTCCATCACCTCCATCAGCCGTTGAACGACAGCCTCCAATGCTTGAAACTGCTCGGGAGTGACGAGGTTTTGATTTCCTTGTTCTCCTTCCGTCGCCATGGAGTGTAGCTGTAACTCTGATACCACTTGACGTAGTCGGAAGCGCGAAACGCTACGAAAAACAAGACGAAGACGAACAATGCGATTCCGTAAAATCCTTTCCGTAGGACAGAAGAAGGAATAAAAGAAACAACTCTCAAAATAACTATAAAACTCAAAATATTATTAATTGATTATTTGCACAACCCCTTGAAATGATTAAATAGGGTGATGTGACTTGTAAAACAAGAAAACCTAAGGGAAAAAAAATACATAAATTCGGATCCCTATACTGGAGCCACTAAAACACCATTAAAACTTACTAAAATAGCTCCTAAAATATTATATATTGCTCCTAAATTAATACCTAATGAATAGGTAATTAAATATAACTAAAAATATTCAAAATAGATCCATAAACATGGAGAAATCAATGTAAATTTAATTCTCCTAATTATGAGCATTAATTGTTTCTGTTTTTTTACGTCACATTAATTGTTTCCTTTTTTTTAACTTTCCTTCCCCAATAATGGTTGATTTTCTTGTCAAATCGTCATACATCACAAAGTAGCCACATAAAAGCTAGACTCTTCAATGGTGTTTTGGCATACTAGCAAGATCTCAAGATACTGACCTCAACTCCTCTTGGCAGAGATTATGATTTGCTGACTCTTTGGACAACCATAGGCCTATATCCCTCTGCAATGTGTTTTACAAAATTATAATTAAAGTAATGGCCTTAAGATTACAGCCTATCTTACAGCATCTAGTTAGTCAACACCAATCCGCATTCATAAAGGGTTGTAGCATTCATCATAACACGCTTCTTGCCCATGAGTTTGTCAAGTATTTGAATCAAGGTGGATCTAAAGAAAGCTTTTGATTGCATTCATTGGAACTACCTGGAAAGATTCCTTCGGAGCTGCAAATCCAATGAGCACTGGATCACACTATGCATGGTCTGTGTGACCTCTCCTCAATACTCTGTATTAGTCAATGGAGCCCCTGTTGGTTTTTTCACTTCATCTTGTGGCATTTGTCAAGGGGACCTTCTTTCCCCGCTGTTATTTACCCTTGTTATGGAGTCGTTCTCATCACATCTTTGGTTATGGGCGGTTCTGTGGGCCATTTCATTAAGGGCAATTTGAATGTGAGCCATCTTTGTTTCGCTGATGATCTGCTGGTCTTCACAGACACGAAACCTAGCACTGCAGCTGCTCTTAAAGGCCTCTTTACTTCCTTTGCTGTCGCATCAGGCCTTCAGATTAACTTCTCCAAGAGTCAGATTTTTAGCTCTGGGTGCTCTGCTCCTGCTTTCTCCATGTCTTTGGGAATTGAGCAATATTCTCTTCCGGTCCGTTACTTAGGCCTTCCGCTGTTGAATGAAACCCTCAAACACTCTCACTCTTTGCCATTGATTGGTAAAATCAGGAAACGGATACTAGCTTGGGAAGGCCATTCTCTTTCTCGCGCTGGGGTGGTTGAATTGATCAAAACAGTTCTTCTCTTCATCTCAAGTCTTCTGGTCATCCTCTTTCAGTCTCCCTTAACAGGTTTAGAAGGATATTGAGAAAATTCTTCAATCTTTCCTTTGGCAAGGCCAATTAGCCACACTTAAATCTCACCTTGTCTCTTAGGACACCATCTGCTTTCCTAAATCCGAGGGAGGTCTGGGCTTCAATTCAAAGATTGGAATGTTGGGGCAGCTGGAGCTCGCTTTTGGGAGATAGCCTGCAGCAAGGACTCCCTTTGGGTTGCTTGGGCAGTTCGCCGGTACTTTAAAAATGGCAATATTTGGACTGTCAAGCCGCCAGCAGGTTGCTCATCTTCATGGTCCATTATTCTCCATTCCCGGAACTGGATATCCCCGAATGTGAATTACATAATTTTTGATGGATTGCACATCAATGTGTGGACTGACCCTTGGCTTCAAGGCAAAGGCATTAAACACTGGCTTGAAAGGACTTTCTTACATTTGGGGGAATACCCAAAGGGCTACTCTCAGCATTCTTATCCGAGAGGATAAATGGCACAAACCACCCCGATGGCCTTCGACTCTGGATTTTTTTTGGGATGAAATTTGCCAATTGGACATTGGTGGAAGAGAACTGGATGCTCCTGTTTGGACTCCTAGCAAATAGGGCAACTCACCGTGTTTACGGCCTTGCAATTCCTCCGCTCCTCTAGGGTGTCTCCATCTTGGGCAAACCGGAACTGGCAGTCCTCACTCCTGACAAACCCTCGACACTCTCTTTGTGCATGGCTTGCATTCCATAACAAGATGCCCACCAAACAACGATTACTGAAGAAAGGCCTAGTTCAGGAAAGCAAATGCGTCTTTTGCCTTGCGGATGAAGAAGGTATTTTCTTAAAATGCTGCTATTCTTGTTTCATCTGACGCTCCCTTCTCAGAGGCCTTCAGATCAAAGGGGTTCTGCCTAGAACCTTGATGGAGCTTCCTGATTGGCTGGGCAACCAAATGTTCTCTCCGATAATGAAAACTGTTCTACAAGTTGCTCTCACCCACATCATTTGGTCTATCCGGATTGAGTGAAATGCTAGGGTGTTCACGAGTTCAAGCACCCATAAACAGGGGATTGTGCAAAGGATTATCTGCTCCATGAAAGAAAGGCTCTCATCCATGTCTTTGAAGGTCACTCCTTCCCCTGTTTTACAAAAGTGGCTAACTATCTTTCAGTCCATTTTGTGGAACATCTTCCCACACTCATTGAAGTGCGCTGGACTCCTCAAGCAGGCTGGGTAAAAATCAATTCCGACTGTTCTTTGGCAGATGATAGAGTGGGATTTAGTGCTCTAGTTCGCAATGAAAAAGAAGAGTTGTTGATGGGCATTGCTGGTCGTAATGACCTCCCCTTGATAGACCTCCTAGAGCTTAAAGCAATGGAAGCTGGTCTTTGGATGGCCATAAAATCCAGGTTTTGGTGCATATGGGTTGAATCGGATTCCACCATTGCTCTGGCTTGGGTCTTGCACAAGAGGAACAGACCATGGAGTGCAATCCGGTATCTTAGAAGTATTTCTCAAGGGCTGAATTCCTTAAGTCCCCGTTTGGATACAGAATAGGACTTATTCTGGGGTATAC
Source organism: Acorus gramineus (assembly GCA_030737835.1). Lineage (NCBI taxonomy): Eukaryota > Viridiplantae > Streptophyta > Magnoliopsida > Acorales > Acoraceae > Acorus > Acorus gramineus. Next base: position 4,623,234 of record CM060849.1, read on the forward strand.
AGTTATTCCGGCATAAGTGAGTATAAATAAGGATAAAGTGATTTTATGTTTGGTTGTGTTTTGAATTATTCTCGTTGGAAAACGTAAGAATAAATTTTTTGTTGTTTTGATAAAATGTGAATAAAGTGTGGATAATGATTTATAAAAGGTGAAAAAATAATAATAGTTGATTTGACATATGATTTATTAAAGGTGATGACCGTTGATTTGATAGTAAGCCTACATATTCTTTGGGTGGAATAACATGGAATAACTTTAATTCTAGGGGTTGGTTGGAATCCATATACCACTTTATACTAATTTATTCTGCATAAGATATCCCAGGGTATACCAGGCATCCAAACAAGAAAAAGGGCTATTCTACTTAATTCTCAGTTATTTCAGGGGTTATTCTCAAAACAAACAGGGGCGAAGTGAATGGCGCTTCACTCATATCCATCGCGTAGGAAATGTGCCTGCTGGTATGCTCGCGGCATACCAGTATGCTCGTGAAGAATCTCTAATAACCCCCTCAGGTATATGGCAGGAGCTTGGACAGGCTTTGGAGTTAGATAGGATAGGCGCTATCCGTCAGAGAGTTAAAAGCTAACCTCCTTATTGAATCCCATGTAAATGGATTGTGTTTTGTTTTGTTGGGGTTTTATACAAAAGGAGTTTGAATTTAAGGATGTAGAGCAGCCTGGTCTGTTCTTGCCTCCTTGAACTCAAACAAACTCGACGTAGACTCCAAAACAGTGTTGTACAGCATGTGATACTTTTCGTAAAGTTTTGAATTATTACAGTAATACAAAAATTTAATTATCAAATAAAAAAAAATAACAATCTGACTGTATAAACCTTCTCTGAATTTTTTTTTATCTAAATCCATTGTGGTCCTCAAAACCATTTCTAATAGACTCCGTGTTTAGAGCATCAACAGATTTTGAGCTTCTAAAGACAGCCTCGGTCAGATCTCTTCTTAGTCTTAAAAATGTCTGTCAGTTCAAAGATTCATAAGCATCTACAGGAAGCGACATTGAACAAGCTTGGAGAGGAAAGCTCCAACTTCTGATTATTTAACCACAGTTCCGACCAAAGAGAGCGTACTGACCATCCCCAATTGAATTTCCGCACCAGCCAGAAAAATGGATATGAAGCTTACAATGTCTCACCAGATCTTTCTCAGCCTGTAGGCGGAGCTTAGTATCAACGCAATACGTGTACATCCCCTTTAGTATTTAAATCTGATTATTTGAGTCCACATAGACTAGGAATCACCACTACCATTTCACCAAAAGGGCCTTATTCATGGATGTAAAGTCCAAGACCCATATTCCTCCATTTCATATATTATCAGTCCTTCAATGACAGATTCTTTTCTCATCAGAAATGAAAACCTCTAAATTGCTTATTGACTGTGTAGCATGTCCGATCTTTGGATATACTGGGTGACTTGGAATCAAATGTCAGACAAAGATAGACCATTTACCACCTATACATTATATACTTTTATGTTATCTTTTTTTTATGTGTGGACTGTGGACTAATCTCTGCATCTGTTCAAGGTAATGCACTGGGAACTTAATGTCACTACTACTATTTTTTCAGGCTAGGCACCACGTTGAGTTTCTATGTTTGATGAAGGATTATTTGCCGTCGAGGTCAAATTTCATTGAGAAAACCATTTCTTCGCTTGGAAACCATTTCTCTGTGAGACCAGTTACATTGGAAGCGATTGAAACTCCATCTGATTCTGAGGCATCATACCCCTGCACCACGAACCTATTAACAGAAGAAATGCTGGAGGAGCATCTGTGTCACAGATCTGAGGTTTCGGGGTCACAAAGGCTATGATCATGGTTTATTACCAAACAATTTTCAATTTTTCCAATTGGAAGTTAATTTTAATGATGGAATTGATTTCCTCTATGATTATTATTCGTTGATCTTCTATTTTGTTCCATAGTAGGGATGGAATAAGTCGTTTTCTATTTTATTGTGTTTTTATAGTAAAATGCGTAAATAAAATTTTTATTATTTGACTATGGATAAAAGATGATTAGGATGTGACAAAATTTAAAAAAAAAAATGAATTGATATGTGGGTCATTCTCATTTATAAGACGTGATGATACGCAATTTGACATGTGACCTATCTATGTCACTTGAAATATAATATGTGAAATAACACAATTTCAAGAGGAACTTGAAATACAAATGCTAGTTTATTTTTCACAAATTTTGTGATATCTACCTATCTATTCATTGCAAATAAATAAGTTTTTTAGACTTATTCATTTATGTTCCACCTTATTCGATATTTATTTTTCTACCCGAACAGGGACAAAAAGACTTTTGATCTCCAAGAGACCTGGTTTCTTGGGAGTTAAATCACTCATTATCCCAAATAAAAGGCATATGATTCCCTATTCGATTCCTTGCAAATTTCACAAATTTCACATTATTACTTTCTTGTACTCATTCCAGGTTGTCACTATGAGACAATTCTCTGTTTCAGTGGTGAGCTATCATGAGTTTCTTAACTTATTCATTTTTATTCTACCATATTCTATATTTATTCTTCCACCTAAATAGGGAAAAATGACTTTTGATCATATATAGACGTCTGATTTCTCTATACTTCTAAGTCACTCGTCACCCCAAATAAAATGTTTTTGATTCTTTGGTTGATTCAATTGTCAATTTGTATTAGGGTGCTGTTATAGCCACCCCACAAGTTTTCCTATCCACCCCTTTTTCCCCCATTGAGACAAATTTGTATAGTTTATAAGCCCACCATTTTATATATACACCACTCTAATCACTGCATTCTCACCCTCATACATTCCATCGCACAACATGCTCCATGTCGAACCGAATCAAATAGGAAAACATCAGACATGTCGAACGGGGTGCAAAAATAGTACTAAGGTTTCTGATTCCAGAAAGACATGCTTCATGTCAAACCGAATAAAATACAGAAGACATCATGCATGTCGAACGAGATGTAGAATGAGACTAAAGTTTCTAGTTTCAGAAAGACATGCTCTATGTCGAATCAAATCAAGCACATAAGACATCGGTCATGTCGAATAGGATGCAAAATGAGACAAAAGTTTTTTATTCCAGAAAGACATGCTCCATGCCGAACCAAATTAAACACATGAGACATCAGACATATAGCCCAGATTGACAAAAGTCGACCTATGGACAAAAGAAATAGTACCCCAAACTTGACAACATTTATGCCAAATGCCATATAAATATCAGAAACATCTTCATTTCAATATTATTAACTATAATTACAGATAATACACCAAACTTCTTGACACATTGGCTTGCAAGTGAAACTTCATTGACATACTATTACTAGTGAGATATACAAAACATTTACATTTCAACCCATATCCAAACTAAGCATACTCATGTGCATAACAACCCACATATCTTCTCTATACAAGATGTATAAAATGAAACTTATATACTTTCAAATATGGAGTCCGAATCAACCTAAGGCACCATTCTTTGCATGTGTTCCCAACTCGGTAGATGGAGGAGGAGATGGCGGTTATGTTGGATAGAACTGAATCCGAAGGAGAGGCCGCTAGATAAGGTGGCAACGATCGGGGAAACTAAACGGGGGGAGGGGGGGAGAGAGAGAGAGAGAGAGACTTATTAATTTTGATTGTGAGGTGGGTAATAAATTTATGGAGGATATGTGGGGTGAGTAATGTTTGGGGTGGGCAGAGTGTACTAATAGGGTGGGAAGTGTTGGGGTGAGTTAGATATGAGAAAAAATGTATCACATCAATTTTCTTTATTAAAACAAAGAGGTGGGTTGAAAAACTTGTGAGTTGGCTATAACCGCACCCTTCATATTATTACTTTCTCACACTCACTCTAGGCTATCACTACAAGACAACTCTATTTCAATGGTGACTGATCATGCGTTTGGGACTTAGAATGCACATTTCATTTTCTACCATACCTCGTTAAATGAGATATACTATTTAAAAATAAAAAGTGTGTACTGCATTTAAGGCCAAAAAAACATTTTTCTTTTTTTAAAGTGAACTGCCACTTTAACTTGAAACATGCGCAGTACACAATTTTTTTTACAGCCCTAAATGCAGTCTCGTATACCTTGTTAGCCATCTAGAGATGTCTCATTCAATTTTGTTACACTTGCTAAAAATGGATTCATTCAATTTGAAATAAAACAATATACACTTTAAAACATGTGCAGACTATCCGTGAGACTGTATCTGGGATTGTACTGAACATTATCCGGTCGAGTAATAAGTTTAAAATGAAAAGAAAATCCCTTGTGTTTTTTGTGGAACTCACTGAAGACATGGATTCGTTGCTGGGCCTCTCGGCAAGATTAGATTACATATTCCTGTATGGATACATAGATACTTGAGCTAGCTTAATCCACAGAATTATTGAACCACCCATGATATTCTTCATGTCTCTAAAAAATTTATTGAATCAAAATTTTATGATATTACACCCCCCCCCCCCCCCCATTCAGTTGGGGTGTGATAAGGATTATTCGTCTTTGATAGCTATACTGGAATATATAACAATCCATGCTGAATAGGTAAATTTTTGTTTGGTTATCTTTTCTGTTATTATCATTGGGGAACGTAAAATTGATCTTTTTGTTGTTTGGTTCACCTTGGATAAAGTAAAGATAAGTGGTAGATAAGAGATGGATAAGAGTTTATGACTTTTTAAATGATAACTATACCCCTGCATAAATTATTTGTGTTTGAGAATAAGTATGAAAGATGTGTGTGTGATATGATAGATGTGAGAATGTGTGCAGAGAGTGTTAGGTTAGATAAATTTTTTAAAATGACAGAGAAGAGTATTTTTATCCATTGGCATAGATAAGTCCTGATAAGCAATTCCACCATTTTCTTAAAATAGTTATCAGGCCTTATCCTAGCTTATCCAAGTATAGCTATCAAGATTTATTCTTGTTAAACAAACAACTGTTTGGAGACTATTCTATTATATTCTCTTAAATCCATCGTTTATGCTCCACCTCAAACAGGGGGTAGAGGATATGTTGCCTCGCTATTTATCTTAATAAAACTGACATGATTCAATTCTGTTTCAGTTAGTATAATACTGAAATGTTATGTATTGCAATTTGCAAGTCAGGAGTCCATAAATTGTTTGTTAATTCTGATAAGGATCAAAATACATGCTGATTTAACTGTTTTTAAAACTTATTAATTGGTCAAATTCAAGTTAGAATTAACTGATTTGATCGTAATTCAAGTTAACTATGAAGGGCAGGCAGGTGTGAAATTTTTTTATTTTATTGAAAGGTTTATTTTATTGAAAGGTTGAAAATGAATTTATATATGCATGGGGATGGAATTACAGTCCCAAGAAAAAAGAAAAAGAAAAAAAAAGGGTGGAGTGAATAACGAGGTGGCAAGAGAATTGAAATCAACTTCACCCGACAGGATCACCGGCCACTGATTTTCATGATCTACCATGAACATGTTTTAGGGATTTCTGGTGGGTATACTATTACAGCCTAATCAGAGTCAAATTAGGGTATACTATTACACAACTATTTTGCATATTGTTCTAACAGGACCTTGTTACATAAGCATTAAGCCCTGAATGAAAAACCTGATTCTAATGTAGATCAAATTAATGTGCATACTCATCCCTCTAAAATGTCCCATATCTTACGCAACCAGTGACCCCCACATAATGTACCCATAACCCATCCCACCCATAGGGCAAGCACAAAATTGCCCAAATACTCATGTGACTGCTTTCCCAACCTAAATCAAAGCCAAAAAAAGTTGTAAACAAAACACAGGTATCTGTGCATGCATTGATACAAAAACACACTTCCACACAAAAATACAGGTAAATGTGCATGCCATACAATTGCACTAACATACCTCACGACTCGGGCAAGCTTGACAATGTTAATAAGAAACTTGACTGTTCAAAAAAATTATTTTAATAGCAAAAGACAGGCATGATTTTTAACTTGTCATCAGCAAGTAAAATTTTAGCTCACCAGCCCAGTGTGGACCTCGAGCACATTGCATGTCGAACCAGTATGTAAATCGAACAGGAGCAATGACATACTGATGAAAGTCAACTTCGTGCCGCAACTCCATTGAGGGAATGCAAGCGGGTCCTATATGGTGATCACAACAAAACTGTCAGCTGCATTGAAAAACAATGTATCATTCACAGATTTAGTGAAAAAGGGGAATGCGGTAACCAGTTTCTGAAGCATATCAACATGGTGTCAAGTTAAGAAAGATAAGTATTGTCATCACAGTAACATTTAGTTAGGACTACTGGAATTCATCCAGCAATTCATTGCATGACAGAATAATTTGAAAATCCAAAACACATCAGTGTTCCATTACTACTGATCATATTTATCCAGATGGATTCTGGCACTTACATATGCCCTCCGCTGCATCAAACTCAAAGAAATATATTGCTAAATATTCAAGTAAATTCCCATATTATATTATCACATGAGTAAAAGGAATTAATGAATCTATAGGCGTGTAACATGCAAGCTTACATGCAGAAATATGAGTGTTCATCCACACATCTCGTCCTTTAGACCTATCTTCTCACCAATGTCAATAAAAGGAAAATGACTGAAAAATAATCAAACTGCACAGCAAAAATGAATATCTCATCCAGACGATTAGTCCTTGCCTCGGGTTTGGGATACCTTATTAGATAAAATAAACTGTAACTCCTTATAACTAATACTAACTACTTATAACTTATTTAACTTATTGTAACTTTTTATATTCTTGTAACTCCTTATAACTCCTTGTAACTTCTTGCATTTATCTCTATAAATAGAGATCCTCAACACCATTATAAGTGTGGGGGAGATTTATGCTGTAATATGGTATTAGAGTACAATTAGATCCTTACTTATGACTTTCAAGAAGCCACTCCCCACTCCCCCCCCCCCCCCTCAGAAAAAAAAAAAAACACTCTTCTCCAATCCATACTTATATATGGAGACAACTATTCTTCTTACTTTTCTTTCCTCAACATAGACATCTCTCTTCCTAAAAACCTTATTAACCTAATAACCTTTTCTTTCTTCACATATATTCCTCTTCTTCTCAATTTCCTTTCCTCAACAGAGAATTCTTCTCTAAATCTTTATTAGAATCAACTCATTCTCTTCCTTCACACAAATCTCACTCCCAATATAAAAAAAAATAGCTTCTCTAATCAATAGACTCATGGAAACAAATCCAGCTTAACATCAAACCCTCTTCTTCTCACTTTTCTTTCCTCAACATAAAGATCTCTCTCTAAGAACTTAATCTTATTCATCTTCTCCTCATACAAGTCTCTCCAAAAAAAAAAATGGTGTTCAAAACCAATATTGTGATGCAACAACCCAGGAGCAAGTATCCGACGATCATCTTCATGTCAAATTAATTTCAAGAAGAGATCAACCAGGAGATATTATATCAAATTTTCTCCATCACCAATTTATTAAATACAAGTTGAGTGTTCAAAAACTCTCAACTTTAGGGGGCGTATTAGATAAAATAAACTGTAACTCCTTATAACTAATACTAACTACTTATAACTTATTGTAACTTTTTATATTCTTGTAACTCCTTATAACTCCTTATAACTCCTTGTAACTTCTTGCATTTATCTCTATAAATAGAGATCCTCAACACCATTATAAGTGTGGGGGAGATTTATGTTGTAATATACCTCGAATAGAAAGAAAAAAAAAAGAAGAAAAGAATATCTGCCCAAATCCAAAAATTGTACAAATTTACAATATAAGCACTATATGAGTGAATACACATTGGTTCAATATGAACCCAAAGTAGAACATCAAGTAGTCTCAGGAAAGAAAAAAAACGGAAACAACATACTAACAAAATCCAGAAGTAAAGCTCTTTGCAAAATAGAACAAAATAGATAAAAAGCTGAGTTTGGTGCTATAAATATGATTAAATCAATCTAGAAAGAAACCCATATACACGCACACAGATTAGGGGAATCATTACTGATCTGATATAATCTTTGAATAAAGTTAAAACACATGATACAATTTTCTCTGCCATTGCCTGAATCCAACTTTATCTACAACATAACACATGATTTTGTACCTATAAGACATACTCACACATTGGTATGGCATTCCAAGTGTCATAGTTACTAAAAAAATACTGACTAAGAGTAAGAAACAAACAATACAGTACCAACCAAAAAAAAAAAAATAGTCTCTGACATTATCGTCACATTTCAATGCTTAAGGGAAATCTAGCATAAATATGATAATAAAATCTTGCTAAACAAATGACAAAGTAATCCCATCATTGGAAAATAGTATCATATTATCGTGCATGTATTAAATTCAGGAATAAATGAAAATTTTAAAAATCCTTACACAATCCTTTAGGTGATGGTAGGAACATTACAAGATTCCTCAACCTGAAGAATCCAAAAAAATCTTACCAGCATCAAGACCACTTATCTATGAAAGTACATCAGCCTCCAACACTACAGCTGGATAGATAAATTGAGCAGTACAAGTTTTATGAATCTGGAAAGAATAAGCGAGCATCATCTTGCTTTTTCAGGAAGAAAAACTACAACCATCAGTGCTCTAAATTTGATGAACACCCAAAAAATATGAACCATCAATTAGAGTTCAGCACCAGTGTTATAAATATCGATTAAATCGATATATCGATTAGGCTTCCAATCGATATATCGATTGGCCGAATTTTTTTTTTTTTTTTTTTTTTGAAAAAATGGAAAAAAATTAAAAAAAAGCAAAAAAATGATACAAAAATTGTGGAAAATAATGAAAATGAATAAGAATAATTTCATATGAAGATATTAATAATTTTACAATGGTTTTGGTTTGAAATAAAAATGCATAACTAATTAATTACAACATAAAACTATAAAAGTGAAGAAATTTCATTTAAATAGACAATCCATTGCATTGGTTATAAAATCCCCTCCAACTAATGGTGTGCCATAACCATAAGAGGTGTCACCACCATCGTTGCCGCCGTGTCCACCGTTGTTGTCATCCGAATCTGTCTTCTTCTTGAATTTCATTATCCACATCTCTTGTTTCATCTGATGATTCAACTCCTTCTTGGCCCTGAAATTGTGTTGCAGGGATGACTTCGTCTTCTTCATCATCGTCGTCATCCTCATCTTCAGGCTCCTCAATGATTGGCCGTTTTCCACGTCGTCTTGCACCTTCAGATTGTTGAGTCTGCTGCGTGGATCGTCTCGGGCGTTGATGTTCTATGGCGTCGCCGTATGCTTGATGCTCCACTTGAGACCATGTCAAGTCTTCACCTTGGAATACTGGGCCGTCGACATCCATAATCCACTCGTTGTCGTCTTCCAATGAATCCAAATTGATTGGATCTTCATGTGCTGGGTTACGTTGAAGATTTAGGAAACGCTCATGCAATTTTTTATTGTATTGCACGAACACCAAATCATTCAACTTCTTTTGCTTCAACCGATTCCTCTTCTTGGTGTGTAACTGTTAAAAGCAAGAAAATTAAAGTGAGATATTATAAAGTAGATAAATTTTAAAAATCGTACTTCATAAATTTGTAAGGACAACTCACATTTTCAAATGCGCTCCAGTTTCTCTCACAACCAGAAGATGAACAAGTGAGTCCAAGAATTTTGATGGCGACCTTCCTCAACTCTGGTACCTCGCCCCCGTATTTATCCCACCAATTGACTGGGATTGTGTTGTCCCTTGCTCTCACGATGGTTCCCCAACTGAACGGTCCACTTTCCTGTAAATAATAATCCAGTTGTTTTTGCAGTCTGTCTTGCACCTCCGGATCTGGCTCCATCTTCGCCATTGCCTGCACACAACGAAGCATATGTGTTTGGACTGCCGCGTCCCGGTCCGCGGTCTTAAACCATACTCCGGGGTTAAGGACAAATCCTGCATGGTAAAGGTCAGACGACATCTGACGACTCCATCTTCCTTCTATTACCTCAATAACAGGACCATATTGCAGTGGTCTATACTGATAGTTTTCTTTAATTTTTTTTTTGCCCTATCCATTGCATTGTATAAGTAGCCCATAGAGGGTTTTTCATCTCCATCAACTAATCTCAAGACATGGACCAGGGGAATTCCAGCGTGAAGGGCTCGTTGTACACCTTTCCAGAATTGAACAGAAAGAATAGTTCTTTCTGTTTGTTTTCCGGTTCTAAGGTTACACCACTTGCTCTTGGTCCATTCATCTGCTACCATGAGTGTCCTAAGTGCATTCTTATGTTCCCAAAGTGATTGCAAAGTTAAGAATGATGTGGCAAATCTAGTGGGTCCTGGCCTAACAATATCTCCATTGCAAAACAATCTCATGCAGTGCAATAATTGTGTGTGTGCATAAATGAAAACAGTGATTCTTCTAGCTAAACTAATAGTTCTAATATGCATCTTTCCAATGTCTTCTAAAATTAAATCAATACAATGTGCAGCACATGGTGTCCAAAATATTGTGGGGTGTCTCTCTATCACTAATTGACATGCAGCTTTATAATTAGCAGCGTTATCAGTTACAATTTGAACAACATTTTCTTTTCCAATAATATTTTCAATAACATCATTTATTTCTTTAAACAAATATATTGCAGTGTGAATGTGCAGATGCATCAATGGATTTCAAAAACATGGTTCCTTTTGGAGAATTAGCTAAAAAGTTAATTAATGATCTTTGTCTTCTGTCAGTCCATCCATCACACATTAATGTACAACCATAAGTTTTCCAATGTCCTTTATGTATCTCTAAAATCTTATGAGTTTCTCTTACCTCTTCTTGCAAACATGTTTCACTTATCTCATGCATTGATGGTGGGGCTAAACCAGACCCAAATCTACCTATTGCTTCTAATGCAACATGAAAAGAACGTGAAGTTAATGCATGAAAAGATACACCTGCAGTGATTGCCCATCTAGCTATCTTTTGAATTGCATTTTTCCTTTCTTCTTTTTTTAATCTATTTTCTAAAGTTGTTTGTTGTCCAGGGCCTCCTCTTAATCTTTGATCAACTACATCTTCAACATTACCTCTACAAAATAAATCCATAGGACCTCTAGTGTTTTTCCTTCTTTGTTTGGATGGAGGAGGCCTTGAACTAGGACCACCAATTTCTATTACATCATCATCACCCTTATGTCTCTAACAAAATCTTCAGAATAAAATGAACCTCTTCTACATTTACTCTCAGATTTTTTATTCATGAATTCTTCTATTTCTTTTCTAATTTCTGGTGTTGTTCTAGGGCAAGGTTTAGCATTAGCTCCTGGTGAATGCAATATGTGTTCTTTGAGTCTGGTTATGCCACCACTACATAGATGTGAGCAAAGTAAACATTTGACTATATGTTTTTCAGTAGCACTTTTATATTCACCATATTTCCATGCAGGGTCTTTTGTATTAGCCGGTCTTAGATTAGATGAACTAGCTCCAGAAGAAGACATTTTTTTAAAAAAAGATTTTTTAGGTTTCAAAAAATTAAATATTAATTATTTAATTAAGTGGATGATGCTACTTTAACTACTTTCTAAAAAACCTCTACTAAGTGCAAAGAATAAATACCTCTAAAAATAGGAGAAAAATTGAAAGAGAAGTAGTTTTCCTCCAAAAGCCTTCAAAGTCTCCACCAAAAGCCTCCAAGAACTCCACCAAAGTCCTCCAAGTAGTCCACCAATATCTCCACCAAGATAGGAATTTTTTGGATTTTTGATGGATTTTTGGATTTTTTTTTGTGGATTTTTGGTTTCTTTTGGGATTGAGGGATCTTGGGAAAAAATTGTTTGCTAAAAGAGAGAGTAGAGAACTAGAGATTGTATGAGAGATTGAGAGTGATTGAATGGTAGAGAAGGAGTGTATTGAGTTGTTGTTGTGAGAATGGAGGGTTTGGGAGAGTATTTATAGGATCGGGAAAAGAAAGAAAAAAAAAAAAAATTGATGGGGGGGGGTTTATGCAAATAAACCCCCCAAACGGCTATATAGCCGTTGGGGCCCAGACGGCTTCATAGCCGTTTAAAATATAAAAAAAAAAAAAAACGCAGTCGGGTCGGGCTAGCCGACTAGTCGATATATCGACGATATATCGCTGACGTCAGCAGGATTTCGATAATACAACGCGAACTCCCCGCGAATTCGCGTTTTCGTCGGCGAAAACGATATATCGATCGATATATCGATATATCGTCCGCGATTTAAAACAGTGTTCAGCACCCGAGGCTATGACACCCTGACCACAGCAAAACAGAAGCATGTTTCTCTGGCAATTAAGCATGTCATTTTTCATGATGCAAAGTAACATGAAATAGCACAACACTGAGTCAATGGCATTCCAATTAGTTAAAATCTTATCAGCGCCATGGTTGAATGCCACCATAGGAGCACACAAATGCTTGTTTTCCTCTTTTTGTAAAAGGAAAGGGAATATGAGTCTCTTTGGCATTAGGAATTTCAAAATGTATTTCATATACTGTCAATCATGTATGAATACCAAGGATAGAATAAAAAATTGCATACCTTTAAAATCATGACAAGTTAAGCCTAGCATAAAAAATTGCATACCTTTAAAATCATGACAAGTTAAGCCTCTCTTTCTTCTGAAGAAAACTACACTGTCAATGGATGGTACATCTTCATTAGAGAACTGCCCAACCGGACTGGCTTACTTAGTCGTGTTAGCCAAAGTTATGAGAGCATGTTAGACATGAGAATGAAGAAATATGGAACCCAAACTTTTTCTGTTTTTAGTTCCCCCTTCCTTGACGGTGCAACTGTAAGGGAAGGGTTTGATCCCCTGACCTCCTTTTTTGGAATTAGAGGGCGCTAAGGATTAATTCCAGATGAAAATCTAAGATACATAGAGGAGAGCACTCCTTATCCTCATTTCAATCTCTACAAGCACAGCACCACTTCAAGTTTTTTATATACAAAGCAAGCTGATAATGAGTAGCATACAATGGTTGTCACAGTTAACATAAATCTCATCCCAATCTAAGAAAAATTAGGAAAAATACTTATGTTTAACCTATAAAAGTGGGTTTTCTTCGTACCTTCCCCAAGTGTACAAATGAAAATGTGTCAATGCACCACGATATCTCTATGAGTTTTGGTGCTCCCTTTCACATTCCTAACCTTCTTATCGCCATGCTTTGCAAGCTACCCACAAGGATCTTCCCCCATCCCTTCCCTATGTGAGGAGGATCGGAGAAACTCAATGGAAGTAAGAAACCATTATACATGGGCATCCCTCCCTGCTCATCATTATGCAAGTGGGAAAAAGAGTCATCTCTGAGCATCCTTTCCATGTGTTTCCTAATTCCTATTGTTCAAACTGTAGTAGAGTGGTTTATTTCTCCGCAACATTCATGCCTATTTATAGATCAGGGGGAATCAATACTAAATCTTTGCTAAAGTACATTTTAATTATACATAACATCAAGTAATAAAAGTTTGTTTTCACATTGCACTATCAGATCAAACCATCTTTCTAAAACAAATGGCATGTAGGTGGCAGTTGGCACGAAAAAGTAGCAAAAGAACATCTTACGCATTTATCAACAGACTCAGATAGGTTATACATATCATCGTGTCAGTTTTATCTGTAGCATCATCAATAGGAAATCAAACACCCAATGGGACCATGGTAGAACAAGAATTTCTCTATTAACATCAAAAATACATCTAAACAAGATTATTTTTATTTTTATTTTTCGGAAAGAAGGTAGGAACCCTACCTAGTTCACTGCAGAATCAAAATGGGTACAGTTCCTTTAAGAAAATGGGAAAGACATCCAGTAGGTGAGATTTTTACAAGAATCAATTCCCAAGTTAAAGAAAAAGGAAAAAGAAAATAAAAATAGCAATGAAAGTAGGATACATAGAAATCTGAGACAAAACCGCAAACCAATTACAGCAGATCTGCCAATCACATCAGAACAACCTCACTCATGAATCAACAATCTACCCTGAACCAACCCAAAATCTTGTGCCCCAGCAAAGATCCTCGTCCAGTCTTTAATGAAGAAGATTGTATTTTCCCATGTTTTCTTCATATCATATACTCCCTTGAAAAGCACCTCATTTCTTGCAATCTATATTGCCCAACATCTAGCCAAAACAATGAATTATGGCAACTTTGCCTCTATGTTTCCATCTCCATTCTTCTTCCACTCCTTTCACACTTTCCACAAACCTCACTCATGAATCAGCAATCTACCCGGAACCAAATATGATTTAAACCCACAGAAGCCCCCAAAAGACTACGAATGTGTCTTGTGAACGAGCAGACGCAAAGCAAATATGCTCCACTGTCCCACATTCCCTACATAAGGGACAAGCAGTGAAATCCCAGATTCCCACTTGGATTGATAGATCCTAGTCATTAGTCTACTGAGATATGACAACCACAATACACATAAAAGCCTGCACCTTCAAAGGTGCCTCTGACCCCCAGATCTCGCTATGTTTAGTAGCTTGGGGTTGAATTGGAAGAACTTTTCACAGCCAAATATAACAGCATTTGACAGAAACATCCTTCAAACAAGGGCACCAAAGAACACTATCTTCCCCTTCAAATGTCTCATAGCAGTTATCCTGATGACGCATTAATTCAGGAAATTAGATGCCTGTGTATTGGAAATATTTCTTCTAAAAATAGGTTGCCAAGTCAGTCCTCTACTCCTCTCTCATCTTTTACCATAATGTCTCGAACCAAACAAAATTTATCCAATGCTATAGCAAAAAGAGAGGAAAATTGTCCCTTTAAGCCTAATCTCCACACCACACATCAATATAAGGTCTGGTTTTTGTCCCATGCCCAACCTTCCGTTTTATTGCAGCCATGATCAAATATGCCATTTCCACTATTCTAGTCCAGATTTTGGATACTGTGTGAGTTGTGAACGGAGAAAGATGACTTGGAGCCATATGCCTATAGTATCTTGCTATTGTAACTTTGCACCACATAAAGCTACATGATGAAAGCAACATCCATAGACACTTTCATAGAAGAGCAATGTTCATATCATCCAAATTGAGGATGC
Source organism: Acorus gramineus (assembly GCA_030737835.1). NCBI lineage: Eukaryota > Viridiplantae > Streptophyta > Magnoliopsida > Acorales > Acoraceae > Acorus > Acorus gramineus. Next base: position 4,638,339 of record CM060849.1, read on the forward strand.
CCATCCCTCCACTCCTCTTGCTGCTGCAAACAAGGTCCCAATTAGCAAGGTGTATCTTCCTTGGCCCCTCCATAGGAACCTTCACCCAATGCGTTCAATTTTGAGAAGAACCACTTTGGAATTTTAAAATAGGGAAGATTGATCATAACAGCTTGAAGCAAAACAACCTCCCCTAAGGCTTGAAGATTTTCTTTTCAATTTCCTCTAGTCTCTCCTCAAACCAGGCAATTAGAGGGGCCCAATCTTGTTTGGTCATCACACCCAAATTCAATGGAAGCCTGAACCATTTAGTTGGGAAATTATCTCTCCGACAAAATGAATGAGCTTATAGATACATGCCACAACTACGACAAATGTTTTAGACCATAGAAGAAAGATCTAGCAAGACCAGGGCAAATGTACAACTTCATGCATGTAGAAGGTGTATAATATTTAGTCACAAAGTGCTTTTATGGAACTTCAAGTTTATTATGTGAAATAGTAGGGAACATAGCACAAAAGCATAATCCAGAAAATGGCAGTCGCAGAAAAAAAATTAACTCCATAAAAATTATGATGTAATAGGCACATATTGAAGAAGGTAATATTCAATTATTATAGAAATAACCAAGCCATAAGCATCTGAAATAGCATGCATATTTTAAGTTAAAAAATACAATGTACAATTGAACAAACTCTATTTTTCAATTTCCAGCACTAATAAGGTTTTTGGCAATAGAAAAACATTGTAATAATTCCTTGATGTGATAATGTATAATCTTGATCAGTTATGTCAGTATGCACTTGACTTCAGCATTATAACTAGATAAAAAAAAATATGGGCAACAAAACCCTCATAATTTAGGCAAACAAATGGATGGTATAGCTCCAGCTACCCAAGTACATCGGATTTAAGTTGAGTGAAACATCAATACATAAGAACCACCAAAAATCACTGATACATTGTGCTAATGGCCAGCCATGCCGCAAGAGATGCATATGAGTAATGAAAAAAGCAAAATAGCCACAGCAACAATTCCTGGAGAACAAAATGAACAACAAAATCATTCATATGTAGCAAAGACAACAAAATTTCTCCCACACAAATCTCAAATGTGTGGAGGTACAAACCACTGAGCACAACAGTAAAAAGTGTGCTCCCTACAATCAAAATCATCACATACTCTTAACATTAGCTTACAGATAACCTTAAAGAAAAAGAGAAACATAAGGATGGTCAACCCATCAACAATTCATTCCGCACCAAGGTCAACTGACATCATAAATATTCATACCAAAAACTAACAAGTATAGAATATAGAAACTCAAAAACTTGTAGGCACAGACAACTCCACATGTTGTCAATCCTTTACCTCTAGTTCCTGTGATAGCGCAAGTAGACCACCGTGGCGCTGACCGCAACCGCCGCAAAAGTTCCCGCTGATGCTAAAACCGCTGGAGAAAGGCACTCCGAACACTTCCCCTTCACAGCCCTCTCGCTCACCACCCCGTTCTCTTTCACTCCCGCCGCAGCCGCTTCCAATTCCTTCTCCAATCGCATAACCTTCTCTTCCATGGCCTCATAGTCCACGCCTTTCCTCATCAGCTCCTCAACCACCACCTCCCGCTCCCCGTTCTTCCCCGACAGTTCCTTCTCTATCACCTCCACCTTGTCCTTAGATATCCTCAGCCGCTCCTCCACCGCAGAAATCAAGGCATCCTTCTCCTCGAGCTCCCTCTTCAGCCCCATGATCTCCCCCTCCCTCTCCAGGATCTCCGCCTTCAGCGACGCCTCCAGGGACTCCGAGTCTCTGATCTTGCTCTCGAACCCCCGGAGCCGCGTCTCCATCTCCGCCTTCTGTTCCTCCAGGTACGCCCTCTCCTTCTCGATATCGGCGACTCTCGAGTCTCTCTCGTGGCCGCTCTTTTCGAGCTCCGCGAAGTCCACCTTCAACTGCGCGAGTTCCGAGGCGCTGTCCTCACCCGCGGACAGGGCCGCGATGTACTCCTCGTTGAGGCGGACGACCTCCGCCTCGAGAACCGCGGCGCGGGAGGCGATCGCCCCCAACGCCTTCTTGTCCTCCTCCGCCCGTCCGACCTCCAGACGGAGCTCCTCGAGATCCGACTCCAGCTTCGCCCGGTCATCCGTGAGCGCCGCAACCTCCGACGTCAGGAGTTCCACCTTCTCCTTCCCCTTCTTGTTCTCTTCGGCGTATAGATGATTCTCGTCCTCCAGGAATTCGATCCTCCTCTTCAAGGCTTCGGCTCCGTCCGCGTCTCCTCCGTCCGCCACGGGAGAATCGACGGTGGTGATAGGGATGTCGCCGTTGACGGACGTCACTCCTTCCATTGATGGATCGATCGGATGATATGAAACAAAACTATGAAAAGCCGAGATACAGAGGAACCTCTGAAGCAGCAACGGTTTTGTGGACGGAGCAGGATAAAAAGGAGAATTGTGAAAGGGAGGAGATTTGGTTAATTGTTACGGCGGTGTAATTTAAAGAGGGACGGTTAGAGGCTAAGTTCGGTTTGGTGGGTTGGGGAGAGGATTAGTGTCTTTAGTACACGACAGCGTTTTATATTCGGATGGCCGGTTGTGGAGGAACCCGTGACTTCGATGTGGTAGGCTGGTAGCCTGCCTGGTAGGGTGCCTAGTGTGTGGAATATTTCAAAAAGGGCAAGTAAAACAAGTTATTTAGTTTTAGACCCCTCGCGTTCATTTTTGAGGACTCACAGCGTATGAGTGCCCTTTCTTTGTCATGCTTTTTCTGAAGAACGCCCGAAAGTCGAATCTTGGCCTGTTATTATTTCACTATTTCTTTTCTTTTTTTTTTCTTTTTTAACAATTTCACTGTTTCTTGTATTAGAGGACTCGGTTTAACCAATGGAATCAATGTGTCAGGCGACCATTTAAAAAAAAAGGATTTTTTAATTTTCAATCCCTGTAAACATACTTATTTAGAGATTGATCTATCACTTCTTCAAATTTTGGTTTTAGTCTTTAGATTTAAAGGATATGTTCCTTTTTAGTCCCTCCCAGGGATTAAAAACAAAACTAAATAATTTAGGGATAAGTCCCTCTCAAAGACTAAAAAAGAACATATGCTTTAAATCTGATGACTAAAACTAAAATATGAAGAATTGAGGGATCGATCACTAAATCATATGATTTAGGAGAACTTAAAAATAAAAATCCCTTAAAAAATAATATCTATCTCTAAATCATAGAGCACTTGGCTTCCAATTTGACTTAAAAATAATAATTATTATATTTGGAAGATACCATTTATTTTTATTTTTTTTCTGAAATATATATTTAATTAGAAGGGTTTAAATTAAATGCATATAACCCCCTGACTTTTAGCATATATCCAGATTCCCCGTCATATTTTTAAAAATCCATATAACTCCCTCATTTGTGTTGATTAATCCACGTACCCCCCTGTCGTTGTCTTGCCAACCAACTTCAGTTATTAAGTTAACTCAATATAATAAAAAAGCCAATATACCCCTTCCCCATTTAACCAAAAAGAACATCTCTCCAAATCTAAAACCCTAGCTGTCCTCTTCAATCCAGCCTCTCATCCTCCATTACTTCTCCTCATCGACATCTTCATCCAGCCTTCTCCTCTCCCGTCGACGTCCTCGGTCCAATCGACACCATTTGTCGCGATCCATCTACTCTCCCCCGTCGTCACTGCAGAAAAGGTATTTTTCGATCCGAACCATCATTTCTGGGTGAGAGCATAGGTAAACCCTCGCGTTCGAGCGACGCACCCATGTGGGAGTAAAAGAGTATTCGATATCATCGATATGTGATTATCGAGCGTAGCCCATAGGGTTCGCCTTGCGAACGTGGGGTGCTTCCTCCCGACATCGTCGTGCGTCGAACACCCCAGCGTCGAAGCTGTCCTGTTTGGGTGCCACCACTTGTAGGTGCTACTGATGCGTATCGCGGTACGCATCGGGCTGATGTACCGATCGTGGAAGGCCGACAGGTAGAGGCTACGCGGGAAAGGGCTACCGGATGATTTTGCGAGCGTGGAATAGTTCTCCCCTTCTTTGGATCCGCATTGAAGCTACCCGACGTTAAAGCTGTATTGAAAGAGGGCTCCCACCTGTAGGTACTACCGATGCGTTCGGCAGATGTACTGATCATGGGAGTATACCAGGTAGAGGCTACTCGGGAGAGGGCTACCGGATGACGAAGGGTGTAGAACAAAAGGTTTTCTTCCAACAGTCTTGAGTCACCCATAGGGGTAAGGGTGAGGATGAAGTTAAGTCACGTCGCCACGTGACCCTTTCTTTTTTCATCCGTTCCATAGTTGTTGGGTCCAGTTACGTGTCAATGTTCAGAGACATCGTTGGGCAGTTATCTCGATGTAGATGATCCAGTAGTGTTGTGTAGACCAGTAATTCCGCGTCTCTTCGACCAACGGTATGGTCTCTGTCACGCCCCAGGGCGGCCGTCCCCGGGGCGCGGCAATAATAAAATATCAGCTATCAATACCTGAGGTCAATAAAGACTCCAACAACAATACACAAGGTGGCAAAGCAAGATAATGATAACTGATTGAAAAGTGAAAGCATAATATATAAACAATGTCTGTAAATCAAAAACATTATTACAGACTCGAATACACAATCACTGTCCTGTGAGAGCCAAGTCTAGACCAAAGAAAATACAACTTGTGCCACATGCACGAATTACAATACATACACTGACTCTAGGACTGCTGACAGCCTCGCACTCGCCATCCACCGGAAGAACGCTCCACGCCCATAAGACCACGCCACAGGAAAGCTCCAGCTCCACGCCCAACACTGCCCCTGAAAAAAAACAGTATGCGAGGGGTGAGCTACAAGCTCAGTGAGTGGCTGGAAACCAATCACCATACTACAGTTCAATACATATACACTTTCCTTTCAAGGAAAACATGGGTGGAAACCCATGGATAACAGGGTCACGCGGCAGCGCGACCAACCTCACCCTCACCCTCACCCTCACTCCCGGAGGGAGACTCTTGGGACTTTTTGGGGAGAGACCATACCGTCGGTCGAAGAGACCCGGATTTACTGGTCTACACAACACTACTAGATCATCTACATCTAGATAACTGCCCAACGATGTCCTTGAACATCGATTACGAGACCGGACCCAACAACTATGGGAAAGGTCGAACAACGAATGGGTCACGCGGCGATGTGTCTTCGTCTCATCCTCACCCTCACTAATATCATTCGTTACCCCTCTCCCGGGTAGCCTCTACCTGGTATACTCCCACGATCAGTACGCTCCTGAACGCGTCGGTGGTACCTAGGAATGGAAGTCCTCTGTCAGGACAGCTACAACCCGGCCTCTTCAACTCACCGCTCTACACCCTTGGTCCACCGGTAGCCTCTCCCTCACTCCGTAGCCTCTACTTGGTATACTCCCACAATCAGCACCCTCCGACGCATCGGAGGTACCTACAGATGGGAGCCCTCTGTCAGGACAGCTTTCCAACGCCGAGGAGTCCCTACTCGGATCCAACGAAGGGGAGAACGATCCCATGTTCGCAAAGCGAACCCAATGAAAAACAACTACTCTCGATAATCACTTATCGAGATATCAAAACACAGGCATAACAACAATCTATTCAACACACTCATATTAACCTTAAAATAATTAAAGTCCCGAAACGGGGGTAACTGTACAAGCTAGTGGGTCGTAACATCGCCGACCCACCTCACCCTCACCCTCACCCTTTAAGGGGTGACATGGGCCTTTTGGGACAGACTAGACTGCTCTCCACCCTTGGTCCACCCGGTAGCCTCTCCCTCACTCCGTAGCCTCCGTACCCTCCGACGCATCGGAGGTACCTACAAATGGGAGCCCTCTGTCAAGACAGCTTTCCAACACCGGGGAGTCCCTACTCGGATCCAACGAAGGGTAGAAAACAGCCTACTCACACGGAACAATCCTCTTGGATCTGTCGACAACGATTTCTAACACTACTAATGTCATGAATTCTCAAGAATTCCTCCAGGGCGCATAACTAAGATGCGGGGAAACATATATTATAACAACAAGGTTATAATATTCTCTAAGGAATGCTTATACCAATATAATCTCATTGGATTTAAATAAATTAAACTAAATGGGAAACATGCAAAGATCAGGGCTTTTCAAGCATGGGACATGGTGTCTAGGCATGTATGGGCCTCTATGCATGAATCATGGGTGTATATCCCTAGCATATAATGTCTAACAAGGCATGGTTATATCATAGCAAACATGCATTAACATGGTATCTACATATTATAGCTAGGGGGCCCCATCGATGCGCGACGCGCGTCTACGCGCGTCGAGCGCATCCGTAGAGAGGGGGGGGGGATTGGAATCGAACCACTCACCATACAACCCGGGACCTCGCGCATCCCATCCGACGAGATCTGCAAGGTAGGGCATCCAATTTGGTGAGTAACAACACAATTTACACATAGAAATCATTAGAAATCTTACCCGAGTTTTTTCATTTTCAAAAAGAGAAGACTTTACTTCTAAGTAAAAGGGTAATCATATGAACTGTGAATGATTCAATAATGGGGATTCCTTGCCCAGATATGTGCATTTGTACGTATATCGTATCTATCACAAGACTTTTGATAAGATTCAAAAATTTTGACTCCGATGCATTTATTTGTGAAAAAATAGAGTCAAAAAGAAACATAGCCGATTTTATTTGGAACCGCTGACAAAACAAAGAGGATAGATAGTTAGTAAGTCAAACAAGCTTTTTATTGGGGATAGAGGGACTTGAACCCTCACGATTTCTAAAGTCGACGGATTTTCCTCTTACTATAAATTTCATTGTTGTCGGTATTGACATGTAGAATGGGACTCTATCTTTATTCTCGTCGGATTAATCAGTTTTTCAAAAGATCTAGCATATTCTGGAGTGAATTATTCGATCACTGAATATTTGATTCTTCCTTCAACTTGGAGTGGATTCCCAATTCTTTTCCAAAGAATTCGGAAATTTCCTAAAATAAATAGGATTCAGAATTTGGGTCATCATTAATCGTTTGATATGTATACTACGTATACATCGGTATTACGTATATAAATAGGGTCTTCCTCTCTGTAATTTCTCGATGGAAAGGATTCCGCTACCAACGTAATGCAGTCAACTCCATTCGTTAGAACGGCTTCCATTGAGTCTCTGCACCTATCCCTTTTTTATTCTCGTTTTATGAAATGAAACTTTGTTTTATCAAAACAGGATTTGGCTCAGGATTGCCCATTTTTAATTCCAGGGTTTCTCTGAATTTGGAAGTTACCACTTAGTAGGTTTCCATACCAAGGCTCAATCCAATCAAGTCGCCATCGCTCCTTGAGTTCCGCTGCCCCTTAAATAAAGATCAACATAGAACCTTTTTAGTCACCTAACACATAGAACAAAGGGGAGCGCAGCTGAGGGTGATCGCGAGTTTAAAAAAAAACATGGCTCTCTAAACTTGTTGCAACTTTCATTCAACTTGTCGAAACTTGCATTCTGAGAACTTCTTCAAACTTGTTGAGACTTATGAGAACTTTCCATGAACTTCGATCAAGTTATTGGGAAAGCTATCGCCTAGGTTGTTTACTTTTCGTCATTAGGATTTTAAGATGTTATGTGTCTTCAAGTGACTCTTCTTTCTCAACATCCTCTCAATTCCCTCTTTTTCCTATAAAAATTACGAGATATCAACCATCTCACGTCGGGTCAACTGAACTCAATCAATTCTTTCTTCTTTTCGTTGTCTTGGATCAAATGTGAAAGTAGATTGAGGTAGTGAAGAATGAACTAAGCATAACAAACTTTCAAAAGAACGAGTGACAGTTGGAGAAAGGAGAAAGAGAGCGAAAGGGGAGGCGCAAGGTCGAGTCTCGCGAAAACCTTTCTACGAGTAGTCCTAAAAAAAGATGCACAATGTTCGACGAGATCGAGATTCAAACCAGTTATAGTACCTCTTTTCTTTAACTGAAGCATAAACTTCTTTGCACCCACCATCACTAATGGTGTTGGTTTAGTTCTACTAAGTATTACCCTACGCCTTTATTCCATTCAAAGGATAACTGGGAACCTAAACAAGAGGATTATGATGTACCGGCGGCATCAGATAGAGTTTGTTGTTTTTCTATAGCATTTTTGACGTAGGAGTCATCCTCTCTATGCAAATAGTCTTTAATAATAACCTACTGACGCTCACTCCACATGTGTCAAGTCTTAATGTTGAGTAAACAAAACAAGATTACTAGACCCAACACCAATATTCAACCATTTTCCCTGATCCATGAAAAGTCCTGTTTTTTCGCCATGAGGATGGGGAGTTCATGATGGGTAAACCGCGACTGGAACGGATGGATGATCCATATGAATTTCTTCCTTTTGTAGAGGTCAGTTAGGTTATTCAAAAATAGGTTCTGAAATCAACCTTGTTGTTCATGTGGAAGAATAGAGTAAGGATAGATCGGGTGTTGATCCTTCTCTTTGTTGTAGACTAGATCCGACACTAATAGTTTAATCTTTACCTCTGTAAAAAGTACTCCTTTCAGTCGCCTCACTCTCAACTTCGTTCTATGGTTTCTTATTCGTTGGGCATTCATTCCCGTATTCAAATAACAAAGAGCAAGCCAAACCTATGTCTGTATGTGGCAGCTCAATAGCAATATTGTTAATAACTCTGGAATTTACACTTCTATTATAATAACATATTAATCGGATGCATGGGTAAGCTTGTACGGGGTTATGGGTGTGTAGCGCGAACAGAGCCTGCCTAGTTCTTTGGGTTTTTTCAAAGTAAACTAAAAGCGTTGAACCATCGACAAGAATTTATTATTTCGAGAATAAAAAAATTTACTATTTGGTTCTTATTGTTATTTCTCTTAGTAGGGAAAAAAGACGATGTCTTGTATAAAATGGAGAAGATGGAAAGTTAAACATAGTACAAGAGGATCATGTCACGAAAGGTAAATTTCTAGCGAAGACAGAATGAGTTTCATCTTTTTCGATAGTAAGTAAAACAAAGAACTCAAAGTCAGTGTCAAGACACAAATAAACGTCTGTCTTTGTTATGTATTTTACATGTCAAATCTTGTATGTAAAGAAATAATAGGCGAACGAAAGAAAGAGGGAAAAAGGGTGAAGCTCTCAAGTTAGGGTCAGATTAGAGGAGAGAGTGTAAGGCGTAAGGTGGATAAAAGAACGGATTTTGTGAGCCGAACCAGAGGCCTAGTTTTCGAGTCACTTTTCACTTTGTTATGGCCGACAAGCGATGTTCCTATTCTAGTGAAAGCAAGGCGATCATTAGAGAGGTTTTGTTACACCTCCTAAGCCACAAGGTGACACACCAGGTCCCCCATCTAAGCAATCTCTGAAACCATGGCTTCCCCAGGATGATGACAAAGGCGTATGCGTATGACGATCATCATTGTGGTAAGCAACTTACGCACTTCGAAGACCACATCAAGAGGCGCTTAAAGCTCTAAATTAGACAGACTACCATCCTCAATGAACGATGTAAGTAGAATACTTTTTCGAAGCCACAGAAGTCTTAGTCACAGCCCTCTCCAGATAAAATAAAACTCTTTGACCTTTGCGCTTTACCGCATCTTTTTCCAACCTTAAATAAAATAGAGTAAAGATGATATAGAGAGATATTCTCGAGTCATTCGTAAAGACCTTTTAAAAGTACTCAGAAAGCTTGAATCAACCCACGCACTGGCCCCTAACGGATAGCCCCAATAGACTTCATTCTTTCCTACAGCCTGATTCCCCTTTCGGAAGGCGTTGGCTATTTTACGCACCCTTTCAAACGCTCGCGCCTCCTGCTTTCTTCTTGAGCTACACTGGGCCGTTGGTCGACTACTCTTGGAAGGGTTTAGGCAGTTACCGAATCATCCACTATTTGCTGCTTCTTTTTATTGGCTTTATAGTGCCGTGAGCCCTTAAGCTCTAGTCTCGATATACGCATTTCAAACAAAGGACGTCGGTCGGTTGTCGGGAATAGATCGACTAAGTACCGGTCAAACGAGATAGAATTCAGTCATCAAGTGAAAGAAAATAAAAAACCAGAAAAACCTAGCGCCTCGTCCTCCTAACAAAGTCATACTGTAACTCGGTTTCGTTTTTCGCAAGTGCCATTAGGCGATCGTTTTTTTTTGTTTCGTTTTTGGGCTAAAAGAAAGAAATGAAAATACCACCGGTTCTAAACACATTATTTGGACTTTGGATCACACTGATTATTTGATTCGATAAAGCAAAGGTAAGAATACCACCAACTTCGAAACATGGGAGACAGATAGATATTAGGGAGTTTATGGATAGGTGACCTTTCGTCTTGGGTCTATAAGACTTCGGGTTACGGCACTTGCCATCGTTCTCGTTACTAACAATGTATATTTCGTTGCGCTACACTTTGCACTTACAATACTCTATTTTATCTATTTTTTCATGAAAGCCTATTCAACTTTTATGTTGTCATATAAACGGAGTCTTTATTACAGATGGAAAAAATTGCAGAAAACCGAACAATTATACAATATCTGCCTTATGTAACACGTTGGGATTATTTAGCTACTATGTTCACAGAAGCAATAACAGTAAATGGGCCCGAACAATTGGGAAATATTCAAATACCTAAAAGAGCCAGCTACATCAGAGTAATTATGTTAGAGCTGAGTCGGATAGCTTCTCATTTGTTATGGCTTGGTCCATTTATTGTTATACTTGTGTCACTTTTAGCCTGCAGGTAACCGTTAGAGCGTCCTGGCAGTTTTAAAAATTTTTAGGGTTTTCGATCGGAACCGCTTATTTTTGGACTGTTAGCTATCGTCTTGAGCTAGAGGACTCCGATTGAAAATCTAACTGCATATTTGGTGTCCTGGTGCCATTTTAGACCTCTCACAAAAATTTCATCGAATTCCGGCATCGTTTCCAAAAATTTCACAGTTCCGGGGCGTATCCGGGTTTTTAAGTCGCACAATATATAAGTGGGATCTAAAATTCCCGAGTTACTATTCATCATCCCCGACCTTGGACTCTCTCTCTCCTCTCCTCCGTTTTTCTTCCGTTTGAGCCCCCTACACCCCTCAAAATCAAAAACCTAAAGCACGGGAAGTGTAGATCGGGTCCCGATCTACGCTCCGGTGTCTTCAAATCCGAATTCCGACGATCCTAGCCTCCCCGACCTCCCCTTTTCGTCCTCTGATTTGGCCCATTCCGAGGGACAAGCTAGATCGGGGCGTGAGAAGGCTTTTGGGAAGGGTTTCGGCGCGTGGAGATCCACCGGACGCCTCTTCCTCCCCTCGGTAAGCCTTCTTTCCCTCTTTTTTTCTTGCTTAGATGATTGCTAGGGGAGGGTTTTGTGTTTGGGAGGTGGTGGGTGGCAGTGGGGGTCGTCGGAGGGTGGTCGGAGGTGGTTGGAGGTGGTCGGCGGCAGTGGGAGGGGTGGTTGGAGGTGCTCGGCAGGCTGGGGCCCTGTCCCGGGCAGCAGGCAGCAGCGGCAGCGGCCAGGCAGCGCGCAGGCCGGGCGCGCGCGGGCATGCGCGCGTGCGTACGCGGGTGTGCGTGCGCGCGGCGTGTGCGTGGGTGTGCGCGGGTCTGGTGCGCGGGGATGGTCGTGCTGGGCGCGCTGGATGGGCTGGCAGCGCTGATTCGTGGGCTGGGGGCCTCAGGCAGCACAGGCAACAAGCACAGGAGCCGGCTGGGCGTGCGCGCGTGCGTACGCGCGAGCGTGCGCGCGGGCGTGCGCTCGGGGGAGCGGGTCGCGGCGGTGCGAGGCGTGCGAGCTGCTCGGGTGGTGCTGTGCGCGGGTCTGTTCGTGCGGCTGTGCGCGAGGGGCTGATGGGAGCTGGTCTGGGCGCTGGTCTGGACGCGCGAGGTGCTGGCCGAGGTGCTGGGGCGCGTGCGGAGGAGGCACGGGGCGAGGAGCTGAGCGCGAGGTGGTGTGCGGGGTGCGCGCGAGGAGGTGTGCGCGGGGGCGAGGCGCCGCGCGCGGGGGCGTGCGGGGTGCTCGCGGGCCAGCGCACGGCGTGCGGGGCCCGTGCGGGCTGCCGCGGCTGGGCTCGGTGGACGCGCGGTGCCCCGGGCGGTGCGCGGAGTGCGCGGGCTGAGGCGCGGCGGCGCGTCCGGGCGGTCGGGTGGCCATGCGGGTGGTGGCCGGCCGTGCGGGTGGTTGCCGGGGAGTGTTGGGTGTCTATTTGTGTGTGTTATGCATTTTTGGGATAATTGTGGATTTATTCTAACCAGTTAATACCCTGTCTTGCAGATCTTGACGGGCGGTCGCACGACGACCCCGATTCTGGTGAGTGGGACAATCCAACCCAGTAGAGAGGTGTTATACGCACTTGGGCGTATACCGACCTCTCCTGGGGCACCGTGGATTATATTAACCTGTAATAATATGTATTGCATGTGAGCCTGATGAATATGTAGAATACATGCTACCCTAGGCTTTTATGTTAGGGACTTGCACCCATAGGATATGTGTATGAGCCATGCACCATGTCCCCTGTTTTCATGCTAGGAAACCCCGGCCTATGCATGCGTCCTACTAGTTTATTTATTAAATTAAATGCTGGTATCTGTTAGATCGCATGCCTTAGGATAATATTATAGGGAGGAGCCTTGCGAGGTCAACGCTGAGACCCGTTTTAGGGTACTCCGTGTTCCTTGTTTGGTTGTCGGGATGTCCTGTATCGGGACCTCGGGCTGCCCTCCCAAGGTTCTAGTCCCAATAATATTATATGTAATAATTGTATGATTAGTATAATTATTAGCATAGTTGGTGGATATTATAGGGGAGGGGCCTTGCAAGGACAGCGGTGAGACCCGGGTTAGGGTACTCCGTGTTCCTTGTTTGGTTGTCGGGGTATCCTATAACGGGAACTCACGCCGCCCTTCCGAGTTTCTTTCCCCCAATGATATTCCAGCCTTGCTGATTTTTGTACATGTTCCCGCATCTTGATGATGCACCTGGTTGAATTCAGAGGAATTCATGACATTTGAGTTGTAATGATATGTAGTTGGCGGATCCGAGTGGATCATATGCGTATGGATAGGCTGTTCTGTTCCCTGCGTTGGATTCGGTAGAGGCTACCCCCAGCGTTAGACAGGGCCTTCCTGACAGAGGGCTCCCATTAGTAGGCACCTCCTGATTTGGTGACGGACTGTGCTGAATGTGGGAGTAGACCAGGCGGCCTACGGAGTGGAGGGAGAGACTATCGGTGGACCAAGGGTGACCAACAGCCTAGTCAGTCCCAAAATCCTATGTCACCCGTGGTAGGGTGAGGGTGAGGGTGTAGTGGGTTGGCGATGAGCGACCTACTGGATTGTGAATAGATGATTATCAGTCCCAATAGCCTATGTCACCCATTGATGGGTGAGGGTGAGGGTGTGGTGGTTCGGCGAAGTACGAACCACTGGATTATGTTGTTATGTCTTGGAGATTGGATAAATAATGGAATTGTGGTAAATATAGTCTGTGATGCATGGGTTGTGCTGTTGACTGAGCGTGCGGCTCACCCCTCGCATATGTTTTTCCCCAGTTGCCACTGAGCCTGAGCTGGAGCCGGAGCAGCAGTTGGAGCTTTCCGAGGGATTCCTTCAGTAGCGGAGCAGCGCTACGTCCGCGAGTACCAGAGGCTATCAGCATCCCTTTCCTTGGCTGTATGTATTTTATTTCCGTGCTTGGCACGTGTTGGTATATGTTCAGTTGTTTCCATGTATATTGGCTCTCACAGGACGTATGATTGTGTATCGAGTCTGTAATATGTTTTGGGTTACAAACTCAGTTTTAGCTTCCGCTACATTGTGTATATATTATGTCAGCCCTGTTTGATCTGTGTTGTCATTTTATTTGTGGTTTAGAGTATATATATTTGACCTCCTGTGTAGGTTTCTGATATGATATATACATCTGCCGCGTCCCGGGGTTGGCCGCCCTGGGGCGTGACATTTATGGCGGATATCGGTGCACAAACACCTTTCTTTTATATTTTCAGAGAGAGGGAATTGATATATGATCTATTCGAAGCTGCTACAGGTATGCGAATGATGCATAATTATTTCCGTATAGGAGGAGTTGCTGCCGATCTACCTTATGGCTGGATAGATAAATGTTTAGATTTCTGCGATTATTTTTTAACAGGAATTGTTGAATATGAAAAGCTTATTACACAGAATCCTATTTTTTTGGAACGAGTTGAAAGAGTGGGCATTATTAGTGGGGAGGAAGCCATAAATTGGGGTTTATCAGGACCCATGTTACGAGCTTCCGGAATAGAATGGGATCTTCGTAAAGTTGATAATTATGAGTGTTATAATGAATTTGATTGGGAAGTCCAATGGCAAAAAGAAGGAGATTCATTAGCTCGTTATTTAGTCCGAATTAGTGAAATGAAAGAATCCATAAAAATTATTCTATAGAAGGCTATGAAAATTTAGAGGTTCGGCGCTTTGATAAAGTCAAGGATTCGGAATGGAATGATTTTGAATATAGGTTTATTAGTAAAAAGCCTTCGCCTACTTTTGAATTGGCGAAACAAGAACTTTATGTGAGAGTAGAAGCACCAAAGGGAGAATTAGGAATTTTTCTGATAGGAGATAATAGTGTTTTCCCCTGGAGATGGAAAATTCGTCCACCCGGTTTCATCAATTTGCAAATTCTTCCTCAACTAGTTAAAAGAATGAAATTGGCCGATATCATGACGATACTAGGTAGTATAGATATCATTATGGGAGAAGTTGATCGTTGAAATGATAATTGCTACGACAGAAATACAAGCTATCAATTCTTTTTCTAGATCGGAATCCTTATCCTTAAAAGAGGTCTACGGACTCATCTGGCTGCTTGTACCTATTTTGACTCTTATATTGGTAATTATAATAGGGGTACTAGTGATTGTTTGGTTGGAAAGAGAAATATCTGCGGGGATACACTCGTTTCCCTTGTGGCTTGCACTGTGGACCACTCGTTCCTTTGTTTCATGGGTACCTAAAACACCGGAGTTAGGGAGAAATTTTAACCTCAATGCAAAGACGTCAAAAATCATTTAAACCGGGAGTGCCCTGCTTCCTCGTGGTAGGTTCGAGCCATGGATTGAACAAAGAAAAGTGATTTCATTCAATTGCTGTCAAAACAATCCGTTTCACCGTGTGGAAAAAAACCAATTAAAAAGTGAGGCCCCGGGAACTCGAAATAAATAAGGCATCGCCAACAAAAACTATTACCAGAGATGATCCAGTTAACGAACCCTGGCTTTAAGCTGCTCTACTATTGGTGCGTTGAGCTATAGAAGTTTTCAATTTCTTCATTTCCTGCAAAAGTGTTTTTCTTTTTTGTTTCTTTTTTAGTAGAAAAGTTTTGATTTGAGTCGGATCATAAGTCCATGGCTGGTCTATCATTTCTTGCATCAACTTCTTCTTTCTTCTCTAAACTTCCGTGAACTTTGTGCGAACATGCGTGAACTTTCTCGAAACTTGATACTTTCATTCACTTCGATCGCCTCTTGCTTCTCTTTATGATTTGTTAAGCCGAAAACAAAAAAACAGAAGAAATTCATTACAAAAAAGAGAACAAACAATGTTGTATATAAATTATAAATAGTCTTTTTATCTTTATTCTTTTTCTTTGCTAGTAGTTAGCTCTTCAGCCCAATGTGTGCCACACTTCTGGATCCAACAAGTGGTCTAGTGGCGCCGGTCAACTGCTCGGGGGTACGAAAACAAGGACCGGGATGACTAGAGTATAAATCTCGTACCTCATACTTGATTTCCGGACGAGAAAAGAAAACTTTGAAATTAAAATCAATAAATCTTTCAAAATCAAACTTTTCAATTGAAATAAAAATCCTCATAATTCTAATATTTCAGCCTGAGGGTCAGATAATTAGATACGGAAAAAGGAACTTTAAAATGGAAATCCTAACTGATAAATGACACTTTTTAATTGAAATGTTGTATCAAGTTTTTTCTTTCAATCTTGTATTATGGTTTTCAATGACCGGTAAAATCAAACTGATAAATTTATAAACGATAAAATCAAGAAAATCAAACTGATAAATTGAAATTGAAATCTTTAATTATGGTCTTGTATAAATAAAACTTTTTAATTGAAATTTAAATCTCATACCTAAGAATAATAATCACCAACGAGATTATTATTGGTGAGTGAACGATAAAGGTCCTTGAATTTGAATGAAAAATCATTAGAAATACCAAATACTCGGACAAGCATGCATACGGACACGCACGCATGCGAGCACGCACGTACGCACGCGAGTCCGAGTGCCCCGACACCTACCCGAACCCTCGGGCAGCCACACGCATGGCCCCCCGCACACGCACGCACGCATGCGCACTCACGCATGCGCCCCTGCACCCCTGGCGCACTGCCACGTGCCTGCCCGCGCGCCCAGACGCGCTACCGCACGGGCGCGCCCGCGCGCATTGCGCGTCCAGCCCGCGCGCCCTCGCGCGCACTGCGCGCCCGTGCAGAACCCCGCGCATGCCCCAGCACGCGCACGCATGCGCGCGCGCGCACTGGCCCCCAGCCCCGCGCCCAGGCGCATGCCCAGGCGCACTGCCCCGTGCGCGTGCACGCTTGCGCGCGCCCGCACGCACTCCCACGCGCACCCCCGCTCGCGCTAGCACCCGCGCGCCCACTCCGCGCGCACCCGCGCCCGCGCGCGTCTGTGCGCGCTCGCCTGCGCCCGCTTGCGCGGGTGCCTGTGCGCGCACGCACGCAGACTACCCCCAACGCGCGTCCAGCCTCTCCCAACCTCTTTTTAACCCTCCCCAACCCCTCACACACACCCTAACCCATATGCATAGCATGCATGAACACCCTAATAGCCCCCTATGCCATGAAAACCAAGAAAAGAAGAGGAAGGGCTCACCTTGGGAGGGGAAAAGAAAGGGGGAGGTTCGGGGGCCCTCGACGCACCCGCGACCACCTCAACCGCCACCACCAACACCACCACCTTCAGCCTCTCCTCAGCCTCCTTCTTGGCTGCAAATCAGGGGGGGGGGAGAACAAGATATGAGAGGGTGCTTGAGAGAGAGGAGATCAACAACTACAACACATACACAAACACTCACTTGCACATGCACCTTCTCCTTCTCTTCTCTTTGAGGAGTTTCCACAAACACATGGGGAGGGGATGAAAAAGAGAGAAGAGGGAGCCAAGAATGGTAGACGTGGGAGTGAGAGGGAGAGAGAGGGAGAGAAGACATTTGTTTGCACACAAAATATCTAAAGAGGGATGGAAATGACCATTTCATCCCTGACTTAGAAATTCTGCGCATGCTTCACTGGAACAGCCATAACTTCCTCAATATAGCTCCGAATTGCACAATTCTAAGTCCGTTGGAAAGCCAAGAAGATTATCTACAACTTTCATGTTTATGCCAAGATCAAATAATCCCTCCAGCTATTCCGAAATGTGAGCTAAACATTGAACAGGGCTGCTGCCAGAATTTTTCATCCCCGGGGTATACTTGGAAAAATACCCATAACTTTTACTACAAGAATCCAGTTGATCTAATTCCACTTTTGTACGAAAGCTAACTCAAAACTGGACATCTCATAATAAAATCATATTTAAACCTCTTCTTCTTTAATTTTAACAAAATTAAATCCAAATACCAAATCGGGAATACATAACTTCTAGGAAAGAGAAAAAAAATTATGTAGCCAAATTTTCAATCAGAGTGCTCCAAATGACACAGGCACAACATTCTTTTCCCCTTAGGAAATTTAGTCATCGAAATTTAAGGAAACCCAAAGGGAAGATCGAATATAGCAAGTATCTCGCATAGACCTTTTGCTCCCAAGTGGTCTTTGCACCGGACTGGCGCTACCAACACACTATAATCAAAGGAACGGCCTTAGCGTGGAGCCTCTCCTCATGCTGGTCTCTGACCTCGATCCACTGCTCCATGAACGACAAATCCAGCTCGAGAATGAGACAGTCGAACTGAATGACATGAGCAGGATCTTGGACATAACGCCTCGGCCATGAGACAAGGACGACGTCGTGGGCATGAGCCAGCTGTGGAGGAAAAGCTACATGATAAGCCACCTCCCCAATCTACTCAATGACGAGAAAACAGTCCCATTAAAGAGCCAACTCAGCTTGCCTCGAACGTCGAAACAGAGGGTGCCCTTGAACTGGGACACCTTCTCGAAAATATGGTCGCAAAAACCCTAAGGTAAGCTCTTGGCGACGATGACCTGCGTAGCCCTTCTATCGGTCCTGGGAGGTGCAGATACACACGAACCAACCTGGCCACCGCAAGGTCAAACAACTGACTTATGGCCCCTCCAACTGGCGCTCCTCAACCGCCCCAACACAAGGGAGGTATAAAACTGCGCCTGTAGAGTGCCTTTCACAGATCCATCTGCATGCTCGAATGGTAGTTGTCTTGCAGGCATACCCCAACAAATGGGTGGTGCCTCACTCAACTACCCTCATCATCGAGCACGCAGGTACTTATCATGTCCTCAAAGGTCTAAATCGTCCTCTTTGTCTGGCTGTCCATCGGCGATGAAACACTATACTTAAATGGAGGCTCGCGCCAAAGCCTGCCAAGGCTGCGCCACAACCTCAAAGTAACCCTCGCATCTCAACCGAAATAGCGCCGACCGGAGTGCCATGAAGACGAACAATCGCGAAGGTGAAAACCCACGTCAAGGCGTCCAGAGACTCAATCAGTTGGATTAGAGAGGGAAGTGCGGACTTAGTCAATCGATCATTGATCACCTAGACGGCGTCGTGACCCGAACGTGACAGTAGCGAGTCCGCAACAATCCCAGATAACCCACTCTCACGTCCGCTGAGGAATCTCCATGGACTGACGCTTTCCAACGCGATGATGATTCTCGAACTTTGCCTGAGGGCATGCCAACCTGGGGAAACAAGGTCACCCACATCACCTTTTCATCACACCACAACAATCTCAATGAAGACTACCCCAAAGTAGTCCACAGAACCCAATAAAACTTTTGAGATCCATGAAGGCATCCGGCACATTCGTCAACCCTGACAGCAGTACTTAAAACTCGTAGTGCCTGAATGGTCACGAAAGGCTATCTACGGGATGTCCAAATTCCGGATCTCCGACTTGTGGTACCCTTGTGCGAAGATTGATCTAACAGCAAACACTCGCTCCCAGAGCTGGTCAAACAGATCATCGATTCGCAGCAAGGTAATTGATCTTCAACCTCCACGGGGAGATCAAAACAACACCTCGAACAATTAAGTCCAAATTTTGCTCCTCGAGCATGGCTGGCGCTCATGATGACACTTACACGCTTGGTAAGCCGCTCAACCGCACTTAATCCACAAGACACGCAATAAGGGGTCGTCGGACCTCGACAATGCCTATGCGACGTCATCTATCTGATAGGGCGGTTGAGTCCCATCACGAACGCTAGCATCGCATCTCCTTATTTGCGACCAATGTGGGGCAAAACGCGACAGTATCCACAACTATGCTTCACCTGCCACCAGAGGTAGGTCGCTCAACTATAATCATTGGAACTCTAGCATCCTGCACTCCGTGGGCAGATTCATCATGGGGAGTTCACGCTCTCGACATCATCCAGTAGCACTCTTCCGGTGTGGCCTCTATTTGGTAGCCTCCCAAGCCCACTATCTCTGCCATATGGGCGCACCAACAAGCATAGCATCTGAGAGCACCTCACAGGGCTCTGGCCTCAACCGGGCAGCTACAACGCACAATGATATATCGAAGCGACTCCAGATGCCACTATGGAACCCAGTCCACAAGCGATCGCCCACCAAGCTGCAATAGGACGCACCCAATCCCGATCGTACGCATCACCACTCGCTACAGCACCTTCCAAGTGAGAGAAAAAATCCATCATCAATTTTATGCTTCAAAGGTATTCCTTGACTGGGAAAAGAACCTTGGGAGGGCACCATGAGGTCCCGATATAGGATATCCCGACAACCAAACAAGGAACACGGAGTACCCTAGCCCGGGTCTCAACGCTGACCCTGCAAGGCCCCTAATGTAGGTACTACCGATGCGTTCGGAAGCGTACTGATCGTGGGAGTATACCAGGTAGAGACTACCCGGGGAAAGGGCTACCGGTGGACCAAGGGTGTAGAGCAGTCTAAGTCTCTTCCAAAAGTCCTATGTCACCTCTAAAGGGTGAGGGTGAGGATGAGGTGAAGACACGTCGCCGCGTGACCCATTCGTTGTTCGTCTGTTCCCATAGTTGTTGGGTCTGGTTGCGTATCGATGTTCAAAGACATCGTTGGGCAGTTATCCCGATGTAGATGATCCAGTAGTGTTGTGTAGACCAGTAATTCCGGGTCTCTTCGACCAATGGTATGGTCTCTCCCCAAGAGACCCAAGAGTCTCCCTCCGGGAGTGAGGGTGAGGGTGAGGTTGGTGATTCAGTAGTGTTGTGTGGACCAGTAATTCCGCGTCTCTTCAACCAACGGTATGGTCTCTCCCCAAAAGTCCCAAGAGTCTTCCTTCGGGAGTGAGGGTGAGCGTGAGGTTCGTTGCGCCGCAGTGTGACCCTGTTATCCATGGGTTTTCCACCCATGTTTTCCTTGAAAGGAAATTGCTTTAGTATTGAACTGTTGTATGGTGATTGGTTTCCAGCCACTCACTGAGCTTGTAGCTCACCCCTCACATACTGTTTCTTTTTCAGGGCAGTGTTGGGCGTGGAGCTGGAGCTTTCCTGTGGCATGGTCTTATGGGCGTGGAGCGTTCTTCCGGCGGGTGGCAAGTGCGAGGCTGTCAGCAGTCCTAGAGTCATTTTATGTATTGTAAATCGTGCATGTGGCACAGGTTATAGTTTATTTGAACTAGGCTTGGCCCTCACAGGACAGTGATTGTGCATTCGAGTCTGTAATAATGTTTTTGATTTATAGACATTGTTTATATATTATGCTTCCGCTTTTCAGTTATTTATCATTATCCTTGCTTTGCCACCTTGTGTGTTGTTGTTGGAGTCTTTATTGACCTTAGGTATTGATAGCTGATATTTCATTATTGCCACTTCTCGGGGACAGCTGCCCTAGGGCGTGACATCAGGGGCTGCCTTCTTGATGATGACCTGGAGAGCGCTCACCAGGCTACAACTGAGAAGCTCTTCACTCGGATCGGTTGGAGCATCTACAATGTAAGCAACTCAGTCTTTTTTCTTCGCATTTCTTTCTCATAGTCTTGACGATTTGTTTTTCAGAACTCTGTCCTTCTTCAAGCGCTCAGCGAGCGAGAGCTTGGTGCGAGGAAGGCTGAATGCCTTTTGGAGACAGTGCAGGAGCTTGCCCATCGTACAGAGAAGCACAGCTAAAGGTTGTTGGGGAGCAAACTGCGATTGCGAATCAGGCTTGCCTTGCTGCAGACCTGGCTGAATCTTCTGCTCGTCGTGAGTTGGCCGCTGCTCAAGCTAGTGCCGTGACTGCTAAGGAGCGAGTGAGAGAGCTTCTTGACTTGAAATTTTCTCAGTCTTTCGACAAGGCCAAGCTTTCTCTGCGAGTAGAGAATGTAGTGAAGCGAGTTGAAGCTCTGATGTAGGAGTCACGAGATCAACAAGCTGTTATCTGTGGCCTTCGAGCGGATGTTGCAGCAACTTATGAGGACGGTCTGATGAAGGGTCAAGATGAGGGCTTCGCGACGGTGAAAGGTTAGATGTAGGAGATCTCAGAATCTTTGACGACTTGCATCGACAAGAACTACAATGGTGGATATCGTCAAGGATATGAAGATAGATCCAACAATATTTCCCCTCGCATCGCTAGTGCTCTTTCTCCTGGTTCAAAATTTGATCCCGATGGTGGGTCTCAGAATGATTGACATTTTGTAAAGACAATGTTTTCTTAAACGACTTGTCTTTTTAATGCTTGTTTGTTTCTTTGTTTGTTTGCGTGATGTGTGCACTTGTGGATGGAGTGCTATTCGTTAGGATAATAGGGGCGTACCCTTTCATAATTTAAGCCCATTTAATGAACTAATTCTATTTATCCTTTCATCGCGACCTCCAGAGGTTGGTCATAGAGCCTTGGCCCTTTGAGACCCTAGTGGGCATAGGGGAAGCTTGTACTTCCTAACGACCTCATCTTGTGAGTGTAACCTATGCGTTCCACATTTTCATGCCTTTTACTTGAGTGCTTAATCGACGGATGGGGCGTCCCCAGCGCGACCTCTTTCACGAAGAGTGCTCATCCAATCGACCTGAACAGGGCCTATTCGCGACCTCTTTTTCTTAGAGTGCTTTTCAAAACCAAGTTCACGTGCGACCTCGAACGGGCTTTCATTCACATAAAATATTCACAACGAGATGAATAAAAACCAAGCGAACAACTTTTATTTCAAAAGTAGTACTTTGTCAAATGCATTACATTGCGAGGTCTAATTAGTGCCTCTCCATTCATCCGTTCTAAATAGTAAGCCCCTTTTGGGCCCAGCCCAGCAACCTTATATGGTCCCTCTCAACTGGGTCCGAGCTTACCATCAGATCGCTTTCAGGATTTGGGGAATACCTCTTGTAAGACCAAGTCTCCAACTCGAAAACTTCATCGCGAAACCCTCTTGCTGTAGCTTCGAGCAATTTGGTTCCGGTAGTTCACCATTCTGATAGAAGCCGCTTCCCTTTGTTCGTACCTTAGGTCCATGTCGGATGCGAGAATTTCTTCGTTAGTGCGTGGCTCAAAGTTCTCGGTCCGAAAGGTTGGGATCTCGAGCTCTATAGGAATTACCGCCTCCACGCCTAATGCCAGGGAAAATGGAGTTTCTCTAGTAGCCCTTTGTGCTGTTGTGCGATACGCCCATAACACCGATGGGAGTTCGTCCACCTAGTTGCCTTTAGCCGCGTCGAGGCACTTCTTAATCCCGTCTAGGATAGTACGGTTAGTGATCTCTGCCTGACCATTACCTTGGGGGTAGCGGGGAGAAGAAAACAGATGTTTTATTCCCAACTCTTCGCA
Source organism: Acorus gramineus (assembly GCA_030737835.1). Taxonomy (NCBI): domain Eukaryota; kingdom Viridiplantae; phylum Streptophyta; class Magnoliopsida; order Acorales; family Acoraceae; genus Acorus; species Acorus gramineus. The sequence continues at coordinate 4,661,320 of CM060849.1, forward strand.
AAACTCCCTTATGGTGGCGTTATGAAACTGCATTCTGTTGTCAGAGATTATAGTGTTTGTGTTATGCCTGTGTCATTTGGAGTCTTATTTTTCAATCGGAGTCGCTAAAATATTGGCTTTTAGCAACCTACAGGTGTTGGAGTGCTCTGATTGAAAATTAGCTACATATTTTTTTCTCCTAGAAGTTATGCATTCCGATTTGGTATTTGGGTTTAATTTTGTTAATATCCAAGATGAAGAGGTTTAAATATAATTTCATCATGAGATACTCAGTTTTGAGTTAGCTTTCATACAAAAGTAGAATTAGATCAACTGGATTCATGTAGTAAAAGTTATGGGTATTTTTCCAAGTATACCCCGGGGATGAGAAAATTCTGGCAGCAGCCATGTTCAATGTTTAGCTCACATTTCGGAATATCTGGAGGGATTATTTGATCTTGGCATAAACATGAAAGATGTAGATAATCTTCTTGGCTTTCCAAAGGATTTTTAATTGTGCAATTCGGAGCTATATCGTGAAAGTTATGGCTGTTCTAGTGAAGCCCGTCCAGAATTTCTGGTCAGGGACGATTTGGTCTTGTCCCCCCCCCCCCCCCACCCACCAACTCACTTTAATTCCATTTAAAGCCCCCTTTGTGTGGAAATCTCTCACTCTCTCTCACTCTCGTCTCCCTCTCCCTCTCTGTTTTTTTTGTGTGTGTGTTGTTAATGGAGGAAAAGATGAAGAAGAAGCACAAGAAAGAGTGAGAAAGGGTGAGTATGTGTTGTTGTTGTTTCTCTTCTCTCTATCCCCTTCTCATGCCCCCTTTGCACCCCTGTTTTCTGCCATGAAGGGCTTGAGGAGATGCTGATGAGGTGGTGGTAGTGGTGGTGGTGGTTGAGGTGGTCGTGGGTGTGTCGAGAACCCCGCATCTCCCCATTTCCCTCCCCTTGTTTTGGTAAGGCAGCACTCTGTATTTTAAAGATCTCAGTGAATCTAGTATTTAGAGGCACATTTTTAGGATTATGTCTTCATATGATATGATCATCTATGTGTCTAGTTGTTATATATGAAATTTGGGGTCATTATGATATCTGTGGTGTAAGTTAGAACCTGTTTTGCATGACCTATCCAGATTCTCGTAGGAATTGACCTGCTTCTGGACAGAATTTATTTCGGGCTTGTAGAGGCAAAATTAGGTTCTAATGTCTTCATGGATTATGATCCCAGCATATCAGAGAATGTGCATGATTTATTTCATAATTTTTGGAAGTGTATTGGGTGCTGTGGAGATCAATTAGTAGGGCTGATTGCAGCAGATTTGGCAGTTTTGCTCGGTTGTGTGTCAAGGAGTTGTTTGCATGTGTCTTGTGTGATAATATGGAAGTATCAGGAGTTAGGGTCTTCATGAAGTAGGCTTATATGTGTGATAGGAGGTTCCATATTTAATTGTGGATCATTGGTTGTGTTTTGCAGATCTCGTAGACTGGACGCGCGGCGATCCGGGTTGCGGTGAGTGGTTTGATCCAACCCTTCAGGAAGCGTTGGATGCACGTAGTCGTGCGTCGCGCATCCGTTGGGCACCCTGACTATACTACTTAATTAGATAAGTAGTATGGTCATGTCTAACCCATAATATGCTAAGTATTTGCATGCTAGGTTAGTATAGCTTGTATATTGTGTAGAACCCCCTTTTCTACCATATACTTGCATATGTATCATATTCATGTGTGAATTATTATGTTTGCATGCGCCCTTCGTGCATGGGCATGCGTGATGTGTGTTAATATGAATGTATAGAATATGCATGCCTTAGGTAGTCTCTATTTATAGTACTACCTCCCTATGTTAGTAATATCTAGCATGATTAAACTTGGGTTAATAACCGGGTGCATACTTAATATTCCCTGGTCATAAGACTGGAGGACGTGGTATGGCTGTTGCACCCATCTTGTTGGGGCAAAGCTATGACCAGCTTCTGAAGAGGATGAGACTTTCCCTCTCTCTCGCCCTCCCTCTTTGCGGGAACTGAGTAAGTAGATGCGATTTCCTACTCGAGTCAGGTTCGTTAGGGAATATTGGCATGCACTTGTAAGTGCGCGAGATCGCGCTTGACCCTTCCCTTTTAAGTTGGTGATATCCAATGCATTTTAGGGTATATGCTTGAATGCTAGTATGCTTGTATGAGGTATGCTTGTATGCTTACATGAGGTATGCTTGTAGGCTTGTATGCATATTATTTAGCCCATGCATGGTATATATATTGTTTATCCATGTTAGGGAGTATCCCTATAATTATTTGATAGGTTATCATGCATGTAGTTCATGTACATAACTAAGATATAATTCTCCTGGATATATATGCGCATGTTAAAACTGATTAGGCCTATCTGAAATAGGCGTGGGTATGACCCGTTGTCAGGTTGTACCTTATTAGTTAGAGCGCTAGCGATGTAATCGCCCCCGTGCATCCGAGCGATGCACTCGTTTAGAATTCAGGAGAATTCATTATCTTATCGGTTTTGTTAAGCCGGTAGTTATGGCATTAAGCTAGGCCTACCCGTGCAAGGCGTGTGTATGAACCGCCTGTTGGGTTATGTGCCTTGGGCTTATTTCTGCGTGAGAGCAGAGGTAACCCCTTGTGTCCGTGTTATGCCTGTGTCATTTGGAGCCATTTCGGTTAAGCCTTGGTCACATCTGGGTCATTCAGGGCCTTTTAATTTTTTCAATCAGAGTAGCTAAAATTTTAGTTTTTAGCTACCTACAGGAAGTTGGAGTACTCTGATTGAAAATCTAAGTGCATATTATGGGTCTTGGTACCGTTTAGTATTACCCATAAAAATTTCATCAAATTCCCGTAACGTTTTGAAAAATATACAGTTTCGAACCGTATCCGGGTTTTGAGAGTTCCTGGTTGGTCGAATAGTGTGAGATATTTTGGGGATGTGGTGACCCTTGGTAACCTTACCCCACCTTGCTTGGGGATGAAGAAACCATTGGTTATTTGATTTGTGAGTGGGTGAGCCTAACCCTAATTATAGTCAACCCTAAACACTATTTGGGCTTGAAAAAGACATTTTTGCCCTCTCTCTCTCCCCCTCTCTCCCATTTCGTGGAACTCTCTCAAGCTCCCTCTCTTGGTCTTTTTTTCCCCTCTTTGTGTGTGGAGAAGGAGGAGGAAGAAGCAAATGAAGGAGAAGGTGAAGAAGGAAGCACAAAGAAGGTGAGTTTTGTGTATGTGTTGTTGTTGTTGTGGTTTCTCCTCTCTCAAGCTCCCTCTCATGTCTCCCCTCCCCCTGTTTTTCAGCCAAAGAAGGCTGAGGAGATGCTGATGAGGTGGTGGTAGTGGTGGTGGTGGTTGAGGTGGTCGTGGGTGTGTCGAGAACCCCGCATCTCCCCATTTCCCTCCCCCTGTTTTGGTAAGGCAGCACTCTGTATTTTAAAGATCTCAGTGAACCTAGTATTTAGAGGCACATTTCTAGGATTATGTCTTCATATGATATGATCATCTATGTGTCTAGTTGTTATATATGAAATTTGGGGTCATTATGATATCTGTGGTGTAAGTTAGAACCAGTTTTGCATGGCCTGTCCAGATTCGCGTAGGAATTGACCTGCTTCTGGAAATAATTTATTTCGGGCTTGTAGAGGAAAAATTAGGTTCTAATGTCTTCATGGATTATGATCCCAGCATATCATAGAATGTGCATGATTTATTTCATAATTTTTGGAAGTGTATTGGGTGCTGTGGAGACCAATTAGTAGGGCTGGTTGCATCAGGTTTGGCAGTTTTGCTTGGTTGAGTGTCAAGGAGTTGTTTGCATGTGTCTTGTGTGATAATATGGAAGTATCAAGGGTTAGGGTCTTCATGAAGTAGGCTTATTTGTGTGATAGGAGGTTCCATATTTTAATTGTGGATCATTGGTTGTATTTTGCAGATCTCGTAGACCGGACGAGCGACGATCCGGGTATCTGTGAGTGGTTTGATCCAATCCCCCCCCCTCGAGATGCGCTCGACGCGCGTAGTCGTGCGTCGCGCATCGATGGGGCATCCTAGCTATACTACTTGTGTAGATAAGTAGTATGGCCATGCTTAGACTATAATATGTTAGATATCTTGCATGCTAGGCTTATATTGATGTATTGTATCTATGTATGAATGATTGTGTTGCATGCGCCCCTCTAGTATGGGCATGTATTTTTGTAATGTGTATGGATGTATAGAATATGGCATGCCTTAGGTAGTATTGTAATACTACTCTCACCATATTAATCGAAATATCCAGTATGATTAAGTCTGGGTTAATAACGGGCACCTGCCTAATATTCCCTTGCGATAAGACTCGAGGGCATGGTGTAGTTGTTGCGCCCATGCTAATGGGGCAAAGCTATGACCAACTTCATGAGATGATGATCTCTCTCGCCCTCTCCCTCTACACGAACTGAGTAAGTAGAGGCGATTTCCTACTCGACTCGGGTTCGTTTGGAATATTATCATTCACCTGTTAGTGCGCGAGATCGCGCTTGACCCTTCCCTTTTGAGTTGGCGATATCCAACGCATGTTAGGGTATATTTTGTATGTTAGTTCCCTCATATGCATGTGTAGTTAGGCCTTGCCTTGTATGTATGTTGCATGATGTGTTGTTTATGCCATATACTCATGTTAGGGAGAACCCCTATAGTTAAGCATATGTTATTGTGCATGTGGATCAAGTTCCTTCAGTGATAGAATTCTCCTGTAATAATGATGCGCATATTAAAACTGATTAGACCTATCTGAAATAGGCGTGGGTATGACCCGTTGTCGGGTTGTACCTTATTAGTTAGAGCGCTAGCGATGTAATCGCCCCCGTGCATCCGAGCGATGCACTCGTTTGGAATTTAGGAGAATTCATTATCTTTGAACCGCCTGTTGGGTTATGTGCCTTGGGATTATTTCTGCGTGAGAGCAGAGGCCCCCCCTTGTGTTCGAGCGACGCAACCGTGTGGGAGTACAATAGTATTTGATATCGTCGATATGTGATTATCGAGAGTAGTTGTTTTTCCAGTGGGTTCGCTTTGCGAACATGGAATGTTTACTCCCATTGTCGTCCGTGTTAAAGAGGCCCGGGTTGAAGCTGTCCTGACAGAGGGCTCCCATCCGTAGGTACCACCGATGCGTTCGGGAGCGTACTGATCGTGGGAGTGTACCAGGTAGAGGCTACCCGGGAGAGGGCTAACGAATGATATTGCGAGCGTGAAATCGTTCTCCCCTTCGTTGGATCCGATGTAGGAACTCCCCGGCGTTGGAAAAGCTGTCCTGACAGAGGGCTCCCATCCGTAGGTACCACCGATGCGTTCGGAAGCGTACTGATCGTGGGAGTATACCAGGTAGAGGCTACGTGGGGAAAGGGCTACCGGTGTACCAAGGGTGTAGAGCAATCTAAGTCTCTTCCAAAAGTCCTATGTCACCTCTAAAGGGTGAGGGTGAGGATGAGGTGAAGAATCATCGCCGCATGACCCATTCGTTGTTCGTCCGTTCCCATAGTTGTTGGGTCCGGTTGCGTATCGATGTTCAAAGACATCGTTGGGTAGATATCTCGATGTAGATGATCCAGTAGTGTTGTGTAGACCAGTAATTTCGGGTCTCTTCGACCAACGGTATGGTCTCTCCCCAAAAGTCCCAAGAGTCTCCCTCCGGGAGTGAGGGTGAGGGTGAGGTTGGTGATCCAGTAGAGTTGTGTAGACCAGTAATTCCGCGTCTCTTCGACCAGCGGTATGGTCTCTCCCCAAAAGTCCCAAGAGCCTTCCTCCGGGAGTGAGGGTGAGGGCGAGGTTTGTCGCGCCGCCACGTGACCCTGTTATCCATGGGTTTCCACCCATGTTTTCCTCGAAAGGAAATTGCTTTAGTATTGAACTGTTGTATTGGTGATTGGTTTCCAGCCACTCACTGAGCTTGTAGCTCACCCCTCGCATACTGTTTCTTTTCAGGGGCAGTGTTGGGTGTGGAGCTGGAGCTTCCCTGTGGCGTGGTCTTATGGGCGTGGAGCGTTCTTCCGATGGGTGGCGAGTGCGAGGCTGTCAGCAGTCCTAGAGTCATTTTATGTATTGTAAATCGTGCATGTGGCACAGGTTGTATTTTATTTGGACTAGGCTTGGCTCTCACAGGACAATGATTGTGTATTCGAGTCTGTAATAATATTTTTGGTTTACAGACATTGTTGATATCTTATGCTTCCGCTTTTCAGTCAGTTATCATTATCTTTGCTTTGCCACCTTGTGTGTTGTTGTTGGAGTCTTTGTTGACCTCAGGTATTGATAGCTGATATTTCATTATTGCCACGTCTCGGGGACGACCGCCCTGGGGCGTGACAAAAGTTGGTATCAGAGCCTGGTCCTGTCAGAGCCTAAGTCTAGTCATATAGATGATGAGTCGTAGGATTGTCATCCGAGTACTCTTGTTTTAGAAGTTATCTTAGGTTGCTGACATGCCTCCTCGCATCCGTTGACGTGGACGTGACCCCCCTGGACCCACCCATAAGTTGTCGATTGGGTCGACTGAATAGGGTCATTTGTTGGATCGCTTGTCGTGGGATTAAGGTTTGGGTAAGAGATTCCAGCCCAGTAGTATGATAGTGATGAATTGGTTGCAATTTCTAAGGTATGGATTGCGTCTCGAAAATGGAGCTTCTTTCCCATGCATCGGTATTGCTGGTAACCATAGAGTTCGCGTGCAGCGCCAGTTTCAAGTTTTGAGGATGTGGTGTATTGCTCATTAAGGGGTGATGTCTTCTTCTAGCCTTCCTACTCAGGATTAAGGGGCCTTGCTGGGTCATCGTTGAGACCCGGGCTAGGGTACTCCGTGTTCCTTGTTTGGTTGTTGGGATATCCTATATCGGGACCTCATGGTGCCCTCCCAAGGTTCTTTTCCCAGTCAAGGAATACCTTTGAAGCATCAAATTGATGATGGATTTTTCCTCTCACTTGGAAGGTGCTGTAGCGAGTGGTGATGCGTACGATCGGGATTGGGTACATCCTATTGCAGCTTGGTGGGCGATTGCTTGTGGACTGGGTTTCATAGTGGCATCTGGAGTCGCTTCGATATATCATTGTGCGTTGTAGCTGCCCGGTTGAGGCCAGAGCCCTGTGAGGTGCTCTCAGATACTATGCTTGTTGGTGCGCCCATATGGCAGAGATAGTGGGCTTGGGAGGCTACCAGGTAGAGGCCACACCAGGAGAGTGCTACTAGATGATGTCGAGAGCTTGGACTCCCTGTGATGAATCTGCCCATGTATTGCAGGATGCTGGAGTTCCAATGGTTATAGTTGAGCGACCTATCTCTGGTGGCATGTGAAGTACAATTGTGGATACTATCGCATTTTGCCCCACATTGGTCGTAAATGAGGAGACGCGATGCTAACGTTCGTGATCGGACTCAACCGCCTTATCAGATAGATGACGTCGCATAGGCATTGTCGAGGTTCGACGACCCCCCTTATTGCGTGTCTTGTGGATTAAATGCAGTTGAGCGGCTTACCAAGCGTGTAAGTGTCATCATGAGCGCCAGCCATGCTTGAGGAGCAGAATCTGGACTTAATTGTTTGAGGTGTTGTTTTGATCACCCCGTGGAGGTTGTAGATCAATTACCCTTGCTGTGAATCGATGATCTGTTTGACCAGCTCTGGGAGCGGGTGTCTGCTGTTAGATCGATCTTCACACAAGGGTACCACAAGTTGGAGATCCGGGAGTTGGACATCCTGTAGATGGCCTTTCGTGACCGTTTCGGGCACTACGAGTTTTAAGTACTGCTATCGGGGTTGACGAATGCGCCGGATGCCTTCGTGGATCTCAAAAGTTTTATTGGGCCTCCGTGGACTACTTTGAGGTAGTCTTCATTGAGATTGCTAGTGGTGCGATGAAAAGGTGATATGGGTGACCTTGTTTCCCCAGGATGGCATGCCCTCAAGCAAAGTTCGAGAATCATCATCGCGTTGGAAAGCGTCAGTCCATGGAGATTCCTCAGTGGACGTGGGAGTGGGTTATCAGGGATTGTTGCGGACTCGCTAATGTCACGTTCGGGTCACGACGCCGTCTAGGTGATCATTGACCGACTGACTAAGTCCGCGCTTCCCTCCCTAATCTGACTGATTGAGTCTCTGGACGCCTTGACGTGGGTTTTCACCTTCGCGATTGTTCATCTTCATGGCACTCCGGTCGGCGCTATTTTCGGTTGAGACGCGAGGGTTACTTTGAGGTTGTGGCACAGCCTTGGCAGGCTTTGGCGCGAGCCTCCATTTAAGTATAGCGTTTCATCGCCGATGGATAGCCAGACAAAGAGGACGATTCAGACCTTGGAGTACATGCTAAGTGCCTGCGTGCTTGACTGAGGGGTAGTTGGAGAGGCATCACCCATTTGGTGGGGTATGCCTGCAAGTCGACTGCCATTCGAGCATCCTGATGGTACTGTGAAAGGCACTCTACAGGCGCAGTTTTATACCTCCCTTGTGTTGGGACGGTTGAGGAGCGCCAGTTGGAGGGGCCACAAGTTATTTATTTGACCTTGCAGTGGCCAGGTTGGTTCATGTGTGCATCCGCACCTCCCAGAATCGACAGAAGGGCTACGCAGGTCATCGTCGCCAGGAGCTTACCTTCGGGTTTGGCGACCATGTTTTCCTGAAGGTGTCCCAGTTTAAGGGCATTCTATGTTTCGACGTTCGGGGCAAGCTGAGTTGGCCCTTCATCGGGCCGTGTCTTGTCATTGAGTGGGTTGGGGAGGTGGCTCGTCATGTAGCCTTTCCCCCACAGCTGGCTCATGCCCACGACGTCATCCTTGTCTCATGGCTGAGGCATTATGTCCACGATCCTGCTCAGTCATTCCGTTCGACTGCCTCATCCTCGAGCTGGATTTGTCGTTCGTGGAGTAGAGGATCGAGGTCAAGGACTAGCATGAGAAGTGGCTCCACGCTAAGACCATTTCTTTGATTATAGTGTGTCGGTAGCACCAGTCTGGTGCATGGACCACTTGGGAGCAAAAGGTCTATGCGTGATACTTGCTATATTCAGTCTTCCCTTTGGGTTTCCTTAATTTTCAAGGACCAAAATTTCCTAAGGGGGGAAGAATGTTATGCATGTGTCATTTGGAGCCATTTCGGTTAAGCCTTGGTCGCATCTGGGTCATTCAGGGCCTTTTAATTTTTTGATCAGAGTCGTTAAAATTTTGGCTTTTAGCCACCTGCGGGAGTTGGAGTACTCTGATTGAAAATCTAACTGCATATTATGGGTCCTGGTACCATTTAGTACTACCCATAAAAATTTCATCGAATTCCGGTAACGTTTTGAAAAATATGCAGTTTCGAACCGTATCCGGGTTTTGAGAGTTCCTGGTTGGTCGAATAGTGTGAGATATTTTGGAGATGTGGTGACCCTTGGTAACCTTACCCCCACCTTGCTTAGGGATGAAGAAACCATTGGTTATTTGATTTGTGAGTGGGTGGGCCTTACGCTAACTTCACCCCCCCCTTATGGTCACCCCTAAATATTATTGCTTGAAAGACATTTTTGCCCTCTCTCTCTCTCCCCCCTCTCCCATTTCGTGGAACTCTCTCAAGCTCCCTCTCTTGGTCTTTTTTTCCCCTCTTTGTGTGTGGAGAAGGAGGAGGAAGAAGCAAATGAAGGAGAAGGTGAAGAAGGAAGCACAAAGAAGGTGAGTTTTGTGTATGTGTTGTTGTTGTGGTTTCTCCTCTCTCAAGCTCCCTCTCATGTCTTCCCCCCCCCTGTTTTTCAGCCAAAGAAGGCTGAGGAGATGCTGATGAGGTGGTGGTAGTGGTGGTGGTGGTTGAGGTGGTCGTGGGTGTGTCGAGAACCCCGCATCTCCCCATTTCCCTCCCCCTATTTTGGTAAGGCAGCACTCTGTATTTTAAAGATCTCAGTGAACCTAGTATTTAGAGGCACATTTCTAGGATTATGTCTTCATATGATATGATCATCTATGTGTCTAGTTGTTATATATGAAATTTGGGGTCATTATGATATCTGTGGTGTAAGTTAGAACCAGTTTTGCATGGCCTGTCCAGATTCGCGTAGGAATTGACCTGCTTCTGGAAATAATTTGTTTCGGGCTTGTAGAGGCAAAATTTGTCACGCCCCATGGCGGCCGTCCCCGGGACGCGGAAAGTGTATACATGATATCAGCAGTCTATATAGGAGATCAATAAAATACTCTAAACAGCAACTAAAATGACAACACAGATGAAAACAAAGCTGACATGATATATACACAGATAGCGAAAGCTAGAAGACGGAGTCTGTAATCCAAAACATACTACAGACTCGATACATAATCAAACGTCCTGTGAGAGCCAATATACACAATACATCCAAACACAATCCAAACTGGGTGCCCAAGCACAGAAATATATACATACAATAAAAAGGATGCTGATGGCCTCAAAAACTCGCGGGACGTAGCGCTACTCCGCTACTGGTGCAGTCGCTCAGGGAGCTCCTCCTGCAGATCCACCTCAGTAATCACTGGAGAAAATAATTATGCGAGGGGTGAGCCACACGCTCAGTGAATAGCGCAACCCATGCATCACAGTTTATATTAACCACAATTAATCAGCAACCAGCCTCAAAGTGGCATAAACAACATAAATCCAGTGGTCCGTTACATCGCCGAACCACTACACCCTCACCCTCACCCCTCAATAGGTGACATAGGATATTGGGACTTATTAGCCTGATAAACATCCATACACATCCATACACCCTCACCCTCACCCCTCAATAGGTGACATAGGATATTGGGACTGATAATCATCCATACACATCCATACACCCTCACCCTCACCCCTCAATAGGTGACATAGGATATTGGGACTGACTAGGCTGATGGTCGCCCTTGGTCCACCGATAGTCTCTCCCCACTCCGTAGGCCGCTTGGCCACTCCCACATTCAGCACAGTCCGTCCCAAATCAGGAGGTGCCTACTGATGGGAGCCCTCCACGGGATAGCCTTTCTAATGCTGGGGTAGTCTCTACACGGATCCGACGAAGGGAACAGAACAGCCTATCCATACGCATATGATCCACTCGGATCCGCTGACAACATATCTCTACAACTCTAGTGTCTTGAATTCATCAGAATTCCTCCAGGGCGCATAACCAAGATGCGGGGAACATGCATTAATATAGACGGGAAAAGAAACCTTGGGAGGGCACCATGAGGTCCCGATATAGGACATCCCGACAACCAAACAAGGAACACGGAGTACCCTAGCTCGGGTCTCGATGTTGACCTCGCAAGGCCCCTTAATATTCCCTAAGGCATGCTATAATATTACCAGTTGCATTTAATTTAACAAATTAAACTAATAGGACGCATACATAGGCCGAGGCTTTCCTAGCATGATAACAAGGTGACAAGATGCATGGCTCTTACACAACCTAAGGGTGCAAGTCCCTAACATACTCAGTCTAGGGTAGCATGCATACTACATATCAATCATGCTTGCATGGATTACATATTAAACAGGTTAATATTAATCTATGGTGCCCCAGGGGAGGACGGTATACGCCCAAGTGCATATAGCGCCTCCCAACTGGGTTGGATTGTCCCACTCACAGGTAATCGGGTCGTCGCGCGACCGTCCGTCAAGATCTGCAAGACAGGGTAATCAACTTGGTGAGTAAAATCCACAAATACACCAAAAATACTCTAAAAATACACAACACTCGGGCAAACGTACATACGGCCCGTACGCACGCGAGCCCGAGCACCCAAACTCATTCCCCAACCCCCCAGGCAGCCGCACGCACGGCCACTCGCCCCGGGCGCACAGCCAAGCACCGGCCCGCGCCCCCAAGCGCCTTCCCGAGCCCAACCCGCACGCCCAGACACCCTGCCGAGACCTCCCGGGTGCACCGCGCTCTCACTGCGCCCCAGCGCAGCAACCCGCGCGCACACCCGCACACCCCGTGCATCGCCCCGCGCGCACCACCGTTCGCCTCGTCGCGCGCGCACAGCACGCCTGCGCCTCTGCGCAGCGCTCCGCGCGCACGCTCCCGCACGGTGCCCAGCGCCCAGCGCCCCAGCGCCCAGAGCCCAGCACCCGCGCCCAGCACCCCCGCCCAGCACCCAGCCCAGCACCCAGCCCAGCGCCCAGCGCCCAACACACGCGCTCCAGCTCCACCCGAGCGCACGCCCGCGCGCACGCGCGCGCGCGCCCTGCCAACTGCTCCGCCTGCTGCGCTGCCTGCTGCGCCTGTGCTGCCATCCTGCCCGAGACAGACAACCACCCTGCCCGAGCACCTTTCCACCACTCACCGGCCACCAGTGGCCTCCGACCGCCCCCAACCACCACCCACAGCCCCCAACCGTCCCCACCCATCCAAAACCACCCCCTAACAAGCATCTATGCATGGAAAAGAAGGAAAGAACCCTTACCCAAGGAAAGGAGAGGAAAGGAAGGGAACTGGGAGCTCTTCGTGCACCAAAACGCCTCCCCGAGGACCTCCACCACCAAGCTCTTCCTCAGCCCTCGAAATGGCTGAAATAAGGGGAGAAAAGAGGGGGTAAGAGGGGGCTAAACACACCGGAACTCGAATCTGAGACCACCGGTAGATAGATCGGGATGAGATCTAACCTTTCTATTCTTTGTGTTTTGAGTTTCAAGCACTCTAGGTAGCTTAAAATCAAGAAAAAGAGAGAGGGGGAGAGAGAAAAACCAATGGAGAAGATGATGAATAGTGGGGGGCTAATTTTAGCTCTCACTTATATAAGTCAACACACTTAGATTAGGTTAACTAGGCTTAATTAGGGCTAAGAGAGGTTTTAAGTGGGATTTGACTTGGGTCAACCCAACCACACAAAAAAACAAAAAGGGTTGACCAAGTCATGGGCCCACTTTGACCGAGTCAACTCTCCCAATGACTTCTCGCTCGGTCAAAACCCGTATACGCCACGGAACTGCAAAATTCTGAAACGTACCGGAATTTGATGAAATTTTCGTGAGTGGCTTGAAATGGCACCAGGACACATAATATGCAGTTAGATTTTCAATCGGAGTCCTCAAACACAGGACGATAGCTAATAGTCCAAAATTTTAGCGGTTCCGATCGAAAAACGAAAAAACTCAAAAACTGCCAGAATGCTCCAATGGTTACCAGAAGGCTAAAAAATGACACATATATAACAAAATTAGGTTCTAATGTCTTCATGGATTATGATCCCAGCATATCAGAGAATGTGCATGATTTATTTCATAATTTTTGGAAGTGTATTGGGTGCTGTGGAGACCAATTAGTAGGGCTGGTTGCATCAGGTTTGGCAGTTTTGCTTGGTTGAGTGTCAAGGAGTTGTTTGCATGTGTCTTGTGTGATAATATGGAAGTATCAAGGGTTAGGGTCTTCATGAAGTAGGCTTATTTGTGTGATAGGAGGTTCCATATTTTAATTGTGGATCATTGGTTGTATTTTGCAGATCTCGTAGACCGGACGAGCGACGATCCGGGTATCTGTGAGTGGTTTGATCCAATCCCCCCCCCCCCTCGAGATGCGCTCGACGCGCGTAGTCGTGCGTCGCGCATCGATGGGGCATCCTAGCTATACTACTTGTGTAGATAAGTAGTATGGCCATGCTTAGACTATAATATGTTAGATATCTTGCATGCTAGGCTTATATTGATGTATTGTATCTATGTATGAATGATTGTGTTGCATGCGCCCCTCTAGTATGGGCATGTATTTTTGTAATGTGTATGGATGTATAGAATATGGCATGCCTTAGGTAGTATTGTAATACTACTCTCACCATATTAATCGAAATATCCAGTATGATTAAGTCTGGGTTAATAACGGGCACCTGCCTAATATTCCCTTGCGATAAGACTCGAGGGCGTGGTGTAGTTGTTGCGCCCATGCTAATGGGGAAAAACTATGACCAACTTCATGAGATGATCTCGCCCTCTCCCTCTGGACGAACTGAGTAAGTAGAGGCGATTTCCTACTTGACTCGGGTTCGTTTGGAATATTAGCATTCACCTGTTAGTGCGCGAGATTGCGCTTGACCCTTCCCTTTTGAGTTGGCGATATCCAACGCATGTTAGGGTATATTTTGTACGATTAGTGCCCTCATATGCATGTGTAGTTAGGCCTTGCCTTGTATGTATGTTGCATGATGTGTTGTTTATGCCATATACTCATGTTAGGGAGAACCCCTATAGTTAAGCATATGTTATTGTGCATGTGGATCAAGTTCCTTCAGTGATAGAATTCTCCTGTAATAATGATGCGCATATTAAAACTGATTAGGCCTATCTGAAATAGGCGTGGGTATGACCCGTTATCGGGTTGTACCTTATTAGTTAGAGCGCTAGCGATGTAATCGCCCCCGTGCATCTGTAGGTACCACTGATGCATTCAGGTTCGTACTGATCGTGGGAGTGTACCAGGTAGAGGCTACCCGGGAGAGGGCTAACGAATGATATTAAGAGTGTGAAATCATTCTCCCCTTCGTTGGATACGATGTAGAACTCCCCGGTGTTGGAAAAGCTGTCCTGACAAAGGGCTCCCATCCGTAGGTACCACCGATGCGTTCGGAAGCGTACTGATCGTGGGAGTATACCAGGTAGAGGCTACGTGGGGAAAGGGCTACCGGTGTACCAAGGGTGTAGAGCAATCTAAGTCTCTTCCAAAAGTCCTATGTCACCTCTAAAGGGTTAGGGTGAGGATGAGGTGAAGAATCATCGCCGCGTGACCCATTCGTTGTTCGTCCGTTCCCATAGTTGTTGGGTCCGGTTGCGTATCGATGTTCAAAGACATCGTTGGGTAGATATCTCGATGTAGATGATCCAGTAGTGTTGTGTAGACCAGTAATTCCGGGTCTCTTCGACCAATGGTATGGTCTCTCCCCAAAAGTCCCAAGAGTCTCCCTCCGGGAGTGAGGGTGAGGGTGAGGTTGGTGATCCAGTAGAGTTGTGTAGACCAGTAATTCCGCGTCTCTTCGACCAGCGGTATGGTCTCTCCCCAAAAGTCCCAAGAGTCTTCCTCCGGGAGTGAGGGTGAGGGCGAGGTTGGTCGCGCCGCCGCGTGACCCTGTTATCCATGGGTTTCCACCCATGTTTTCCTCGAAAGGAAATTGCTTTAGTATTGAACTGTTGTATTGGTGATTGGTTTCCAGCCACTCACTGAGCTTGTAGCTCACCCCTCGCATACTGTTTCTTTTCAGGGGCAGTGTTGGGCGTGGAGCTGGAGCTTCCCTGTGGCGTGGTCTTATGGGCGTGGAGCATTCTTTCGACGGGTGGCGAGTGCGAGGCTGTCAGCGGTCCTAGAGTCATTTTATGTATTGTAAATCGTGCATGTGGCACAGGTTGTATTTTATTTGGACTAGGCTTGGCTCTCACAGGATAGTGATTGTGTATTCGAGTCTGTAATAATGTTTTTGGTTTACAGACATTGTTGATATCTTATGCTTCCGCTTTTCAATCAGTTATCATTATCTCTGCTTTGCCACCTTGTGTGTTGTTGTTGGAGTCTTTGTTGACCTCAGGTATTGATAGCTGATATTTCATTATTGCCACGTCTCGGGGATGGCCGCCCTGGGGCGTGACACTTTGTGTCCGAGCAACGCAACCGTGTGGGAGTACAATAGTATTCGATATCATCGATATGTGATTATCGAGCGTAGTTGACTTTTCATTGGGTTCTCTTTGCGAACATAGAGTATTTCCTCCCAATATCGTCCGTGTTGAAGTGCCCTGGGTTGTAGCTGTTCTGATAGAGGGTCCCACCTGTAGGTACTATCAATGCATGCGGCAAGATGTACTGATCATGGGAGTATACCAGGTAGAGGCTACCCGGGAGAGGGCTAACGAATGATATTGCGAGCGTGGAATCGTTCTCCTCTTTGTCGGATCCGTGTCGATGCTGCCCGGCGTTGTAGCTATCCTGACAGAGGGCCCCCACCTATAGGTACTATCGATGCATGCGGCAAGACATACTGATCATAGGGTTATACTAGGTAGAGGCTACTCGGGAGAGGGCTATCGGATGACGAAGGGTGTAGAACAAAATGTTTTCTTCCAACAGTCCTGTGTCACCCTTAGGGGTGAGGGTGAGGATGAGGTGAAGTCACGTCGCCACGTGACCCATTCGTTTTTCATCCGTTCCCATAGTTGTTGGGTCCGGTTACGTATCGATGTTCAGAGACATCGTTGGGCAGTTATCTCGATGTAGATGATCTAGTAGTGTTGTGTAGACCAGTAATTCCACGTCTCTTCGACCAACGGTATGGTCTCTCCCCAAGAGTCCCAAGAGTCTCCCTCCGGGAGTGAGGGTGAGGGTGAGGTTGGTCGCGCCGTCACGTGACCTTGTTATCCATTGGGTTTCCACCCATGTTTTCCTTAAAAGGATATTGCCTTAACATTAAACTGTTGTAATGGTGATTGGTTTCCAGCCACTCACTGAGCTTGTAGCTCACCCCTCGCATACTATTTCTTTCCAGGGGCAGTGTTGGGGGTAGAGCTGGAGCTTTCCGGTGGCGTGGTCTTGTGTGCGTGGAACGTTCTGTCCGGCGGGTGGCGAGTGCGAGGCTGTCAGCAGTCCTAGAGTCATTTTATGTATTGTAAATCGTGCATGTGGCACAAGTTGTATTTTTATTTGGACTAGACTTTGCTCTCACAGGACATTGATTGTGTATTCGAGTCTGTAATGATATTTTTGGTTTACAGACTTATTGATATTTTTATGCTTCCACTTTTCAGTTGAGTTATCAGTTATCATTGGTTTGCCAGCTTGTGTGTTATTTATTGGAGTCATTATTGACCTCTTGTACTTGATAGCTGATACTTTATATATTGCCTCGTCTCAGAGACGGCCACCCTAGGGTGTGACAGTTTGGCACTCCCAACCTACATACAAACTCCTTCCACATGAAACTTTGCAAGATCAGCCATGCTCTTGGACCCCTTCGATTGGATGCCCCATCGACATGGACTATCCAAGAAATTGGCCTGAAGTCGGAGATGGTGCAGATCTGTTGCTCAGCTAGCATGAGATTGGCGATGATGTCTGCAACTACCTGCCCTTTGATCGCATTCCTGTCGTCCTGTGACATCTGCTTTTCGCAGTACGGCCTTAAGAGGCAAGTCGGTGATGACGTGGATCAAATGGGCTTGAAAATAATGTCGTAATTTTTGGACAGAAATAAGCAAGGCAAACATGAATTTTTCAATGCGAGAATACCTGGTTTCCGCCCCATTTAGCGCCTTACTTGCATAGTAGATCGCTCGCTGCCCCCAGTCCATGTCCTTCAGCAGCTTAGAACTAAAACCATGCTCGGAAGCTGCGATGTAAAGGAGCAGTATATCTCCGGGAGAAGGGCATACCAGGAGGGGTGGCGTAATGAGCTATTTTTTTATTTCCTCAAACGCCTTCTAACACTCGGGCGTCCATTCAAACCTTTGGGCCTTTCGAAGCAATAGGAAGAATGGCTGGCATCGATCAGTGGCTCTGGAGATGAAACAATTGAGAGCGGCCAACCTTCCAGTCAACTTCTGCACCTCCTTCTTGTTTTGTGGTGGCTCCATCTCCATGATCACCTTGATCTGATCGGGGTTGGCTTCGATTCCTCTCTGGGTCGTCAAGTACACCAAAAACTTGCCTGAGGTTACTCCGAAGGAGCACTTCGTTGCGTTAAGTTTGAGGCGATATTTGCGCAGCACGACGAATACTTCCTCCAAATAGGACAGATGGTCATTTCTATGCTCGCTTTTGACCATAATGTCATCAATATAGACCTCTATGGTCTTGTCGATCTGACGTTGGAAGATCTTAGTGACTAACCTTTGATAGGTGGCTCTGGCATTTTTTAACTGAAATGGCATTACTTTGTGCAATAAATGCCAATAGGGGTTATGAAAGCGGTTTTCTCCTGGTTGGGCTCGTACATCAGAATTTGATGGTAGCCTGAATAAGCATCCATAAAACTCATTAGTTCGTTACCCGATTAAGAGTCCACCAGCTGGTCGATTTTTGGAAGCTGAAAGCTGTCCTTTGGGCACGCGCTATTCAAGTCAGTGAAGTCCACGCACACTCACCACTTCTTGTTCTTCTTTGGAACCACCACGATGTTGGCCAGCCAGTCGGGATGTCGCACCTCGCGGATGAACCCAGCGGCCAACAGTCTGTTCACCTCATCACGTACTGCTTCTGTGTGTACTGAAGCCATTCTTCGTTGCTTCTGTCGGATTGGGCGAATGGTGGGCGAGATGAACAATCGGTGATTCGCGACCTCAGGGTCAATTCCTCGCATGTCTTGAGGTTTCCAGGCGAAGACATCCTTGTTTCTGACAAGGAGGTTGAGTATTGCCTTTCTTTCCTCGGATGACAGTAAACTCCCGACGAGAAAGAATTTCTCGGGGTCAATAGGGTCTATGGGGACTTGTTTGAGGTCATTAAGAACCCTGTCTTCGGGACCGGGTCGACTTTCATCCGCTTTGACTCGGTCCTGAAGTAATTGCTACCTCTTAGGATGGATTTCTCCCTCCTCAGACAGTTCTTCAGGCAGGGTCGATTTCCCCGCCAGTGCCACCATGTAACAACGCCTTGCGGCTACCTGATCCCCTCGAATCTCCATCATCCCCTTGGCCGAGGGGAAACGAAGACGTTGGTGATAAGTGGGCGGGATCGCCTTCATCGCAGCCAACCACGTGCACCCGATGATGGTGTTGTACGGCAACAGGAAGTCCATGATGGTAAACTACGTCATGGATGTCTGGTTCCCTGTTCGGATCGGCAATGTGATGCGCCCGGCTGGGATGACTCGTGCACCATTGAAGGCGACAAGAGGGTCCTTAGTCGGGACGAGGTCGGCCACCTTCAACCCCATACGAAGGAAGGGTTGCATGAAGAAGATATCGGCCGAACTTCCTGTGTCGACAAGAATCCTCTTGACATCAAAATTAAAGATGCAGAGAGTAATTACCAGCGCATCAGAGTGTAGGGCCTGAACTCCTTTCAGGCCGGCGTCAAAGAAGATGATGACTCCTTCATCACCACTTTTCACCTTTTTCGCAACCAGCTTCGGCTCCTGGTCAATCTGCATCATCTCGAAGGAGATTTGCATCTTCTTTGAGTCTCGTCGTATGATTTTTGGCTTGGTGAAGTGCGGCGCACCCCCAAAGATGACGTCGATGATCCATTCCGAAGTATTGGGATCAACGTTCATCACCTGCTGCTCCTCAGCAGCCTGGGTCTTCTCAGAGGGTACATATTCCTTCAGGCGCCCCTTGCGGACATGTTCTTCAAGGAATCCTCAGAGAATGCGGCATCGATCAGTGGTGTGCCCCACACTCTTGTCATAGTCACAGCGGAGGGACTGGTCCCGCTTCGACTCATCGCTCTTCATTGGTTCAGGCCACCTGAACCATTGTTGCCCTTGAATCTTGGGCAGAATTTGGGATGGGGGGATGTTGAAGAATGTCCCCCATCCCTCTCGCACCTCATTCGCTGAGGCGCCCTGTTTCTTGTCCTTCTCGCCTCGTCGGTCCTTCTGATGAGATTCCGATGAGCGTTTTGTTATCAGTGCGGGGGTGATGGCCATTGGTGAGGATCGAGATGCAGCCACCACCTGCTTGAGGAGCTTAGATTCCTCCTCCACTTTTGCGTACTTTTCAGTACGTCCCATCAGATTGCGCAAATCAGAAGGAGAGCGTTTGATGAGCGACTCCTTGAGGCTTTTCCTGGCTGGCAATTCGTTGCGAAAGGCCATGACTCAGCATGCTCGTTGCAGTCTTCAACTTTGAACTTCAGGATACAGAAACGATCGACATATTGCCGAATCATTTCTCCTTGTTGCATCTAGATCTTCATGAGATCCCCGAGATCTTTCTTCCTCCATCTACTGCAGATGAAGTGCTCGGCGAACATGGTGCCGAGCTCTTCAAAAGTACGGATTGTCGCGGGTGGAAGAAGATGAAACCAGGTTAGTGCGGCTCCTTCCAGGCTGGATGGGAAGAGGCGGCACATAAGCCCATCATAAAGCTCGTATAATGCCATGGAGTGACGGAATGCCAAAATATGGTCATAAGGATCCGTCGTGCCATTATACAGCTTGAACTTAGGCTGAACGAACTTCCGTGGAAGTCGTTCTCTGAGGATCGCCGTGCAAAATGGGGAGGCAAAACCCCGTAATGCATGTTCCACCATCCCATGATCTGGGCCCCTCTATACCTCTGAACACAGGGTGTGGCAGGGTTGCATGACAACTCCTTCAGTTCACTGAGAGGGATCGTCCCGGTGCCCGTTGGATGCCTCGCGCAAGGCTGATCTCCCTTGATGAGTTGGCCTTCGCGACGCCTCTCTTCGGGCGGACCGTTCTCAGGGCAGAGAACGTCTGCGTCTTTGCTCCTCGTGATTTCGTCGGCTATCTCGAGGGGAGCGCGAACATCGACGGGTTTGTTGTCTGCGATTCGAGGATGAAGTACTTCCCTTCAAATCGTGCATAGAGGCAACTGGTGGATTGAGCTATGTTGGAGGTGGCGGCATGACGTCCTTCTGAACGGGTTGTTGTGGATGCAAGTTAGCATAGAACTGCTGCATCAAGGCTTCGATCATTTGCTGCATGGATCCCTAGAGGCGGGTAAAGAGAGTGTCTTGTGCAGACTCCACTACCCGCTTGAGATCCTAGACCTGGCTAGCCAGGGTCCCAGGTGAATCACCGATAACAACATTTGGAGGGAAATCAAATCTATCCTGGTGCCTCCCCGAATGGTTGTCAATTGGATCAGACATCGTACACACTGACTTTTTGTTTCAATGTTTCCCACAGACGACGCCAAACTGAGGAGGATAGATTCCCCTTCAGTTAAAATTTTTGATTTTATGGATTAAAACTTGGATAGGGTTTTTTGTAGAGAGAAGTAAATTATGTAGCTTGGAGTTTTTTTTTACTGAGCCTGAGAGTGCTATCTCGCGACCTCTTTATAGGCTGCCTACGTACCCCTTAGGGATCAAGTCACACATAGTTCCCCATCTCGATTGCCGTTCCCATTCCTTTGGCTATTGTAACCGTCTCCCCACTCAAACACTTAGTGGGCGATTTTGGTGGTAACCCCCACGTGTTAATGACGCACTTCGTGCCCACATTGTGCAGTTAGTAGGCCTTGACTGTCATCCTGGCAGTTACAGGCGTTTACATTCCTTTGACCGTTTCTTTAGTCTGCTCATGGCCCTTTGGCCTACTCGTTCGTCTGTTACGTCTTTCCAGTATATCTGGGAGACGAAAAATCGCCTGACCAGACCTCTTGTCTGGTCGTGTTTTCCCTGCTCGTTTGCCAGGAGTAAGGTCATCCAACCAAACCTCTAGTCTGATCGTGTCTTAACTACTCAAGGTGGCAGTCTTTCATGAGGTGTCTGACTGTCCGACTAGACCCTGGATCTAATCGTGCCAGCGCATTCGGAAGTGTCATCATGACCGAGGATTCGGACATGGATTTGTGGGCCACATGCACGGCCCATATCCGTCCTGATGTGACACGTTCGCCCTGGCGCGACATGTGTCACAATGCGAATTTTTACCTCCACAACTACGAATAACAAAACAAAGGAAAATAATAAATTTTAATAATCAAAATTTAATTAATCTTGTGATTTACAAGTCTATTTATAAAGCAGAAAATCCTTAACAGATTCAGATTAGGATTTATCTAAATCTGCAAACTAGGATCTAACAGATTATCTAAATATACAAATATCACAAATAAATTCTTATTTAATCCTAACTAATATTTAAATTCGAATTCAAATCAAAATTTGAAATCTAAATCTAAATATAGATTCTAAAATAAGGGAATAAATCCTAACAAACTCAAAACTGTCAAAAATAGTAAAAATAACTTTCAACCGTTGATTTGACCCCAAGACAATCTCAGAATGCTCCAAAATCTAGCATAACATGTAGAGACTATTCCTGTAGGGCTCGTCAATTGAAACACGTGGACATATTATAATAGCAATTCTGATGTACGGTTTGAAAGTTATGGCCATTTGAAGTCACAGTCCTCCCAATCGATTGAGATGTTTTCTTCTTTTCTGATCCATTTGATCTCATTCATTCATATAATTTGTGGTTATGATATCTGCATTACTAACTCATATTTGGGGAGAAATAAAAAGAGGGGGGGCTTCAACGGACTCCCTATATTTAACATTAAGCATTCTTCGGTGAGGAAGTCTCCTCACATGTATCAGTGAAATTTGGCTTCCTGTTGCAACGACCCCACATCACGTTTTGTGAAAGGAAAATGTTAGACTCAGTCATTTTTATCAACAAAAACTCAGAGATTATACATGTTTTTATTTTTTTTCAATAGTAAACATCATCTAATGAGGTATATGCTTTAATAAAAAATGTATATCGATCCATTTCTAGTTGTATGAACCCATTTTTAGTAAGTGTAAGAAAAAATTTAATGAGGTATATACATCATCTAACGAGATATTTGCTCAACTACATTTGTTATGAGGTTTTAAGATCGTATTTTGGACTATAAAAAAAACTTAGTGTAAGAATGCCCTTTGTTAAGTAAATACCCCCAATGGGCCTCACATCTAGGCCTGCCAACAGGTTGGGTCCAGACCTGGACCTGACCCGACCCAAATTCGATTACACGTGTAATATACCCAACCTGATTTGGACCAGACCTAGTGGATTCGAACATACAAACAGGTCATGTCCAGATTCACCCTAACCTGATCCTATGGACCCGAGACCTGACTGTTTTATATATAAGCTCATATATTATTAGGCTATTAGTATTAGTTGACTCATAATTTTATATCTTATTTATCAAGTTCTAACTTTTTTATTTTTGTATTCATAACATTTTGACCCATTGTCTAACTAGTCCATTTACCCAATAGAAATCTTGAATGACCTAACTTTTTTTTGCTCTATATCTCAAATCTCAAACTTGTTTTGCGGGCCGCCTCAGTTATGATGGGTGAATGGAGGAAATTATATAAAATTTGATTAGGTGGACTAACCCAATTTCAGAAATATGATATTCCGAATACCTAGAATAGTTATTTTGACATATATGTCAATACTAATTTACTAACTAATCCCACTCATCCAAACAACATTTTTATCTTAATTCACCCCTATCCACCGTATAGTTTAATAAGGAAATCTCACATTGCACATTCAATACCCAACATATTTATTTACTAACAGCACTTCTCTATTAGACTATTACCACCATGCACTATGCACCTAATCAGTAATCACACACATCATATCATGTGATCATATGCAATGATCACACACACTTAATCAATTATTCAGTCTCTGGTCCGGGTCTAGGTCCAGATTTTCAAAGACCCACTAAGTCCTGCTATGGGTTGGGTTCGGGTCCACCCTGACCCGCCCCTGAACCGTTGACAGGCATACTCACATTACACTTTATTAATAAAAAATCATGTAGGGAATTAAAGGAGCAAGGTTGAATAATATACTCCCTAAAAGACTAAATGTCCTCATATCTTTATTGGCTCTTAAATGTATGAAATATTTAGATAGTGTGGTTGGAACTTCGAAATGCTCGGGTGCTCTTACAACATGAAAATAATAATAATAACTCGAAGAGTGCTGATACACGCAACCCGTTTTTATAATCCATTTTGCATTTCGTACGCTATGATAAAGTAATATATACTACACTATCATAGTGTATGAAATTCTATCATAGTATATAACCCAAATTTTTTTTTCATTTTTTTACCATGAAAAAAAAAATACACTAATGTATCTCAGTATATATTTTATTTCATATAATAACATCTATTTTAAAAAATAAATATATAATTTAATAAACAATAATAATAAAATAGACTATAATTAAAACTACAATAGAGCTCAGTGTATTTTTTTTTTTCCTACTCGAATTGTGTGGAAAACTTGAACACTCCTTGGATTCGAGTTGACAAAGATTCACTGTGACGCGCACAAATTTAATGCCCTTTTTGGGGGGAAATGTTACTCGTATGGGAAACAATGACAATTTAAATATATATATATATATATATATAGGAAAATGTTACTCGCATGGGAAACAATGACAATTTAAATATATATATATATATATATATATAATTATATTTTTTTTATAAAGTCAGAGTAGAATCGCCGAAGATTCCAATTCAAGGTAAAAATTCACTGCTTTTCCGTTACAAACCAATGATCTGAATTCATCGAAAAGAAACAAAAATCATGATGTCGAAAACCCGCCAAAAAAAAAAGAAAAAGAAAACGATCGTCAGAAGAAACTTAAAAAACAAAAAAAAAAAAGGAAATGAAGGGGCCAGAGTCTCTCGAGGCCCCTCTCATAATCTCGTCATTCATGGAAGACGACGAGCTCGAGTCGGCCGACATCGAATACGAAGCCAGAGACGACGAGGACGACGACATCGTCATCATGGACAACGACGGCGAAGACGACGACCACTTCCACCTCCGTTTCCGTGTCACAACCCTAACCGACGAGAACAGGCGGATGAGGAGGAAGGTCTCCTCCCAGGTTCAACAGATCAGGAAGCTCGGGCTCAGATTGGAAGAGTTGCAGAGGGAGATCGAGAGGTCCGACCAGGGGAGGAGGGCCCTGGCCCTCATCGAGCTCGAGCTCGAGACGGAGATCTATAGGCTTAACGACGACCTCGTCTCGTCGCGGTCGCAGTCCGCGATGGAGCTTAGGAGGCTCAGGGAGGCCGTGGACCGGCTGAGGTTGGAGAGGGATTGCCTCGTCAGACGGACGGCCGTGATGGAGGCACGGGTGCGGCATCTCGAGGCGCGGTTGGGGCGGAAGGGGGGTTGCGGAGGGGATAATGTGGTGGAGGAGGAGGAAGGGAAGGGTTTTCTGGGGTTTCCATGGCGGATTACGGCTTCTTTGGTGGGGGCGGTTGTGGTGGTTGTGTTTGCTGTGGTGTTCTTGCAGTCGTCCAAGCAGAAGCAGAGGTGAGGATTTGGAGTTGAATTGTGATTTGTTTTGGAAAAAAATGTCTTCTTTAATTGATTGAGGTGTTTTTAGATAGAGCTATGTAGTTCAGGTAGGAACAATAGGGATATGAATTAATTGTTATTGCCAAATGCTTGATAAATATGCATCTCTAGAGAGTAATATGGATATGTCAGAAAGAAATGTGCTTTTGATTTTTTGTGAATCTGTTACACATGGATAATGTATGCATGCTTTTCTTAGTTTCCTGTCTATTATTTTTCTCTCTGTTATCTGAAAAAAAAAATATGTGCAATTAGAGAAAGAGATCTTCCTTATTTTCTCAATGGTTGGGACCCTTGGATGATTCCATATAAGTAGCCACACTGAGAGAATGAATAGGAGTTGCCTTATTTATGAGAGGCGATGACATTAGAAAAAGATATGTTAAATTTTCCAGGATTAGAAATAGATTAACTGATGAGAGACTGTATACTTGAACACAGATACATGAATTCATGTGATTCTTCATGTTAAGCATTTGGAGAAAATGATCTAGCCTGCTGATTATTATTGGAAAGGATGCTTACAGTAAAGAGGTATTGATATGATCAGGTTCACTGATCAGAATGTGGGAAAGTATGGGAAATTGATGCCCACATGTGGCAGGAGCAGTTGGATAGTCAACCCGTAAAAATTATTTTTAACTTTTATGAAGAAGAAAGGTATGGTTGGCTATATATGGAATGATCCAACGAGCTTATACACCAACTGCCGACCTTTTTCATGCCTCCTGTACCGGACTGCCAGAGATAGGAAATTGTATTGCAAATGCGTTTACACCAACTGCCAACTTTTTTCATGCCTCCTGTACCAGACTTGCTAGAGATAGGAAATTGTATTGCAAATGCGTTTTAGGAATAGAAAAGAATGACGTAACGTTCATGAATTAACTCTTGAATGATAATTTGGAAGTTTAAATTTAATATGGCATATAAGGTTATATGTACCATAAATGACTATTATACTAGCATATGACTATTTACACCTGTAGTAGAAATTTAAAATAATTGGTAAATAGGGTGGTGTATGAAATGGAAGCAATATAAAGTACTGGTATTTTACTTGCCTCAATAGCATTAACTGCGCTGATTGATAGACTATGAAGTATACTTTTGATAGGTAAAGAAATGCTCACAATGCTAGTAACTTTCCCAAACTCCTTTGTTTTTTTTCTCTATTCTATTTTTTGTATGGGTAAATTGAATAGAAGCTGGATGTGTTAAAGAGTTTGCACGGTACTAGCATGCACTGAATCAAAGTCAGGAGTAAATTTAATTTGTATCCCATAGTGTCAACCTAATATGCTAGTACTCTTCATCTTCTTTGGCCGTTACTTGAGCATAGTTTGCATTTCTAGGTTTTTGAGTGCCAACAGTTTTTCTTTTTCCTTTTCTTAGAAGGCAAAGCCCAAAGAAGGGCATCACATCTTCTTCATACAATGATATGTGACACACCTGAGCAATTCTATTCCTCAAGATTCTCAGGCGAATGGAATATTTCAGACTTTCAGAGTTTGAATGCAAGCAAGAAAGCAAGTAGAAATGAAGCAGTTCAGTTGACCAGTGTAAATGGTGTTACATTAAAGATTTTTGTTCTCTCAGCAGTTTAGTGCCTCTTGCACACCCTATGTGGTGAGTGTATATTTCGTTGCATTTTTCCAAGTTCTACCATACACCTCAGCATTTAGTGGTAAATTAAGGATCTCTATTCTTTCTACTCAGTGGTTGAGTTCTGTTTCTGATCAATAATGTGCTTCTTTGTTCTTTTACTGATGTCTCATGTAATCTATTCTTAGGTTGTTGTACTATTTCCTATCCATATTCATTCTCATTTTTTGTATATATCTTGTAATTCTTCATGTAATATTTAATATATCATTTATGAATGACTTTCCAATTACAACATCATTTCCTTGTTGCTCTACTTTATATCTAGGTTATGTTTGTACACACAGATGTATATAAACCATTTACTCGGATGAAGAATTATTTGAACATTAAGAACATACTTTTTTTTGGTCAGTAAATAAAGATACTAACCAAAGGTAACCTTTATTCGCTGCCTTTGGTTTCATGTAGCTGGATCATTTCAGAACTTAGGTTTGTCTTTGACAAATGTACCACATGGCCAGGGTAAACCTAAAATGCTCAAGTTTTATTTATATATTTGTGATAATATTTACTAGCTAATCTAGGGTTTCCCTCACATTCGCAGACTTGTCCCAAATTAGCCCTAATGGCGGCAGCATCCATTAAGGAGTTGTGTCCTAATGAAATATCATGATCGTGATATAATTGTCCTATAGAAATATACTTGTTTATTTACATTATTATATATCTATCTTGATAGATCCTTGGCATGAGAACACCTACTGCAAATGTTTTAGAAATCTGATAAAAGAAATAATTGTTTTCTAAATTCTAAACAATATGAGCTACTGCAGCAGAGATAAATATTCAATGGTCTGCTGATGATCAATTGTGCAATTCATTTGGAATCTTTGTTTCATATAAGAGTGCATAAATTGAATGTAATAATCCTATGAGAAAGGACCAAGGAAAGGGAACTGAAGGTGGAATTCTGTTTTGTGACTCCATCTGAAATAGATTACTGTCTAGTAGTCTTTTTTCTGTTTGATGGATTTTGAGGGAGTAGATAGAGTGAATAGAAGATTACACATTCACTGCTGCAAAGCAAAGAGATTAATTGTCCTGTAGGGACATCTGAAATGGAATATTACATTCTTTTCAGTAAATGTTGCGACAAGGCAACTTTGAAGGAAAATACAGTGGAATTTATTAATGAAGACTCGACAGCTCTGCTGATGGGGAGTGGAACTACGATATAGGTCATATATGATGAAATAGAGCCAGTTCAATGTTTCCCATGAAATGATGCATGAATAGAGCTACTAGAAAGAGGTCCCTAGATTTGTTGCAAAGGAAGCCTCATTAACAATAGTCTAGATATTGATGGTTGTATCTAAGGATTTTGAAAAAAAAAATAAAAATTGAATAGTCCTGCTGGGATATTAGGTCATACATAGAAGGAAGAGAAAATGAGAGACTGACAAAAGTCATGACACTAGAAGTCCCTGTCCACAATCTACCCTAATCTTTGATGAAACAAATCATGACTCTCAAACGTTTTCTGCATAAGGTATAGCTCCCTTAAAGAAAATCTCGTTACACGATCATATAGACCAAATCACTGTAGGCCCAAAAGACTGCAAAATCTTTACTTTCACACTTCTATCTCCACTCTGTCTCAGCCTCTTCCTTGATAACCACATTCCCTCCATGGTAGATTGGTAGTAAAATCCACCACCAACCCCATCGCAAAGGCCAACCAAGCCCAAATCGACTTAACCAATGGACACCAAATAAGTAGATGTTCCGTGGTTTCATCCTTCATGTGATAGAATCTGAATGGTTTGTCTTCATTTGAGCCCATTTTGATCTGTATGATTTGTTAGCAGCTTGTTTTGGTACATCGACCACGTTAAAGCCTTAACCATCAAAGGGAATTTGAATACCCACACCTCCTTGGATTTAATCACAATCTCCCGAATTCTTGCTCTTTTCTCCTCCACAACCTGTAGCATCTGCGGACCGAGAAATCCATCCTTGGCTAAGGCTTCCGCACTACCACACAAGCTCGCTTTCCTTTATCACAACCTCCTAAAGCCCCGCAATCAGCATCGCATACATCATCACCTTCTCCTTCAGATTCCTCAAAAGAATCTCCCAGTCCACACCTCCCCACCCCCCACCCCCACCACCCCCAGATCTAATGCTCACTAACCAATCTGGCACCAAAGCAAACAAACTAGGGGATTTTACCTTGAGATAGGTCACCACACCATACATCATGCCAGAAAAACATTGTGCCCCCCTCCCCTCCAAATCGAAGACATCCTCTATGAACTCACCTAAAATCTGTCCTGGAATTTGTCCACTTGTAACTACACCGATATTTGTTCCCTACCACCTGATACCACATCTGATTTCTATCCTTAAGCCAACTCCATAGCCATTTGCAAAGCAATGTTGGGTTCATATCCTCTGGATTCAGAATTCCTGCCCCCCCTATCTCTCTTGTTGACTAACTGCACTTTCCTTCCACTCTCTTTCTCCCCATTCCATGGAAATCTCTTCCAGACGTGATCTTAATGATGCCTTTTGGGATCTTGAAGATAGACAAAAAGGAAATCGGAAGGCTAGACAACACCGCCTGAAGAAAGGTAAGATTTCCATCAAGACTCAGAAATATGCTCTTTCATCTGTCCATCCTTCTCTCAAATAAATCAACTTATCAATGACATCCATTCTTGTTTTTGAATTTTCTCAAAAGAAGGGGAGCCCCAGATGCCTGATAGAGAAGACCTCCACTCTGCACTCGAAGAACTCGGTTAGTTGTTCTACCTCCTCCCTATCCATATTGATACCCAAAATTGAGCTCTTATTGAAATTGACCGGCAGACCCGTCATAAGCTCGAAGCATCTGCATACCAACTTTACATCTCGAGTGGACTCTGTCTCCACCTCCGTCTCACAAAGGATGACATTATCATCAACATACTGTACATGCAAGAGAGACTGACCCTCCCACACGAAAGACACCGTGCCCAATCATCTTCCTTGGCCATCTTCATTATCATCCTGCTAAAGATACAAGTAACCAGCACAAATAATAAGGGGGCAATGGATCACCCTGATGCAACCTCTTATTCAGGGGAAAGATACCACACGATTCCTCGTTTACCAGCATTAAAGCCTGGGCTGTGGTAAAACAAGTCATATGATGATTATTCAAAAAAAAAAAAAAAAACAAAGGGGAGGACATCCATCATAAATTATGAAAAGTTGATATAACTGTAATGGTGTGTAAATACTTAGCTTCATTTAGATTTCAACATCATTCAACATCATATAAGCAGAAATGTTTCAATAATTATTAAGAAAAAATTATAATGGCGTATCGCGTCTTGTGTCCACGATGTGTCCATCTTGTGTCCAGCTATGTGTTCAAAATTCAGAAAACTATTTATTAAATTTTGGACACGTATGGAATGCCATATCGTGTCTCATGTCTATTGCATGTCAGACATGAACATGACATGTTCATTGAAATATCTATGCTTCTTAACTGCTGAATTTATCCCTCATTGTATTCTAATGCAAAACCACACATCATCAGCATCAGAGCATAAAATCCAGAACTACACTTACCCCAACCATGAAACTATCTACAAGATAGGTTGAAAAAAGAACTAAAAAAAAATAAAAAATAAACCAAGCAAACTTCAAGGGCTTGGACAGTCAAGTTTAGGTACAGGGATGTCAAAGTCATTGATTGTCCAGTCTGCAACTTGGTTCTTGCTCATGTAAATCTCCATATCAACTTCGAGGGCCAACCACTGCTTCTAGATTGGGGAGCATTAGGACTCAGCACCAACCAAGTTGTAGAGATATTATCTATCTGATATTGCAAAAGCAGGTTCCATCAGCAAAAGCATTGTATGGTGGGGACAGGTCAAGCTTGTTCTGCTGCCACCATGTGTCTGCGGGTTGAATATCATCTTGTGATGCCAATAGTGCGTGACATCCGTCGTCACATTCTGAGTTACATCATGTTTTTCTAGCAGAATTGCTTGTTTGGCCTCCACCATTTTTTTTGTCCAGTGTCGGCTGTTCATATGTTTAATGTACAGGATAAAGAAAAAAAAGAACAGAATGTATGTGACCTTAGTCATGCCCCTGGTGAGGCAGTGATAACCACCGGAGAAGCCCTCAGTGGCATCAGACAAGATACAAAGCATGATCAAATAATGTATAAGACTTGAAACTTCTCTTTCCCCTCTCTCTGTGAAGGACTTCTCTTTTCAATCTCTTCACAGTAGTACTGCGTAACATCACCTTAAAATATTGCCCATTTTTTCACTCAAAAATGCTATGCTTGTATTATTCGTTTCGCTCATGCAAAGGAGACATTGTATCTCCTTTGGGGAAACCGGTCTATGCCCACTCAAATACCAGACACAACGGACTCCGCTGCAGGAGTGACCTATATACTGATTCAACCTCACCCCTTCCACATTCTCGCAGCAGATTGTTAAGGGTGGCTGTGGATGGCTCCACTTCTCGCAGGCGAAAGCTATTACGTTCTAATGATGATCATAAAGCCAGTCCTTTTCGCATGCACACTTGCATCAAATGTACATTTTACAGTTCATAAATTTTATATCACAAGGAAAATTCATCTCACATGGCATTTAAGAAAAAATGCTAACTGGATTCAATTGAAATTTATGATTTGTACAACTATCTTGCTTTATTAAGCTTAATGAACGACAACGAATCACATGAGCCACCCACTCATTTACATGTCCTATGTCAATAGACTAATGAATCCTATGTTCTCAGGAGAAAACATAATAAAAGCATGCAAAATCTTATTAGCAGAAGCAGAAATTCATCACACCGGCGCACTCATGTGGAGAGCGACCAGAGATGCGTAAGCGCCACCCTGGATCTTCATGAGCACCTCATGCCTCCCCTGCTCCGCGATCACACCATTCTTCACCACAGCAATCACGTCGGCCCCCTTTATCGTGGACAGCCGGTGCGCCACCACTATGGTTGTCCGCTCAACCATCACGCGGTCCAGTGCCTCCTGCACCACCCGCTCCGACTCTGCGTCCAGTGCGCTTGTCGCCTCGTCCAGCAACAGTATCCTCGGGTCCTTCACCATGGACCTCGCGATCGCTATCCTCTGCTTCTGCCCACCCGAGAGCTGCACCCCTCTCTCCCCGACCGACGTGTTGTAGCCTTGAGGCAGGCTCGAGATGAAGCTGTGTGCGTTCGCCTTCTTGGCGGCCTCTATGATCTCCTCCTCCGAGACGTCACCACGTTTTCCATACGCAATGTTTGTGCGTATGGTTTCGTTGAATAGCACTGGCTCTTGGCTCACCAGCCCCATCTGCTCCCTCAACCAGCTCAGCTTGAAGCTTTGGATCTCCACCTTGTCTAGCAATATCTGGCCGGAGTCGGGGTCATAGAACCTCTCCAAGAGTGAGATCACTGTCGACTTCCCGCTCCCGCTCTCTCCCACGAGTGCGACCGTCTGATTGTTGGTAGGCATGAATAATATCAGAACCAAGACTAGCAAGTGAAAACTATATATGCAATTTGGTTAGGGGGGGCATACCTTCCCAGAGGGGACGCTCAGGCACAGGTCTCGGAAGATTTGCACGTCAGGACGAGTGGGGTACTTGAAGCTGACATGGTGGAAGTCGATGTTGCCCTTCACATTGGCCAACGTCGTTCCCGTTTCATCACTCGAATCGATCTTTGATTTCCGGTCAAGGATCGCAAAGATGGACGCGGTAGAATCCTTGGCCTTGTTTGTGTCCGGTGCTAAGGCGCTCGACTGCGAGACCCCAAGCGCGGCCAACGTCAATGCAAAGAAGACCTTGAAGACTTCTTGAAAGGTCGCCTTGCCACTGGCCACGAAACGGGCGCCAACGTAGAAGCTGAGGGCATACATGCTGAAGAGAAAAAAGAAAGATACGCCATAACCAATGCCGCTTACGATTCCTGTGCGGACCCCATGTTTCATGGGAGACTCGCATTTCTTCCTGTACAAATCCATCACTCTCTGCTCCGCGCAGAAAGATGCGACCGTTCGGATGCTGCTTACTGCGTCGTTGGCCACTTGACTCGCTTCTTCATACATGACCTGAAACCAATATATGGTTCATATGAGGAATGTATATTTATGGTGTTACACATATGAAGGAATTATATGGGTGTGTGATCCAAACCTTTGCATCCGCACTGAATCCTTTCAAAAATTGCATCTGAACGAATCCTTGCAAACCAACCAAGGGCAGCAAAACCAGTATTATAAGAGCTAATCTCCAGTTCGCAATCATGGCTATCACAAGCCCTGTAACGACAGTCGAAAAATTCTGAACCAGCAGGCCCAATGCATCACCTACAAGCCTTCGCACGGTGGAAGCATCTGCCGATAACCTCGCACCAATGGACCCACTGAGATGGAAAGCATACACTTAGCTACATGAATCACAATCAAGTAAATGAAGGATATCGGAGTTAACTAACCTCGAATTCGATGGATCATCGAAGAAGCTGATCTCTTGGTGCAACACCTGCATGAACGACATGGACCGAATACGTTGGATAAGCTTCCCTCCCGCGATTCCGAAGAAATAGTTCTGCATGGGAATGATGGCGAGCGCGACAACTCCCAAAAATGTGAACATCAGAGCCCAGAACCTAGAATCTTTCCTTAGCTTGTGTTCTGGTTCATAAAAGATTTTGATGGCGGTAGAAAGCAAGAGCCCAAATATGGGGAGGAGAACTCCATGAATTGCTGCAGCGGCTGATCCTAATAGAAGAACCGGAATCTCTGGCTTATTGAGGTAAGCCAACCGTCTCAGTGGCACTGGTTGAGACTCGCTATCCTTGTTTCCATATGTGTTGCTTTCATCTACTGCAGGGACTCCTTCCTCATGGAAAGAAACGGCCCCGGGCACACCAAAGGAGATTGAGAAGGAATGCCTACTGCTTCCACCAGAGGAATTCCTACTTATGGATCTCCTTAGAGAATACCTATGGCTGCCAGATCTGCTGGCAGACTTGCCCGCATCAAAGCTTGTTGCTGGCCTCTCCGAGTCATCCACTGTCGCTTCCTCAGATTGGTTTTTAACCTCTTGCAATTTTATGAGCTGAGCGTATGCCCCATCAGGATCCTTGAATAGCTCTGAGTGAGAACCTAGATATCATAGAATCTCAGAAATTTCAGTATATGACATTGGTTTGTAAGCATATTAGTGTGCACCACGACAAATGACGAGTAACTATAAGATTCAAAGATATGATCGGTTACCTTGCTCCACAATTTTACCACGATGCACAACCGCAATCATGTCAGCATTTCTAATTGTGCTCAATCGATGGGCGACGACAATGGTTGTCCGGTCTAACATGATCCTCATCAGTGCATCTTGAACGATGCGCTCTGACTCTGCATCCAATGCACTTGTTGCTTCATCAAGAAGTAGAATCTTAGGGTTCTTCAAAATAGCCCTCGCAATGGCAATCCTCTGCTTTTGCCCACCAGAGAGTTGTGTCCCATGCTCACCAACAAGTGTATCTAGCCCCTGCAAAAGACAAACATACAACATATTAACTCCCGGACTCTACCAACACAAGAAAGTGTCAATGCAAAATCAAACCTAGAAATGCATTACATTAGGCATCTTGTCAATGAACTTTGCAGCATTGGCAAGCTCAGTAGCCCTCCTAATCTCTTCAAGTGTTGCTCCTTCCTTCCCATAAGCGATGTTCTCTTTTATGGTTGTTGTGAATAAGATTGGTTCTTGGCTGACAAGCCCGATTTTCTCTCTTATCCACTTAAGTTGAAATTTCTTCAAGTTGATACCATCTATGAGCACTTGCCCAGCATGGGGATCATAGAATCTCTCTACTAAGCTAATAACTGTGGACTTCCCACTTCCACTCTCTCCAACTAGAGCAGCGGTTGTTCCACTTGGAACCTTAAATGAGAATCCATCGAATATCTGAACGTCTGGCCTTGCAGGATAGCTGAAGGACACATCTCTCAGTTCAATATCCCCCTTGATGCCTTCTAATACAATCCCATTGGTGTCACCCGCATCGATCTCTGGTTTCCGTTCGATGGTCTCAAACATCTTATATGCAGCAGCTTGTCCCGCTGCAAATGCATTCAAGCTTGGGGAAGCCTGTCCCAAGGACCTGGTTCATCACAATGTGTTAATTTGTATTCACAAATGTATCATTATAAACAATACTAAGAAACTATGTTGAATTGTATACTCACATTCCACCAGTCATGATTGCCAGTATGACATTAATGACCAAACCACCATTGTATCCCTTCTCGATGATCAATCTGGAACCATACCATATGGCTAAACCATAACTACTAAACAGAACAAGCATAACAACACCGATTCCCAGTCCACCGGCCAACCCTTCAAAAACAGAGGCAGAATATGCCGTCTTCAGTAACTCATCGTACTTCTTTATGGCCTGTGCCTCACCAGAAAATGCTACAACCTTGCATACGTTTACGAAGAGAGAAAAATTAATATAACAACTGTGTAGAACACTAAAAGGTCCTAGGATTCACTAGCCAAAATTATCCTTAGTATGTAAAATTTTATAAAGAAAGTATTTGCCTTACCGTTCTAATGGATCCAATTGTTTGTTCGACTACATTTCCTGCGAGTGCATATGCTTTTTGTCCACGACTAGACATTCTCGCCAGTATTATTGACATGACTGCAGCGGAAATGACAAGTGGAGGAATACACGAAAGCATCACAAGAGAGAGCAGCCATCCTTTTATGAATGCTACCACAAATCCACCAATGAAGGTGGAAATTAGTTGAATAAACTTCCCCACCTGAAAAGAGAAATGATTACATCAGAGTAATGGAAAAACAAATACTCCAGACCAACACAACTATATCAGTTTAACTAAGTAAAAATATTCACATCCTTCATGGCAACAACATTGTTAACAATTTCCTTCTATGATGTCTCAGCAGACCTTCGATTACTAATTTTATGTGTATATTTTAAAGCAAGATATAAGCTGCATCAGCTTTACGTGAAGTTCATCCAACAAACAGCATGCGATCATCCAAAGAATAGAAGTAACAAAAAAAACATTATAATTGCAAAAGTATTTTTGTATTTCTTTTGTTCTTAGTCTAACAAATACTTGCCATAGTTTTACCATTTAAGGACTAAAAGAAAGAATGTAGTCCATTTCATAAGCTCACGTGAAGAATGTAGTCCATTTCATAAGCTCACGTGGTTTGAAATAGGATACATGATTTTCATAACTATGGAAAATCCAAAAAAAATATACCTTTTCTCCCATGGCATCTTGGATGAGAATTGTGTCACCAGACATCCTACCAATGACCTCTCCAGTTGTTGTTTCCTTGTCAAAGAATGCAATGTCCTGTCTCAAGATGGTTTTCAGGTACAAACCTCGAATACGTGCTGCTTGCCTTTCTCCAGTCACCATCCAACAACAGACCTCTGTGTTGAACAAAATTGCATGTCAGTTTCTAAGGTATATAGCATGATCTTATATTGTCAACATGTAAAAAGTCTCATACGCATGTAAGTACAAGAGTTAAGCTGAATACTGAGAACAAATGCAAGATATGCTGCTTTTCCATTGTCAACATGTAAAAAGTCTCATACGCATGTAAGTACAAGAGTTAAGCTGAATACTGAGAACAAATGCAAGATATGCTGCTTTTCCTGTTGTGCAATGGGATGTTGGTGATATATAGGGTGAGGACTTGTATGTAAGGTTTGAGTCACTGGACATTCAAATTTCAAAAAATTATAGATGAAGAGTATGTAAGCTCCGCCTTATAAAAAAAGTCATTCATCACCAATTCTGTTACAGAGGTTATTTATCACTACGAGTTGTCTCATTACATTATTTTTTTTAATCTGAACATAGATGAAACCAGCACTGAACATCTAATTCGTGAAAAGGCTAGTATACTCAATAATACCATGGAAAATATATCTTATGCTGGAGAAGTAAAAAATATAAATTTGTACAAGCAGCAGGGCTGTCATTGATATAGTCACAAAATACATAGCCCATCACCTTATTTATATTTTCTATATATATGAGAGAGGGAGGAAGAGGTATTTTTTGTACATACGTAAAAATGAGGCTACCCCTGAACCGAGTGCCAAGTAGACAAATTTCAGAGCCACCTGAAAAGACAAACATGATTATTTGAACTTGCAATGTATTGTAAAAGCATGAAGTATATGGAGAACATAAAGATGCTGCTTTCAGAAAAATAATTAAATAACAGACTAGTTGACTTATGTAATCCAGTTACAGTTGACTAGAAGAAAACAACTCTGTTTATTCTCTTTTTTCCGTTATAGAACAACCCCCACTCAACCAGCACTGTGTTTACATTTTCCCACTTTCAAACAATTGATTGCATCAGTTGGTACACATGCATGATCATGTCTTAAATATCCAATTGTACCTGTTTGCATTTGAATGAAGGCTCAAGGCCTCAAGCCCCTACAGAATTCAAAGGGTTGTTATTTAAACAATCCACAAAATTGTAAAGTTCGGAAGGAGTCAATCCAAAAATATTCAACCAGATCACAAAATCAAGTGATGCAGAACGAGTAGCTGACGCGCTCTTAGAGCGATGAAACCGAAAGGGTTCACTTTTGAGATTTCCAAATAATTATAGAAAAACCGGCTAGTAGAAATCAAGTATCCCAAACTCAAAATCTTTACTATAGCTAGATATCAAGAAAATTTTCCAAAGTTGTCACTACACCACAATGCGCACTTATTTTTTCATTTTTCCTATTTTTTAACTCTCAAAATGGCGTTTTTTTGCTATTTTTGGTAATTTTTTATATTTCAAACATAACAACTTGGATTTGATTTCTATCAAATCCGAGGATCTCCTAGCATCCTGTAGAATTAGTTACAACAAACTTCCGGTTTTACTATTTTTAGTCATTTTTAATTAGTATAAAAGGAAGGTTTGTAATTTAGGATTTTCAACTTTTGATTAATATATTTGGAGTTTTATTTGTTTTATTGAGAATTGTGGGTTTGTTAAAGGATCTCAACGATTGTTGGATCATTATTTAGTTTTTGGCTAAGCCACCAACTCAATATATGGTAGCATTTGAAAATGGGTATGGGTCACATCAGAAGATTATGTTTCTACAATAATCATGGTTAATCCAAAATTATTTCTAAATGATGCAGGCAGTCCAACTTTTCGAGTGGAAAAAGATTGTAGTGATTAAAAAGGAATTTATGAGTGCTATCTACAAAAATTAACTTAGGAACCCATTTGGAATTAGGGTTGGGTTATTTTTGGGTTTGCAGGAAATTATCCAAACAAGAAAAAAAATTACAGCTTAGTTAAAAACAACAAACACAATTTTTTCTAAAACAAAAAAAAAAAACAAAAAAGTTAGCTTTTTCAAAATCAGCGGATAAATAACTATATTTAAACTCAAAATTTAAACACAGCTTTCTGAAAAAATTAATGCTCGAATCCGTTTCTAAAAGTGGGCTCAAAATCCTTTCCAAATGTGACGCTGACGGATGCCATCTATCAATTCATGATTTACAAGTAATGGATTCATTCAAACTTCGGATGATCTTATTTTAAACCAGATGATCAAACCCATATTTCCCAACCATGTGATTAAAAGTACTAAAGTCAGACAGCCCCCACCCACAATCATTTACCCCACCAAAAGAAACAACCCACTCATGTTCCCACCATTTTATTCTTAAGGGAGATCCCACAGATGTCCCGTGAAACAAAGAAAAAAAGAAAAGAAAGCACAACCAATTCAACAGTTTTATGTCGTGCATCCATTAAATTGGTTGTGCTTTGTTTTGTTTTTTCCAAAAGTGGCGAACACATTACGTTATTTCCTCATTCACGTGACATAATAATAAAAAAAATAATAATAATAAAAACACGTGAGTAAAATATGTAACATCCAACGAGCAAATAAAAACAAACAAAAACCCATCCGACGGCCAATAAAAGAAGTCCCAAAATAAAAACAACACAGCCCACACGTCTTTTCTAAGGTCCCACCGATTATCAAACACAATCAACGGAACAAAATATCCTCCCTTTCAATTCCCCAAAAACAAACAAAACCAAATTGAATAAAAACGCAAAAAAAAAAAAACCCTAATCAATTAAAAATCCAAAACAATCCAAACCTTGGAGACGGCGTGTACGATATTGCGAGAGTCGGAGCTGCCGAAGGCGTCGATGAGCTCTCCGAACACGAGAGTCATGATAGGCATGGCGAGGCCGTTGCCGATCCCGGCCACCGTCCCCACCACCATCAGAAACACGTCCAACGTGTCCGCGAACGTGAAGAGCTTGTGAAACGCCACCCTCTCCACCTCCTCCGCCTCCGCCTTGGGCGGCGGAGGAGATTCGTCTCTCTCCGCCTCCTCTTGCTTCATCTCTCTCACACGATAAACAAAAATGGGAGAACAAGAAAGCAATATATATTGGAGTTGGTGATCGTTTGAGAAACCCAAATAAAAGGTTGGGTTGGACGTATCAGATGAGAAAGGAAAGTAAGGGACGTATTTACGGGTGGGGAGAGAGTGTAGATTTTTCCTTGTATTTTGTTTTCTTTTTTCACACGCGGTGTTGCTATATATAGGTTTTACTAGAAGCAAAGCGTTTTCTGGATTGTAATTCAATTTTTGTTATTTTTTTCTTTTTTGGATTTATAATATATATATAAATAAATAAATAAATAAATAATGGAAACTTATTGTGCAAGACAGTTATATACCTGATGCGTATTTTTTTATTGGTGGAGTGGACTTTCTCCAATGGCGGACCACGTGAAATCATGAGGTGGCTTGGTGAAGTGAAATTTTCCTTCTCTTTTCTTCTTTTCTTTTTTTTCCCTCTTCTTTTGTTTAATTTTTAATATTTGAAATTCTAAATCTACTTAAAATATTTAATAATTTGATATTTCACAAATTTTAACTATAAAAAAATTATTTAAATTAAAATGAGAAAATAAAAAAAATCTTCAAACTTTGCTTATGTAATCATCTTTTTCTGAATATTGAAATAAAAATAAAAATTAAAATAACCATTAAAATTAGAAAAATAAAAACATCATCTAAACTCTATTTGAGAAGAGAAATGACATGTTTATATAGTATTTAGGTTAGTCATCAATACTATAAGAGAGAGACACTATCTTGATTCAAGATGGAATATTTAGATTAACAAAATAAAAATATAGTTTTTTATTTTTTTTTATTTTTTAAAGATGTAATAAGAGAGGAGATTGAAAAAATATGTTCTCAGTACAAATGTAGTTTTGTTTTAAACACTTTATTGAACATGTTGTATACAAGTTTTAAATATTAAAAATAGTTACAAAATGAAACAAACATTTTTGTCTATGGACTAAAAACGAAAAAAAAAAAATTTAAAGTTGATGACTTAAAATGTAATATAAAGAATGGGAGGATCGATACTAAATAACATAGTAAATAAGGATTTAAAAATAAAAATTCTAAAGGCAATTTTGATATTTTAAAAAAATTTAATTTGACGAACTCATGTTAAATGAAATATTCTTTGACTATTCTGACGAACATATGAGACACTGACTAAAATCGTAAAAGGCGTTAGAAGTTGGGAACTTAAAATGAATTATGAAAAAGGAAGGGATTGATATTGATTACTTCATTA
This sequence comes from Acorus gramineus, assembly GCA_030737835.1. Classification (NCBI taxonomy): domain Eukaryota; kingdom Viridiplantae; phylum Streptophyta; class Magnoliopsida; order Acorales; family Acoraceae; genus Acorus; species Acorus gramineus. The sequence goes on from CM060849.1 coordinate 4,701,690, forward strand.
CATGGTTTACAAAAACTTTAAAAAAAAATCTCTATAATATAACCTCCAACTTTTTAAGCTTTTCACTGGATTAAGATATTCTTCAGACGTCCGGTTGGTAAATTGATTCCTCCTTGACCTTTAATTTTGAAACATGATGACAATATTATTACTTTAAATATGAAATACATTTATTAGGAGTTTGTAAATGTCATTGAAAATATAATTATTTACTTATATTACAACACATTTATAATTAAAATATTTAATCAATCACATTTATAATTAAACACAAATTATAACCTCTAAATAAATTAAATGTCACGTAGTATTTTAAAAAAAACATGAAGTGTAATTTTTCATTAGAAATAAATAAGATTTTAAAAATTCAAACAAGAATGGATCTTCTATTAGTTTTTGTTAGACAGAATCCAATTGTTATTATTAATGGAGCCATGTGTGATAAATGGATCATTATATTTGATGAATTTGGACTATTAAAAAAAATAATAATAATAGAGAATCCATTTCTACATGTTTTTGAAGAAATTTGTTAACCTTTTGTGTTTGAGTTTAAACTTTGAGTATTAATATATTTAATTTTTTTTTATAGTATCATCTGTAATCTAGAGGCGATCTCCTTGTCTCTTATACAATCTATCAATCCAGTATATGAAAAATTAATTATTTTCAAACAAAAATTCAAACAAAACACGTAATGATTTATATAAGCACGCATTTCAATTTTTTTTTATAATAGTACATATGTGAGTGTATACTAAATGAAAAAATCAATGGGTTGGAGGCCAATTAATAAGTGGGGGCAGGGTGTGTCGTTTTCCTTAAACTTTCATTCACAGATTTGACCAGTTGAATGGAATCTGGTGATAACACTACCGCTTATGTATGTTATTTTTATAAGCTAGCTTAAAAGCAGAAAAATACTGATCTACTTATAAAATTTCACTAGCAATTTTCCCTCTATCTCGTAATATTTTAAAAACAGGTTTAACATAGATTGTCTTCTTGTTTTTTTTTTTTTTGGAAAGTCTAAACACCCCTCTCCCCAACCCCTTTGTCTCTTAATATAAACAGAGAATAAGAATGAATAACAATAGAATATCCTTTATTCGTTGTTTGTTTTGCGTGAATAAACGTCGACAGCCATGTCAAGATAAACTAAAATAAAACCTGGTACAATTTTAATTAAATATGAGAATAGCTTATTAAGGTCTATCTATAACAGAGAATAAAAATACTCTCATTGTAATTTAAAAAAAAGTAAAAAAACCATATAACCCCCTGTAAACCAACTGAAATCCATATTACCCCCTTACTTTTCTTAAAATCCAAATAACTCCCTGAAAACATCTAATAAATCTAAATAATTCCCTGAATAAAATTTACGTTTACGGATGATGAATATTTTGTGAATATTATGTTTGGTTAACCCTGGTGAAAAACACAGTATACCAAAAAAACCTGCAATGTGCTAAAAATGTAAAAAATCTTCTATAAATGACGATTTTACTCTTTCGGATAGGGCTTTATAATATATCCAAATAGAGTAAAATCGTCATTTTTATAAGATTTTTCTTATTTTTAACACATTGTTGTAATTTTTTAGTATATTGTCTCTTCAATCAGAGTTCATCAAATGAAATATTTATAAAATATTCATCATCTATTAACGAAAGTTTTATTCAATGGGTTAGGATTTATTAGGTGTTTTCACGTAGGGTTACATGGATTTTAAGAAAAATAAGGGAGTATATGAATTCTAGTCGGATTTAAAGGGTTGTATGAATTTGTCCTTAAAAAATATTTCTCTCACTATTTTTCACAACCCAATGATACACCCATCTCAAATCACAGCTTTATAATCAGTGTATATATTCACCGTTTAAGATTAAATCTCGGTTGTTCAGAATATACAAGAAAAAAAAAAAAAGTGAATTTGGACTGCGACTCAGTTCAACTCTCTCTCTCCCCCCCCCCCCCCCCCCCCCCCCCCCGCCCCTCTCATTCATTCATCAGCTTCGAATGTCAATATGGACCATCCGATGGAGGGGTTTTTTTTTTAACGTGAGAAAGCCCATAGTATGGGTGTATATTTAACTAAGAAAAATGGCTGGACCGTTCATTTGAGTTATTGCTTGCTTCGGTGCCTTTAATTTTTGGTTAGTATGATACTTCCAGTTCCAGAATGTGATGGAATGTGATTTTATCATATATTTTTAAATAATAATGTATATAAGAACATGATTAGTTTTAATATGAAATACACGAGGTCATATTTTTTTACAATGGAGACTATTATAAGTTACTTCCTAATACACATGACAGCCATTATTCAATTTATAGCCATGTATTGGAAAGTGTCCAATATACTTTGTTTCATCTAGTTGAACCAATATCTACAGTTGATTATTTAATTAACATATATTATTATTGCTGGGATAGTGCATCTTTTTTGGTTATGTTGAATAATTATTAGAATAATTGATTCATATACATCTCATTAGCCAAAATGGCTATTTCTGTTTATATATAAAAACCCACCATACATTATTACATAAGATGAACGGTCTAAATTTAATCATACTTATCAATGATTGATTTATATCAATCAACTATACCAAACATAAACTTATATTTCAGGAGCAAAGTTGATATTTTAAAAATAATTTTTTATTCTCTCTTTATCAATCATTTATTCATAGTTTATTTAGAGTGAAGTAAACAACAAAATCTGCATTTTACGTTTTTTCAATAAGAATAATAGAAAAGTTAATCAAATAAAAATTTGCTTGTTCTACATAAATTATTATTTATCCTGATATAACTATTGAGACTGAATAGCCTTATGTCACTTTGCATAGGGGAGGCAAAAGAATTTGCTATGATATGGATTTTTTAAATGTACTTGTAGCGTCATAGTCCATTTCTAAAACTTTATGATGAATGCAATTGATCCTTGTGATAAATATTTATTGGTGATCATATTGAATCTTATCCAAATATTTAGAAGAAATTTTTTTTGAAAGTACAAAATTTAGACACTTATTAAATAAATAATATTATAAAAGAGAAATGAAATGGACGGAAAATGATTGAAATTTGCTTCAGTACTTGACGGAGATGCTTTTTTAATTCATAATTCTAAGCATATTTATATATAATTATCTTGCAGGATTAATATACCATTAAAATTTAATTATCTTGCATGATTAATCATAATCATAAAATATTATATTATTATTATATAAGTTTTAAATCATATGATGTGACAAACCCTTAAATCTGGATTTTAGTCTTTCATTTATACAATTATCCAAACTAATTATAAGTATTTATATTTAATCATGTTTTCTTCCTAATAAAAAAAAATTAAATTCCAACAATAACATTAGAATAAAATAAGAATATTAAATAAAAGAGAAAAACCCAAATAACCCCATGCAACTGTCATGAAACTCATTTGACCCCTTGACTTTTCTTCAAATCCATGTACCCCGGAAAACACCTATATAATTTCAAAAAATCTGTTGAATTAAACTTTCATTGGCAAATGAGGAATATTCCATTTGATACCCTAGTTGAAAACATTGTATACTAAAAAATTATTATAACTATGAAAAACTTTTTGTTAATAACAATTTTATCACTTTGAATATATTATAAAACTTTATTTAGAGGGATAGAATCGTCATTTACAAATGATATTTTGCATTTTTAAGACATTGTAGATGATTTTTTGTGTAATACATTTTCAGTCAGGGTTAACCAAAGTGAAGGGGTTATATGGATTTTGATTAGTTTTTAGATGACTATTTAAATTTATATAGGGGTTTTCGTGTAATTATATGAACTTCGTAAAAATTCAGCGGGTATATGGATTTTAGTTAGTTTCCAGGGGTTCCATGGATATTTCCCTAAATAAAATGACGTCTACGCCATTCAATCCCATGTAAATGTTATATTGCGATGTTCCATCGACTCTCTTGGTCTCTTTACGACTTTTAAAGGCAGAGATTAGGTGAAGTCTATAAATCATTGTGTTGTCAACACCGGAAATAAACAGACAACTCTTTAGTGGAATTTTATGTGATGAAACAGATATTATTAAACAAGATTTGAAGTGATTAATATAATAAGCAAACTGAGGTTCAAAACGGAACTCGTGGACCAACTATCATAGAGAATGAATGTTTTTAAAGGACTTTGGGAAAAGTTATGTTGAATTGCTCCGTTAGTAGACCCCCTTCTATTTTTTTTTTCTTTTAACTTTATATATATTAGTGGATACACACGTGTGTTACATATAAATTATTTTATTTAATCAAAATCAAGACTGTTTAAAATTAATAAAAATAAGAAAAGACTACTTATTAAAATTGTAGATAGCATGTAGGTGTCCATGAATACAAGGGTCATTTGCTTATGAGGAACGTATGATTGGAGACTTATCATTTATAATACATTAATTGTGAAGCATACAACATATTTATACTGACATGTCTTCTACATGATGTGTTATATAATTTTAATAGATAAAGAAATATATTTTGTTTGATATTTCATGGACTTTTTACGTATGTTCTTATAAGTATGCAATATGTAATCAGAGCAGTTTGATGAATACAAGATAACCTAGCCTAGACCAGGAGAAAAAAATGTACTTGAAAGAAACCACCAGATAATAATAGAAAGATCAATGAGCTACGTAAGTTCACAAATAAACAGGATAAAAAATAAAGTTGGACACATTCAAACATAGACAATCTTTCTGCATAATTCAACAAATGCATGGGATATCTCTTCAAATAAGCAGTGCCATTCAAGTAATATCTTATATGAGCTTCATAACATATATGCAAATAATTGAGGAGACTTGAGAAAAACACCGTGAAAAACCAATTCACTACAAAGATGATTCTAGATCCCTGAAAAGTGTTAAACATAAGTGTTTGAAAAGGTCTTTATCTCTTGAATAAATCTTCATCACTGGTTAATTATAATGTGCAACCTCACAATGACAATAATAAAGATTTGTAACCTCTGAAAAAGAATTTTCAATTTATTTATGCAAAACTAACAGAAGATTTGTGAACAAGAATAAAAGTTATATCTAACATCTAAGGCAGAATCTATAAGACTGTAACAGAAAAATTTGAGATTAGAATAATTTAAAATAGCATTTGCATAGAAAAAAAAAATTTAAAAGAGCAACCATCACAATTCATATAAGCCCAAATTGTATTTAAAACCCATATATTACAATTCTAGAACAATAAAAAAAACAATGTCTTCAATAACCAGGATGGTTTCCTTTTGCCCATTGTTGTTCCTGTCCCAAAAAACGAAAGAAAAAACACAAAACTTCAACAATTGTTTAATTTATCTAACATCTAGCATCACGGAAATGGAAACAATTGAGATGAGTGGAACTTATTAGACATTCAAAACTCTAATACACCTTATTTTTTAAAATTGGTAGGAATTACTTTAAATCAAATGAATCACACCAAACAGTTCCATGTAAAACAAAATCAAAACAATAACCAATGGAGATCTTTGACAAATGTAAAAATATAGTGATAAAGAAACATGAAAAAAAAATAGAAATATAGTTATATGCGATACAGGAACGCTAAAAGCATCACAAAATATTGGACTCATACACACCTGAAAAGCTATCTAAGTGTGTTCCAACAACCAATAAAAATAAATACAAATTTAAAATTCAGCCAAACCCAAATTTTTTTTCACAATAGAACATAGTCTAAAAACCCAAAAAGTCATGCTACTCATTATACTAAATACTACATGAGACAGGCACTTATTAATAAATATGCTAAAAAAAGAGCTTCTATAGTTAGGTGGTATTCTATACTAAAAAAGCACATTAACTGTTAGGTGGTGCTACGTTTTGGTATTCTATAGTTGTAAATTGATTCATTGGTTTTCAAGGCTAGACTCAAGCATCAAAACATTTACTTAACTATAAGCACATTAAATGTCAGATGGTGCTACGTTTTAGTGTTATGATAGTCCTAAAATTGACTCAATGATTTTCTGAAGGCCAGCTAAATTGAATAGTATGCTTGCATGGCATATCAACCAGGTGTGTCAGAATCAAAACTTTAACCACCCTACGATTGATTGCCTACTAGATGCAATGGACCTCCTCTAAAATAGCAACAATTGATTGGGTATTCTATTCCTCAACCATATGACAACAATTTGAGACTGATTCAGTTAGCATATTTCAGTAGACAGAATGTTATTCTAGGAGGTTTAAAGGTCAAATCTAAGTAACCTAGTGCTAAATATCATGTTATATATGTGTCACTTTTTAGTCTATTGGTCACATTCGGGTCATTTCTGTTATATATGTGTCACTTTTAGCCTGCTGGTAACCGTTAGAGCGTCCTGGCAGTTTTTAAAATTTTTAGGGTTTTCGATCGGAACCGCAAATTTTTGGACTGTTAGCTATCTTCCTAAGCTAGAGGACTCCGATTGGAAATCTAACTGCATATTTGGTGTCCTGGTGCCATTTTAGACCTCTCACGAAAATTTCATCGAATTCCGGCATCGTTTTCAAAAATTTCGCAGTTCCGTGGCGTATCCGGGTTTTTAAGTCGCGCACTATAAATAAGTGGGATCTAAAATCCCGAGGTACTATTCATCATCCCTACGACTTGCATTTTCTCTCTCCCCTCTCTCTTTTTCTCACTTTCAAGCCCCCTAGACCCCTCAAACCTAAAAACCCAAAGCACGGGAAGTGTAGATCGGGTCCCGATCTACACACCGGTGTCTTCAAATCCCGTTTCCGGCGATCCTAGCCTCCCCGACCTCCCCTCTTTGTCCTCTGATTTGGCCCGTTTCGAAGGCCAAGGTAGATCGGGGCGTGAGAAGGCCGTTGGGAAGGGTTTCGGTGCGCGGAGAGCACCCGGTCACCTCTTCCTCCCCCTTGGTAAGCTTCTTTCCCTCTTTTTTCTTGTCTAGATGATTGCTAGGGGGGGGTTTTGTGTTTGGGAGGTGGTCGGCGGCAGTGGGGGTCGTCGGAGGGTGGTCGGAGGTGGTCGGAGGTGGTCGGCGGTCGTGGGAGGGGCGGTGGTGGCGCTCGAGCAGTGGCTGGCCTGTTCCGGGCAGCAAGTAGCAGCGGCAGCGACCCAGGCAGCGCGCGGGCATGCGCGCGAGTGCGCGTGGGTCTGGTGCGGGGAGCTGCTCGGGCGGCTGTGCGGGGGCTGTTCGTGCGGCTGGTGCTGGGCGGGCTGGTGCGTGCGCGAGGTGGTGGCTGAGGCAGCGGAGGTGCGTGCGCGAGGTGGTGGCTGAGGCAGCGGAGGTGCGTGCGCGAGGTGGTGGCTGAGGCAGCGGAGGTGCGTACGCGAGGTGGTGGCCGAGTGCAGGGTGCGCGCGGAGGGCGCGGCGAGGCCGTGGCGGTGCGCGGAGGGCGCGGCGAGGCCGTGGTGGTGCGAGCGAGGCGCGGCGAGGTGGCGGAGGTGCGCGCGGGGTGCGCGCGAGGCGAGGCGCTGCGCGCGGGGGCGCGCGGGGTGATCGCGGGCGGCGCGAGGCGTGCGGGGTGCGTGGGCTGAGGCGCGGCGGTGCGCCCGGGCGGTCGGGTGGCCGTGCGGGTGGGTGCCGGCCGTGCGGGGGGGTTGCCGGAGTACTCGGGCTAGCGTGCGTGCGGGTCGTATGCACGTTTGCCCGAGTGTGGGGTGTTTAGTTGTGGGTTTATGTATGATCTTGTGTATTTTGTGGTATTTATGGATTTTAACTCACCATATTGAATGTCTGTCTTGCAGATCTAGACGGACGGTCGCGCGACGACCCAGATACAGTGAGTGGGACAATCCAACCCAGTAGAGAGGCGTTATACGCACTTGGGCGTATACCGACCTCTCCTGGGGCACCGTGGATGTATATTAACCTGCAATAATATGTAATCCATGCTTGCATGATTTAATTGTAGAATGCATGCTACCCTAGACTTTGCATGTTAGGGACTTGCACCCTTAGGATATGTGTATGAGCCATGCACCATGTCTCCTGTTTCATGTTAGGAAACCTCGACCTGTGTATGCGTCCTACTAGTTAATTTATTAAATTAAATGCTAGTGTATGTTAAATCGCATGCCTTAGGTAATATTATCGGGAGGAGCCTTGCGAGGACAGCGGTGAGACCCGTGTTAGGGTACTCCGTGTTCCTTGTTTGGTTGTCGGGATGTCCTGTATCGGGAACTCACGCTGCCCTCCCAAGGTTTCTAGTCCCAATAATATTATAAGTAATGTTGTATGATTGGTATGATTATTAGCATGTTAGTGAATATTATAGGGGAGGGGCCTTGCGAGGACAGCGGTGAGACCCGTGTTAGGGTACTCCGTGTTCCTTGTTTGGTTGTCGGGTTATCCTGTATCGGGAACTCACGCCGCCCTCCCGAGTTTCTTTCCCCCAATGATATTCCAACATTGCTTTTGATTGTACTATTTCCCCGCATCTTGGATATGCGCCCTGGAGGAACTCTGAAGAGTTCATGACATTTGAGTGGTAGAGATGTATAGTCGGCGGATCCGAGTGGATCATATGCGTATGGATAGGCTGTTCTGTCCCCTCGTTGGATCCGGTAGAGACTACCCCAGCGTTAGAAAGGCCGTCCTTCGGAGGACCCACATCAGTAGGCGCCTCCCGATATTTGTGACGGACTGTGCTGAAGTTGTGGGTGGAGACCAAGCGGCCTACGGAGTGGAGGAGAGACTACCGGTGGACTAAGGGTGACCAACAGCCTAGTCAGTCCCAAAATCCTATGTCACCCGTGGTAGGGTGAGGGTGAGGGTGTAGTGGGTTGGCGATGAGCGACCCGCTGGTTTTGTGATTGGATGATTATCAATCCCAATAGCCTATGTCACCCATTAATGGGTGAGGGTGAGGGTGTGGTGGTTCGGCGAAGTACGAACCACTGGATTATGTTGTTATGTCGTAGAGACTGGATAAATAATGGAATTGTGGTAAATATCGTCTGTGATGCATGGGTTGTGCCGTTCACTGAGCGTGTGGCTCACCCCTCGCATATTTTTCCCCAGTTGCCACTGAGCCTGAGCTGGAGCTGGAGCAGCAGTTGGAGCTTTCCGAGGGATTCCTTCAGTAGCGGAGCAGCGCTACGTCCGCGAGTGCCAGAGGCTATCAGCATCCCTTTCCTTGGCTGTATGTATTTTATTTCCGTGCTTGGCACGTGTCTGTATATATTCAGTTGTTTCCATGTATATTGGCTCTCACAGGACGTATGATTGTGTATCGAGTCTGTAATATGTTTTGGGTTACAGACTCAGTTTTAGCTTCCGCTATTTTGTGTATATATTATGTCAGCCTTGTTTGATATCTGTGTTGTCATTTTTATCTGTGGTTTAGAGTATATGTGTTTGACCTCATGTGTAGGCCTCTGATATGATATATACACCTGCCGCGTCCAGGGGACGGCCGCCCTGGGGCGTGACAATTTCTGGCCATTTTCTAATTTTTCTTTTTTTCGATCAGAGTCGCTAAAATTTTAAACTTTTAGCTATCTGCATGAGTTCGAGTACTCCGATTGAAAATCTAACTGCATATTATGGGTCCTGGTACCATTTAGTACTACTCATAAAAATTTCATAGAATTCCAGTAACGTTTTAGAAATTATGCAATTCTGAATCGTATCAGGGTTTCAGTCGTTACTGGTTTGTTTAGTGGAATAGTGTTGGGATATTTTGGTGGTTATGGTCACCTTGGGTAACCTCACTCCCCTCTTGCTTAATGGTTGAGAAACCATTGGTTATTTTTGGTGTGTGTGGGTGAGATTAGCTTAAGTTCACCACCCCCCTTTTCCCTTCTCATCACCCGCCCCCCCCATTTGAGAAAAAAAATACTCTGTCTCTCTCTCTCTCTCACACACCCTCTCACGCCTCCCTCTCTTGATTGTGCGTGAGTGTTTTGAAGGAAAAGAAGGAGAAGAAGAAGCACAAGAAGAGGAGTAGTGAAGGAGAAGGGACACACAAAGGTGTGTATGTGTGTTCTTGTAGTGGTTGTTGATTCCCTTCTCTTAGGCTCCCTCTCATGCTCCCTTTGCCCCTGATTTTCAGCCAAGTAAGGCTTGTGGAGTGGCTGAGGAGGTAGTGGTGTTGGTGGTGGCGGTTGCGGTGGTTTTGGTGCGCCAAGAGCACCCGAATACCTCCCATTTTCTTTCCCCTCCTTTGGTAAGCTCTCCTCCTCCCTTATCTTTGTTTTAATGGTTGTTAGGGCTGTTAGGGTGATCATGCATGCTATGTATGTGGGATAGGGTGTGTGTGAGGGTAGTGGAGAGGATGGGGGAGGTCTGGGCGCACGCGCGGGGCTATCCGCATGTGTGCGCGCAGACGCGCGCGCAGAGGGGTGCTGGCGCGCGCAGTCGGGCGTGCAGGAGGGCGCGCGCGCGTACGCACAGGTGGGCAAGTGTGCGCGCGGGGAGCTGACGGGGGCGCGCAGTGCGCGCAAGTGCGTGCGAGCGGGACGCGCAGGCGCGCGCGAGCTTGCGCGCGCACGTGGCAGCGCGTCTGAACGTGCCGTTGGGCGCGCGGCAGTGCACCAGGGGTTGTAGGGGCGCGTGCGCGCGTGCTTATGCGTGCGTACGCGTGTAGGGGGCCACGCGCGCGCAGAGGGGTACTGGCGCACGCAGTCGGGCGCGCTGGCGGGTGCGCGCAGGGAGCTGGCGCGGGCCCGCAGTGCGGGCTCGCAGCAGCGCGTCTGGACGCGCGGTTGGGCGCGCGGCAGTGCGCCAGGGGGTGCGGGGGCTCGTGCTTATGCATGCGTACGTGTGCGGGGGGCCCACGCGTGTGGCTGCCCGAGGGTTTGGGTAGGTGTCAGGGCACTCGGACTTGCGTGCGTACATGCGTACTCGCATGCGTGCGAGCCCGTAGATGCTTTTGTATTAAAGTTTGTGGACAAAATTTTCTAAGGGGGAAGAATGTTATATATGTGTCACTTTTTAGCCTATTGGTCACATTTGGGTCATTTCTGGCCATTTTTCAATTTTTCTTTTTTTCGATTGGAGCCGCTAAAATTTTGGACTTTTAGCTATCTACGTGAGTTCGAGTACTCCGATTGGAAATCTAACTGCATATTATGGGTCCTGGTACCATTTAGTACTACTCATAAAAATTTCATCGAATTCCAGTAACGTTTTAAAAATTATGCAGTTCTGAATCGTATCCGGGTTTCGGTCGTTACTGGTTTGTTTGGTGGAATAGTGTTGGGATATTTTGGTGGTTATGGTCACCTTGGGTAACCTCACCCCCCTCTTGCTTAATGGTTAAGAAACCATTGGTTATTTTTGGTGTGTGTGGGTGAGATTAGCTTAAGTTCACCACCCCCTTTTCCCTTTTCATCCCCAATCCCCCATTTGAGAAAAAATGCTCTCTCTCTCTCTCTTTCACCCCCTCTCACGCCTCCCTCTCCCTCTCTTGATTGTGTGTGTGTGTTTTGAAGGAAAAGAAGGAGAAGAAAGAAGCACAAGAAGAGTAGTGAAGGAGAAGGGACACACAAAGGTGTGTATGTGTGTTGTTGTAGTGGTTGTTGATTCCCTTCTCTTAGGCTCCCTCTCATGCTCCCTTTGCCCCTGATTTTCAGCCAAGTAAGGCTTGTGGAGTGGCTGAGGAGGTAGTGGTGTTGGTGGTGGCGGTTGCGGTGGTTTTGGTGCGCCAAGAGCACCCGAATACCTCCCCTTTTCTTTCCCCTCCTTTGGTAAGCTCTCCTCCTCCTTTATCTTTGTTTTAATGGTTGTTAGGGTGATCATGCATGCTATGTATGTGGGATAGGGTGTGTGAGGGCAGTGGAGAGGATGGGAGAGGTCTTGGCGCGCGTGCGGGGCTATCCGCGCGCGTGCGCACGCAGACTTAGTCGTTTAATATATATAATATAATATGTTTTTGAATTACAGACTTAGTCGTTTAAGCTTCCGCTATATGTATATATATTATGTCAGCTGCCTTGTTAATTGCGTTATTACTTTCGATGTTGTGTAGAGTTTTCTATTGATCTCATGTATGGACTGCTGATATTATATATATTTGCCACGTATAGGGGGCGGCCGCCCCGGGGCGTGACAAAAGTTGGTATCAGAGCGTGGTCCTGTCAGAGCCAATTGTTGTCTTAGAGATGAGTCCTAGGATTTCTATATGAGTATTCTGATCCTAGTGCCTGTTTCTTTCGTTGCTGATATGCCTCTTCGCAGACGGATGCGTGGACGTGGTCCCCCTCAGGCCTCGGAGGTTTCCAAACCTACTAGAGGCGAGGAGTCTACTGAAGGGTCCTCGGCTATTGGGCCAGGACCAGCGCAGGAGTCTCCTGCATGGGAGCGTGCTTATGCTCGTATAGCAGATCTACTGGAGAGACTCAGACTAGGGCATTGGAGGCCCAAACTAGGGCGTTGGCTGAGCAGGCGCGCGAGAGATCCAGGAGCTGCGGGTGGCCCGCGAGGCAGTCCTGCAGGTCCCCTTGGTAGCAGATCCACCTGTGGTGCATGAGGTACCCCCTGTACCGGTGGAGATTCTAGTAGAGGGAATTTAGGATCCCCTGGGGAGGGAGGTGGTGGTAGAGGCTGCGGCACGTGTGCATCAGACCGGCCTCACCGCCATTCTGAAGCTTCACCCTCCTGAGTTCCATGGCTTGTCGATGGACCCCCTTGCCCCCGAGCGTTGGTTGATGGAGATAGACAAGATCTTCTCGACCATGCACTGCACCGACCGCCAGCGTATCTCACTGGCCACTTTCATGTTGAAGGGTAGTGCCGCCGACAGGTAGGCTACCCGATCGGTGGACATCCCCGAGGGTGTGGGGTGACTTCTATGGGCCGGATTCCGGAGTTACTTCCTGGAGGAGTACTTCCCGTTTTTGACACGTCAGATCGTGATGCGGGAGTTCGAGCAGCTGACGCAGGGCTCCATGTCAGTCGCTTATTACTCTACACGTTTCATGAGGCTTTCTCGGTTCGCCCCCGCCTTAGTGATGGATGAGGAGATGCGATGCCATCGGTTCGAGATGGGTCTCAACAGCACCATCAGGGTGCACGTCACCTCTCAGGCGTTCTCAAGGTACTCAGACCTGGTGTCTCGTGCGAGGACAGTCGAGCGAGACCTTGGGGTTCCCTCGGGGGTTCAAACCCCTTCTGCGGACCAGAGGCCCCCCAGGAGCCAGGACCAGGGACGTCACAACGTTGGTCACATAGGTGTGCTTGTCCGAGTCTTTGGGATTTCTAGTAAATTCCATGTATATTTATGTAGTTAGACTCACCATATTGAATGCCCTTATCTTGCAGATCTTGGCGAACGGTCACGCAACGACTCGGGTTGCGGTGAGTGGGTCGATCCAACCCAGTAGGGAGGCGTTCGATGCACGTAGAAGTGCATTGCCCTCCCCTGGGGCGTCATAACTGCATGTTAACCATATTTGCATGTATATGTTATTATTGGGCTTGCTAGGTTGCATCCATGTCATGTTAGACCTAACATGTTAGGGTTATACATCCTAGTATCATGTGTAGGGACCAATGCTTGTTCATGCATCATGTCCCATGTTAGGATAACATTTGATTCCTACATGCACCCCGACCTTGCCTAAGTATACCCTTAGCTATCTATGAAAAACATAAGTGTAAGCATGCCTTAGAAAATATTATAACCTTGTTATTATATTATTTAAATGCTTCCATGATGAATTCCTTGTATATTTATTATCCATGTTATATGCTTAAGTTAAGCCTTAAATCTTGCCTAATGAGTTTAGGCAAGTGTATGACCACTTACTTGGCAATTGTCACTATGAATAATATGTTTTTCCCCGCATCTGAGTTATGCACCCTGGAGGGAATTCTTGAGAATTCGTTACCTTATCGGTGTTTAGTAACCGGTGTCGACGGATCCAAGAGGATAATATCTGCGAGTGTAGATTGTTTTCTTCCCTTCGTTGGATCCGATATAGAAACTCCCTGGCGTTGAAAAAGCTGTCCTGACAGAGAGCTCCTATCCGTAGGTACTACCGATGCATTCGGGAACGTACTGATCGTGGGAGTATACCAGGTAGAGGCTACCCGGGGAAAGGGCTACCGGTGGACCAAGGGTGTAGAGCAGTCTAATCTCTCCCAAAAGTCCTATGTCACCTCTAAAGGGTGAGGGTGAGGGTGTGGTGGGTCGGCGTCGCTACGACCCACCAATTTGTGCAGTTACTCCCATCTTAGGGACTTTAATGATTTTAAAGGTTAATATGAGTTGTGTTGCATAGATTGTACCATTTCACTGAGCGTGTGGCTCACCCCTCGCATACCTTTTCCTCCAGTTGTCGTTGGGTCGGATCTGAAGGAGGAGCTCCCCGAGGCGTCGCACCAGTAGCGGAGCAACGTTCGCGTTTTGGGTCTTGCGAGTGAGAGGCCATCAGCATCCCCCTTTTTCCTTGTATGTATTGTTACTCGTGCTTGGGCACAATACTTGTATGTTGATGTCTTTTTTTTATATTGGCTCTCACAGGACAGTTGATTATGTATTCTGGTCTGTAATATGTCTTTGAATTACAGACTTAGTCGTTTAAGCTTCCGCTATATGTATATATATTATGTCAGCTACCTTGTTAATTGCGTTATTACCTTCGATGTTGTGTAGAGTTTTTTTTATTGATCTCCTGTATGGACTGCTGATATTATATATATTTGCCACGTATCGGGGACGGCCGTCCTGGGGTGTGACATATCCCCTCTTCATATTTTGAATGAACGATTGGAACTCTTCTTTTTTCTTTTTGAAAAGGTACACTAACTACCCCAATTTGATTAAATAATTAGAGTACATAGTGTCACGCCCCAGGGCGGCCAACCCAGGGACGCGGCAAGTGTATATATCATATCAGAAGCCTACACAGGAGGTCAATAATATATATATCATACACAGACAACTAGAATGACACACATGCAACAAAAGGGGCTGACATGATATATACACCAAATGCGGAAGCAAAAGACTGAATCTGTGAATAAACATTCTACAGACTCGATGCACAATCATACGTCCTGTGAGAGCCAATATACACAATATAAAACTGAACATATACCAACACGTGCCAAGCACGGAAATAAAATACATACAGCCAAGGAAAGGGATGCTGATAGCCTCTGGTACTCGCGGACGTAGCACTGCTCCGCTACTGAAGAAATCCCTCGGAAAGCTCCAACTGCTGCTCCGGCTCCAGCTCAGGCTCAGTGACCACTGGGGAAAAACATGTGCGAGGGGTGAGCCACACGCTCAGTGAACAGCACAACCCACGCATCACAGACAATATTTACCAATATTCCATTATTTTATCCAGCCATCAATACATAACAACACAAATCCAGTGGTTCGTACTTCGCCGAACCACCACACCCTCACCCTCACCCATCCATGGGTGACATAGGATTTTGGGACTGATAATCATCTATTCACAAATCCAGTAGGTCGCTCATCGCCAACCCACTACACCCTCACCCTCACCCTCAACGGGTGACATAGGATTTTGGGACTGACTAGGCTGTTGGTCACCCTTGGTCCACCGATAGTCTCTCCCTCCACTCCGTAGGCCGCCTGGTCTACTCCCACATTCAGCACAGTCCGAAACCAAATCAGGAGGTGCCTACTAATGGGAGCCCTCTGTCAGGAAGGCCCTGTCTAACGCTGGGGGTAGCCTCTACCGAATCCAACGCAGGGAACAGAACAGCCTATCCATACGCATATGATCCACTCGGATCCGCCAACTACATATCATTACAACTCAAATGTCATGAATTCCTCTGAATTCAACCAGGTGCATCATCAAGATGCGGGAACATGTACAAAAATCAGTAAGGCTGGAATATCATTGGGGGAAAGAAACTCGGAAGGGCGGCGTGAGTTCCCGTTATAGGATACCCCGACAACCAAAAAAGGAACACGGAGTACCCTAACCCGGGTCTCACCGCTGTCCTTGCAAGGCCCCTCCCCTATAATATCTACCAACTATACTAATAATTATACCAATCATACAGTCATTACATATAATATTATTGGGACTAGAACCTTGGGAGGGCAGCCCGAGGTCCCGATACAGGACATCCCGACAACCAAACAAGGAACACGGAGTACCCTAACACGGGTCTCAGCGTTGACCTCGCAAGGCTCCTCCCTATAATATTATCCTAAGGCATGCGATCTAACAGATACCAGCATTTAATTTAATAATTAAACTAGTAGGACGCATGCATAGGCCGGGGTTTCCTAGCATGAAAACCAGGGGACATGCTGCATGGCTCATACGCATATCCTAAGGGTGCAAGTCCCTAACAGAAAAGCCTAGGGTAACATGCATTTCTACATATTCATCAGGCTCACATGCAATACATGTTATTACAGGTTAATATAATCCATGTCATCCCAGGAGAGGTCGGTATATGCCCAAGTGCGTATAACACCTCTCTACTGGGTTGGATTGTCCCACTCACCAGTATCGGGGTCGTCGCGCGACCGTCCGTCTAGATCTGCAAGACAGACAATCAATATGGTGAGTTAAAATCCATAAATACTACAAAATACATAAACCCACAATTAAACTCCCAACACTCGGGCAAACGTGCATACGACCCGCACGCACGCTAGCCCGAGCACTCCGACAACCCCCCGCACGGCCGGCCACCACCCGCACGACCACCCGACCGCCCGGACGCGCCGCCGCGCCTCAACCCGCGCACTCCGCACGCCTCTCGCCGCCCGCGAGCACCCCGCGCGCCCCCGCGCACAGCGCCTCGCCTCGCGCGCACCACCGCCGCCTCACCGCTCCCCGCGCGCACCACCACGGCCTCCCCGCGCCCCGCGCGCACCGCCGCCCGCACTGCGCCCCCGCGCAGCGCCCAAGGCTGCCTGCCGCACGCCCGAGTGCCCCGCGTTCCACGCGCAGCACCCGCGCGCGCCCTGCTCGCCTGGCGCCCAGCGCCCCGGGCCCTAACCCTGCACCCAGCACCCGCAGCCCAGCACCCCGGCGCTCAGCGCCCAGCACCCGGGACCGTCACCCAGCGTCCACGCGCACGCCCGCGCAGCACGCACCCAGCGCGCCTGGCAGCACGCGCTCAGCGCGCCTGCCAGCCTGCGCGCGCTGCTGCCCGCGCTGCCTGCCTGCGCGCGTCGCCGAGTGGCCCGAGCACCGCTCGCCTACCCACCCGAGTACCGTCCGCCTGGTGCCCGAGCACCCCCTGCCAGCTGCCCGAGCATGGCCTGCCCAGCCGGTCTGCCCTGCTCGCGCAGCCCGCAGCCTGCCAGCTCCGCACGCCTCCCCCTGCACCCCAGCAAACTGGTGCACCTGCTCCTGACTACCCGGCCAGCCCCACCCAGCGCGCCCAGCGTGCCTGCGCACAGCACGCCCAGCACTCGCGCCTGCTCGCCACCATCTCCACCCGACTGCATGCCCGCGCGCACGCCCGCGCGCATGCCCGCGCGCACGCACGCGCGCGCCTGCCAAACAGCCCTGCAGCCGCACCAGCTGCTGCTGCCCTGCCCGAGACAGCCACCACCACTGCCCGAGGCCACCTCCCACCCATTCCCGAGCACCTCTACCACCACCCACCGACCTCCGACCACCTCCACCGCCCTCCGACGGCCACCCACAGCCGCCGACCTCCACCCAACCCCAAAATCCACCTCCTAGCATACATCTATGCAAAGAAAGAGGGGAAAAAGGCCTTACCAAGGGGAGGAAGCGAAGCCCGGACGCTCTCCACGCGCCGAAACCCTTCCCAAAGGCTCTCTTACGCCCCGATCTACCACGGCCCTCGAAATGGCCCGAATCAGAGGACAAAGAGAGGGGGATGGAGTGGCTAGATTCGTCGGAATTCGGATTTGAAGACACCGGTGCGTAGATCGGGACCCGATCTACACTTTCCGTGCTTTAGGTTTTAAGCTTTGAGGGCTCTAGGGGGCTTGAAAGTGAGAAAAAGAGAGAGGGGAGAGAGAAAAGCAAGGTCGTAGGGATGATGAATAGTGTAGGGGTGATTTTAGATTCCATTTAAATAGAGTGCGACTTAAAAACCTGGATACGCCCCGGAACTGTGAAATTTTTGCAAACGATGCCGGAATTCGATGAAATTTTCATGAGAGGTCTAAAATGGCACCAGGACACCAAATATGCAGTTAGATTTCTAATCGGAGTCCTCTAACTCAGGACGATAGCTAACAGTCCAAAAATAAGCGGTTCCGACCAAAAACCCTAAAAATTTTTAAAACTGCCAGGACGCTCTAACGGTTACCAGCAGGCTAAAAGTGACACATATATAACATTCTTCCCCCCTTAGGAAATTTTGTCCTCAAAATATGCAAAAACATCTAGGAGAAGAAAAGATGCATATACTCGTCACACCTGGCATCCCTTGAGCTCCTATGTGTCCTTAACACCGGAACGGTGCTGCCATCGCACCTCGACCAACTGGACGGTCTTGGTGCAGAGCCTCCTCACGCGGCGGTCCATGATCTCAATCGACTGCTCCACGAATGACTGTCCGGCTCAGAGACGAGCGGCTCGAACGGGATGACGTGAGCAGGATCGCGGACACCTTTACCCAACTGCGAACCCACCACTCCAAGACGGAGAGGTAAGAATTGGCGCTGAGGTGAGCCTCCGGGTAAACTCCAGGAAGCTCTCCTCGCAAGACGGGGACCACTCGAACCGGACATCCTTCCGAGTAAGGCGGTTAAGAGGAACAGCTATCTTCGAGAGTCCCTCGTCAAGCTTCCTACAATAACCCTCCAACTCGGGAAGCTCCGAATCCTTGCGGGGTTCGACGGCCTACGCCAATTCGACATAGCAAACGTCTTACCCGGGTCCACAGATATGCCTTCACCAGAAACCACTCAGCCCAAAAGGCCTTAACCTCTAACCAAACTCGCACTTGATCTCTCATCTATCTGATGCTTCCATGGCATCCCTTACCTGGGAAAAGAAACCTCGGGAGGGCACCATGGAATCCCGATATAGGATACCCCGACAACCAAACAAGGAACACGAAGTACCCTAGCCCGGGTTCCAACGCCGACCTCACAAGGCCCCTTAATCCAGAAAGGAACACTGGAAGAAGACATCATTTAAAAGAACACCATCAACTCCTCCGGATCATCTACCTCTAGATGATCACCCAACGATGTCATTCAACATCCTTTGCAAGACCGAACCCAACATCATTGGGAATGGTCCAACAGAACTTGGGTTACGAGCGACCCGCCTTCGCCTCATCCACACCCTCACTCCCGAAAGGAGACATTTTGGGACTTTGGGAGAGACTTAGACTGCTCTCTACCCCTGGTCCACCGGTAGCCTCTCCCCGCTCCGTAGCTCGCCTGGTCCTCTGACCGGGAGCCTGTCTAACGCCGGGGCTGTACTACGCGGATCCAACGAAGGGGAGAGCGATTCCACGCTCGCGACACCATTCAATAACCTCTTACCGGGTAGCCCCTACCTAGCATACTCCCAAATTCAGTACCCCTCCGACTGCATCGGCGGTACCTACTGATGGGAACTCACTGCCAGGACGGCTAAAACCCGGCTTCCTTAACCCAAACAACCGCTCTAAATTTTCACACACCAAATGCCACACACACTTGCATAATAACCACCCATTACACGCACACATCCTTATACTAGAGAGCTGGGAACTTAGGATAATACCTCGAACCATGACACCCGAAGGCTGCGCCTCCTCGGCCGTAAGCGCTGCAACTCTGCCCTGCACCAACCGCGGCTGAGGAGCAGGGGCACGCCTCACCGGCTGCACTGGCTGCTACTGGCGCTGAGGCTGCTGCTGCTGCTGGCGCGGAAGCTGCTGCTGCAAGAACGGCGGCTGCTGAGGTGGCACTCGGGGTCGGCCAGCATCTGGGCAATTGTATCTGATATGCCCGATGCGCTGACAATGAAAACAGCGCCGCTTCTCCGGCTGCCAGGACTGGATGGGCACTGCTGCAATGGGTGCCGGATCCCATACTGGCACCGCATCTGCTGGAGGAGAGGAAGCCGCTGACTGATCGAAGCGGGGCCTCTTCCTCTTGCGCTGCCCCTGGTCCTGACTCCCGGAAGGACCCTGATCTGAAGAAGGGGTCGGAGCCCGCACTTGAATCCCGAGGTCTCTCTCGACGGTCTTCGCCCGAGACACTAAGTCGGAGTACCTCGTGAAAGCGTGGGCAGTGACGTGCACCCGGATAGCGCTGCTGAGACCCAGCTCGAATCGCCGGCACCTCGTGACCTCATCCATCACCAAGGCTGGAGCAAATCTGGACAGACTCGTGAAGCGTGCAGAGTAGTCAGCAACCGACATGGAGCCCTGCGTCAGCTGCTCGAACTCCCGCTCCACTAGCTGTCGCGTCGAGAACGGAAAATACTCGTCCAGAAAATGCCTCCGGAAACCCGCCCAAGAAAGCTGCTCCACTCCCTCTGGAATGTCCACCACTCGGGTAGCCCACCAGTCGGCGGCATCACCCTTCAGCATAAAGGTGGCCAGGGCGACTCGCTGGCGATCGGTGCAAAGCATGGCCGCGAAGATCGTGTCCACCTCCCTCAACCAACGCTCTGGCGCAAGAGGATCTGCCGACTGCCCATGAACTCGGGAGGATGGAGCTTCAGAAAGGCGTTGAGGCCGCTCTGCTGCACTCGCGCTGCCGCCTCTAGCTCCTCCTCCCTCTGCAGGGGATCCTCAACTCTCACTGCCGGAACTGCCACAGGAACTGGGGGTACATCGGGTACCACAGGCGGATCTGCCACCAAGGGGACCGGCGGAACTGCCTCGCGGGTCGCCCTCAGCTCCTGAATCTCCCTAGCCTGCTCTGCCAACATCCGCGTCTGTGTCTCCACCAAATCAGCCAACCGAGCGAAAGCACGCTCCCAAGCAGGAGGCTCCTGCGTCAAGGGCTCTCCGGTAGCATCCTCGTCTCTGGTAGGTCCGGAAACCTCCAAAGACCGAGAGGGACCTCGTCCGCGCCGTCCTCTGCGAGGAGGCATATCAGCACCCTAAGAAAACCAGACACTAGGATCAGAATACTCATATCGAAATCCTAGGACTCATCTCTACGAAAGAAAGACCATTGGCTCTGACAGGACCAGGCTCTGATACCAACTTTTGTCACGCCCCAGGGCGGCCAACCCAGGGACGCGGCAAGTGTATATATCATATCAGAAGCCAACACAGGAGGTCAATAATATATATCATACACAGACAACTAGAATGACACACATGCAACAAAAGGGGCTGACATGATATATACACCAAATGCGGAAGCAAAAGACTGAATCTGTGAATAAACATTCTACAGACTCGATACACAATCATACGTCCTGTGAGAGCCAATATACACAATATAAACTGAACATATACAGACACGTGCCAAGCACGGAAATAAAATACATACAGCCAAGGAAAGGGATGCTGACAGCCTCTGGTACTCGCGGACGTAGCGCTGCTCCGCTACTGAAGAAATCCCTCGGAAAGCTCCAACTGCTGCTCCGGCTCCAGCTCAGGCTCAGTGACCACTGGGGAAAAACATGTGCGAGGGGTGAGCCACACGCTCAGTGAACAGCACAACCCACGCATCACAGACAATATTTACCAATATTCCATTATTTTATCCAGCCATCAATACATAACAACATAAACCAGTGGTTCGTACTTCGCCGAACCACCACACCCTCACCCATCCATGGGTGACATAGGATTTTGGGACTGATAATCATCTATTCACAAATCCAGTAGGTCGCTCATCGCCAACCCACTACACCCTCACCCTCAACGGGTGACATAGGATTTTGGGACTGACTAGGCTGTTGGTCACCCTTGGTCCACCGATAGTCTCTCCCTCCACTCCGTAGGCCGCCTGGTCTACTCCCACATTCAGCACAGTCCGAAACCAAATCAGGAGGTGCCTACTAATGGGAGCCCTCTGTCAGGAAGGCCCTGTCTAACGCTGGGGGTAGCCTCTACCGAATCCAACGCAGGGAACAGAACAGCCTATCCATACGCATATGATCCACTCGGATCCGCCAACTACATATCATTACAACTCAAATGTCATGAATTCCTCTGAATTCAACCAGGTGCATCATCAAGATGCGGGAACATGTACAAAAATCAGTAAGGCTGGAATATCATTGGGGGAAAGAAACTCGGAAGGGCGGCGTGAGTTCCCGTTATAGGATACCCCGACAACCAAACAAGGAACACGGAGTACCCTAACCCGGGTCTCACCGCTGTCCTTGCAAGGCCCCTCCCCTATAATATCTACCAACTATACTAATAATTATACCAATCATACAATCATTACATATAATATTATTGGGACTAGAACCTTGGGAGGGCAGCCCGAGGTCCCGATACAGGACATCCCGACAACCAAACAAGGAACACGGAGTACCCTAACACGGGTCTCAGCGTTGACCTCGCAAGGCTCCTCCCTATAATATTATCCTAAGGCATGCGATCTAACAGATACCAGCATTTAATTTAATAATTAAACTAGTAGGACGCATGCATAGGCCGGGGTTTCCTAGCATGAAAACCAGGGGACATGCTGCATGGCTCATACGCATATCCTATGGGTGCAAGTCCCTAACATAAAAGCCTAGGGTAGCATGCATTCTACATTTTCATCATGCTCACATGCAATACATATTATTACAGGTTAATATAATCCATGTCGCCCCAGGAGAGGTCGGTATACGCCCAAGTGCGTATAACACCTCTCTACTGGGTTGGATTGTCCCACTCACCAGTATCGGGGTCGTCGCGCGACCGTCCGTCTAGATCTGCAAGACAGACAATCAATATGGTGAGTTAAAATCCATAAATACTACAAAATACATAAATCCACAATTAAACTCCAACACTCGGGCAAACGTGCATACGACCCGCACGCACGCTAGCCCGAGCACTCCGACAACCCCCGCACGGCCGGCCACCACCCGCACGACCACCCGACCGCCCGGACGTGCCGCCGCGCCTCAACCCGCGCACTCCGCACGCCTCGCGCCGCCCGCGAGCACCCCGCGCGCCCCCGCGCACAGCGCCTCGCCTCGCGCGCACCACCGCCGCCTCACCGCTCCCTGCGCGCACCACCACGGCCTCCCCGCGCCCCGCGCGCACCGCCGCCCGCACTGCGCCCCCGCGCAGCGCCCAAGGCTGCCTGCCGCACGCCCGAGTGCCCCGCGTTCCACGCGCAGCACCCGCGCGCGCCCTGCTCGCCTGGCGCCCAGCGCCCCGGGCCCTAACCCTGCACCCAGCACCCGCAGCCCAGCACCCCGGCGCTCAGCGCCCAGCACCCGGGACCGTCACCCAGCGTCCACGCGCACGCCCGCGCAGCACGCACCCAGCGCGCCTGGCAGCACGCGCTCAGCGCGCCTGCCAGCCTGCGCGCGCTGCTGCCCGCGCTGCCTGCCTGCGCGCGTCGCCGAGTGGCCCGAGCACCGCTCGCCTACCCACCCGAGTACCGTCCGCCTGGTGCCCGAGCACCCCCTGCCAGCTGCCCGAGCATGGCCTGCCCAGCCGGCCTGCCCTGCTCGCGCAGCCCGCAGCCTGCCAGCTCCGCACGCCTCCCCCTGCACCCCCCGAGCGCACTCCCGCTCGCGCACCCGCGCGCACGCGCTCGCGCGCCCAGCAAACTGATGCACCTGCTCCTGACTACCCGGCCAGCCCCACCCATCGCGCCCAGCGTGCCTGCGCACAGCACGCCCAGCACGCGCGCCTGCTGGCCACCATCTCCCCCGACTGCATGCCCGCGCGCCTACCCGCGCGCACGCACGCGCGCGCCTGCCAACTGCCCCGCCAGCTGCTGCTGCCCTGCCCGAGACAGCCACCACCACTGCCCGAGGCCACCTCCCACCCATTCCCGAGACCACCTCTACCACCACCCACCGACCTCCGACCACCTCCACCGCCCTCCGACGGCCACCCACAGCCGCCGACCTCCACCCAACCCCAAAATCCACCTCCTAGCATACATCTATGCAAAAAAAGAGGGGAAAAAGGCCTTACCAAGGGGAGGAAGCGAAGCCCGGACGCTCTCCACGCGCCGAAACCCTTCCCAAAGGCTCTCTTACGCCCCGATCTACCACGGCCCTCGAAATGGCCCGAATCAGAGGACAAAGAGAGGGGGATGGAGTGGCTAGAGTCGTCGGAAATCGGATTTGAAGACACCGGTGTGTAGATCGGGACCCGATCTACACTTCCCGTGCTTTAGGTTTTAAGCTTTGAGGGCTCTAGGGGGCTTGAAAGTGAGAAAAAGAGAGAGGGGAGAGAGAAAAGCAAGGTCGTAGGGATGATGAATAGTGTAGGGGTGATTTTAGATTCCATTTAAATAGAATGCGACTTAAAAACCCGGATACGCCCCGGAACTGCGAAATTTTTGCAAACGATTCCGGAATTCGATGAAATTTTCATGAGAGGTCTAAAATGGCACCAGGACACCAAATATGCAGTTAGATTTCCAATCGGAGTCCTCTAGCTCAGGACGATAGTTAACAGTCCAAAAATAAGCGGTTCCGATCGAAAACCCTAAAAATTTTTAAAACTGCCAGGACGCTCTAACGGTTACCAGCAGGCTAAAAGTGACACATATATAACACATAGTCCAAAGTCCAATGAGGGGAGGGATAGAGAGGAAAAACAGGGAGAGACAGGAAAAACATGACAAGGAAAAAACTGCAAAGATAATGGTGTTGCATGCCCGATCCGTAGAAGGATAAGAACTCTTAGGCTTCACAATTGTCAAAAGCTAATGTTTCACATGTATACCTTGAAGACGAAGCTCTATGAATTTCAAGTATCCTCCTGGTTGTAAATTTTCCCCGATAATTCTGTCGGGCTCGGTTAGATCTCTCTCAATTACATGCACCCTTCGCCCATCCTTTGATTAGTATGACAACTAAAAACTCATTCAGAGGAAAAAAAAATTGAAGGGCTAGGTGCTTAACAAAACCTCCATTGTATCAGAATTAATTCATACCCATGAATTATAGGAAAGATCAAGATGAACAGTAGATTAGATACTATTTATTTGGAGTTGGAACAACCCTCCTACGTATTAGTGATAGATCTGCATTGGGGAGATTTTGATTAATTTTTTTTTATTGTCTTAGTGATCAAGAAAGTTATCATGGGATGTCTGTTTTGAACTTGCAAATGTTCAAGTCATGAAGGTGAGTTGATCAAATGATGATCGCAGAACAATAAAGACATTGTAAATGTATTAACCAAAAGAGTGCTGAAAATGACATGGAAGAAAAGTTGTATAGAACCCATGTACGATTCAACAAAGTATACACTACAAATGGAAAGCATGGTTGAGTTGCAATGAACAAATTTTAAAAGCCCAAGCCACTTCATTGCATCAAAGCATGTAAGAAGAAAAGCTAAGAAAATTAAAACATTGAAAGATGAACTGATCTTAAAAAACATACACCTTACCAAGCGCGTAAGCAAGTGTAAGCAATAACACTGGTCTATGTATCGTCTCTCACTTTAAATTTCCCCTTGGCCATCTCTTTGTTCTTCTCTTTCTCTTGATTCTCTTTTTAGTTTCTCTGCTTTCTTGTTGATGTATAAAAAAAACTGCAAGTGTTTGTGTGACTTAGTTGATGACATTCATATTATGCAGTTGTAAACTTGTAATACTATCCATTTTGTGCTGATAGTTGAAGGCTTCACTTCAGGCATGATCAGTACATAGTACATGACTCCTCTAAAGACTCAGCCCCAATAACAATGTACGGTAGAATAACACTTTTTTTTTCTTTGGTTTATTTTTTTTTATCCACATTGGAAAATGTGAAATAACAATTTTTTGTAGTTGTTTTGGTTTGCATTGGATTAATTTAATTGAAGATAAGTGATGGATGAGTACTTATAACTTTTAAATGACAATTCTAATTGTTTGATGTTTGTGAGGGGCAATTTTTTAGAATATTTTAATCCATGGGAAAAAATAATTTCTTCTAGCTCTCTCCCTGAAATCATTCTCATTGTTTATCTAACTTCTATTGGATAATTTGACAAAGCAAATAATAATTTTAGGCCATCAAAGTTTATTGAATCTTATTTGGTTACCAGGGAAAGCACATAATAACAGTTAACTAAGAGGAAAAATAATAATAATAAGGCTATTGTTGATGGTCCAAAGATAACCTGAACATTTGGATAAAAAAAAATATCAAGCAAGTGCCCTAATTGGAACCCTATAATTTATCAAATATATTTGCTCGGTAAGAATTACAGACGAGGAGAAAACAAGTGGTAGGTCTAAATGATGGTACAGATTGAAAATAATTTTCAAAATAAATGTCCTCTCACAATGGATGATCATACATGCTGCTTATACAGATATAGTACATCAATTGTTTTGTTTAGTTATTTTATTGAGAAAAAAAATGACGACAAATAATCATCAGACTCTCCACCTCCTTTAAATGTTAGACAATCTTCTTGATGACCTCCATGAGATGATTTCCTGGTGAGGGAGGGTGGCGGATCCATGGGGCTGAAAGGAAATTATGAAACGGAAGAAGCTGAAATGAGAAATTGTATAAGAGGGGAAGATGAAACGAATGAAAATTTTAAAAATGTCATATCAATAAAAACATTAACACATAATACCAGATCCCATGTTTTAGTCAAAGGCATACAAAGAAACAATGGGGACATCCTTTTTAAATTTCCATCTACTGTCAACCGTTCAAATGTCCTGTTATTTTGTTAAAAGAACCATGTCATATAATTTTTCTTTCTCAAGTTGAGAAAGGTAAATCCCATAACATATCAATCATAAACATCAAAATCTTACCTAATTACAAATTCGAATCTTTTCCATAGTTGTTTTTTTTTATCGTTCCCATAAATTGAACTCTCTTTACAATCATTTTTTCACGAACAAAGGAAAACGTGGATTTCATAAAATTCTATATCAAACCATTACAGATTCTATATAAATTTTCTAGTGCAAACAACTTATTTAGTCCAACATTATAAAGGAAACGAACATCATCACACCCGAATTCACAATGCAAAAAGTATGTAAAGTTGAAATATTTTCTACCAAGGAAAAAAAGAAGTTGTAGTTCTTCTTTGTTGCATCCTGAATAAAATTATGTTAACAAATAAGTCAATGGGTTAACTATTACTGCATAATGTATTTAAATAATGCCTTATTTTGTCATGGGTATGGTACGTGGATAAAGTCTCCATAGCGCATTATACATTTGAAATTTTTACCAATAAGAAAGGGAGAGTCCTCTAACCAATAATATTTTGGTTTCCTAAAGAATGTTTAAGAATGAATGAACTCAATGATTGCAATGTAGTAATTGTGTGTTTATCCTAACTAATCTAAATAACAATTTAAGCAAATCGGATCCATATCATGCTGAAAAGTACTAACATGCATTACATTGATACGTGGAAGAATTAAAAATTTTGAAAAGTAAAATACCTAAAAGGTGACTCTAGCAAGTGTGTTTTGAAGTGCTACGCGTCCAAACCCCAAGGAACTGGAAATTAATGTAAACAAAGCAAGAGTTAGAAGGTACTAAACACAACATGAACATATAAAATTGCAAATTGCATCATCAACTCTCCCATAATAAGTATGAAGAAATGTGTTTGGTGAAATAGGTAAATTCATACATGATATATAAAGCGCCTAGCTAAATTCACATCAGAATAAAAAAAATCAATGGCGGCCTATTTATGCCTTTTATAATCATTTTGCTATTTTAACTATTGGTTTATTATTTTTTAAAGGGAAACTCTATCCCCACCATGCTATTTGTTATCCTCACCTACTAACTAATCCCACAAGCCATGTCTGTTATAAAACCTGATCCCACCACCATATATATTACATACAAGTGAAATTCTAATCTCACCACTCTCTAAGTTTTCTTCCTTTTTTCTTCCCTCCTCTCCTCTGTTTCCTACTCAGAGATTTTTTTTTCTTCTCTCCTCTCGTCTCAGCTCCCTCTCACCTGATCTGCCCTCCTCTCCTCTTCCTCCCACCGGACCAGCCATTGAAAAAGGAGAACTCATACCATCGTCCACTATCTGCAAAGAACATACAGCTATGTGCCCTTCTTTGTTCTTGAATGTATATTTTTTTATCTTATTCTTAGGGTATTGGAATGAAAGATTGATTATTGAACAAAAAAATTATTTAGGGTTTGGGATAGAAAACCAATATGTAGTTGAAAGAATAGTCATTCAAAAAATCTAGGGTTTGGGATAGAAATCTAGGGTTTGAGATAGAATGTGGATTGAAATATAGGGTTTGAAATATAATGTGGATAGAAACTTAGGGTTTGGTATAAAATATGGATTGAAAGATTGTTTTTTTTAAAAAAATTGTGGTTTGGGATAGAAGCGTATCATTTGTGATAGATGTGGATTGAAACTTGGGTTTGGAATAAAATGTGGATTGAAAGATTGGTTAGTAAAAAAAAAAATAATGGTTTGGGATATAAACATATGGTTTGGGATAGAATATGGATTGAAACCTAGAGTTTGGGATAGAATGTGGATAGAAAGATTGGTTATTCAAAAAAAAATTTTTTATAGCTTGGGATAGAAACTTATGGTTTTCTAAAGAAAGTTGGGGATATTTTTTTATTGAATTGTATTGTATTTAGTGTTTAATATTGAAGATGGATGTAGATATAAATTTGGCTATTGAAGTTTTCTAACATAACAGTATTAATATTTAATATAAATGAATTTCTTTCTTAGGCAATTCCACTATAGTTTTGTATAATTCGCATTCTCAGAAAACATAATTTGATGATCTGTAGAAGGCTACGACAACCATTTATATGAGAGGACCTTATTCATTGCAGAATTTTATATACAACATGAATGCAATACTCTTTATTATAGTTGGATTTTGATCTCTGTGACTTTGTTGTGTTATCCTCTCAGGATTTGTAAACCTTTGAAACAATAAAATTGGCCGTCCAAGTGGTTACATAAGACCATAATAAAACTAGTAAGGAAGATTAGAAGAGAAGAAAAAAGAAGGTAGATATAGCTGGATATCATAAAGAATTAAACACAACCTGATTTTTATAATATATACACGCTTTGCCCTTAGTTTAGTGAGATATTAGAAGTTCAATGTTGATTATTTAAAGTGAGAAAATATAACTTATTTGGCTCATCCGGTTGTCCTACACGTGTAGAACAAATATTTAGGTTGATGTGGTTGCCAAAACAATTAATTAATCATTCATAAAACAGAAAACCAATATTTGAAAGGTTCCAATCTCGAGCTGTTAGCTGTTTTTAGTCTGATGTCCAAATGGTATACTATTGAATTATTGTTATTTTTAGTGTAATTAGAGTGTATGAATTCCTTCTTTTGACATGTCTTTTTTTATTTGTAGCTTAAGGAAATTGTAATACAACATCTTCAGCCATTACTGGATAGGAGGACAACTATTTCTTCTACGCAATCCAGCATCTGAGATGTGCTTCTATACTTGGAGAATGGCACACCACTTCCTGACACAGCAAGTGTGGAACGATATTCGAAGCAAATTAAGACATTGATCGACACAAATGACTTTATCACAACCGCCTTGTTATCACTTTGAGACTAAACCCCAAGAACATGGCATTCATTTGGTTTTGAATGGCCCATAACATTTTGAATATTCATGTTTATAATGAATGCCTTTTTAAAATGTGTGCGAATGATCAGTTGGGATGTGAATGATAAAGAAAAGTCATGCATGAATTTGACATATGAAGCTCTTTTATGTATTCCCTTATTTAGCTAATATATGTGAGAATTCAATCATCATGATAAAATGTTTCATCTTGTGTAACAAATAGTATTTTTTTTTTTCGTTCATCAATATGATTCTATGGCATCATAGTTTAAGACAGATCACTACACTGTAACTGTTCGATGAGTCTATCGTCGCCAAGGATCCCCCAGGTGGACTGACCCGTAGTCGTCCAATAGTATATATGTACAATAGTAATGTTATATATGTGTCACTTTTAACCTGTTGGTAACCGTTGGAGCGTTCTGGCAGTTTTTCGTTTTTTTTCGGTTTTCGATCGGAACCGCTAATTTTTGGACTGTTAGCTATCGTCCTGAGTTAGAGGACTCCGATTGGAAATCTAACTGCATATTTGGTGTCCTGGTGCCATTTTAAGCCTCTCACGAAAATTTCATCGAATTCCGGTAACGTTTTTGAAATTTCACAGTTCCAGGGCGTATCTGGGTTTTTAAGTCACTTGCTATATAAATGAAATCTAATTTTTGGTTGTCTACTATTCATCATCCCTACCATTTGGATTTTCTCTCTCCCCTCTCTCCTTTTCTCACTTTTGAGCCCCCTAGACCCCTCAAAGCTTAAAGCCTAAAGCATAGGAAGTGTAGATCAGGTCCTGATCTACACCCCGGTGCTTTCAAATCCTGATTCCGGCGAGATTAGCCCCTCCGTCCCCCCTCTCTTCTCCTCTGTTTTGGACCATTTCGAGGGCCAAGATAGATCCGGGCGGTGGAAGCCTTTTGGGAGAGGTTTCGGTGCGCGGAGAGCAACCGGACTTCCCTTCTTCCCCTCGGTAAGCCCTCTTTCCCCTCTTTTATTGCATAGATGCTTGTTAGGAGGTCTGATTTGGGGTTGGGAGCCCTCTTTCCCCTCTTTCCCCTCTTTCCCCGCCCATGTGAGCCGCGCCACTCCCTCGGGGACGTCCACCACTCGGGTAGCCCACCAGTCGGCGGCATTACCCTTCAGCATAAAGGTGGCCAAGGTGACTCGCTGGCGATCGGTGCAAAGCATGGCCGCGAAAATGGTATCCACCTCCCTCAACCAACGCTCTGGTGCAAGAGGATCTGCCGACTGCCCATGAAACTCGGGAGGATGGAGCTTTAGAAAGGCGTTGAGGCCGCTCTGCTGCACTCGCGCTGCCGCCTCTAGCTCCTCCTCCCTCTGCAGGGGATCCTCAACTCTCACTGCCGGAACTGCCACAGGAACTGGGGGTACATCGGGTACCACAGGCGGATCTGCCACCAAGGGGACCGGCAGAACTGCCTCGCGGGTCACCCTCAGCTCCTGAATCTCCCTAGCCTGCTCTGCCAACATCCGCGTCTGTGTCTCCACCAAATCAGCCAACCGAGCGAAAGCACGCTCCCAAGTAGGAGGCTCCTGCGTCAAGGGCTCTCCGGTAGCATCCTCGTCTCTGGTAGGTCCGGAAACCTCCAAAGACCGAGAGGGACCTCGTCCGCGCCGTCCTCTGCGAGGAGGCATATCAGCACCCTAAGAAAACCAGACACTAGGATCAGAATACTCATATCGAAATCCTAGGACTCATCTCTACGAAAGGAAGACTATTGGCTCTGACAGGACCAGGCTCTGATACAACTTTTTGTCACGCCCCAGGGCAGCCGTCCCCGGGACGCGGCAGGTGTATATATCATATCAGAAGCCTACACATGAGGTCAAATATATATACTCTAAAACCACAGATAAAAATGACAACACAGATCAAACAGGGCTGACATAATATATACACAATATAGCGGAAGCTAAAACTGAGTCTGTAACTCAAAACACATTACAGACTCGATACACAATCATATGTCCTGTGAGAGCCAATATACATAGTAACAACTGAACATATACAAACACGTGCCAAGCACGGAAATCAAATACATACAGTCAAGAAAGGATGCTGATAACCTCTGGCACTCGTGGAACGTGGCGCTGCTCCGCTACTGAAGAAATCCCTCGGAAAGCTCCAACTGCTGCTCCGGCTCTAGCTCAGGCTCAGTGACCACTGGGGAAAAACATATGCGAGGGGTGAGCCACACGCTCAGTGAACAGCACAACCCATGCATCACAGACCATATTTACCACAATTCCATTATTTATCCATCCTCAAAGACATAACAACATAATCCAGTGGTTCGTACTTCGCCGAACCACCACACCCTCACCCTCAGCCATCAATGGGTGACATAGGCTATTGGGACTGACAATCATCCATTCACAAATCCAGTAGGTCGCTCATCGCCAACCCACTACACCCTCACCCTCACCCTACCACGGGTGACATAGGATTTTGGGACTGACTAGGCTGTCGGTCACCCTTGGTCCACCGATAGTTTCCCCTCCACTCCGTAGGCCGCTTGGTCTGCACCCACAACTTTAGCACAGTCTGAAACCAAATCAGGAGGTGCCTACTGATGTGGGTCCTCCGAAGGACGGCCTTTCTAACGCTGGGGTAGCCTCTACCGGATCCAACGCAGGGAACAGAACAGCCTATCCATACGCATATGATCCACTCGGATCCGCCGACAACACATCTCTACCACTCAAATGTCATGAACTCTTCAGAGTTCCTCCAGGGCGCATATCCAAGATGCGGGGAATAAGTACAATCAAAAGCAATGTTGGAATATCATTGGGGGAAAGAAACTCGGGAAGGCGGCGTGAGTTCCCGATACAGGATACCCCGACAACCAAACAAGGAACACGGAGTACCCTAACACGGGTCTCACCGCTGTCCTCGCAAGGCCCCTCCCCTATAATATTCACTAATCATGCTAATAATCATACCAATCATACTACATTACTTATAATATTATTGGGACTAGAAACCTTGGGAGGGCAGCGTGAGTTCCCGATACAGGACACCCCGACAACCAAACAAGGAACACGGAGTACCCTAACACGGGTCTCAATGTTGACCTCGCAAGGCTCCTCCCGATAATATTACCTAAGGCATGCGATTTAACATACACTAGCATTTAATTTAATAAATAAACTAGTAGGACGCATACATAGGCCGAGGTTTCCTAACATGAAACAGGGGACATGGTGCATGGCTCATACACATATCCTAAGGGTGCAAGTCCCTAACATACAAGTCTAGGGTAGCATGCATTCTACATTTAAATCATGCAAGCATGGAATACATATTACAACATGTTAATATAATCCATGACGCCCCAGGAGAGGTCGGTATACGCCCAAGTGCGTATAACGCCTCTCTACTGGGTTGGATTGTCCCACTCACCAGTATCTGGGTCGTCGCGCGACCGCCCGTCTAGATCTGCAAGATAGACATTCAATATGGTGAGTTAAAATCCACAAATACTACAATATACACAAGAACTTACATAAACCCAACTAAACTCTCAACACTCGGGCAAACGTGCATACGACCCGCACGCACGCTAGCCCGAGCATCCCGGCAAACACCCGCACGGCCGGCAACCACTCGCACGGCCACCCGACCGCCCGGGCGCACCGCCGCGCCTCGGCCCGCGCACTCCGCGCACCGCCGGGCCCCTACCCGCCGCCGAGACACGCCGCCGAGCCTCCCGTGTGCACCGCGCGCCCCCTGCGCCCCAGCGCAGCCGCCCGCGCACACCCCGCATGCCATCGCTGGCCCGCGAGCACCCCGCACGCCCCGCGCGCAGCGTCTCGCCCCGCGCGCACCCCGCGCGCATCTCCAGCCCCCCATCCGCACGCACTCAGCGCGCACCTACCACCCTCTAGCCGCGCGCACCACCCCGCGCGCCACCCGCTCGCACCCACTGCACCCCGCGCACGCCTACGCCTCCGCCCAGCGCCCGGTATCCGCGGCCCAGCACCCGACGCTCAGCGCCCAGCACCCGGGACCCTCACCCAGCGCCCACGCGCACGCACGCGCAACACGCGCCCAGCGCGCCTGCCAGCATGCCCACGCTGCTGCCCGCGTTGCCTGCCTGCACGCGTCGCCGAGTGGCCCGAGCACCGTTCGCCTGCACGCCCGGCACTGCTCGCCTGATGCCTGAGCACCTCCTGCCCTGCTCGCCTGCGCGCCCAGCCTGCCAGCCCGGCCTGCCCGCGCGCACAGCCCACAGCCTGCCTACCCACATGCCTCCCCCTGCACCACCCGAGCGTACGCCCGCGTGCGCACCCGCGCGCACGCACGCGCGCGCCCAGCAAGCTGGTGCACCTGCCCCCCGCCTACCCGAGCTAGCCCTACCCTACTACCCTGCACACACTGCCCTCACGGCCATCATCCCCAGCACCGCCGCCCAGCACCTCGCACACAGCCCGCCCAGCTCCTCGCGCCCAGCTCAAGCCGCTCGACCAGACCTTGCACGACCAGCACAGCACGCACGCCTTGCACGCACGCTCAACTGGCCACCAGCCCCCCCGAGCGCACGCGCGCGCGCACACGCGCGCGCACGCACGCACGCACGCGCGCGCGCGTCCAGCGCGCGCCGCGCGCTGCCTGCCCGCTGCTGCCCGGAACAGACCCTGCCTGCCGAGCACCTCCAACACCCCATCCCACGGCCGCCGACCACCTCCGACACCCCCCAACACCCCCCGACAGCCTCCCACAGCCGCCGACCACCCCTCATACACAGATCCACACTCCTAGCATACATCTATGCAAGAAAAGTGAAAAAAAGGACCTTACCAAGGGGAGGAAGCGAAGTCCGGGTGCTCTCCGCGCACCGAAACCATTCTCAACGGCCCTCCTACGCCCCGATCTACCACGGTCCTCGAAACGGGCCAAAACAGAGGAGAGAGAGGGGAGGACGGAGTGGCTAGAGTCATCGGAAAAGGGATTTGAAACCACCGGGGTGTAGATCGGGACCCGATCTACACTTCCTAGGTTTTGGGTTTTTGATTTTGAGGGGTCTAGGGGGCTTAAAAGTGAAAAAAATGGGGAAGAGGAGAGAGGGGAAGGTTGGTAGGGATGATGAATAGTGCTACTCGAAATTTGATCCCACCTTTATATAGTGTGCGACTTAAAAACCCAGATACGCCCCGGAACT
The DNA here is from genome assembly GCA_030737835.1 of Acorus gramineus. NCBI lineage: Eukaryota > Viridiplantae > Streptophyta > Magnoliopsida > Acorales > Acoraceae > Acorus > Acorus gramineus. The sequence continues at coordinate 4,736,530 of CM060849.1, forward strand.
GTGAAATTCGGGAACGTTACCGGAAATCGATGAAATTTTCGTGAGAGGTCTAAAATGGCACTAGGACACCAAATATGCAGTTAGATTTCCAATCGGAGTCCTATAGCTCAGGACGATAGCTAACAGTCCAAAAATTAGCGGTTCCGATCGAAAACCCTAAAAAATTTAAAAAACTGCCAGGACGCTCCAACGGTTACCCGCAGGCTAAAAGTGACACAAGTATAACAGTTTGATTGTCGGGATGTCCTGTATCGGGACCTCATGCTGCCCTCCCAAGGTTTCTAGTCCCATTAATATTATAAGTACTGTTATATAACTGGTATGATTATTAGCATATTTAGTGAATATTACAGGGGAGGGGCCTTGCGAGGACAGCGGTGAGACCCGGGTTAGGGTACTCCGTGTTCCTTGTTTGGTTGTCGGGGTATCCTATATCGGGAACTCACGCCGCCCTCCCGAGTTCTTTCCCCCAATGATATTACAACCTTGCTTTTATTGTACGTTTCCCCGCATCTTGGTTATGCGCCCTAGAGGAACTCTGAAGAGTTCATGACATTTGAGTTGTAGAGATGTGTTGTCGGCAGATCCGAGTGGATCATATGCGTATGGATGGGCTGTTCTGTTTCCCTTCGTTGGATCCGTGTAGAGACTGCCCCAGCGTGATAAGGTCGTCCCTTCCGAGGGCTCCCATCAGTAGGCGCCTCCCGATATTTGTGACGGACTGCGCTGAAGTTATGGGTGAAGGCCAGCGGCCTACGGAGTGGAGGAGAGACTATCGGTGGACCAAGGGTGACCAACAGCCTAGTCAGTCCCAATATCCTATGTCACCCGTGGTAGGGTGAGGGTGAGGGTGTAGTGGGTTGGCGATGAGCGACCCACTGGATTTGTGATTGGTGATGATTCAGTCCCAATAACCTATGTCACCCATTGATGGGTGAGGGTGAGGGTGTGTGGGTTCGGCGAGGTACGAACCACTGGATTATGTTGTTATGGGCTTAGAGGCTGGATAAATAATGGAATTGTGGTAAAGATTGTGTGTGATGCATGGGTTGTGCTGTTCACTGAGCGTGTGGCTCACCCCTCGCATATGTTTTCCCCCAGTGGTCACTGAGCCTGAGCTATAGCCGGAGCAGCAGTTGGAGCTTTCCGAGGGATTCCTTCAGTAGCGGAGCAGCGCCACGTTCCGCGAGTGCCAGAGGTTATCAGCATCCCTTCTTGACTGTATGTATTTTATTTCCGTGCTTGGCACGCATCTGTATATATTCAGTTGTATTTGTATACATTGGCTCTCACCGGACAGATGATTGAGTATCAAGTCTGTAGAATGTTTATTTACAGATTCAGTCTTTCGCTTCCGCATTTGGTGTATATATCATGTCAGCCCTTTTGTTGTCTGTGTGTCATTCTGGTTGTTTGTGTATGATATATTATTGACCTCCTGTGTAGATTCTGATATTTTATATACACTGGCCGCGTCCCGGGGACGGCCGCCCTGGGGCGTGACAAGTAAGACTGTCAAACGCCTTCTAGAACACAAGCTCCCTTATATGATTCACTCGACGACATTTCTGTTGCCAATAATCCCCTAGGTCGTCTCATGGTTGTCGCATAGTACTTTAAATGGCCGAGGAGTCGTGGTCAAACGCCATCCAGATCAAAGGCTTTCTAATGGTTTGTTCGACGAACCTATTGCTGTCCACTAAACCCAGGTCGACTGCACATTTGTCGTCAACTAGTACATATATTCGACTCCAGGTTTGTCGAACGAATTCCAGAATATAGGCTTCCTAATGGTTTGTTCAACAGGCCTATTGCCGCCCACTAAAACGCAGGTCGACTATGCATTTGTCGTCAACTAGTACATCTGTTCGACTCCAGATTTGTCAAACGAATTCCAGAACATATGCTTCCTAATGGTTTGTTCGACGGACCTATTGTCGCCCACTAAAACCCATGTCGACTGCGCATTTGTCGTCAACTAGTACATCTGTTTGACTCCAGGTGTGTCTTTTATTTTGACTCAGGTGGTGGGGAAGGGCTTTCTTAGTTTTTGGGTTGGTGGGGAGGGGTAGCTAGTGGGATTAATGGATTCTAAAATCAAACAGATTTTATGTGTTTTATTTTTTTTGGTTGGGGGGGACGGCAAATAGCATGGTGGGGATAGAGCTGCCCTTTTTTAAATCCATACCTGAAGCAAAATTGAAAACTGAAAAAAAAAAAAGATTAAATGAATACCTGGCAGTCTCAATTGATCATGCAATAATCGTTTTCGACAAATTTGTTACTGTTCGATCTGCAACTTATGGGAGCACATAATAACAATAGTGGAATCAGTACATTTCTAAAATAAATATATTCATTCTAATGAACAACTATTAGAATACATTTCATTCATAAATACACACAAAATGAAATTGTCAAAAAGCCACATCAAATAGCCACAAACTAACCCAACTCAAGAAAAGTCTAAGTGGCACAAAACAATCTATATACATGAGAGGGAGATCCAGCCAGGGAGTGTTCTTGTTGGGTCAATGAAAAAAAATCAAAAAACATATAATATAATAAACAACAAAATGTAACAAAATCCATAACCAAAACCACAAAATCCAATTATTCATAAAAACAGACAAAACTGTTGTGAATATGGTGGATAACTACCACTTCTCTAACCCATAATCTCCCCCACTCTTCAACTCCATAACCTCCCCCACTCTTCTATTCCATTACACTCCCATTATTGCCCCACAATCTTCCTCTCACCTCTATAGACTTGTAACTCTCCACCTTTGGGACCTTTGGGATTCCTTTATATAACCTATAAATCTCTCTCTTCTTTCCAACACACATTCAAAATATAAAATCTCTCTCTACTCTCTCTCTCTCTATATCTTATACTTATATATATATACTTTATATATATATATATATTATTTAGTTTACAGTTTATTACACACACAGAGCTCTCTTTGTAAGAGAAAAAAGAAATCGATGGGTTCTTATTGATTCTATATAAAAAATATATACTCTCCCTTGATGTTATGTTTTTATGTGTAAATCATCTACTATATATATATGATTATTTTTTTTTTTTTTTTTTTTTTTTTTTTTTTTTTTTTTTAGAGAAGAGAAGTAACACACAGATATCATGTTATCAAGAGATACAAAATTTTGTATCAACAATGCATTGTATTCATGTAGATCCAGAAGAAGTCTACTGAAGATACCTATATCAACATGTGCCATTTTAAAATTATGGAGTATCTATGCATTAATAATGTCTCATGCCAGAAGCATAATTAGAAAAGCTTTATGCTCTCTCCTAAGGGTTATTATAAATATCCATATTTTCTCATATAAACTAGAAGTTCTATGATCTTTATGCTTTGACATGATCGTCTCGAATATCCATGGTACACGATGATGCATTGAACTATTCATTTGGGCATATACTAAAGAACTAGAAGATTTTTTTGCTCGATGATAGTTTTTACCGCATGATTTATGGGTTTCCATTTTAATGAGACAATATTCCCACCGTTAGAGGGAGGGAAGAACGTACCTGAAGTACGATCTGTTCCTAAAGAACAACAAGAATTATCATGGAATACATCCACTCTGTCTTATCTAGACTCACGTACCGCTCAGCGTGAAAATCAAATTCCTAATGCACGCCAGATGCGTGATAGACCTATAGGTTCAAAAAAAAAAAAAATTCAGCTCCCCAGAAGTGGAGATCAAATGTAAAATCATGCTCTAATAATGCTCCAGAAGAAGTTATACATAATGTTCCAGAAGAGACTATGAACAATAGATCTACTTTCTCTAAAACTCTAGAAGAGTATAATGTCCATGAAGAGAAACGAGTTCCAGAAGTGACTACACAAACTCTTGAAGAGGAAAAGGTACCTAATAATATTAAAATCTCTATATTTTATATGCATATAAGAGAAATGTGGAATCGCAAATAAATGATCATCGATGACATATTTATCATACAAAGTAGATTCTCCTTCTATTATAAGATATCTTGAACCATTGATAGAGGATGTTTTTACCGCTCGATTTGCGGATTGTCATTTTGATGAGACAATATTCCCGTCATTAGGGAGAGAAAATCCGTCGCCAGAAGAACGACGTGAACTTACATGGCAAACTCTATCTTTGTCTCATCTTGATCCTCGCACTAATCAATGTGAAACTGAAGTGTAAGGAATCACCCATCTTCAAAGAATTGCGTATCAATTGCCAGATGCATTCAATGATGCAGCAAAAGTGATGAAATCACATATTCCAGCTGCTAATACTCCAGCTCGAATTAATGTTTCAATAGGAAAAATTGTTAATATGCCGGCTAATGAATCAACAAAAACACGCCTGAAGCGTGGAAGACCTATAGGCTCAAAAGATTCAGCTCCCCGAAGGAGAAAAACAATGAAGAATAATTCTCTAGAAGAGTATGAAACACTTGAAAGACCCACAATAATAACTCCTACAGAGGAAGAAGTCCCTGAAGAGACTGACGTCCCTGAAGTGACGCCCGTGCATGAAGAACAAGTACATGGAAATGAAGAAATTTTCATAAATTATGCAAATTCACAAATATTGTGGTATCGAAAGCAAGTGCTTGTTGATGATATATTCTCATTTGCAGTAGCTACAGAAATCATTTCAGATAATGATTTAGAACCACGTTCAGTGGATGAATGCAGACGAAAAAATTGTTGGCCACAATGGAAAGCTGCTATTCAAACAGAATTGGATTCACTTGCAAAACACCAAGTATTTGGACCAGTAGTCCTAACCCCTGAAGGTGTTAAACCAGTAGGATGTAAATGGGTGTTTGCGAGAAAACGAAATGAAAGAAACGAGATTGTTAGATACAAAGCTCGTCTTGTGGCACAGGGTTTCCTGCAAAGACCTGGGATAGATTTTGAAGAGACATATTCTCCTCTGATGGACACAATCACATTTCGGTATTTAATTAGTCTTGTAGTCTCAGAAGGACTTGACATGCAGCTAATGGATGTGGTTACTGCATATTTATATGGAAAATTAGATACCGACATTTATATGAAAGTTCCTGAAGGACTAAAATTGCCTGAAGCAAAACCACGAAACATGTACTCAATCAAGCTAAGACGATCCTTGTATGGATTAAAGCAATCTGGACGAATGTGGTATAACCGTCTTGTACTTAATAAAAGAAGGATATGTCAATGATCCAATATGCCCCTGTGTATTTATTAAGAAAATGGAACTCGGATTTACCATTATTGCAGTATATGTTGATGATATTAATCTAATTGGGACTCCTGAAGAGCTCAAAAAGGCTTCCGAGTATCTGAAAAAGGAGTTTGAAATGAAAGATCTTGGAAAAACAAGATATTGTCTCGGCTTGCAAATTGAGCAAAGTTCAAATGGGATACTTGTTCATCAAACAGCATATGTTGAAAAAATCCTGAAGCGTTTTAATATGGACAAATGTCATCCATTAAGTACTCCAATGGTAGTAAGGTTACTTGACCCCAAAAAGGATCCTTTTCGTCCAAAAGAAGATACTGAAAATCTTCTTGGTCCTGAAGTACCATATCTTAGTGCAATTGGGGCCTTATTATATTTGGCCCAATGCACTAGACCTGACATTGCATTTTCAGTTAATTTATTGGCCAGATTTAGCTCTGCACCAACTCGAAGGCATTGGAATGGTGTGAAGCACATTTTTCGTTATCTTCGTGGAACGTCAGACATGGGTCTATTCTATGCAAAGGATTCCAATAATGGTGCACAACTAAAGGGTTATGCAGATTCAGGATATCTTTCAGATCCTCACAAGGCTCGCTCACAAACAGGCTATGTATTCACTTGCGGTGGCACAGCAATCTCTTGGCGATCTACGAAACAGACTTTGGTCGCCACGTCTTCTAACCACTATGAGATTCTTGCACTCCACGAAGCAAGCCGGGAATGCGTGTGGATAAGGTCTTTGGTTCATCATATTCGTACTGCATGCGGACTATCTCTCATTACAGATGTTCCAACAACTATATATGAAGACAATGCAGCATGCATTGCTCAAATCAATGGGGGATATATCAAGGGTGATAGAACGAAGCATATTTCTCCAAAATTCTTTTACACTCATGAGCTCCAGCAGAGACATGAAATTGATGTTCGACAAATTCAGTCAAAGGACAATCTTGCAGATTTGTTTACTAAAGCTTTGTCGACATCAACATTCAAGAAGCTGGTGTATGAAATCGGGATGCGACGAGTTTGCGACCAAAATTCTTGAAATCTTGTACTTATGAGGGGGAGTAATTTTTTATGACATTTTGCGAACTGTACTCTTTTTCCTTCGCCTAGGTTTTGTCCCATTGGGTTTTCCTGGCAAGGTTTTAATGAGGCAGTGTCAAACGCATACACTATTATACGATTAAGTTACATTGTACTCTTTTTCCTTCGCTTTGGTTTTTTCCCATTGGGTTTTCCAAGCAAGGTTTTAATGAGGCAATTTTCTTAGCGTGGTGGTCATCCAAGGGGGAGTGTTGTGAGATATGGTGGATAACCACCACTTCTCTAACCTATAACCTCCCCCACTCTTCAACTCCATAACCTCCCCCACTCTTCTATTCCATTAACACTCCCATTAGTGCCCCACTATCTCCCCCTCACCTCTATAGTCTTGTAACTCTCCACCTTTGGGATTCCTCTATGCACCCTATAAATAGAGGGGTTCTCTCTTGTATTCAACCAACAAAGTGAATAAGAATCTCTCTCTACTTCTCTTCTCTATATGCTTGTGTGGTTTGTTTATATACTCTTATATATCATATTCTATTTAGTTTACAACACGTTATCAGCACGAGAAGCTCTTTGTTAAAGAGAAAGGTTTGTATCGATGGGTTCTTAATGATCTATATCAAAAAATATACTCTCCCTTGATGTTATGTATTTTTATGTAAATCATCTACTATATACATATGATTAATTTTTTTCAATATGCATGGAACCGTATGCAAATTATGTGTAGAACTCGTATACATCTATCTTTTATTTTCATCTGATGTACTGCATACATCTATCTTTTATTTTCCATGCATGCAATCCCTGTGAAAATTTTTCATACATATGTTATGATATGATTAATTTATGAAAACTAGTATGCAATTTTCTCATGCAACAGTATGCGGCATCTATCATTTGATTATTTATTTTTCATGTAACTGTTTCATGTTTGTCATCTTTTATTAAAATTTAAATATTATACATCTATGTGTAGAACCAGAAGTTCTCACAAATATCAATTAATTTGATATTTATATTTGATTTGAAATTCATTTTAATGTTACAATGTCATGTGTCCCTATAGGATCATACAAAAATTGTAATTACATGGATCCCTGAAGGACCATGTAGAAGTTATGAATAATGTGTTCCAATTAAGACCATGCAAATTTTATTCTATCTCTGAAGGATTACAAAAATTATTACATGGATCCTTGAAGAATCATGTAAAAGATATGATTAAAAATGTCCCTGAAGGACTATGATTATATTGTATCCATGAAGGATCATACAAATTTTATTTTATTTTATCCCTGAAGGACTGTACAAAAATTATGATTATATGAATCTTTGAAGGATCATGTAAAATTTTATTTTGTTCTATCCCTGAAGGACTATACAAAAATCATGATTGTTCATGTCCCTGTAGGACCAAACAAAAGTTATATGATTTATTTTTCAGGTCCTTGAAGGACCAAATAATAAAAAAAAAAGATCCATGTATCCCAGCAGGAACATGTAAATTATGATTAGATTTCACCATCATCATCATCATAATGAAGAGGATTTAAAGATTAATACTTCATTGACAAAGGTCCACCGGTCATTATGCCTCAAATATGCTCCAGTTGTAGCAATATTGAGAGCATCAATTTTATATATTCTCGTTGCCGAACAACGATTTTTTTAAAATATCATATAACTCAACTCAATGGCATAACACACATTTTTTTTGTTTACAAAATTTTCAATACCCACGTCACAACCTCCACGAATTCACCCAACTTTTAAAAATTAGAACCAACACATTAAAAAGGATATATAACAGAGTTTTGCTAAAATTTTTCTTATTGGGTGATAAAAATTAAAAATCATAGGAAAACAAACAACCAAATATTTTAAGATCCCTTTCAAAAAAAAATTCCAATTCATTCATAAATACACACAAATAAAAATTATGAAAACCAACAATCCAACATGAGAACAACCACAAATTAATCCTACCCAAAAAAATTATAAGTGTCATAAGAAAAAATACATATAACTAAGGAGGGGGTAGTCGATACAGACTTTGATGGATTTCTATGGGCATTATTTAAGTGATGGATTTTTGTAGACTTTGCAGACTTTCACAGACTTTTGCAGACATTCGTAGACTTTTACAGACTTTCACAAATTAACTCTTATGTACTTTCACAGACTTTTGCAGACTTTCACAAACTGACTCTCATGGATTTTCACGGACTTTCACAGACATTTGCAGACTTTCACAGATTGACTCTTATGGATTTTCATAGACTTTCACAGACTTTTGCAGACTTTCACAAATTACTCTCATGGACTTTCACAGACTTTTGTAGACTTTCACAAATCACTCTCATGGACTTTCACAGACTTTTACAGACTTTCAGAGATTGACTCTTTTCACATGTGGATTTCTATTAATAAACACAAAAATATTTTTAGAATTTTAAAATAACAAATAAAGAACTCATTGATACATCTTCAATGAGGATGCAACTTAAAAATAATTTACGAAATATTTTAAATAATAAAGATTTAATATATAAAAAATATGATAAATAAAACATCAAACACATCATAAAAAATTAATAAAATAAAATAATATAAGTCCATCAACCATAAATTTTTATTTAACCATAATAGATAAACCAACATGACAACCATCAAGTTTAACCATCATAAATTTCAAGTTTAGACATCCGCAATACATAATAATAGTTTAAACTCGATAGTTCTAACTTGAAAAAATTTCTGAAAGGTCACTCAAACATGCTTAGTTTGAACAAAATCCACCTCTTACGCTCTATGGGTGTCATTTTGACAAACAGTTCTTTCGCGCCTCAACTTTTGAGAAGATCAAATGCTCTAAAAAGAGTGATTTCATCCAGATCTGGTATTTATCATATATAATCAAATATATGATAAATCTATATTTTAAAAAATAATTATGGATGATCTAGGCATATATAATATAATCTACTATTCTCATATATTCATCAAACATATGAGGTGATAGGAATATTTCATACATATGGACATTCATAAAAAAAAAAAAGATGATAAATAAAGAAAAAAAATGTGAATAAAAATATGAAAGGCATGTGATAAAAATCATAAAGTAAATTTGTTAAAAGAAAAAAAAAATATTCACAATGCTGGAATAAAAGTCCATGAGAATCCCACCCATTTGGGTGGGATTTTGAAATGACTTTTTCCTTTATATTTCTCTCTCTAAAGTCCACAAAAGTCTACAAGAATCCATCACTTATGAAAGTCTTCACAAATCCTGTTTAAATTGAATAACACATGACAAAATGTCTACCATGAGGAGTCTCAATCGAATAACACTGGAATTTATGTCTACGAAATAATGTCTCAATTGAATAACACTGGACTTTATGTTCACGAAATAATGTCTCAATCGAATAACGCTGGACTTTATGTCCACGAAATAATGTCTCAATCGAATAACGTTGGACTTTATGTCCACGAAATAATGTCTCAATCGAATAACGCTGGACTTTATGTCTACGAAATAATGTCTCAATTGAATAACGCTAGACTTTTTGTCCATGAAATAATGTCTCAATCGAATAACGTTGGACTTTTTGTCCACGAACCAAAGTCCTGATTGAAAAACACAAGATTTATAAATCCACGAGGATTGACATTTTGTCCATGAAAATCCTAATTGACTTTACCCTCCCATTTAAAACAAAAAATGGGGAGGGAATAACAAATTGATGGGAACATAAAGAAGAAAAACTAACAAAATCCATTTAAAACAAAAAAAAGGAACCCACCTTTGAAAACAGAAGCAACAAACATTGGAAGGAGAAAACCAAACAAATAAAAGTGGGAAGAGGGTGAATCAGGATCATTGGACATTTTGCCTGACAGAAGTCGTTTGTGAGAGTGGAAGGGGAAGGGTTGCACCGTTTGAATAAGGGAGATGTTTAGGAAGATGAGAGAGGTAGTTGGTAATATGTGTAAAATAAGTAGGATATGTGAAATAATTAGGAAGACGTTCTAGAAAAGAATGAAGATGAGGGAGGTAACCTGATATATTTTATGTGAAATAAGTATCATTCGGGATGAGGATGAAATTTCAAGAGTTGAAAAGGTAAAAGTGAAAACTGAATATTTTTTCAGGATCGGTACTTTTATAAATAGTATTGATATTGATTGATAATATTGATGTAGAGTTAATTAGGAATGGAGAAATTATATATATATATATATATATATATATATATATGTTTGAAAAAAAATAAAGAAATTAATTAAGGGTCCATGGGGGATATCTATATGTTAACAATTAGTCCCTCTAACTTTGTACCAAAACAATAAATCCCTAAATACTTAAATCTGTTATCTTTGAATTCCTAAAACTAAAACACTATTATCTTTGAGTCCCTATAACTGACAGACCCGAAACAGATCCAAAAGGACGTTTATTCTAGCCATTTTACCCTCCCATTTAATTGTTTCTTCTCCCAAAACAAACCTCTTTTTCCCCAAACAATAACCCTACTCAATCACCCATTAGAAACCCTCGATGTGCTCCACCAACGCCGGCCCCCGCCTCGACGAGATCCACCAACGCCTCCCTTCTCCGCCCGATCGACGAGGTCCGCCTGACCCGCACCGCGAAGGAGGCCAACAACTACGTCGTCGGCCAACTCTACACAAAGGTACAAAAGGACTCTGAGATTTTTTTGGTTGGGTTATTTTGATTTTTTGTGTTGCTTGCTAGGTTTTGGATTCTAAGCTGATGTGTGTGTAATTTTGGTCTCAGGGTCTGTGGGGTTTCATGGAATGAGATGGATTGATTTTTTGTGAAAAATGTGAATCTTTTTTATTAAAGGATGTGTGATTAAGTCTTTGAATTTGGACCTATTAAGGATGGTGTCCATCTATTGTATGTATTGACGTAGTTGATGGGTCAGAATGTACGCCCTTTTGATTTTTTTTATATTTATTGTTTCCCTGTTTCTTCTAATCCCATTAATGGAGATGTAGAATTTTTAATGTTTGAACCATTGCTTCCTATAAGTGACCTTTGAACTTAGGTTATTTATTTAGATTAATATTGGGGGAAATGTCTAAATAACAGACTCACTATTTTCTGGATTGATATTCTTTGGTTTCCCTATCATGCCATATTTATTTAAACCAAGATGCCATTGAACCTTAAAACATATGCTGGCTAAGTATTATAGTGGTATAATCAGGAAATGTTTCATAATATATAGCAATGTCTATGGTGAAGAAATGAATATATTATTCTGAAGGATGCATTGATGCTCATGTTTCTGACAACGCAACTTGGTTCTACTAACTTTGAGATATCTAAAATCACGATATACACATTCTTTGAAAACTGTATGTTATTATTATTATTAACAAATACTTAATTGTGTTCCACTATACACCATCAATTTAGTCTCTTAAATGTGTCATGGCTTTTTAATTTTGAAAGAGATCATTCCATTAACCTGCTTGGAACTGCCACTATTCAGTTTTTATTTGACAGCTGATCTTTGTGTCCCATTGCTTAAAAGAATCACCACCAGGATTGGATCATGGAAGGCAAAATAGTAAACACCTAACTCTGGCTGGTAGGTAGAATGAAAACTATTCAAATCTGGGTTAAGAAGTCTATATACACTTTTGGAGGCTATTTGTGGCTCCCACTGCTTCTTATATTTTGATTGTGAAAGGTGTAATTATGATTATGAAAGGTATAATATTGATTAATATTCTGTGTACACCATTAAATATTGTATGTAAATTAAATTACTATTCTGTGTACATTATGATTGTGAAAGGCTGATTAGTATTCTGTGTACACCATTAATTATTCTATGCACACCATTAAATTTTGACATAGTCTTATGCCTACCATTTAGCTCTTCATTTTTCATGTTGTCATCTTTTTTAATAGCCTCTCTGATGTCTAGCCCAAGGTGACTATACCATGTTATCTAAACCTATTTGAAAAGTTTATTGTTTATGGATATTTGATTGGCAATGGGAAATGGATATTTAGAGATCCATCAATGTAACAAAACTAATCTTATTTTCTATAAACAGAGTTTTCAGAAGATATCAATACCAAAAAAGGAAACTGTAAACCATGCATGAAAAAGAAGAGGTTTTTTTTACCCTGTCCTCTGGATTTTCATGAAGTTAGGTCTTGCTTTAAAAATTCAGTGGTTTCTCCAAAGAGTGGCCAACCCATAATCCTTGAAGGGATGCCTTTCTTTCTATACCTCAATTCATCCTACTTAAACAGGAAACTACACACACATAACACCAAAATAACCCCAAAAACAGCTACCAAGACCCCCATTGATACTCTTTGTTTAAAATAAAAGGCTATTTTATGTTTCAGCTAAGGTAGTGGTATATATAAGCATAAACCTACCTATGTATACTAATATTTTTTATATGGACACCCTTATTTATTCTTTTGATTGTGTTGCCCTAGCCGCAAGTAATTATGCCCTGTTATCTAAACCTATTTGAAATGTTTATTGTTTATGGATGTTTGATTAACAATGAAAAATATGAGATTTATGCTTACACTATTTTATATACATTGATATTCTTCATATGTACACCCTTATGTATTGATTCTATACACTGATATCATTTTGTATTGGTCCAGGACACTGTTCACCACTGATTCTAACCACTCTTCCTACACATTGCCAGCTTGAAGACATATAATGGCTCGTCCATAGAAATTTGTCATCAAATGCGGTGAGCACCTAATAAAGAGGGCTAACATGGAATTTGAGTAAAAAGACATTCAAAGGTTTCGAGGGAGTATGCAGCCAAGGTGATTCGAAGAGCAAGAGAGAGTGATAATCGGAAAATAAAATACAAGAAGAGTGTGACATTCATAAATAACAAATGTAAATATTATTTTGTGGCTGTGATGTAAATCGATGATGGTGATTTAAACAACATATGTTAATGTTTTATATATCAGGTTTAAATGATGTTGGATGTGCTTATTGGTGATTACAAGTTTAACACGAGGTATGAACTATTTTGTGTATACCGTTTATGTACAGTGTGTACGTTGTTACACATATTTGAAAAGATGAAGTACACTGTAATATCATTTGTGTACATTGTTATTAATATCTGGATATGCATTGTGATACCATCTACATATAAATCTCACAGACAAGCTGTCATGATTGATTCCATTCTTCAACAATAATAAAACCAAATCATATTTAAATACTGACAATGTTATGTTGGGGGGAGAGGAAAACAAATAAAAGAAGTGGCTAGGGGTAAAAAGGGTAGAACAATTGTAGGGTTAACTGAGGATGGATGGAAGGACCTAAAGAAATGGATGGATTGATAAAAGGATTTAAAGAAAAGTTAAAAAAAGTCAAGGGACTTCTTATTATTACAGTGGTATCCATAGGGGCCTCTAATTAATTTCTTCAAAAAATTAGATATTTGCTATCTCAATTTCATTGGATGAATTAGTAGTACTAATCCGAAGGTTGAGGGGGGGTGGGGGGGGGGGGGGGGGGGGGGGGGGGGGGGGGGGGGGTGTTGTGAAAGGGATAAGTAACAAAAAAGAAAAGATAAGAAAGCTGAAGGCAGACGAGACGTTATTTGCACTACAAGGGGTATCTAATCGGGAAGGAAAAATGGCATAGGTGCGACAACCCTCACTTCTCTACCACGAGACTCCCGTCAATCAGTTTTCACCTGCTTGCCTCAGTGATGAACCGGCTGATAGATTTAGACCCAAGAACAACACATAAACTCAAATTTGATAAAGCATAAAAAGACAAAGAATTTCAAATTTTTGTACATGAGTAGGTGTCACAGGGTCAAATTTTGAACTAGGATTTCTCGCCTGTGTGGCCTAGTGACACTCACTAGTCAGCCAACCCTCTTCGAATCTCACACACTTCGGCACACAAGGAATACACTGTTTTCGGGCAAACACCATTTTTCCCTTAATTCACTCAAATAAGGAATACACTTGCCGGTCTGCCTGCTTCAATCGCACGCCCAGACTTATATAAGCATACAAAACTAAATTTGCCCGCGCAGGGGCCACTACGGCACGGTTACATAACCGACTACCCACGCAGGGGTTTAACTGCCGCACGGTTACATAACTGTTTACCCACGCAGGGGTTCGTGCCTCACGCGTGGCCCTTGCGCACCACGTCTTTGCCCACGCACGCATCTCGCCAACCGCATCCTTGCAACTGCCAGCTTCTGTGGCATAACCGCCCACCAGGCGCCAACTGCCCACTCTTGCTTGTCTGCAACTGATTGCGTTCGTGGCGAGTCCACGTGTGCAACGCTTTCCCCACTTCGCCCACATTCCATCGTGTCTCAGTGGTCACGTGCCCCACGAGTCATTGCGCACCCGTCTGTGTCTTGGAGCACGCCTTTGCTCGGACACCCGGTCATTGCACCCCGGGTGCCCGTACCGTTGTCCGAGTCTCTATCGGTGTTATACGCCAACTTCCCGGTATCCCCGAGAGAGTTGTCCGGACACCTGCCGGTGTACGTGCACGAGCTCACCCCCTACCCGTGCACGTTCTTGCGTAACCCACGTCTGCACGAGTTGCCTGTCTAAGTGTGCCAACGAGTCGTGCAACCCGTCCCCCACTGCGCGCCTCTCGTGCATTTTATGCCTGGCTCTTGTGGGGGTGTGACAAACCACCCCCACCGGAAGAGCCCGACGCCCTCGTCGGAAGTGATCTGAGATACGCCTGGATCAGGTCTTCAAACTGCCAGAGCGTAGTGTCTTTTTCCCATGAAGCTTCTTCTGCTGGGGCATTCTTCCACTTCACCAGGAAGTATGTTCGCCGATTCTTTTTGCTTTGGCCCTCGTCTCTATGGCCGAGGATGGCCTCCGCTTCTCGATCGAACTGCGTCCTGATGCTCGGTGGTGCCCGCTTCGGAAGGGAACGCTGAGGATCACTTAGATCTTCCTGGTACCGCTTCAAGAAGCTCACATGAAAAACCGGATGGACCTTGATTCGGTTGGGTAACTCCAACCGGTATGCAAGGCGACCAATCCGTCTCGTAATCACGAATGGTCCGTCATAGCGGGGGATGAGTCCCTTATGCGCTGTCTTCCGGTTGATCTTCTTCCAAATTTGGGGAGTGAGTTTTAACAAAACCTTTTCTCCAACTTGGAACTCGACCGGGCGTCGGCGCTCATCCGCCCATTTCTTCATCCTCTGCACTGCCTTGGCCAGACAGTCTCGTGCCTCATCTATCCGTTCGTGTCGCGCCCTGGCAAACCGATCTGCTGCAGGACAACGCCCCTGCTCCTTCTGTTTGGCAACTTCTGGAGGAGTGAAGGGTTGTTGTCCGGTGGCTATCTCGAACGGACTCTGTCCCGTAGAGGAACTTTGCTGCAGGTTATAGCAAAATTGGGCCACGTCCAGGAGTTCTACCCAATTTTGCTGGTTTGCCAGCACATAATGCCGCAAGTATTCCTCCAGCAAAGCATTGGCACGCTCTGTTTGACCATCAATCTGCGGATGATTACTCGTCGAGAAGTTGAGTTTGGTGCCCAACATCTCGAAGAGTGCTGTCCAGAATCGTCCAGTGAAACGCGGGTCGCGATCACTGACAATGTCCAGCGGAATCCCCCACTGCTTGACCACATTCTGTAGGAAAAGCTTGGCTGTGGTTTCCGCGGGGCATTCTTTTGGTGCTGGGATGAAGGTAGCGTACTTTGAGAACCGATCCACCACGACCAGGATGGACACGAATTCCCCCACCTTGGGCAATCCGTTGATGAAGTCCATCGATACGCTCTCCCACGGTCTGGATGGGATCGGGAGAGGTTCAAGGGTACCCGCTGGTCTTTTCCTCTCCGTCTTGTCTTGTTGGCACACAAGACAAGTTCGGACGTACGCATCAACATCCGCCTCCATCCCGGGCCAATAGAAGCTTGAAGACAGAAGCGCAAGAGTGCGCTCCTGCCCTGGGTGCCCTGCCCACAATGCATCATGTGACTCCTTCAACAGCATTTGGCGCAGTCCACCGCTCTTTGGGACATAGGGTCTTCGTCCTTTGTTATAGAGCACTCCGTCTTCTACCCAGAAATGACGAATCACACCCTCCGCAACTTGTTTGAGGAGTTTCAGGGTCACCGGATCTTTGGCGCTTTCGGCCTTGATCTTGTCCAGCATATCGCTTCCTGCTTGGGTGACCAGTGAGGCGATCATCGACTCTGCTCCTCTCCGACTCAAGGCATCCGCAACCAGGTTGCTTTTGCCGGGTTTGTACTCGAGTATATAATCATACTCGGCCAAGAATTCCTGCCAACGTACTTGTTTCTGGGACAGCTTCTTCTGCGTCGCGAAGTAGCTTGTGGCAACATTGTCGGTCTTGACCACGAACTTGCTGCCCAACAAGTAATGTCGCCACACCCGCAAGCAATGGATGACTGCTGTCATCTCTTTCTCATGCACTGAGTATCGCTTCTCGGTGTCATTGAGCTTGCGACTCTCGAAGGCAACTGGGTGCTCATTTTGCACCAACACCCCACCAATGGCATAGTCAGAGGCGTCTGTCTGGACTTCGAATGGCAACTCGAAATCTGGGAGGTGCAAAATTGGTTCCGACACCACCGCCCGCTTCAACCGATCGAATGCCTCCTGGCATTCGGGGGACCAGCACCATGCCCGGTCCTTTTTGAGCAAATCCGTCAGCGAAGCTACCTTCTTGGAGTAATTCTTGATGAACTTGCGATAGTAATTCGCAAGTCCAAGGAACGAGCGAAGCTCCGTCACTCGCTTGGGTTCTGGCCATTCACAAATGGCCTGAATTTTCCTCTGGTCCATCCGCACTGAGCCGTTCCCCACAATGTGCCCCAGGAAGCCGATTTCCTGTTGTGCGAAGGCACATTTTTCTGGCTTTAGATAAAGGTTGTGCTCCCTCAATTTGGAGAAGACTTGCCGCACATGTGCAACATGTTCCGACAGAGTCTTACTGTAGACAACTATATCATCTAAGTACACAACAACAAAACGATCAAGGTACCCACGAAAAACATTATTCATTAAAGTACAGAAAGTTGCAGGGGCGTTAGTGAGCCCAAAAGGCATGACAAGAAATTCAAATGAACCATATCTTGTTACACAAGCAGTTTTGGCTTCGTCACCCTCTGCGATCCGTACTTGCCAGTACCCGGAACGAAGGTCGAGCTTCGTGAAGAAGCGTGCCTTCCCCAATCGGTCGAAGATTTCCTCCACATTCGGTACTGGGTATTTGTTCTTCACTGTCACCTTGTTCAGTGCCCGGTAGTCCACGCACATGCGAAGCGTGCCATCCGCCTTCTTTTGGAATAGTACTGGTGCACCATACGGGGCCTTTGATGGACGTAATTGCCCCGACTCCAGTAAGCCGTTTAGTTGCTTGCGCAACTCCTCCAAATGCACGGGAGGCATTTTGTACGGCGCGAAGGCTGGAGGTTTTGCTCCAGGCATCAACTCGATTGCGTGATCTATCTCGCGTCGAGGGGGCAGCTTCCGTGGAAGTTCCGGAGGCATAACGTCCGTGAACTCCTTGAGCAGATGATTGAATTCATTCGGCATCTCGGTAGAAGGGCCATCCTCCTTTTCCACCAGGACCGCCAAGTAAGTGACTTGGCCCTTCCGAACGCCATCTTTCAATTGCAGCGCCGAGATCATGCCATCCGTCATCTTTTTGTCCACTTTCGAAGGGACAAAGTTTGGCGTGTCACCACCCATGATGAATATGCCTTGCAAGTGTGGCAGTATCGAAGCCTTTGCCAGCACTAAAAATTCCATGCCGAGGATGACCTGAAAATCATCCAATGGAACAACAATGAAGTCAGTGTGTTCGACCCACGTACCTACACGCAATTTGGTGCCTCTGGCCGTGCCCACGATGGGCCTCGCTTCTGAGTTGACCGCTTTGATGCGGCTGTACTCCTTCATGAGAGAGAGCCCAAGTTTGCCCACGACCTGGTCCGAGATGAAGTTGTGGGTGGCACCAGAGTCCACCATTGCGCGTACCGGTTGGTCGTTCACCCATGCCTCCACGTACATCAACCCGCCCCGAGCGTGCTCCTTCTCCCATTGCAGCGCATTTAGGAGTTGCAGAGGATTGACAAGGGGAGCATCGCGGGCTGATGATGTTTCACCCTCCACAATGATGGCATTCAGTTTCTCCTTCTTGGGGCAGTTTCTGGCACGGTGAGGCCCGCCACAAAGGAAGAAACCATCGTCCTTCCCGGATTTGTTGTTGAATTGCTTCGATGTGGGGGCTTCCCCCACCTTCTTTTTTCCTTCCATCTTGCCACCTTTCTTTTTCTCTTTGGATTTTCCTTTGCTCTCCTTCTCGGAAGGAGCATTGGATTGTTTGTAATCCACAAGAGCATCTGCCGCCACCATCGCCGAGGCAAAGTCCTTGACGCCTTGGCGTCTTAGTTCTGTCTGGGCCCAGTTCTGTAGACCCAACATGAAGTTAAACAGCTTGTCTTCCTCGGACATGTTTTTGATGTCCAACATGAGAGAAGAAAACTGTTTAACGTATTCCCGCACTGTGCTTGTGTGCTTGAGACATCGAAGAGCATCCCGAGCAACCCACGCCGTGTTGCTCGGCAAGAATTGCTCCTTCATTTCTTTGACGAGGCCCTCCCAGGTCTGAACGGCTGGGCGGCTCTCGTCCTCGGAACGCGTACGCCACCATAGCTTGGCGTCGCTTGTCAGGTACATGCTCGTAAGGGACACCTTTTCGGCCTCTGGAGTGCGGACCATCGTAAAATAGTGGTCCATGTCCCACAGAAAGTTCTCCAATTCCTTGGCGTTCCGCGCGCCAGTGAATTGCTTCGGTTCTGGAACTTTGGGTCGTTGCACCTTCTCGCTGTGGACCGGAGTCTCCCTCAAGATGCGCTTCACAAGCGCAACTTCATCAGTCAACCCATCGAGAGAAGAGCGGAAGCCCTGGCATGTGAAGGCAATATCGGCCTGGAGTCCAGAGAACTTTGGATCCCAGGAACCGGTAAGCTCCATCACCATGGCTTCTAATCGCTCCAACTGTTCGGCCAAAGCGACATAGTTCGCTTCCTGGCCTTCGATCCTCTCCTCAAGGCGACTGACACGCTCAGCAACTGCACCGCCTGCCATCGAAGTGGCTCTGATACCAACTGTCACAGGGTCAAATTTTGAACTAGGATTTCTCGCCTGTGTGGCCTAGTGACACTCACTAGTCAGCCAACCCTCTTCGAATCTCACACACTTCGGCACACAAGGAATACACTGTTTTCGGGCAAACACCCTTTTTCCCTTAATTCACTCAAATAAGGAAATACACTTGCCGGTCTGCTGCTTCAATCGCACGCCCAGACTTATATAAGCATACAAAACTAAATTTGCCCGCGCAGGGGCCACTACGGCACGGTTACATAACCGACTACCCACGCAGGGGTTTAACTGCCGCACGGTTACATAACTGTTTACCCACGCAGGGGTTCGTGCCTCACGCGTGACCCTTGCGCACCACGTCTTTGCCCACGCACGCCTCTCGCCAACCGCATCCTTGCAACCGCCAGCTTCCGTGGCATAACCGCCCACCAGGCGCCAACTGCCCACTCTTGCTTGTCTGCAACTGATTGCGTTCGTGGCGAGTCCACGTGTGCAACGCTTTCCCCACTTCGCCCACATTCCATCGTGTCTCAGTGGTCACGTGCCCCACGAGTCATTGCGCACCCGTCTGTGTCTTGGAGCACGTCTTTGCTCGGACACACCCGGTCATTGCACCCCGGGTGCCCGTACCGTTGTCCGAGTCTCTATCGGTGTTATACGCCAACTTCCCGATATTCCCGAGGGAGTTGTCCGGACACCTGCCGGTGTCTGTGCACGAGCTCGCCCCATACCCGTGCACGTTCTTACGTAACCCACGTCTGCACGAGCTATCTGTCTAAGTGTGCCAACGAGTCGTGCAACCCCTCCCCCACTGCGAGCCCCTCGTGCATTTTATGCCTGGCTCTTGTGGGGGTGTGACAGTAGGAGAGCTTCTTTAATACCTGGACAGCTTGAGAATTTGGAGAACCTTAAAAACAGATTTTATGCTTGTGAGAGTGATCTCTAGAACTCTTAAAGGAAGGATCTTCACTCTCCTTTTGTCCTTTATTGATGGTTCATTATTTTCCCCAATTGAGACCCACGAGAGAGAGAGAGCTCCCAATGAACAAAAGGTGATTAATTTTATTTATGACCCTTTTTTTTAATACACGTGTTCATACACGTGCCTTATTTACTTGACTATATCTCTTATGTGTGCTATTAGGGGTAACTGAAAGAGCAATGGAGAGAGGGATCACCTCTTCTTATATGTATAAAAATTATGTGTTTCCCATCAAAACACATTGTATCTCATGCATCTTTAAATAGTCAATCCTGAACATTATTTTGATGAACTGAATCAATTAAGTAAAATGTATCATCATCATATACTTTTACAAATTACATTACTTGATCCAAGATTTTCAAATCAAAATGTGGGAGTTGCAAGACCATAATAAAAATTCAACATTCTCTCACTTGGTCTGCAACATACACATCTTTCTAAGATAAAAGATTTAGAAAACAAAATAGATTTTTTGAAACTTATAAAATAAACTTCTTGGATTTAACATAGTTATCAAAATAGGTCAAGTGACCACTCATTTTATTATTATTAGAAAACCTTGATGCAATTTGTATGTGATGATTCCTCTATCATCAAAAAAAAATCCTAGTCAAGCAACATCATTAATGTATGTAGGACCATAGCCATCCATAAATCACTTAATGGATCAAAGGACAACAAATATGATCACAGCATTAACAACATTACTTTACTAAGCATTTCTTTAGATGCATATTAAGAGGGTTGATTGGAATTATAGCCCTTATATACTATCTGCTATACCATTCAATTGATCCAAGCTTGTTTCACACATGTCCATGTGTGTCCTCTAGATATACTTGCTGGTTCACCACCATGTGATTACAAGTAATCACGTTAAACTTAATCTAAATGGAAAGGTCTTCCGATCATGGTGCTCAACCATGTCATGTGACCCAAACCTGCTAGAGTGTCTAATCATAGGGTTATTAAAGGTCTATACCCTTGATAAGTTAGACACCTTTATGAGCATCAATGTATTTCAGTTTTGTTCTTGTTGTCTTAGCAGACATATCTGTTACCCTTTAGGTTATATAAACAACCTTTTGCTATTCAAGCATATCAATAACCATTTATGCATGAAAATATAGTTTATACTACGTGAACATTTCAATTCCAACTTAAGCATTCAACAAGTCAAAAGATGTATGCAACAACAAAATATCATGCATTTACAGAGGTATAATGCACTAAACAACAATATCAAAACAATCAGATACACCATATGAACCACATGCTGCTTAAAAACTTTAGGGTTTAAGCCCTTTGTTAATGGACCTACAAGCATCATATCTGTGCTTATGTGAGTAATGGAGACCTCCTCATTCTGGACTTTCTCTCTGACAAAATAAAACTTGACTGCAATATGCTTAGAACGACTAGAGCACTTGGTGTTCTTAGCAAAACTGACTGCAGCTTGATTATCACAATACACAGTGATAGGCCTGTCAATAAAATCTGCTATGCAAAGTCCAGAAAGAAAATTTCTTAAGCCAATTGCTTTTGTTACTGCCTCATAACAAGCCACATATTCTGCTTCCATGGTGGATGAAGCGGTCAAACTCTGTTTAACACTTCTCCAAGTGACTGCAGCTCCTGCAAGCATAAAAACATAGCCTCATGTAGACTTCATGCGGCCTTGACAACCTGCAAAGTCTGCATCTGAGTAGCCTATCTACTCCAGAGGATCAGCTTTCTTATGCACTAGCATGAAATCTTTAGTTCTCTGAAGATACCTTAGAACTTTCTTCGCTGCAACCCAGTGCTCCCATCCAAGATTGTGCTGATATCGTCCTAACATTCTAACAGCAAAACAAATATCAGGACGAGTACACACCTGTGCATACATCAAACTACCAACAATAGATGAATATGGAGTATTTTTCATCCGTTCTAACTCTATATCATTCTTGGGGCATTTGATCAAACTCAACTTATCACCCTTAGATATAGGAGCTTCTTCTGATGAACAATTCTCCATCCCAAATCTTTTAAGAATTGTGCTGATGTAACCCTTTTCAGAAAGTCCAAGGCATTCTTTAAATCGATCACGCCGAATTTCAATGCCTATGACATAAGATGCCTCACCAAGATCTTTTATCTCAAAAGTCTTCAATAAAAATAACTTTGTGTCATGGAGCAATCCAAAATCATTACTAGCCAAAAAAAATGTCATCAACATGGAGAACCATAAGGATGTATCTGCTCCCATTGACCTTGAGATATACACAATTATCAACAAGATTATCTTTGAATCCACACTAAGTAACAACTTCATGGAATCGGATGTACCATTGCCTCGAAGCCTGTGAAAGTCCTTAAATAGATTTCTTCAACTTGCAAACCAAGTTGTCATCTTGTTCAAAACCTTCAGGCTAAGACATATAAATATTTTCATCCAATTGAGAATTCAAGAAGGCTGTTTTCACATCCATCTATTGCAGCTCCAGATTGAAATGTGCCACAAGTGCCATAATGACTCTAAGGGAATTCTTCTGTGAGACCGGAGAATAAGTCTCTTTGAAATCAATGCCTTCCACTTGAGTGAACCCTTTAGCCACCAATCTAGCCTTTCTTCTTTCAATTCTGCCTTCTGCAGTTCTTTTGGTCTTGAAGACCCATCGACTTCCAAATGGCTTCACTCTGGATGGCAAAGGAATAAATTCCCAAACATCATTTTTCTTCATCGATTCCAATTCCTCTTTCATAGCATGTATCCATTCTGTAGAACTCTCACTAGCCACTGCTTGAGAGTAAGAAATGGGATCTTCATCAATAGGAACATCAAAGTCAGTTTCTTGCAGATATACAATAAAGTCATTTGAAATAGTGGATCTTCTCAATATAGTCGAACCCCTAACACTTATTCTTGCACCTTGACTTACACCTTGAGGCACTGAAGTCTACTTATCTTCTTGTGGAATAGGAATAGCAGGCACAATGAGAGGTTCTTCAGTAAATGTTATCTTCCTTTCTTTTGGTCTCCTACTAATCTCCTCATTCTCAAGGAATTTGACATTGTTGGATTCTACTATCTCATTAGGTCTTGATGGACAATAAAATCTGTATCCTTTAGACCTCTCTGAGTATCCAACAAAATAACAAGAGATAGTTTTAGGATCCAACTTTCTTTCACGCGGATTGTAAATTTTAACATCTGCAGGACATCTCCATACATGAAAATGATTCAGGCTGGGCTTTCTGTTGGTCCATAGCTCAAAAGGAGTCTTGTCAACTGACTTGCTGGGAACTCTATTTAGGATATATATGGCAGTCTTAAGAGCTTCTCCCTAGAAAGACTCTGAAAGAGATGAGTGGCTCAGCATTGTTCTGATCATATCCATTAGAGTTCGATTTCTCCTCTCAGCTACACCATTCTGCTCAGGAGTACCAGGCATTGTGTATTGAGAAACAATTTCATGCTCCCTTAGAAATAGAGCAAATGGTCCAGGGTTTTGTCCCTCATTAGCATGCCTACCATAATATTCACCGCCTCTGTCAGATCGGACTATCTTGATTTTCTTGTTCAACTGATTCTCAACTTCAGCTTTATAAATTTTGAAGACATCCAGAGCTTCTGATTTTTCATGTATCAAGAATACATAGCCATATCTGGATTAATCATCAATGCATGTAATAAAATACTTCTGGCATCCTCTGGATCGTGAAGGGAAAGGACCACATATATCTGTATGTATAATGTCCAGCAACTCCTTGCTTCTATGAGCACCCTTCTTGGTTGTTCTAACAATTTTTCCTTTCAGACAATCAACACAAACAACAAAGTCTGAAAAATCAACAGGATGCAGAATTTCTTGCTTGATTAACCTCTAGACACGTTATTTGGAAATATGACCCAATCGCCTGTGCCATAGGAGAGATTTGTTAATAGACATGCATCAGTCCTATCACGTTTTCTATTAATAGACATGCATGAACATGAAGACACAATAGAGATTTGGCATAATTAGGATCCAAATTCAAACGATACAAGTTATCAACAAGAGCACAAGTTCCAACTATATTAGAACCAAAAAATATCTTACAAATCCCATCACCAAAATAGAACCTGTAGTTCTTCACATCAAGTCTAGCAACTGATACAAGGTTCCTTCTCATTGTGGGAACAAAAAGAGTATCTTCCAACTCTAAAACACAACCAGTGTCCAAAAGAAGACTGAAAGTGCCAATAGCCTCCACTCTGGCGCTCTCAGCAGTGCTCATATATAGATAATGCTCCTCATCCTAAAGTCGACGCTGGGTTCGAAACCCCTACAATGAACCAGAAATATGAGCACTTGCCCAAGTGTCTAGACACCAAGTGTTGCATGGAATATCAACAAAATTGGTTTCTAGACAGACCAGGGATAGATCACTACCTTTCTTTTCAATCCATTTCTTATAGTTCCAACAATCCTTCTTCATATGACCCTCCTTGCAAAAGAAACAAGCCCTCACAAACTGTTTATGTTTAGGGTATTTGACTGACTGAGGTTGAACACTCTGTTGTGGCTGAGTGCGCTAAAAACCCTGTTTCTGCTTCTTCTGTTTCTTCTTCCCAGAATTCTTGAATTCTTGAAAGATTTCTTATTTGGACCCCAACAAACTGCATGTGCATAATCTGCCTTGTTTGTCTTCAGCCTATGTTCCTCTTGAACACAATGGGCAATTTACTCATCTACATTCCACTTCTGGGCCATTGAATTATAGTTGACCTTGAAGGTGTCAAAAGCCATTGGAAGAGAGTTGACAGACTTGTACACTATATAGTCATTTCCCATATCCAATCCGAGATCCTTCAACTGATATACCAGGTCTGCTACATGCAAAATGTGTGCACGCACACTTCCTTGTCCATCAAATTTGATGGATCCCAGTTTGTCCATCAGTAAGCCAATTCGAGCCTTTGTAGAACTCGCATGTTGTCTTTGAATGATTTCCAAGAGTTCCTTTGCTGTTTCAAGTGTAGGAATCCCACCCCTGATAGTTTCACTTATGGAACCCTTAATTTTTATCAGAGACATTCTATTCTCTTTTCTCCC
Organism: Acorus gramineus; assembly: GCA_030737835.1. Classification (NCBI taxonomy): domain Eukaryota; kingdom Viridiplantae; phylum Streptophyta; class Magnoliopsida; order Acorales; family Acoraceae; genus Acorus; species Acorus gramineus. Next base: position 4,762,095 of record CM060849.1, read on the forward strand.
ACCTTTTATGATTGGCTCGAATTTGATTACTGGAGGTAGGTGTGGGTTGCTGTGGCTCATCTTCTCTGATGGCAGTATCAAAGTCGAAGCAGCCTAAGGTAATATCAAATTGAGATCTCCATTTGGCGTAATTGTTTCCATCAAGAACCTCAATGCCAGTCAAATAACCATAGACAATAGCAGGATGCATATCTGATGCAGGAATGTTAAAACATTCAATTTTCATGCATTAAAATATAGACAACTTTATTATTATTATTATTATTATTATTATTATTATTATTATTATTATTGATCCTAATCTTTGTAACACTAAGTCCCTCCTTTGGGCCGAGACCTAATGAACAAAGATTCCTTTACAAGATCTCTTGCCTGTTAGACTGATTAACACATGAACTATAAACTTAGAAATATTTAACTCCTTTGGGCTTAAAAGAATCTTTATTTACGAGATACATGTCAACCATCTATTCCCACTAAGTAGCTCACATAATTGTCTCCTTTGGGTCGATCAATTATATTTACTGACTCCATGCATTATGCAGTCAAGAATAAAAACATTGATTCATATAAGTGGCAAATATCAACATATCTTTTCTTTAAAATTTTAAAATCCTTGTAAGTGGTCACTTTGGTATCCCACAAACAATGGAAATTAAAATAGTAAAGTATGGCGTGTTGACCATCAATAACAATGATGGCTTAAGAACTGCATATATCTTAAGCTGCATATATATATATACACACACACACACGCATATGTACATTCAGATGGGGCTGCAAAACTTAATATAAGTTGCATACATGATCATTTCTTGCATTCAGCTCTCACAAAAATACTACATATATGCCAACAATGACTAAAGCTTTAAGAGAACTCCATATAGGCAATACTTAAAACAGAGTATAGCATTATATACAATTAGGGCTGAACACAAAATCATTCCAATCTCTATTCGGGTGTCAAGAAAACCCAAAACAAAATCTTATAACTTCAATCAGATCATGAGATATGTAGTGTTTTATCTACACTTAAAACAAGGGTTTATAAAGAACTCCAAGCAAACCCTAGTTTATACAAACAATCATAAAATCTGAAACCCATTCAAATATGAATTTAAATGTGTTGGCTCTGATACCAAATGATAGATTTAGACCCAAGAACAACACATAAACTCAGATTTGATAAAGCATAAAAAGACAAAGAATTTCATATTTTTGTAGATGAGTAGGAGAGCTTCTTTAATACCTAAACAGCTTGAGAACTTAGAGAACCTTAAAAACAAATTTTATGCTTGTGAGAGTGATCTCTAGAACTCTTAAAGAAAGGATCTTCACTCTCCATTTGCCCTTTATTGATGGTTCATTCTTTTCCCCAATTGAGACCCACGAGAGAGAGAGAGAGAGAGAGAGAGAGCTCCTAAAGAACAAAATGTGATTAATTTTATTTATGACCTTTGTTTTAATAAAACGTGTTCATACACGTGCCTTATTTACTTGACTATCTCTTTTACATGTGTTATTAGAGGTAACTGAAAGAGCAATGGAGAGAGGGATCACCTCTTCTTATATGTATAAATATTATTTGTTTCCCAACAAAACACATTGTATCTCATGCATCTTTAAATAGTCAATCCTGAATATTATTTTGATGAACTGAATCAATTAAGTAAAATGTATCATAATCATATACTTTTACAAATTACATTATTTGATCCAGGATTTTCAAATCAAAGTGTTGGAGTTGCAAGACCATAATAAAAATTCAACACCGGCCCCATTGATGGATGTAGTTTCAAAACATGTCCCACATATTCTCCCAGTAAACATGGGATCCTCTTGTGTCTCTCTCTCTCCCTCTCTTCTCAGCACTGTTCTTTTCTCTAATAGAAAACCTCGTACAGGCTGTCTCACAAAAAAATAAATTTTTTTTTTAACCAAAAAAAGAAAGCAACTAAATAAATAAGATAAGAATGATCAAAATAACCTAAAAAAATGTTAGAATGCATGATGTCTCATAAAATTTTACATAAATATTTAACTCAAAGGCTATCTTGTAACTTTCCTAGTACATACTAAAACTAGACTAAAAGAGGCTAACAGAAAGAAAAAATGATTATTTTGAATAACCAAATTGATTTTGGATCAGGGATAAAAAGGAATGATCTTATCCCCTTCGAAAGGTTTGATTTGGTTATTTTATATCACTGGTTCATGTTAATCTTGGTCACCAAATTAGCCATATCATTAGTAATAACCTATATCTCTTCAACAAATAAAACAAACCCCACACAACCACCACCTTCCATGACGTGAACCTCCAGCCTACGACCATTCCCCCTCCTTTGGAGTTATCCTTTGTTATTTTCCAAAAACCCCCCGTATCGAAACAAGATGGTCACCTTGGTATCTTCTTTTAACTGCAATATTGCATACATGCAAACAAATAAATACAAATTTATTATGTATTCCGAATAATGACCCCAAATCAAATTCATTCAGATCCATTCAAATCCAATCCAATCCAATAAAAACAAAACCAAAGCAAAATCATTCAATACCATTGCCAAATAAACAAATTAGTGCTACAGGGAGGGAGAAGAAAGTGAATCCAAGGTTTTTTCATGTGTTTTTTTTTTATTGAAAGGGGAGATGTTTTAGTTAGGGACAGTACAATAAATTTCAGATGTGTGATTACTCAGATAACCATGGTTACCAAGTCGTGACAGACAGAGATAGACAAAAGGGCAAACCTGTACAACTTATAAGGTTTTTCAGGGTATACAAATTATTACCAATTCAACGGGGGTATTGATGCAATTTCATAACTTTCTAGGAGTATAAATGCAAATCTCCCTTCTTTTAAGCCATTTATATGAGATATAATATATAATATCTTATGTTACACACACACACACACAAATATATATATATATATATATATATATATATATATATATATATATATATATATAATGAAAACATTAGTATTATTAAATATATCATTAGCAATTTTTTTTAAAATTAAAGGAATATGTTACAACTATTTTTTTTTTTTGTAAATATATCTCTTCACCAACATTATATTGTCAAAATTCCCTATTTAGAACTCAAACCATCAATACCCCTCAAATGGGTTAAAAAACAACATTTATACATAATTTAAACCATTTTGATTAATATAACTGGAAATAACAAATTTTAGAGATATTTTGATAAAATGTGATTTCTTATGGGTATATATAAAAAAAAAACTCCATTGAAAAATATTCTACGAGACTGAGTGGACATGGATATGATATTATCTAATTTATTTTATATATTTACATGCATATATTTAGATTTGATGAATATCTTACATTATCCTTCAAATATATTTAAATAATAGATTTTAATAAATTTATTAGAGGGTCCAGATGTAAAATTACACTTAGAAACCCTTTTCGGTTAGTATAATAGATAGATATCTTTGTCTTTGAAGCTTTAAGCAGACCATTAGACAATCAATAAACTTTCACAGATGTGTAATGTTGATATTAACTTATTATATTTATACAGGTCGGCTTAATCTTTCAAAAACAAAACTTATAGAATAAGTCATAAAATCCTTGGCCGTCTCCTTTTCCTGATTGCTTCTACTGATATTTCAAAATTTCATACTTTGTGAGTGACACATAATTAAGTAAGTTTGCGGCCAAAAATATCACCACATTTTCTTTGTCGCCAATAAAATGATGAAACCTAAGGATACAAAGCACCAACTTGAAAGAAGAAGGATTATGTTCCCTACAAACTTTTTTTTTTACTTTCAATTCCAATTTACACATGTTTTAAAATTTTAAAAAAATAGTATATATCATTTAATGAGGTACATATGTGCTTTTATAAAAAAATGATCCATATACTGTATGAATGCATTTATAAAAAAATAAAAATTTATATCAAAACATATGTTTTATTAATATAAATATAAGTTTATATGATTTTTTATAATTGAGGCAGAAAAAAAAAAGTGTAACAACAATAAAATAAGAAACATAAAAAACAAGAAAGGGAGATCATCTTGATAGAAAAGAAATCTAAAAAACAAACCCTTGACGTGTAGTCATTTTTACATTTTCAATGTGTTTTAAATATTTTTTATATTCCATGTTGGAATTCATTGAACGTACATTTTATATTTGCTTATATACTCTTAGTACATATTTCATATATGAGGACGGCATGAACACCACAGATATGAATTTCTCAGAAAATACCGTCACATGCATGTCAACGTTGGTTTTCTTTCTCATAAAATTGTTTAGACTTTCTACAACGTGACGTGGATGCACTAGCCGAATTACATTATTCTCTACCTATACATCTGATGCATTGCGACAGAAGTACTGATAATAATATTTTTTTTAATATCACAGTCAGCGAAAAATAAAATGATAAAGACCGTATCTTTAATTAAAAGCCCGTTGTTGGCGTACGATTCTTGGCGACAAAGAAACCTCAGAAATGACGTCAACAGTGACGCTTTGTAACATCACTGTGGGCGGTCGGTCATGTGGGCGGCGCGCGTGAGATCCCTGTCGCTGCTCGTCAACTGTAAAGTTTTTTTTTTAAAAAAAAAACAAAAGAAAAACCAACCAAACGCAGCGCGCGCGACGAGAGATGCGTACAAGCCATCCTCAACCTTCATGAGCGCCTCGTGCATCCCGCCGTTTCTCACCACAGCGATCACGTCGGCCCCCCTTATCGTGGACAGCCTGTGCGCCACCACTATGGTTGTCTGGTAGACCCTCGCGCGGTCCAGCGCCTCCTGCACCACGCGCTCCGACTCCGCGTCCAGCGGCAGCACCCTCGGCTCCCTCACTATGGCCCTCGTGATCGCTATCCTCTGCTTCTGCCCTCCCGAGATCTGCACTCCCCTCTTTCCCATGGGCGTGTTGTACCCCTGGGGTAGGCCCGAGAAGAAGCAGTGTGCGTTCGCCTTCTCGGCTGCCGCGATGATCTCGTCCTCCGTGGCCTTGCCTGATCACTTTCTGTATGCGGTGTTCGCGCGTATAATTTCGTTGAATAGTAATGGCTCTTGGGATCACCAGCCCCATCTGCTCCCTCAGCCACCTTAGCTTGATCTCCACCTTGTCCAGCAGTATCCGGCCCGAGTCGGGGGTCGCAGTGGGCTCACGGCTTTAAAATGCGCTTTGGTGTGTAAGACAGTAAGAGATGTGCTCATATATAAGCACAAACTATCTTCTCCCATTGGGCGATGTAGGACTAAACATCTAATTTTCATCCAATCCATAGGCCACTTGGGACTATTGGGCCTCTCTCAATGGGTTGGGCGTCACACTCGACCACTCGCTCTCTCCTGCGAGTGTGAGGGTTTTATTTTTCATAAGAAAAATGTTACATTTAGTCCATTTGACAGTCCAAAATATAGACTACATGTGTTTTTATTGAATTGAATAATATGATTTATAAAAATGTTAAAAAATTTCAATGAGACAGATGCTTCATTATAGTGGTGGAGAGGGTTAACTAGATGTATAGAACTGAAATTGAGATTATAATGAGATTGAGATTATAATGGAAACTAAGATTCACAATTGAAAACTATAGCTACAATTACATACCCTCTCAGTAGGGATGCTCAACCCAAAACACGAACGCTGCACTGACTCTGGTACTGCGCCTAAGGGAGCTCCTCCTTCAGATCTGGCTCAACGCCAACTGGAGGAAAACAAATGCGAGGAGTGAGCCACACGATCAGTGAATGGTACAATTCATGCAACACAACGCATATTAACATTCGAAGGAATTATGGTCCCAACATATGGAAGCAACTACATAAGCTGGTGGGTCGCGTAACAACTCGAGCCCACCACACCCTCACCCTCACCCTCACCGGGTGACATAGGACTATTGGGAGAAAGTCAACCACTCTACGCCATTCGTCATCTGGTAGCCCTCTCCCGGGTAGCCTCTACTTGGTGGCCTCTCATGACAACTACCTCTACCATATGGGCGCACCAACAGGCGTTATGAGTAGTGTCTGGGAGCACCTCACAGGACAGCTATAAGCCGGGTAGCTTCAACACAGAGCTGACGGAGGGGAGAACACTCGACACACGCGAATATGATCCTCATAGATCCGTTGTCATCGGTCATTTAGACATCGAAAAAAGGGTAACGAATTCTCATGAATTCCCTCCAGGGCGCATAACTCAGATGCGGGGAAAACATAACATTCGTAGTGCCAATGCCATGATATGACCCCATCAGAGGTCATACACATGCTTAACCTCACGAGGCAAGGTTCATGGTTTCATATAAGCATATATTAAGTATATAACAAGCACAATAATTACTCATGGGATTTAATCATGCTAGCATCTAAATAAGTATAACCACAAGGTCATAATAACCTTTAAGGCGTGCCTATACTCATGCTTCTTCATGGACAGGCTAAGGATATGCTTAAACAAGATGGGAGCATGTATAAATCATGGTTAAGCTAGCGTGGGACATGATGCATAGACAAGCATGGTTCCTACACATGATACTAGGATGCATAGTCCTAGCATACTATCTAATATGGCATGGATGCAACCAAGCAAGGCAAGCATTAACATATATTTACAAACAAGGTTAATATGCAGTTATGATGTCTCAAGGGAGGGCCATGCACGTCTACGTGCATCGAAAGCCTCCCTACTAGGTTGGATCGACCCACTCACCGCAACCCGGGTCGTTGCGTGACCATTCGCTAGGATCTGCAAGACAAGGACATTCAATATGGTGAGTATAGCTACACAAAAACACTTAAAATTAACTAGAAATGCCTAAGGCACAGACATGCACGCATACGGGCCCACACGCATGCAAGTACGCACGTATGCGCGCGTGTCCGAGTGCCCCAACACTCACCCGCGCCCTCGGGCTGCCACACGCGTGGCCCTGCACTCGTGCGCACGTTCATGCACGCGAGCACGCGCCCCTGCGCCTGCTGGCACCCTACCGCGTGCCCAGCCGCGCGCCCAGATGCACTGTCACGCGCTCACGAGCCCTCGGGCACTGTGCGTACCCGCGGGCCCGTGCGCACGCGCGCGGATAGAGCAGCACGCGCTCCCAGACATCTTTAACCCTCTCCCCTTCACTCCTCTCTCAGCCTAACCCTTAAACCTAGCATGCATGCCCTATCAAATACCCAACTACACATAAAAAAAATCAAAGAAAGAGGAGGGCTCACCAAAGAAAGGGGAAGGGAAAGGGAAAGGGGGAGATGAAGGGCTCGCAAGCACCTTTCGACCACCTCGACCGCCACGACCACCACCACCACCTCCCAAGCTCTTCCTCTTCTTCTTGGTTGAAAAACAGGGCCAAGACCCTTGGGCATGAGGGGGGAAAAGCTAGAGAGAAGAGAAAGAGAGAAAGGGTCAACAACAACAACACACACACCTTTCTTTCTTGCACTTCCTTCATGTGCTTCTTCTTCTTCTTCCTTTCCTTCTCACACAAACAATGGAAGCAACAAAGGGGAGCAACAACAACAAAAGAAAAAAAAGAAGGGGTCGGATGGTTCTTTTTTTTTCCTCAAAGGGATGTAGAGAGAAGGAGAGAAAAAGAGAGAGAGAGGCTCATAATGTCACGCCCCAGGGCGGACGTCCCCGGGACGCGGCAAGTGTATATATGATATCAACAGTCTAAACAGGAGGTCAATAACATACTCTAAACAACAGCTAAAATGACAACACAGACAAAAGCAGGGCTGACATGATATATACACAAATAGCGGAAGCTAAAAGACTGAGTCTGTAATTCAAAAACATATCATAGACTCGATACATAATCAACTGTCCTGTGAGAGCCAATATATACAATGACATCCAATATGATACAAACAGGTGCCCAAGCACGGAAATATAATACATACAATAAAAAAGGGATGCTGATGGCCTCTAACACTCGCGGGACGTGGCGTTGCTCCGCTACTGATGAAATCCCTCGGGGAGCTCCTCCTTCAGATCCGACTCAGTGATAACTGGAGAAAAATTATGCGAGGGGTGAGCCACACGCTCAGTGAATAGAACAACCCATGCATCACAATTTATATTAACAAAAAATAATTATTCAAGCCTCAAAGTGGTAGGAAATACACAATCTAGTGGGTCGCAACATCGCCGACCCACCACACCCTCACCCTCACCCTCTAAATAGGTGACACGGTCTATTGGGACTGACTAGGCTGTTAATCACCCTTGGCCCACCGATAGTCTCTCCTCCACTCCGTAGGCCGCCTGGTCTACTCCCACAATTCAGCACAGTTCGAACCCAAATCAGGAGGTGCCTACAGATGGGAACCCTCTGTCGGAAGGCCTGTCTAACGCTGGGACAGTCTCTATACGGATCCAACGAAGGGAACAGAAACAGCCTATCCACACGTATACGATCCACTTGGATCCGTCGGCAACGCATCTCAACAACTCTAATGTCATGAATTCTTCAGAATTCCTCCAGGGCGCATAACCAAGATGCGGGGAAACATATATTATAACAACGAAGTTATAATACTTACTAAGGCATGCAAAAATACCATAAGTTCGCATTTAATTTAATAAATTAAACTAATAGGACACATGCATAGGTCGAGGCTTTCCTAGCATGAAACATGGTGTCAGGATGCATGGCTCTTACACATATCCTAAGGGTTCAAGTCCCTAACATACAAGGTCTAGGGTGGCATGTGGCATGCATACTACATACTAATCATGCTTGCATAGATTACATATTATACAAGTTAATATTAAACTATGGTGCCCCAGGGGAGGACGGTACACGCCCAAGTGCATATAGCGCCTCCCTACTGGGTTGGATTGTCCCACTCACCAATACCCGGGCCGTCGCGTGACCGTCCGTCAAGATCTGCAAGACAGGGCATTCAACACGGTGAGTAAAATACACAATACATACAAAAATACACTAAAAATACACAACACTCGGACAAGCGTACATACTGCCCGTACGCATGCGAGCCTGAGTGCCCGACTCACTCCCGCACCCCCGGGCAGCCATGCGCACAGCCACCCGCACGCGCACGCACGGGTGCGCACGCACGCACGCACGCCCGAGTTCTGGGCGCACTGCCGCGCCTCTGCCCGCACGCCCAGACCCGCAGCACGCCGCGCGCACGCTCGCGCGTGCCCGCGCGCACCGCCCGTCCAGCCCCGGGTGCACCCGCGCGCACTGCGCCCCAGCACAGCACCTCGCGCGCATACCCGCACGCACTGCGCCCCAGCGCAGCACCCCGCGCCCACCCCGCGCGCACGCCCGCTCGCCTCCCCCCGCGCACACCGCAAGCAACGCGCCCCTACGCAGTGCTCCGCGCGCACGCCGTGAACTGAGCCCAGCGCGCCCGACAGCACGCGCCCAGTGAGCCCGACAGCACGCGCCCAGCGCGCCTGACAGCAGCTCGCCTGCTTGCCTGCCTGCCTGCGCGCGCAGGCGCGCCGCTGAGCCCGCATGCACCCGAGCCAACCCTACCACCTCCAACCGCCCCCAACCGCCCACTCCAACCACCCAACAGTCATGCACACCCAAAAACACCTCCTAAACATGCATCTAAACAAGAATGGAAGGAAAGGAAACTCACCCAAAGGAGAGGAAGGGAAGGGAAGGAGATCGGGAGCTCTTCGCACACCGAAACACCACCTCCAAGACCACCACCACCAAGGTCTCCACTCAGCCAAAGAGGGGCTGAAAACAGAGGAGAAGAGGGTCCATAAGAGGAGGAAAAACAAAGGGAAATGAAGATCCAAGACCATAGGAAGATAGATCGGGTCCTCACCTTCCTTTTCTCCTTCTAGGGTTTCTTGATTCAACACCTCTAGCTAGATCATATGGGGGATTTAAAGAGAGGGGAGAGAGAGATTTTGGTGGAGAAGATGATGAATAGTGGGGGTGCACTATGTCTAGGCGTGGACTTAAAGGGGGCCACTTAAAGCACACACACACCTCACACACTCACCACACACACTTAGCTTAGCCCTAATTAGGTTTAGGCTTGGTTTAGGCTAGGTTTAGGTGCACTTTGACTTGGGTCAACCCATCCACACTAGAAAACAAAAGAGTTGACCAAGTCATGGGCCCACATTGACCAAGTCAAGTCTCCCAATGACTTTTCGCTCGGTCAAAACCCGGATACGATTCGGAACTGTGAAATTCTGAAACGTTACCGGAATTCGATGAAATTTTCGTGAGTGGCTTGGAATGGCACCAGGACACATAATATGCAGTTAGATTTTCAATCGGAGTCCTCAAACTCAGGATGATAGCTAACAGTCCAAAATTTTAGCGGTTCCGATCGAAAAACGAAAAAGCTGAAAAACTGCTAGAATGCTCCAATGGTTACCAGAAGGCTAAAAAGTGACACATATATAACATTCTCCCCCCCTTAGGAAATTTTGTCCTCAAAATAAATACAAGAACATCTAAGAAGGGAAAAGATGCGGATACGCGTCACGCATGGCGTCCTCGAGCTCCCAAGTGGCCTCGGCACCCGAACGGTGCTGCCATCGCACCTTGACCAACTGGACGGTCTTGGTGCGGAGCCTCTTCTCGCGGCGGTCCAGGATCTTGATCGGCTGCTCGACGAATGACAAGTTCGGCTCGAAGACGAGCGGCTCGAACGGGATGACGTGAGCAGGATCGTGGACATAACGCCTCAGCTGCGAGACATGGAAGACGTCATGGGCCTGAGCCAACTGTGGGGGCAGAGCTATGCGATAGGCCACCTCCCCAACTCGCTCGAGGATGAGGAACGGCCCAATGAAACGCAGACTCAGCTTGCCCCGCACACCGAAACGGAAGATGCCCTTCATCGGGGACACCTTCAAGAAGACATGGTCACCAACCTCGAAGGCGAGCTCACGGCGACGACGGTCGGCGTAGCTCTTCTGACGGCTCTGAGCGACTCGGATACGCTCGTGAATCGTCTTCACCATCTCTGAGGTCTGGTGAATGATCTCTGGTCCCTCCAACTGGCGCTCTCTGACCTCGTCCCAACACAAGGGGGACCTGCAGCTGTGGCCATAGAGCGCCTCGTAAGGAGCCATCCGGATACTCGAGTGGTAGCTGTTGTTGTAGGCAAACTCCACCAACGGAAGGTGCCTCTCCCAACTGCCCCCAAAATTGAGAACGCAGGCTCGCAGCATGTCCTCTAGGGTCTGGATCGTCCTCTCCGATTGGCCGTCCGTCTGTGGATGAAACGCTGTACTGAAGTGGAGGTTCGTACCAAGGGCGTGCTGGAGGCTACGCCAGAACCTTGAAGTAAATCGCGCGTCTCGATCAGAAATGATGCTGACGGGAGTGCCATGGAGACGAACAATCTCGGAGACAAACAACTGCGCCAGGGTGTCCAGAGAATCGGTGAGTCGGATGGGGAGGAAATGAGTGGACTTCGTCAGTCGGTCGACGATCACCCAGATGGCATCGCGACCCGAACGTGACCTCGGCAAACCCGAGACAAAGTCCATGGTGATCTGCTCCCACTTCCACTGAGGGATCTCAATGGACTGCAGCTTCCCCGCAGGGCGCTGATGCTCCGACTTCACCTGCTGGCATACTAAGCATCGGGCAATGAAACGGGCAATATCCGTCTTCATCCCGCGCCACCAGTAGCCACGACGAAGGCCCCTGTACATCTTCGTGCCACCAGGATGCACTGTGTACCTCAAACGATGGGCCTCGTCCAAGATCTTCTGCTTCAGCTCTGCATCGTCAGGAATGCATACTCGGCCTCTGAACCGCAGGATCCCGTCCTCGCGAATCTGGTAGTCCGGACGCTCACCCCAGGCGACGCCTTCAGAGAGGACTATAAAATGCGGATCCTGAGCCTGAGCCGTGCGGATCTCGTCGAGAAGAACTGGCTGCACCACTAGCCTGGCCAAAAAGCCACCCGCAGGAGTCTCTCGAACGCTGATCCAGCAAGCGGCCTCCTCTAGAAGCCTCCAACGACGTACAGCCATGTGGGCGGCCATGCCCAAGGGCTGCCTGCTGAGAGCATCTGCCACGACATTCGCCTTACCCGGATGGTAAGCGATGTCACAATCATAGTCCTTCAGGAACTCGACCCAACGTCTCTAACGCATGTTGAGCTCCGGCTGGGACTGCAAATATGTCAAGCTCTTATGATCAGTAAAGAGCTCGAACTCCTCGCCATAGAGGTAATGCCTCCACATCTTCAGCGCAAAGATGATCACTGCCAACTCAAGGTCGTGGGTGGGGTAATTCTGCTCATGGGGCTTCAACTGACGCGACGCGTAAGCCACAACCTTACCGTGCTGCATCAAGACGCAACCCACACCCAACCGCGATGCATCGGAGTAAACTGCGAACCCACCACTCCCAGACGGAAGGGTAAGAACTGGCGCTGAGGTGAGCCTTCGCTTTAGCTCTAGGAAGCTCTCCTCACAAGCAGGGGACCACTCGAACCGAACATCCTTCCGAGTGAGGTGAATAAGAGGTACAACTATCTTCGAGAAACCCTCGACAAACCTCCTGTAATAACCCGCCAAGCCCAAGAAGCTCCGAATCTCTGTGGGGTTCGACGGTCGACGCCAATTCAACATGGCGAGCGTCTTGTCCGGGTCCACAGATATGCCCTCGCCAGAAATCACATGGCCCAGAAAGGCCATACGCTCCAACCAAAACTCGCACTTGCTGAAATTGGTGAACAACTGATGTCTGGCCAAAGTCTCCAAGACAGTGCGAAGATGGTGAGCGTGCTCCTCTAGACTCCTCGAGTACACCAATATGTCATCGATGAATACTACCACAAAGGAGTCGAGGAAGGGCCGAAACACCCGGTTCATCAGATCCATGAAGGCCGCCGGCGCATTCGTCAACCCAAACGGCAGTACTCTGAACTCGTAGTGCCCATAACGGGTGCGAAAGGTCGTCTTCGAAATGTCTGACTCCCAGATCTTCAGCTGATAGTAGCTCGAGCGGAGATCGATCTTAGAAAAGACTCGCGCTCCCTGGAGCTGGTCAAACAGATCATCAATCCGCGGCAAGGGATACTTATTCTTCACTGTCCGCTTGTTCAGCTGCCTGTAATCGATACAAAGCCGCAGCGAACCGTCCTTCTTCCGGACGAACAGAACAGGGGCTCCCCACAGAGAAACACTCGGACGTGCGAAGCCCTTCTCCAGCAACTCCTCCAACTGCTCCTTGAGTGCCTTCAGCTCTGCAGGGGCCATCTGGTACGGAGCTCTCAAAATCGGCTCGGTCCCCAAAATCAGATTGATCTCAAACTCGATCGCGCGATCCGGCGGTAATCCCAGAAGATCATCGGGGAAAACCTTGGGATACTCTGCCACGACCGGAGTCTGACTGATATCTGCCTGCAGCGGTGCATCCTCCTGAGCAATGTACGCCAGAAAGCCCTCGCATCCTCCCTGAAGGAGTCTCCACGCCTGGATGGACGACACGAACCCCAAAGGGGCTACGTCACGATCGCCCACGAACTGGAAAGACCTCCAACCCGGAAGGTGGAAAGACACCGACTTGGCAAAACAGTCGATGCTGGCGTGACTAGCTGAAAGCCAATCCATCCCCAGAATGGCATCAAAGTCTGTCATCGCGAGCTCCACCAACTCCACTGGGAACTCATGCTCCGCAACCACCACCGTACACCCTCGGTACACAGAACGGAGGAGAATACGGTCTCCTATGGGCAATGATATCTCCAGGATAACATCTAAAGGGGCGGACGCCACGCCCGTCCGTCTCGCAAAAGCGGGAGACACGAACGAGTGTGTGGCTCCGGAATCAAACAACACATATGCAGGGAGCTGGGAGATCTGAACAATACCTCGGACCATGCTGCCTGATGCCTGAGCCTCCTCTGCCGAAAGCGCTGCCACTCGGCCCTGAACAAACTGCGGCTGAGGAGCAGGGGCACGCCTCGCCGGCTGCGCTGGCTGCCTCCTTTGGTCAGCTCGGCCACCCTGTGGCTCCTGCTGCTGACACTGGGGCTGCTGCTGCTGGAACTGCTACTGCTGCTGCTGCGGAGGCAGCACGCGGGGTCGGCTAGCATCTGGGCAATTATACAAGATATGCCCGATGCGCTGATAGTGGTAACAGCGCCGCGTCTCTGGTCGCCTGGCCTGGACTGGCACCGCCGCAATGGGTGCTGGACCTCGCGCTGGCACCACATCTGCTGGAGGAGAGGCAGCCACTAACTGATCAAAGCGGGGCCTCTTCTTCTTGCGCTGTCCCTCGTCCTGGCTCCTGGGAGGTCTCTGGTCTGCAGAAGGGGTCGCAACCCTCACGAGGATCCCGAGGTCTCGCTCGACTGTCTTCGCCCGAGACACCAAGTCCGAGTACCTCGTGAAAGCCTGGGAGGTGACATGCACCCGAATGGCGCTACTGAGACCAAGCTCGAAACGACGGCACCGCGTCTCCTCATCCATCACCAAGGCTAGGGCGAATCTGGAAAGCCTCGTGAAGCGCGTGGAGTAGTCAGTGACAGACATAGAGCCCTGCGTCAGCTGCTCAAACTCCTGCATCACGATCTGGCGCGTCGAGAACGGGAAGTACTCCTCCAGGAAATACCTCCAGAATCCCGCCCATAAAAGCTGCTCCACTCCCTCGGGGATGTCCACCGATCGGGTAGCCCACCAGTCGGCGGCGCTACCCTTCAGCATGAAGGTGGCCAGGGAGACTCGCTGGCGGTCGGTGCAATGCATGGTCGAGAAGATCGTGTCCACCTCCATCAACCAACGCTCTGGGGCAAGGGGATCCGCCGTCTGGCCATGGAACTCGGGAGGGTGGAGCTTCAGAAAGGCGTTGAGGCCACTCTGATGCACTCTTGCTGCAGCCTCTAGCTCCACCTCCCTCTCCAGGGGATCCTGAACTCTCACCGCCGGAATCACCACGGGGACTGGGGGTACATCGGGTACCACAGGCGGATCTGCCACCAAGGGGACCTGTGGAACTGCATCACGGGCCACCCTCAGCTCCTGAATCTCTCGTGCCTGCTCAGCCAACTCTAGTCTGGGCCTCCAGTGCCCTTGTCTGAGTCTCCACCAAATCCGCTATCCGAGAGAACTCACGCTCCCATGCAGGAGGCTCCTACTCCGATCCTGGCCTCACAGCCATGGACTCTCCAGTAGCATCCTCGCCTCTGGCAGGTCCAGAAACCTCCAAAGGTCGAGAGGGACCACGTCCACGCCGTCCTCTGCGAGGAGGCATATCAGCAACCTAAGAAAACCAGACACTAGGATCAGAATACTCATATAGAAATCCTAGGACTCATCTCTACGAAAAAGAAGACAATTGGCTCTGACAGGACCAGGCTCTGATACCAACTTTTGTCACGCCCCAGGGCGGCCGTCCCCGGGACGCGGCAAGTGTATATATGATATCAACAGTCTAAACAGGAGGTCAATAAACAACAGCTAAAATGACAACACAGACAAAAGCAGGGCTGACATGATATATACACAAATAGCGGAAGCTAAAAGACTGAGTCTGTAAATCAAAAACATATTACAGACTCGATACATAATCAACTGTCCTGTGAGAGCCAATATATACAATGACATCCAATATAATACAAACAGGTGCCCAAGCACGGAAATATAATACATACAATAAAAAAGGGATGCTGATGGCCTCTAACACTCGCGGGACGTGGCGCTGCTCTGCTACTGATGAAGTCCCTCGGGGAGCTCCTCCTTCAGATCCGACTCAGTGATAACTGGAGAAAAATATATGCGAGGGGTGAGCCACACGCTTAGTGAATAGCACAACCCATGCATCACAATTTATATTAACCATAATTTATATTATTCAAGCCTCAAGGTGGAAGGAACTACACAATCCAGTGGGTCACTACATCGCCGACCCACCACACCCTCACCCTCACCCTCTAAATAGGTGACACGGTCTATTGGGACTGACTAGGTGTTAATCACCCTTGGTCCACCGATAGTCTCTCCTCCACTCCGTAGGCCGCCTGGTCTACTCCCACAATTCAGCACAGTTCGAACCCAAATCAGGAGGTGCCTACTGATGGGAGCCCTCTGTCAGGAAGGCCTATCTAACGCTGGGGCAGTCTCTATACGGATCCAACGAAGGGAAAAGAAACAGCCTATCCACACGTATACGATCCACTTGGATCCGTCGGCAACGCATCTCAACAACTCTAATGTCATGAATTCTTCAGAATTCCTCCAGGGCGCATAACCAAGATGCGGGGAACATATATAATAACCACCAGGTTATAATATTTACTAAGGCATGCAAAAATACCATAAGTTCGCATTTAATTTAATAAATTAAACTAATAGGACACATGCATAGGTTGAGGCTTTCCTAGCATGAAACATGGTGTCAGGATGCATGGCTCTTACACATATCCTAAGGGTGCAAGTCCCTAACATACAAGGTCTAGGGTGGCATGCATACTACATACTAATCATGCTTGCATAGATTACATATTATACAAGTTAATATTAAACTATGGTGCCCTAGGGGAGGACGGTATAGATTACATATTATACAAGTTAATATTAAACTATGGTGCCCAGGGGATGACGGTATACGCCCAAGTGCATATAGCGCCTCCCTACTGGGTTGGATTGTCCCACTCACCAATACCCGGGTCGTCGCGTGACCGTCCGTCAAGATCTGCAAGACAGGGCATTCAACACGGTGAGTAAAATACACAAATACATATAAAAATACGCTAGAAATACCCAACACTCGGACAAGCGTACATACGGTCCGTACGCACGCGAGCCCGAGTGCCCCGACTCACTCCCGCACCCCTGGGCAGCCATGCGCACGGCCACCCGGGTGCGCACGCACGCACGCACGCACTGCCGCGCCTCTGCCCGGACGCCCAGACCCGCACGCCGCGCGCACGCTCGCACGTGTCGGCGTGCGCCGCGCGTCCAGCCCTGGGTGCACCCGCGCGCACTACGCCCCAGCGCAGCACCTCGCGCACACACCCGCACGCACTGCGCCCCAGCACAGCACCCCGCGCGCACGCCCGCTCGCCTCCCCCCTCACACACCGCACGCAACGCGCCCCTGTGCAGCGCTCCGTGTGCACGCCGTGCACTGCGCCCAGCGCGCCCGACCGCATGCGCCTAGCGAGCCCGACAGCACGCGCCCAGCGCGCCTGCCCGCAGCTCGCCTGCGCCTGCCTGCCTGCGCCTGCCCGCCTGCCTGCGCCCGCATGGACCCGAGCCAACCCTAACACCTCCAACCGCCCCCAACCGCCCCCTCCAACCACCCAACAGCCATGCACACCCAAAAACACCTCCTAAACATGCATCTAAACAAGAATGGAAGGAAAGGAAACTCACCCAAAGGAGAGGAAGGGAAGGGAAGGAGATCGGGTGCTCTTCGCGCACCGAAACACCACCTCCAAGACCACCACCACCAAGGTCTCCACTCAGCCAAAGAGGGGCTGAAAACAGAGGAGAAGAGGGTCCATAAGAGGAGGAAAAACAAAGGGAAATGAAGATCCAAGACCATAGGAAGATAGATCGGGTCCTCACCTTCCTTTTTCTCCTTCTAGGGTTTCTTGATCCAACACCTCTAGCAATATCAAATAGTGGATTTAAAGAGAGGGGAGAGAGAGATTTTGGTGGAGAAGATGATGAATAGTGGGGGGGGGGGGGCACTATGTCTAGGCGTGGACTTAAAGGGGGCCACTTAAAGCACACACACACCTCACACACTCACCACACACACTTAGCTTAGCCCTAATTAGGTTTAGGCTTGGTTTAGGCTAGGTTTAGGTGCACTTTGACTTGGGTCAACCCAACCACACTAGAAAACAAAAGAGTTGACCAAGTCATGGGCCCACATTGACCAAGTCAAGTCTCCCAATGACTTTTCGCTCGGTCAAAACCCAGATACGCTTCAGAACTATGAAATTCTGAAACGTTATCGGAATTCGATGAAATTTTCGTGAGTGGCTTGAAATGGCAGTAGGACACATAATATGCAGTTAGATTTTCAGTCAGAGTGGTCAAACTCAGGATGATAGCTAACAGTCCAAAATTTTAGCGGTTCCGATCGAAAAACGAAAAAGCTGAAAAACTGCTAGAATGCTCCAATGGTTACCAGAAGGCTAAAAAGTGACACATATATAACACATAAATTCTCAAAAAAGGGGGCTGGTGGGGGGGGGGGGGTTTGACTTGGGTCAACTCATCCAAGCTACCAAACAAAACCCCTTGACTAATCAAAAGTCACCCTTGACTAGTCAAGGTCTTCATTGACTTGGTCCAAGTCATCCTTTGACAATTCAAAATCAATCAAAACCCGGATACAATTCAGAAATGCATAATTTTCTACAACGTAACTAGAACTCGATGAAATTCCTGTGGGCAGTACCAAATGGTACCAGGACCCATAATATGCAGTTAGATTTTCAATTGGAGTACTCAAGCTCACGCAGATAGTTTAAAGCCAAAATTTTAGTGACTCTAATCGAAAAAGAAAATGGCCAGAAATGGCCCAAATACAACCAATAGGCTAAAAGTGACACATATATAATAGGCAATCCCATCTATTGCACCATCTCCTCCTGCTATAAAAGCTGGGACCTCCAAGCCCCCTCCTCCAAAAGGGGGATCCATTGATTCTATCCTAAACTCTTTACAGCCTCATCGAAGCACTTCTAGAAGTGATGGGAATGGCTCGATAAACCCATCTTCCTCTGCGATTGCATCCTCCTCACCTGGAGGGATGGGAAAAGCTCCTCTTGTTTCCCCCATCTATGTAAATGTTGGGAAAAACATCCTTCCCCAAAATCCGAAGACCGTAGCCTCTTTCCGTGGAGTTCCTCCTCATGAGAATGCTCCCTCACGAAGACAGAGGAAGCCATTTTCGATTCTTGCCCCGACTTCTTCAACCTTGGTCAAAAGTTGGGGTTCTCTGTTTTCAAAGGATAATCTCCGGGTAAAGAATTACTCTCTTAGTTTCATTGAACCTACTGTTGAAGGAACCAATGTGGTAGCCTCTCTCAATCCTGAATCCTATTCACCTAATATCAGTCAATGGGAAAATGCTGTAGTTGGTTACGTGATAGGTAAAATGCCTGTCTACACTCCATTTATGTGGTTCTTGTATAAACCTTGGAAGCCAAAAGGAGAGCTGCAACTACTTTTACATGGCAATGGTTTTTTTACAGTGAAATTTGATTTAGCTGAAGATGCTAACAATGTTCTTGAAGGGGGGCCTTGGACAATGGATCATTGTTCTTTCTGTCACGCCCCAGGGCGGCCGTCCCCGGGACGCGGCAAGTGTATATATAATATCAGAATCTACACAGGAGGTCAATAATATATCATACACAAATAACTAGAATGACACACATACAACAAAGGGGCTGACATGATATATACACCAAATGCGGAAGCAAAAGACTGAATCTGTAAATAAACATTCTACAGACTCGATACTCAATCATATGTCCTGTGAGAGCCAATATACACAAATACAACTGAACATATACAAACACGTGCCAAGCACGGAAATCAAATACATACAGTCAAGAAGGGATGCTGATAACCTCTGGCACTCGCGGAACGTGGCGCTGCTCCGCTACTGAAGGAATCCCTCGGAAAGCTCCAACTGCTGCTCCGGCTCTAGCTCAGGCTCAGTGACCACTGGGGAAAAACATATGCGAGGGGTGAGCCACACGCTCAGTGAACAGCACAACCCATGCATCACAGACAATATTTACCACAATTCCATTATTTATCCAGCCTCTAAGACATAACAACATGAAACCAGTGATTTGTACTTCGCCGAACCACCACACCCTCACCCTCACCCATCAATGGGTGACATAGGCTATTGGGACTGATAATCAACCATTCACAAATCCAGTAGGTCGCTCATCGCCAACCCACTACACCCTCACCCTCACCCTACCGCGGGTGACATAGGATTTTGGGACTGACTAGGCTGTTGGTCACCCTTGGTCCACCGATAGTCTCTTCTCCACTCCGTAGGCCGTTTGGCCTTCACCCACAACTTCGGCCCAGTCCGAAACCAAATCAGGAGGCGCCTACTGCTGGGAACCCTTGGAAGGGACGACCTTTCTAACGCTGGGGCAGTCTCTACCGGATCCAACGAGGGGGACAGAACAGCCTATCCATACGCATATGATCCACTCGGATCCGCCGACAACACATCTCTACAACTCAAATGTCATGAACTCTTCAGAGTTCCTCCAGGGCGCATAACCACGATGCGGGGAAATAAGTACAATAAAAGCAAGGTTGTAATATCATTGGGGGAAAGAACTCGGGAGGGCGGCGTGAGTTCCCGTTATAGGATACCCCGACAACCAAACAAGGAACACGGAGTACCCTAACCCGGGTCTCACCGCTGTCCTCGCACGGCCCCTCCCCTATAATATTCACTAACATGCTAATAATCATACTAATTATATAACATTACTTATAATATTACTGGGACTAGAAACCTTGGGAGGGCAGCATGAGGTCCCGATACAGGACATCCCGACAACCAAACAAGGAACACGGAGTACCCTAACACGGGTCTCAATGTTGACCTCGCAAGGCTCCTCCCTATAATATTATCTAAGGCATGCGATTTAACATACACTAGCATTTAATTTAATAAATAAACTAGTAGGACGCATGCATAGGCCGAGGTTTCCTAGCATGAAAACAGGGGGACATGGTGCATGGCTCTCACACCTATCCTATGGGTGCAAGTCCCTAACATAAAAGCCTAGGGTAGCATGCATTCTGTATTTAAAATCATGCTCACATGCAATACATATTACTACATGTTAATATAATCCACGGTGCCCCAGGAGAGGTCGGTATACGCCCAAGTGCGTATAACGCCTCTCTACTGGGTTGGATTGTCCCACTCACCAGTATCTGGGTCGTCCCGCGACCGTCCGTCCAGATCTGCAAGACAGACATTCAATATGGTGAGAACAAAACTTAAATACTCTAAATACCCAAACATACAAAACCCACAACTAAACACCTAACACTCGGGCAAACGTGCATACGACCCGCACGCACGCTAGCCCGAGCACTCCGGCTACCAGCTGCACGGCCACCCGCCCTCGGATGCGCCGCCGCGCCTCAGCCCGCGCGCCCCGACGCACTGCCGCACGCACGCGCACGCTCGCGCGCGCCCGCGCGCACCGCGCGTCCAGCCCAGCGCGCCCCCGCGCGCACTGCACGCACGCCCCAGCACGAGCGCGCACTGGCCCCCAGCACCGCGCGCACTGGTCCCCAGCACCGCGCCCAGGCGCATGCCCAGGCGCCCTGCCCAGCACCCAGGCACAGTGCCCAGGCGCCCTGCCCGCGCGCGCACGCTCGCGCGCACCCCGCCCGCGCGCACTCCCGCGCACACCCCCGCTCGCGCCAGCACCCGCGCGCACCCGCGCGACCACTCCGCGCGCACCCGCGCACCGCGCGACTGCGCCCGACTGCGCCCGCCAGCGCCAGCACCCGCGCCCAGCGCCTAGCGCCCAGCGCCCACGCCTGCGTCCAGTGCCCAGCGCCCAGCGCCACCCGCGCACACGCCCGCGCGCCCCTGCCAGCTGCTGCGCCTGTGCTGCTGCCTGTGCTGCTGCCAGCCCGAGACAGCAACCCACCACCCACCTCCGACCACCCCAAGGCCTCCGACCACCTCCCACAGCCCTCCGACGGCCACCCACCGCCGCCAACCACCTCCCAACCCCAAATCCCACCTCCTAACATCCATCTAAGCATGAAAAAGAGAGGAAAGAGGCTTACCAAGGGGAGAAAGGGAAGTTCGGTTGCTCTCCGCGCATCGAAACCTCTCCCAAAGGGCTTCCAATGCCCGGATCTACTCCCACCTCCGAGATGGGCCAAAACAGAGGAGAAGAGAGGGTAGACGGAGGGGAAAAACTCCCCGGAATCCGGATTTGAAAACACCGGGGTGTAAAAAGGGACCCGATCTACACTTCCTAGGTTTTGAGTTTTAAGCTTTGAGGGCTCTAGGGGGCTCAAAAGTGAGAAATAGAGAGAGGGGAGAGAGAAAAGCCAAGTGGTAGGGATGATGAATAGTGCCACTCAAAAATTAGATTTCATTTATATAGTGAGCGACTTAAAAACCCAGATACGCCCTGGAACTGCGAAATTTCAGAAACGTTACCGGAATTCAACAAAATTTTTGTGAGAGGCCTAAAATGGCACCAGGACACCAAATATGCAGTTAGATTTCCAATCGGAGTCCTCTAACTCAGGACGATAGCTAACAGTCCAAAAATTAGCTGTTCCGATCGAAAAACCAAAAAAACGAAAAACTGCCAGAATGCTCCAACGGTTACCAGCAGGCTAAAAGTGACACATATATAACATTCTTCCCCCCTTAGGAAATTTTGTCCTCAAAATATGCAAAAACATCTAGGAGGGGAAAAGATGCGGATACGCGTCACACCTGGCATCCTTGAGCTCCCAAGTGTCCTCGACACCGGAACGGTGCTGCCATCGCTCCTCGTCCAACTGGACGGTCTTGGTGCAGAGCCTCCTCACGCGGCGGTCCATGATCTCAATCGACTGCTCCACGAATGACTGTCCGGCTCAGAGACGAGCGGCTCGAGCGGGATGACGTGAGCAGGATCGCGGACACACCTTTACCCAACTGCGAACCCACCACTCCAAGACGGAGAGGTAAGAATTGGCGCTGAGGTGAGCCTCCGAGTAAACTCCAGGAAGCTCTCCTCGCAAGACGGGGACCACTCGAACCGGGCATCCTTCCGAGTAAGGCGGTTAAGAGGAACAGCTATCTTCGAGAGTCCCTCGTCAAGCTTCCTACAATAACCCTCCAACTCGGGAAGCTCCGAATCTTTGCGGGGTTCGACGGCCTACGCCAATTCGACATAGCGAGTGTCTTACCCGGGTCCACAGATATGCCTTCACCAAAAATCACACAGCCCAGAAGGCCTTAACCTCTAACCAAAACTCGCACTTGATCTCTCATCCATCTGATGCTTCCATGGTATCCCTTGTCTGGGAAAAGAAACCTCGGGAGGGCACCATGAAATCCTGATATAGGATACCCCGACAACCAAACAAGGAACACGAAGTACCCTAGCCCGGGTTTCAACGCCGACCTCACAAGGCCCCTTAATCCAGAAAGGAACACTAGAAGAAGACATCATTTTAAAATAACACATCTAACCCCTCCAGATCACCTACATCTAGATGATAGCTCAATGATGTCCTTCAACATCAACAACAAGACCGGACCCAACATCATTGGGAACGGTCCAACAGGACTTGGGTCACGAGCGACCCGTCTTCGCCTCATCCACACCCTCACTCCGAAAGGAGACATTTTGGGACTTTGGGAGAGACTTAGACTGCTCTCTACCCCTGGTCCACCGGTAGCCTCTCCCCGCTCCGTAGCTCGCCTGGTCCTCTGACCGGGAGCCTGTCTAACGCCGGGGCTGTACTACGCGGATCCAACGAAGGGGAGAGCGATTTCCACGCTCGCGACACCATTCAATAACCTCTTACCGGGTAGCCCCTACCTAGCATACTCCCAAATTCAGTACCCCTCCGACTGCATCGGTGGTACCTACTGATGGGAACTCTCTGCCAGGACGGCCAAAACCCGGCTTCCTTAACCCAAACAACCACTCTTAATACTCACTCATCCAGATACCCCACACACTTGCATAATAACCACCAATTACACACACCTATCCTTATACTAGAGAGCTGGGAACACAAGATGATACCTCGAACCATGACACCCGAAGGCTGTGCCTCATCGGCCGTAAGAGCTGCAACTCTGCCCTGGACCAACCGCGGTTGAGGAGCAGGGGCACGCCTCGCCGGCTGCACAGGCTGCTGCTGACGCTGAGGCTGCTGCTACTGCTGGCGCGGAAGCTGCTGCTGCAAGAACTGCGGCTGCTGAGGTGGCACTCGGGGTCGGCCAGCATCAGGGCAATGGTATCTGATATGCCCGATGCGCTGACAATGAAAACAGCGCCGCCTCTCCAGCTGCATGGACTGGATGGGCACTGCTGCAATGGGTGCTGGATCCCACCCTGGCACCGCATCAGCTGGAGGAGAGGCAGCCGCTGACTGCTCGAAGCGGGGCCTCTTCCTCTTGCGCTGCCCCTGGTCCCGACTCTCGGAAGGACCCTGATCTGAAGAAGGGGTCAGAGCCCGCACCTGGATCCCGAGGTCTCTCTCGACGGTCTTCGCCCGAGACACTAAGTCGGAGTACCTCGTGAAAGCATGGGCGGTGACGTGCACCCGGATAGCGCTGCTGAGACCGAGCTCGAATCGACGGCGCCTCGACTCCTCGTCCATTACCAACGCTGGAGCGAATCGGGACAGCCTCGTGAAGCGCGTAGAGTAGTCAGCAACCGACATGGAGCCCTGCGTCAACTGCTCAAACTCCCGCATCACGATCTGGCGTGTCGAAAATGGGAAGTACTCCTCCAAGAAATACCTCCGGAAACCCGCCCAAGATAGCTGCTCCACTCCCTCTAGGATGTCCACCACTCGGGTAGCCCACCAGTCGGCGGTGTTACCCTTCAGCATGAAGGTGGCCAGGGTGACTCGCTGGCGATCAGTGCAAAGCATGGCCGCAAAAATGGTATCCACCTCCCTCAACCAACGCTCTGGTGCAAGGGGATCTGCCGACTGCCCATGAAACTCGGGAGGATGGAGCTTCAGAAAGGCGTTGAGGCCGCTCTGCTGCACTCGCGCTGCCGCCTCTAGCTCCTCCTCCCTCTGCAGGGGACCCTGGACTCCTACCGCCGGAATCGCTACGGGGACTGGGGGTACATCGGGTACCACAGGCGGATCTGCCACCAAGGGGACCGGCGGAACTACCTCGCGGGTCACCCTCAGCTCCTGAATCTCCCTAGCCTGCTCTGCCAACATCCGCGTCTGTGTCTCCACCAAATCAGCCAACCGAGCGAAAGCACGCTCCCAAGCAGGAGGCCCCTGCGTCAAGGGCTCTCCGGTAGCATCCTCGTCTCTGGTAGGTCCGGAAACCTCCAAAGACCGAGAGGGACCTCGTCCGCGCCGTCCTCTGCGAGGAGGCATATCAGCACCCTAAGAAAACCAGACACTAGGATCAGAATACTCATATAGAAATCCTAGGACTCATCTCTACGAAAGGAAGACTATTGGCTCTGACAGGACCAGGCTCTGATACCAACTTTTTGTCACGCCCCAGGGCGGCCGTCCCCGGGACGCGGCAAGTGTATATATAATATCAGAATCTACACAGGAGGTCAATAATATATCATACACAAATAACTAGAATGACACACATACAACAAAGAGGCTGACATGATATATACACCAAATGCGGAAGCAAAAGACTGAATCTGTAAATAAACATTCTACAGACTCGATACTCAATCATATGTCCTGGGAGAGCCAATATACACAAATACAACTGAGCATATACAAACACGTGCCAAGCACGGAAATCTAATACATACAGTCAAGAAGGGATTCTGATAACCTCTGGCACTCGCGGAACGTGGCGCTGCTCCGCTACTGAAGGAATCCCTTGGAAAGCTCCAACTGCTGCTCCGGCTCTAGCTCAGGCTCAGTGACCACTGGGGAAAAACATATGCGAGGGGTGAGCCACACGCTCAGTGAACAGCACAACCCATGCATCACAGACAATATTTACCACCATTCCATTATTTATCCAGCCTCTAAGACATAACAACATAAACCAGTGGTTCGTACTTCGCCGAACCACCACACCCTCACCCTCACCCATCAATGGGTGACATAGGCTATTGGGACTGATAATCACCCATAGACAAATCCAGCGGGTCGCTCATCGCCAGCCCACTACACCCTCACCCTCACCCTACCACGGGTGACATAGGATTTTGGGACTGACTAGGCTGTTGGTCACCCTTGGTCCACCGATAGTCTCTCCTCCACTCCGTAGGCCGCTTGGTTTTCACCCACAACTTCAGCCCAGTCCGAAACCAAATCAGGAGGCGCCTACTGCTGGGAACCCTTGGAAGGGACGACCTTTCTAACGCTGGGGCAGTCTCTACCGGATCCAACGAGGGGGACAGAGCAGCCTATCCATACGCATATGATCCACTCGGATCCGCCGACAACACATCTCTACAACTCAAATGTCATGAACTCTTCAGAGTTCCTCAAGGGCGCATAACCAAGATAAGGGGAACATAAGTACAATAAAAGCAAGGTTGTAATATCATTGGGGGAAAGAACTCGGGAGGGCGGCGTGAGTTCCCGTTATAGGATACCCTGACAACCAAACAAGGAACACGGAGTACCCTAACCCGGGTCTCACCGCTGTCCTCGCAAGGCCCCTCCCCTATAATATTCACTAACATGCTAATAATCATACAACATTACTTATAATATTACTGGGACTAGAAACCTTGGGAGGGCAGCATGAGGTCCCGATACAGGACATCCCGACAACCAAACAAGGAACACGGAGTACCCTAACACGGGTCTCAATGTTGACCTCGCAAGGCTCCTCCCTATAATATTATCTAAGGCATGCGATTTAACATACACCAGCATTTAATTTAATAAATAAACTAGTAGGACGCATGCATAGGCCGAGGTTTCCTAGCATGAAAACAGGGGGACATGGTGCATGGCTCTCACACCTATCCTATGGGTGCAAGTCCCTAACATAAAAGCCTAGGGTAGCATGCATTCTGTATTTAAAATCATGCTCACATGCAATACATATTACTACATGTTAATATAATCCACGGTGCCCCAGGAGAGGTCGGTATACGCCCAAGTGCGTATAACGCCTCTCTACTGGGTTGGATTGTCCCACTCACCAGTATCTGGGTCGTCGCGCGACCGTCCGTCCAGATCTGCAAGACAGACATTCAATATGGTGAGAACAAAACTTAAATACTCTAAATACCCAAACATACAAAACCCACAACTAAACACCTAACACTCGGGCAAACGTGCATACGACCCGCACGCACGCTAGCCCGAGCACTCCGGCTACCAGCTGCACGGCCACCCGCCCTCGGATGCGCCGCCGCGCCTCAGCCCGCGCGCCCCGACGCACTGCCGCACGCACGCGCACGCGCACGCTCGCGCGCGCCCGCGCGCACCGCGCGTCCAGCCCAGCGCGCCCCCGCGCGCACTGCACGCACGCCCCAGCACGCACGCGCACTGGCCCCCAGCACCGCGCGCACTGGTCCCCAGCACCGCGCCCAGGCGCATGCCCAGGCGCCCTGCCCAGCACCCAGGCACAGTGCCCAGGCGCCCTGCCCGCGCGCGTGCACGCTCGCGCGCACGCCCGCGCGCGCCCGCGCGCACTCCCGCGCACACCCCCGCTCGCGCCAGCACCCGCGCGCACCCGCGCGACCACTCCGCGCGCACCTGCGCGCCCGACTGCGCCCGCCTGCGCCCAACGCCCAGCACCCGCGCCCAGCGCCTAGCGCCCAGCGCCCAACGCCTGCGTCCAGTGCCCAGCGCCCAGCGCCACCCGCGCGCACGCCCGCGCGCCTCTGCCAGCTTCTGCGCCTGCTCTGCCTGCTGCTGCCTGTGCTGCTGCCCTGCCCGAGACCGCAACCCACCACCCACCTCCGACCACCCCAAGGCCTCCGACCACCTCCCACAGCCCTCCGACGGCCACCCACCGCCGCCGACCGCCTCCCAACCCCAAATCCCACCTCCTAACATCCATCTAAGCATGAAAAAGAGAGGAAAGAGGCTTACCAAGGGGAGGAGGGGGAGTCCGGTTGCTCTCCGCGCACCGAAACCTCTCCCAAAGGGCTTCCACTGCCCGGATCTACTCCCACCTCCAAGACAGCCCAAAACAGAGGAGAAGAGAGGGGGGACGGAGGGGCAAAACTCGCCGGAATTGGGATTTGAAACCACCGGGGTGTAGATCGGGACCGATCTACACTTCCTAGGTTTTGAGTTTTAAGCTTTGAGGGCTCTGGGGGGGCTCAAAAGGGAGAAAAAGAGAGAGAGGAGAGAGAAAAGTCAAGTGGTAGGGATGATGAATAGTGCTACTCGAAAATTAGATCTCATTTATATAGTGAGCGACTTAAAAACCCAGATACGCCCCGAAACTGTGAAATTTCAGAAACGTTACCGGAATTCAACGAAATTTTCGTGAGAGGCCTAAAATGGCACCAGGACACCAAATATGCAGTTATATTTCCAATCGGAGTCCTCTAACTCAGGACGATAGCTACCAGTCCAAAAATTAGCGGTACCGATCGAAAACCGAAAAAAAATAAAAAACTGCCAGAATGGTCCAACGGTTACCAGTAGGCTAAAAGTGACACAAATATAAGACTTTCATCCTTAGGAAATGGTCCCCTGATGTCCATATGGAGCAGGAGAGGTTGAGTAGCATACCTATTTGGATTAGGTTACCCAATCTACCTCTTCACTTCTGGGAGATTGACAGTCTCAGTAGAATTGGAAGTCTCATTGGCATCCCTCTGTACACTGACTCAGCCACATTAAAATGCAGCAGGGGATCTTTCGCCCCTCTTTGTGTTGAGGTTCTTGCATCAAAACCTCTTCCAGACTCTGTGCTTGTTGACATCTCTCCTGGTAAAAGAGAAGAATTTAAAGTTGATTATGATTGGAAACCCATTGCTTGCAAATTTTGTCAAAACTTTGGTCATTATGATGCTTGTTGTATCAAGAAACCCCATGTTACTCCTCCCATTCATGATAAGAGAGACAAGGCTCCTCCTCTCACTGCAGTCCAAAAGGGTAAAGAGAAAGTCTCCTCTTTGCAATGGCAAGAGGTCCGAGGTTCTAACAAATCCACGAAGAAGCTGATGTCTAATGCAATTACTGCGGGAGGAGATCCATCCACTAAGGTCCACTCTGGCAACTAATTCTCCTCTCTACAAGATCAATTAGATCTTTTAGAGGAGGCTGGTACGGTTTCTCTAACTCTTCAGGTTGAGGCTTCAATGGCAGTTGTTGAAACACATGCTGAGGACTCAGTGGTATTTGTTGAAAACCAATTTGATTTGAAGAAAGTGGAGGATACAGTAAAAGTTGTAGAGGTTTAAGTTGATGCAAACAAAGTTGAGGATATAGTGGAAGCTGTTGAAAACCAAATTGAAGATAATCATATACTAGACACTATGGAAGATGTAGAAAATCAAGTAAATATTGTAATAGTTGTGAGTATTGACTCAATCAGTTTGGAAAAGATTGCTTCATCAAAAGAGGGACCTCTGAAAGAATTTGTTTCTAATTTGGTCTCTGCAACCCAGAAAGAACATACTCAGGTGATGCATCCCTCTTGTTCTATATCCTCCGAGTAGGACTCACTGGACACAGGGTATGACCTGGCGGACTTATTTACCGAGGTTGAGTCTCTATCAGTGACCACTGGGGAAGTCTTAAGGGGTAACTTCAAAAAAGATCATAAGCCAAAGAAAATAAAGATGAAAGGAGGAAATGCCTCTTTTGCTAATGTTGTCCCTTCTAATACTGGTGAAAAGGGAACTAAGACCCACAATGGTGATTCCTCTAGGGCTTCTTATCAGGAACATAGTGTCTCATCAAGGAGACAGAGTAAAAAATTTGGAGCGGTTAGCTCAAAAAATTTGTAGATAATGAATAGCCTTTTTTGGAATGTTCGTGGTATGAACAAAAAAGAAAAACAATTGGACATCAAAAATTTCCTTTTGCAGAACAAGGTCTCTCTTATTTGTCTTCTGGACACTAAGATTGAAAGCACATTTAATTCTCTTGTTAGTAGTTATATTTTGCTTGGCTATATCTTCTTCTTCTCTGGGGATTCAAGAATTGCTTTATTTTGGATTGCTGATATTATTGAGTAGTCCACACAGTTTGTTCACTGTTCTATTTATAATAAGCAAGATCGTATTCTTTCTAATGTCACTGCGATATATGCTTCCAACCTTTTTTCTGACAGAATGATGCTTTGGACTTCTTTGAAGAGACTGTCTGTTAATTCTCACAATGTTAGTTGGATGGTTGGGGGTGACTTCAACGAGGTCATATTTTCTAATGAAAAACAAGGTGGTCACCTTGTGCATACCAAGAGGGCACATTGTATCAATGAGTGACTCGAATTTTGCAAGCTTCAGGACCTTAAATCTACTAGCCTTCAATTTTCTTGGAGTAATTAGCAAGAGAATCGGATTTCTTGTAGGCTGGATAGGGAGTTAGCGAACCTCTCTTTCATGAATCACTTTCCGCATGCAATTCTCAATTATTTACCCCCAAGCACTTCTGATCATTCTGCCCTTAAAGTCCAATGTCCGCCATTGCTTACCTATGGACCTCACCCCTTCAAATATTTTGAAATGTGGGAATCCCACCCTTCATTTAGTCATATTGTGGAAGGGGCTTGGGTTATCCAGGTTTTTGGTTCCCCCTTTTTCAGATTTGTCAAGAAACTGAATAATATAAAGTGCACTCTAAAGTTCTGGAACCTAAATGTTTTGGGCCCTCTACAGGACACCCTGAAAAGATCAAAGGATTCTTTAGCTCACTTTCAGAGTCTACTAGATGGTAATGCAAACGATCTTTCTCTTATTGAAGAGGAAAGATCTGTTAGACATAATTATGAGGATATTCTCTTAAAAGAAGAATGTTTTATTAGGTAGAAGTCTTGTCAACAGTGGCTTGCCCTAGGTGACAGAAATTCTAAGTACTTTTATGTTTCTTTTAAAACTGGATCTTCTATGAATGCTCTCCGCTCTCTCAAAGATCAGAATGGTTCTATTTTCTCGGATAGTCATATAGTGAAGGATATCACTGTTCAGCACTTTCAGCAGCTTCTTAATCGTGAATCAATGGTTGATATTTCTCCTTTGTCTTTTTCCTAATCATGTTTCTGATGCAGAAAATGATATGCTTTGTAGTCCAGTCTCCATGGAGGAACTACGAAAGGTGGTCTTTAGTTTCAAGCCTCTTAGCTCTCCTGGTTTTGACTGTTTCTCTGCTAAATTGTATCAATTTTTTTGGCCTCTTATAGACTTAGATCTCTTTGAAGCTGTCCAACAGTTTTTCAGATCAGGCAATATTCTCAAATAGATTAATCACACCTTTATTGCTCTGGTTCCTAAATCTCTCACCGTGGACTCTTTGGATGGTTATCGACCCATATCTTTATGCAATACGTTATACAAGATCATCACAAAGATTATGGCTCAACGTTTACAAAAGGTTCTTCCCTGACTGATCACTTATCATCAATCTGCTTTCATTCAAGGCAGGACCATTCATCACAACATTTTGTTGGCTCATGATATAGTCAGTTACCTTACTCATCCAGGTAGATCTAGAGCTTGCTCAAAAATTGATCTTAGAAAGGCCTTTGGTAGTGTTCGATGGCCTTATCTTCTTCAAGTTCTAAAGGGCTTTAAATTCTCTAAATTTTGGATCAAGCCTTGTTTTGAATGCATCTCTACAGCCAAATTTTCTGTCCTCATCAATGGTTCTCATGAAGGTTATTTTGCTGCTTCATGTGGTATAAGGCAAGGGGATCCCTTATCCCCCCTTCTGTTCACTCTTATCATGGAGTCTTTTTCCATAAAACTCAATCATTAGGTGGAAGACAAATTGATAGGCAAGTTCATCAGTGGAAGGTTAAATGTCTCTCATCTTTGTTTTGTTGATGATTTATTAGTTTCTTGGATTCTCACTCCAATTCTATAGAGAACTTGAAGGCTCTTCTTCTCTCTTTTGCAAGTCGGTCAGGTCTCTATATGAATGCCTCCAAAAGCCAAGTTTTTCTTAGTTGCAACAGCTTACACTCTTCTTTTGTGCAAATATTGGGTGTCCCTGAAAACAATCTTCCAATTAAATATTTGGGCCTTCCTTTATCTAATGGATCCCTTACTAGAACGCAGTGTTTGCCTCTGGTGAAGAAGGTTAAGAAGAGAATTGACTCATGGTCTAGCAGATTTATTTCCAGAGTTGGTCAGGTTGAGCTCATCAAATCTGTTCTTGCTTCTTTTCATCTTTATTGGTCAGCTTCTTTTAATATTCGAAGAGCCACTAAAAAAGAAATAGAAAAACACATCCGAAATTTCCTTTGGGATGATCAACCTGACAATGCAAAACCTCATGCTGTTGGGTGGGATCTAGTGTGCAAGCCAAAAGACAAAGGTGGACTTGGGCTGATAAGAATCAAGGACTGGAACTTAGCTGCTACTGGGGTGCGATTTTGGAATCTTGCCCAGAAAAGCCACTCTTTATGGGAAAGGTGGATTCATTATATATATATATTCAAAATTCAAATATATGGGACTGCTCTCCACCTTCTCATAGTACTTCTTCCTGGAAGCAGATCATCAAATCCAGTTCCTGGATTGCTCCTGTGTCTAAATATATCATTTTTCAAGGTTTTGATATCAGCTTGTGGTTTGATCCTTGGTTAAATGTTAGAAATCTAAAACAGATTTTTGGTGGAGTTTATGACTGGTGGGGGGATCCTAAACAGCTCACTCTTTCTTCTTGGATTTGTAATGGAAAGTGGGTAAAGCCAATCTGCTCTCACCCGGTTTTTTACTCCCTTTGGTCAGTTATTCAGGAAATTGAAGTTGGGGGCTCCGGAGCTGATATTCTCATCTGACCTCGTGCAAAAAATGGTGTTCTATCACATTTCAAAGCTTGGAAATTCATAAGTGGAGATGATCCTCAACAATTCCTCTGGACCAAGTGGGTATGGCAGATCAAACAAACCCCAAGATATTCCTTCTGTTGTTGGCAAGCCTTCCTAAATAAACTGCCCACTCTGGATCGTTTGGCTAGGAAAGGTATTGTTCAAAATAGGAATTGTTTTCTTTGTTCTTCTTCTGTAGCTGAAGACATTCATCATCTATTGTGGAGCTGCTCTTACTCCCGTTTCATATGGTCTTGGAAGATGAAGACTATGATAATCAAGGAGGAGCTACCACGTCACATGGACAACATTCCAGTTTGGTTAGAAAAATATTTCAAGGATCCTGTTTTGAATGTGCTAATGCAGGTCATCCTATCCACTGCTGTTTGGTACATATGGACAGAAAAAAACTCTCGCATTTTCAGATTTGTCTCCACCCACATAGTTGTGGTCCTGAGGAAAATTAAACACTCCATTCTCTCTAGGTTTCGATCCATCAATCTTAAAGCTGCAAATTCGCCTCAAATTGAAAAAATCAAAGAGAGATTGGGTGTTCAGATTGATGCAGTCAACAAAACAACCTCTGTGGTTCACTGGCTTCCTCCGGAAGTAAATTGGCACAAATTAAGCACGGATGGCTCTTTAGGGGATGATCGTGGTGGCTTTGGTACTCTCGTTCGTGACAGCTCTGCTGAGTTCATTCAAGGAATTGCAGGTTGATCCACTCTTCCTTCAATAAATTTGCTTGAACTTCAAGCCATTGTCCAAGGTGTTAAGCTTGCAGTGGATATAGGAATTAGAAAATTATGGATCGATTCAGACTCTACCACAGCTTTGGCATGGCTGAATGGGAGGGGTAACATCCCTTGGACTGCTTTTAGGCTGATCAGACATATCAACTCTCTTCTCTATAATTTTTTGGAATGGAAATGCTCTCACATTCACAAAGAAGGAAACTCCCCTGGTGATATGCTAGCTGCACACCGCTCTTTAATGGGTGAAGAGATGGTTCGCCTTCATGATCTTTGGATGGACATCAAAGAAGTTTTAACTCAGGATAAGAATATTGGGGTTTATACCAGAACTTGTACAAGATAAACTTGTAAAGTTTCCCCCTAATGTTGCACTTTTTCTGTATTTATTCAGGACTTCCAATTTCTTGGAGAGGTCATGTCCTTGGAGGGGATGCATGTTGATTAAATTCAGGAATCCCTCCCTCTTGGGAGATAGTCTCTCCAATGTATTTTGTGATCTTTGGAAGTCACATCCCTGTAATTATTTAGTTACTTGTGAAATAAATATTTTCTCACCTTACCAATCAAAATATATATATATATGATGCATATGAGGGATGAATTTTTACATGAAATTTATCTAACTCCAAATGTACAAACCTTTGCATCTGCATTGAATCCTTTCAAAAAATTCATTTAAACAAATCCTTGCAAACCAATCAAGGGTAGCAAAACTAGTACTATAAGAGCCAGCCTCTAGTTCGCGGTCATGGCTATCACTAGCCCTATAGCCACGATTACTAAATTCTCAACTACCAGGCCCAATGTATCACCTACAAGCCCTGCACAGTAGAGGCATTTGTTGTTTGATAACCTCGCACCAATGGCACCACTGTAATGGAACAACATAGACTTGGTTGCACGAATTCATATAAATGAAGGATATTGGAGTTAACGAACCTTAAATTCGAAGGCTCATTGAAGAAGCTAATCTCTTGGTGAAGCACCGGCCTAACTGACATGGAACGCATACGAAGGATACGTTTTCCTCCTGCGATTCCAATAAAATGGGTCTTGATGGGAATGCCGACCAGTACAACTAATCCTAAGCCAGTGAACACCAGAGCCCAGACCCTAGAATCTTTCTATAGATCATTGTGGTTCATGGATGATTTTGATAGCAATGGAAAGCAATAGGCCCAAATGTGGGGGGAAGAACTCCGTGTATTATTGTACCAACTAATCCTAATATAAGAACTAGAATCTCCGGCTTGTTGAGGTAAGCCAACCGTCTCGATGGCGGCACTCTTGGTTGAGTCTCGCTATCCTGGTTCCCATATGTATTGCCTTCATCTAATGGAAGGACTCATCTTTCGTCGAAAGAAACGACACTGAGCACGCCAAAGGAGATTGAGGAGTAGTGCCTACTACTTCCCCCGATAGAAGAGGTACTACATCTCTTTAGAGAACATCTCTAGTCCCAACTCTACTAATAGATTTGCCAGCATCAAATCTCGTCTCCAACTTATCATCCACCATCGTTCCTCAATCTAGTTTTTCACCTCTTGCATTTGAATTAGTTGAATGTATGCCCCATCAGGATCCATGATTAGCTTTGCGTGGGAAGGTAGATATTAATCATATGATCACAAATTATCAATTTAAAAAATTTGGGCCTGAAAAATATTCAATTGGTCTTACAAGCAAGTATTAAGGAAATTAGTATAGATTATAACAAATGCTTAAGTGAATTGATAGGTTACCTTGCTCCACAATTTTTCCACGATGCACCACGACAATCATGTCAGCATTTCTAATTGTGCTCAATCGATGGGCAATGACAATGATTGTTCACTCTAAAATGATCCTTGTTACACCCCAGGGTGGCCATCCCCAACAGTAGCAATAAATCAATATCAGTTATCAATAGAAGAGGTCAATAATGACTCCAACATACAACAAACAAGGTTGACAAAGCAATGATAAGTGATAGGAATCTGAAATGCAAAAACATAAAATATCAATAAGTCTGCAAACCAAATCATTGTTACAAACTCAAATATACAATCCTTGTCCTATGAAAGCCAAGTTTAGTACAAATAAAAAACAACTAGTGCAACACACACATTTATCAATACTGTTATGCCTGTGTCATTTGGAGCGCTCTGATTTAAAATTTGGCTACATAATTTTTTTCTCCTCGAAGTTATGTATTTCCGATTTGGTATTTGGATTTGATTTTGTTAAAATCCAAGATGAAGAGGTTTAAATATGATTTTATTATGAGATGCTCAGTTTTGAGTTAGCTTTCATACAAAAGTGGAATTAGATCAACTGGATTCTTGTAGTAAAAGTTATGGGTATTTTTCCAAGTATACCCCGGGGATGAAAATTCTGGCAGCAGCCCTGTTCAATGTTTAGCTCTAATTTCGGAATAGCTGAAAGGATTATCTGATCTTGGCATAAACATGAAAGTTGTAGATAATCTTCTTGGATTTCCAACGGACTTTGAATTGTGCAATGCGGAGCTATATTGAGGAAGTTATGGCTGTTCTAGTGAAGCATGCTCAGAATTTCTAGTCAAGGATGAATTGGTCATTTCTATCCCTCTTTTAGATATTTATTTGCCCAAAATATCTCTCTCTCTCTCTCTCTCCCTCTCACTCCCCACGTCTACCATCTTGGGCTCTCTTTCTCTCTTTCACACACATCCCCCAAGTGTTTGTGTTATTTCCTCAAAGAGAAGGAGAAGGTGGAGGAGGAAGTGATGGTGAGTGTTTGTGCATGTGTTGTAGTTGTTGATCTCCTCTCTCTCAAGCACCCTCTCATATCTTCCCCCCCCCCTGATTTGCAGCCAAGAAGGGCTGGTGAGAGGCTGAAGAGGTGGTGGTGGTGGTGGTGGTGGTTGAGGTGGCCGTGGGCGCGTTGAGAGCCCCGCATCTCCCCCTTTCCCTTTCCCTCTTTTGGTAAGTCCTCTTCCCCTTCTTTTTTATTTTTAGGGCTGTTGGGATGGTTGGGGAGGTCATGCATGCTAGGTAGATGGGTTAGAGTGTGTGTGAGGGGTTGGGGAGGGTTAAAAAGGGGTTAGGGAAGGCTGGGCGCGCGCAGGAGGGCGCTGGCAGGCACAGGCGGGCGCGCAGACGCGCGCGGGCGCTGGTGCGAGCAGGGGTGCGGGTGGGGCGTGCGCGCGAGTGCGCGAGGGCGCGCGCGAGCGTGCGCGCGCGAGGGGCAGTGCACCTGGGCGTGCGCCTGGGCGCCGGGCTGGGGGCCAGTGCGCGCGCGTGCGTGCGCGTGTTGGGGCATGCGTGGGGCTGCCCAGGGTCTCGGGTAGGTGTTGGGGCACCCGGGCATGCGTGCGAGCCCGTATGCGTGCATGTCTAAGTCTTTGGTATTTCTAATGTTTTCTAAGTGCTAAATTGTGATGTTACTCACCAAACTTGATGCCCTTACCTTGCAGATCTCGTCGGATGGGATGCGCGAGGTCCCGGGTTTTATGGTGAGTGGTTCGATCCAATCCCCCCCCCCCCTCTCAGGATGCGCTCAACGCGCGTAGTCGCGCGTCGCGCATCGATGGGGCCCCTAAGCTATACTACTTGTGTAGATAAGTAGTATGGCCATGCTTAAGCTATAATATGTAGATATCTTGCATGCTAGGCTTATATACATGTATTGTATTCATGTATGAATGATTGTGTTGCATGAGCCCCTCTAGTATGGGCATGTATGTTGTAAATGTGTATGGATGTATAGAATATGGCATGTGTTAGGTAGTATTGTAATACTACTCCCACCATATTAATGAGGAATATACAGTATGATTAAGTCTGGGTTAATAATGGGCACCTGTCTAATATTCCCTTGCGATAAGACTCGAGGACGTGGTGTAGCTGTTGCGCCCATGCTAATGGGGCAAAGCTATGACCAGCTTCATGAGATGATGATCTCTCTCGCCCTCTCCCTCTGAACGAACTGAGTAAGTAGATGCGATTTCCTACTCGACTCAGGTTCGTTTGGAATATTGGCATGCACCTGTTAGTGCGCGAGATCGCGCTTGACCCTTTCTTTTAAGTTGGCGATATCCAACGCATGCTTAAGTTAGGCCTTGTGATTAATGACCATGTATGCATGTTGTATGATTTATTATGATGTAAATTCATGTTAGGGAGTGTCCCTATAATTATTAGATGATTGTGCATATGGTTCATGCACATAGCTGGATATATTTATATGCGCATGTTAGAAACTGATAGGCCTATCTGAAATAGGCGTGGGTATGACCCGCTGTCGGGTTGTACCTTATTAGTTAGAGTGCTAGCGATGTAATCGCCCCGTGCATCCGAGCGATGCACTCATTTGGAATTCAGGAGAATTCATTAGCTTATGGGATTATTTCTACGTGAGAGCAGAGGCAACCCCTTTGTGTTTGAGCGACGCAACGGTGTGGGAGTACAGTAGTATTCGATATCTCGATAAGTGATTATCGAGAGTAGTTGTTTTCCATTGGGTTCG